>CM028130.1:1131835000-1133085000 GCA_016271365.2 Neoceratodus forsteri
ATTTACCATCCTGGTCACCCAGTCAAAGAAATGAATTAGATTTGTCTAACAGAACCTTCCTGCTGAGAATCCATGCTTTCTTGTATTATGTGCCCCACTAGTCTCTAGAAACTTCACAGTCCTCTCCTTAAGTAGGGACTCCATTAGCTTCTCCACTACTGAGGTCAGGCTTACAGATCTGCAATTGCCTGCCTGTTCTCTACTGCCACTCTTGTGGAGAGGACCACCTCTGCCCTCCTCCAGTCTTCAGGTATCCCCCCTGTCTCTAGACATGAGTTGAAAAGGTCAGGCAGTGGACCTAGTGATACAAGCAAAATACACAGACATATTTCATAACAGAAATTTCATCGGGACCAACATGAACAAGAGCAAGCAAGAGAAGTACCTTCGGGTAATCATAATTGATGATCTCAAGGTGGCAGTGCAACAAGACCATAGGCAAGGTGAGCCTGATGCTGGGGTGCTTAGGGAGGGATTTCTAGCAGGAGAAAGGAGGTGGTGTTTGACCCCACCTGAGGTACTGTGTCCAGTTCTGGAGGCTACACCTCTACAAGGACATTAACAGGGTGGAAGTAGCCAAGAGGAGTCAAGAGGAGGACTACCAAATGGTACAGGGGTTACACACGAAATCATATCAGGAGAGGCTGAGGGAGCTCAACATGCACTGTACTTTCTGGAGAACACAAGAGCAAGGGGGACATGACAGAGACCTATAAGTACCTCACAGGGGTGAACAAGGCACAGGAGAGGAGTCTCTTTCACAGGAGGATGATTATCAGAACACAGGGGCATGTTAATAAGCTGGAAGGGGTGAGTTTGAGAGGGATGTGAGAAAATACTTGTTCACAGAAAAGGCAGTGGATGCGTGGAACAACCTGCCAGAGAGGGGGTGGTAAAGACAGTGGGGAGCTTTAAGCAAATATGGGAAAGCACCGGATATAATATGTTGTGGAAAAAGAGGAAGGAGGAGGGACACTGTAACCAGATTGGGTCCAGAGTGTAGTAATAGGCAGGGAAAATAGGACAGATGAGAAGGGGCCTACTGGTTCTTTTCTGCTGACATATTCTGTTTCTATGAATGATACAAATCTGATAGAAGCTAACTTTCTTACAGCTATATGCAAACAATGGGATAAATCTGATATTTTAAAGAGAAATACCCACTATACTCACCCGTACAACTGAAATAATCCTATGCATAGTAACCTAACCCTTGTTACTATCCATAATAGCCAAGACTCATGTGTGTACATCCTTGCCTGAGGGATGTATGATATCACATTGACAGCGCTATCTTATTGGTGCATATGCTAGTGGACCAGGGGATGGCCAGATTATAAAAATAGAACCAAAATTACAAAGGAGACAGTGTGGAATAGAACAGGGTACAATTTAGGTCCTGTGTATAATAAGTAGTATACAATGGCAAGGAAATGTCCTGCCCTCTGGTTAGTCACTGGGTACCTGGAATAGTGATGTTAATTCACAATAATAGCCCTGTATTAAGTCCAGGCACACAACTGACCTCATAACACACTGACAAATTATGGCACACTTATTTCATTCCCCTGCTTACCCCACTATCCAAGTGGCTCATTGCACTGCATACCCCCCGCCCACACACAATCTGCCCTCACAACTCCAAGTAAATCAAAATTTGTGTGAAAAGAAAAAACACTTTTAAATTGAGAAACAGCCCTTTAGTGCAACTGGCTTCGCTGCTGCTGACCCCACTAGATAATGCAGCACATGCTCACACGATCATTTCCAGAGAACCACATACAGTGGCTCTCTCACTCCAAACACTACTCGGCTCCCTCACAAAAAAAGTGGCCATGCTGCTTTTGGCCAAGCTAAGGAAAGAAATCAAAAGCTAAAATGAATAAAACTGGCACACTACAGAAAATGTTTTTTCCCCCACAGCTACTTATGATCGCTTCGGAAGTACCGGAAGTAGGATCCCCGCTCCAAGTTGTCTCTGGTCCCACTCTATTTCATAACATGGATAATGACATAAATTAACAGGACTGGGAAATAAGATCTACAAAACTGTAGCTCCACAATCAAAACTGGCATGGAGGAAGGGATGTCCAGGGGTGGTGCCTGAGGAGAAGACAGCATTGCGATCCACTTGATAAAACACCACCACCTATTGAAACTTTTGAAATAGTTAACTCTATTTACACTTGCTTTGAAGGGACTGTTTTCATCAAATTCTAAAGTTATCAGTTTGCAAAAATAAAGCCATTTAAAACAAAAACCTGTCTCTGCATATTATTGAAACACCTTCCAATAAAATAATATACAACAAGCTATTGTCTAATGGCAATAAGCTATGCCAGGGTGTGTTATTGTGTAATAACGTGACTCCTGGGGTGGTGGAAGCACTTGACTTCACCTTGTGCTTCAGCCCACCCAGGAGTGATGATTATTACACAACAACACACACCCTGTTACAAGCTTATTGCTTAAAATAACACAACCCCTTACTACATTCCAGAATTGCCAAGGCTTGTTTGTACACTCGTTCTAACCCGAGAATCCTCACTGAGCTTACATACATCATCTTCCAACAAAGAGTGATGCCTCTGAAATAGAACCTATGCTAATTTTGGAAGTTAGACTCATAGTTCAAACTAGCACTGTGGCCATGCACCACTCTGGCCCCTAACATTCAGCTTTGTTTCTCTGCCTGAAGAGAGCAATCGTCCCTGAAGTCTGCTCCATTATTTCTGGTCTCAAGACATATTAGTGTTTTTAATGTAAAATTTTTATGATAACTCTACATTAGTTAAGATAAATAATTACATTTTGCTTATATTCTGAGTTTCTCTGGTTCGGATCAGTTCCCAGGAACCATAGAAGGACACGATATCATAAGCTGTTCCACCTGAAGGAAACTGCATTTACTTATTTCTGATTAGTTTCTATATAGAAACTGCATTTCAAGGTTTAGTCAGCGTTTTTTTTTCTCCATAACACATTTCCTGCTTAGAGGAAAATGGACCGCTATACTCTTTTATACAGAGATTTTTTATTTTAAAAACACTGAATTCTCATTATAAACAGCTTTTATTATTTAACAATCAGTTTCTGTTAGTGGGAAGTGTGTCATATAAAATAAACAGTTTCTTGGCAGAAAGAAAATATTGAATCTGCATAGAACAGTGTTTTTTGCAATAGAGGAGCTACATTTCCACAAACCTATACCAATCCTAATATCTCCCCAACATCCAGTAGAAGCAAAGAATGATCTGAAAATTCTACAGCAACTCAGCAGCCTTTACAGTTCGAATTTTGTGGGACAAAGAAAAAAATCAATCCTCATTGATAAGAGCCTTTTGAAATGTAGGAACTACTTTGTTAAAATAAGAAAAAAAACAGCAATGAGGATTCCTTGCATAAAAACATCATTCAAGCAATTTGAGTCACAAAACATTTTTAATGTTTTGGTATTTTCTCTTGTCCCTTTTCCACAGACCACAGTTAACATCACACCCCAAATGATGGCTTGAGCTTATGAAGAAATGGATGAATTAACTGAAAAGGGTCACCCTGTTAGCTTTGGACTGCATGGCATAAATGTTAATCAAGCAGAATAATTTCCCCTGGAAGCAAATATCCAAAATAAAGCTCTTCCAGGTACTAAATCCAAGAACTTGATGCACTGAAAGGAATACTATGAAATAATATACCAACACTAGAACACTGGTCCATCCCCATGGACCAATAAAATAGTCTTTCATACCAAGCTGAAGTAGCAAGTTGAATGTCAGATAAAGTATGAACTCTGGTGTCTTGTAAAAGAAACCACAGGCTGTTGCAAAAGCAGAGCAGAAAAGACTATGTTCTGCTATCCATAGGCTCTTTGTGCTGTTAACATTGATTGAGCGTATCTGAGAGACATAGAAAAGTAAATTTAAAACAAATTCAAAGCAATGACCATCAAGACTTTTTCACACTACTTCTATTTCCCAGTCTAGTTTTATATTTTACAGTCTGCCAATGGGTTGACCAGAGGGCACAACAGGCAGCTGAAAAGAGGGCTCTTTCTTCAATATCTGAAATCACCTCTCCAACAGAAACAAGTGAAGAATAATCAGAGTCCACCTCTTTGAGTAACTATCCTCACGAGGAGGGACTGAAATTTGTTGTGTAAAGAACTACCTGTGTTTTTGAAGCTTAGAAGCAGGAACTGCTTTTGACAATCTTTTTCATGCCGAAGTACCCTTCTGGGAAACTTTTATCATAGCAGGGGCCATTACATCCATGTCTTCAACATGTGTAGCAGTAGCAGGCACTACCTCTGGCACAGCAGGCTGAAAGGGAACAGGAAGGTCAGAGGAAAGAGGAGCTACCACAACTGGTTGGTCTATCAAGGTTACAGGAGGAGGGCAAGTAACAAGATCTGGTAAGGAGACTGGGGGGGGGGGTGAACATTCCCTGCTTGCTGTCTTCGAGCAATAGCAATCCAAAGTCTGTGTTCCTCACTATCAGCCTCAGGAACCATGTTAGGGCCTCAGAAACAACTCTGGTAAGAGTGTCCTGTCTCCTCATAGAGGCTACAAACCAGCTCATTTAGGCACTGTGAACTAACATGACCCAGTTCATTACATAAAGAAAACAAATCTTATCACTTACACTGCCAAGATGACCCTCAGACCCACATTTGTAGCATGCCTTTGGTTAGCCAGTGTAAAACAAACACCCCATCACTACCCAGGAAAAGGAGTTATGTAAATGTTGAAGGCCGTCTCCAATAGAGCGGAGCATGACCTTAGGTCTCCAGCCACCTGACCAATATTGTTCACTATCAAAAATTGCAATGGGACCTTCAAAAACAGTGCAGCGCTGATTTATCCAATAAGTCAGATCTTTGACATTCACTCCTTTGTTTCAAAAAAGTACAGTAATGTTCTTTATTGCAGGTTTGGCAAGATGAATAATCTCAAAGAGGGTCCATAAAGGAGTGTGTTTCAAAGTGTTATACTTACTCCAAAATCTATCCAGACTGCTAGAAGTCTTGAAAAACTATCATGAGATGCTCTCCTGAGACATGTATAAGGGCATAGATTTCTGCTGCAAAGAAACGCGAGTGAGTCTTTCAAGAGGGTTTTCCCAATATAAACCATATCTGGTACTGTGTCCAAGCCATCCTTATACAGTATGCGCACAGCATTATGGCATGTAGGAGGAGCCACATGTAAATGAAACAGTGAAGCAAAGGTCTTACGTTCACTTTCAGGCTTTAAAGTGTTTAGTGGGGCTTCAGGCTTAGAAACTGCTATATAAGGTTGCATAGGAGGATTTAACAAAGCAGGGTCTTGTGGTAATTTCACCATGGGTACAGGTTCAGCAACCAAATCATGTGAAGATGGAGCAAGTAATGGAACTCGAATGGGAGATGTACCTGAAACTCATCCCACCCCATCAGGGGATTTCTCCCAACCAGCTGCAGAAAGCACAGCATCTACCAACCAGTCGTCAGTACAGGCAGGAGTCTGTAGATCCTTCAGGTCTCCAGAGGTAGGCCAAACTGCTGAAACAAGGTATGGGGCATTTCCTACTGATGCAGGCTCAAGCCTTTGATGCTACTGTGTCAGCTTCAGGGATCAGCTGAGCATCTGTTAGCAGCAAAGTAGAAGCAGAAGCGCAGCGAAAACACCAGCGTTGGGCTCATAGAAGGAGTAACAACAGTAGAACAAGCAGTGTATAAATCAGTCTGTATAAGTTCTTCATCCAAACAGGTCTCCTACACCCAAGTAAGTTAATGATTTCCCCTTACCATGCTGCGTGCAGAGTCAGACACAGGCTGGTTAGCCAACAGAGCTTCTTGTTTTGTAATACCTTCCAACAAGTGCCACTTTTGACATTCAAGCTTTACATATTCATTATCTTCTTTATCCTGCTCAGTCTTCTCCGAAGAAATGCTGGTTTCACCAGACACCAAATGCAGGTCTCCTGCCTGCTGCATTCCAGAGCATTGAGAAACAGGAGGTGGAATGATCCCTACTCCCTGTCCATCTCCTTCACTGGGTCTACACCAACTTCCACCATAACTGACAGCAGCAGTGCCCCCTACCACAGAGTAGGGGAATTTCCATGGTGTCCTGGCCAAATGCCTCCCATTCACTAAAAATACCACCAACAACTTAGTCTGGTTCAGGGTCAGTTGGCATTCACCTGTTTCCTCCTCAGGTCGTGCCTGAAAATAGGCAGAATCTGTCTAGTGCACTTACCGTCAACAAAACTAAATAAATGAATAAATAAATATGCTGTTTACAGCTGGTGCAGTACACTACAACTTGATCGATTGCTGGAGTGCCTCACTAACAGAATATCTATCCTGTACTGCAGATGTTACAATGGCTGCCTATGAGATGACATATCTCCATCAAGATTGGGTTGTTAATATACAAAGCTTTATACAGTAGTTCTGGGCCCAGGCTACCTAAAAGAACTGTGTCCATATGCTCCTGACCTCCCACCTTCCTCTGAAGTGGTCCTCCTGGAGGTTCCTAGATCTCTTTGAAGTAGTCTGGGGACTGGGTGTTTGTGGTGGCAGATAGGGATGCAACTAAATTAAATTAAATGTTTTGCAAAATGTGGTGAAATTTCACAGTTTCACCTGCATTTTCGCCTCTGAGCAATGCACCAACAATGGCGAAATTTCACCCTAGAGTGGCAAAATTCCAGCAGCAGTGAAATTTCACCCTGGGTGTTGAAATTCCACCAACAGTGGAGGAATTTCATCTGCAGTGATAAAATTTCACCCACAGGAGAAATTTTGCTAGCTTTAAGTTGAAATTTCACTCCCACAACCATGGTAATTTTGCATTTTGCCTGGCAAAATATTTCACGTAATGCACTAATTACGCAAAATATTTCACTCTGGCTAAATATTCCAGTTTCACACAGCACTAGTGGCAGCTCTAGTTTTCTACAATCACCTGCCCCACAAGCTTAGGCAGGCCCTCACATTTGAGGTATTTAAGTGTGAGCTAAAACATCATTTATTTTCAATAGCTTACACCACTGACATCTAAGCACTGTACCAGAAAAAAGAAAAATATGTTCTCTAATTATCTCATTTATTCTTTTCTTCTATTGTTGTATTTTGTATATTTGTAAGGTGCTCAGATTCTGCAGGACTGGGCACCTACAAAATGAAAATACTACCACTATATGACACATTTTTATATCTAAAGATTTCAAAGAGATGCTTTTGAGAGCTTTAACTGTTTAAGTGTCACTCAGTGCTGCACCAGGAAACTCAGGTGCCCTCAGCTAAAGCTGCCACAATGTCAGAATTCAGAAAAACTGAGGCACTCAAACCATGGACAAACACAATCCCATATGTTGAAGGGTATAATCATTTAAGTTTTTATTTGTGCAAATACACTGTGTAAACCTGAGGAGGCCAACGGTTAGGACAGACACCAGCAAAGTTTCATACCAAAACCAATCGCTTTGCTAAGGTGCCAGCCTCTGTGGAAAACCTCTATACAGATGCCATTTAAAGTGACAGTGAATTAATTACATATAAGAATTACACTTATTAAAAATAAGCAAAGGTGTAAAAATAAAATCTAATTTTTTGGGACACTGCTACATAGATTGCAACTACAGCATAGACAATTGACTGATAAATATCAAGATAGATGTTCTATCAAACATTTCATGAATGCTCACTGTTCTTTTTACATTTTTGTACCTTAGCTTGGGAAAAATGATCTTCGTTACATCCAAGTTCACTCTTCATACAAGATATTTGCTCATAGCAACTACCTCATAAACTGTATTATGTATTGTGACAATATGTATGCAGTGGAGTCTGCTTAAATGCACACCTGTTATGCATGGAGAATATGTGCATTTAAGTGGAACATGCATTAACCCGAAACTGACCTGAAACTTATAGTTTGCAGCTTGATTAAAGAGCTGTGAACACTGTTAAGCGTACAAAATTGTTTTGCCAAAATATACACCAAAATGAAACATTAAGACCCAGATCATGCTGCTACACAACTATGTACAGTGCACTGAGTTTGAAAAGTTAGACAGTACTGTACATTCAAAACATTTTAAACATTTTAAAATGCTGTATTCCCAGCCATGTTCACACCCGAGTTTCCTCCCTCATTCACAGCTCCGACAAAATAAGTTATTTTACTCTGTTTTCTATCTTGTATGGCAGGCTGTGTAACATAATGTTCAAATTTGAGCAATCTACTCAGGTCCCTCTTTTTTCTGGCACATACAAAACAACTCAGCCTTTACAGACATTACAGAGCTTCAAACATGTGTACCTCTGACTCCATGGTTTGAATGCACGGTTCAATTTGCTCTTCGTCCTCTTCGGTTCATCTGGTGACTTCCTCACAAATCTCAGCATCTGAAATCATACCCATTGTGGCTGAGGTATTGTCATTGTCCTGTTATGTGTTAAAATCTGTCCAAGTCATGTTTGGAAGGAGAGTTGCGAGGCTCCTCCTCCACAACCTCCTCTTCAGCTGGTGCTGTTTGAGCAACAAAACCAGCTTTTTAGAAGCAATTGCTGATTGTTTTAGTTTCACTTGCTGCCAAGCACGATCGAGCATTTGGATCACATCTAGGAGTGTAACTTTTTTAAATAACTCCATTGTGCCCCCATCCATTCATAAGATAATTTTCTCAAGCATCTGAAAAAAACAAAACAAGAAAGTGTAAGTTACTAGCAATACATTACAATGGGAGGGGGACGGATTGAATGCAGCTCACCTGACTATGGTAATGATGTTTTACAGTCTGTATGATCCCCATGTCATGGGGTTGAATTAAGGAAGTTGTGTTAAGGGCACAAAAATAAGGCAAACATGGGTGAGAGGAATGTCAGGGTGAGTGAAACAATTGTCCAGCAGCATGGCAATCTGTTTTCTTTTGCTGCGCATCACAAAATTAATTCTCTTCAGCCACTCACAGAATATTGAACCTGCCATCCAGACATTGCTGTTGTTTTCATAGTCCACTGGCAAAGCTTCCATTGCCGGTCCTGAGAAGCATCTAGGTTTCTTTGACTTTCTCACCACCAGCAGGTTCAACTTTTCAGTCCACGAGAGGTTACAACACAATATGACAGATATTCGTTCCCTTGACTTTTTGCCCCACAAGCAGCATCTGATTTGAATCATAGGCTCCTTCAGGTGTTGCTCTAAAATAAAACCTGTTTCATTGCAGTTGAATATGCATTCAGGTGTAAAGTCCTTCAAAATTTGGGGAGGACTGTGGTAAGCCAGCTCTGAGGATCTGCCATCAATGTCTTTCTTTCTCCATGACATTGCTTTAAAATTATCCCAGTCTGCTCCTTCCAGTAGCTCAACCAGCCACTGGTTGCTGACAAGTTAAGCCCCATGGTTGCAGTTAAGTTCTCTGCCTTTTAAATAAAATTGGGCCATTGACTGGTGCATCCATCATGCAGGCTGCAGTAAACCAGAGCCGTTGGCAAGATTTTGCAAGGGGTTTGTTTTTGCTGTCTGTGACTTTTAAAAAAGCCAGGGTTCTGGGGTTCGATATGCTCTCAGATGCAATTTGGGGCATATTTTGTAAGCTAAATAATTCATATGTGAACTTTCTTTCACCCCTTGCTCAAGTGAAAAGTATTACTGTTATCTGCCTGGCTGCATGCTAATACATATACGTATTCAGTACCCAAAGCTAGCAAGATGCTAATAATGTACTGAACCTGAGGCATAGAATATGCAGATGTAATTGGCAGGGTACCAGATTGGTATAGCACTGCAATAATACTGTGATATAAAACACATCGATGTCTGTGACTTTTTAAAGAAGACCTGGGATCCTAGATGCTCTGTGGTGCATTATGTGGCTTATTTTGAAGCTAAACAACTCATATCTGAGCTCTCCTCCACACTTTGCTCAAGGGAAAATGATTACGTTGTCTGGCTGGCTGCAGTAATCATGGCTGGTGTCTGGAGGCTGCTCAGCCACCACAGGCCCTGTGGTACTCAATGCTTTGTTGTACATTTTGTGGGTTATTTTGAAGCTAAATAATTCAGTCTGAGCTCTCCTCCACCTTGCAGCTAGCCAGATAAGAATACAGAAAGGTGTAGAGAAGAGCTCAAACTGAGTTATTTAAGCATCATCCCACAACATGTACAGACCATCTAGTATCCCAGGGCATATCTAGGAGCCTAGGAGCCTCCTGACCCCTCCAATGAAGCAAACAGGCACAGTAGCAGGAAGTTAGTACTGTAAAATATCCTGCCAATTACAGACTCTGCCTCTAGATATTATCAGTATCTTGCTAGCCAGATAGTAATAATTGCCTTTAGAGCAGGGAGTGAAAGAGAGCTGAGAGATGAATTATTTATCTTAAAACAAACACACATATACACAAAATGCACCACAAAGTATCTAGCACATGTGAGAAGACCTGGGACACAGCAGCCGAGTCCGCTAACATAGAAACCAGCAGGCACAGTAGCAAGGTAGAATAATAGCCAGCCAATTACATCTGCAGACTCTGTGCCACAGGTACAGTATTGTAAGCATCTCGCTAGCCTTAGGTACTGTATACATATATGTATTCACCATGCAGCCAGCAAGATAATAAAACAGTTTTCCTTAGAGCATGGGGTAAATACATGTATGTATTTAACACATGAAGCTAGCAAGATACACAGGAACATCTCTAGATATATTATTCCACAAATGCAAGTTAATGGCTAAAATCAAGGCAAATCACATGACTGATTTCCTACTGGAGTGTCAATGGGGAATAGTTCCTTACACATACCATACTAGAAAATCTGATACAAAAACTAGTCACACCCATGACAGTAAATCTCAAAGTTAATTTTTTGCCTAAAAAATGTTTTTGCACACAATGTGCAATCTTGGACCACCAACACTACACTTGGGTATGGAAGCTGGAGTAGTCTGTACAAACCAAACACCTGAACCACAATCCCCTAAAGCAATTCCAGTGTTGGGTAAGTTACTTTTTCTATTACTTTCTATTACTTTTGGAAACTTGCTCCAGAAAGCTCTGAGCAGTCAATAGCAAGGATAGGGAAGTACTGGAAAAGTAATACACCTTGCAGTTACCATTACTTATTTCTTTTATACTAAAGTAATATGTAACTGTAACTGATTACATTTATTTGAAAGTAACTAGTAACTAACCTATTACTTTCAAAATGTAACCTGTTATAGTTATTTATTATTTTGTTTTGTTTTGTATAAAATAAATAAGTAACTATAATTGTAAGGTGTATTACTTTTTCTAGTACTTCTCCATCCTTACAAGTGACTGCACAGAGCTTCCTGGAACAAGTTTTCAAACATAATAGAAGGTAACAGAAAAGTAACTTACCCAACACTGAGTAATTCAGTAGTCAAAGTTCCCCCCCCCCCAACAAATGCACACGCACACACACACACACACACACACCCTCTGGGAATTGTATGGCATTAAAAAATAAAATGCCTGAGATGGGGTATGAAACATTCCTGAGACACAGAAGATGTTAAAATACCCAGGTAATCTTCATTTTCCCAAAATCGCCAGAAGTGAGAGAGGGTGGGGAACTGCTGTGTAACACATGAGTAAATGCCTTTGTTTCTCCTGGCCTTTTGTTGATAACATATAAAATTATTTTATACAAACACAACAATGCAGTGGTTTTGTGTTCTAGCATTATCTTAAAAAAAGACTGAAATGAACCTTTGCAAAAAATAATCTACACCCATAACTAACAACTAGCATACTGATAACTTTCACAGTTAATTTGGCACCAGGGATTGTCTCCATCTAAAATCCGAAGGCCATGTCATACCTCTCAAACTTTTGTCACTGAATTGAGAGACACAGATACTCAAAATGAGGGAAACTAAACTTAATGAGGAAAAAATCCTCAAACATGGAGAAACAAGCTCTGAACTGTGGAAATGCATGGGCCCAGATATTCAAAAGGGTTGCACATGGCGCAACACTGTTGCACCATGCACAACCCACTGATGCACCCCGGCACGACATTCAAAGGTGAAAAGTGCATGGCAGAAATCGCGATGCGCACGGAGCACAACAGTAAAGTATGCAGGCACAGGTGGGGGGGTGTGCCCATGCATACTCTGCACAGCCCGATATTCAGCCCGGGATGTGTGGAGCCATGCATGCAAAACCCCTACCTGCACCAGCACAAAGTAGATCCCCCCAAAAAACAGGAACAACAGATGACCATCCACAGGTGAGCTGCCGCAATGCAGGGCACAACATGGCAGCTGCCACCTGTGGGTGGCCACACGAGTTCCGGCTGCACCTGGACGGCTCCCCCCCCATGCCTGATCATGGGCATTTGTAAAATAAATGAACCCCTATATCCCTGGTGGTCCAGTGAACCGCTGACTGTCCTATTGTGGCTTAAGTATAAAGAGAATTACGCCCAATATCCCATGTCATCCAGTGGACCTATGACTGCCTGATCGCGGGCTTATGTATTTATAAAGAGAATTACGTTCACTATCCCTAGTAGTCCAGTGGACCACTGTCTGCCCGATCACAGGCTTATGTATTTATAAAAAGAATTACGTCCAATAACTCTGGTGGTCCAGTGGACCGCTAGTCTACCCAATCGCGGGCTTATGTATTGATAAAGAGAATTATGTCCAATATCCATGGTGGTCCAGTGGACCACTGACTGCCCGATCACGGGCATTTGTAATAAAAAAAAATATGGCCAATATCCTGGTGGTCTAGCAATCCCCACCCACCCACTGAGCCCCACTGCCACGCTTCCCTGGTCAGCCAGCGGGTGGCAACACCTCACCCACCTGCTGCCTCACCACTCCGCCAACTGACACCGTAGCAGGGCAGTACGCCCATTGGTCCACAGCGTGAGCCAATGAGCATGCAGCCCATATTTTATTACATTCCAAATATGTGAATGGATCCATTCACATATCTGAATGTAGAGCAGTACGGGCTGCACGCCCATTGGCTCACGCTAGGGACCAATGGCGCTGCATAGCCCTACCTATGGTGTCAGTCAAGGCGGTGGGGTGGTTGTGGGTGGGTGCTGCTAACCACCAGCTGACTGGGTGGAGCGGGCAGTGGGGCTCAGTGGGTGGGTGGGCAAGGGGGTACCACTTAGACCACCTGGATATTGGACATATTTATTTTTTTTAATTACAAATGCCCACGATCGGGCAGTCAGTGGTCCACTGGACCACCAGGGATATTGGAAGTAATTCTCTTTATACTTAAGCCCATGATCGGGCAGACAGTGGTCCACTGGACCACCAGGGATATTGTATTTTTTTTATTTATACTGAAACCCGTGATTGGGCTGTGGGACACATTGCCGCACTCTGCAGGGGGCATTGGTCCCAGATGGCTGCTGCCTGGCAGGGCGCCAGGCGCAAGTCACCAGTGATTGGTGTGCCTGCATGCAAATGGGCCGTAATGACATGCAAATGGCCCCATTTGCACCTTGCATACATTATGGCCCCATTTGCATGTGCACTTTTGAATATCACGGTTGCTGCACAAAGCGCAATGGAACTTGCGCTAGTGCATCCCCCTGCTTCACTCTTGCCACTTGTGCTGGTGCAGTGCCACTGTGCCATGCACACTGCAGGTGGCCAGGGTGTGATATTCAACAATGCTGTGCCATGGCACAGCTCTGTTGAATATTGCCCAGTCAATACCCCTGCACAGCCAAGTTGCGATGCACCCAAGCTTGCGCCCCAGCTTATTGCAGTTTGAATATCTGGGCCATTGTATTTACTTGTATTTGAGTTTGCATCTTAGAATAGAGGTTCTTTGTCTTTTAAATTGTTTTTTGTTTTATTTGGGTTCACCACAACATAACCCAGATAGACCATCTTAGGGCAGCTGGTTCATTCCACTGGGGTGTCAAACAGATGAAGTATACTGATGAGTCCTGGTAGGACGAAACACGTGTCTATGTCTTCTGTTGGCACCCTTGGCAAACTGTGTGAGAGGCCTTTAACACCATGCATTTATGCTTAAAGTTGAACCAGCATAACATCTGTAGTGATTTGCATATGCAAAACATGATGCTTTAATTGTGGGGGCATTTGTGATTTTGTATATCTTTGAAACTTGGCTTCCCAGCCAAATACCCTTTATGTAACCATTGCCTCAGTGTTTGTGCACAGAGGTTCTTTGTTTTTAAATTGTTTTTGTTTTAATTGGGTTCACCACAACATAACTCAGATAGACCATCTTAGGGTAGCTGGTTCATTCCCCTGGGGTGTCAAACAGATGAGGCATACTAATGAGTCCTGGTAGGATGAAACATGTGTCTATGTCTTCTCTTGGTACCCTTTGTAAACTGTGTGAGAGGCCTTTTGGTACCATGCATTTATGCTTAAAGTTGAACCAGCATAATATTCTGTGGTGATTTGCATCTGCAGACCATGATGCTTTGCATTGTGGGGGCATGTGTTGTTTTATATTTCTTAGAATAGGGTTACCACCTGTCCCGATTTTCACAGGACTGTCCTAATTTGGGCAGTTGTGTCCTTCAATAAAATATGAAAAATACTATATGTCCTGATATTATAATAGAAAAAATATTTTCTTTCTTCTAAATGTTGCAAAAAAAATATAATACCTTAACTAAAATACCTTATAATGTTAAGAAACACTGGAAACATCTAAAAATGACAACATTTAGTCTTAATTCTGATTACTTAGAGAAACAAGTCTGATGCATTGGTCAGTTACACATTGTCCCATTTAAAATCATGTTTTAGTGAGAAATCTCTCACTTTGGGCTTCCTAAAAGGTAGTAACCCTATCTTAGAATTATGACTTTTGCTTTAGAGTGTGAATTATAGCACAGATTCTACATGGGCAGCACCTTTTCTATGAGGGATGGAGGAGGGGCACAGCAAGTTTAATAGTTCATGTTTAGCCTCCAGGCTCCATTATACTGACTGTACACCATCTCCACATATGTTCTGCAACTCTAGATTCCTTCTTCCAGCAGACAGGCATCTTGGAAAAAGCTGTTCAAGCAGTGCAAACAAAGCAGCAGTTTTAATTGTAGCACAGAAACAAAACTACAAAATCACAGCACGTTTTTGGATCCTGGGCAATTTCAATTGATTCCTGTTTCCTGATCCTGGATAAATCACTCATAGATTTGTCCGAGGCTGAACTGTATTTTGCAGCTTTCCTTCCAACAGGGATTCTAGATGCTCTGTGGTGCATTTTCTAGCTTATTTTGAAGCTAAATAACTCATGTAGCTCTCCTGCATCCCCTTGCTTTAAATTATGATGTGTCTGGCTGCAGGGTGAATACATACTTGTATTCTGTATGTGAGGTTAGCAAAATGAGGACACTGTAGAAAAGTGATATATATATATATATATATATATATATATATATATATATATATATATATATATATTGTCTACTGAAGACACCTGTTGACATGACATAAACCAGGACATGTATGTCAGCATTTTGATAACTTGTGTTCAGAATAGAAGTATGTATTCTCTTTGTAGTCGGCCAGGTCAAGGGATCTGGGGCCACTAGTCCCTCACTGGGATTTTTACAAGTGGTGTTCTTTTTTTGGATTCTTTTTCTTTTTTTAGAAAAAGCAGGGGGTCTAGGGGTCACCAGAAGCCCAGGGGTTCTAGATGCTCTGTGGTACCTTTTCTGGCTTATCTTGAAGCTAAATAATTCATATCTGAACACTCTTCCACTCACCCTTGCTCTAAAATTATGAGGTGTCTGTCTGCAGGGTGAATACATTCTTGTATTCTGTAATATGTAAGGTTACCACATTGCTGACATTGTAGTATAAGTAATACATGCAGTATATTTGCAGCAGCTGTCACATGCTGACTTGACATAGGCCAGGCTAATGTCAGCATTTTATTAACCTCACATACAGATCAGAAGTATGAATTCACCCTGTAGCTGGCCAGGTAATAGGATCTTAGCTGGAGTGACACTAATATTTTGGTGCTATACAGAGGATTGTGTATGATTACTGATACTCTCCAAGGATCTTTTTGACTCTTGAGGTTTCCATGGTAATGAGACCTCTTGAGCTGTACTCTTAAGGTTTCTGGTTATCATGGAAACCTTTTGAGTGAAAAATATCCTTGTTGTGTTCTTGGATGGAACCTTTCACACAACACTGCCCCTGTTTGGGCAGATGTACACCATCCACAGGGTCCACTCTGACATCATTGTGCCTGCAGTGTACATCTTGATGTAGCACCACAGGAATAGTCCCACATGCGGCCTTTATGGAGGTCCATCGGCTGTTGGGAGGTGTGCAACTAAGGACGCACTCCTAGACTTTGAGAGGGCTGGGTGGTGGGCACTTAGTGAGGTGTTTCCTGGAGTGGTCATCTGTGGCTGCTTCTTCCACTTCTGCCAGGCAGTGTAGGGCAGGGTACAAATGTGTCCAGAGTTGCTTGGCCACTATACTGCAGAGGAGGAGGTGGCCCTCTAGGTGTGGATGCTGCTGTCCCTGTCATTCGTGCCTGTGTCAGACATACTCACTGTGTATAGAGTGCTGCGGAACAGTGAGTTCAACAGGGACAATGATGCCATGCTGCAGCCCGTCCTCAGCTATGTTGAGGACACAAGGATCAGCAGACCCATCAGATGGTCTGGCAGACAGTGACCCACATTCCAGCTGGAGGCCTGGAACATGTATGAGGCCATGCATGCTGGCCTCACACATACAAACAATGCTGTGGAGGGGTGGCACAGGGGCTTTGGCGCATTGCTGGGTGCCAGCCATCCCAGTGTGTGGCAGTTCCTGACTGGCTCTGGGAGGAGCAGCATATGACTGAGCTGTGGATGGAGCAGCTCATCTCTGGGGCAGCTGCTGTGGCAAATGCAGGCATTACAGGGAACTTATGGGCACACTGAGACCATCTTTGGGGAGTATGGTCAGAGCAGCATGGCAGACTACCTCCATACAATTTCAAGCTCCAGGTGTAGACTGCTACCACCACTTCCTGCACCACCCTGTCTGCTACTGCATGTCACCTGCCTCTGTTGCCCGTGTCCACCTGCTGTGCCACCTCTGCCACTCTGTCGCAACTGGTGGCTGGGCATCTCAACATCTCCAGGGCTCATGACACCTGCATGCCCTCCTGTCACATTGCCTGTCTGCTGTACCACTGTGCACTCTTTGCCTCTACCATTCACAATGTCCCTGGGCAATGCCACACACCCATACTGCTGTGTCTTTGCTGTCTGCCGTGCCTCCATGCCCCCCCATGCATGTGCCCTTGTACCCCCTGCCCTCTGTCACTGCATCTGTGTGCACTGTGGTGCCCCTTTCTGGTTCCCTGCAGTACTCCGTGGCCTGTGGTTGTCAATGCACCCTGCCCATCATGCACCTCCCCCACATCAGTGGGCTGCACTCCCTCCCATGTCCAGCACCAGTCCCACTCCCTGTTTACAACCATCTCCACTGGTGGTGGTGTTGTTGCAGGGTTTTATTTCAGCCCTGTGGTAGCTACTGTGATGCTCGCTGTGCATTGTCGGCAGCCATCTTTCATCTCACCTTGCAGCCTGTGCGGTATTGTGGGTCACCGTTCCCATATCGCTATCCTCACATGGAATCAATGAATAGATATTAAGGTCCCTGAGTCTTCCTTCATATGGCTTCTGGCGCAGCCCATGTACCATTTTCATCGCCTTCTCTGGACTGCCTCCATCCTGTCTATGTCCTTCCTGAGATGTGGTCTCCAGAACTGGGTGCAGTACTCCAGGAGAGGCCTTACCAGTGATCTGTACAGTGGCATCACCACCTCTTTCTTTCTGCTGGTTATGCCCCTACCTATGCATCAAAGTGTTCTGTTTGCCTTCCTCATTGCTTTTTCACACTGCTTGGTCACCTTTACGTCATCTGATATGAAGATCCCCAGGTCTCTCTCTTGCCTTGAGGTGGCCAGAACTTCCACTCCATCCTGTACTCCTCTCTTGGATTCCTGTTACCCAAGTGCATTATTTTGCACTTTTTAGAACTGAAACTTAACTACCATATACCTGACCATTCTTCCAATAAGCTTAGATCCTATTTCCTTCTTTCCACCCCTTCCGATGTGTCAACTCTGTTGCAGATCTTGGTGCTGTCTGCAAACAGGCATGCCTTTCCCCTCCAGATGCTCTGCAGTGTTGCTAATGAAGACATGGAATAGGACTGGTCCCAGAACTGATCCCTGTGGCACCATGCTAGTCACTCCTCTTTTCTGATTTCATGCCATTTACTACCACTCTCTGAGACCTGTCCCTTAGCCAGTTCTCAACCCATTTTACTACCATATGGTCCAGTCCCAGGTTTCTCAATTTATTTAACAATCACCTATGTGGGATGGTGTAAGGCCTTGCTGAAACCCAGGAAGGCCACATCCACCGCCCTTCCCTGATTTACCATCCTGGTCACCCAGTCAAAGAAATGAATTAGATTTGTCTAACAGAACCTTCCTGCTGAGAATCCATGCTTTCTTGTATTATGTGCCCCACTAGTCTCTAGAAACTTCACAGTCCTCTCCTTAAGTAGGGACTCCATTAGCTTCTCCACTACTGAGGTCAGGCTTACAGATCTGCAATTGCCTGCCTGTTCTCTACTGCCACTCTTGTGGAGAGGGACCACCTCTGCCCTCCTCCAGTCTTCAGGTATCCCCCCTGTCTCTAGACATGAGTTGAAAAGGTCAGACAGTGGACCTAGTGTACAAGCAAAATACACAGACATATTTCATAACAGAAATTTCATCGGGACCAACATGAACAAGAGCAAGCAAGAGAAGTACCTTCGGGTAATCGTAATTGATGATCTCAAGGTGGCAGTGCAACAAGACCATAAGCAAGGTGAGCCTGATGCTGGGGTGCTTAGGAAGGGAGATTTCTAGCAGGAGAAAGGAGGTGGTGTTTGACCCCACCTTAGGTACTGTGTCCAGTTCTGGAGGCTACACCTCTACAAGGACATTAACAGGGTGGAAGTAGCCAAGAGGAGTCAAGAGGAGGACTACCAAATGGTACAGGGTTACACGAAATCATATCAGAGAGGCTGAGGGAGCTCAACATGCACTGTACTTTCTGGAGAACACAAGAGCAAGGGGACATGACAGAGACCTATAGTGCACCTCACAGGGGTGAACAAGGCACAGGAGAGGAGTCTCTTTCACAGGAGGATGATTATCAGAACACAGGGGCATGTTAATAAGCTGGAAGGGGTGAGTTTGAGAGGGATGTGAGAAAATACTTGTTCACAGAAAAGGCAGTGGATGCGTGGAACAACCTGCCAGAAGAGGGGGTGTGGTAAAGACAGTGGGGAGCTTTAAGCAAATATGGGAAAGGCACACGGATATAATATGTTGTGGAAAAAGAGGAAGGAGGGAGGGACACTGTAACCAGATTGGGTCCAGAGTGTAGTAATAGGCAGGGAAAATAGGACAGATGAGAAGGGGCCTACTGGTTCTTTTCTGCTGACATATTATGTTTCTATGAATGATACGAAATCTGATAGAAGCTAACTTTCTTACAGCTATATGCAAACAATGGGATAAATCTGATATTTTAAAAGAGAAATACCCACTATACTCACCCTTACAACTGAAATAATCCTATGCATAGTAACCTAACCCTTGTTACTATCCATAATAGCCAAGACTCATGTGTGTACATCCTTGCCTGAGGGATGTATGATATCATATTGACAGCGCTATCTTATTGGTGCATATGCTAATGGACCAGGGGATGGCCAGATTATAAAAATAGAACCAAAATTACAAAGGAGACAGTGTGGAATAGAACAGGGTACAATTTAGGTCCTGTGTATAATAGTGTTATACAATGGCAAGGAAATGTCCTTCCCTCTAGTTAGTCACTGGGTACCTGGAATAGTGATGTCAATTCACAATAATAGCCCTGTATTAAGTCCAGGCACACAACTGACCTCATAACACACTGACAAATTATGGCACACTTATTTTATTCCCACTGCTTACCCCACTATCCAAGTGGCTCACTGCACTGCGCATAGCCCCCCCCCGCCCCACACACAATCTGCCCCTCACAACTCCAAGTAAATCAAAATTTGTGTGAAAAGAAAAAACACTTTTAAATTGAGAAACAGCCCTTTAGTGCCTCTGGCTTCACTGCTGCTGACCCCACTAGATAATGCACACATGCTCACACGCTCATTTCCAGAGAACCACATACAGTGGCTCTCTCTGCCCAACACTACTCGGCTCCCTCACAAAACAAGTGGCCATGCTGCTTTTGGCCAAGCTAAGAAAAGAAATCAAAAGCTAAAATGAATAAAACTGGCACACTACAGAAAATGTTTTTTCCCCCACAGCTACTTATGATCGCTTCCGAAGTACCGGAAGTAGGATCCCCGCTCCAAGTTGTCTCTGGTCCCCACTCCTATTTCATAACATGGATAATGACATAAATTAACAGGACTGGGAAATAAGATCTACAAAACTGTAGCTCCACAATCAAAACTGGCATGGAGGGAAGGGATGTCCAGGGGTGGTGCTAGGAGAAGACTGCATTGCGATCCACATGATAAAACACCACCACCTATTGAAACTTTTGAAATAGTTAACTCTATTTACACTTGCTTTGAAGGGACTGTTTTTCATCAAATTCTAAAGTTATCAGTTTGCAACAAATAAAAGCCATTTAAAACAAAAAAACTGTCTCTGCATATTATTGAAACACCATCCAATAAAATAATATACAACAAGCTATTGTCTAATGGCAATAAGCTATGCCAGGGTGTGTGTTATTGTGTAATAACATGACTCCTGGGGTGGTGGAAGCACTTGACTTCACCTTGTGCTTCAGCCCACCCAGGAGTGACGTTATTACAACAACACACACCCTGTTACGGCTTATTGCTTAAATAACACAACCCTTACTACATTCCAGAATTGCCAAGGCTTGTTTGTACACTCGTTCTAACCCTAGGAATCCCTCACTGATGCTGTACACAAGCATCATCTTCCAGCAAAGAGTGATGCCCTTGAAATAGAACCTATGCTAATTTTGGAAGTTAGACTCATAGTTCAAACTCTGCACTGTGGCCATACACCACTCTGGCCCCTAACATTCAGCTTTGTTTCTCTGCCTGAAGAGAGCAATCGTCCTGAAGTCTGCTCCATTATTTCTGGTCTCAAGACATATTAGTGTTTTTTAATGTAAAATTTTTATGATAACTCTACATTAGTTAAGATAAATAATTACATTTTTGCTATATTTACGGTTTCTCTGGTTCCGGATCAGTTCCCAGGAACCATAGAAGGACATATTATAAAGCAGTTCCCACCTGAAGGAAACTGCATTTACTTTTATTTCTGATTAGTTTTCTATATAGAAACTGCATTTCAAAGGTTTTAGTCAGCGTTTTTTTTCCCATAACACATTTCCTGCTTAGAGGAAAATGGACCGCTATACTCTTTTATACAGAGATTTTTTTTATTTTAAAAAACACTGAATTCTCATTATAAACAGCTTTTATTATTTAACAATCAGTTTCTGTTAGTGGGGAATTGGAACCCTTAACATTCTTTTCTGATAACTCATTTTTTTTAGCTCAAGTTCTGTGACTTTTACAGCTTGTTCTTTTTTGGGACCCAAACATTTTTTTTGAGGTCTTAAGTGATTGGCATGAATGTTAGAACCAAGAAAAAGAAAACAGGACAAACAGACTTTTAAAAACTGTAAAAAATTACTTCCAGCTCTTCACAAAGGCAGACTGCCACACAAGCTCTGTTTAAAGTAAATAGGTCCAAATAGTGATTTGGCCACTTGCCTGCTCTGTATAATGTTTTACTGTTGAGCCCAAAAGAAAAGGGTTAAAAAAGAATAGCATTTATGGGTTCTCAGTCTGCCTCTATGTCACGAAAACATAATAAAGTCTCTGAGGGAGTTCCTAATGATGCTGGAAAGCATGCATAAGAGGATTTGTCTACTCAAACACAGCAGCAGTTCCTGACAAAGGGGGCAAACAAGAAAGATAAAGCTGCTCGACCATCAGATAAGCATGGTAAATATACCAGGGTGTCCAAAGGGGGGATCTCTAAGTCTAGTGATAGCAAAAATGGTACCCAGTTAAAAGAGTGCTACATTCATAGCACCAGTCAAGAGAGGGCTATTCTGTATAGCACTACCAGGGACAGCATGCAGGGATTTACAGCACTAGCTATATGCACTCCACTGGTTGTTGTCTATGCTACTGCTGTATGGACAAGGGCAGCAGATTCCAGGAGCCCAGCCAAGCTGCTCCTGTGGCATGAGAGGCTGGGGCAAAGAGCAGCTCAGCCAGGTAACAATGGAGACCAGGGTTCTAATCCTGGTCTCCAAAACATTTTGCTGATCGGAACTTTAACACTGGTGTGAGGGGCCATGGAAACAGTATTCCACTGCTCCACATATTATTTCTTGCCCCATGATCTGCTCCTCCCCAGAGTGAGAATCCTGATCCTTAATAGGGGGGTGCTGAAGCAGAGCCCTCCACAAAAGAAATACTGGCACTATTTTTTCCATGCCCTTATTGCTGACAGCATTTTTGTCAGTGCTAATTTGACCCAGTGCTGAAAAAAATACAAATAACAGAGCCTCAGAGCAGGCAGACACTGGAAAAAGTGTCTGCCAGGAAAAACAAAAAAGAAAAAAAAAAAAAAAATTTCCTTACCATTCCTCAAAAAAAAAAAAATGAGCAGGCTTTGGACTGAAGACAAATCCTTCAACTTAATCAATCAATCAATCAAGCAGTCAATCATTCAAAATCTTTATTTAACCAGGCAGGCACCGTTGAGCAGAACTCATTTTCAAGGTGAACCTGGGATAAGGTACAACTACAGAAAGAAACAACAGGATTGCAATTGCAGCCAACACAGCAGTATACATTAAATCAGATATGAGCAGTCTAACGCACAGCCATCGTACACAAAAATACTAAATATACAAAAAACAGTACCATAAAAGAAATGTACAAGTTAAGAGCTTGGTAAAATGTAAAACACTGAGCTGTTGTAAGCTAGATTTACAGTTTTTTTTTTTTCGACACTGAGGGCAGAAGGTAAAAGGAAGCATAGGACAGAAAGGGAGAGGACAGGGTAGGGACTTGGATCAAAAGGGATGACAGAGATGGAGCAGGAATAAGCACAGTGGCTGCAGTCTGAGGGATTAAGGGAAGCTGTCACAGGGTTCCTTGAGTTGACAGGTGATTAAAGCTTTAAATGCTGCAAGCTTGCAAGGGAGGTTAAATTTCAGGTTTTTTCGCAGCTTGTTCCACAGCGTGGGAATTACATGGCTTATAGGCACCTTGCCGAAGCGGGATCTAACCTTCGGGATTTTCAGGGTTACATAAGAAGCACTTCTTAGGGCATAGTTAGGTTGGGGGCTTAATGGTAGGCAATCAGTGATATAGCTGGGTAGGTTATTCATAATGGCTCTGAAGATCCAGAGTACTGCATGAGGACATGACAAAGATACAGCAATGTTCCAGGCCTTCTAGGTCATGTTAAATTTTATGAATGTGCCAGCCCTCCCTCCCCAAGCTTAGGCTCAAGCTTACCTGCTTGTGGAGAAGGGGGGAATGTGCTATGAAAAGTAGGAGGAAGGTGGACCTTTTGTGCTAGATGGTTCACCTGAGCAGGAATTTGGCTCCCCTCAAAGACCTACAGAAGGTAACTCATCCTTTTCCTCTTTGTTAGGCACCCCCCCCCCACCAAGAAACAGATGAGTATTCTATTTACTTATTTGAGTTTCAGATTAATACCTTTGAGCTGGGAGCTCATTTACAAAGTTTCAAGTCATAAATAACAGGACCACATAGTGGGTACAAGCAAACTCACAGCAAAGTAAAATACAATGAACACAATTTGAGTTGCTAATTACAGAAGTGCATGTCTTGTACAATGACCACAAGTAGAGAGGTAAGTGTGATGTGGAGGAGGGTAGTGAACATACGCATCAGAGTGAGGAGTAAGATGTGATAACAGATATAAAGATAAGATGATTGAGAAAAAACATTGTGGTTGCAGAAGTGCAAAATGATAGTATGGTAACAGCATGAAGTGGCTTTGTCAGGGGGGTGGGGAGTTATGGGTAGGTGTTAGGGAGTAGGATGGAGGGATTTGATAACTATGAGGTTGTAACAGAGTTTATCATATACTTATATGACTGGGTTAGCTCCTACAAGGAGACTGCTGTTCCCCATACACAAATCATTGCAAAAAGTCACTTTGAAAATCATGTCTGTACCTACCTCAGCTGCATTCATAGATAAAAAGATTGAACAAAAGTATTAGGTGTACAGACAGGGGTAGAATACTTGCATACCCACCGTGCTTATCAAGGTGTAGATGAAGCAGGTGCCCGTGAGAAGGTTAAAGTCCCTTTCACACAGCCCCTGAGAAGGACTCCAGAAATTAGATGAGAAGAATAATCAGCATTTATATAGTGCTTTTCATGCACAATGTATCCCAAAATGCTTTACAAGCAATTCTAGACTGGCAGTGAAGTGACTGAATGTGTAGTGGCAGCCACATCGCACATCATCACCCACACACAGCCTGGACAATTGCATAGAGCAGTTTCATGGGAAGGGGAATATTGGCCAATACACTGAGAATGTCCCCTACTTTTTGTAAAGAATGGCTTGGATTCTTTTACTTCCACCAGGACAGCACCAGGATGGGTAGAAGGGACCCCGCTAATACTGCACTCAGGTGCCAGCATTTTTTAGGTATGAGTCCAGTCCCTGTGTGGGACAACAACCCATGACCTTCTGGTCCAGAGGCAGATGTGCTACCAACTGAACCATGCTGACACTTATCTATGGATACTATGGCTGAAAAAATGTATACATCAGCTTCCATGCACATCAGTCCAAACAGAAAGTGTGCTCAGACAGTATTGAAGTCTTTTTTCTGATGCCTGACCTTTCCCCCATGCGAGTATGTATCTCCTCTGGCTAAATTACAACTGCTCTGCCGACTGCCCAAACTGCAGTATTACCATGTGTTTACTGTAACCTGGTTTAATTGCTCCGTTGCCTTCTCTTTCAACAGTATTATTATGCACTGCTGTAACCTGGTTAAATTGCCACTGCTCCTGACTGCTCATGCTAGTATCTACTACTGTAACCTATTAAATTACCACTGCTCTACTGACTGCCCCTATTGCAGTTTTATATGTTCCCACTGTAACCAGTCTGGCCTCTCTATAATATCTGCTCAATCACCAATGCCTGCTATTGATGTACCCATATCCTGTAACCAAAGTGAGTATATGTACTTATGGCTGTATTTATCATGTTTCTTCTCACACTTGCATGTGAATCCATGTAATCTACATCCTGTAACATGACTGTCTGTATTGTATTTGTCCACTCTGTGACGAGGTACCTTTGAAAATGAGCCTCTGGCTCAAAAGGTTGTAAACCGATGTGCAACTAAATAAATAAATAAAGTCTGGTACTGAGTTGGAGCTGATAACTCCCCAAAACTAATACAAGTCCAAAACCTGCTGGGCATGCAGGTGAGTGTACCACTGCATAAATAAATTCCAGAGGCTGAAATATATCCAAACAAATATTTAATTAACAAATAAACAGCAGCACAGCAATCAGCATACAAAAAGTGGTCCACTACTAGTAAAAAAACATCCCATCTCTTCAACTGTAGTCTTCATCAGGGAGTCTCAACAAAATACTCAATTGGATATATTTCAACCTCTGGAATTTATTTATACAGCCGAACACTAACCTGAGTGCCCAGAAATTTTGAGGATAGTCCCTGCTCACCAGGCAGTCAGCTTACTCAGTTCACATAGCCCAGTACCAGAAAGCACTGCGGAATACAATGCTGGCACTAGCTGATAAGGCTGATGGTGAGTTGGCATAGGATCTGACTGCCACAGCAAAAGCAGCCCTGGATGCCACCAAATATTACTTCCACATGGCTGTGGATACTAAAGCCACTAATAACACTGCTTCAAGGGTAATAGCTCATGTAGTATCATTAACTAATAGTGATTTGGTTGCCTCTTGCTCTTCTTCTAATTCTCTTTTTTTAGCGCAATGCCCCAGACAGAAATGCCAGTGACAAAGGAGGTAGAGCTACCAACAATAAATATCAAGAAGAAGAAGAAGAAGAAGCCCAAGATTGGTACAGTTCCAGCATGGCATCAACAAAGAGGCAGATACAAGTCCAAATGGAGGTTACAACATGAACCAGCAGGGGGACTAAAACAACCCCAGTACTGAATTCAAGGACACAACAGGTAAATTATCTACTTAGTAATATTTCGTCTTATATACTGTCACCAGCTGAATGTTCTCTTCTGAGAAAATGTTTAGTTTTTTTACCTATTAGGATTCTTGAGTGACTTGGACACTTTTGTTGATCTACAGTGATTTATACACATTCTGAATTCGAAATCCCATTTTACCTGGACAGAAGAGATAATGTGAACAGTGGTTCTACATCCACTCAGTTCCAGGGGGGAAGTCTCTGTTCATGCCTCAGATGAATCCACCTGTATCACTATTTAAGGACACATGTAAGATGGATTTAAGAACTGTGTTTTATGTGAACACTATGAATGGTCATAATAATGGTTTTGTTAACTGTACAACTGAAGAATTTCTATCACTGAAACAACTGGGAAATAACACAGAGATCACCATCAAAAGAGCAGATAAAGGGGGGATCTGATGTTGCTATGATTATGAATACATGTGACTATAATAATGAAATTCATTGTCAGTTGGTGGATAGTGTATTCCATGAAAAGTTAAAACTGATCCCACATTGTCCTTTAAAAGAAATTGACTTGGTATTTCAGCAGTGCTGGAGAGGGCATATATTTCATAAGAAGAGAGGAGATTTCCTTACCATAAATTTCCAGTTAAAGCCACTCTCTACACACTGTCAAAGATACAGAAAGACTTATGTAAATCTACAGATAACCCATAGTGGGTGGTAATGGAAGTCTTCCTGAACCACTTAGCCATTTGTTGATTGTCATATCAAGTCTGTGGGTTGCAGCTATGGCTCTTATTTTAGATACACTGGGAATATGTTGTCAACTTTACATAAAGTAGCTGTAGGAGAAAATTGGCTTCTGCTCACATTGGATGTTGTCTCCTTGTATGACAACATCCCACACACAGGCAGACTGACAGCAGTTAGCAAGGCTCTTAGTAATTATAATACTTTACAGAAGCTAAGATTGAAATCATCTTAAAACTTAATGAGAAACTGTTAACTTGTAATGTTTTCACTTTTCTTTATAAATTTTATGTACAGAAGAAAGGCACCAGTATCAGTGCAGCACTTATTCTTAACTACGCCAATGTGAATATGGGTGAGTGGGAAGACTGGTTCATTCGCAACCCTGCTATAAATCCATTCTATCAGTGTAGAGATCTCTATCATCATTACATTAATAATTGATTTCTTATTTAGAGAGGTGTAAGTTCACATTCAAATGATTTTGTTAATTATTTGTGCACCACAAATGAACATCTAAAATTTACAATAAAATCAGATTGTCAGCGGATATAATATTTGAACTTGATCATTATGAAGGATAGGTGGGGGTTGATAATGGACCTCTTTAGGAAGGAGATGGACCACAATGCATTGTTGCAGTTTGACAGTTGTCATACTTGTGCCAATAAGGCAAATGTATCCTGTAGCCAAATTCTTAGAGTTAACAGTATTTGTACTGATGCAGCTAATAGGGTGGAAAGAACCATGGAATGTCTGTTAGATTCCAGGACAGAGGTTATCCACTTGATGTAATACAGAAAGGCAAGCAGATGTCAGATATTTTTGTATGCACTGTGCCTCCTTCCCAAAGAGAAAATCAGGATACAACATGTAGGAATCATAAGTGTCGAATACTGATAATGTTCAATGGCAACCATCCTTTAAAGAAATAATTCAATTAAATGTTTTCATGCTCCACACATAAAACTACCTTTGTGCTATGGCTACTGTAAGCATGATTTAAATGTTAAATTGAAACCAATTGGAACCAATTGCATGCATGTGGCATGCATGCAGCAAGCAAGCACAGAAAGCATGCTTTTTATGTTAAATTGAAACAGACTGCATGCACGTGGCATGCGTGCAAAAAGCAAGTGGTCAGAGATAACTGCACATATAGAAGTTAAGTGACTTGCTGAGGATCACACAGTATACAAGTGGGGGTTGATGAAATTCAAACTCAGGTCTTCAGGTCTCCTGGTTGCAGTTCAGTGCTTTTAACCACTAAGCTATACTGCCTGTATACATATGGCTCGCTTGTACTTCAATACAAATCTGCAAACATCTGCACTCATGCAGCATGCTTATAGCCACTGATATACTTCTTAGTTTTCTTGTCCCTCCTCATCTCAGCTTCACAGCTGAACTGTAGCACACATACCAATGGAAACACATGTGGTTCTCCCAACCCCGATACACACACTTATCCACAAAACTACTTAATTACTTCTGTCTGGCCTGTACTCCTACTATTTTCTCTCCATAGTTTTGAATGCCTCCATGCAAACAGACTTTAAGGGGCAAACACAAAGTAGCAATAATTCAACACCCACCCACATGGCCAACCCCTGACCCCCCTCATGCACACACACTGTAGCGAGTGCAGCCATGCTGCTACAGACAACCCATCAAGTACAGATATTAGTTGAGAGTCTCTTACCTGAGTACTAGGGAGCCAGAGGTAGGAGTCTTTAAAAGATGATGTCCATGGGTCAGAGTGCTGGGGTGTACCCACCTGAAATGAATGGAGTTATTTTTTATTACTATTTTATACATTATGATTGTGAGTTGGAGAATAATGAAGAGTACTGTTCTACAAACAAGGCCCTTGTTAGCCTAGCAGTGGCCTTCATTAATCTCCAACTCTAAATCAATAATGTATAAAACAGTAATACAAAAATACCCTCATTCATTTCCTGCACTCTCCTTGCCCTATGTCATCATGTGTGACTGAGCATGGGATGTGGACATCAGCTTCACTTGGGGGAGAAAGCCTGACTATACTGCTCTAATTGTCTGTGTATACCATACAGCTCAACTGCCCCTGAATTTAAGGGGCAGCCCTCATTTTACCCCTGAAAACTGCTCTTCCCCTCATTCATTCCTCATGAAAAAAACACTGCTCACAGAGAGGATGCCCTGTAAATTTAGACTTTGTGGCAGAGGTGCCATTTCAGATTTCAGCAGGGGAAGCCAACAACCAGTGGAGGCCAAGTGCTAGTTAACATCTAGGCGGCAAGCTCTGGAATGTCTGGAACATCTCTAAAAGGTAAAACATATTTGTTGTGACAAAAAAGTGATATGCAAATCAGGAAAATTCAAATGTATAAGATTCATTTGTCTGTTCCCCGGAGCAGTGGATCAGATTTGGGCTTAAACCCACACAATTACTAACCAATTTGTTTCCTGGCTGAAGTTCTGAACCCCCCCCCAAGAAAAACAACTTTGTTCCATTTTCTCTCCCCAACTCCATTCCATTCAATACCCATCTCATAAGGGTCGTGAAGCCACTCAAAGGTGCAGAAATGTGAAAACACATCAATATTTTAGCCCTTCCTCCTTCCCATTATCTGCAAAAAAAAAAATTAGTTTTACTTACCCAGCCATCTGACCAGAACGTGTAGCCTAGTCCAGTGTGCCACCAGCCCAGTTTTCAGTCTGCTCCTCCTCTGTTCTTCTGTTGGAAGCTGGATACTAGAACTAACTGTCCCAGGTACCCACCGTGGTCTGCAACCAAGTAACTTCACCAACCAAAAATACCCAACCTATGTTGCTTGCTTCTTGTTTGGCTGCTGCCATGGCTGCTGCCACACTGCATTGATCAAGGCTTATGAATTTCACCCACACTGTTGTCACTGCTGCTGTAAGGCCTAGCTTGCTGCTGCAGTGGACCTGCGCTGTTTTTTTTGTGAGGTGAGCCCTAGTACAGTAAGCAGGTACGCTAGTGTGTAGTTAGCTTTTAGCTCACCCCCAGCACCTTCAGCCACCAATGGGGATGGAGACTCACTAGAGTAGACCAACAAAATATGTCACCACAACACTGCTATTGAGAGTTCAGTGATAACTGACTCCTCCAATCTGTAGTGTACAGCCTGTCTACTCTGTGGAAGGAAGACAGTGTCCCACTCATGTGACTCATGTGCACTTGCTTGGCTGAAGCCCCACCACATCACACGTGATGGCGCTGCCACTAATAGGAGGACAGAGTGGACAACACAATAAGACACAGTTGAATCAGGAGTGCACCTGCAGTGTGAATACACACAGCCGGGGACACTTATTGTGCAAAAGATTTTATTGAAATTTAATGCCATTATTGTAACACTATAAGAACAACCTAGGCACAAATGTGCATGGGCGTGGGCAACTTACCCCCTCTGCCTACCTAAAAGGAACCCCTGCTTTATGGTAGAAATTAATTCTCAGGTGCTGATATCATTACACATAAATACAATGATTTCCACTGTGTTCTGATGTACTGTATCTCCACGTTTCAGGATGTGTCCTGATCATTGTGAGGGTTAGTGTCCTTCATTTTGAGTGTCCACATCCCTCATTTTGGTGACAAAATGTGAGGTATGGTGCATGCTTCCAAGACCCTGTTCAGCACGAAGAGTGATGAGCATTGCCATAGGGTATATTCTCCATATAGAATGACAAAGGGAAAGTAAATGAGCCATAACAGTCATGGAGAAACACATTTGTAGCACTAAATATGCATAAGGGGATTTGCATAGCCCAAAGCAAAAAGGTCAGGCTTCATAACACAGAAGTCCTCTTCACACATCTGGAATGGGTGATGTTGGCTGGCAATATCCTAGATATTTACTGCAGTAAGCAAATAATACTTTACAAATTAATGGCAATTTAATGACAAAAATTAAAAGCCATTAAACAACTTGCAAAAGGATCAGAATTAATGAGTTTACCTAATTTTAATGGAAATCAATGAGAAAGTATTTTAATGGCTCTAATTACTATCAATAGTAAGCTTAAATAGAAACTGATGTGTTTTTTTAGATTATATTTGCACCAGTTTCTTGCTGCACAAATGGCAAGCATGTAACATGTGAATCTTTTTTATCATGTAAAATTTTATTTTAGTTTTTAATATTGACACACTGTTTGTAAGATACACAATATCAAGCATACCAGTAGTTTCAATTCCAGGAAGACAGAGGCAAAACAGCTTATAAAACATCCAACTATAGAGAATAGAGCTTAATATAGAAATAATCTACCTCAGCACATATGAAAGTCTCAGCTAGCCTCCAGAAAGGTGTATATCGTGGTGCAACATGTGAATCTGATGTGATTTTTAAATGATGTGCACACCAGCTTACCTGCTACACACATGTCAAGCTTGCACCTGCAAACTTGATGTGCTTTTTAGACCTGGTTTGCATAGGTTCACTTTGTGTATACAAACCGCATGCAAACATTGCACAATTAAGCATGAGGCATGCATTCTGCATGAACGCAGCACACGTATATTTCTGTAAGGGATGAATGCATTAATAATGGTGTGTGTTCTTTTACAGTGTAACAAGAGCCACTGAACTGTGCAACTACATACTCTACCAAATATTTTATTTAATTTTTGTTAGCCAGGTAAGCACACAAGGCAATCAAATGCCTATTTGCAGGTGCAACCCAGGAGGTTACAACCAGAAATACAGACAATGGAAATACATTTTAATTTAACTTATAGAGGAACAAAATGAACATCAAACAGAGCAATTGCTTCTATATGGAAACTACACAGTTTGTAGTGCACTCAGAGACACGCCTTGAAATAAACCAAATACATCAATAAAGGACATAAATACATTTGCAGTACATTCAGTATGCCGTGGAGAGAAAACAAAAGTTGAAGTATAGCAAATTGCAATGTGTTTGTAATAAGGAACCATATTAGGCAAGCAATGTCAGGTATTACCTTTGTTTTACCAGGAGAGACACACTAAACTGAAAGCTTGTTTACAGGTGCAACCTGGGAGCACAAGGAAGTTAAATGACTTGCTCAGGGTCACACAGTATGCAAGTGGGGGCTGTGGGATTCAAATCCAGGTCTCCAGGTTTGCAGTGCAGAGCCATAAACCTCCATGCTATACTGCCTCTAGTATTAGAAATGTTATTGAAAAGAACTGGTACATCTTAAAAGTTGACCCAAATTTGGAACAGTATTTGAAGGGGATGCCTAAATCTGTTTACCATAAACATATAATGGTGGGAGATCAGGTTACTCATAGCTGCCAGAGGTGACCTGTACATACATGTGGAAATTGGTTGTCCCTCTCCCAACGGGAAACCATGTCTGCAGGCGATGCAAGTTTTGTAAATAGTTTTATCAATGCTTTCATGTGCTCTACGCATGTGAACAGAAATTGCACAGCCTGGACCTGATGCAAGTGCTTGGCATCTGGGCATCTGTCTGGATCAGACCAAAGATGATAGGTTCCAGAGCACTCAGCTTTTTATTACTTTTGGTGAGGTAGGGAAAGGTAAACCAGCAACCAAGATAACTATTTATTTTTTTCATACAGTTTTTGCCCCTCTGTTCTCTAGCTCCTTCTAGACTGCTCTCCTTCTCATGCCTTCCAGGTACCTCTTGATCCCTCTGCTTCCCCCAGCCACAGCCACCTACCTCAATGGAGCATTGGCTGTTCTCCCCAGGTAGGGCTGGGGTAAAGGGACCATCAACCATTTGGTGTTTGTCAGGTGATGCTATGCTGCAGAAGTGGACACCCAGATTTACCAGGGCCATCATCACAGAGTTGCTGGGGTGATGTCTTTTTCCTGTTTTCCTGGACTCATGGGCTGTTGCATGCAATGATGTCCAGGGACTCCTGTGCATGCTGTGTGGGCATCTGCATGCCTACATTATTGATATCCCTCTCTTTCTATTAATCTCTAGCCACATTACTACCTTTGGTCACGCAGATGGCAGTCTTGTGGCAGAAAATGGAACCAACCTTCCTCTTCAGAGGAGAGCATTCTCTGGGACACTAAATCCTCCTCTCCATGGCCAGTCCCCAATGACCTGAACTCATTCCCGAACTCAGGTCACTAGCATTGCGAGTGTTAGTGCTACCGTTGTGCTAATGGGCCAGACAAGATAACTATTTCTTTCTGGATAATCTCTTGCATACAGTTATGTTATAAAAGAGCTAGGAAAATACCCCCGAGGCCTACAAACACATTCCACATGGCATATCTCTGAATAGGAAGCATCCACAAGGGGTGTAAATTAGAATGGATGTTAACCGGCCACTATAAAAAGCATATAAAGGGCAACAATTACAACTTTTGAGGTGTCACTATTAAGGTGGCATTAAAAAGATTAGTTTATAACAATGAAACCTTTCTTTTAAATAAATAGTGAAGCAAAAAACAATTACATGTTAGAAAATCAGAAGGACTTGCCTGATTAAAGTAAGAATCTTTATTTAGTACTTAAAATCATGTAATTAGGAATGTTTAATTTGGATATGGTACAGTAATATAATATGTTTACCATTTAAGTCATAAAAATAGAAACTGACTTGTTGATAAGTCTTTTTGGTATTAGTGCAAATGTAAGTTCAGTCCATGTAATGCCTGCATTCTGTAATTATTTGAAATTGAAGTTAATGTATATTACATCAAAATTAGATATGAACCAGACTCCCTGAGGAATGGGGAGATAGCCCAAAATGTAGGACATTATTTTTGTGCCTGGAAGTCACATTAATTAATTAATAATATTTGTATAATAGTATTTGGTGAGATGGCCTTTTTGCAATCTGTGTTTCTCCACCTCACCATAGGTAACAGAAAGCTTAGTGCCCTGAGACCTGACATCTTTTCTCTCCGGTACAGGTAGGTACCCACTATTCATTTCAGACCTAGTCTGTGTAATTTGTGCTCACCTGGTCTGGGGTACTTGGGATAGAGCACAGGAATGACTACTGACTGGTTCAGGTGGATTTCTTACAACATCTTAGGTAGGAACTTCCTGTTGGTTCTGAGGACTTCCTTGCCCATGTGGAAGATTATGTAATTTGGCTCTGTGCAGAGATCTTGCAACTTGCTTACCCTCCCAGCATATGTCATGGCAATCAGGAAAATGATTTTCCATGTGACATATTTTGAATCAGCAGTAGCCACAGACTCAAAAGGAGGCTCCATCTGGGAAATACAGAAATTCAGGCCCCATGGGAAGACTTGGTCTCTCACAGGTGGGCACAGCTGACTGGATCCATGACAGGACTCCGACAGAAATTCTGTCGAATTCCCTATCAGCGACACCTGCAGGTTGACCGTATTCTGCAGTCGGCTGGTGGTTCGCTATGGATTTCCTTGTTTTCTTGGGGGGGTTTTGCCTCCCGCACCCCCCCACTTAAAGATTCTCAACTCCGGTCGGAGCTGATCGGAGTGGGGGGTGCAGGACACCAACAGGCAGCGGCAGGTTCCAGTGGGTCTCCCACCATGGCTAGGCACTGTAGTCATTGTGGGGGACATCACCGGTGAAATGTCACTGCAAGGGGGGTAAACGCAGGTGACAGACACCTTAAAAAAACTTTTACAAATAATTTGTGAGACCAGTGGCTTGTCCTTGCCTGCTGATGAACAGGCCAACATTGCTACCAGATGCACTTAGTATTGATGGCCTCAGGCCTAAGGACTGCAAATGTACTAGGAAGTCCAAGACTGTGGGCAACCCTGCCTGCACGGACTTACCTTTCTGGGGGCACACCACTATGAGAATCTCTTCCACTTGCAGAAGTATGCTTTCCTGGTTGCTGGCTTCCTGGAAACTTTCAGCACCTTCAGGACCTCCTCTGATAGCCTCAACCCAGAATACTCTAAATCTTCAAGAACCATGCCCAGGTATAAAGTCTAGAGGTCTGGGAATGTTATTCTGCCCTGAGATAGAGTCAGCAGGCTGCAACTCAGTGGCAGGTTGACTGGATTCTTGTTGGACAGTGCTAAGAGCACTGAGTACCAGGCCTGCCTGGTCCAGTCTTGAGCTATTAGGATGATTGTTATTGGCTCTCTCCTGAGTTTTAGGAGAACTCTTTGTATGAATAGGAATGGTGGGAAGGCATAGAAACCTCCCAGTTCATTTCACGGTTTGGGCATCCTCTGGGACTGTGCCCTAGGCTGGTGGCCTGTAACAAAACTTTGGAGCTGATTGTTCTCTTAGGATGCAAACAGGTCTATTTCTTGAGTGCCACATCTTCTGAAACCTGTGGCCAGAACCTGCTAGTTCAGGGTTCAGTCATAGTTTCCCTGGCTGATCCTGCTTAGGGAGTCTGCCAGGACATTGTCTACCTGGCAAGCGTACTGTGGAGATCTTTGCATCTAGGGAGTAAGCCAGGTCCCAGATCCTCATTTCCTCTATGCTAGGACTGGGCAGATTATTCTGCAGGAAATCATAGCCCCTCTAGATTGAGCTGGGCACAGGGGGGTGCAAGCTACACAAAGGTGGACCCTGACATTATGTTTACATGCCCCCAATGGTTACCTGCTGGCTGTGGTGGCAACAGGAACCCGCTGCACACTGCTGCCCCAGCCAACCGGGCTCTCAGGGAGGACTGGGGGCAGCCACTGAGTCATTTGCCCATTAGTGTCAGCTTGCCAGGGTTCACTCCTTCCCAGAGTCCCCTGATACTATTTTCAATCTTTGTATCTATGACTGCAGATGAAGTAGGTGCAGACATGATTTTTTAAGTGGCCTTTTGCAATGATTAGTGTATCTGCTTCCTCCTTATCCTCCATTGTTTCCTGAGGGTGGATGCTGAGGGTGTTCACCATTTGCCTAACAGAAGAGGAAGAAGATGAGTAATCCTCTGTATTCCTTGGAGGGGAGCCAAATTGGGGCAATGATGAAACATCTGGTTCCATACATTCACCTTCCTCCTTGTCTTCATAGTGCATTTCCTCCTCCTCCCTCACAGGAAGGTAGGCTGGAACGGAGACCTGGGGAGAAGGAGAGGTTAGCATATTCATAAAATTTACCATGACCTGGAAGGCCTGTAAAAAATGCCACTTTTTTGCCATGTCCTCTGTTGAGGGCATTTATCTTGGGTCTGAGCCTTGCTCCTTTCCTGTTTCAGGGGGAGTGGTAAGGAAATTCCTTTTTTTTTGTTTTGCTTTTTCTTGGCAGACACTGTTTCCAGTGGCTGCCCTCAGGCTCTCTTATTTGTAGGTTTGCCAGCACTGGACTCAGGGTTCCCCCTTTTGGACACCCTGGTTTATTTATCATCTTTACTATGCTTACCTGATGGTTGAGCAGATTTATCTTTTCCTTTGTCACCTTTGACATGGACTGTTGCTGCATGTGAGAAGAAGAATCCTCTGATGCGTGCTTTTCACCATCATTAAAAACTCCCCAGAGCCTTTATTATGTTTTGGCAATATGGAGGCAGACTGAAAGGCCATAAAGTTTAGTCTTTTTTATCCCTCTTTTGTGTTTTAGAGCAAAACTTTGTCTAGAGCTCACATTTGTAATCTGGCCCCAGACAGCTTAAATGGAGCCCAAGGCAACCTGCCTTTGTCAGCAGCTGGAATCAGTTTTTACAGTTCTTAAAGCCTTTTGGGTTTGTTTTCTTTTTCTTTGGTCTACCAGTCATACCAAACACCGAAGACCTACAGAAACAATCTTGGTTCCCCAAAAACCTAATTATTGTTCTTCGTTTTGTGCCCCTACACAGAGGAGTGATATAATATCCAGAGAGAAGGTGCAAAAAAGGTTTACTAAGAATATCATAGGAATGGGAAGATTGCTTTATGAAGATAGACTTAAACAACTTAATTTGTACAGTATGGAATACAGATCATTACGTGGGGATCTTTGTTTGTTATACAAAGCCTCCAGGGATGAATACTTGTTTAATACTCTTCACTTGAAATGAAATACTACTACTGTTTCTACTTGCTCCCATAATTTAAAATTACTCTTACCAATCAATCGCTCGACCAAACGATCACATTTTTTACACAGCTAATAGTTCCTATCTGGAACTCACTCCTTATGAGTTGGTGAATTGTGTAAGTCTGTCTCATTTTAAATCACATCTAGACATATTTATGAATGATTCTAAAATTGTACTCACCTAGCCTAGGTGGCATGATCTAAATGGACTTGTCCCTCGATCGTAACTTACCTCTGAACCTATGAACCTATAGTATATTCCTACAGAAGCCCACAGAATTAGATTGATTCTGACTAGCAAAATGTAAATGTTCAGTTCCCAGTACCAGGAAACATTTAATTTATCAAAAGAAACTTTACAAAAGGAATAAGGCAGTTTTCCTTCCCAAATCAAACATTGAATGAAGGAGCGGTCCTGTCCCCTTTAACGGGAACAGTGATTGAAGATAACAAACCGCTAAGGTAAAATGCAGTTTAATCTCTTTTTACTTAAACTTAGAAAAAGGTAATGCAATATGGTTCCCTAAAGGTGGAACTGCACTGATTTGTGGCCTTCTCCTTTCTGGAAACAGTTCAGAACAGAAAAACCACACATGAATAGAAATATTCAACTAATCTATATGTAAAGAAGAGTAAACAAAAAATCACTAAATTAGTTTAAAACACTAGAAAATAACACATTTAGGTGAAATAGCTGTCTGGAGACTGGATCTGTACTTCAGGGTGACTGCTCTCTTCAAGTGGAGAATCAAATCTGCCAATATGAGCTACATTGGAGAATGACCACCATGTACAATTTGAACCTTGATTCTAAAGTTCCGTAATTAGCATACAGTTCTATTTCTGGAGCATCACTCGCTGCTGGGAAGATGATGCTTTTTGTGAAGCATCAATGAGGGATTCCCGGGGTAAGAACCATTCTTTCTCAATCTGAAGGTTGAGTATGCTTGTAGATTCATGTTGATACTGTGTAAAAGCCCTTGCCATTGTTTTTATACAGTATGTGCATCCACAGACTTGCTCGGTGGTTCACAATCAGAGCTGATGCTAGCTATTATGGACTTGCCCGGCAACTCATGCAAATCTTTGTGATCTTTGGAATCACATCAGTTGTAGATCTAATGGGGAAATTTACAAATAGTCATACACTTTACCTGATATAATATGGCCATACAGCTTATCTGGTATTATACCATTTTGACGTGCATTCAACAAGATAACATCAATTCGCCTTTTAAAGTCCATTATGGGGTCAGATGCAGGTGGATTATAAAAGTTAGTACAGTATTTGCCAGCTGTCTTTCAACCTCTGCAATGTATTTTATTGTGTTCTAAACCACAAATGACCTAGCTTCTCAGCTCTTATGACTGTGATTAGTTTTATGCTTTTTAATGATTTTATTGCAGCAAACTTGTCCTTGGCACAGTTGACACATGTTGCTGCAGAACTATTTTTGAACAGTAAATCCATCTGGTTTTCACAAGTTCTCTGAAAAACTGATACTATCTGATTAGGGGATGCAGAGGGATGATCTTTTCTTAGAGACATTACAATCAACGTTAGTGCCAGTTCCTGTGTCAGCAGACACATCCTGTATGGATGTCTGCACTGGCGGCACCTTATAAACCTCAATGTTTGGACTCTGATGCTAAAATATATTTTAAGTGGAAAATTCTAATGAATTTGTAGAGGGCAATAATGCAGTCAAATTGGTTCACTTCTGTAGTTGGGATAAAAGTGGGCCTTTTTGCAATAGAGGTGTTTCTGTTAGAGAAATGTTTATGTTTAGATATATTGATCACAATAAGTTTCAACATCTCCTCTTCCCCCATCTCAATAGGTTCTAGTTGCTCTGATGGTCATAGGGGTTCCTCTGTTGTTTCCCCCCTGCCTCTTTGTTGCTGCTGATAACCTCATGAGCTTCCACATGCCCCATCTTTCCTTATTGTTCTCCTCTTTCTTCTCTGAATCTGGTTATTCTGGAGTTTCTTCTGAACTTGTTTTAAGGGTGCTGATGGATCCAAATATTCCCATAAAAAAGCAGTCAAGTCTTTTTCATTACTGTCCACATCTGAGACACAGAAGGACTGACCAGTTTTTTTTTTTGTTCTGATCTGATCCTCATCAGTAAGTTATCCATTCTGTGCCACCTCATGGAGCACCCCCTATCCTCCTACACCCCAAGCAACCCTGGTCCAGATTATCCCCCAGGGGTGGAGTCATGAACTTCCCAGTGATTCTGAAGCAGTACTGGGGGAGGAGGGTTTCTGTACCTTGGATTGCCCCTTGGGGTGGAGCTGCCAGCTTTCCAGTGGTGCTACATCAGTCCGGGTGAGAAGAGGACCTGATCTGCGATGTAGGACCGATGGTGTTGTCATTTATCGGTGGACCTAATTTTAAATTCTTGAACACCTGGGGGGGGGGACATGCAATGATGTCCAGCATCCATCCCGAAGGTTATGGTGCCAGCTGCAGTGGTACTCCCAGCCTCTGCCAGGGGTCCACAGGCACCGACCACTCTTCCCTTCTCCCCTGAGAGCAGGAGAGTGGTCCCCGGGATGTTCAATTCTTCTCCCAATGGCCAGCCCTCTGACTCCTGAGTCCATCACTGAACCAAGGATGTTGGCACCACAAAAAGATGCCTTGCTGCTGTGCCAGCCAGCCGGCCAGGACCAGTTTTGTTTTTAGAATGGGCCAGATAGACCTACCAGCTTGTTTGTTTTTTCTCCCAATCAAACATTTGGCCTAGTTCATAATCAATTCTGTCTTTCTGACTTTTTGTTTTACATTTTTATCTTCTGGTCTATCTTAATAATAATAATTTCCTGAAGTTCTTTTTGGTTCTGTTCAAATTCTCTGAATTGTGCAACCACCTCCTCTTTATTTTAAATCAACTGTAGCTTCTGCTGTTACTTCTTCTGCACCTTCTAATATGAGCTTAATAAGTACAGCTGATGCCTCTAACGTAGCAGTATACCAACTTGTAATGTAAAAGTTTTTATGATCACTCTACATTAGTTAAGATAAATAATTACATTTTTGCATATATTTACGGTTTCTCCGGTTCCGGATCAGTTCCCAGGAACCATAGAAGGACACATTATAAAGCAGTTCCCACATGAAGGAAACTGCATTTATTTTTATTTCTGACTAGTTTTCTATATAGAAACTGCATTTCAAAGGTTTTAGTCAGTGTTTTTTTTTTCCCCCATAACACGTTTTATGCTTAGAGGAAAATGGACCGCTATACTCTTTTATACAGAGATTTTTTATTTTAAAAAACACTGAATTCTCATTATAAACAGCTTTTATTATTTTAACAATCAGTTTCTATTAGTGGGGAAGTGGAACCCCTAACATTTTTTTCTGATAACTAATTTTTTTTAGCTCAAGTTCTTTGACTTTTGCAGCTTGTTCTTTTTTGGGACACAAACATTTTTTTTTTCAGGTCTTCAGTGATTAGCATGAATGATAGAACCAAGAAAAAGAAAACTGGACCAACAGACTTTAAAAAACTGCTTCCAGCTCTTCACAAACGCAGACTGCCACAAGCTCTGTTTAAAGTGAATAGGTCCAAATAGTGATTTAGCCAATTGCCTGCTCTGTATAATGTTTTACTGTTGAGCCCAAAAGAAAAGGGTTAAAAAAGAGTAGCTTTTATGGCTTCTCAGTCTGCCTCTATGTCACGAAAACATAATAAAAGCTCTGGGGGAGTTCCTAATGATGCTGGAAAGCATGCATCAGAGGGTTCGTCTTCTCAAATACAGCAGCAGTCCCTGACAAAGGGATCAAAGAAGAAAGATAAAGCTGCTCGACCAACAGATAAGCATGATAAATATACGAGGGTGTCCAAAGGGGGGAACTCTGAGACTAGTGATAGTAAAAATGGTACCCAGTTAAAAGAGTGCTACATTCATAGCACCAGTCAAGAGAGGGCTATTCTGTATAGCACTACCAGGGATAGCAAGCAGGGATTTACAGCACTAGCCATATGCGCTCCACTGGTTGCTGTCCATGCTACTGCTATATGGACAAGGGCAGAAGATTCCAGGAGCCCAGCTGAGCTGTTCCTGTGGCATGGAAGGCTGGGGCAAAGAGCAGCTGAGCCAGGCAACAATGGAGACCAGGGTTCTAATCCTGGTCTCCAAAACATTTTGCTGATTGGGACTTTAACATTGGTGTGAGGGGCCATGGAAACAGTATTCCACTGCCCCACATATTTTTTCTTGCCCCATGATCTGCTCCTCCCCAGAGTGAGAATCCTTATCCTTATTAGGGGGGATGTGGGAGTGGAGCCCCCCACAAAAGAAATACTGGCACTATTTTTTCCATGCCCTAATTGGCGACAGCATTTTTGTCAGTGCTAATCTGACCCAGTGCTGTAAAATTACAAATAACAGAGCCTCAGAGCAGGGCAGACACTGGAAACAGTGTCTGCCAGGAAAAACCAAAAAGAAAAAAAAATCCCTTACCATTCCTCAAAAAAAAAAAAAGTCAATGAGCAGGCTTTGGACTAAAGACAAATCCCTTCAACTCGATCAATCAATCAATCAAAATCCATATTTAACCAGGTGGGCACCGTTGAGCAGAACTCATTTTCAAGGTGAACCTGGGATAAGGTACAACTATAGAAAGAAACAGCAGGATTGCAATTGCAGCCTACACGGCAGTATACATATAATCAGATATGAGCAGGCTAATGCAGAGCCATCGTACCCAAAAATACTAAATATACAAAAAACAGTACCATAAAAGAAATTTACAAGTTAAGAGCTTGGTATAATGTAAAACACTGAGCTGTTGTAAGCTAGATTTACAGTTTTTTTTGTTTTGTTTTTTTCGACACAGAAGGCAGAAGGTAAGAGGAAGCACAGCACAGGAGAGGGCAGGGATTTGGATCAAAATGGATGACAGAGAGGGAGCAGGAATAAGCACAGTGGCTGCAGTCCTTGGGATTAAGGGAAGCAGCCACAGGGTTCCTTGAGTTGACAGGTGATTAAAGCTTTAAATGCTGCAAGCTTGCAAGGGAGGTTTAATTTCAGGGGTTTTTGCAGTTTGTTCCAAGGCAAGGGAAGTACATGGCTTATAGACACCTTGCCGAAGCGGGATCTAACCTTTGGGATTTTCAAGGTTACATAAGAAGCACTTCTTAGGGCATAGTTAGGTTGGGGGCTTAACGGTAGGCAATCAGTGATATAGCTGGGTAGGTTATTCGTAATGGCTCTGAAGGTCCAGAGTACCGTATGAGGACATGACAAAGATATGGAAATTTTCTAGGCCTTCTAGGTCATGTTAAATTTTATGAATGTGCCAGCCCTCCATCCCCAGGCTTAGGCTCAAGCTTACCTGCTTGTGGAGAAGGAGGAATGTGCTATAAAAAGTAAGAGGAAGGTGTACTTTTGTGCTAGATGGTTCACCTGAGCAGGAATTTGGCTCCCCTCAAAACCTACAGAGATAATTCATCCTTTTCCTCTTTGTTAGGCAAATGGTGAACACTCAACAACCTCCCCACCCCACCCAAGAAACAGATGAGTATTCCATTTATTTATTTATTTATTTCAGTTTCAGATTAATACCTTTGAGCTGGGGAGCTCATTTACAAAGTTCCAAGTCATAAATAACATAGGACCAGACAGTGGGTACAAGCAAACTCACAGCAGAGTAAAATACAATGAACACAATTTGAGTTGCTAATTACAGAAGTGCAAGTGTAGTACAATGACCACAAGTAGAGAGGTAAGTATGATGTGGAGGAGGGTAGTGAACAGGCATCAGAGTGAGGAGCAAGATGTGATAACAGATATAAAAGTAAGATGACTGAGAAAAAAGCATTGTGGTTGTAGAAGCACAAAATGATAGTATTAGCAGCATGAAGTGGCTTTGTCGGGGTGGACGATTATGGGTAGGTGTTAGGGAGTAGGATGGAGGGATTTGATAACTATGAGGTTGTAACAGAGTTTAACATATACTTATATGACTGGGTTAGCTCCTACAAGGAGACTGCTGTTCCCCATACACAAATAATTACAAAAAGTCACTTCAAAAATCATATCTGTACCTAACTCAGCTGCATTCATAGATAAAAAGATTGAACAAAAGTATTAGGTGTACAGACAGGGGTAGAATACTTGCATACCCACCATGCTTATCAAGGTGTAGATGAAGCAGGTGCCCGTGAGAAGGTTAAGGTCCCTTTCTCTACACAGCCCCCTGAGAAGAACTCCAGAAAATTAGATGAGAAGAACAATCAGCATTTATATAGTGCTTTTCATGCACAATGTATCCCAACATGCTTTACAAGCAATTCTAGACTGGCAGTGAAGTGACTGAATGTGTAGTGGCAGCCACATCGCACATCAACATCCATACACAGCCTGGACAATTGCATAAACCAGTATCATGGGAAGGGGGATATTGGTTAATACACTGAGAATTTTCCCTACTCTTTGTAAAGATGCCTTGGGTTCTTTTATTTCTTCCACCTGGACACCCACCAGGACAGTACCAGGATGGGTAGAAGGGACCTCAGTTTAACATCTCATCTAGAGGATGGCACACCTCTACAGTAGAGCACCCCCCTAATACTGCACTCAGGTGCCAGCATTTTTTAAATATGAGTCCAGTCCCTGTGTGGGACAACAACCCATGACCTTCTGGTCCAGAGGCAGATGTGCTACCAACTGAACTATGCTGACACTTATCTATGGATACTATGGCTGAAAAAATGTATACATCATCTTCCATGCACATCAGTCCAAACAGAAAGTGTGCTCAGACAGTATTGAAGTCTGGTACCGAGTCGGAGCTGCTAATTCCCCAAAACTAATACAAGTACAAAACCTGCTGGACATGCAGGTGAGTGAACCGCTGCATAAATAAATTCCAGAGGATGAAATATATCCAAACAAATATTTAATTAACAAATAAACAGCAGCACAGCAATCGGCATACAAAAAGTGGGCCACTACTAGTAAAAAAACATCCCAGCTCTTCGACTGTAGTCTTCATCAGGGAGTGTCAACAAAATACTCAATTGGATATATTTCAACCTCTGGAATTTATTTATACAGCCATACGCTAACCAGAGTGCCCAGAAATGTTTGGGTTAGTCCCTGCTCACCAGGCAGTCAGCTTACTCAGTTCACATAGCCCAGTACCAGAAAGCACTGTAGAATACAATGCTGGCACTAGCTGATAAGGCTGATGGTGAGTTGGCATAGGATCTGACTGCCACAGCAAAAGCAGCCCTGGATGCCACCAAATATTACTTCCACATGGCTGTGGATACTAAGGCCACTAATAACACTGCTTCAAGGGTAATAGCTCATGTAGTATCATTAACTAATAGTGGTTCAGTTGCCTCTTGCTCTTCTTCTAATTCTCCTTTTTAGCACAATGCCCCAGACAGAAATGCCAGTGACAAAGGAGGTAGCACTACCAACAATAAATATCAAGAAGAAGAAGCCCAAGATTGGTACAGTTCCAGCATGGCATCAACAAAGAGGCCAAATGGAGGTTACAACATGGACCAGCAGGGAACTAAAACAACCCCAGTACTGAATTCAGGGACACAACAGGTAAATTATCTACTTAGTAATATTTCATCTGATGTACTGTCACCAGCTGAATGTTCTCTTCTGAGAAAATGTTTAGGTTTTTTACCTATTAGGATTCTTGAGTGACTTTGACACTTTTGTTGATCTACAGTGATTTATACACATTCTGAATTCGAAATCCCATTTTACCTGGACAGAAGAGATAATGTGAACAGTGGTTTTACATCCACTCAATTCCAGGGGAAGTCTATGTTCATGCCTCAGTTGAATTCACCTGTATCATTATTTAAGGACACGTGTGAGAGGGATTTAAGAACTGTGTTTAATGTGAACACTATGAATGGTCATAATAATGGTTTTGTTAACTGTACAACTGAAGAATTTCTATCACTGAAACAACTGGAAAATAACACAGAGATCACCATCAAAAAAGTAGATAAAGGAGGGATCTGATGTTGTTATGATTATGAATACATGTGACTATAATAATGAAATTCATTGTCAGTTGGTGGATAGTGTATTCTATGAAAAGTTAAAACTGGATCCCACATTGTCCTTTAAAAAGAAATTGACTTAGGTATTTCGGCAGTGCTGGAGAGGGCATATATTTCATAAGAAGAGGGAGATTTCCTTACCATAAATTTCCAGTTAAAGCCACTCTCTACACACTGTCAAAGATACAGAAAGACTTATGTAAATCTACAGACACCCATAGTGGGTGGTAATGGAAGTCTTCCTGAACCACTTAGCCAATTTGTTGATTGTCATATCAAGTCTGTGGGTTGCAGCTATGGCTCTTATTTTAGATACACTGGGAATATGTTGCCAACTTTACATAAAGTAGCTGTGGAAGAAAACTGGCTTCTGATCACATTGGATGTTGTCTCCTTGTATGACAACATCCCACACACAGGCAGCCTGACAGCAGTTAGCAAGGCTCTTAGTAATTATAGTACTTTAGCTGAAGTTAAGATTAAAGTAATCTTAAAACTTAAAAAGAAACTGTTAACTTGTAATGTTTTCACTTTTCTTTATAAATTTTATGTACAGAAGAAAGGCACCACTATCAGTGCAGCACTTATTCTTAACTACGCCAATGTGAATATGGGTGAGTGGGAAGACTGGTTCATTCGTAACCCTGCTATAAATCCATTCTATCTGTGTAGAGATCTCTATCATAATTACATTGATAATTGATTTCCTGTTTAGCGAGGTGCAAGTTCACGCTCAAATGATTTTGTTAATTATTTGTGCACCACAAATGAACATCTAAAATTTACAATAAAATCAGATTGCCAGTGTATATAGTATTTGAACTTGATCATTATGAAGGATAGGTGGGGGAGGGTTGATAATGGACCTCTTTAGGAAGGAGACGGACCAGAATACATCGTTGCAGTTTGACAGTTGTCAAACTTGCACCAGTAAGGCAAATGTACCCTGCAGCCAATTTCTTAGAGTTAACAGTATTTGTACTGATGCAGCTAATAGGGTAGAAAGAACCATGGAATGTCTATTAGATTCCAGGACAGAGGTTATCCACTTAATGTAATACAGAAAGGCAAATAGATAGCAAATATTTTGTATGTGCTATGCCTCCTTCCCAAAGACAAAATCAGGATACAGCATTTAAGAATCATAACTGTCTAATACTGATAATGTTCAATGACAACAATCCTTTACAGAAAGAATTCAATTAAATGTTTTTATGCTGCACACATAAAACTACCTATGTGCTATGGGTACTGTAAGCATGATTTAAATGTTAATTTGGAACCAATTGCATGCATGTGGCATGCATGCAGCAAGCAAGCACAGAAAGCATGCTTTTTATGTTAAATTGAACAGACTGCATGCACGTGGCATGCGTGCAAAAAGCAAGTGGTCAGAGATAACTGCACATATAGAAGTTAAGTGACTTGCTGAGGATCACACAGTATACAAGTGGGGTTGATGAAATTCAAACTCAGGTCTTCAGGTCTCCTGGTTTCAGTTCAGTGCTTTAACCACTAAGCTATACTGCTCTGTATACATATGGCTTGCTTGTACTTCAATACAAATCTGCAAACATCTGCACTCATCTGGCATGTTTATAGCCACTGATACACTTTTAGTTTTCTTGTCCCTCTTCTCAGCTGCACAGCTGAACTGTAGCACACATACCAATGGAAACACATGTGGTTCTTCCCACCCCGAATACACACTTATCCACAAAACTACTTAATTAATTCTGTCTGGCCTGTACTCTTACTATTTTCTCTCCATAGTTTTGAATGCCTCCATGCAAGCAGACTTTAAGGGACAAACACAAAGTAGCAATAATTCAACACCCACCCACATGGCCAACCCTGACCCCCTTATGCACACACACACATGTAGCGGTGCAGCCATGCTGCTACAGACAACCCATCAAGTACAGATATTAGTTGAGAGTCTCTTACCTGAGTACTAGGGAGCCAGAGGTAGGAGTCTTTAAAGATGATGTCCATGGGTCAGAGTGCTGGGGTGTACCCACCTGAAATGAATGGAGTTATTTTTATTACTATTTTATACATTATGATTGTGAGTTGGAGAATAATGAAGACCACTGTTCTACAAACAAGGCCCTTTTTAGTCTAGCAGTGGCCTTCATTAATCTCCAACTCTAAATCAATAATGTATAAAATAGTAAAAAATTGCCCTAATTTATTTCCTGCACTCTCCCTTGCCCTATGTCATCATGTGACTGAGCATGGGGATGCGGACATCAGCTTCACTTGGGGGGGGGAGAAAAAGCCTGACTATACTGCTCCAATTGTCTGTGCATACCATACAGCTCAACTGCCCCTGAATGCAAGGGCAGCCCTCATTTTACCCCTGAAAACTGCTCTTCCCTCATTCATTCCTCATGAAAAACACTGCTCACAGAGGATGCTCTGTAAATTTAGACTTTGTGACAGAGGTGCCATTTCAAATTTCAGCAGGGGAAGCCAACAACCAGTGGAGGCCAGGTGCTAGTTAGCATCTAGGCGGCAAGCTCTGGAATATCTGTAACATGTCTAAAAGATAAAACATATTTGTTGTGACAAAAAAGTGATATGCAAATCAGGAAAAATTCAAATGTAAAAGATTCATCTGTCTGTACCCCGGAGCAGTGGATCAGATTTGGGCTTAAACCCACACAGTTACTAACCAATTTTTTTCCTGGCTGAAGTTCTGACCCCCCCCCAAAAAAAAACAACAACTTAGTTCCATGTTCTCTCCCCAACTCCATTCCATTCAATACCCATCCCACATGGGTCGTGAAGCCACTCAAAGGTGCAGAAATGTAAAACACATCAATATTTTAGCCCTTCCTCCTTCCCGTATTCCCCTGCAAAAAAAAAAAATTAGTTTTACTTACCCAGCCATCTGACCAGAACGTGTAGCCTAGTCCAGTGTGCCACCAGCCCAGTTTTCAGTCTGCTCCTCCTCTGTTCTTCTGTTGGAAGCTGGATACTAGAACTAACTGTCCCAGGTACCCACCGTGGTCTGCAACCAAGTAACTTCACCAACCAAAAATACCCAACCTATGTTGCTTGCTTCTTGTTTGGCTGCTGCCATGGCTGCTGCCACACTGCATTGATCAAGGCTTATGAATTTCACCCACACTGTTGTCACTGCTGCTGTAAGGCCTAGCTTGCTGCTGCAGTGGACCTGCGCTGTTTTTTTTGTGAGGTGAGCCCTAGTACAGTAAGCAGGTACGCTAGTGTGTAGTTAGCTTTTAGCTCACCCCCAGCACCTTCAGCCACCAATGGGGATGGAGACTCACTAAGAGTAGACCAACAAAATATGTCACCACAACACTGCTATTGAGAGTTCAGTGCTAACTGACTCTTCCAATCTGTAGTGTTAGTGTGCAGCCTGCCTACTCTGTATAAAGAAAGACAGTGTCCCACTCATGTGACTCATGTGCACTTGCTTGCCTGGAGCCCTCCACATCACGTGTGATGGCGCTGCCCAATAGGTGGACAGAGTGGACAACACAATAAGACACAGTTGAATCAGGAGTTCACCTGCAGTGTGAGCACACACAGGCTAGGGGACACTTATTGTGCAAAAGATTTAATCCAAATTTAATGCCATTATTGCAACACTATAAGAACAACCTAGGCACAATGTGCATGGGCGTGAGCAACTTACCCCTCTGCCTACCTAAAAGGAACCCCTGCTTTATGGTAGAAATTAATTCTCAGGTGCTGATATCATTGCACATAAATACAATGATTTCCACTGTGTTCTGATGTACTGTATCTCCATGTTTCAGGATGTGTCCTGATCACTGTGAGGGTTAGTGTCTTCATTTTGAGTATCCATGTCCCTCATTTCGGTGACAAAATGTGAGGTATGGTGCATGCTTCCAAGACCCTGTTTAGCACGAAGAGTGATGAGCATTGCCATAGTGTATATTCTCCATACAGAATGACAAAGGGAAAGTAAGTGAGCCATAACAGTCATGGAGAAACACATTTGTAGCACTAAATATGCATAAGGGGATTTGCATAGCCCAAAGCAAAAAGGTAAGGCTTCATAACACAGAAGTCCTCTTCACACATCTGGAATGGGTGATGTTGGCTGGCAATATCCTAGATATTTACTGCAGTAAGCAAATAATACTTTCCAAAATTAATGGCAATTTAATGACAAAATTAAAAGCCATTAAACAACTTGCAAAATTATCAGAATTAATGAGTTTACCTATTTTAATGGAAATCAATGAGGAAGTATTTTAATGGCTCTAATTACTATCAATAGTAGTTTAAATAGAAACTGATATGCTTTTTAGATTATATTTGCACCAGTTTATTGCTGCACAAATGGCAAGCGTGCAACATGTGAATCTTTTTTATCATGTAAAAGTTTATTGAGTTTTTAATATTGACACACTGTAAGATACGCAATATCAAGCATACCAGTAGTTTCAATCCCAGGAAGACAGAGGCAAAACAGCTTATAAAACATACAACTTTAGAGGATAGAGCTTAATATAGAAATAATCTACCTCAGCACATATAAAAGTGTCAGCTAGCCTCCAGAAAGGTGTATATTGTGGTACAACATGTGAATCTGATGTGATTTTTAAATGATATGCACACCAGCTTACCTGCTACACACATGTCAAGCTTGCACCATGCAAACTTGATGTGCTTTTTAGACCTGGTTTTCATAGGTTCACTTTGTGTATACAAACCGCATGCAAACATTGCACAATTAAGCATGTGGCATGCATTCTGCATGAACGCAGCACACGTATATTTCTGTAAGGGATGAATGCATTAATAATGGTGTGTGTTCTTTTACAGTGTAACAAGAGCCACTGAATTTTGTAACTACATACTCTACCAAATATTTTATTTAATTTTTGTTAGCCAGGTAAGCACTCAAGGCAATCAAATGCCTATTTGCAGATGCAACCCAAGAGGTTACAACCAGAAATACAGACAATGGAAATACATTTTAATTTAACGTATAGTGGAACAAAATGAACATCAAACAGAGCAATTGCATCTATATGGAAACTACATAGTTTGTAGTGCACTCAGAGACACACCTTGAAATAAACCAAATGCATCAATAAAGGACATAAATACATTTGCAGTACATTCAGTATACTGTGGAGAGAAAACAAAAGTTGAAGCATAGCAAATTGCAATGTGTCTGTAATAAGAAACCATATTATGCAAGCAATGTGCAGGGTATTACCTTTGTTTTGGCAGGAGAGACACACTAAACTGAAAGCTTGTTTACAGGTGCAACCTGGGGGCACAAGAAAGTTAAATGACTTGCTCAGGGTCACACAGTATGCAAGTGGGGGCTGTGAGATTCAAACCCAGGTCTCCAGGTTTGCAGTGCAGAGCCATAAACCACTGTGCTATACTGCCTCTAGTATTAGAAGTGTTATTGAAAAAAACTGGTACATCTTAAAAGTTGACCCAAATTTGGAACAGTATTTGAAGGATGCCTAAATCTGTTTACCATAAAGGTATAATGGTGGGAGATTAGGTTACTCATAGCTGCCAGAGGTGACTTGTACATACATGTGGAAATTGGTTGTCCCTCTTCCAACGGGAAACCATGTCTGCAGGCAATGCAAGTTTTGTAAATAGTTTTATTAATGCTTTCATGTGCTCTATGCATGTGAACAGAAATTGCACAGCCTGGACCTGATGTAAGGTGCTTGGCATCTGTCTGGATCAGACCAAAGATGATAGGTTCCAGAGCACTCAGCTTTTTGTTACCTTTGGTGAGGTAGGGAAAGGTAAACCAGCAACCAAGATAACTATTTATTTTTTTCATACAGTTTTTGCCCCCCTGTTCTCTAGCTCCTTCTAGACTGCTCTCCTTCTCAGGCCATCCATTTACCTCTTGATCCCTCTGCCTCCCCCAGCCACAGCCACCTACCTCAATGGAGCATTAGCTGTTCTCCCCAGGTGGGGCTAGGGTAAAGGGACCACCAACCATTTGGTGTTTGTCAGGTGATGCTATGCTGCAGAGGTGGACACACAGATTTACCAGGGCCATCATCACAGAGTTGCTGGGGTGATGTCTTTTTCCTGTTTTCCTGGACCCATGGGCTGTTGCATGCAATGACGTCCAGGGACTCCTGTGCATGCTGTGTGGGCATCTGCATGCCTACATTCATGATATCCCTCTCTTTCTATTAATCTCTAGCCACATTACTACCTTTGGCCATGCAGATGGCAGTCTTGTGGCAGAAAATGGAACCAACCTTCCTCTTCAGAGGAGAGCATTCTCTGGGACACTAAATCCTCCTCTCCATGGCCAGTCCCCAATGACCTGAACTCATTCCCGAATTCAGGTCACCAGCATCGCGAGTGGTAGTGCTACCATTGCGCTAATGGGTCAGACAAGATAACTATTTCTTTCTGGATAATCTCTTGCATACAGTTATGTTATAAAAGTGCTAGGAAAATACCCCCGAGGCCTACAAACACATTCCACATGGCATATCTCTGAATAGGAAGCATCCACTAGGGGCGTAAATTAGAGTGGATGTTAACTGGTCACTATAAAAAGCATATAAAGGGCAACAATTACAACTTTTGAGGTGTCACTATTAAGGTGGCATTAAAAAGATTAGTTTATAACAATGAAACCTTTCTTTTAAACTTAAATAGTGAAGCAAAAAACAATTACATGTTAGAAAATCAGAAGGACTTGCCTGATTAAAAGTAAAGAATCTTTATTTAGTACTTATAATCATGTAATTAGAAATGTTTAATTTGGATATGGTACAGTAATATAATATGTTTACCTTTTAAGTCATAAAAATAGAAGCAGACTGGTTGATAAGTCTTTTTGGTATTAGTGCAAATGTAAGTTCAGTCCATGTAATGCATGTATTCTGTAATTATTTGAAATTGAAGTTAATGTGTATTACATCAAAATTAGATATGAACTAGACTCCCTGAGGAATGGGGAGATACCCCAAAATGTAAGACATTATTTTTGTGCCTGGAAGTCACATTAATTAATTAATAATATTTGTATAATAGTATTTGGTGAGATGGCCTCTTTGCAATCTGTGTTTCTCCACCTCACCATAGGTAACAGAAAGCTTAGTGCCCTGAGACCTGACATCTTTTCTCGGTACAGGTAGGTACCCACTATTCATTTCAGACCTAGTCTGTGTAATTTGTGCTCACCTGGTCTGGTACTTGGGATAGAGCACAGGAAAGACTACTGACTGGTTCAGGTGGATTTCTTACACTACCTTAGGTAGGAACTTCCTGTTGGTTCTGGGGACTTCCTTGCCCATGTGGAAGATTATGTAATTTGGCTCTGTGCAGAGATCTTGCAACTTGCTTACCCTCTGAGCATATGTCATGGCAATCAGGAAAATGATTTTCCATGTGACATATTTTGAATCAGCAGTAGCCACAGGCTCAAAAGGGGGCTCCATCAGGGAAATACAGAAATTCAGGTCCCATGGGAAGACTGGGTCTCTCACAGGTGAGTACAGGTGACTGGATCCATGAAAGGAGTCCGACAGAAATTCTCTTGACTTCCCTGTCAGCAACACCGGCAGGTTGACCGCATTCTGCGGTCGGCTGCCGGTTCACTATGGATTTCCTTGTTTTCTTAGGGGGGCTTTGCTCCCCTGTACCCCCCCACTTAAAGATTCTCAATTCCGGTCAGAGCTGATCGGGGGGGGGGGGTGCAGGACACCCAACAGGCAGTGCTGGGTTCCAGTGGGTCTCCCACCATGGCTAGGCACTGTAGTCATTGTGGGGGACCTCACCGACGAAATGTCCCTGCAAGGGGGGTAAACGCAGGTGACAGATACCTTAAAAAACTTTTACAAATACCAGAGACAGTGTGCTTGTCCTTGCCTGCTGATGTAACAGGCCAACATTGCTACCAGATGCACTTAGTATTGATGGCCTCAGGCCTAAGGACTGCAAATGTACTAGGAAGTCCAAGACTGTGGATAACCCTGCCTGCATGGGCTTACCTTTCTGGGGCACACCTCTGATGAGAATCTCTTCCACTTGCAGAAGTATGCTTTCCTGGTTGCTGGCTTCCTGGAAACTTTCAGCACCTTCAGGACCTCCTCTGATAGCCTCAACCCAGAATACTCTAAATCTTCAAGAACCATGCCCTCAGGTATAAAGTCTAGAGGTCTGGGAATGTTATTCTGTCCTGAGATAGAGTCAGCAGGTTGCAACTCAGTGGCAGGTTGACTGAATTCTTGTTGGACAGTGCCAAGAGCATTAAGTAATAGGCCTGCCTGGTCCAGCCTTGAGCTATTAGGATCATTGTTGTTGGCTCTCTCCTGAGCTTTAGGAGAACTCTTTGTATGAGTAGGAATGGTGGGAAGGCATATAGAAACCTCTCAGTGCATTTTAAGGTTTGGGTATCCTCTGGGACTGTGCCTAGGCTGGTGGCCTGTAACAAAACTTTGGGAGCTGATTGTCTCTTAGTACGCAAACAGATCTATTTCTGAGTGCCCCATCTTCTGAAACCTATGGCCAGAACCTGCTAGTTCAGGGTTTAGTCATAGTTTCCTAGCTGATCCTGCTTAGGAGTCTGCCAGGACATAGTCTACCTGGCAAGTGTACTGTAGAGATCTTTGCATCTAGGGAGTAAGCCAGGTCCCAGATCCTCATTTCCTCTGTGCTAGGACTGGGCAGATTATTCTGCAGGAAATCAGACCCTCTACAGATTGAGCTGGTCACAGGGGGGTGCAAGCTACACAAGGGTGGACCCTGCCATTATGTTTACATGCCCCCCAATGGTTACCTGCTGGCTGTGGTGGCAACAGGAACCCCCTGCACACTGCTGCCCCAGCCAACCGGGCTCTCAGGGAGGACTGAGGGCAACCATTAAGTCATTTGCCCATTAGTGTCAGCACGCCAGGGCTCATTCCTTCCCAGAGTCCCCTGATACTGTTTTCAATCTTTGTATCTATGACTGCAGATGAAGTAGGTGCAGACATGATTTTTTATGTGGCTATTTGCAATGATTAGTGTATCTGCTTCCTCCTTATCCTCCTTTATTTCCTGAGGGTGGATGTTGAGGGTGTTCACCATTTGCCTAACAGAAGAGGAAGAAGATGAGTAATCCTCTGTAGTCCTTAGAGGGGAGCCAAATTGGGACAATGATGAACCATCTGGTTCCATATGTTCACCTTCCTCCTTGTCTTCATAGTGTATTTCCTCCTCCTCCCTCACAGGAAGGTAGGCTGGAACCTTGGCCTGGGGAGGAGGCGGGGCTAGCATATTCATAAAATTTACCATAACCTGGAAGGCCTCTAAAAAATGCTACTTTTTTGCCATATCCTCTGTTGAGGGCATGTATCTTGGGTCTGAAGTTTGCTCCTTTCCTGTTTTAGGGAGAGTGGTAAGGAAATTCTTTTTTGTTTTGTTTTTCTTGAAGACACTGTTTCCAGTGCCTGCCATCAGGCTCTCTTATTTGTAGGTTTGCTAACACTGGACTCAGGGTTCCCTTTGGACACCCTGGTTTATTTATCATCTTTACTATGCTTACCTGATGGTTGAGCAGATTTATCTTTTCTTTGTCACCTTTGACATGGACTGCTGCTGCATGTCAGAAGAGAAACCTCTGATACATTCTTTTCACCATCATTAAAACTCCCTCACAGCCTTTATTATGTTTTGGCAATATGGAGGCAGACTGAAAGGCCATAAAGTTTACTTTTTTGTATCCCTTTTCTTTGTGTTTTAGGGCAAACTTTATCTAGAGGTCACATTTGTAATCTGGCCCCAGGCAGCTTAAATGGAGCTCAAAGCAACCTGCCTTTGTCAGCAGCTGGAATCAGTGTTTACAGTTCTTAAAGCCTGTTTGGCCTGTTTTCTTTTCTTTGTCTGCCAGTCATGCCAAACACTGAAGACCTACAGAAACAATCTTGGTTCCCAAAACCTAATACAGTATCTTCCCACAGAAACCCACAGAATTAGATTGATTCTGACTAGCAAAATGTAAAATGTTCAGTTCCCAGTACCAGGAAACATTTAATTTATCAAAAGAAACTTTACAAAAGGAATAAGGCAGTTTTCTTCACCAAATCAAACATTAAATGAAGGAGCGGTCCTGTCCCCTTTAATGGGAACAGTGATTGAAGATAACAAACCGCTAGGGTAAATGCAGTTTAATCTCTTTTTTACTTAAATTTAGAAAAAAGTAATGCAATATGGTTCCTAAAGGTGGGAACTGCACTGATTTGTGGCCTCTCTGCTTTCTGGAAACAGATCAGGAACAGGAGAAACCACACATGAATAGAAATATTCAACTAATCTATATGTAAAAGAAGAGTAAACAAAAAATCACTAAATTAGTTTAAAACACTAGAAAATAAATTTTAGGTGAAATAGCTGTCTGGAGATTGAAGCTATACTTCAGGGTGACTGCTCTCTTCAGTTGGAGAATCCAATCTGCCAATATGAGCTAAATTGGAACATGCACACCATGTACAATTTGAACCTTGATTCTGAAGTTCCATAATTAGCATACAGTTCTATTTCTGGGCATCACTCGCTGCTGGGAGATGATGCTTTCTGTGAAGCATCAATGAGGGATTCCCGGGGTAAGAACCATTCTTTCTCAATTTGAAGGTTGAGTATGCTTGTAGATTTATGTTGATACTGTGTAAAAGCCCTTGCCATTGTTTTTATACAGTATGTGCATCCACAGACTTGCTCGGTGGTTCACAATCAGAGCTGATACTAGCTATTATGGACTTGCCTGGCAACTCATGCAAATCTTTGTGATCTTTGGAATCACATCAGTTGTAGATCTAATGGGGAACTTTACAAATAGTCATACACTTTACCTGATATAATATGGCCATACAGCTTATCTGGTATTATACCGTTTTGACGTGCATTCAACAAGATAACATCAATCCGCCTTTTAAAGTCCATTATGGGATCAGATCCAGGTGGATTATAAAAGTTAGTACAGTATTTGCCAGCTGTCTTTCAACCTCTATAATGTGTTTTATTGTGTTCCAAACCACAAATGACCTTAGATTATCAGCTCTTATGACTGTGATTAGTTTTATGCTTTTTAATGATTTTATTGCAGCAAACTTGTCCTTGGCACAGTTCACACATGTTGCTGTAGAACTATTTTTGAACAGTAATTCCATCTGTTTTTCACATGTTCTCTGAAAAACTGATACTATCTGATTAGGGGATGCAGAAGGTTGATTTTTTCTTAGAGACATTATAATCAACATCAGTGCCAGTTCCTGTTTCAGCAGACACATCCTGTATGGATGTCTGCACTGCTGGCACCTTATAAACCTCAATGTTTGGACTCTGATGCTAAAATATATTTTAAGTGGAAAATTCTAATGAATTTGTAGAGGGCAATAATGCTGTCAAATTGGTTCACTTCTGCAGCTGGGATAAAAGTGGGCCTTTTTGCAATAGAGGTGTTTCTGTTAGAGAAATGTTTATGTTTAGATATATTGATCACAATAAGTTTCAACATCTCCTCTTCACCCATCTCAATAGGTTCTGAGTTGCTCTGATGGTCATAGGGTTCTCTGCTGTTGCCCCCTGCCTCTGTTGCTGCTGATAACCCCGTGAGCTTCCACATGCCCCATCTTTCCCTTCTTGTTCTCCTCTTCTCTGAATCTGATTATTCTGGAGTTCCTTCTGAACATGTTTTAAGGGTGGTGATGGATCCAAATCTTCCCATAAAAAAGCAGTCAAGTCTTTTTCATTACTGTCCACATCTGAGACACAGAAGGACTGACCAGTTTTTTTTTTTGGTCTGATCTAACCCTCATCAGTAAGTTATCCATCCTTTGCCACCTCATGGAGCACCCCCTATCCTCCTACACCCCAAGCAACCCTGGTCCAGATTATCCCCCAGGGGTGGAGTCATGGACTTCCCAGTGATTCTGAAGCAGTACTGGGGGAGGAGGGTTCCTGTACCTTGGATTGCCCCCTAGGGTGGAGCCGCCAGCTTTCCAGTGGTGCTACATCAGTCCGGGAGAGGAGAGGACCTGATCTGCGATTTGGGACTGATGGCATCATTCATCGGTGGACCTAATTTTAAATTCTTGAACTCCTGGGGTTGGGAACATGCAATGATGTCCAGCATCCACCCCGAAGGTTATGGTGCCAGCTGCAGTGGTACTCCCAGCCTCTGCCAGAGGTCCACAGGCACCGAACACTCTTCCCTTCTCCCCCCAGAGCAGGAGAGTGGCCCCTGGGATGCTCAATCCTTCTCCCACTGGCCAGCCCTCAGACTTCTGAGTCCATAGCTGAACCAAGGATGTTGGCACCACAAAAATATGCCTTGCTGCTGTACCAGCAGGCCAGCCAGGACCAGTTTTGTTTTGAGAATGGGCCAGATAGACCTACCAGCTTGTTTTTTTTCCTCCCAATCAAACATCTGGCCTAGTTCATAATCGATTCTGTCTTTCTGACTTTTTTGTTTTACATTTTTTATCTTCTGGTCTATCTTAATAATAATAATTTCCTGAAGTTCTTTTTGGTACTGTTCAAATTCTCTGAATTGTACAACCACCTCCTCTTTCTTTTTAAATCAACTGTAGCTTCTGCTGTTACTTCTACTGCACATTCTAATATGAGCTTAATAAGTACAGCTGATGCTTCTAACGTAGCAGTATACCAACTTGTAAGGAATCTTTCTCTGTCTTTCACAAGAGCTGGGGGCATTTCAGTTTCATAGGCCTCTTGGAACTCTGCCCACCTGTAAACATACCTTTAAAGTCACTTCTTACCAGTATAAGCTCCTCAGTTTAAGAGCTGCACATTCATATTGCATGAATGCTTCTTTTATGCTCATGCAGTAGCTTGTACTGGAATTGTCTGTGTATCTTGATTTGTCTTTTCAGACCCCTCCAATAAAGGGTTACCTTGTGAATGATTGAATCATGTGACCAAAAAACTGACAGGACTGGTTGCCTCTCCACTGCTTCCTACTATGTCTCCAATTGCCACTTCTCTGCTTATTTCAGCAATGATCATTCTTCATGTTAGGAGTGAGCCCATTCCATATGCTTCTGAGCATCTGGCCATAATAATGATATCTGTATTCTGTATCTATATCTATATTGATATTCTTTGCAAAAAAACTCTGTTAGTGTATCAGTTAGGGTTAAAGCAACAAAGGCAGGGAAATGTGGTGTTAGGGTTCCCAACCATAACACCCCACCCACACCTTATATGCAGCAAACCAGGAGTGGGGTGTGCCTTGGGGTTCTCAAGCCTAACTCTCACCCTATTCTCATACACTGTGCACATCTTAGCTTCTTTACTGATAGAATGAGGTGAGCATTAGATCTGAGAACCCCAAGTCACATACCATGCCTTGTTTGCTGCCTGCAGGGTGGGGGTATGGTGTTAGGGTTGGGAACCCTAACACCACATTGTCCTACTTCTGTCACTTTAACCCTAACTGATGCATTAACTGACATTTTTGCAAATAATTTCCTTACTTTTGGAAAAAGTATAATTGTATCCTTATTAGAGATGCATTGAAATAAAGTTTTGCCAGCAAAATTGTGGCAAAATTGGCAATTTCACCAAGTGAAATATTTCATGAAATTGTGGCAAAATTTCACCCACAATTTCACCACTCCACTGGCCACCACAAATGGCAGTAAGCACCCCCAAAACTCAAATCACCCTCACTCCCTGGTGTCTAGTGGTCCCCCTCATTGATTACTGGCCATAATTTGTTTAGATAGGCACCCTCCAAGTTACCTTGGCCCCAGCCACTTGTTTTATTTAAAAAATTCAACCTCAACTCCCTGGTGTCTAGCAGACCCCAACCCCCACCCCATCATAACCTAGCAGCTGCCACCCAGTTCCCCCCCAGTACCCCGATCGGGCCACTGGCATAGCCCTCTACTCACCTCCATGGCCAGCAGCCTGACTGAACTTGACTGAGTGCTTTAATGAATGAGCTCTGGGCTAAAACAAATAGCCAGGGGCCAAGGTAACTTGGGGGGCTGCCTATCTAATTAAATTATGGCCAATGATCAGCTGGGGTGGGCCACTGGACACCAGGGAAAAACAATTTGGTCCAGTTAGTGGCCAGGTGGGGTGGAGAGGACCGTTAGACACCAGGGAGAACTTTGGGAAGTGGCCAGTAGCCACTAAATTTCATTGTTGGAGATGAAATTACTCCTGCAGGAGGCTAAATTTCACTGTGGGTGGCAAAATTTAACCCACGAGTGAAATTCCACCAGCTTGGGGGTGAAATTTCACTTGCAACAGATGGCAAAATTTCACTTTTCACCCAGCTAAATATTTCGCAATGCACTCATTTTGCAAAATATTTTGCTGGATGAAATTTTCTGATTTTGCACATCTCTAATCCTTATCTGTCTGTGGGAGAAGGACCCTCAAGCCAATGCTCCCATCCCTTCATAGATGTGTATATGTATGTTGCTGTGAAAACGTAGGGCCTTCCGTTCCGGGTCATGCACTTCCAGTGTTAGCAAAACCACAACCAGATTGTCACCATAGCCTTTCTTATTACCCCATCTCATGAACCTGGTACTGAAAATTTCCAAATCCCTGCTGAAATGTGATTCTGTGCCACCACAATGTAATTCCACACCACAGGTGTGCAAAGACAGTTTGGCCAGGATTTCAAAAATGACAGCTGTCACATGCATGAGGTGTTGTAAAAATATGGCTTTGTTGGAAATTTGAAGTCAAAATATTTACAATTACCAAAGTTACAAGTGAGTATAGCAAAATTTAAATGCATAGACATAACTTTACCATTTTTACATATTTTGACCCAAAATTTTAACATAGCCTTCTTATGATCCCACCTCATGAACAAAGGCAGTGAAAATGTTCAAATCCCATCCAAAAGGTGATTTCACCAAGTGACCAGAAAATCACATTTTGGTCCAGATTTGTGGAATTCCTGTGATATTGTTCATGAGGTGGGGTCTCCAAAAGGCTATGTTGAAAATTCGGTGTCAAAATATGCAAAACTGACCAAGTTATGCATGAAAGTTGAAAACACCATTGAAATACATTGAACTACATTTATCTTAGTTTCTCATATTGCAGTTGTTAGTTCCAACAGCAAGTTGTCCCTTCTATTGAAGAGTGGATCTTCACCCTGGTTCAGGTGAGTGAGGGTGTGTGGGGTATGTGTAAGGAGTGTGGGGTGCTGATTGCCAAGTGGGAGGTGGTGTTGGAGGGGGTCAGATTATTGAGGGACTTTTTTTCTACAGGTTCAAACAAGACATCAAGGGACAGTTTTCTTTATTACAGGTACTACATAGATAGTGATCATGGGGGGTGGTGGAACTAGACACCAGGGGAACATTGCTCAATATAGGGACAGTGATTATATATTTATTTATTGAAAAGTTTCACCAGGAAGGCACACTAAGCAATCTGGATCGCTCGTCTTTAGGATGCATCCTAGGGAAGGGGGTACAGAAGGGTGGTACAAGTACTTATGCCGATACTGGCTACATAAATACAATACTATATATATATATATATATATATATATATATATATATATATATTACAAGTACATATGTCAATGCTGGCTACATAAAATACAATATATGATATATACAGTATACAGTTTACATAAAGTGAGTATTGTATGGGGGTGCCACTAGACACCAGGGAAACAGTGTTCAACACGGGATGACGAACAGAGGCTGAGGGATGCCACTAGACACCAGGAAAAGAAAAACATATTGGGGATGGAGACTGGAAGGTGGTGGCGCCACTAGACACCAGGGAAATACATAGCATTAATGAGGACGGCAATCTGAAAAAGAAAAAGGCAAACAGAGAAGGATTGTCCCTTCATGAAAAAGGATATTTTTTCATGACTGATAACATGATTATTTCTTCAGATCACACAGTCATGAAAAAAAAGATTTATAATAGTAGACAAATAACATTTCAAAGCCATTTCTCCAACAGTGAAGTCCAGATTACACCTAACGCGGTCCCAGTCAGCCAGATAGATGTGTTGGTATCTGCCTAAGATGTTATTTTTGTGACTTTTGAATCATTTTTTTTACAAAAAAAAACAGGAACAAGATGGCAGCAAATGAAAAAGGATTATTCCAATATGACAAATGATTCCTTTTTGTTTCATACAGCTATCTTGAAGTGCTTACTGACATGCTCAGAATGAAAGTTTTTAATGAAACGAAATAACTTTGGAATGGATTAATATGTTTTCACCAAACAAGCAAAAGGTACATCTGTGGACCAGCCCCTTTTGGCTCTGGAAAATTCTAGACCAAAATTCCAAACTGTCTGGGCTGTAGGCAAATTTAAAAGAAAACCCACAAAACCTATTGGTGAAAATTCAATTTTGCACTATCCAGAACTCAGAATTTGCTAGTCCAACTGAAACAAAATTTGACATTTTCACAGATCTGTCACTTGAGACTTTACACGCAAAATCTCATGCAAATCTGTTCTACAGTTGTGAAGTTATTGAAGTGCAAAATTTGGTGCTCAACATTAAAGTGTCTACTGAACCCTAACCATAGAGGCATGATTGCACCCCATTAGAGATATATGTACACATATTCATTACAAAAAACTCAGTTGATGCATCAAGTTAGGGTTGATTCCATACCAACAAAAGTCTGGAAATTCGATGTTAGGGTTACCAACCCTACCCCCCAAACCCCACCCCACTATCCCCAGACCAACAGGCACTGGGGTGTGCCTTGAGGTCATCAGGCCTAACTCTCACCCCATTCTCAAATACTGTATCACCTCAGCTTGTTTACAAATGGAATGGGGTGAGAGTTAGGCCCGATGACCCCAAGGCACACCCTGGTGCCTGTCAATCTGCGGATGGTGTGTTGGGGGGGTAGGGTTGGTAACCATAACATCGAATTTCCAGACTTTTGTTTGTGTGGAATCAACCCTAACGGATGCCCTAATGGAGTTTTTTGCAATGAATTTCCCCTTCTTTTTGAGAAAGTGAAATGTTTCTCATATGATATTCATAGATGGGAGCATGGGCCCTCTAGTAATAGTAGTAGTAAATCATTTTTTTAGTCATATATGAATAAATGGATACATTCAATTGAGCAGAGCTCATTTTCAATGAAGTTCCATATTGCAATAAAATAAGGTTCCACATCAAATAACATAGCATCAATCACTAGTACACCACATATAATTAGGATAATTAACAACACAATAATAAATAAAAGACAAAGGAAAAAAGAACATTAAAATAAAACAATCTGGTCCCTTTGCTCCTTCCCACCCACCCATCAGTGTAGAGGCATTGCAAAGGAGGGCCCTAGTTCCCCAGTTTTGCATAATAGGATGCATAGTTGCAGGGTATATCTTCTGTGAAATTATTACAGGTGGTGCGTTACAGGTTTTACAGTTTTCTATCATAAGGCTAAGTTTTCATGCCTACTGCATTTGTTGGTTGATTGTTTCTGCTCTTACCTCCTTGTTTCTTTCATCCATGGTTCTTCTTTTTTGGCAGGGGAAGGGCCCAACCACCAACCCCCATCCCCAACCACCCCATGCTACACTCCTTTTATAGGGTAGCACAGTCGTGACATTTCCTGTAGCAAAGCAGGAATGGGAAAATCAGAGGGGTTTCCACATAGTGACCTCATTTACAGGGACACAATTAATTAAACTTGTTATAACAAGTCATACAAAAACAAAGAAAAACACAAAATCAAACTTTTGCTTTCATTTTCCCCCTAATTACTCTGACCAGGTTATAAACCCAGCAACTCATCTGGAATGAATATTATTAACTGCAGGTTCTGTGGGACACTTTTCAAAATGGCAGTTATGCTGGATTTAGGACACTGTCCTACATGCTGGACCATAGGAGATCTAAGGGCTCAGCTCCAGGCATCATGGGCAGAGATTGCGCTCCTCAAATTGCATATTCAGAAGGAAATATATTATAAGAACTGCCCGCCATTTCCCCAACATCCAACAAAAGCACCTCGACTGCAGAGGGTAGTTGGTACGGGAGGCTGGCAGGTGGTTAGGAGAGGCAAATCGGGTGCCCCATCACTCAGTGCTGTCCAGCGTATCACCTCCACAAACCATATAAAAACTACAAACAGGTATCAGCCTCTGTCTCTAAAATCAAACATGGGGCAGAGGACACTGCAGAGCAAGACACTGCAGCACAGGAGCTAGCACAACAAAACTTGCTCAAAACAGGAACCAAGACAAAAAAAGCAAAAGGAATTCCAAAACACTTCTGATCATAAGTGACTCCATGATTCAGGGAGTTAATACCTACCTCCAGCCAGGGGAATGGTCAGATGTCTCCCAGGTACATCAGCTTGGAGAGACACTGACCACATTGCTAAAACTGTGCAGGAAGCAGGAGAAAACATTGAAGTCCTGGTACACATAGGGACTAACTATCTCACCAGCCGGTCATTTGTGGACCAAGGAACACCTGACCAGGCTGGGTGACAAACTGTCATCCATTTTGTCCAGCATCTCTTCTCTGAGATCCTGCCTTTCGGGGGGGGCGGCAGATGGATGGAAGATCAGAGAAGGGGAGATAGGGGAGCTAAATATGGGGCTCAAGGGCTGGTGCCAGGAAAAAGGACACAAATTTGTAGGTATCTGGCAACAGTTTTGGGAGCAGAAATTCTTTAAATTCGATGGACTGCATCTGACTAAGGAGGGAGGCAGTGCATTGGGGCAGAAGTTTGATGTCTTTGCAGAATATTTAAACTAGCATATGGAGAAAGGTTGCAACACCCAATGTGTGAAATGGGAAGAACACCCCTCCCCCCTCAGCTAGTGATCAAACAGGAGTTCAGCATGTTTGTAGTTCATTTGCAACACCAGGTAATGATAAACTTCTGGCTCCCCATACGATGCACAGGGGGGATGCCAGACCTCACCCAACAACTAAGACACCAAAATCTGGCCAATGGAAAATCAAGCACACAAATGCTTGCAGTCTGGGAAACAAGATCCCAAACCTGCAGGCAACAATGACAGAGACTAAACTGGACATAGTAGCCATTAATGAGACATGGTTCACCAGAAGCCACACTTGGGAGACTTTAGTACCTTGCTATGTACTGTTCAGAAGAGACAGAGGTGCAAAAGTGGGTGGAGTAGCCTTTGTATCAATGAAAATATCAAAGCTACAGAAAGTCAGAATACACGAAGGAGCCAGAAGAACTGTGGGTCACCCTGGAAACAGGAAATGGGACAGCCATATGAAGTGGGGTTGTCTACAGGCCTCCAGCCAGGGGGAGTACATAGACACTTTACTGTTAGAAGATATACAAAACCTGACAGCTAAAGGGGAGGTTCTGGTAATGGGAGACTTCAACATGCCAGATGCATATTGGTCAAAACCAGCAGAAACATCTGCTAGAACCAGACACATAGTGGATTCTCTGCTGGGGGAGGGCCTCAAACAATTGATAGAACAACCCACAAGAGACAGGGCTATCCTAGACCTAGTACTGACTAACGGGGAAAGGATCACAGATCTACAGGTAGAAGGTCACCTGGGGCCAGTGATCATCACATGGTATGGTTCAATTTGGCACTAGAGCTAAATCATCCCATTCCAAGGCAAGAATATGGGACTTCAGAGGAGCTGACATTGACAAGATGGCCAACAGAGTTAAGCTAGCCCTGGCAAGAAGAAATACAGGTGAGGCGGTACAGACAAAGTGGGCAAGCATGGTATCCTCTGAGCAGGGCACATGATAAAGGCACCGTCCATAATGGTGACTCATTCCTCACAGAATCCTCATGGTGATGGGAGGGCAGACCGCTGCATTGGGTGAAATGGGTGACAGGATGTCACTATATGTACACATGTGGGGAGCAAGCCCAGTGAGTGTGGCTGGAAGGGGCAGAGGAGCTGTAGGGGTGGCACCATTGTGGGTTGCTGAGCTGCATTATGGCATTGGGGTTGCTCTGTGGTTGGGGTGGGTGAGGTACTGGGTTCAGGTCCGGTGCTTTTGTGATTTTATTGCACCTGGCCTGAACCTTTAATTTACATGTTTTCATCCCCGACATGCACCCCCTGTAGTTGAGAATCCTGTAGTGGGGGTATGGTGGCACGCCCCCACATTGAGTAAGGGTGAGGGGCATAGCCCCTACAGAAAGCATTGAAATGTATGTCCCAGCATAACTGTCCTGTGGTCCAGGTGTCAGAGTGCTAACATTTTCATCACTCTCACTTCGTGAGAACAGCAATCACCTTTAGGCTTTTGCCATTATCACATAGAACCTGCAAGCATAAAGGATGTAATACTTGAAGCAACATCCCATTGTGTAAGAGAGAAAAGCAAGAGCAAAAGAAGAAGGAAACCACTTTGATTCTCAAAACAGTAGCAAAAAGGTCAGCGCCAAAAGGCTGGCCTTCAGGAAATATAAGGGAACACAGCAGGATGAAGATAGGAGGCATAGCAAACTTCCTAAGGGAAGCATGGAAGGCAGTAGGGCAGGCAAAGGTCCAAACCAAGGAAACACTAGCATGAACAGTAAAAGAAAGTGACATGTCTTTCTATAGATACATTAGTGAAAGGAGAAAGTCCAGAGGGGTATCTAAGATCAAGGGATAATAGGGTGTAGTGAGAAGGAGGGCCAAGAAAAAGCATCTATCCTAAACAGATACTTCTGCTCAGTATTTACTGAGGAGAAGGTAGGGCAGGGCCCACAGCTCAGCAACATGGACAGAGGGGGAAGGGAAGTGTGCACTAGTCCCTTCACAAAAGAAAGGGTCCTACAAGAGCTCACTAAGCTCAAGGTGGACAAGGCAATGGGACCTGATGGCATAAATCCCAGGGTACTAAAGGAGCTAATGGTGGAACTAGCAGAGCCATTATCAGAACTGTTTAGTGAGTCTCTGAGCAAAGGAGAGGTCCCAGAGGACTGGAGGAGGGCTCATGTGATCCCACTCTGCAAGAGTGGTAGCAGAGAGGAGGCAGGGAACTACAGACCTGTCAGTCTTACCTCAGTAGTGGGCAAGATTATGGAGGCATTCCTTAAGGAAAGGATAGTTCAACACCTGGAATCCATAGGAGCACAGGATCCAAGACAGCATGGGTTTCTAACAGGAAGGTCCTGTCAAACTAATCTCATAGATTTCTTTGACTGGGTAACCAGAGTGGTGGACCAATGGGGATCAGTTGGTGTCACCTACATTGACTTCAGCAAATCTTTCCATACCGTTCCACATAGAAGATTGATAAACATTCTGGGTAGGCTCAGGGTGGGTCAGAAGTTGGTCAACTGGGTGGCAAACTGGTTGACAGGCAGAAAACAGAGAGCGGTGGCAAGTGGTTTACAGTCAGAAGTGAAGCAAGTCACAAGTGGGGTACCTCAGGGTTCGGTCCTGGGGCCAGTCCTCTTCAATATCTTCATCAGTGACATTTCAGATACACTGGAGGGTAAGGTTTGTCTATTTGTAGACGACACTAATATCTGCAACGGAGTAGATGATCTGGATGGGGCGGGCAGAATGAGAAGAGATCTGGAAAACTGTCAAGATGGTCAGAAAAGTGGCAACTGGGGTTTAACGCAAAGATGTGTAGGATCATGAACATATTGAAGAGAAACCCTGAAGCCACCTATAGGTTGGGAGGGGAGTTGCTGCAATCATAAAGGAAGAAAATGACTTTGGCATCATCATCACAGATGACCTGAAATCATCCAAGCAGACCACTAAAGCAGTAAATAAGGCTAGGGGGATGTTGGGGTGTATTAGTAGGTGTATCACAAGTCATATGAGGGAGTTAATAATCTCTCTTTACAAGACATTGGTTAGGCCCCATCTGGAGTACTGCATGCAGTAGTAGAGGTCACACCTTCACAAGGACATTAACAAAATGGAGGCTGTCCAGAGAAGGGCAACCAAAATGGTGGAGGGACTGCATCAGTAACCATATGAGGCCAGATTAACAGAGCTCAATATGTATACTCTACAGCAAACGAGGGAAAGAGGTGATGTGATCAAAACATTCAAACACCTTAAGGGCATTAAAGAGGTGAAAGAGTCTAACATGTTTCAGTATAAGAAAAATAGCAGGACAAGAGGACACAGCATGAGATTAGAGGGAGACCGATTAAGGGGGAATGTGAGGAAGTTCTTTTTCACAGAAAGGGTGGTGGATGCATGGAACAGCCTACCTCAGTAAGTGGTGGATATGAATACAGTGCAGTGCTTCAAACAGGCATGGGATAGGCATAAGGAAGCAATACAGATGAGTATGACTTGATAGGCCATTGACAGAGTAGAGGCCTATGGCACATTCATAAGGTAGAAAAAGAAATGGGCAGACTGGATGGGCTTTATGGTCCTCATCCACTGTCATCTTCTATGTTTCTATGTAGTTGGGAGCATGGGCCCTTAGAGCCCTGCTCTCCCACCCAACCATAAGTGTAGAGACATAGCAACTGAGGTCCCTGTGCTCCCAGTATTGCAAGATGGCATCCATGTGTGGAAGCATGGGCCCTCTTGGCCCTGCACTCCAATCTACCTGTAAGTATAGAAACATAGTGCAGGAGGGCCCTGTGCTTCTAGTTTGCATAATCGTAACCATAGGTGGGAGCACGGGCCCTCTTGGCCCTGCTCTCCCACCCATGACTGTAGATGCATAGTGTATGAGGGCCCAATGCTCCCAGTGTAACATAAATAGTATACTAGTTAGGGCCTTGTACTCTGACGTACACATAAGTACAGACACATAACATAGACCTAGAGGCATTCCAAGTAGCCCTTGTAATGCATATTTGGCAGTATCTCAGTAACCATAGTAACTGCAAAAAATATTTTGCAGTTGTATATATGACCTAGCCACATCCATGCATACTTAGTACATGAGCTGCACTTAGCGAAAAATCCTTATCTCAAACCATTTTTGAGATATAGCTGCCAATATGTGGCGTGAACATCACACTGTTGTCCTATGGGAAAATTCACAACTTTGGAGTGCTGTAACTGTGGAATCAGTGCACATGTTTGCACCAAACCAGCAAAAGGCACATCTGGGGTGCAAGAGCTTGCAACCCTGCACATTTCAGCCCAAAAGTCCAAACCGTGTTGTGGCAGTGAGGTAAAAGAAATTGTAATTTTGGAGCAGTAGTGTCAATTCCTGTGACACTTTCAGCAAATTTGAGAAGAATAGTGTGATGCTTTCACAGATTTTGTGAAAGTGTCACACTGTTCTTTTGCAAGTTGTGAAAGTATGGCAGGGCAAATCATGGAAAACATATTTTTGGGGCATATTTTCCAAAAATAATGGCATCATTGTGTTCCTCTTGCCCCAGTTTGGTAAACACAAGTGACAGTGTTTACCAAGGGGCACTAAAATTTGAATTACAGCAGTTATTATCCACCACTAACTGAAAACAAGATGGCAGCAGCATGACAGTACAGGAGGCATTTGCAACAGAAAAAGGTGCTTTCAAGGATGAATCTGTCACTGTCGCATGGAATATATATTTTTTCCCATAGGATATAATGGGAACCTTTAAACTTTAATAACTTTTGAATTGATTAACATTTTTTCCCCACATTTTCAAAAGACACATCCTTGACCCAATCTTCATATACCCTGAAACGTTCAGACCAGATGGACATAGTGTTTGGGCTATGGAGATGAGCAAAGAATACGGAAAAGTTGAGGACAGATAGTATTAAATATTTGGGCATTAATCTTACTAGCAGCTATGATCAGTTATACCAGGCTAATTGTGAGATTATGATAGAGGTGATTAAGAAAGACCTTGGTAACTGGATGCATCTTCCATTAACATTGATCGGCAGGATAAATGTCATAAAAATGAAAATTCTTCCTAAATTGCTGTATAACTTTCAGATTATACCAATTATGATACCAGATTATTTTTTGATTCCCTTAAAAGGTTATTACTAATTATATTTGGAATAAAAGAAACCATGAATATCTTATCATAAATTTATCTTGCCTAAGAATAAAGGAAGTTTAGCATTACCAGACTTCAAATTATATTATAATGTAGCTCAAATTCAGGAAATCTGGTATTGGCTGAGAAACGAAATGTTCAACCTGTCTCTGTTAATTTGGAAAAAGAGATGCATGAGGACTGCCTATTGAGACAATTCTGGTTTTCAGGGTATTACACCAATAGGTCAACTTGTAAAGTAGTTAATCCAGTCACACAAGCTACTATAAGGTGTTGGTTAATTCTGCATAAATATTTGGGTTTAAAAATTCCTATTACTAAGTATTCACCAATATATAATATTTTTTTATATTTTTCCATCAATAAATGATGGAACTTTAAGGGCTTGGTGGGAGGCTGACATTTCTGAGCTTCTCCAGATCAGCAGTAATAGCATGCTTATGCCCTTTGTCGACATTCAAGAAAAATGTAATATTCAATTTTCTCATTACTTTAAATATATAAAAATGAAATGTTTTATTAAGAAGTATAATTAAAGTGATTTATTAGTATCCTCCATATTTTTAGACACATTGGAAGCCTATCTGTGTAAAAAATTGATATCAAAACTTTGTGGTTGCGCAAATAATAACATACCACAAGATTCTGATATAATACATTTAAAAGGAAAATGGGCAAAATACCTGAGAATAATTATTTCAGCTGACATCTGGGACAAGATCCTTGCTTTTCCTACGATAAATATAAAATCATCTAATTTACAGCAAATTCACTTTAACACCTTACACAGGACATGTTTTACACCATATAAGCTGTATAAAATGAATTACTCAATTTCTTCAATGTGTCCCAGATGTGACAGCACCTCAGGTACACTGGCTCATATGCTATATGCATTTCTATATCTCTCTAATTTTTAGTTTACATTTTTCATTTATTAATAAGACCCTGAAAGTAAATATCAGTTTGGATCAAATGCTAGGATTGCTGGCTTTGTCTGATCAGGTATCAGTACTTATACAGTATCAGCAAACCTTTTTTCTATTGTGGTGACTTTAGCCAAAAAATGCATTCTCCAAAATGGAAGGATGCAGCCCCATCTATGTTTGACACTTGGTTTAATTTTTTAACAGATGTGATAAATCTAGAAAGAATAAATTATCTGAGATCTGAGGATGTCTCCACTTTTGAGAAGATATGGGATCCATTATGTCTTTAATACAGAATGGAGTTACATAACTAGATTTAATCTAGGATAGTTATTTGCATTTGTCTATTGTTGGGTTTAGTGGTGGAATCCTGGACACCTAGCCAGTTTGGAGGGATATGATGATGGAATTTGAGGGCTCTATCTGAATAGTTTATAGTATGGCTTGCTTTTTAGCATGGATGATTTTGGCCCTTTTGCTATTTCAATCCAAACCCTCATTCAAAATAAAAAAAAAGAAAAGTTCAGACCAGATGGACAAAGTGTTTGGGCTGTGGAGACAAACCAAGCATTTGGAAAAGTTGAGAATTGTTCACACTTTCCAATGCTCTGCAGCTCCATAATCCAACTGGAAGGAAAATCTTCAGATCCAGAGATCTATGGTATGATAACGAGCATGCCAAATGTCAGTTGAATCAGACAAATGGTTGCAAAGTTATTAAGTGCAAAATTGTTGTTTAACATAGAAGTGGCCATGCAACCCTAACTGTACCTGCCTGGTAAATATATACTGTATATCTATATATATACATATATATAATTGTATTTATTATACTGGGAAACCTTCATGGTAAACATCCTTTATATATGGGCTGTGAATCCCATTAATGTTCAGGGATCCTACTAGAGATGTCTGAGCCATACAGCATTTTGAAAACAAATATTTAAATGAGCAGTAGCTTCTCCAAAAGTAGACCACAGAAATCCAATAACTATTACATGGAAACTTTTATTCTGTCCAATCTCATGATAATTGTTTGTAAAATCTGAGCTTATCAAAAAGAAAAATGATAACTTGGAGCAATCAGATACATAGCTTCCAAGCTTGAAAAACAACAGAACTATGCACAAAACAATCCAACATAAAACAAAAGCATCAGAACTAGGACAAACTGAACTACCTTGATGGGTGGGAATAGCAAAAGATAAACACCATAGCTAAATATAACCCCCTTATCCAACCCATAGTAAGAAAGAACAACATCATAATCTGTAAGAACAGGGGTTCCCCAACTACTGCAGCTCCCACTTAATAAAGGAAAACTGCTGCCAGTGTAATGCCATGTTACTAGCCCCTCGCCAATACTGTAAATCAGACCTACAGCTAAATTATGAACAATACTACCCCCAATTATAATGAGTCCCTTACAACAAAAACTAGGACCAGAGGTAGGAAAAATAACATGTCTTCCCATTATCAAAATTTCCACTAAGAACAACAAGAATACAACACATGTACTACATAATGTTACAACAAGCATAAAATATAACAATAACACCCAACAATGTGGTTTCCTAGGTAGAGAGGCAAAATATATACCTCCTATATGGGAGCAGAACCTGGATCCCCAGGGGGAAAGACCATAAAAAAATCAGTGGCCCCCTGTACCACCCGCAGAACACTGCATGGTGATGTAAAACAGATAAAGCCAAACAAGGAGAGAAGGATGCTGTCTGGAAAACTCAAAGGACCTAGGCCCAAATCCCTCCAGTCCCCAATTAAAAGCATAAATGCACAACATTACAAGTCAGACCACTACCAAAAAAAAACAAAGAAACCCTATATACACCTGACAAAGAAAGAAAGAAAAAAAAAACACAATAACAGTTCTGACTGTCTCATTACTTGCCCAGCCCCTAAACTGAATGCAGTTCCCCCAGATATAAGAAAATGAACACCCTAAAATAGAATGCAGAGATATTAATAAAATAAATAAATGTCTGAACCCCCAAAGCTCCAATGTTTACAACAGGGCTAATCCAGACCCTCACCAGAAATGATCGTGGAGAAAACAGTACCCAACAAGTCAAGTTTTCCCTCCACCTCCAGTCCTCCAGAAGTGCATATCCATATCCTCACAGAGATTAGCAGTACAAGTAAACATAAAGCAAACAACCCAAAACCCTGGCATTATCTCCCACAATGTGAAATATTGCCCAGTCGCAATTTAATTACCTCTGTCTTCACCCTTCTCTCCAGAATAGCCAGTCCCAACCAACATCATTAATATTGATCCCCACCCCAACCCTTCCTCACCTGACACACCATAATGAAAACTCTGGAAACATTAAGACCCCCTATAAAAGGAAGGGGGACTGAAACAAGGACATCCAGAAGATTAGGACCCAAAACAGAATGAAACAAGTTCAGACAAGGAACAGTCTAGACAGGCATCAAGCCTGAAATGCCTAGGATAAACCACTAGATGGAGACAAAACACATAAAATAACAAAGAACTAATGATAATTCACACGAAAAAGAAAAACAGAACAATCAAGAAGCCTAATGGAAAAAAATTAAAATAAGAAAAGAAGGCTCCCAAAAACAAGAAACAGAGAAAAAGAAACTAAGCAAGTTGGAAACTGAAACTCCAAAGAGAGACAAAAAAAAAAACACACAACAAAAAAACAAAGAAGAGAAGGATCAAAGTAAGAGATCAAAAAATAGCTAAAATATGGGGAGAGGAGAGAAGAGATATATATGAATATAAAAAGAACAGGCAGGAGGAGAAAATAAATTAGAGAGGAAGACCCCTTCACTAAGCAGAGTAGCTGAAAATAAAAAATAAGAACAAGCGTAAAGGGTAAAAACCTAAAAGAAATGTATCACCCACAGGTAGAAGAGCAAACAATCAGAGAAAGCCCATGATAGCAATCCTTCTCAGTAGAAAAAAACAAAGTCCAAGCAAAGCTATTGTCTTGGCATGTCCTCCAGTATGCCCTCCAAGTAAAAGAATTAACCTGGTTCGATACTAATGTCCTCATGTTGGCTTCTCACACCGGAAAGCCTGTAGGTGACCACTGACATCAGCAAAGGTGTCCTTCTGTCTTCTTTTTTTGCTGTGCAGAGAGACTTGATGCCATAACTCCTGCTGAAGAGCATGCTTCTCCCTACTGCTTTCAGTATCCATTTCTTCTTCCTCAGGGACCAGTTTTCTGGACCTTACTTCCTGCAGGGCCACCTCCGGAGTGTCAAAAGACTGAACCCCATCCTCAAATGACTCTCAGAGACAGGCTGGATAGGAAGTAGTAAACTTCAGCTTTCTGTTTCTGAGAATCCGCAATACAGGTGCATACGCCCATCTCTGCGACTGTACCAGGGGAGAATAATCATTATCGAAGAAGATTCTTCTGCCCTGAAATGTTAACGTCCCCTTTAATGCACCTCCTGTTTAATGGCGAACCTGAGAAAGCACACTACAATGGATCTCAGGCAGGTATCTGACTGCTGGGGTTAGGTACCAATGAGCCAAGTCTCCAGCTCTATTTGTAAAGGTCCCAAGTCTTTAAGCTCTATCAAAGAGGTGAAGAGGTCCTGGAGAAATGAGATCCCACCATTCCCTTTAACTCCCTCTGGGATGCCATATAGTCAAAGATTATTACAGTGTGACCGGTTCTCTAAATCCTCTCACCATTCCCGCAGCTCCTGCTGATCTTGGAGGGTCTTCACTAAGAGGCGTTCAAGCCGATCAACACAGGAGTCCACCTACATAAGGGATTGTTCAAAGGCAACCATGCACTCCTCAAAAGTGCCTAACATTGCTTTGAACTCAGCCTGTGAATTTTGGTATTCTTCCCTAAAGTCTCAAAGCTCTGCTAATATGGACGCATTGCTGGGTTGCACTGGAGGAGATGGAGCAGTCTCTGCCATGGCTGAGTCCACCACAGGAGAAAGCAAGTAGGCCGAGTCAGGAACAGATGACTGTGGCGCGAGATTTCAATTTGTGAGTTGTTTCCTTTTTTCCTTTGGCCCCGTAGACAAGATAACCAGCTGCATAAGGTGTAGCTGTAGGTACCAGGAGAATGAAAAATGTATGAATAAAACAGCTGGGCAAGATGGAGCAGTCAGTCTAGTCTGTCATGCAGTAGCCTGACGTCATCCAACAAAAAATTAATTCAGTGGTTAGTGCCCTGTCTTCTACTAGTCTCCCTAACTCTTGACAGCAGCAGTGCTTGTGGGAAGCAGCAAGGGGAGTGAACAAAACAAATCATCAAAGAACAAAAAGAACAATGGTTCAGCTGCTCTGTAAAACTCTTTGGAACTTTGTGGCAGGTTGGATGTTAACATTCGGTTTGAACTCACATAAGGGTATGCCACAGTCCATAACTTACTGTCATCTGGAAGACAGGTTCATGTCCCATCAATATCCACAGTAGTGATCAGACAGTGAAAAATATAGAAGTGGTTTTAAGTAAGACCTATGTTTTTGTGACTGTTCTCCTCTAACAGTATTAAAAAGGACATGAATTCTGACTCTCACGACTGTCAATTGTATTGAAACTTGCAGAGAGCTTTGTGGGCAGAGCTATAAATTTACTTGTGGTCTTTTTGATATGTACTAATCTGTAATTGACAAGGACTTTGATTAGCCAATCAAGGGCTTTGCATGATCCCAGCCTACATCCATGCCTACTCTTCCTTCTCAATGATGCTTCTGGGTTGCTGGGAACCTAGACCAGACACAAAATCTGGAGCATGCCATCACATTCATTAACAAGAAAAGAGAACTCCAAACAATGGAATAAAAAGCAAGTAAGTTTTACATGCAATAAAGTTTACATCGCCAAATAAATTAATTCATTGGTTGGTGCTCTGTCTTCCACTGGTCTCCCTAAACCTCGATCTCAGCAGGGGTTGTGGGTAGCAGTGAGGCGGAGGGTGAATAATCTATTAAGAATAATCGAGAAAATTATACAGCCATTACATAGAAGTGTTGGGAGATCCATAGCAGCTTTGAAGTAAAAACTCTGGCTGATTTCTCCAGAGGTTATGTCACAGGTCCTTACTATAATGTCAACTGGAAGTCTTTTTCACATCCTATCCCTTCCCAGAATTATGTTCATGTCAGTGGAAACTTCAGACATGGACATAAACAAGACTCAAGTTTTAGTAACTAGTCTCCTTTGGTAACTGATTATAACTGGGACTGTATATGTAAGGCATAAGTTGGCTTAATTAAAAAATACTATGGGCTACTCCTGAGCACTGAATATCCTGCATGGCAGGAAGCTCTGGGATGTTACAGTTTCCTTAAAGCACAGTAATAACACATGGTCATGTGTTCTTGTGTACAGTTAATGCTAGTAGATGTTAAAAGCTGTGTCTTTTTTATCCTTGCCACAGATGTAAACAGCAACCACATGGCTATGTTAATACTGAATTTTAAGCTGGGATGCCTCCTAAGACCTGACTAAGGCCTTTGACTTAGTGAACCACCAGCTACTTCTTCCAAACTAACTTTGCTAGGATTAGATAACTTGTCAGTACCATGGTTCTTGAATTACCTAGCGCACAACCCAGTTTGTAAAATGGAAGGGAGCCCTGTCAGACAAATGTTTCATCAATAATGGGGTCCTACAAGGGTGAATTCTGGGCCCATTACTGTACTCACTCTACATCAATGAGATGTTGAATGACTGTGGGGAAGCTAAACTGCTGCTCTACACAGACAATGTGGTTATTTACCATAACTCAAAGGATGTTGCTAAACTAAATGGCCTGCTCATTACAGATCTACACATGCTTGAAAACTGACTGCTTAATAACAAACTGTTCCTTAATGGAAAATAGCAAAGGCCATCCTCTTTATTTATTTAGCTTTTGTTAACCAGGTAAACACACTAGACAAACAGATGCTTATTTTCAGAAGCACCTGGGAGGTTACAAGGAAATAAGAAAGCAGAATTACAAAACAGAGCTTAGGTAGATAAATATACAGATGTTTCAAAGATGAGGCAGGACAGGTAACTTCAAAAAGAATACAGTAACAAACACAGGAGCAGGTAACTTAACATACAGATATTTCAAACTGTGAACAGAGAGGTACATTTCAAATATCATCTCAAAATACCATGGAGTACAAGTATGAGGAACACTGTGTGCAGGTAGGGCTAGGAAGATAGCTGAGCACAGAGTTCGTGTAGGTGCCCCTCAAAGAGGACAAGGGTATCTGCTGTGTCATTAGTTTAGGAGGGCCACTGGCATCTTAAGTGCAGCTGCAGACCAAGGAGAGCAGCAAGTGATCCCAGAGGGAGTTACAGAAACAGGTATGGGAGGGTGTAGTGCATACATGGGCAAGAAGGGAATTCCATAGTCTCGGGGCACAAGACACAAATACTGTGTCACCCATTTGGGTGTGGGTATTGGGAACCTGGAACATCGCAAGACCATGTGAACTTAGGGAGTAAGAGGAGGTGACAACTTTCGAGGAGCTCTGCCAGAACAGGAGGAGTGGCCATTCTTACCATCTTGTCAGTAAAACAACCCAGGACAAAGCTATGATGCTGGCCCAGTGGAACCAAGTAAGCTTATTGTAAAGGTTGCAGTGATGGGTGAGATGCAGGCTGGAAAGGCAAAGTGGCATATATTATTGTAGGTCACATCACACTATGAGAGGTGAGTTTTAGCAGTGTGAGTAAATGTGATGAGTACATAGCAGAGCATGGGAAGGAACACCTCCGCAGAGGCAATACACGCAGTGGGAGTGAGACTGTTTTTGCTCTGTGTAAGCCCAGCTTACTAGTTACAGCTCTACAACAAGGTGAATATGCTAAGCGAGGTGAGGATTGAGGGTAACTCCTGCCACTTGACCCGAGTTATGACCATCAAGGGGGACCAGCAGCACCCTGCACATGCAAGGGCATGGGGGCTTTTAACTAGCCTTGAAACCAAAGAGCATGGTCTGAGTTTTCCTGAAATTGAGAATAAGCCTATTTTCTTTTAACCAGGATTGTATATTGCAAAGTCCACGTTAAGGGTCAGTTGATGACACTACTGTCATGGGAGTGAGTAAGAATGACCAGGTCTTCTGGGTGTAAGGTGGCACTACAGTGGAATGGTAAGGGGGGAGATTGTTTACAAATAGGGAGAAGAGGATGGGCCCAAGAACAGACCCCTAAGGAACTCCAGATTTAACTGGGGTGAGCTCGGAAAGGGCCTTTCTAAATTTTGTAAGTTGCTGGCATCCTTGGAGGTAACTGGGAAAACCACCCCAGGATGGGGGTGGATAAGCCAAGGAACCAGAGTTGCAGGCACAGACATGCATGATCAACCAGGTTGAAGGCCTTGGAAAGGTCAACAAAGATGGCATCAGTGAGTCTGCCTTGATGCATGGCTACCCTGACCTCAGAGGTAACCTTAGCAAGGGCAGAGGAGGTGCTGTAGCCTTTATGAAAGCCATGTTGAGCTGGGGTCAGCAACTCATGTGACTGGATATATTCAAAAAGATGGGAAGCAACAACTTTTTCAAAGAGTTTGCTGACGGCTGATAGGATGTCAATGGGCTGGTAGTTTTTAAGGTTTTTAGGGTCACCTTGTTTGAGAACTGTGATCACCCTTGACAATTTCCAAAGGTGAGGGGTTCCAAAGGTGAAGAGAAACCCTGAAGCCACTTATAGGCTGGGAGGGGAGTTGCTAGCAGTCACAAAGGAAGAAAGAGACTTGGGCATCATCATCACTGATGACCTAAAATCATCCAAGCAGACCTCTAAAGCAGTAGGGTGGGCTAGGGGTGTTGGGTGTATTAGTAGGGTATCACAAGTCAAGAGGGAGGGTAATAATCCCTCTGTACAAGACATCATTAGGTTAGGCCCATCTGAGTACTGCAGTATTGGAGGCCACACCTTCACAAGGACATTAACCAAATTGAGGCAGTCCAGAGAAGGGCAACCAAAATGGTGCAGGGACTGCATCAGAAGACATATAAGACAGATTAACGGAGCTCAATATGTATACCCTTGAGCAAAGGAGGGAGAGAGGTGATATGATCGAGACATTAAAACACCTTAAGGGCATAAACAAGTGAAAGAGTCTAACATGTTTAAATATAAGAAAAATAGCAGGACAAGAGGACACAGCATGAGATTAGAGGGAGGCCGATTAAGGGGGAATGTGAGGAAATTCTTTTTCACAGAAAGGGTGGTAGATGCATGGAATGGCTTACCACAAGAAGTGGTGGCTATGAATACAGTGCAGGGCTTCAAACAGGCATGGGATAGGCATAAGGGAGCAATACAAATGACTATGAATAGATAGGTCACTGACAGAGCAAAGGCCGATGGTACATTTATAAGGTAGAAAAAGAAATGGGCAGACTGGATGGGCCTTGCGGTCCTTATCTGCCGTCAACTTCTTCTATGTTTCTATCCCCAGAGGAGAGCAGTAAGTTAAAGATATGGGAGATGGGTAAGGCAATAAAGGGGGCACCAGGGTGGAGGAGTTTGGGCTCCAGTTTATCATGCCCAGCACTAGAGTGAGGGGAGAGACCAGAGAGTAGTCTTTGCATCTCCCACCTGGATATAGCCTTGAAATAAAATGAGGGGCTAGGGACAGATTCTGACTGGGAGTAATGAGGCACACCTTGCTTACCAGGATCCGGATGAGGAAATAGGGAGGTATATGCAGACAGGTCAGAGAAGTGAGAATTAAAGGCATTAGCAATTGTGAGTGGATTGTTACAATTTTTACCATCTATAGTCATGTCTGAGACATCCCCTTTTGAGGACCCACTAACTATGTTTTTGATATTACACCAAAAATTCACAGGGTCTCTGGCTGTGGACAGCAAGGCAGATTTGCAAAAATTACTGGCCCAATAGCTTTTTTTGCACACATTTCTGAGACATCTGTATTTCTGGTAGATAGATATGTCATGCAAGACCTTGAAACTAGCCCAGTATTTATCCTAGACTTCATAAGTGTAAGTAGGCTACTGTGGAGCCATTTGGTAACAGTACTTACTCTCCTTTATATAAAAGGGGTGTGCTTGTTTTGCAGGGCAGTAAAGATGGGAAGAAAATTGCTTGGAGCAGTAGAAGTATCTGGAGATTCCAGTACTGGGGACCAATCTGTGTCCCAAGTCTGCATGGAAGGATTTCAGGTTAAAGTTGGAGAAGTCCCTCATATGGAGGATTTATATGGAATCCTTGGTGGGAGACCTTCCAAACACAGAACATAGGGGTGTGGTCTGAGACAGAGTCTGAGAATGTACCATAGTAGGCCACCCTTTCTGGTCAGTTTGACATCACCCAATCAAAGAGAGTACTTCCCCCCTGTTGTGGAAAGGCTGGTAGGCTCCCAGATAAGTTGAGAGAGGGAGAGCCCAGCCAGCAGGGGCTCCTATTGTCCAGCACTACCCCCTAACCAATTAAGGTTAAGGTCACCTAGTAGCAGCAACTCGTTCTCATTGACCACAGAGTTATGGAATCAAGGAGGTATAGCACCCTTGCACACCACCCTTGGGGGATTGTATGTGCAGACTAAATGCATTTTTGTATTGCCCAGTGGAAGAGCACAAGAAGGAACCTCACATGAGGGCAAGGAGGGCAGCTGGTGGGGTAGAGGATACATTTACTGTAGGTGATTTTGTAATAGACTAGTATCCCACCCCTCATTTTTACCAGCATAGTCAAGCCTGATTTGGGTTGAACGGGTAATGGACCAACCATGTTTCAAAAACACCAAGAATGTCAGACTTACGTGACCAGCTCAAGCAGCAAGTTCAGCTAGGTTTGGCATGAGGTTATGAATGTTTAGGTGTGCTATTTTCAAGCCTTTGGTGGATAGCCAGCTAGGGGGATGGAGAAGTTACAGGATACATGTGGAGAAGGGGGACCAAGGTAAAGCTCTATGTCCAGAAAAAATGTGAAAATCAAATGGATGGAAACAGCAGTGCAGCACCTCTAAAAAGGGTGGCTAACCCTGAAAATCAAAACACCAAGCAAGTAGTAGTGTGCAACAATGCCTTCCCACTAGCTATCCGATTCATGCCAGTAAGCTTTGAAAGGATGCAGTCTACAAGAAAGGTTAAAGCACCATTGCCAGGACTGCTGTTTATTTCATCAAAATTCCATACAAAAAGTGGGTACAGCAGGACCTTCTGCAAACAATGAAAAGACCCCTAGTGCCTTGACTCACATGAGTCTTCAAAGGGATTGTAACATACAATCATTAGATCCAATATAAATCTGCTCATTAATAATAATAAGAAAATCCAGCCAACATTTAAAGTGGAAGTTCAAAACATTTATCTAAATAATCTAAAGTGCAATCAATTTCCAAATCTACCTTATAAATATGCACTAACAAAATATCCAAATACTAAATATAAAAAGGCTAAATTAATAATTCTATAATTTCATATTATCCAAACACCTGGGAACCTACAGATATTAAACCTATCAAAGAGAGAACTTAACTTACAGGAAGAAGCAGTATTACAAAGAGCGTTAAGTTTTGTTCCCACTCCACGGGTGAATGAATTTCAGATTTTTGTGGCTTTACAGAAATTTTTCAGAAAACTACACTTAAAACTTAATTTTTTTAAACAAAATCAAATCGGAACATTAATGGAAGAGAATCAAACAAACATCAACATGGGCTTCATTCATGAAAAAACTGTGACTGCACCTGATGATTCAGATATGGATATACTTTTGGCAGCAATAAACCAAACTGAACAAGACTGTGATTCCTATGGATCTGAAATGGTGAATAATGATGCCATACATCAGGAGCAAGGAATACAATTAAGGGATGACACAGGAACATTTGGAGACTTTTTTTGTACAAAACAGAAATGATTTGAACTTGGAAATCAGGTTGGTACATTTACTGAACTGTCGCAGGTTTGAATCCCACCACAGAATATGATGTTTCTGAGTCTGACATGAAGTGGTAGCCATCTGGGGAACAAGCGACCACCAAACAGTGTGGTTCACAATAAACACAGCATAAAATCAAGCCATACAAAAGCAAGAGTACTAGACTTTATGAGGGCTGACTTTGGGAAATGAGAGAGTGCCTAGAAAAGCACCAACAAACAGGGAAGAAGGAGGGTGGAGGAACAATGGGAGTGATCAAAACAGCCATCACAGAGGCGACAAGCCTTTTGTGTAAAAGCAAATCAATAAAACACAATGAAGGAAAAACGCTATGGTTCACAAAAGAGGTGGCAGGGAAGGTTAAGAAGAAAAGGACAGCATTCAGGAAATATAAGGAAACACAGAGGGAGCAGGACAGAGAACTTTATCAGTTAAAGCAGAAAGAGGCTTGGAAGGCAGTCAGAATAGCAAAGGCCCAAACTGAGGAAAGGATAGCCAATTCTGTTAAGAAGGGGGATAAGACCTTTTATAGGTACATTAGGGAGCAAAGAAAGACCAAAGAAGGGATACTGAAGCTTAATAAAGGGGAGGGAATGTGGGTAGAGGGTGACAGTGAAAAAGCAGGGATACTGAACAAATATTTCTGCTCAGTATTCACAAAGGAAGAGGAGGGGGAGTTACCTAAACCAAACAAGAGAAACACTCTGAAGATGGGGGTCGATACCAGTCCATTTACAGAAGAAAGGGTTCTGAAAGAACTAATAAAATTGAAGGTGGAAAAAGCAATGGGGCCTGATGAGATTCACCCAAGAATTCTAAAAGAACTAAGGGTAGAACTAGTGACACCGCTGACTACTCTCTTTAACAAATCATGGGAGGATAGGGTGGTACCCAAGGACTGGAGGAGGGCAGATGTGATTCCTCTTCACAAAAGTGGGAGCAGGACAGAGGCAGGAAACTACAGACCAGTTAGTTTGACCTCAGTGGTAGGGAAATGATGGAATCACTTCTGAAGGAAAGAATTGTTGAGTACCTAGAGGCCAGTGGGGCACAGGACCCAAGGCACCATGGATTCATGGTGGAAGGTCATGTCAGACAGAATCTAATAGATTTCTTTGACTGGGTGACCAAAGTAGTAGACCAGGGAGGGGCTGTGGACATGGACTACCTAGATTTTAGCAAGGCATTTGATACAGTCCCACACAAGATTAATACACAAGATAGCCAGCCTTGGAGTGGGTCCCAAGGTGGTAGCCTGGATAAAAATTTGCTAGACAACAGGACACAAAGGGTAGTAGTAAATGGAGTACACAGTGAAGAAAGGAGGGTTACTAGTGGGGTACCGCAGGGTTCAGTACTGGGACCAGTCCTTTTTAATGTCTTTATAAGTGTCATTGCAGAGGAACTGGAAGGAAAAGTATGTCTCTTTGCAGATGACACAAAGATCTGCAACAGGGTTGATACACAAGATGGAGTGGAAAGGATGAGAAGGGACTTGGCAAGGTTGGAGGAATGGTCAAATGTATGGCAGCTCAGATTCAATGCAAAGAAGTGCAAGGTAATGCACATGGGAAACAAAAATCCAGGGAAGCGTACACAAATGGGGAGTGAGATACTGACAACAGTAAAAACAGAAAGGGGCCTGGGGTAATTATATCAGATGACCTAAAGGTGGCAAGCAGTGTGAGAAGGCAGTAAGGAAGGCTGGGGGATACTGGGATGCATAGGAAGAGGCATCAATAGTAGAAAACAGGAAGTTGTTATCCCTCTGTACAGACAGTTGGTGAGACCCCATCTGAGTACTGTGTGCAGTTCTGAGACCCCATCTCCACAAAGACATAGACAGAGTGGAGGCTGTCCAGAGGAGGGCAACAAAATGGTGCAGGGTCTGCACCAGAAGACACACTAAGAAAGACTAAAGGAGCTAATATGTATACCTTGAGGAAAGGAGGAGAGAGGGACATGATAGAAACTTTCAAGTACCTCAAGGGAATTAACAAAGTCCAAGAGGGTAGCATCTTCCAGAAAAAGAGATGTGCAAGAACAAGGGGCACAATTTGAAGATAGAGGGAATGCTCAGGGCTAATATGAGGAAGTATTTTTTCACTGAGAGGGTTGTGGATGCATGGAACAGCCTCCCTGAGGAGGTCATGGAGTCAAGAACAGTGGGGAATTCAAGAATGCATGGGACAGGCATAAGGCAGTCCTAGTGTGGAGTAAGAGGAAGTAAGCTGTTGGTTAACTAGGATCTGCAGCTTATCTGTTAGGTAGGAAAATGGGCAGACTAGGTGGGGCCAAGTGGTCCTTATCTGCTGTCAAATTCTATGTTTCTATGCACTTGAAGAACTTTGATGGAACAAAGGACACCTCTAGATATAATTTATCCTGATAATATAAGAGGTAATGTTATATTTAGTGTAGATAAAAATCAAAGGAATAATTTATTTTGACCAGTGTCAGAATTTTGTTAGAAAACGTATAATAATACTTTGAATGTGTTTGAGAAAGTAGAAGTACGTCAGATCTCAAGTCTTTTAAATGATGGAATGAATGCTAAACAACATAAATTTAGTTTTAAGGAAAGAGAAGTCCCTCCTTAGATTGGGTAAGGATACCACTATATCAATAAAGCCAGCTGATAAGGGTGGTAACATCGTAATAATGGATAAAGAGTTTTATAAAGAAATGGTTAAGAAACTGTTACAAGATGACATGAATTACAAGAGACTTTCTTCAAATCCCACTTTTGAATAGAGGAAAGAGTTGAGCCTTTTGCTTAGAAGGGCGGTTGATGACTCCCAGATAACTGAAGCTGAACTGGGTTTTCTGTGGAAAGAATTTACAAGAGTACCAAACTTCTATGCATTACAAAGTGCACAAAATAAAAATTTACACCAGGGCATCCTATTGTACTGAGGGTGGGCTTTTTAACACAACATTTGGGTATATTCATAGATTTCTTTTTGCAGCCTTTTGTTAACAATTTAGCCTCACATATTCAAGACACTTCCTATTTGTTAAGAAAATTGAACAGCTTTACATGGGAGCAGGGCTATAGCTGGCTAGTAATAGACATAGAAGCCCTTTATACCAGCATTCGTCACACAGATGGGTTTAAGGCAACTAAAAAATATCTAGACCTTTACCAAGAAGGAGGGAAAATACCAAGTAGCTTTATTTTAGAAGGACTACACTTCATACTCACCCATAACTATTTTGAGTTTGAAGGAGCATTTTGAGCAACAATGTGGCACAGCCATGGGTGCCTCTATGGCACCAAGCTATGCAAACCTCTTTGAGAGAAACTTGGCTCCCAAAAGATCAAAAGGTTTCTTCACATGTGAGATGTTCAACATCTGCAAATATGGGACTAACATCCATGATTATTTTTCTCACCCTAAAGAATTAAATAAAATAATAGAGGTGAGAGAACTTATAACATGCAACACCCCTTATGTGGTGTATGCACTCTGGTGTACCTGTAATATGTTGTATATTGGCAAGATTGTGAGACCACTTATACAAAGGATTCAAGAACACATCAGATCCATATGCAGCAATTGACAGGATTCACCAGTGGATACACACTTTTTGCTTTTTCACAATGCCTCACCAAGTGATTTGAAGTTTATGGGTCTAGAACATGTTGCACCTCTACCTATGGGAGGTGATAAGTCAAATCTTCGACTTAAACAAGCGAGTATGTGGATTCATAAAATGAATTGTGTAAAACCTGATGGGTTAAATGATAAATGGGACATCAGACCATTTCTAAAAAAATGAAAAAATAATCTTTATATTCATTATGTCATCCGTGTTAACTTTGTCGTTTTCTGTTTAAGGTCCCGTAAAAATAAAAGTCATAGAATTGTAAAGCTTATTTGATATTTGGGGCAACCAGATCGAACTTTATAGTTAAATCATGTTTTTTTTGTGTAGAACCTCTTTTTAAAAAAATGTTATTTAACCTTGAACTATAGCTTATACTAATAATATTGTGTTCACACTAGGAATCATGCTGTTTCTTTCTTTTTTCTCCTTTTACTAAACAGGATGTTGAATGAACTCAGACTTGGGATCGATTATTTAAACCTAAAAAACAAAAAAACATATAAATGTGCTTCCCAGGTGTTTGGATAATATAGAATTATAGAATTATTAATTTAGCCTTTTATATTTAGTATTTGGATATTTTGTTAGTGTATATTTATAAGGTAGATTTGGAAATTGACTGCACTTTAAATTATATAGGTAAATGTTTTGAACTTCCACTTTAAATGTTGGCTGGATTTTCTATTGTTATTAATGAGCTGTTGATTTATATTGGATCTAATGATTGTATGCTACACCCCCTTTGAAGATTCATGTGAGTCGAGGTGCTTGAGGTCTTTTCATTGTTTGCAGAAGGTCCTGCTGTACCCACTTTGTGTACGGAATTTTGATGAAATAAATGGCAGTCCTGGCAATTGTGCTTTAACCATTCTTGTAGACTGCATCCTTTCAAAGCTTACCGACATGGATTGAATATGTAGTGGGAAGGCATTGTTGTGCACTACTGCTTGCTTGGTGTTAAGCTCTATGTCCCCTGCAAGGACAAGTAGTAACAATGGAAGCAATACAAGGCATGATGGGGAGTGACGACTCCTGGGAGGGTCTAGTTTTGCCTAGGTCCTGTTGGACCAACTCTGTGGTGAACAAGATAGACTTAAAATTCATGCACCAGGTAGGCCAGAGTTCAAGGTCCACAGTGGCAAGGTGGTTAGAGAATATAAAATCAAGCTCTGGGGGATGCTCAGGACATCCCCTGGGGCCCACCTGGAGGGCAGAAGTAATCAACAGTGAGTAATATCAGAAGTAGAGTGGTAATAATGCAAGTCAGGGGTGTGAGTGGCATGGGGAGCACTTGCCCTGTGTATTCACAGCTCAAAGATGGCATGATTAGGCACACACCTAGGCAGCTGTTTGGAGTCATAAATAGGACAAGGGGAAGTGCTAAGTTCCAACCTACAGGTGCAAGACAGGCAGAGACAACAGAGAATGGGCTAGGTAATAGTACAACAACCTAGATAAGCCTCAGTTTCAAGCTATTCATGCCCAGTTTCTAGTTAGAAGTAATAACAGGACACTCCTGCTTATGCTTATGCACTTGACCATTAAGTAACAGCACAAAACCTGGCAGTTCCTAAAAAAAAAAAAAAACAGCACTAAAGCCCATCCCACTCTGTCTCTTCCTGATAGTCAACAGATTTAGGTCTAAAGGTTCTCTCTGCTAGGATTTCAAAAAGGATTCCCTTAACTACAGGATTACTAAAGGGTAGACTACTACTGGAAAGATCAAGTATAAAACCACAGTTGTCTGCAATAACAGAAGATGAAAAGTGATCAGATAAGATTTATGAGTGCAGTCACAAACTCTGATAACCACTGAAAAGTCCCACCTTTTCCCTTTACTAACATGCAACCACTGACTTTTCAGGGGCATTTAACATGTGAGGCTGGAGGGGCTGGGTGGGGGGCCTCACACTGCAATATTCTGCTCCCATGGCAGTGGAGCAGAAACTGGTAAAGCTCAAAAAGTAAATGATTTTAAGTCCTGCAGCAGGTTGTGCTGGGGGAGGAGGGGTCCCAGTGAGGATCAGTCCAGACCTCCTACCCCCAATGTCCTCCTCGGCGACTATGCTAGCGCTTACTTTTCCGGCCAATTTAAACTGATCCAGCAATTTAAAATTGGTGTCTTTTCTATGACCTCAGCAGTGGGCTTTCCCAGCTGAGGAGGTGCACATTACGATATTCTGCTCCATGGCAGAGGAGCAGAGATGGGGAACGTACACAAAATAAAAGATTTTAAGTCCTGCAGCAGGCTGTGCTAGAGGAGGAGGGGGCCCAGTGACAACTAGTCCAGACCTCCTACCACCGATGTCCTCCATGCAACTATGCACTATGCACTTTTGTCTCAAAAGCTTAGGCCTTCAAAGGCTAAACTTGCTAAAACCTTCTTTCTCAGACATCTCCCAGATCAAGGTAGTACACTCCATCAAGTATCTGGGAGTCCTCAACCAAGATATTACATTCAAGGACCACATAGAAAGCCTCACTAAAACCTTGCACCAAAAAACAGTTTTCCTCTTCAGGTTAAGCTCATACCTTATCAATGAACAGAGGTTAAAAAAAACGTCAACTGCATCCTTATGCCCACCCTTCTGTATGGCTCCCACATCCTGCACTCTGTCAGGAACACATAATTGGACAAACTCAAGTCACTTTATCATGCAGTAGGGTAGTTTGCCATAAGGGCAGCCAAAAAAGAACATCACTGTAGAGTGCTCCAAACCCTGAGCTGGCCCTCACTCAAAGGGGGGATGAAACTCCCCAGACTACCCCTAGCCTTCAAACTGAGAAACAAAAAACCCTCCATATTCTCAAAGACTTGCTAACCTCAAAACCAGATAGCTGCCCACTCAGAACATCTAACCAGACTCTCCTCGAGGTTCTTAGAGCTTGGACACAAGCTGGAGAAATGTCCCTTGCCAAGTCAATTCAAACCATTTTAATGCTCTTCCGCAACATACAAGAAAGCTCCTTGCTAGAGATCTTTAAAAAGGCCTAAAAGCTCACTTAATAGAAAAGAAGCTCTGCAACTGTTACCACTGAAAGGTGCCTTGACACAGATTGAAAGAATGTCCCAGAAATATTATTTCTTGGGATCACCAGGAAAACCCAAACAAATCCTGCAGAGTCAATATGTCACCAGAAAAACTGACTATATCTTGTTTGGCAACAAAACAGTATCATACCTTATGAGTATATATTAAGGCTGGATATTCAGAGGGGTTGCCCTGGAGCAAGAGTTTCACGGTACAACCCCACATTGCGCCCCAGTGGGTTAGTTAGAGAAAGGCTACCTGCACAAATACCTATGCGCTGGGGTACAATGATAATGTATATGGCGCAGATGCAGGGGCATGCCCAGGCATATGTGGCACATCCTGATATTCAGTCCGGGATGTGTAGTGCATATGCCAGTGCACCTGCACTGTGACTCATGGGGCTCAAAGTTGAGCCTGTGCAGAGTAGGAATAAATCCCGGTTCAGGCAGGCTTCTGTGGCTGCAGGTGCAACACAGCAGCCCAGCCATGGGTGGCCACCAGCCTCCCTGAACACCGCCCACAAGCACTCACAACCCTGGTGGTCTAGTGGACCCCCCACCTGTAGCCATGATCGCGGCGGTATGTGTTTATAATGATATCCCTGGTAGTCTAGTGGCCCTCCCAGTCCCTGATTCCACAATGAGTATGAAACATGACCATACCAGGTGGTCTAGTGGTCTCCCTCCCACCTAGTCCCTGATTCCCTGATAAATGGCAATATGACATCCCTGGTGGTCTAGTGGAACCCCCGCCCATTGCTGCAATCATGGAAAAATCCTGGATTGTAATACCCTGGTGATCCAGTGGCACCCCACCCCACCCACCACACAGAACCCCTTGCCCTACGCTTCCACACCCGTCATTGTTGGCGGCTTCATCCCACCACACACCACCCAGTAGCTGGCAGATAACAGGTACAGTATGGGCTGTAAGCCATTGTTCCCTGTGGACCAATGGGCTTGCAGTTATATTGTACTAGACAGTCCCAAATCTGTGAATGACACCATTCACATATTGGGACTTGTCTATACAGTATGCCCTGCATTCCCCTTGGTCCACACTGGTGACCAATGGATTTACAGCCCATACTGTACCTGTCATTCTGTGGGCAGCCGGGCAGGGTGCAGGCTGGATGCAGCCGCCAATTGATGATGGGGGGGGGGAAGTGGGTGGGCAAGGGGTTCTGTGTGGATGAGTGGGGTGTGGGGGTGCCACTGGATCACCAGGGCATTACAATTTGGGATTTTACCACAATCGCAGCAATGGGTTGGGGGGTTTCATTCAGGGATGTCATACTGCCCTTTTTCAGGTAATCAAGGACTCGGGTGGGAGGGGGCCACTAGGCCACCAGGGATGGTCATGCTTCATACTCAGTGGGGAATCAGGGACTGGAGGAGCCACTAGACTACCAGCGATTACTTTATTAACATATGCTATGGGATTGCAGCTATGGGGCGGGGGATGCCCCAGGATCCCCACAGCACATGTCATCCTCTGCATGGTACCAGGTGCAAGTCGCCGGCCTACCCTGTGCAAGGCATGCAAATGGGGCCATAATGACATGCAAATAGACACATTTGTGCCTTGCATATATTATGGCCTCATTTGCTTGCCCCCTGCTGAATATTGTGGGTGATGTGCCTAGTGCAACTGCACTTGGGCTGGCGCATCCCCGTGCTCCCTATCTGTAGCTTGCACTGGCGCAGTGCCACAGCACCATGCACAGTTTATGCACTGCCTGTGCCATATTCAACTGTGCTGCACCAAATATCACCGGGACCTGGCCCCGGCACATCACAGTTACGCTGTGCCAAATGTTGCACCACTGCCTGGTGCAGTCTGAATATCCCAGAGTAAATGTTTAGAATAGAATGTATGTGTACTTAAGCATTGTACTTAATCTTAAGTATTGTTTAATTGCCTGTTCCTATCAATCATGTATTATATTCAGCCAGTTTGTGATCTTTCTCTGTAATTAATCCCAGGTCACCCCTGAAAAAGGGCCTGATCAAAAGCATTCAAATAAATACATAGCAAATACATAGTATTGGGGCACGGTCATGCCCCTATTATTAGGGTTGAGTAGCCTGTTTAATGTTAAACCTCAAATTCTGAAGTTTAATAATTTTCCAATCAATCAAAGAATTTATGCAAGATTTGGTATGTGTTGTCCCTTGAGGTAGGCCACTTGATGTGGCCAGTTTCATTCCAGTTAGATGCATTGAATCGGAGATCCGGATAGTGCAAAAACCTTAAATGTCACCATTTTTTACAGCTTTTCCTCATTACCTCGTGTCCAGACAGTATGGAATTTTTGTGTTATTTTTCTATAGTAGACACAGTTAGGTAAATAGAACTGCCATGCTTTGGTGAAAAATTATTAATCTGTTGCAAAGTTAATTCCTTTTTAAGTTACTATTATTTTCAATTGGAAGTGCACTGTCCAGAATAGAGGGATAAAGTTTGACTAAGGTTGACCTCATGAAAAGGACTCTTTCTCCTGAGACCTATTCCTTTTCATGTGAATAAAATCCTTACTCTGAGAGAAAATTATTTTCAGAGGCACCATTTATTTTCTTTTTTCTTAAATTTTTTTAAAGCCACAAAATGACATCCTGGGTGACACCACCACACCTAGCTGGCTGATCAGGACCATGCTAGGTGCAATCTGCTCAAAATTAGAAATATGCCCTTGAAATGTGTTTTTAATATAATGAATCCTTTTTATGATCATGCGATATGAAAAATAATCCTTATTGTGTCATGAATCATGAAAAGGATCCTTTTTCGTCACTTGAAATGCTTGTTACCCCTTCCATTGCCCTCCCAGCACTCCAATAACCCTGCCCTACATTTCCTGATGTCCAGTTGCACCCCCACCCTCTGATTGCTGTCCCTGTAATAAAAATAGTTTCTCTGGTATCTAGTGGCACACCACACCCTCCGATACCATAGTTCTTTTTTAATTTCGTTGGTGTTAAGTGCTATCCCCCACCCTCCCATTTCTTTCTTTGGTTTCTAATGTCACCTCCCACCCTCTGATCCCTATATATATTTTTTTTTCATTACTTGGTGTTAGTGGTACTCACCATCCCTTATCTTTTCCTGGTGTCTAGTGGTACCCCCCCCAACCCTCAATCCCTATATTTTATTTTTTTTGTTGATGGTTAGTGGCTGCCTCCTTAAATATTTTAAATGTCCTGAAACAAAGAAACTGTCCCACAGTGGTATTTTTTTTAACCAGTATAAAACAAATGTCCATCACCAATCACACCTTCACCCCCCAACCTGATCTCCCACTATGCACCCCCTTGACACCCCCGCACACCCTCACTCACCTGAAGAGGTCCAAGGTTTGAGATCCACTCTTCTGATCAAAGACACATCCTGCTGCTGGAACTGGCGACTGCAATATGATTAGCTTAGGTAAATGTGGTTCAATGTATTTCAATGGGGGTTTCAACTTTTGTGCATAACACAGCCAATTTTGGTGATTTTGTCCACAAATGTTCAACATGGCCTTTTGGGGACCCCACCTTATGAACGATATGGATGTCATTTTGCAACTCCTGCCTGGAAGTTGATTTTGTGGTCACTTGATGAGTTCACATTTTGGGCAGAATTTGCATAATGGCAGTCATATTGTTCATGAGGTGGGGTCTCTAAAAGGCCATGTTAAACATTTGTGGCCAAAATGTCAAAACATGGCTGAGTTATGACCATTCATTGCAATTTCATTACGCATGCTCAAAACTTTGTAAATTTAAAATATTTTGACACCATATTTTCAGGATAGACTTGTTATTACCCTTCCAAATGTATTGTATGTCACAACTGTCATTTTTCAAATCCTGGCTGAAACGTGTTTTTGCACCTGTGGCATAGAATGGCATTGCAGTTGAGCCAAATTATGTTTTGATGATGATCTGAATATTTTCTGCACTGGTTATATTGGGTGGGGTGATAACATGGCTATGCTGACAATTTCATTACTCTTGTCCTATAAATGGAAGTGCAGGGCTCAGAGGGCTCAGTGCTTCCACAGCTGCATACATATATGCATCTATGGAGGAATGGCAGCATGGGGCCCACAGGGCTCTGCTCTTTCACAAGCCAATTAGGATATAATTATGCTATTTCAAATAGAAAGGAAATAAATTGCAAAACAATTAATGCATCAGTTAGGATTAAAAGCAACAAAAGTAGAAATGTAGCATTAGGGTTTCAACCCTAACGCCCCCACCCTACATTGCACAGATGAAAAGAAGGGATCAGGTATTGTCATTGCCTTTAACACTCACCCCATTTTCTATATATAATTGTACCCACCCAGTTTATTTTCCATTGGAAAGTGAGAGCGTTAGAGCTGATGACCCCAATGCTGCCCCCTGATGCATCTTGGTCTATGAGGGCAGGTAGGGTGTTAGGGTTGGAAACCTTAATGCCACATTTCCCTACTTTTATTACTTTAACCCTAACTGATACATTAAAAGAGTTTTTTTCAATTTATTTGCTACGGTTTCAATAGCTAAATCTGTGCATGGAATGTTAATACCTGTGGCAGGCTTAGTAAAGCTTTGCCTGGGCGAAAATCCAGTAGGCTTTGTGAATAGCTTGTATTCACAAAGCGCAGTCTGCCCCCACAAACTGGGTTTGTGCCTGGGCAAAGTAGTGTGGGGGGGCCACAATGCAAATGAGGAGGAGGGGACCTGCATATCCCTGCATTCTCATACACAAAGGATTTGCTCCATGCAAGGGCATTTGCAAGGGGTCTTGCGTGGAGTAAATTACCACTGAAAAAAAACCTTGCAGTAATCTGTGCAACCCTAGTGGTTGGCAGAGTACTGCACCCCATCCCCGATCACCCACCTGATAATAAAAATAAATAATTTTCCATGGTGTAGTGTCCCACCCCCATCCCTGATCACCCACCTAAAAATAACATAATGTATTTTCCATAGTGTAGGGTCCCACCCCAGTCCCTGATCACCCAATTACCCACCTGGTAATAAAACAAAATAGTTTCCTTAGTGTAATGGTCCCCTCTGGTCCCCAATCACCCAGTTATCCACCCTGTAATAAAATAAAATAGTTTCCATAGTGTAAGGTCACACCACGTTGCCCGATCTTCCACCTGGTATGAAAATGAATAGCTTTCCATAGTGTAGTGGTCCCCCAACCCCCTCCCACTCTGGTATTCACAGACCACCCTGCTCTCAGTGCTCCAGCATGGTCACCAGTTGACGAGTAGCACAGACCTCCTCACACCTTCACAGCTGCCCATGACTGAATTGTCAATAACAGCTGACAGTATACAATACAAGCCCATTGGTTCATCCAATGGGCTTGTAGTGTATACTGTAAGCTGTCATTCACACTTCAGTCGGGTGGTCTTTGAATACCAGAGTGGTTGGGAGGTTGGGACGACCACTACACTATGGAAAGCTATATATTTTCATACTGGGTAGGTGATCAGGCAATGAGGTGGGACCTTACAGTATGGAAAATTAATTATTTTATTAACAACTGGGTAATCAGCCAATAGAAAACCAGAAGGGGGACCTACTACACTATGGAAACTATTTTATTTTATTACTGGGCAAGTAATTGGGTGATCGGAGACCTGACAGGACTGCTACACCATGCAAACTATTTTATTTTTTTATTAGGTGAGTAATCGGGTGATTGGAGACCGGGGAGGACCACTACACTGTGAAACTATTTTATTTTATTACCGGGTGAGTAATCTGGTGATCAGGGACTGGAGTGGGACCCTACAGTTTGGAAGTCTATTCATATTAACAACGGGTGGGTGATCAGGAGATCAGGAACCTGGAAGAGACCCTGCACTATGGAATACACTTTTTTCTTACCATCAGGTCCGCAATCAGGGTTGAAGTGGACAACACTGGACTATGGGGAAATGCAGCTGCATTGGGCTTGGGCTGATGGAGTGACCATGTAATACCACATTAATGGTATGTAAATTAGCCAATAATTGGCATGCTGATGGCCACTAGCACCTTGCATGCCCAATGGGCTCATTTGCATGGCTCCGTTGGAGAACAGCACTTTGGCGCCGAGCACTATTGACTGTGGGACATTTTCCTGGCTTGCTGTGGGGGCAGCACTATGGGGTATTGCACTTCTTTTCCTGGGTTAGCACTATCCCCGCCAGCCCCTATTCACAGTCGAATAGTCCAATGGGCTATCCGACTGTGAATAGCTCCATTACCCACCAGCACAGACGGGAAGTGCAGCACAAACTTTTGCCTCCAACTTTGCTCTCCCTTTGCAAATCCTGCTCCTGGAGTTCAATCTATTCAATGTGGTATTGGTGGGAGTAGTCAAATCCCTCATTTAGAGTAAGAGGAGATGACTCACTCTCATCTAATCACTCTAAAGATATTACCAAATATGTCTCAATCTATATCAGTCTGGTTATGAGAAAGTGTTTATCTGTGGTTATTAGACCACCTCAGAACTGGTGGAATGCTGCACAATTCATGTGCTAGACCAAGAGGGGGAATATAAGAGGCTATTTTGAGGGGAAGCTACCAGGGAGGGGAAGTTGAAAGGGTGGGACTGCTTAGTTACTAATCTAGAAATAGAATGGGGGGGGGAGTGGGAGGGAAGGAGACATAGTTAAAGTTTGTCCTAATCTTGCTTTTAAAGATTCTGACATGTTGGGGGAGAGGGACATGGAAGTTTTTTGATCAGTTTATTCATTTCAGTCTTGATGTTATTTGTTACTCAGTTATCCTGAGACAGCTTTTAATAGTTATGATTACGATCTCAAAATATATGCTGAATTCTACTACACACATACGTCTCTTACAGAAATTAACTAATGATTAATCCTCTGAAATATGTTCATGAATCATCGATGACCTTAAAATGCATGTAAAGAGGAAACATGTATTGGGGAAAGCAAAAACTATGCACGTTGATATAATTTGCCTTCAAGAAACACATATGACACTGAAGGAAGGGAGTCAAGTGGCTAAAATCTGGGGAAGAGAAGGGCACAGCTCACACTTTTCTTTCAAGGTACAAGGTGCAGCCATATGACTTAGACCAAAATGCTCATGTGTAGTAACCAAAGCAGCACTGGTTGAAGGAGGGAGAAGGAATGTGTTAGTGCAAATCCAGTTAAATACAGGATAGAAAATAGCAATGGGATCAGTATTTGCTCCAAATATTGATAATGCACTTTTTCAACAGGTTATCCATGAAGATGGCAGATTCTGAGGGGCCCTGGGCTCTTAATGCTGACTTTAATTGTATACTGAGCAATGTGTTAGATTGCTCTTTATGAGCTATGGGACCAGCACCCAGAAGTACCATGGCTCAGATAGCCCTCATCCAGGACCATAAACTTATTGATGCCTTGAGATACCTAAACCCTTTGGGCAGAGATTATACCTTCTACTATTGTAGCACTCTGCTAGAGCATGGTTGGATATGGCCAGATGTCTCAGATGTTAATCCCAGCCATGCAATCTGTAATACATGGAATCATGATTATTGCAGATCATACCGCAGTCCATGCTACCTTATGAGGAATGGGTTCTTCTTACACAGCCAAAGCCTGATGTCTGAATCCCATACTACTAAAAAATAGATTTCCAGAATTTTGTGAAGGCCCAGATAACAGACTTCTTAACAAATAATTCTGCAGGTGTCACTTTAGAAGCTATTAGGTTGGATGCAGTAAAGGCTGCATTGAGAGGGACAATTGTTTATTTTGCTTCTCACAAAAAGAAAACTGAGGAGCAACACTTCAAATTGTAATAAGGCCAGATTAAAATTGCAGAAAATAGCCAGCCCAGTGGTGCTGAGGGCTGAGGCGCTGGATGCTTTACCTCACACTATGCTGGTGACCCATGTTCGGGAATGAACATGGTCCGCCGGGTGTTGGCAGGGTTGGAGAAGGATTGAGCATCCGAGGGACTGCTCTCCTTCTCTGGGGGGGGGACACCAGTGGTTGGTGCTTGACTGGCCCCTAGCTGAGGCTGGAGGGCAGTGCACCAATGCTGTAGACGAGGGGTGGAGACATGACAGATGCCTGCAGAAGTGCATGGGGAAGCATGCATACTCCCTCCGCTGGTGTTACTGCATGCCCCTCTGCAAAATACAGGGGAGAAAATGGAAAAAATGTGAGTCCTTACCATGGATGATGATTGTCCCCCTCATAGTGCCATGGGGAGGGCACCTCCCCTGTACTGGATCTGGTCTGGTGGGTTGAGGGTCTCCCCACCCACTGTCATGAGGGGTATGTCATGGGGGCTGAAGGGGGGGTTCATACCCGGTCAGCATGTGGGGGGGGTGACATCAGATGGCAGGTGGGAATTCCAGAAGAAACAGCACCAAAATATGCAGAAAAATCACAAATGGGACAGCATATGTCTTCAGGTTACCAATCCTTACAAGAGCTTAAATGGGAGTTCAGTATAGCACATAATATAAAAACTGAAAGAACACTGTTCTTAATGCAAGCAGGTGCATATTTCAAGGGGCACACAAGAAGTAAGTGACTTGCCTGACAGTTAGAAAGTATAGAATGAGCTAAAAATATAGCCCAGATTAAAGCCAAGGATGGCACCATGAAAAATGGGAATGAAGAAAAAAGTGAATGCTTTTGGGAATTGTATGAGCCCCTCACCAACCTGAAACAACACCCTCTAAAAACCAATATGATGAGCTCTTTGCTAAGGTCCTGATAGTAAAAATAAAAGATGTGAGCAAAAAAGTGATAGAGCAACCTATACAAGGGGAGGAAATATTAAACGCTATTAAACACCTCAAATGTGGAAAGGGTCCAGGACCAGATGGTTTCCGCTAGACCATTTCAAGCTATTTTATCACAAATTGCAGGCCCCTTTACAAGAAAAGATTACTGGAAGTCTGACACAGGGAACATTGTCCCCTACATGTGGTCCACCATAATAACTGTATTGCCTAAATGAGGCAAAAATCTTCAAGAATATTCATTCTGCTGACCTTCTTAGAATTGATTATAAAATAATAGCTAGAATATTAGCTAGCAAGCTGGAAATAGTCCTGCCATCCTAATTCCATGAACATGAATCTAGTTTTGTACAGGGAAGACAGGGTAAGCTAAATGTAAGATGCTCTTTCAATGTTATTTGGAAATGGTAAGGAGAAGCTGTCAAGGGAAATCCAGCTGTCCTTGCTCTCGATGCTGAAAGCTGTTTGACTATGTGGAGCGGGGGTACATGTTTGAAACTCTGTGAAGAATGGGCCTTGGAAAAAATATGTTCTAATGGTTGAGAGCCTTATATTTTTAACTCTCTGTCCAAATTTCAGTTAATGGTAATCTTACAACATCCTTCTATCTGACTTGGGGCACAAGGCAGGGATACCATCTGTCTCCCCTCATATACATGATGTCACTAGAGCCATTGGGACAAATAGCACAAAGTTGTTTTGTTTGCTGATGATTTATTAGTTTATCTAAAATATCTGGAAAAAATTATCCCACACCTTCTAAAGATCCTGCATGAATATGGAACTTTAGCTAGCAATAAGATAAATTAGACCAAGAGCAAAATATTATTGTTAGGCCAAGGAAACTACACTCTTCTCAATAATTACTCACTCAACATGAAGGTAATAAAATCCCTGAAATATTTTGGAATTATGTTACCAGATAAACTCTCCCAACTATAGAAAGAGAATTAAAATACTCTCCTAAACAATATAAAAAAGTATTGAAAGAGGTTGGAAGGCTTACCCATTAGTTTAATAGGCAGGGTGAACACTATTAAAATGAATATACTCCCAATTTCCTTTATCTTTTCCAGAATAAACCCACTAGAGTCCTGGACTTATTCTTCAAGCAATTGAATAACATTATACACAAATTCTTGTGGAATGGGAAAACAGCTAAGATAAGAAGAAACATTCTACAATTGCCTTTACAGAAGAGAAGTCTAGTATTACCAAATTTCAAATATTATTATTGGTCAGCCCAACCAGCTCTCTTACATCATCCAAATAGTAGCTTGGTTCCCTCATGGAGGCAAATTGAGGAGGAGCAATTTTTTGGAGGTCTTCTATGGGATCTGTTGTCTCCATACTTAAACTTACAGGCCACCTAGCATGCTTATGGATGGGTTTGCTCAGATTTATAGGGCATGAAAAGGGACTGTCACTAAATGCTGCTTTATCCCTGGGATTTTCAAACCAAAAATGATATAATGTATACTTACATCAAACATTATTGAGTTAATGGAACGTGGGAATTACATGTGTTGGAGATTTAATGTATGGTGGGGTGATTAAATCATACATAGAACTTAAAAGTCAGCATGGTATACAAACAGGGGGTTTCTTTATCTATTTAAGAATTAGAAACAATACGCTAGGTGGATCTCCATCATTGTCTTCAACTGACGAAGCATTATACCATCCCCAACCAAGTAGTCCAATACTTACTACACTGAACAGGATGTTTTTGGGAGCAGTGACTCCTCCAGAGATCAGTGCCAGAACTGCTTGGGAAAGGGATCAAAACCAAAAAATTGATGAAGAAACTTGGCATGTGGCCATAAAGCATATGCATAACTGTTCTAGTGCAAATAAACTAATGAGAATCTAACTAAATGTTTTTATATAGAACTTATCTGACCCCAGTCAAACTCCAAAGATTCAGTTCTGCAAGATCAACATTGTGTCTGGAATGTCGTGTGGAAGATGGCTATTTTTACATACGGCCCTAACCTATAGTAATGCTGCACCTTTCTGGTCAGAAATGTATGCTTCAATGCAAATGGTACTAGTGCAGACTCTGAGTGACAACCCATTAGAATTCATGCTAGGGGTAGATCCTAGCACTCATAGACACATAAATAATAGACTGGACAATAGCATTAGTAAATGCAAGAAAAACAGTGGCATAGCATTTGATCAGTGAGACCTGAACCAGCATCTCACATTGGTTGAACAATCTTGCACTGTGCATGAAACCTGAAAGATGTCAATTAATGGTCAATGGGCAACAACAGTTATTTCATAATGCCTGGCAGCATTTAATAAATGCCATGGGGATGATACCATAAAAATATAGTTAAAAAAATATCTTAAACTACAATGTACCCAGATGCTAAATAATTTTAGGGAGAAGAAAGGATAGTTCTTGCTCAATGATTATGTGTCACTATCTATAGATTTTAAGTCCATACGAAAAAAAAAACAGGTGTTCCTAAAAGTTGAATAGAAATGAATTGTATGGGAAAAAGTGTACTTGTACAACAACTCAGATTGTATATTGTGTAAGGTTAGTTTGAATGTGTAAATGTATACAAGGAAACTCTTCAATAAAATATGTTTAAAAAAAAACAAAGAAGGTCCTGCAAGGTCTCCTCAAACTTCTGCTCTCAGCACAATATGCAGCATGTATTGGCATCTTGGCTCTTCTATACCTACTGACTCATCACTGCAGTGCATCAGGGCACCAGCATTAAGGCACCAAGTCAGTATGGTGCCAAATCCCAAGTTTTCCACCCCCGAGGTCCAACCCCTGGAGTTTGAGTCAGAGGGGAATGTGTGAGGCACAGACCCCCCACAAGGGGGAGGCGTGGTGGCTATAGTCCCTTGAAAAAAGAGTGGTCGACGACATTGGCAATTGGTGCTGTAGTGACTCAGCACCCTAACATGGGCACATTCTGAGGATGGAACCCTGACTATCTACATACAAACCCCGAAGAAGGTCCTACAAGATTTCCGTGGACTTCTTCCATCTCTTGGTGCAATATGCAGTGTGTATTGGCATCTCAGCATCTACTACACCTACAGACTCTCGTCATATAAACCCTAAGGAAGGTCCTGCATGTTTGTTTGTACTTCTTCCCATTGGCTGTACAATATGTAGCGCATATTGGCATCATGGCATCTTCTATGCCTACCAAGTCTCTGTATACAAATCCTGAAGAAAGTCCTGCAAGGTCTCTTTGGACTTCTTCCAAAGCTCCTTCAGCTAGTAAATAGGCTTCCTAACCAAACCACTCCATTAAAGATTGGACTGTTCCCTGCCTCATGGCTGAACTGTGAAAACTTGGTATCCAACAGTTGGGGTCTGCCCACAAACAGGAGTAGTATGATTTATTCCTAGTTTTAATGTCTAAATCTGTTCAGGTTGCTGGTTTCAGCCTGCCCATTCCTCAAGTGGATCCCACTCCTTTGTCAGAAATTTAAGACTTCATGGATCAACTCACCTCTTCTGTTTCCAACCTGCAATCCCACATGGTGGCTACTGAAGCTTGCTTTTAGGCTTAGTATGCTTCAGCCTTCGAGCCATCAGCTCCTGCCATACTTCCATCTACCAGCCATGCTACTGGCAGCTCTGCTCCTCCAAGTACTATTCCAATGGTCATCACTCCAGCTACCTCGGTGCCTCTACCTCTTGGAAGCTTAAGTGTGATATCTCCCTCGTCTTCTCCATTTATCTGTCCTATTCACCATATTCCAGGTCACCTACACAGGGACAACATTGATGGGAAGGATGTTAACATGATTTTCTTGCTTATCTCTTCTCATGAGTCAATTTAAAACAGAATCATATCCTGCAGTGATATCTCTATGATAATTAAAGTCTAAAGATCTCAGACTACTGAAAGAAATTGACTGTGCCAGAATTCACCCTTGCATTCAGCCTCTAACACAATGTCATCTGTTCTGCATTTCCTTTGAGACATAAGGAGTTGGACTTTATATATCTATATATTGTAGTTGATCTAGGAATTGGATATGAAGGAACCCATTTTTATGATTACCATTGCTCCTTCACTGCAGAAGTCGCAGCAGCATGGGCTCATTACAATACAAAATTAGAATGGGCAGTTCTGAACAATGAGCTCTTTTGCATCACTTCGCCTAGCAGTGCACTTATTCCTGCTCTCTGTGTGGCTCCTTTACCCATTTTGTTTCCCTTTATCCTCTAACAGTATCTGACACCTTTCCATCCTCAAATCTAGCAAGACTCAATCATCAATCAAATTTGACTTCTGCTCCATTGCCAAGGATAATTTGGACCATCTCCAATCTTCCAAACAGGACAATCGAGGCAGACCTATTAAATACATTTGAGGCAAACCAATTTGCAATAACTTTAATTATGCCAGCTGCTCTGGCTCTGGCTGCACAATCTTCACATCTGCAGCTTCTGTGGAGAAACCCATGCTCATTATATCTGCCCAAAAGCTTCCTGGCATCCTCAATGACATTTCATTCACCCATCTACCCTGATCAACTTACAGCCTTTATCCAAGATTCTAGCTTTTTATCCTTCTTGCCCAGAGGTGCAACACATCCCTTCTGGCTTTTCTCATGGATTCCACACAGGCATCTCAGTGCTGCCCTCTGATACATTTCACTGTTACAATCTGCAGTCTGCACTGAAGGATCCTACAGTCATCCATCAGCTCATACAAAATTAACTTCAAAAGGGGTTCTTCCTGGGTCCTTTTCAGCATCTTCCATTCCCTGGTTATCTAATTAATCCCATAGGTGTTGCCACTAGAAGATTTTCCAGCAAGAAGCACCTCATTGTTGAGTTATCTGCACCTCAGTCCTCATTCACCCCATCATCAATTCCTAGATTCCCACTAATGAATATTCTCTATCCTGTGTTCATATTGCCAATGCAAAAGCAATCATCAAATGCTTTAGCCCTGGCTCCTGGATCTTGAAAGCTGATATCACAGCTGCATTTTGTTACCCATTCATCTGTCTCTCAAGCATTTATACAGTATGTTTTGGGAGGACCGCTGGTACTTTATAGTTTGTCTGACCTTCAGCTGTAAAAGCAGCCTAAAACTTTTCAATATGTTGTCAACCCTAATGGTAATCCCAGTCTGTGAGCAAAGAACATCACACATGGTCTCCTTTCTTCATGCAGGGCACACAGGGTGGAAGGTTTTGTATTAGGGTTGACAACCTCCAGGGAAGACTCACCACCACTGATTTGTCAAGACTCCAGAGACCTAAAACCCTAATTTATTTTTCCTTTTGTTGTTTGGCGTGGGGGTGGTGTTAAGGTCAGAAACCCTAATGCCATATTTTCCTCCTTTTGTGGTGTTAAGTTACCTGAACTGGAGCAGTAACACAGTTTATTTGCAAAGAATGTATTTACTTTTTGAGGCACTCTAATTATATCCTCATTTTTTCTGTAGTAGCATGGGGAACTCTTGGCCCTGGACTCACATCCCTCCATAGATACATACATGTATGTTGCCATGGACGTGCAGGGCCCAGAGGACCCTGTTCTTACATTTCAGCCTAAAGAGCAACCAAACTGTCAGCATAGCCTTGTTATTACTCCACCTCATGAACACCATGTTGAGAATTTTCAAATCCCCACTGAAGCAACGCTGACCTGCCAGCACAGTGGTTAGATTTCCACTTGTGAAGCCTTCCCAGACCCAGGAGTCTGAGGCCTGGCCAGGGGAGAGGGATTGAGCATCCTGGGGACTGCTCCCCTTCTTCAGGGGGAGGGAGGGGATGAGTGTCCCATTCTTGATAGACCTCTGGTGGAGGCTGAGGGCACCACTGCGACCAGCACCAGTATGTTAGGGGGGCAGGGTGGATTCTGGATGTCATTGCACATCCCCACCCTTGGGGCAGCATACAGCAAAAATGCTGGCCCTCCGGCATGATGGCCCATTTTGCTCTGCCATCCACTGCCTCTGACACCCACCTGGGGGCCCACTCTAGTGGCCCTGACTGGGGGGGTAATCTGAGGCTTTCCCACAATGTCCATTGGTAGTGGGAAGCCCCCTTGGTGGTGTCACCTGGGGGGAAGTGTGCGCATGGGAGTGGGACTGGTCCGATGATGTGGGGTCGGACCAAAATGAAGCAGCAAACAATCGCCACTGAAATGTCATTCCACACCACCGTAATGTAATTTTATGCCACAGGTGTGAAAAGTCATTTTGGCTAGGATTTGAAAATTAAAAACTTTAACATTTTTGAGGTGATGTAAAAAAATGGCTGTGTTGAAAATTAGGGGTGAAAATATTTAAAATTACCAAAGTTATAAGTGAGCATAGTAAAATTTCAATGCACGCTCTTAACTTTGTAATTTTTATATATTTTGACCCCATATTTTCAACCTAGCCTTCATATTATCCTACCTCATGAACAAAGGCAGTGAACATTTTCAAATCCCACCCAAGGGGCAATTTCACCAAGTGACTGCAAAATCTCCCTTTAGGCCAGATTTGTGGAATTTCCACTACCATTGTTCATGAGGTGGGGTCCCAAAAGTCCATGTTGAAAACTTGTGCTCAAAATATGCAAAAATGGCAAAGGTATTCATCAAAGTTGAAAACCCCACTGAAATACATTGACCCGCACATACCTTCATTTTTTTCATAATGCAGACAGTGGTTCCAGCAGCAAAATGTGTTTTTGATTGCAGAATGGATCTTTGCCCTGTGACCCATTCAAGTGAGTGAGAGGGTGGGGGTGTACTGAGGGTGGTGGGTGCTCAGTGGGAGGTGGGGGTGGGGGGTTCAGATCAGTGAGGGGCCATTTTCTATTTTGCAGGTTTACAAGAATAAAAAAAACATCAAAGGGTCATTATCTTTATTTCTGATATGGACAGAGATCAGAGGATGGAGTGGGGGTGCTACTAGACACCAGAGAAAGAAACAAATGTGATGGAGAGGGTGATCAGAGGGTGGAGTGCCACTAGGCACCCGGGAAGACAATAAAATAATGGAGACAGTGGTCAGAGGGTGCAGGGTGCTACTAGACCACCAGGGAAAGATAAAATATGGGGATGGTGCTAGGAGGCTGAGGGGTGCCACTAGACACCAGGGAAAGATATTCAATTATGCAATGGCAATCAGAGGGTGGGCAGTGCCAAAAGACACCAGGGGAAAAACAAGCAACATACAGGGATGGAGATTTGAAGGTGGGGGGCACCTTTAAACACCAGGGAAATGGTGACTTACTGCTCTCCATGGAGCCTGCAGCACAGCTGCGGCTGCAGAAGTCAAGAAAATCTTGCTGTTCTCCTACAGAGAATGCAGGTGATGGGCTTCTCTTGCTAAACTGGGTAATCTGGATTTTGACTGCCAAAAGAAGGTATTTCTACCCCTCATTTAAAAAACAAACAAACATCAGAATCTAGCTAAACTGGGCCCATTTAGCTAGGTTCTGGTGTTTGTTAGGGCTGCAGTGGACAGATCCCTTCAGATCTCCGGTGATGGATCAGAAAAATTAAGACTTTTCCAACTGAACAACTGTGTGGAGTTGCATCACAGTTACCTCTGTGTCTGCGAAGCATGTCACATTGTCCATTAACAGTATCAAGAACTATTTTGTTCAGTTCATAGCAGAACATGGCATAGTCTGCCGTGTTCAAAATGGTCATCAAACTGTATTGCGCATGCGCCAGTGGTCATCTTGGACATGGCAGACTATGCCATGTTTCACTCTGACCTTCTTTTTTTCCCCTCTTAATACATATATTTTCCCTCACCGGACCCTACCTCTCAGAACCCCCCCAGAAATGTAACAGTATCACAACGGGTGCCCAATCCCCCAGTGTCACTATCAGTAATTTTCCTTCTCAATTTTTTTTTACCTGTAAAAAGAAAACCATCCATCAATGTATTTTGCTCCATTCTTGACCCCCCCCCACCTGACCATCCCACTCAGCACCCACCATGCTGAACCCCTCAAGCCTTTACTTACCCATCGGGGGTGCAACACTGTAATCCACTCTGGACTGCAGACATGTCTTCACTCTTCAAAGCTGGACCAAGAACTGAAGAAACAGGGATGTGGTTCAATGTATTTTAATGGTGTTTTGAACTTACTGGCATAACCTGGGCATTTTTGCATATTTATTACCCAGATTTTCAACATGCCTTTATTGGGATTCCGCCTCATGAACAATGGCACTGACATTAGGGAAATCTGTCCAAAAAGGTGATTTCACAGTCTCTGCATGAAATCACCTTTCAGGAAGAAGCTGAACATTTTCTCTTCCCTTGTGCATGAGGTGGAGTCATTAGAAGACCATGTTGAATATCTGGTATAAAAATATTTAAAAACAACAAGGTTATGAGCGTACTTTGAATTTTTCAAACACAGGCTTGTAACTTTGGTAATCTTCAATGTTTTGACCCCAGATCTTCAACATAGCCATTTCTTTATAGCACCTCATAAATGTGAGAGCTGTCATTTTTCAAATCCTGGTCAAAATGTGTTTTTGTTCCACAAAAGGTTATTTTGTGGTCCCCTCACAACATAACCTTTAGACCAGAAGCTGAACATTGTATCTGCCCTTCTTCATGAGCCAGGATCATAACAAGCCTACTGTATGTTGAAAAATTGGTGCAAAAATATTAAAAAAAGCACATTTTCAATATTTAACCCCAGATTCTTTACCTGCAGCCCCATCGACTCTTACCAGAGTTTGTTTTGTTTTAAAATGACAGCATTTTATGGATTTTCCATGCTTTGTTAATTTGTGGGAAAAAAAGCTACAAGATGTTAGTCTCACAGCATAAAAAAATGTTTCTTACTGTGCATGCAAGTTGTAAGAAACCCCAAAGGGGGTCCTGTGACATCCAGTTTTTTTATTTTGCACCAGAATGTTATCTCAAAAGTCTGTGTGCACATGCTCAGAAAGGAAAAAACAAAACTTATGGCTCTTTCACCACACGCATCAAAGGCATTAACTTAGGACATGATACATGCTCCCTGCATGCTGAGGAATACATTCCATTTCATGTAGGCTGTAGTTAAGACCAAAACAAAAACCTGTTAAGTAAAGGAAAAAAAAAAGCCATCTACAAAAAATGAAATATGCAGATCTCTGAAACAGTGAAAGCTGACCTCACAGAACTTTCCACAAATCAAGGACTTGCCTCCTAGTTAGCACATGCAAAATTTCAGCTGATTTTGTCAAACGGGCCAAAGATATTAATGTGCAAAGTTATGGGTTTAACATTGAACACCCTACTCAACCCTAAATATAGTGGTGCTGTTGTGCCACTATAATATATGTGTATATATATATATATATATATATATATCTATATCTGTATTTGTATCTGTATCTGTATCTGTATCTATATCTATGTCTATGTCTATGTTTATGTTTATGTCTATATCTTTATATCTATGCCAGGATGAAACCTAATTCTGCAGCAAAGTCACTGCAGGATACATGGCAATTTTAATGGGAGTTAAGCCTTTTCATCATACTGTGTTTCCTCCGTGGGCTTCACTGTGTGTGTGTGTGTTGTATATATATATATATATATATATATATATATATATATATGTGTGTATTTACATGTCTGACATAAGGACAGGAATCAGGAGTGAGATGAGTCTCTTTGCAGATGACTCAAACTGGGGCGGTGGTGGATGGGGAGGAGGGGAGGGAGGGTGGCCTCTACAGGGGACCTGGAGGCTCTGGAAAGATGGTCTAGAAAGTGGAAGCTGAGGTTCAATGCAGGGAAATGCAGGTACCCACCGGGCCAGAAACCCAGGTCAAGTGTACACCCTGGGAAATGCTACAAGTCTCGATGGCTGAAAGAGACCTGGGGGTGGTGGTGGATGTCAAGATGAACAACTCTGAGAATTGTAGGAGGGCAGCAGCCAAGGCCAACAGGATGCTGGGATGCATCGCTAGGGATCACCTCCAGAAGGAGGAAGTGATACTCCTCTGTATATAACTGCTTGGTGAGGCCGCACCTTGAGTACTGCGTGCAGTTTTGGAGGCCACACTTAAAGCGGGACATTAACCTCCTGGAGAGGGTCCAGAGGAGGGCAACCAAAATGATTTGGGGCTTGGGGGACAGGACCTATGAGGAGAGGCTCGAAGAGCTAAATATGTACACATTGGAAGAGAGAAGGGACCGGGGGGACATGATAGAGGTCTTTAGGTACATGAAGATGGTAAATAGGGGAGGAACAGTCGGGGTGCTTCGAAGGAAGGAGGAAGGGGCCACTAGAAGGCATGGCTGGAAGCTGGAGGGAAGATTCAGGGGAGAAAGGATGAGGTGCTACTTCACTGAGAGGGTGGTGGAGCCTTGGAATGCACTGCCTAGGGGGCTGGTGGAGGCAGAGACAGTGGAGGGGTTCAAGAGGGGGTGGGACAGGTAAAGGGGAAGGGTTCTGGAAGCAAAATCCAATGCAGCAAGAATATCCAGAACTGGGAAGGGAGAAGCCAGAGAAGGCGAGGGGGACAGTAAGGTCAGCACCCAGGTTGGGGACTGACCAAACGAGCAGACACGAAAGACCGTTAGGCCTATTCTGCTGACATTTTAGTATGTTAGTTTATATTTTATAGGGGTGCAGACAAGCCTCTATAGTTAGGGTTGAGTAGGCAATTTAATGTTAAACCCCACATTTTGCACGTTAATAACTTTGCAAGTATTCAATGGATTTGCATGAAATTCAGAATACATGGTCTCAGATGGTATATCGTATGATATGCCAAGTTGCATTTTGATTGGATTTGTTGTTTTCGTGCAACAAAGAGCCAAAAAAATGCATTTTTTGCTTTTTTTTTTTTTTTGCAAATGTTAGGGTCATTTATTGATATTGTGCTGTGCCCACACTGTTTGGAATTTTGGCCTGAAATTTGCAGGGTAGAAAGAGGTTATCATAAGGAACAATCCAGCATTGGCTTGATAAAACAATATTAATTCCTTCCAAAGATTTTACATTTTTAAATTTTGGGTTCTGAGCATGGTCAGTTCAGTTTTTGGACCAGATACACAGTTTCAATGAAGAATCCCTGGTTGTGAAACAGCCATGAACAGAGATTGCGAAAAGGGATTTGGAAATCAAGCCAAATCTCTTTTGCGGGGCTAATAGGTTTTATTAGGCCACCATTTTGTTTTTTGGCATAACAAGGGAAGACAACAAAATGTCTAGTGCTCCCCCACCCTCTGATGTCTCTGAAAAAAAGAAAACATTCTCCCAATTTTTTTTATGCAGAATCCTTCAGCAAAATTTTCGATGCAGGATCCTGCATCAGACTGCCCCACCAGTTTTTTTGCTACGTTAGGGTGTCCAATCCCTGTGTTGGCATGCATTCATCCCCCCATTACAGTGGCACAGTGGGAGCCCACCTCAGTATGCCTGAATGTGCTTACATTAAAAAAATAAACCTGTGAAAAAAGAAAACTGTCCCCCGATGTACTGTATTTTCTTCAATGCAGAATTCTGCATCAAAATTTTCGATGCAAGGTCCTGCATCAAACTACTGTAGTTTTCCCCTATAGTCTTTCTGCTGACATTGGGGTGCCAAATCCCCTTGTCGGCATGTATTCCCCCCTACTAATGTGGCACACTGGGAGCCCACCCCAGTGTGCCAAAATAATTTTTATTTTAAATTAATTTTTCTGACATTGGGATGCCTAGGTCTAGTGTCAGATGCCCCCCAAGCCCCCGTACTCCTATTGACAGCATTGGGTGCCCAATCCCTGTGTTGGCATGTATCCCCCCCACACTACTGTGGCACACTCAGAGCTCACCCCAGTTTGCCAAAATGTATTTTTTTGTCTTATTCAAAATGTTAAATAAAGAAAACCATCCCCAACACCTTCTTTTAGCTGTGAAAAAGAAAACCATCCCTTGTTGTTTCCCCATTCCCTCTCCTCCATCCCTACCCTCCCACTGAGTACCCACCTCCTTGCACCCCCTTACCCCATTCTTACCTCCAGAGGTCAGCACTGTCATCTTCTCTGGACTGGGACAGGTCTGCACTCTTGAAAGCTGAATCACAAACTGAAGAATCAAAGGTAAGCACTATATAAAGGCAGTCAATAAGGTTTTCAACTTATGTTAATATCTTTGTCATTTTAAGGAATTTTGGCCCCAAGTTTTCAACATGGGGTTCTTGGGACCCCACCTTATGAACACTGATGCTCATTTCATTACTTGGCCCCAAAAGATGATTTTGTGGTTGCTGTGTGGAATCACCGTTCAGGACCAATTAACAAAACAACAGTGCCACTGTTCATGAGATGGGGTCCCAAAAAGCCCATGTTGCAAATCTGGTGAAAAAATTCCAAAAAATGACTGCATTAGGAGAGTGCATTGCACAGTTTCTCCACATGCCCGTAACTCTGTCAATTTTTTATATTTTCACTCCAGATTTTCAACATTGCAGTTTTTCCACACTTCCTTATGAACAGTACATCTTTCATTTTTCACATCCTGCCTGAAATGTGTTTTCACACCTGTGGCACAGAATGGCACACTCACTGTGCAACATCTACTTTTGGGATGGAGTAATAAAATCACAGCACCACCATTCATGAGGGCAGGTCCCAAAAAGCCCATGTTGAAAACCTGGTGAAAACATTTCAAAAAATGACCATCTTATGTGCATGCATTGCACAGTTTCTACACATGCTTGTAACCACCAATATTTCATATTTTCATTCCAGATTTTTGGCATTACCATTTTTACACACCACCTCATAACTAATACAGCTGTAGTTTTCTAAACGCTGCCAAAAATGTTTTTCTACAACTGTGGCACAAAATGGCATTACAGTTGCATAGAATTACATTTCAGAAGGTATTTTAAAGTTTTCTGTACTGGGTACATGTGATGAGGTGATACGAAGGTTATGTTGAACATTTGGGGTGAAAATTATTTAAGATAGCACAGTTATGACTATTTGTTGCAATTTTGCTATGCCTGCTCATAAGTTAATGTGTGGAAGTGCAGGGGCCAGAGACCCCTGTTTTTCCCCAGCTAGAAACATACTATATGTGCATCTGTGGAGGGATGGGAGTGCAGGATCCATTGGACCCTGCATTCCCACCAAGACATATGGATACTGTTGTACTGTCTGGTTGGAGGGATGGGAGTGCAGGGTCCAAAGCACCCTGCACTCCCAGCATAACATATGGATACTGTTGTACTATCTTGATTGAGGGATGGGATCGCAGGGTCCAAAGGACCTTGTGCTCCTACTGCAACATATGGATACTGTTATATTATCTGGATGGAGAGATTGGAGCACAGGCTCCAAGGACCCTGCACTCCCACAGTAAAATGAGGATACCATTATGCTACCTCAAATGGTAAGGAAATTAGTTGGAAAAACTTTGTTAATGCATCAGTTAGGGTTGAAGTGACAACAGCAGGGAAATGAGACATTAGGGGTGAGTCCTAAGACCCCCTCATCCAACCCCATCAGCCCACCCTACACCCATACTCCACATACCAGCAGGCATAGGGGTGTGCCTTGGAGTCATCAGGCCTAACTCTCACCCCATTCCACGTATAAAAAATCTGACATGGTACAGTATAGGAGAATGGGGTAAGAGTTAGGCTCAAAAACCTTAAGGCACACTCTGATGCCTGTTGTTGTGTGAAGGGTGGGTGTAGGGTGGGCTTGTGGGGTTTGAGGGGGAGGTGTTATAATTTCACCCCAATGTCTCATTTCACATTAATGAAGTTTTTGCAAATATACTTATATATATACACACACACACACTCACACAACAGGAGTGGTGATGAAAATGACAAGATAGAAAGATATCTTTGTTGGTGACATCAGTAACAGCAAGATATCAAAAAATATCAGTTGCTGTTGTCACAATGGATATCTTTTAAGTTACTGTCATCACAGCATGGGTGTAGGCAGGCGTATTCCAAGCACTCCATGGTGTGCAATTTTATTTAAGGGGGGTAGCAAATAAGCTCTGAACTGCTTCCTTTTTCCATGAAAACTGAAAGAAAATACTGAACCTTTCTGTAATTTTATTTATAGGTGTTGAAACTAGAAGGACTGGTCCCTCATACTTCCTTTGCATCCCAAGGACAATACAGCTTTACAGGCTCTGGGCTGGTATGTGGGTGTCTTAGGTAGCAATGCATGGCATTTGTATTTACCCATGCATGGCACCAACCATTGTTATGAGATACGAAAGTTGTATTTATTGTGCCAAATGAGGCAACAAATATGGTATATTGTTTGGCTACACCCGGGGGGGGGTAGCTCACCCTAACAAGGGGGGAGGGGTAGCAGTAAGTCCACTTGGTGTGCAGATCTGAAACCCTGGCTACACTCCTGCATCACAGAGGAATACTGAACCAATCAGAGAGCATCTTCTACAGTTCTGATAACATCACAGTGCCTCTACAGCACTGTAGCAAGCAGTTAAAATCAAACAAAAACAACATTTTTAAATAAACTGCAGATTTAAAAGTTGTAACTTATAAACTGCAGTTGTATATATCAAATATACAATAGCCTGACTCAAAATATGCAATTTATCTTCCCTTGTGAGTGGGCAGGGCTTTCATAACTCACTCGTGGCTCTGCAACTCATTAGTTATGGTCCTGCCACCTCACACTTGAAGATAAATTGCATATTTTGAGTCAGACTATTGTATATCCTATATATAACTCTGTTAATGCATCAGTTAGGGTTCCTATTACAGATACAAAAGTACGGAAATTCAGTGTTACACTTCCCAACCCTACCATCCCACCCCACTCCCCACCATCCACATGCCAACAGGCATCAAGGTGTGCCTTGAGGTTGTCAGGCCTAACTCTCACTACATTCCATGTGTAAGAAAGCTGAGATGGTACAGAATAGGAGAATGGGGCCTGTTGGTGTGTGTAGGGTGGGGATGGTGGGAGTGATTTTGCACAGAAAATGCGCCATTCTGTGCTCAGGTGTGACAACACTTTTTGGGCAGGATGTGAAAAATAACAACTGTATTGTTCATGAGGTGGTGGGAAAAAACAGCTTTGTTGAAAATTTGCCAGCAAAATATTGATAATTGCCAAAGTCACTTTTGTGCATTAGAAAATTTAAATAAGTGTGTGTATCTCAGACATTTTGGGGTATTTCTGCAGCAAATTTTCATCATGGGCTTTTTGGGACCCCACCTCATGAACACTGGCACTGACATTTCATTAATCAGTCCTGAAAGGTGATTTCCCACAGTGACCACAAAATCAACTTATGGGTCTGATTAATGAAACAACAGGGAGATTGTTCATGAGGAGGGGTCCCAAGAAGCCCATGTTAAAAATTTGGTGCAAAAATACTTAAAAACGGCCAAGATATAAACATACATTCAAAACCCTATTGACAGACATTATACAGCACTTACACTGATTCGTCAGTTTGCTGTTTGGCTTTGAAGAGTGCAGACGTGTCCCAGTCCACAGAAGATGACAGAAAATGATCTCCTGTGGTAAGTATAGGGCAAGGGGGAGTGGGGGGTGGTGGGTCTCTCAGTGGGAGGGTAGGGATGGGGAGGAGGATGGGGAGAAGACGAGAGACTGTTTTCTTTTTTTCAGGATGATAAAAAAAGATGTCAGTGGACTGATTTCTTTTTTCACAGGTACTGAAAGCAATGTGATATTGGAGGTGGGCTTCCCAGTGTCTCACAGTACTGTGGGGGGATATACCTGGGCACACTAGGAGTGGGATACCTCATGTCTAGGCTAGCAGGGAAGGACTTGGGGTGGCTGAAAAAGGAGGGAGTAGAAGAAAGGAAATAGAAGCCAATGAAGGGAAGGGGGCAGGATGGAGGGTGGTCTCACTGAATGCAAGAAGCTTAGGCAACAAATCAGCTGAGGTACTGGCATTCTTAGCAGTGCCAAGGGTGTATATTGCAGCTGTCACAGAAACATGGGCAACAGAGCACCAGGATTCAGATCTGGCAATCCCAGGATACAAATTATACAGGAAGGATCGTAACAAAGGAAGGGGCTGTGGGGTGGCAGTCTACATGAGGAACAGGATCAAATGCACAAGGGATGAGGGGGAAGAAAGGAGAACAGAGGTAATCTGGCTGCAGCTACTAGACTCAAGGGGTAGGAAACTGAGATTTGGGGTGGTATACAGGCCACTGTCCCAGTTTGAGGAGCTTGACAGGGAATTCACAAATTTCAAATTACCGGGGATTGACTGGAGCATTCTGGTTACCTCCAGTGCTAGGCAGCAAGTGCTCCTGGACACAATCCAGGAGAGTATCCTGACACAGTTGGTTAGTGTACCTACTAGGCTAAAGAACACTTTAGATCTGGTGTTGTCAAATGGGGAGGCAGTAAGGGAAATAAAGGTGGAGGACCCACTAGCTGACAGTGATCTCCAAATGGTGTGGTTTAACATCATGATGTGTGGGGAACCAGAGAAATCAGTTACTCAGGTGGTAAACTTCAGGGGGGCAGACTTTGGGAGGATGCAGGAAATACTGAAAGGGAAACTGTAGGGTATAAGGCAGAAGATGGATGCAGAGCAAAAATGGGATATTATTAAATGGGGAATTACACAGGTAACAGAAGCCTGCACCAAGACACAGAGTAAGAGGAGCAGAAAAAAAAAACATGCTAGTTGAACAGCGAGGTAGTGGAGGTGGTGAAAGCAAAATGAGAGGTACACCAGAGGTATAGGAGGATGGGGAAGGAAGTGGACAGGGAGGAGTATGCAAGATGGTCCATGGAGGTGACCAGAAAAGTGAGAGAAGCCAAGGCCCAGAGGGAGCTGAGATTAGCATAGGGAATTAAAGGGGGGAGAAACACTTTTTCAGATACATCGGGGAGAAAAGGAAGTGCAGGATACAATAGTGAGGATAAAAAGGGTTGGGGAGTGGACAGAAAAGTGGGAAGGAGTAGGCAGAAGCACTGAATGAATACTTTTGCTCAGTGTTCATGGAAGATAAAGGGACACCGTTACCGACATGGGCTGGGAGGGTGGGGACAGGGAGAAGAGGCCACAGATAAAAGAATTGAGACAAGTAGAGTCCTTGAGGGACTGACAGCACTGAAGGTAGAGAAGGCACTAGGACTGGATGGTGTCTACCCCAGGGTGCTGAGGGAGAGGGTAGAGGTGTTGGCAGAGCCTCTGGCTGATCTGTACAGCACCTCACTGGAGTTAGGATGGGTTCCACTGGACTGGAGGATGGCACATGTAGTACCATTACACAAGAGCGGACCAAGGGATGAACCGGGTAACTATCACCCAGTAAGTCTCACCTCCATAGTGTGCAAACTCATGGAAAAAATACTAAAGGAAAGACTGGTATCGTACCTGGAGGACAATGGCCTCCAGAATGTGAGGCAGCAGGGGTTCATTTCAAAGAGGTCTTGTCAACCCAACCTGATACAATATTATGACTGGGTAACAGGTAAGCTGGATAAGGGTCATGCTGTAGATGTTCTTTACTTGGACTTTAGCAAGGCCTTCGATTATGTGCCTCATGGTCAGCTTGGGGGGAAGCTAACTGGTGTAGGGGTAGGGGAAAAAATGATGAACTGGATTACAAGCTGGCTGAGTGGGAGGCAGCAATGGGTGGTGGTGAGAGGGGAACTCTCAACTCCAAGGCCGGTGATGAATGGGGTGCCACAGGGCTCTGTGTTGGGGCCAGTATTGTTTGGGATCTTCATATCAGACATTGCACATGGGTTGGTGAACAAGGTACTGTAAGTCTGTTCACTGATGACACCAAAATCAGAGCAGTGGTGAATGGAGATGAGGGATGGAAACAGCTGCAGGGGGATCTAAGCAAGCTAGAAGAGTGGTCACAGAGGTGGCAGCTATGGTGCAATGTAAAGAAGTGTAAGGTTATGCACTTTGGGGTGAAGAACCAAAGTAGAGAATACTGGCTGGGGGGTTAAGCTGGACATTACTGAGTGAGGAGGAAATGGACCTATGGGTAATGAGAACAGGGACCATGAAAAACACTGCCCAGTTCAGGAGAGCGGCTGCAAAAGTGAACATAATGCTGGAGTGCATAGCGAGGGGGTTTTCATCCAGGTGAAGAGAAGTGATCTTGCCCTTCTACAGGTCACCAGTAAGGCCACACTTAGAGTATTGTGTGCAGTTTTGGAGGCAATGCCTAAAGCATGATATCAGGCTACTGGAATGGGTGCAGAGGAGGGCAACAAAGATGATATGTGGAATGGAGTGGAGAGACTATGACAGCAGGCTGGAAGTCCTGAATATGTACATCCTGGAGGATAGTTGTGAAAAGGGGTGGCCTTAATGGAGACATTCAAGTATCTATGTGGAATCAATAAGGATGGGACAGATGGCATATTTAGGTTAAGGAGGGGGAGGGTCACCAGGGGACATGGGCTAAGAATAGCGGGGGAAAGATTTAGGAAGGAAATTAGGAGACACTATTTCACAGAGAGGATGGTAGCAAAATGGAATGCCTTACCAGAATGGGTGGTATCATGTAAATCTGTGATCAACTTCAAAAGGGCATGGGACAGGGAACAGGGGAGAGTGAGTCTGGGGGAGAGGGTGGCAGTGGGATGACAAAGGGGGGGCTGTTGCAAACTAGGGGTGCTAGCTGCACACGTGAGCAGACTTAGAGAGACCAGTTGGTCTGTTTCTGCTGGCACATTCATATGTTTGTATAACTGGGGAGACTAGGAGTGGGCTACCTTATGTCCCACACTGTTGGGAAGGGGGTTATAGGTTGTATTGCTGACACAGGGATTGGGCACCCTGATGTCTGCAGAGACATTTAAAAAAATATATTTCAGGACACTGGGAGCGGGCTCCCCAATGTCCCACAATGGCAGGTGGGTGGGGGTGGATATCTACTGCCAACATGGGGATTGAGCACCCCAATGCCAGCAGAAACATTTTTAACAAAAATAAACATTTTGGGACCCTGGGAGTGGGCTTCCCACTATCCCACACTGTGGGGGGTAGGAATTTCTACTCCTGACATGTGGATTGGGAACCCCTGTATGAGCAGAAACTATTTTTTATCTACAAAACATGCCTTGGAGGCAACAAAAGGATAAAATATCCTTTTATTAGGTAAACACCAACAGGTGTTTACCTAAATGAGAGCAGAGGAATACAATATGATTCTGGGCTTATTTTTTTTTTAAAATGTCCAGGAAAGATTTTGGACATTTACAGGGCTGATGGTTTGCTGCAAATTTCCAGCAGTTTTCGCACAACAGTGCCATTACTTGTGCAAAATCTGCTGCAAATCTGTGGCAGTTTCACAAATAATACTAACCAAAGTTTGCTTCATTACTAAGGGACGATTAAAAAAAAACATGTTTTCAACCAATATTTAAAAAGAACTGAGTCCAGAATCATGTTCCTTGGGCCCCAATAAGGTAAACACAATTGTTGGCATTTACCAAGCGGTAGTATTTTTTTAATTACAGTGTTTTTTTCCCCATCGCTAACTGAAAACAAGATGGCAGCAGCATGGCACTAACTTTTCCATTGTAGGCAGTAGTAAGTGTTTTTGCAAAAGCAGAAACTGCTTTTGCATGGCACATATATTTTTTCCTGTAGGCTATAATGTGAATCTTAAAAGCTTTATAACTTTTGAATGGATTTATATTTTTTCACCAAATCATCAAAGGCACCTCTGCAGCCCAGACCCCTATACCAAAACAATGTCAGACCAGACCTCCAAGCTCTTTCAGAGATGCAGATGAATGAAGAATTTACACCTACATGGTAAATTACACAATTCATGGCACTCTGCAGCTCTGCAACTGCACCACTGACCAGAACAAACCTTGCCAGATCCAGAGATCTGTGGTACAAGGCAGCTCATGAAAAATTTGGGGCATATCTGTCGTACAATTGCAAATTATTAAAGTGCAAGGTTTTGGGTTTAACATAGAAGTGGCCAGGCAAGCCTAACTATGCTGGCACGACTCTGCCAGTATATCTATCTATCTGTCTATCTATCTATCTATCTATTGATCACACATGTGTGTTTGTGTATGATATATATATATATATATATATATATATATATATATATATATATATATATATATATATATATATATATACACACACACACACACACAGTAGTGGCAAAGTAATGCCACTATAGTTATGGTTCAATGGTCATGTCTTTGTAAACCCAAAATGCTGCACTTTATTAACTTTGCAACCGTTCAGCCGATGTGCATGAAAGTTTGCATGATCTGTCGGGTGCCATAGAGCCCCATATCTGGCAAGTTTCATTCCAGTTGGATGTACAGTACAGGTGTGGAGATACAGAATGTCAGAAAATGTGAAAATTACCACTTTTTTGTCAATTTCTTTGTCACACCATTTCTGCAAAACTACTTGGGAGTTTGAAACTTTCAGGGTACATGGGCTCTGGGTCCCAGATGTGCCTTTTGAAGGTTTGGTGAAAAAATCATCAGTCTGTTAAAAAGATAATACAATTCTAAGTTTCCTATTATTTACTATGAGACAAATTTGATATGCCATGCAAAAGCACTATTTTGCTTTTGGGAAAGCACTTGTTGCTGCTGCAAGTGCTGGGATAATGTTATGCTGTCACTATCTTGTTTTCAGTTAGTGATGCTGAACAAAAGTAAATAATTCCAAAAATGCTGGCCCTTGGTAAACACCAACACTTGAATTTACCTAATCGGGACCTGAGGAACATGATTCTGTCATTACTGTGCCCAGAAATATGATTTTTTTTGATTGACCCATTTTTAGCATTGCAAATTTGTGACACTGTGCCACCTTGTAGCACTGTTTTTGAGAAAGTACAGGGTTTTAAATAATTGATCAGCAGTTTTTTTCCTTGGGACAATACTAACTGCACATAAAATATTTATATAGGTTTTCTAGAATTGTTAAGTTTGTTAAACACAGTGAGGCAAGTGCTATGCATTTTCACAATGTTTTAGAACTTTTATGAGCAAAACGCTAATCAATTTTTAGAGTTAAATAAAACCCTGAAGTACCACAAACTGTGGCACTATTTCATGAAAGAACAGTGGTAATACCACAAACATTGGCCATTTTCGCAAACTCCCAGGGTTATGCTGCACTTATACAACACTACTAGGGTAGAAAGGACTTCATCCACAGAAGTGCCTTTTGCTGGTTTGCTGATAAAACTTATATTAGCTCCATAGTTATAACATTCTGAAGTTTAGTAATTTTGGGATACCTTTTGGCAACTATGTCTCGGAAACATTTTGAGATACAGATTTTTGGCAAAATGCAGCTTAGTACACCTTTAAGTGTACAAAGATGTCATGCAATGCACTTCTTTATAACTGTAGAGGAAATTTGTATGGATGGAGCTAAGGTGACTATGATACTGTGGCACTCCAGGCCCTGCACTTCACCAGGGAGATGAGGGTTAATTACAATGTCTCCCACATATGGATACTATTATGGAGTGGCTCCCACAGGGAGATAAGGGTTACTTACAATGTCTCTACACTTATGGATTGATAGGAGCACATGATCCATAGGGCCCTGCATTCATGCATATGCATACCATTATGGAGTGATGGGACTGCATGGTGCTGCGGGGAACATTTTCATGAATTGGGACAAGATGAGTATGATACTGTACCATTATGGGCTGATGGGCACACACAAAACTGAAGGACAATTACCTTATGCATGAATGGGAGTGCCACGACTCTCTATGGACTGATGGGTGTGCAGGGGCTAGAGGTCCATGTGCTCTCAACAGCCAAATAAAGGTAACATTACGCTATCTCAAAAAGTAAGGACATTAATTACAAAAAATCTTCATTGATGCATCAGTAAGGGTCCATATTAAAGCTAAAAAAGTATGGAAATGTGGTGTGAGGGTTTCAAACCCTAATACCCCACCTCACCCCCACAAAACCCTTCCACCCCACCCCACCCTCCACACATCAACAGGTATCAGAGTGTACCTTGGGGTCATCAACCCTAATACTTACCCCATTGTCATATTCTGTACTATCATCTGCCCACATGGAATGGGGTGGCGTTAGAGTCGATGAACCCAAGGCACACCCTGATGCCTGTTGGTGTGTGGAGGGGGGTAGTAAGGTTTGTGTGGGTGGGTGGGTGGGTGGGTGTTAGTGATGGAACCTTAACACAACATTTCTATACTTTTGTCACTTTAATAGTGAAGTTCAACTGATGCATGAATGACATTTCTTGCAATGAATATATCTATATTTCTATATATCTATCTATTCATTGCAAAAAAATCAGTTAATGCATCAGTTAGGTTTAATAGTACAGGGACAAAAGTTTGGAAATGAGCTGTTAGGGTTCAAAACCCTAACTCTGCATTCCCGCCCCCCCCACACACACACACGCAAGCAGGGGAAGGGACAAGGCAGCACAACCAATCAGAGCCAACCAGCATCAAGTAACAGAAGTAACCTAGAACTCTTTAAATGTATTGCAAGACACATCCGTTATCATGGGTCACCAACTGTATGAGTTTTGCCAACATCATAGTGCCTTGGGGTTAGACATGCATGCAGGGCCACCATGGGTGATGCCCCACAGTAAGCATTTTTGTGTTACAAACAGCAATAACAAGATTTAAGCAGATGCCTATATTTCAATAGTGAAGAAGTGATGTAACACACAGTGTGTTATTCACAGATAGTTTCTTAGAAATGAGAGTTAGAATAAGCCTACCAACAGTCATTATATGTTTGCATTTTTTTTTGATAGTGAGTCAGTCCTAATACCAAAGGGTAGTAATAATAAAAGTAATTATTCAATACAGGTGAGGTGATAAGGAATTAAATAAAAACAAGTATTTTTCACCCCAGTTGAATAAACATCTCTATCATGTATACAAGATATGTATAAATGTAAACTGTTACATTTATACATACACTCTCTATGTCAGTACCTAAAATCACTTCAAACACAATTACAAAAAAAATAACTAAATAAAGATTTAGCACTAAACACAAACACAATAAAATGCATCCCCATCCTAACACTATGCAGTTGGTACTTCTCCTTGATCACTCCCATTCTGTTAAGCCCCTCCTACAAGTACTATACATCCAATGAAAACACATGCTGTAGCTCACTGCCCAATCACTATACAGCACACCACAGCCAATCATACCATGGCAACCACAACTTCCGAGAGCAGTAGCCAATCAAAACACTCCCATTCATTTCTTTAGCCAATCAGAAACGACACACAGAGACCCATTCACAAATATCACACTGATACCAGACAAGCAGCCCAGTTACACCTGTAAATACTTATACGTACAACTAAAACCACCATAAAATACATATTTAAAATGGCACAATACAGGGACTGTAAAGCATAAGTCGCACACATGATGCCCAGATCGTGTGCTACAGCAAATATTCTCACCCCTTCAATGTGAGCTCTGGATACTCACTCTGTAGGAGTGAGAATATTTTCCATATCACACTCCTGGGCATCATGTATCCCCTATTTATTTGTAGTATAGGTCACAGGGAACATGTGAAAGCAACTGTTGTAACATCCAAAGCTAATAATAACATGCTGCTAATGAGTATTTCCAGGTAATGCAGCCATATAACAACATGTGTCGGTGCTAGTTTCATACTTGAGCAGTATCTTAAAAGTAGTATATGTCACCTTTATCTATCCTGCTACCACATGGCCATGTGGTAGCCTGCAGCATCCCAATTGTTTAATAGTAACACATAAAAGTCAGTATTTTGAAAATGTGTACAGACTAAGTCTCATTGTATGAAGAAGATATGCCAGCAATAATGTGTCATCATACTGTGCTGGCAGTATAGAGTCCATGATACTTACTTTGATTTTTCGTTATATAGTGTTATATGAAATAAGTACAGTGTTGTGATTATTGTGGTTACAGATGTGACGAAGTGGTACAGTGTCTTACAATCTTGCATTGTCTTGCATGTGTCTGTGTGTGTGTGTGTGTGTGTGTGTGTGTGTGTGTGTGTGTTGTGTATATGGGGGGGAATGTGGAATTAGGGTTTTGAACCCTAACAGCACATTTCTAAACTTTTGTCACTGTACTATTAACCCCAACTGATGTATTAACAGAGTTTTTTTGCAATGAATTTCCCTTCTTTTTGAGAAAGTGTAATGTAAGTGGTGTGTGTTAGTGAATGCGTGGGCCCTCAGGGCCCTGTGCTCCCTTACATTGTCCATTTTTTGGCATAATGGTATGCACAAGTGGGATTGCATACCCTCTGGGCCCTGCGCTCCCACTTATACATAACTACCGAGCCATACAGCAGCCCTATAGTGCAAGGAACCCTTGTAAGACTAATTTGCTAATATCTCAGCAGCTAGGAAAAAACTCCAGTGCTGGTGTAATCATGACAATGAGCACTTCATGCAGCATAAAACAACAAAATCCATATCTTGCATCATTTCTGTGACACAGGCACTGAAAACTGCAACTGCACTGAAAAGGCGCCCTTGAAACCCTTGGAACATGTTTTTTCCAATATCTCTGTAACTGTAGCAAGTAGGAAAAACATTTCACTGCAGATGTCATCCTTCATTTCCAAACTTGTTTCTGTAGAATATTTCACTTTAGGTGAACTAGTCTACCAGTAATGAAATCTCCTTATCTCTCTGTTTTCGAGATACAGGCATGAAAGGCATCATGGGCACACAAATGTTATCCTGTGAGAAATTTTTCAACTTCAGAACATTGTTATTTTTGGCCCCTTGAATGTTTTGCCACCAAACCACCAAAAGGCACATTTGCAAATCTTTGCCCAAAGATCCAAACGTTTTGTTGCAGGAGAATGGCAAAGATTTGCAGTTTAAAAAAAATACATTCACAAATCACGAACATTTTGCATAAAGTAGCACAAAACTTTTGCATTGGCGAAAGTATTCCAGCCGTTTATTTCATGATTTGTGAAAGTGTTTTTCCCCCCAATGTTTAAAAAGGCACTTTGGGGGAGTTATCTCATAAGAAAGATAGGGCTGGCATCCTCAGGACCCGACTAAGTAAACCCAACAGTCAGTGTTTTCCTGGAGGGTCTCAAATTCAAACACCAGGCATTTTTATTTCTCTCTCACTAACTGAAAACAAGATGGCCAAATCAGAAAAGTAAAAGGTCCATTTGTGAAAGTAAAAGTGCATTTGTGAAACTTTCATGATGCACATATATTTTCCTCCATTGAATATAATGGAAAATTTGTTTTTTGAATAATGTTTGAACGATTTAATATTTTTACACCTAATCTTCGAAAGGCACATCGGTGACCCAGACTGCATCTTCCCTGAAGCTTTTGGACAGAACAGACAAATTGTGCAGGCTGTGGGCATGAGCAAAGAAATGTGCAAAAAGTCAGTTTTTTGCATTTTTTGGTGTTCAGTAGCTCCACAACTGTATATCTGATTATAATGCAACTTGACAGATTCAGAGATAAATCATACCAAACCATGCATGCAAAATGTCAGGCCCATCCATTGTACAGTGGCAAAGTTATTAAAGTGCAAAACTTGAGGTTTAACATTAAAGTGCTTACTCAACCCTAACTATACTGGTGCTACCATGCCAGTATAATTATATATATAGATATATATATATATCTATATCTATATATATATATATATATATATATATATATATAATAGATATAGATATATATATACTATATATATATATATATATATATATAGATATATACATACACACACACACATTATAGTGGTGCGGTCGTGTCACTACAGTTAGGGTTGAGCGGCCAGTTACATACTAACATCATAGGTTTGGACATTAATAACTTTGGACCCATTCAATGGATTTGCCTGAAATTTGGTACATTTGTTGTGGTGCATGACATCTCTTGATTTGCCAAATTGTGTTTCTGTTGGAGTGCTGGTCTTTGTGTACGAAAGCACTGAAAAATGCAAAATTATCCATTTTTGGAGGCACCTTTGGCATTCTAAATGTGGTCCTGCATGGTTGTTGTGTGGCATGCTGCTCTGCAAGATGGCTTATTTGAAAGAACTTTGGTAGCTGAACATGCTGTTATTTGTTTGGTGAAAAGATATTAAGGCATTCAAAAGTTTTGGCACTTAAAGTTCCCATTGTAAGTCAATGGGAAAATTTATATGTGTATCTTGTGATCAAATAATTGGGGTTCTGGCCATCTTGTCCTGCCTGGCAGTCAAAGAATTTGCAGCCTCATGGTTCAAGAATCTTTGATCCAGAAGAATTTCAAAAATTCTTTCACCACGAGGTCCGCCATCTTGTTTTCAGTTTTCCAATTGAGCAAACACAAATATCTCAGCTTAGGGGTCACTTCTGAAGTAAAACTTCGATAGGTTTTACTCAGGGGATGCCGATATATTGAGCAATGACTTTGGTTCTATCGAAATTGGTCAAAAAATACAGTTGTTAGCTTTCAAATACTTCGTTTGTGGCTCGCTAACGATCTTTGATTGTGAGACGACAGATTCTTTGATTGTGAGAATTTTTGATTGCAATTTTGAATCACCATCTAAAAAAACAAATATCTTGTGTCAGGGGTGGGCTAGGGACACAAATAAGGGTGGGTTTTGCTCCGGAGGGTCCGTTCTGTCGTTGCATGGCATTGTTTCAGTTCAAACTGGTCAAAAAATCGTGTTTTGACATTTTATATTGTTTGATCATGACTGTGTAATTTCTTTGATCATGAGCCTGCAAATTCTTTGACCACGAGAATCTTTGATCGCGATCGTACATCACGAGTGAGGGACGAGATGGTCAGATAAAAAAGACAATTTTCTCAGCCCAGAGATGTCATAGGAAGTCAAATGAGGGTGGATTTTACTCAGGGAGCTTTGTTCTGATGAATCATGGTGGTGATGTACTGCTTTATTATGTATATTTTGTAAATTTGAAGAGTTTTAATTCATTGTTCATGAACGTGCAATTTCTTTGATCGTGAGCCTGCAAATTCTGTGGCCATGAGAGTCTTTGATCGCGATCATACATCGTGAGTGAGGGATGAGATGGCCAAATTAAAAAAAAGAAAATCTCTCAGTCCAGGAGTGTCGTAGGCAGTCAAATGAGGGTGGATTTTAGTCAGGGGGCTTCGTTCTGTCAAAGCATGGAGCATTTTTCTGCGATTCATTCAAATATTTGATTTATAAGGTTTTAAAATCTTTATTCATTGGGCTTCAAATTCTTTGATCAGGAGCCTGCAGATTCTTTGATCGTGAGATTCTTTGACCACCATCTTTGATCACGAGTGAGGGACAAGATGGCCAGATTTTTTATAATGGAATAGATAGGGAAATTTTATTAAACTTTGATTTTGAATTTCTTGGGAACACTTTGGTCTTTTGACTTGAAATTAGGAGGGAGGAAAGGCACTGTTCCACAGATGTGTCTCTTCATGGTTTGGTCAAGAGTTCTAGCCCCAATTTCTTGGTAGTCTAGTATTTCCCCAACCCCACCCCACCTCAAACTGTGCAAAATTAAAATTGATTCCATACTCACTTCTGTGGTAGTCTAGTGCCCCCCCGCATTTGAACTGGAAAATAATAAAATATATCCAATCCTGAGTCCCTGGAGGTCTATTGCTCTTCCACCACCCACCCTTCTACCCTGCCATGCCAGCCCCCCTGCATCTCACCCCACCCATCCCCAGTTGGTGGCTGGCACAGCGTACCTCTCACCTCCATGCCCAGCTGGTGACTAAGTGCAGTATTAGCACTACTGTACAGACATTTTCAGAAATTAAGTTTTGAGTGCATCTGTGCAGTGGTGCTAATATTGCACTCAGTAGGCAGGTGGCTGTGGAGGTGAGAGGTGGGTTGTACTACTTGATGACTGGGGAAGGATGGAGGGAGGTGCTAGATGGTTGGCATTGTGGGGTATGGGGAATACTACACTACCAGGGATTCAAGATTGGATTAATTTTATTGTTGTCCAGTTCAGGTGGGTTGGGGGGGTACTAGACTACTATGGAACTGTGGATGGAATTAATCTTATTTTTGTACAATTTTGGGGGGCACTAGACTACCAGGGCTGTTGTGTGCCATATATGCTGTGGGCAATTTGCTGTTTCTGCCATGGTTGGGGATTGGCTGTGCTGCCTTGTGGGGCTTCCTGCCTGCTGTAGTTGTGGGAGTCTGGGGGTATGGGTAGCCCTGTGGGGCTCTGCTGGAGAGTGCTGGGCATGGTGGGGTTGGGTAACAGTGCATATTCCACCATGCAGCAGATGGGTCAACAGGACCTCTGGGGGCATTTGTAACTTAAGCCAGCTGAATAATGGCATAGCTTACATTGCTGTGTCTCCTCCATGTGTTTTTGTTGAATGCGGATGTGGACACTTTATGGCAGACCTTGTGGGATGGAGTGTGACTGTTGCCATAAACCATCTAGTGCCTTGTCGTTGGGGGTTTATGTGGCGTACTTGCTGTTTGGTGCACAGGGCCTGCGGCATGTTGCGGACCACCATCTTGAATCGTACCTGTTGCAAGTGGTGGTGTAACTTGCTAGATTCAGCATTCTACACGGTGCATCTGCAGTTATGCCAGGCATATCTCTTCAACAATCAGGCCTGATGTGCAGTTAATAAATAATGCCACCCTGAATCTGGGTAAGTGCCAATCAGCTATCATTGTTGCTAGCATGTTTTAGAATTGAATGGAGCATTGGGTGCTTGGTTTGAAGAAACTGTTATTTTTACATTCACTTGTGCGCATGCTCAAGGAACGTTTTGGGAGAGTAGTCACTTTGGAGGTGTGCCTCTCCCTTTCAATCCACTACTCAGTTGAGCAGGCATGGCGATCCTGCACCAATGGGTGTGGGAGCTGTGTGTATGACAGCGGTGGTCTTCGCTTCAGAAAACCACGCTGTCATACTAACACTGTGTTAGTCGCCCCTGCATCACGCCGCCCCCCGTCCACACCCCGCATCACGCCGCCCCCAAAATCTTTGCTGCTACGCTGGGAGCCCACACCAGCATGGCAAACGTCCCGTGTCATCTGTCAACGGGGTGCCCAATCCCCCGTCAGCTCCACGGCCCCCCCAATCCATCCTTCTGCCACGCTGGGAGCCCACCCCAGCATGGCAAACATCCCACGTAGTCTTGTTTTTTTTTTTCACCTGTAAAGCAAAAACAGTCCCATGATGCTTCTCCCAGTCCCCCCCACAACCTGCACCTGCCCACTGCTCACCCAGCCTCCCCACACCCCCCTCACCCCATACTTACCTCTGGAGCTTGGCACGATGATCTTCGTTGGACCGGGAACACGTCTGCACTCTTCAAAGCCGACCGCAAACTGAGGAAATGCTGGTAAGCTCTATAATGGGCTAGATAGGGGGGTTTCTATTTTATTGCATATCTCAGACATTTTGGGGAATTTTTGCACCAAATTTTTAACATGGGGTTTTTGGGACCTCTTCTCATGAATGATGTCACTGTCATGGCATTATTCGGGCCAGAAGGGTGATTTTGCAGTCACTGCACAGTCACTGCATGAAATCACCCTTTGGGCCTGAATAACACCATGACAGTGACATAATTCATGAGAAGAGGTCCTAAAACCCCATGTTGGTAATTTGCAAAATTCCAAAAAATGACTGTTTTACAAGCGTGCGTTGCACAGTTCCTACGCAGTCTCGTAAGTTCACAAATTTTCAATATTTTCACTCCAGATTTTCAACATTGCCATTTTACCACACCTCCTTATGAGCAGTACAGCTGTCATTTTTCACATCCTGCCCAAAATGTGCTTCCACCCATTTAGCGCACAATGACGTAGTCGGTGTGCAAAATCAATGTATGGGATGCATTAAGAAAATCATGGTGATACTGTTCATTAGCAGAGGTCTTAAAATGGCTATGTTAAAAATTTGATGAAAAATTCCAAAAATGTCTGTTTTATGAGTGTGCATTGTGCAGTTCCTCATGCACTCATAAGTTCAGAATTTTCAATATTTTCACCAGATTTTCAACATTGCCATTTTACCACACCTCCTTATGAGCAGTGCAGCTGCCATTTTTCACATCTTGCCCAAAATGTGTTTCCGCCCATGTAGCACAATGGCACAGTCATATGCGAAGCTCAGTGTAAGGACACATTAAGAAAATCACAGTGTCACTGTTCATGAGCAGAGATCTTAAATGGCTATGTTGAAAATTTGGTGAAAAATAATCTAAAATAACTGTTTTCACGGCGTGCATTGTGCAGGTTCCTCACATGCGCTCATAAGTTCTGAATTTTCAATATTTTTCACTCCAGATTTTCAACATTGCCATTTTACCACACCTCCTTATGAGCAGTACAGCTGTCATTTTCACATCCTTCCAAAATGTGTTTCCGCCCATGTAGTGCACAATGGCGCAGTTGGTGTGTGAAATCAATGTATGGGACACAGTAAGAAAATCATAGTGACACTGTTCATTAGCAGAGGTTTTAAAATGCCAATGTTGACAATTTGGTGAAACAATTCCTAACAATGACTGTTTTATGAGCATGCATTGCACAGTTCCCGCGCACGCTCATAGGTTTGCGAATTTTCAATATTTCCACTCCAGATTTTCAACATTGCCATTTTACCACACTTCCTTATGAGCAGTACAGCTGTCATTTTTCACATCCTGCCCAAAACATGTTTCCACCTATGTAGCGCACAATGGGGGTAACAAAAAGGTCATGCTGAAAATTTATTCTGCAAATACCAGCAATCGCAGAGGGCATTAGGGTAAAGCACCATACGTGCCAAACACCACTGCAAATACCTGCAAGTGAACGTTCGGCATTGACAAATGCTTGTTTTGATTTGGGGAGAGATGTTTGCCTATGACAATTATGTTCAATTTCAACTGTTAAAGAAAAAGACACATAACCTTGTGGGCTCCCTTACACTCCTGGATCTCCAACCCACCTCTTACTCACCCAGTCATGTCAACATTCACATCAAAAGAAACCTTCTCTGAGTCACAGCTCTGTTGGTGTGTTTCAGCCTCAGGTGTGTAGACAGATGCATGGCTGCCAGTAATTTTGTCTTGCTTGTCTGTGATGCTGTGATGTACTTGCATGGATACAGCCACAGAGGGATATTACATAGTTGTTTAGGAATTTTTAAAGATTGCCTCTATACATGTATTGACAGTTTTAACACTGCAGATGCTGGATTACAAAACAATGCTCCAAGCTGACACTTGTCATCATAACTTGTCCTATGACTGAGTTATATGCTTCCAATTAGTTGGTTATTGGGAATGGAACACATTAGTTGACAATACCTGATGCCATTCTGGTGCAGAACTAATGTAGCATTTGTTCAATCTTGGATAGGTCACACTGGATTTGTTGTTCATTGCAATTGGGTCAGATATTCAGGATTTTTTAGAATGAGGAGGTTGCAATGTGTGTTCTGACATAAAACCTAGTCTGCTGAGCTGTGGGTACATGTGGCAAGCACAGGTGTATGCACATTATCAGGTATTGCCAGAGATTTTGTAGAAATTCTAAAGGGTTTGTGTATGCTGGTTGTACTGTAGAAACAGAGGAAGTATTAGATCTATTTGCAAATACCTGAAGATTTTTTGGAAATAGGTAGCAAAGTCTGTGGTGGCACTCTATGAACAGTCTGTTACAGAGATTTGAAGAACCTGCATGAGAACATGCAGACTGCAAGCTACAGCCATTGTGATATGGGCTCAATATGTGAGCCACATGACAAGACTCACTGAGATATGTCTTCCCATGTAGGTATAGAGCCAGAAAGGGAATATGTGTCCTTTTTGTGAAAATTTGCAATGACTGGATCAACAGCTCTGGTCACAGAGTTATGAGCAGAGATGGCACATTGCTGATTGATGCTGACAGTACACTGAGACACTTGACATTTCTCCTCATTATCTGTGAGGTAGTGAGTGGGCATTTAACAAGTTACTTGACAAGAATTGATTCTTTTGCAACTCTGCACCCATGCAAGTTCTGTCCCATGAGACAGTTAGTTAGGTGTCAGTGCCACCTCCCCCCTCTACCCCTCCCCCACTGAGCATTTCTAGGAGGTGGTGTTGCCATTGTCTTCTACTTAGTCTGCATAGTCAGTGCTATGCAGTCGAAGTGCAATAGAAGACATGGTGATCAGTAGTACAAGCCTATAACAGTAACTGCTTGAAAATAAAACTCAGGAGACATAGAATTAGGTTAACAATTAGTTTATTATTTAACTATATATATATATATATATATATATATATATATATATATATATAGTCATAATTGTTTGGTTGCTCTTGGGATGGGCCAAAAAACAATTATTTGGTTGTATCTGTTATCACTTCTTAGGATGTATTTTGTTTACTGGCATTTCTCTCAGTTGATATGCACTGTTTCCTTTCTATATGTATTTTTTGTACATACATAAAGTTAAGAAGTAAGACTTCTACATATTTGAAAAGTGATTTGTATGGGTTTTATGCTAGACAATATTTTAACTGTTATTTTTTCAACATTTATTACTGAGTTTTATTTGCTGTGTCTGTTAACAGTAGTTCATTATCAGTTTCAGTTACCACTAACATGTTAAAAAAATGGATAGTAGCAAAATATTTTTTAGCATGTTGGTTTGAACTGTGAAGTGGTGATTTAGGGCAACTAGCTAGAATATTAGTATTTAGTGACTGACCTATCTTTAATGGCACTTAACGTTTGACTACATGTTCATATGATAAAATAAGAAATGTAATGTGTTTGTTATGCTACCATTATTACATTTTCCTACAGTATCTCCACATGAATAGATTTGTAGTTGGTGGAGATACTTTAGATCTGCGGAAATTTGTTTAGTTAAAAATCAACAATTACATTATGAAGATTTATTTTATGCTATCCTTCTATTTTGTTTCAGTTAAATGCGTTACAGTTTTTCATTTCTGAATTTTTTTTTTTATTTTATTTAAACAGCAGTTTGGAAAACCTTTGAGCCATAGGCTCATTTACAAAGGTACCTTGTCACAGTAAGACAAACGAAAATACACAGTATAACAGTACAACACATAAGTATAACAGTAAATTAAGACATAGATACAAACAAGCTGGTACAGGTAGGATGGATGCAAACAATACCAGAGTTATGTTGTCCTTAGCAGATTAGTAATAAGCTTTGTCTCATAAGTACTGAGTACGGCTTTGACTAGTAGCAATTACAGCGCCGGGTGTTAATAAGGTGGTTACGTATAAGGAAGTTTTGAAGGCCCGATAGTTGGAGCTCGAGATGGGAGGGGCAGTGTGTTGAACCAGGAGGGGCCTAAAGCTGAAGGCTCTTTGGCGTGAGAGGTCCTAGCTCTAGGGATAACAAGAGGTTTTCCCCAGAGGTCCAGTATGAACTAGTGGGACAGAGTGGCGTGTGGTGGTGGTCAATCCTGGTGGGGATAGCCCAAGGAGGGTCTTTTGTGAGGGTACAGGTCAGATATTTGAGGCTAGTCAAGATCAAGTACAGCGCTTTAGCATACAGTAGACAGGTGTGTCAGCCTAGGTGCTCCAGTAATTAACCTGCAGGCCTTATTCAGAGTAGTGCGAATTTTATGAGTGCGGTCTGATCAACAGCACCATACACAGGCAGTCCATAGTCCACTAGGGACAGGATAGAGGAGGTGACTGTGAGTCAAAGAGCCTCCGGGGGGAGGCAGTGTTTATACTGATGTAAGATGCCCAATCGGATATTAGTGGCAGTGGCTAGGGCAGCGATGTGTCCATGGAAGGAGAGGGAGGGGTCAAAATGGATCCCTAGGTATTTATAGAGCAAACTTGTTCGAGTGGAAAAAAGGACCCAGAGTGAATGAGGAGTTTGAAGTTGCAGGACTTGTTTTAGGGATGAGTGAAGAACATGGTTTTGTTTTTTAAGATTTATCACCAATCTATGTTCCTTGAACCAGCCCTCGGCTTCAGTGAAGGACTTCTGCAGCCTTGAGTCCTGGAGGGCAATAAGGTTACGACTTGAGACAAAGATGACTGCATCATTAGCGTGCAATAGAATGTTCCCGAGCAGGCGTGGAAGGGTCTTAAGGTAAAGGAGAATAGTAAGGGGCCCAGAATGGAGCCCTGGGAACCCCAGAAAAGATGGGACAGATGTCTGAGTAGGTCCCATTAATTTTTACATGCTGTGGCGGTCAGACAGATAACTGGTGCACCAGGAGATAGGCCCAGCAGCAAAACCAGAGAGACTAAAGGCATCAAGAAGGAGGGGTGGGAGACAGTGTGAAAGCTTTGAGAGGTCAATGAAGACAGCACCAGCCAGAAACCAGTGTCCTGAGGAGGTGGAGAAAGTTGGAGAACTCTGGAGGGCTGTGTTGGTACTGTGGCCCGCCTGAGCATGTAACTGCCAGAACAAAGGACATTAGGTGGAGAGGTAGTCAGAGATTTGAGAGGCCACCACTTTTTCCAGCCTTGAGAGAGGAGAGAGAATGGAGATTGGTCGATAGTTTCCAGCTACAGTCCTATCACCACCTTTAAAGATAGGGTGACAGTGGTGACTTTCAGGCAGTTGGAGACTTCCCCAGGCAAAGAGAGTGGTTGATGAGGCATGTGTGATCGGGTAAGGACTGGTCTCTAAGACCGGCCGTGGATACATGGATCCAGGGTGTCTGCCTGTACTGGCCTCTTGAGGGCAGTGACAAGGTGCAGCCTAAGTTCTGGGCAGAAACACGCAAGTGGAGGAGAAAATAAGGAGCAGAAAGATTTATTGGCAGGTGCTGGGTGAGGAGGGTCAAAAAATTTGTAGGAGGATAGGGCTAAGGTCAGTGAATGAGGTGTTGAGGTGGTTGGCTATGAGGGCTGGGTCTGAGGAGATCACACCATTAATGTTGATCTGGGTGGGGGAGTGTGCACTCCCATTTAACTGTTTAATGTTATCCCAGAAGGTTCTGGGGTTCCCCATGAGGCAGTGAGGAGGACCGATAGTGCTCAGACTTGGCCTTTCTGATGGCCCGAGGCACTTGTTTTGAGCGGCAGTATATAACTCGTCAATATTGGGCTGGGCTAGTCTCAATGAACGATGCCATAGGTTGTACTCTATGTTTGAGCTGGTGGATCAAAGCTGGGGTTACCTAGGGACATTCTTCCTTTTAGAACGGGCGGTCAACATTGGGGCAAAGATATCACAGGCATTATTAAAAGTTTGATTAAAGAAGGAGAGAGTTGTGTTGATGTCAGGAGTTGCTCTGTATAGGAGACCAGTCAATCTGGGACAGAAGTTCCTTAGTTTTATTAGTCCACCAGGTATTAGGCGCTGGCCGCATGTGGACTGTGCTATGGGTTTGGGGACTGAGGATGACCAGTGGAATAGAATGGGAGTGATTGCTGAGAGAGTCTGGGAGGACTTGTACATTGGGGATCTGATTAGGGCGGTTGGTGAGAGTACCACATCCAGGCAGGGGTACTGGAGCCTCTTTGGGTTAGTCCTGGTAGGGTGGGTAACTAGTTGCATTAGGTCTATTGCTGAAAAGGAGTCTTGGGTAGAGGAGGAGATGGAGGGGCTGAACCAGTTGACATTTAAGTCACCCACCAGAATTTGATCAGCAGAAGGAGGTAGAGAGGTAAGGTATTCTGTAAGAGAGGCAATGGCCTGCATTTGGTCCCTGGGGGGCACGTATGCAGTAGTCAGATAAAGGGTCCCTTTAAAGGGGTCGAGTTGATTTCAGCGTAGCGCGCCTGGGCCCTGGAGTCAAGGATGGGAGTGGCAGGCTAGTACGGGAGAGATTCCTTGACATAAATAGCGCAGCCCATCTCCCAACACAGTCGGACCGGAAAAGGGTGAAACCAGGAAGGGAGACTAGGGAGTCAGGGGAGGATTTCAACAGCCAAGTCTCAACCAGGGTGATGACATCAGGGTTAATTGATGTGACCAGGCATTGTAGTGAGTCAAACTTTTTTAGGAGGCTACAGATATTCATGGAGACCATGCATAGGCCTGTGGTGCAAGTTGGGGAGCTCCTGGGAACCGGGCCAGTGTTTGGATGAATGTTCCCTGACAGGAGTAGTAGCATGACTAACACCCTGGCTGGGAGATGGTGAGAGGTTTTCCTGACATGGGGAAGGGGAGGCTAAGGGGGCAGGGGTGGGCAGGAGGTACAGGAGGGAAAGCAAGAATAAGAAGACACCCAGATGTGCCTGAGGTGAAGAGAAAGCTAGGGGAGGGAGGGAGGACGGGGACACAGATGTCCCAAGGGGCAGAGCAGGTTCAGGAGAGGGAGGGAGGTGCCAGGGCACAGTGTGGACTCGCAGATGGGTAAGTGGGTAAGTGCACTGCTAGTGGGGATAGGCACAGGCAGAGTATGAGGCAGGGCCAATACATTGTGGTGAGCAAGATCCCAGGGAAGTAGTGCTGTACAGGTAAGAGTAGGAAGTAGTGAGGGAGCATAGGTCCCTCTAGTGGCCAGCAGGTATAACCTGCAAATGGGAAAGTGGGGAGATAGGTTCTGGGCAACAGGATGTGATGTCACCGGATGTGATGTCATGGGGTGGATCCTTAAATTGACAGCCGCCCCTGGGTGGGAGGGTGGTTGGGGTGGGCGGGGCAGACGGCGCAAAGTGCCGTCAGGCTAGCACTTCGTGCACGGTCCAGACGAAGAGAAGAGGTTTCTTTATCTTGAAAGTTATCAGGCTGAGATTTGGCCTCAGCTACTCAGGTGAGCTGCTTGTGTTGCTTCTGTGCTGCTTGATTGTCCTGAGTGCCTAGCTTGGGGGAGCTGCCTATGTAGTGGAGAAAACACAGCCTCTCATTACTATGCAGCGGGAGAATATGTTGTGACTTAACACAAAGGAGCTCCACTCTAAGCAAACAGGGCTATTCCAAAATGAGGTCACACTAGGACCCAGCTAACCTAATGCCTTCAGTTACAAGCAGAATTAGCTCCAATACCACAATATTAAACAAGTCTGCTCTATATTAGCTGCTTGGTATATCTGGCTTTAAGGTGTAATCAGCAATTAGCTCCAAATACCACCATATTAAACAAGTCTGATCTATATTAGCTGCTTGGTACATCTGGCTTTAAGGTGTAATCAGCAAGGCAACTCTAGGAAAACCAGTGAGTCCCTAGCTTTACACTTCAGCAATAGTAGCACAAAGAGAAGCAAATAACAAGCCCACCCAGTGGTGAACAGGGAACAAAGTTCATAAAATATAAGTGTTCATCAGGTAGCACCCCTCTGCAGGCGTCCAGATGAAGAGAAGAGGCTCTCTTTACCTCAAAAGTTATCAGGCTGGAGATTCGGCTTCCTCAGCTACTCAGGTGAGCTGCTTGTGTTGCTTCAGTTGCTTGATTGTCCTGAGTGCCTAGCTTGGGGAGGCTACCTCGAAAGTTATCAGGCTGGAGATTCGGCTTCCTCAGCTACTCAGGTGAGCTGCTTGTGTTGCTTCAGTTGCTTGATTGTCCCGAGTGCCTAGCTTGGGGGGGGGAGCTGCCTCGAAAGTTATCAGGCTGGAAATTCGGCTTCCTCAGCTACTCAGGTGAGCTGCTTGTGTTGCTTCAGTTGCTTGATTGTCCCAAGTGCCGGTACTTATGTTAAACTAGTAGTTATTTATTGTAAGTTAGGTGTTACTATGTTATGTATTAAAAAATGAAACTATCAAGAGACATCTGTTAAATTTATTTTTTATTTCACGGTGTGGTGAGGGTACTCATGTTAATATGGTTGGTAAAGCTGATAATTGATGAGTTATTAGAAGTATTATTTATTTGTAGAACTGGAAAAAAATTCCTTATCCAACTTCCAAAAATATGGACGATCCTGTAACAGCAAGAGCACACCAATTGTTTGCATTGTATGGCTGAAGTATACAATCATTGTTAGCATTTATTTGATCAGTAATGATTTGTATACATCTGCACAGATATATATGTAGAGATAAATAATACAGTGGGAATAGGCCAAATAACCACATGTATAAATCTCTTTTACCAGGTAATACTTATAAAAATAGTAGCACTTAATGCAATGCAATACCATTAAATGCACAAAATAGTTTGTTTGGAACAACAGTTAATGAAAGAAAGTTATTGTTGTGTACTGTTTTCTTATAACAAAGATGCACATTTCTAAGACTAGTGAACTTATTTACATTCACTTTCAAGTGCAGCATTATATACATATGGACAAGACTGAGTCACATTTATTTTGAATAGTTTGTCATGTCCAGTTTTGTTAGCCATAGGCCAGTGGTACACAATATAGCACAGATAATCAATGAGCTCATATTATTTAGGTATTCTATTATCTTAAAGCAAACATATGCATGTGAATGTCAATATCTGTTATATATATGTTATTTGAAGCTCAGCATTATATACATATGTACAAGTCTGAGTCGAATGTTTGTGTGATGGTTTGTCATATTCAGTGCTCAGAGTGCATCTAAGTGATAGAAGTTTCTATCACATTGTTTCAGTTATTTCAGCATACTAGTAAAGATTACACTATGGCATAGGTGGTCATACTCTCTTTTTTTAAATCTTCTTTGTTGTCATTTTCTTCCAATGATCGTTAGACAAACATAGATACTCAGGTGTCACCCGAGCCCACACCCCAAAACTGAGTGCGGTTACTATATGCAACAGTTAACTATGTACATACCCAGCTGCAGTGCATCCCCTCAACCACACTCTCCATAACTATACTCGCTTACACTATATAGGACATCCTCTGCTTAGATAGGTACATTTATATTTCAGAGTCAATATCCCAAGATGTCCCTTTGTGCATTTAAAACAGTGTTTTACAAGGTAGCAACCCTTAGGATAATACCCTGCAGCTGCGTCCCTAGGGAAAAGAGAGAGTCCCTAGGGAAAAGAGAGAGTGCCCCCCACCCACGAACGCTTGGCAGATTTTGTGGCTCCTGCTAACGGTTCCAAATAATATTCAATCAGAGTGTTTATACCTCCTATAGCTAGGATTAATTAAATAAAGCCCACTACTATTATATCGTCTACCCCCTGTCCATAGATCCTAAACTACGTACAATCAGACAGACAGGCCCACGTTTGGGAGATTTTAGACTGCATAGAATAAACCGCCTCGAGGGTCCTCCATCTCTTGTCATAAATTCCTTTTCGACCGTTTCAGCATTTGCCTTCTAAGCCTGCTAAGTTGCCAGCAAATCTCCACCCACTGCTCATATGCATAGATCAGATCATTTTTCCAGTGCCTCGAGACAAATGCTTTTACTAAGGAGGACATTAAGGAAATATGACATTTAGCAAGTGTACTAGGAACATAAGTCATATCTCCCAAAACACAGATCTCCGGAACAATAAAATCTGTATAGTTCACCATAGGGTCCATATTATGTTTAATTTGCTCCCAAATGGGGTGGATTTTGGAACAGTGCCACATGACATGCAATAGATCCCCTGGGTTTATGCCACACCTAAAACATAGGTCTGTCTGTCTGAGACCCCTAGCACATAGCTTGGCAGGGGTATAATGTATATTAGAAACTACAAAAAACTGCATGATCTTATACTTAGGTATAGGAATATACCTACTACTCCTCCAAACTTCCTTCCAATCAGGCCCCTGGGGATAATGTCCTTCTTTTTATACCAACATGAAACCTTTACAGAAACATCTCCACCTAAGAAATCTAATAGCACCTTATATATCCTGGAAAGGGGTTTTTTGGAATAGTTAATTTCCTTAAAGCTATCCCAAATAAACGGGGTATCCTGTGGTCCACCCCTCCCTCTCTCCATTTTTTGCACCAGATTAGTAACCTGTATTTTCTTAAAGAAATTCATATTCTTGCGCTGGTCTGGGAAGACCACCTTATCTCCTCTTATAAAGTCTGCCCAATTTAAGTTAAGCAGTTGAGGAGCCCATTGCCTTCTAATTCTTTGTCCCCCAATAAGTATATTTGGATTACCCAGTATAGGCTGTTCTCTAGAGCCCTTTTGGGCTTTTCTTTGATTCGGGGACAAGAGAGTCCACCAGGCCAACATTGACTTATAGATTGGGGTTTGCTTTCCCCCGTCTGATAAATCCTCTGGATTAAAAAACAATACTGCTTCTGGGGAAATGCCCAAGTCTGTGAGAATTTGCCTCTCAACCTGGAGCCAAGTTGGGATATATCCCTCCTCCTCCACCGCTCTGTACCATTGAACCATTATCCCTAATTGTCCAGCTACATAATATAAGTGTAAATCTGGAATTTTGAGACCTCCCATATTATAGGGCAGCCGCAAGATATTGTACTTTCTCCTAGGGGGTTTAGCATTCCATAAAAAGTTAGAAATGGGCTTTTGTACTTTAATAATCCAACATTTTGGAACATTATACGGGGATAAATGTATTGGGTACAAAAGTCTAGGCAATAGATTCATTTTAATCAAACCTAGTCTCGCTGTCCAGTTCAGAGGGAGTTTATTCCATCTAATCATATCTGTTCTGGCTACCGATAGCATCTCACCTATATTTGTTTCAGGCCCTCATCCTCATTAGTTGTAATCCAAATGCCAAGATACTTGATCTTTTTTGGAGACCACTTCGATTGCAGAGGTTCAAAGTCCGCTTTGAAAGTGTATACAGTAAGGGGGACAACCTGTGTCTTACTTAAATTTAACTTATAATTCGACACCCTAGAGAATCTCTCAACTATTTCCAATGCCCTTTTGAAGCTCTTTGCTGGTTCCTGTAGATGCAGCAGAATGTTATCTGCAAAGACAGAAATTTTCATTTCCTTCCCTCCAATAACAATCCCCCTGTATCGCCGAATCCATTTGAATCACCCTTAATAGGGGCTCCAGGTAAATATTAAACAGAATTGGTGATAGGGGGCATCCCTGTCTGGTCCCATTATCAAGACAAATTTCTTTCGACAAATAGCCATTACATAGAACCCTAGCCACAGGAGCAGCATATAAATTTTTAATGCCTCTAAGAAGGCCCTCTGGGAAACCCATACTTCTCATAGTTGCAAATAGGAAATCATGAGAGACCCTATCGAAGACCTTCTCGGCATCTAATGCAATTAACGCCATAGGTAACCTAGAAGTAGAGGCCTTATGTAATATATGGTGAAGTTTCCGAAAGTGCATCATGCGCCCCTCTGCCTGGCATAAACCCTACTTGTTCTTGACTAATTAGCCTAGGGGCAATTTTCAAAATTCTATTGGCCAGTATCTTCGTCAGCAATTTCAAATCCTGATTCATCAGGTCAATAGGTCTATAGCTCTCAGGGAGCTCCTCGGGCTTATCTGGTTTTGGGATAAGTGTGATACAGGTCTGATACAGAGGCGGGTGTGGGACCCCTTCCTGCATAATGTTTGAGAATGATTCTTTCAATAGAGGCAATATAGTTGCAGTGTGGGATTTATAAAATTGGGCTGTAAGACCATCTGGTCCCGGTGTCTTACCATTCGGGAGTGAATTGAGCACCTCTAATATTTCAGATTCCAAAATAGGGGCTGCCAACCACTGAGCTTGTTCTTGATCCAACTTAGGAAGAGGTATACTCTCCAAGAACCCCGTAATATCCCCCTCCTTGACCGGAACACCCCCTTGATAAATCTCTGCAAAATAAGCCTCAAAGGCATCAGCCATTTTCTGGGGCTCTGTTATTATTTCCCCCTGAAAGCTTATCAACAGAATCACATGAGCTGCCTCCCATTCTTTTATTCTATTTGCAAGAAGCTTACCTGGAACATCCCCCTGCATCAGACAGTTTGCATGAATCTTTTCAGACCACTGATCTAACTTACCATAAAGAATGCTTGCCATCTCATCTCTTAATTCCTTAAGCTTGAGGTCTATGCCCTCGGAAGTGCCCTCTAGGGGATCCAGTGAATTAATAGCATCCAATATAAACTCTTCCCTCGCTCTTCTCATACTATTTCTCCTAGTTGTAAACTCCTGAGCTATACCAGAGTATGAGACTTTACAATTGGGCCATGTTAATCTCTTGTCTGAAAGTGTTGGGACTTGGGTCTGGATAACTTCCACCAATGCATGCTCTAATCTGGCTAACATATTGTCATCTGCTAGTAAAGAATCATCTAACCTCAATCTATATGGCTTCATTGGGAGAGATTCCATCATTCAGGTCAACTGAACTGGAGAGTGGTCAGATAAAATTCTAGTGTGAGTGATCAACCCCCTCGCTCCCTGGATTGCTTCTTTATTAACCAAAAAAAAATCAATTTTTGAATGGGTTTTGTGCACCCCTGAATAAAAAGTCATAATGTTATCCTCTTTATTACAAGCCATAATTGGGTCAACCAGCGCTGTTACCTCCAGGAGTTTAGCCATAGCTTCCTGTGCTGTATAAGGTGGCCGTTTCGAAGGGGGATCTTTATCTACCATGTTATTAAGGCAAAGGTTCCAATCTCCTGCTAAGGTTAGAGGATGAGATGAAAAAAGGGCTATATCCATTTCCACCGAAGCAAAAAAGACAGGGTTAGGCGGTGTGGGAGCATATACAGAGGCAATCGATAGTAATTTACCCAAAATAGTACCCATAACATAAATCCCTCTGTAGTCTTCTCTAGTTTTAATTTGCAGAACTGTAAACGGACAGTTTCTCCCAATCAAAATCGCTACCCCCCCAGAAGCTTTGGCATTTCCCTCTCCAAAGACCTGTCCTACCCACAATTTCTTTAAGAGACTCAGCTCCTCCTTTAATAGATGGGTCTCCTGCAGGGCTGCAATCTGAGCCCCCAGATGATGGATATGTTTTAATATCACCATTCTTTTCTTTCTCCCTCTGAGGCCTTTAACATTCCAAGTAATAATTTTGATATTGATCATGCAATCTTATTTACACCCCTGCTTCTCGCTCCAACAAAATCTGCCTTTGCATATATACATATCATGGACTCTTTCTTTTCCCTCTCCCAGTAATCCCCCCCAACCTGATCCCCAATCCTTCGATCGTCCTCCTAGCCCAGATGGGTACGTAGATGAGCCATCTCCTGAGTGAATCCCCAGACCCTCCAAATCCTTACTATAACCTCTATATCTTACTAATTCCCCTATACACCAGCCCATCCCCTCTATCGCCCCCCTTGGTATTCACTCATAACCTTAGGTATGCACTATCATATTATGCAGAAAAAAATAGTAATAGTAGTCTGGACTGAGTCAAATACCACAGACCCAACATAGCTAAAGACAAATAAAACACCCCAGTATGAGATCACACATTCTTGTCACACTGAGGTCCCAAATTAAAATCTAATCCCTTTAGATCCAGTGTTAAATTCTAGTACATATTTTGAGCCTACGTTTATGCCTAAAACACATAACAACACAATTGAGCCATCTTTAATGAGTCCTCGGGTCAGAATAAGATTAATCAGTCCCACCATATATTCCTGGCCCAAGATAGAGAGACTAAAGGAGAAATGAAAACCAAACAGCCTCACCCCCAGGCCCCTGGAAGGACATGCAGCAAGAGAAAAGAGTAGAGTAGAAAAGAAAAAAAAAGGGGGGGTATTTTCTTCCTTTTTTTCCTTTTCTTTCCTGTCTCTCTTCTTCTCTTCCTTTTATTCCTCCTCCTCTCTTCTTCTTTCTTCCTTTTCCCGACTTCCCCCTTTCTTATACACTTTTTGGGTCATTTCTTCCTTATTATCCAGCTTGCATTAATGTGTCCAGATCCCTAAAAAGTACCATGTCTGGTCAAAGCCTTCCCCAGTGGGCCACTTTCAGGTCACAGACTTGAACAAGTCTGGGAGCTCCAGTCACAGTCCCTCTGCTGCATCCTTTGCCGTTAAATACCTCTGATCCCTGGACTGTAATTTCACCACCAGAGTAGCAGAATGCTGAATTCTAAACTTCACTGCAGCCAAATAAAGCTTTTTTTATATCCCTATACTCCTTCTGCCTCTCCCGAATCACCAGAGTTTGATCTTGGAATACCAACAAGGACTCACCATTCCACTGCAGATTTTTAAGTGCTCTGGCTTTGTTTAGAATGTGTGACTTCTCCTTGAAGTTTAGAAACTGCATAATGATGACTCTCGGTCTGGCCCCTGGTGGAGGTACTTCTCTAAGTGAACGATGAGCTCTCTCCAGATTATATGAGTCCCCATATGGAGTTCGGCCTAAGAGCTTCATTAACAGACCCTGAATAAATGTAATACAATCAGATCCCTCCGATCACTCTGGGAGACCCACCAGAATTAAATTGTTCCTACGGATGCGAGATTCCTGGTCCTCGACTCGATCCTCCAGCTTTCGCACTTGCTTTCGGAGGGCCACCAAATCCTGATCATGAGTTAGAGTTTTGCGTTCCTGAGACGCCATATGCTCCTCCACATCCCCGATTCTTTGAGCCAATGCATTCAACGTTGGTTTAACTGCTGAGAAGTCAGCAACAAGCCCCCGAAGTAGGGTTTTAATTTTGGTAATGTCCTCGGGAGATGCCTGTCCTCCTCCTGCCGTCTCAGATCTAGGCCTTTGGTTCTCCGGCACAGGCGATGGGGGTTTCAGGTGCTTCATTGTGGGTGTGTGTGCATCCAGGTGCTCAGGAGTTTTGTACTCCATCTCAGGCATTGCAGTCGGCCCCGCGAGCCTCCGCAGTACAGTGAATAAAGACCCAGAATCTGAACCAAGAGGTTTCTCAGGGGAATACAGGAGTCTAGCAGGTTAACCACTCTGTTTCCACCACCACACAGTAGTCAAAAATAGCTTAATAATAAAGCAGATTCGGCAGGGCCTGGGAGCTCCACTCAGTTCGTCCTTCCTCGATCAGCTCATCACGTGATTTCTCTAGGTGGTCATACTCTCAGTGTGGGTGTGATTGCTACATTTGCCAAGACATAACTTACTAACTAATGTTTAGTGATATCCAGTGCCCTAGAGACTGCTTGGATTTGGCAGAAGTCAATTTAGTAAGCATCATAGAAATAGTCAACAATGTAGACAACAACAGGCAAAGGGGTCAGAGCTTTACTTGTTGTGTGTTGTTGAAACAAGTAGGATTCTCAACACAATATGTTGAGAACAGTTACTGCAACTCTGAAAGTGTTTCAATAGTTAAATGAATTTGTCTTTGCCATGTGACATAGTACTGTGACAGAAGTCAGTGCACAGCAATATGTGCTGAGATATGCAAAGTTAAGTAAGGTATTTACTAAAAGATGTTACTAACTGATGGGCTATTGATTGCTATTCAATACCCTCAAGTTTACTTGAACAATAAAAATGCAGTTTTTTTTCGTGAGTACACCTAAGTTTCAAACGCTGAAAATCACAATACAATGTTTTTGAAATTGGATTGTGATTTATGATGAAAACAGTCTTGTTTTGCATCCGATTTATGAGGGTAGCAGTGTGATACACAGCGATTTGTGTGCCACAGTAGCTACATTGCTGTACTGTTGTGTTGTTTTTCTACAATGGTAGAGAAATCTAATAAGTTAGCATTTGGCTGCAGTGATTTTCTACAAGATGTAGGACACATTGATCAGCATGGGTAGCATCACACACTATGTGTATGTAGATTGGTGGTTGAGAAATACTATTTGCATGGAATATAAAGATGTAATGTTATTTTTTGCTGAGGCACTGGTTTAATGATATGCTGTGATTAAATGCATCACTCTTCTATACGTTGTGCAGCATTGGTGCAGCGGAGTATTATGACATATGCATCCCTGAGATTTCTGGGAGTCTTTCCCTTAGGGTGCATACTGTGTCATTGCACTCCACCCATCCCTTTCTGAATCTTCACCAAGTGGCATAGTTTCCAGAGTGAATGGATAGGCCAGGGAGGAGGAGATTCCCCCACCACACGTATGTCTCTGGAGGCCCATTGCTTCCAGTGTATCATTCTGTGATCTATCTTTATAAGTTGATTATTCTACAGAGGGGCATACTTAACTGGAGAAAGATATGCTTTCTTTGGAGTGCCCGTGAGGGCCATCATCTTGCACCATGCTCTACAAGTCTCTGACATTATGGGCGAGAGCATACTGCCTGTCGGCCTCTTGTCAGAGAGCAGCGAGAAGAGAGCATTGTCGGGTAGGAGGGCTGCTTCTAATTGCACCCATTGAGGGGGACGGGACAAGGGGGCAACAAACCAGCTTGTAGCATGAGCCATACGAAAGGCCAAATGATATCCTAAAAACCACAGGAGTCCTAGTCCTCCCCTAGTCCAGTGCTCCCACAGCTTAGCTCGGCTCCAGCACACCATTTTACCTTCCCATATAAAGGAGGAGATAATTCTATCCAGCTGCTGGAAAGGTCTAGGGGTTAGAGGGATGGGAATATTATTAAGGAGATACACCACCTGAGAAAAAATAAACATCTGGATGGTCTGTATCTTCCCCTTTAGAGAGAGCTGCAATCTTCTCCACCTCTGAACCTCCGCCATTATAACATCGATCAGTGGGGAGAAGTTAGCCTTCTCTAGATCTCACCAAGCAAAGGGAATGTAAATCCCAAGATATGAGAAGCCCTGTGGTGTCCAGGTAATATCCGTGTCCTACAAGCAATCCCACTACACCTTGCATTAAAGGGGGATAAAATTGTCTTCTTTTGATTAATTACCAGTCCCGACAGGGAGGCAAACTCCTGCAGGACCTGAAGAACTATCAGGTTGGAGCGTCCTGGATTAGACAGGGTAAACAACATATCGTTCACATAGGCATTAACTAAGAAGTTTTGTTCCTTTACCGGTATTCCGGTAATATCAGGGGTGCTCAGGAACTTCCGTATCAGGGGATCCAGCACCAAGATAAACAGGATAGGGAAAGGGGACAGTCTTGTCTAATGCTTCTCTGTAAACAGAAGGGTTGAGATACATCTCAATTAGTTACAATTTTTGCTGTGGGAAGATGGTATAAAGTGGAGACCCAAGAACAGAATCCTGGCCCGAATCCATAAAGAGGCAACACTTCCTTCAAGTATCCCCACTCAAATGAGTCGAAAGCCTCAGCAAAGTCTAAGGCCAGGGCTGCCATAAGAATATTTGAACGTAGGGCAAGCCACTTTAAGTTGAGGACTAGTCACAGGTTGTCTGCTTCTGATTGCCCCTTAGAGAAACCTGCTTGCGAGGGATGTATCACCGTGGATAACATCGGAGACAGCCTATTCACCAGAACTTTGGCTAAAAGTTTGGTGTCTACCGATAGGAGGGAAATAGGCCAGAAGTTGACGCAGTCCAGCACATCTCAGGATTTTTTTGGAATTAAGGTGACTAGTGCCTCCTGCATAGAGGGAGAAAGAATTGAGGACATCTGGGCTTCCTGCAGGAGAGGTGCAGTAATTTACACCCATATCAGCTGATATAACTCCACTGTCATGCCATCTGGGCTTGGGGTCTTTCCTTTAGCCATTTGGGATAATGCAGAACTCTATTCCTCTGCAGTGATTGGGGCATCCAGAGCCACCCTCTGCTCTGGGGAGAGCCTGGGGAGAGAGACCCCATTGAACAACTTGGTCATCCATGTCCTGAGCTCTCCTTCTGACACTTGGGCCTTAGAATGATAGAGTTCTTGGTAATAGTTCTGCATTACCACATTAATGACCTTGGGATTAGATACTACTCTGCCTTGTGGATTTCTCAAAGCTAGTATTCTGGAGGCTGCCTGCTGTTTGCGAAGATAGTACGCAAGAAGCTTGCCCCCCTTATCCCCCCCAGAACTTATGCTTGGCACAAATTAGCTGCCAGACTGCCTTCTCATTTAACAGAGTATTGAGCTGATATTTTATACCTGTAATGGCAGACAGAAGAGGGGAATTAAGTGGGTCTCTAGGGTTTACTTTGAATTTTCTTTCCAGAGCCGCCAGCTCTACCTGGAGCATAGAAATTGTCTTTGTTCTGACTTTGCTTTTAGCGGCGGAGAAAGATATGATTTTTCCTCTTAGCACCACTTTGAACACCTTTACTACAGAGGCCGTGGTCTCTCCTGAGGTATTCAGAGCAAAATAATTTTCAGCCTCTTTTTTAATATATGCGTGAAATGTTTTGTCTTGCAACAGGGTAGGGTTACATCGCCACCTTGTAGAGGAGGCATTCTGTCTTGGTGGAGAGTACAAAATGGAATCCAGGGCATGGTCCAAAATCAGAATGCTACCTATTGAAGCATCAATAACCCTCAGCTCAGCAGGATAATTTGTGAGCCAAAAATGTAGTCTGCTATGCTTGTGGTGCACCAACGAATAAAATGAATAGTCTTGTCTCTGTGGATTGGCCCTCCTCCAGGTATCACAAAGACTCCACTCTGCCATCAGATCAGTAAGACTGGTTAAAGCCTTAGGATGTGTTTGTGGGGTGGGCACAGATTTATGAAGAAAGATGTCCAGAACTAAACTATGATCCCCTCCTATCAAAATGGGGATGTCAGAGAAGCCATTCGTAAGGTCCGACATAGCTTGGCTGAGGTCACAGTATATTTTCCCAACATCTGAGTTATGACCATAAACATTAGCCAGCAATAGTCGACCACCCGGATATGATACTCAGACTGCTATCCAGCATCCCTACACATCTGAGCTCTTGTCCTCCACCACCCAAGGTAAAGATTTCCTTACTAAAATGGCCACTCCCCTAGACTTAGTTGTGGCACAACTGGAGATCATCGTCCCTACCCATAGTTTCTTCAGCCACTGCACGGTCTGACTGGTAAGGTGTGTCTCCTGGAGCATGGCCACATCCATCCCTTAGGAATTCAGAAACTGCAAAACTTTGGTTCTTTGAGCCGGGTGGTTAAGCCCCTTCACATTCCAGGAGACGCACCTCCAGCCAGGACCCATTGTCGCTGTCCCAGATGCTGCCATCCTTTCAGGGTGTAAACAGAGAGTTAAACCTGGTGTGATACTCACCCCAACATTTCCCTCTGGATATCAGACCCACCAGCCCTGAGCTCATGAGAGACACAAATACCTGATCGACAGCTGAGCTATCCTGGTGTCAGTGATAAGGATAGTTCAACGAGAGTTCACCTCGTACCTAAATATGGAGCCACCTAGTTCCCATCTGGTTGGAGATAATTAAGAAAAGAAAAACACAAACTGCATTTTAACAAGTAATATATCAAACTTAATATTACTTATTTGTAAGACTAAGGCTATGAGTTTATGCCCCATTTAAGGGTTCCTAAACCACAACAGTTACTGGTGATGAAGTAAACGTGTGAAAGAAGCCACCCACAACAGAAGGGGGCTTCATGCCACACTGCTTCGAACACCAGCCAAAGCAAGGGAGAAGTTACACCCAATTACTGGTAATCTGCCTCAACCTGGCCCCAGGGATCTCTGTAACTCAGCAAGATCCCAAGGTACCAGGCAAGAGAAGCATGGAGATTACTCTAATAAAACAATAGCCCCCATTTGCCTATCTACTGGGGAAAGGAGGGAGGAGGGAGAAGCGAGGTAGGGGCAGAGTGGGGGGAAAGGAGGTGGGGAGGGTGGCTAACGCTGCCTCATGAGTATCTTAATAAGTTGGGGGGAGGGAGACTAATGTGAGGGAGTGCTTTGGACAAAGGAGCACTCGTCAGGCATCTACCCCTCCTCATAACTGTTCGACTGTTCGGCCAAGGCCTCTCTATCAAAACAGGGGATATACTGCCCCAAGTTTCTAGATCTCTATGCCTCTACTCTTTAGGCCTACCATCATCCATGGTTTAAGAATTTCTAAGAGTAAAGACCAGGGGAGTAAAAGGGTAGTAAGGGAGGGAATTCCAAAGTCTAAACAGCGACACGGGTGTGTTCAGAGGGGGGGTGGGTACCTTTTCCCCACTGCCCCAGTATCACTACCTAACACCCTTCAGGAAGAGAATGGGGAGAGAGCAAGGAATGAAACAGCGCGATAATGTGTATATGTGCGTGCTACTCCGCTCCTTATCAACCTGATCATAGGTAGCAAACAAGAAAAGAGAAGAAAAAAATCTCAGAATGATGTGTCCAGAATGTCCAACAAATTGTTCTGCCTTCCACACCAGCTGGTGACATTTGCCTCTTGTGCAAAGCAGTGGAGCCACCGATAGATGAGTTAAGTGTCTCCGCATATGATTTAGTCCCGGGCCTCAGATAGCCCACTTCCACAGCACCATCTTGCTCATCTGTATCAGCCTCAGTGGCCCAATCCAGCACCTCCACACCCTCCATAGACTCTTCCCACTTCTCCACCTCCAGTTCTGGCTCTGCATTCATGACTTGGGTCTCGGCATCCACTCTAGGGAGTTTGGCTGGGGGGAGGCCTCCACATTGCCCGTTGCACACTGCTGAGAGCTACTGGCCCACTGATGTAGCCGTCCCATTGTGGGGGAGTTGCCCAATCCTCCTGCCTCCTAGTTTCATTCCCATTATTTAAATAACCACTGCAGTCTGGTGGGGGGTCTTGTGGCATTTACCTGCCATCTACGATCCTGTAGGCAAGGGCAGAGAGATCTCCTTTGTGCCTAGGCCTGACCAAGCGGCATTCCCATCCTCCTGGGGTACATTTCCCTTTCTTTCCGAACCCTTGAGCACATTATCTTTTGGGGTCCAGAGGCATTTGGGGAGAGAAGATCTCTGCAGTAGCCCTGGCCATTGGCCATTTATCCAGGCCTCCACTTCTTGAGGGGATTCAGCTACAAAGACCTGCCATCTTTAGACAACTGCAAGGCAGTCAGCCTTCTGAACCTGTATTGAAAAGAATTGGCAGCCAGATTTTTCTTCAGTGGGCCATACGCCTTCCTTCCTTCTCAGGGCTGCTTCCTGGTAAAAGTCCCGGTAAAATGAGATTGTGTTGCCCTTCCAATTAAGCTCTCCTAGCTCCCTGGCAACCCTTTGTAGCTTTTCCTTCACTGAGTATTTCAACAAGTATGCAATAATTCTTCTAGGCCTGTTCCGCCCTCCGACTTGCCCGCTATCCGATGCACTCTCTCCACCCCCACAGGTTCCTTCCACCTCTCGCCCAGCAGTCTTGAAAGCCAGTCGTTCAATAATTTCTCCATGTTCAGCCCCTCAGCCCCCTCCGGTACCCCTAGTATCCGAATATTGTTTCTCCTGCTTCTGTTTTCTTGATCTTCTGCCCTTTGCCACAATCTAGCAAGCTTGTCCTCATGGTCTTTAAGCCTCTTTAACACAGACAAATGTTGCCTCTCCAACTCTTCTGTACATTGATCCAGCACATTTTGTTGGTCTTCCAGTTTCCTTATATCCACCACATTCCTTGCCACTGTAGCCCCTATATCATGCACTCTGACCAGGAGCACTTTTGTGATTTTGGCTAATGCCTCTCTGACTGGTATCGGCTCTTGAGCGGGCATAGCAGGCTATGTAGGCTGTCCCCCCACGATGATTCCTACAGCTTCCATTCTAAACCAGCAACTTTAACTTGTCTAGATTCTCTGACCCATCTCAGCAGTATCTTCTTCAGCCTGGATCTCTCCTCTGCTCTTCCCGATCTCATCCTCACTCACTCTGCCTGTCAGCGACGTTTGACAAAACTACTGCTCCCCCGCACTCGGGCCTTTATGGCCTACTTTCACACATCCCACTGAGTTATTCACAATTAAATATCAGACTGCAAACATCTTTCCCCGTGATTCAGCAGCAGTAGTGCTAGCCTCTGTGAGGTAAAACTTAATTCCCCAGCAGAAATTTATAAATTTCAGTCCAGCATTCCAGCAATGAAGGATATAAAAGGCTCCAGGTAGGGACTGTGCAAAAAGCTCACACAGCCATTGCTTCAGGGTCCAAGCCACGCCTCCTGTAAACTATCATTCTTGATTTTTTTATGACAGTAGGAACAGAGTAACACAGTTGTGACTCCTTCAAAGTCAGGCTTTAATAGGAGGTATACATGGAGATGTCCCACATTCTCCACAAACATGTGGTATGCAGTTGGTGAAATAAATATACAAAAGAAGTTTTGGCTCCGAACCTTATTGAGGTGTGTGTGTGCATCAGCTTTTGTTGGAAGAGATGTCCCACATTGCATTCCAATATGGAATGTTTTGCAGGTCTACTTTGACACATAAGTGCTTGTAGAACAATCGTTCACATAACACACAGATTGTATCAAATTTCTCTGTTTTGCTTAATTCAAATTTAGGAAACTCATGACCTAAATATCATAGGAGGTAGTCTTCTTTAACCAGAGATGTCTGAGGAGTACTTGCTTCTTCATGTGCAGTGGCAGTAGACCTCAATCTATGGGTTCTTTGCAAATCTTTAAATAACTCAGTAAGTCTTTCAACATTTCCATCATTGAGCAATGCTTGAAATTGCATGTAGTCTTGAATGACAGATCTTGTGTGATACAACCTTTGCACCAATTTGTGAATGCCAGAGTTATGCACTGCTAGCATATGAAAGTGATGAAATGTGCTGTTGCAGTTTATGGTCTCTAAGCATGCGAGGGAGTGATCCATCAGGCCTTTGTGAGGCCGAATCTCACACTCAGTGTCAATGGTATGAAACAGTGTGTGTTGTTCAGATCTCTTTTTGGTTAGAATTGTTGAGAGAAAACTTTTTATAGATATAATAGATTCCTCTCTAATATTACATTTGCTGTCACATGCACAGTTTTTTGCTGACAACTTTGGATTACTTTCAACCTCATCAACTCCATTGCCATTGTTCAAATGAATGGTTTCATGGGCTAGAGTTAAGACATTCTGCAGTTTTCCATGCTTAGCTACTGTTAAAGTGATGTTTCTACTGTGTGCATGGTATGTCTCTTCCCAGAAGAATGCTTCTGAGTACTCTAAATGAAACTAGTCTCCTTGAAACACAAGAGAGGTATTTTCTCTGCTTAAGTGTACAAAAGATAAAATATTGTTTCTCATCTCCTCAATCTTTATACTCAGTTTATCAATGGCTGACATCATTTCACTCCACAGTTGGGAACGTATTGCTAGAGCCACATTAACAAATCGTCTTGCCCTTAAGCTGAGTTTCATCAATGAGATCTTAAAATGAAGTCTGTTACCTTTGCGTCTCACTATTTTGGAGATCACACCTTCAATCCTAGCTCTGTGGACTAGTTTTTTGAAAAACATAACCTTACTGTTTTGTGCATTAGCATAGCTACTATGCCTAGCATTCTTTTTCTGTCTCACATGTCTATGCTTTGGTGATGACAGTGCTGGATGTTGTGATTGCAATGTTCCTCTAGGAAGGCTACATGTAGAAGTTTTCTTAGAGGATGGTTTCTGTTTCTTTAATTGTGTATGATTAACTCTGTGTGTGATGAGGAGAGAGAGAACAGTTTTTTATGCTTCTGCTTAGAAGCTTTACCTTTGTTTTTTGTATGGCATGACAATGAACAAGCAGTACAGCTAGCACTTTCTCTGTGTGTTCTGGTTTTATGGCAGATCGCCACGATGAAATAGGTGAAGTATTTCTTCAATATCTTTGTGGTTGTAGTCCCCTAAGAAAAGTAAAAATAAATATATTTGTAGTAAGCAACGCTAGCCACTTGGTAGCAAAGCAGAAATTGTGCGTAAGAAATATAATACATAGTACTGTGATAAAAAGAAAACATTTGCTATGATTTGCATTACTTTGTTACAAATTATTTAACCATTCTGTGCCTTGTGGTGTGTACTGAATATTGCAAGCAGTTATCACCTGGGCAATAGTTGATAAAAAGAATATGTGTGGCACCTTTATTGGTTGATGTGTTTGGGAAGTAGTAAGTGTGATTTTGTAAAGTTGTTAAATATTACTTGTGGCATTGTTACATGTGCTTATGCTGACATATAATGATGAACAGAATAAGAAGTGTTGTGTTGATGGATTGCTGCAATCATACTATTATGGGTCTGGCTGAATGTGGTGATGGTGTCAATAATAATGTTTTGTTGGAATAATATTAGTTTATTGATTGTTGGGATGAAATTATTACGTGAGTCTGATGATTGGCTGTTGTAGTGAAGGAATGGAAAGTTGTTAAGTTAAAATTTGAGAATTATTCATTTGTTGTCATGATCAAAGAATTTGTCACCTCACAAATGATCAAAGAATTTGCAGTCTCACGAACAAAGAACACAGAAATCATGTGCAATTCCTATAGAAACTTGTTTACATTGCTTTTATCACATAGAGAACTTCAAAACTGCCAATAGGCATGTGTGCACATTGTGTGGTGACATAGTATCTTCATAGTTGAGTTTTTAGAAGTTTAACAATATTTTTGGTGAAATCACATGTTTTTCATTGCAACCTAAGAATTTGTCAACTCACGGTTCAAGTTCGCAATCAAACCGAGTCACGGTCAAAGATTTTGCATGCTCATGGTCAAAGATCATAAAAACATGGGAATTATGTGAAAATGTTTTAAAAACAAATAAGAAGACTATGTTTCTTACTTATGGGTAATTTAAATGCTAGGAGAGTTTATGTAGCTGTACTGCTTTTGAAAATGTTGGGTTTGTACTGTCACAAATGGTTTAATAATAATAATAAATGTATTTATGAAGTGCCTTTCAACTTACCAAGGTGCTGAACACATTAAAACAATAACATCAGATACAAATCCAATAGTACATATAAATAAGATCGTACCATAATAACATCAGGCATTAAAATCAATTAACAAAATAAAATCTCAACACAATAACAGATTGCATTGTGAATAACCATCCAAAAAGGCCATTCTCCAAAGACATGTTTCAAGTTACTCTTGAACTCCTCCACAGAGGTGCACTCCCATAACCGGCATGGTAGAGAGTTCCAAAGAGTGGGTGCAGCATAAGAAAAAAGCTCTGCTGCCAGAAGATTTTAAACTTACTCTTGGAATCTCTAGCAACCCCTCATCTGCTGAGTGGAGTGATTGGCCAGGGTAATAAGGCACCAGGAGTTCTTTCAGATTGTGAAGGGCTTTAAAAGTCAGTAAAATGACTTTAAAGGTGATCTGCCACTGTATAAGGAGCTAGTGCAGTTTGCGGAGTTCCAGGGTAATATAACAGGTCCTACTTGTCCCAGTCAAAACCCAGGCAGCTGCATTCTGCACCAGCTGTAGGCCATGGATTTCAACCCCAGAAAGCTCAAAATATAGGGTGTTGCAGTAGTCCAAACGCGAGGACACAAAGGCAAGGACCAACATTGACAAAGAGTCAGACAGAACAAGGTACCTAACCCTGGTTAACAAGGTGCCAATTCCTAAGATGGTAAAAGGAAGTCCTGACAATGGCCGACACTTGAGACTGTAGAGTCAGCCTTTCGTCTAAGACAACCCCAAGGCTATGCACCCATTCAGAGGTTGGGAGTGACACGATACCAAGGAAAATTCCACAGGGCGTACCAACACGCGACCTCTCTATCTGACAACCCGGGTCCACAACCAGGACCTCTGTCTTCTCTGAGTTCAACTTTTATGTCGAAGTCTCATGTTATTCTCGCTATCAAAGATTTTGTATGCTCGCGGTCGGCTCTCGCGGTCAAGACTGAGTCGCGGTCAAAGATTTTACACGCTCAAGGTCAAAGATCATAAAAATGTGAGAATTATGTGAAAATGTTTTAAAAACAAATAAGAAGTCTATTTTTCTTACTTATGGGTAATTTAAATGCTAGAATGGTTTATGTAGCTGTACTACTTTTGAAAATAATGGGTTTGTACTGTCAGAAACGGTTTACATTGAAGTCCTGCATTATTCTTGCGATCAAATATTTCATATGCTAGTGGTCGATCCTTGCGGTCAAACCGAGTTGCAGTTCAAGATTTTGCACTCTCGCAGTCAAAGATCATAAGAACGCTGGAATTATATGAAAATGTATTAAATGCAAATAAAAAGACTATTCCTTTTACTTATGGGTTTTTAAAATGCTAGGAGGGTTTATCTTGCTGTATTGCTTTTTAAAATCTTGGGTTCACACTGTCAGAAACAGTTTACATTGAAGTCTTGTGCTATTCTCGTGATCAAAGATTTCGTAAGCTCTTGGTCAAACTGAATCACGGTTGAAGAATTTGCGTGCTCGTGGTCAAAGATCGTAGAAAATGGGGAAATTATTTTCAAATGTCTTGAAATGATATAAAAGCAGCATTGTCCTTGCTTATAAGTTAGTATGATGCTATCAGGGTGTGTCCTGCTGAAAAGCTTAGGAAACTATTGCTTTTTCACTGTGAGAGACTGTTTACACCGAAGTCCCGCATTAGTCTCTTGATCAAAGATTTTGCATGCTCGCGATCAATCCTGGTGAACAATTCGAGTCACGATCAAAGAAATTGCATGCTCGTGATCAAAGAAACAGCTAAGTTTGTCATGTGACTTTCCTGAACCAACAGAATCAAAGAATAACACTCTGGGGGCCATTTTAGATCAAGTGATAGAGCAGCTAACAGGGCACAATAGCAAAGTAAGTGCTTGAGCAAAATATCATACAACTTGGAGTAAAAGTAATCTTTTAAGTTATAAGAAGTGATTTAATAGTCAATTGGCAACTTAGGAAGGACTGTATATTTTTTTCCCACTGCTGTTCACAGGAACTGTTTACTTTAGTTTGATTATTGATGCAGTTTACAGCAACTGTTATATTCTAATAGCATCATGGCCTGGGAAAGTGTAAAACAGTTTAGCAATACATTTAAGTTTTTCTATATGTGTTTCACCAATGGATTGGTTTTGGAAACGTCATGGAAATAGGTTTTTGAGAGCTTGATTTGTACATGCTGTCCTGTTACAGATCTATTTGTTGGATGACTATTGAACTATTAATTCTTGAAAAAAATTTTAGCATTCTATTCAGTTGTGTTATGTTTTCTGTTTTTTGTTTCAACAGATTCATAGGAAACTTAAATAAACCTTTTCATGCCACTTAACAGTAAGTATTTATTTTTTTTGACTTGTTGGAGAAGCTAACCATTGAACATGGTGCATTGGTAGTGTGCAACGTGCAATGTCAGTATTACAGTGTAAGTGTTGGTAGAGTAGCAGTGGGAATCAATACAGGAGTCAGTAGTATAGTTCGGTCTTCATGTATATTGGCTCACACTGTGAAGGTATGGGTGTACATCCATAATGTGTGGTGTTAGTTGATGGAAGTCCGGTTGGGTTGTGTAGTACTGCTAGCTGGTCTTCAGTTGGTGTTGGGGGACAGTAGTGGAATGTTAGGTATGAGTAGGTGGGTAAGGAGATTGCTACTGCTGGAATACTAGGGATAGAATGTGTTTACAAAGGCTGGAGAAACAGAGCACGTATGAGTATGCCATGCAGTATGTTGGGGTGAGTGAGGAGCATGTCCACTGTACCACTATGGATCTTATATTAGTAAAGCAGTCACCAATTGTCTGTGTGGGGGGGGGGACGCCTAAGGCATGTCTCTGCTGGTTATGTAGAAATGCACAGTCACAACCTATTATTTTGATCTGAATTCTGTCATGTGGACTGTGTGTCTTGACAAGCTCAATACTTTAGTTTAACAGATATCTTCACAGTGCCCCACTATGTGTTGTGTGGTGTAAGCCTGGTTTTGCATGCATATGTACTACAAATGCTGGGTTCAATATTGTGATGTGGGAGATATGGTTGGGGACAGCCTTGTGACGTTAACATTACTGCTGTGTTACAGCTCATGGTCATTTCTGCAGTAGTATATTCTATTTTAAATATTACATCAGGGCATGTCAGTGGGTTGTGCATGGTACTGTAGAGTTGTGTTATGCAGAAACTCTTTCAGTGTTTGTGGCACTCTGTTAAAATGGCATGCAGGTGTTTCAACTGCTGTATCTTTGTACATAGTTAGTATGTGAACAACATAAATCACATTACTTAAAAGTGGATGCAACAAGACCTTTGAGTAAATCTGTTAATATTTTATGACTGTTTTACCTAGACTATTGTGGGGTGGGGGTCATGGATTTCTTTGTGTTATACAGTTACTGTACATTCACAATTAATTATTTATTACACATTTATGGTTTTCCTATGTCAGAAATACTAAGAGGTGTAAGATAGAGCAGTATTGATTGCATGTTTGTTATGTTTTCTGATCATACTTGTTCTCTCTTTTTGTTACAGATAAAGAATGCCAAAGTTCTGGAGTGATAGGTAGGAGTTGGCGTGTGTTCAGGCTGTGAGGGAGCATGCCAATCCATGTATTGTCATGTGTGAGACTAACCTCAGCCTGACACATACATGGGGCAAGGTTGGTATTTTATTTTATGTTCAGATTTATAGTTCTTCACACTGATATATTTCATTAATTGGAGGTAGAAATGTATGTACATTGCTGCTAGACACTTCCCCTCTTCCCTGTCAAGTTACCCTGAATGGAAAATTATGGGGACAGTGATATGCTAAGCATTTGTACTGGTCCAGTGGGGCAGCAAGTGTTCTAGCTGAGCAGTACAAATACCTCTAAGTTTACAATGGCTGTGATTGGGCTGGGACGGTGGTATACTGCATGACTGTGGTTACTTACATCTTAACAACCTCTCTCTCTCTCAAGGTATGGGCCACATACAGTGGAGTTCCACACATTTTTATTCTATTGCCACGAGATATCATGTGTGTATTACAGGACTTGCGATTGATTTTTGAGGTGCTTTTCTGCTGGCAGGCACTGGTTGTCTCTGAATGACAGATGAAGTGTGGCATGGTGTGGGGAAGAAGTCATGTGGGCATCAGTAAGCATGCATGTGAATGGGTAATTATTAGATATTGTGAAATGAGTAGAACAAATGCTGATTTCTGATTGAACAAGAGGTGCTTTAGCTGAGCTGTTATCCAAGCAGAATGACACAGCTGAAAGTATTATGTTTGAAAATGGATATTTTCTGAAAATGAACCATTCCATTAGCAGAGTAAGGCATTCCAGGGTGTGTGTTATGGTGGGCTAATGGCCCTTGTCAACTGGTGGCAGACCTCGGCTTAGCATTTTGCTTCAACCTAACCTGAGGTGGGACATTAACCTACCATAACACACTAGCTGTGATGCCTTATTGTTTAAGTAATGATGTTATTTGTGTCTTGCATTGATTTTTAAGTCATCTTCATCTTTGAATATGTTTTCTGGTTACCAAATGTGCAAGTGGGTATTGCATGTGGTTGGTCTTTGTCCTTTTGCACAATGTCTCCACATCCTGCATATGTGTGGCACTTTTTGTACTTCAGGAGACACTGTCATATATTATTGTCTTCATCTTACTTTACATTGTTAAACTTTTTAAATTAATGGTGATGTCGTAGTGTTAGTTAAATTTTTTTGTATGCAAAAACAACATTCACAATAATTTTCTTTTCCTTTTTTTTTTAGGTTAGTTGTGCCTTGGGGAAACAGGATGTGTAGAGATCTCCTGATGAGTGTAGGTGGAAGTGGAAGATCACCCTCCAGACCTTTTTTAAATCTAAGGCAGTGGTGGGTGATATGCGATGGAGTATCCGGGAGTAGTACAACATACCATACACCATGTGGGAGGATGCAGGGAAACTGGAGTTTGGAGACCATCATCATACCTGTGAGTATATGTTTCTAATTGGTGTTATGTAACTGTGTAGGGTATTGTACATTATACAATGTGGAAAACTGAATCAGGTAAATGTCACATTCTGATTGGTTAGCTGTTAGTTTTCTGAGCATTGTACATCCTACAATTTACTCACTGGAAAAGCTACCAGCCAATTTTAACTTGTGCCAATCAATTTATCTATACAATGCTTCCACTTCAAATGAACCCATTACTATTTTTCCTTTTGTTGCTTCAGTAAGACACTGTGGGAAATTGTTAAAAAATTACAACCTGTTTTGAAGTGTGGAGATGTGACTGACTTTAAAAATATTTAAGTAACAGCACTTGCCATTCTGTTATACAGATTTTTTGTTCCAGACGGTGGGTATTCTAGAGGATTTAACATGACTTGTGTGTTTGGTCACTTGACTTTGCCTGGTATCCATACCGCAGCAATTATAGTGAATTCTCCTGTGTACCCACACCCTCTGTGGATAGATTGTTCACTCATATGACAGCTCTTACAGTACTCATGTGTTACAGTGCTTTTTATGACAAGTGCAGTTTAGTAATCACGAGCTGAACGGTATTATTTTAGTGGTTCTGTATTTCAAGTAATCGGTAACAGCAAACATTTTGTAGTTCCTTGAAAGCATATTATAATATGTGTGTGGTACTATGTTGAGATATTTAGTTCATGAGACATTACATATACGGAAAAGTAAGTGTTATGAGTATGGTATGAAAAGAATGCATACATATGTAAGTCTATTTAGCCTATCTATTACAGTACTAAGATAACAGACTGCCAAATGTATATCTTTCTTACTCTGTTCATGCTAAGATCAGAAGCTGAGCATGGTAGTAAGTATCAATATGCTAGTTTGGGTGTATTTTCAGAAAAACTCACATGCCATGTAATCTGTCATTAGACAGGATAGATTGATATGATCATGTAAGGTATGTGGAATCATATTGTTAATAGTACTATGTGATGAAGGCTATAAACACAAACAAGATAGTGCAAATACTTAATAGTTTTCGTACTGCAGTACATTGGTTGCCTGTGGAACTGATTGTATTAGAGGTGTGTTTTTCTATAGTTGAAAGCTGGTACTATAGCTGTATACTGTAGGTTTGGCATTAATGTGATAATTAGTAGGCATACAATTTGATACTGATGGTACCAATAAGAAGTGTTAGTAAGTAATAAAGCACATTACTGTGTTAGAACAATGTAGTTACATTGATGTTAATTCAGCACTGTCTCAAAAGTATGTTCTTTTTTTCTCACTCAGCCACAATACCAATGGAACCTACACCATCCCATCCTCTACAGTTGCAAACACTCCCAGAAGATGCGGGACAAGGGGCTGCAGTTGAGAATTATGTGCTGATGACCGTCTTTTTTTTTAATGTGTGTGATCTTTTTTCACCTCCTCTCTGACTCCAGCGTCCACCTCTCTGTTGGCCCACCTAGTGCTTTCATGCATTGACTGTCGTCTTCTACAGCTGCTGCCACACAGATATCACAGCCGACCCTCGATAGTTCCCTATGTATCTCATCGACAGGCGGGTCACCATCCTCTGAGGGGGATAGTACCAGGTGGCAGGGGAACCTGGAACACTATTTTTCACAGTCCAGATGCACTGATCTGGTGGAGGATTCTCTCAGGGGTAACGGGGAACATATAGTGTGCTGGCCATCATCCAGTGCCACCGAAGCTGTTTTTCTGGCTTTGTGGTTGTCCCTACTGTGCCACTACATGTAGTTGTCCTGGTCTCCACCCGGGTCCCTAGTAGAGCGAGGCTTCAAAACCACCCTCCCAGGACAGGAGAACAGTCCTTCGAATGATCAATCCTCCCCTACCCCCACCAGTGTCTAATGACCTGAGTTCGTTCCCGAACCCGGGTTGCCAATGTACTTCGAGGTGTGGCATCCAGCGCCTCAGCCATCTGCGGCACTGGGTGCATTAATAAGTGTCTTTTAACTGAGAGTGTAGAATGGGTTTCATAATTAAGAGAATAGTGTGTCTAAGTGAGTAGTGATAGTCTACAGGGTGTGTATTGGGGTGATATAATGCCTCACATTGTTGGGCACAATGCCGTATGGCATGTTCATTCAAAACTTTACTCATGATGGTATGCCACCACAATACACTTCTGGAATGGCATAATTGGTGTAATAGAATGGGTTCTTGTAATAGAGAAAAAAAGAAACATTTAAAAAAATTTCCCTAGTTACTGTTTGAAAAATATGTTTTTTAACAGAAGATGGGGAAAAAAAAACAGTGAACATTGTCATCCTTGTAAGAATACTCCACAAGTTTAGAGTGAAGCTGTGACTAGATCTGTGATGTAGTGGTGGGATAAGATAAGCCGTCCAGTCGTCAATTGACCAATCAGAGACCGGGATTCTTTTTTACCATTCTATTATTCAGTTTTATACAGTGTCATCTTCTTGAAAAAATAGTCATGAGATTGTGAACTTCCTTGCAATAACAAGGTTTCATAGTACACTATTAAGACTGTTGAACACGGTCACACTATTATACATGTTAGTTACTGAATGGATACATGAAAACTATTATTTAACATTGGCTGTTCTATTAGGACTCATTTGAACATGCTGTTACATACTGTATGTATTCATATCTTATGTCTTGTTAAGAGAATCAATGAGACTCATTTTGTAATGTTGCATTATGCAGTTGCATATATTTTTTAGGAAAGTGTTTGCTGAAGTATTCCTTATTTATGTTTCTGGTCTTATAGTTAGTATGGAACTGTGAATGTATTTTAGCAAGTATAGGACTGTGACAATATCTGTATTGCACAGAATATGATAGTATTTAGATAGTAATAATTGAAACGACTGTACCAATGTATAAAGTACATATATATTCCATGGTTAGTTCAGTCATACATAGTATTATATATGTCTACATAAAGGATATTGGGTAGCTGGTAGTGGTGATAATATATATATATATATATATATATATAAATATATATATATATATATATATATATATAGATAGATAGCTAGATAGATAGATACATATATATAGATAGATATATAGATATATTTTAACAGAGGAAGACCCATCAACAGAGGATGCTGTTGGAGGAGAAGACTCCACAGAGGGTATCGAGATAGTGGAAACAGAGCCCTCTGTGAAGGTAACAGCTAATTCTCCAGCAGTAGGTCATCCATCTACAGCTACAGGGCGTGCTTGGCCTCCAACTGAGGAATGTAAATACTTGTTATCATGTTTAACTTTTTTTAAAAGTAGTACATGTTGTGGGCTATACTGGTTGACAATGATGAATTATATTAAATATCTGTTTGACATATGCAGTTCTGTATCACTTTTCTTCAGGTAGAATGTAATGAAAGTCATAGTGATGGTTATTTGAAGTTTATAATAGTATTCATACTCTAAATAGTATGCAGAACATTACTTTGGACTTAGAGATAAATGTGTACCTGTGAGTGTAGTATTTGAAGCACATGTGTTCTTACATGGCTACAATGACAAAACATGTAGGTAAAGGTTGTATATAATTGATTTTGAAGATGAGTGACATTATTTCAAGCTTTCGATTGAGTCACATACTTTTGTTCTTACCTGACTATTCTAAAACAGATGTATGACTATTAATGTAACAGCACAGCCAGCATGATCAGCAGAACATTTCTGTTGAGTGTGCTCTGTCATTGGCTAGAAGAAAGTTGTTCTATTGATAAAAAAACAGCATTTCTTTCCTAGGTTACGAAGACCTGAGATTGAACATCAGTACAGTGTGCATTGTCTCTCAAAGTATTATTGAATGTATGATGTGTCTCATTTTATGTTTCATTGCAATAGTATTGTAATACTCAGCAGATCTGATTTCTCAAGAGATGATAATACACTGTTTGAGAAAACAGCAACTAGATAGAGGTGCTGACATTATAGTATTGTATTACCTTTGGATATATTGCGTATAGTTACTCAAGACTGCTATAAAGAATACCACTGATAGAGAGTAATTTAAACAATAAGGCATAACAGACAATGTGTCATAGTGCTCAGAGCCTGTGGGATTGGGTGCCAGAAAAATAAAATTTGTCTTGTCTTCCCTACATGTCACATAGTAATATTAGAAAATGTTAGGGTAATTGTGTGACCAACAGAGATTGGTAACAGTGTTAATAGGTCAATACAGTTTTTCATACTGATAGATGTAAATACATGTCAAGAAGTAACAAATTTACAAATAGATGCATTTGTGCAGCTGATTGTTAGAAGAGTGCATTAGAGTTTTTGTATTCAAATGTATTTTTTTGTTTGTTTTTTTCTGCACAGGGCAATTAGCCATTCTAAATAAAACGAGTGACACCCTCAGCCAGCTGCTGGAGGCCATGCAGAGTAGTAATAGGGCTGCTGCTGAGCATGCCCATGACACTGTAGCAAAACTAAATTATTTAGTAGGTCAGACTGGCAAGATTATTTCTCAAGGCAGGGAAATAATAGATTTGCTGGAGCATCATGGGCGTGTTGGGCATGTGGCCTTGGTTGCCACTTGTGGGCTCGAGCAGAGCAACAGAGACCTCACCAAAGTGATACATTCATTTCATGAGTTAGAAGAGGCCTTTGCAGCTTTGCTAGAGTCCACACACAGTCTCATGCCGCGGCTGGCTGAGAACCAGCTAGAGGCCACAAAAGCAATCCACCAGCTTCTGCACCATGACCTGCGGCATCTTGAGGATGACCAGCCCTCTGAAGATTTCCAGCAGCAGCCCCTTGAAGGTGCCTCTCCTACAATAGAAGAAACAACACCAGCAAAAGAGGGGCACCTACCTGCACCTACTCTAGAGCAGCCTTCCACTTTCACCCCACCATTGTCTCCCCAAGTCCCTACAGCCTGAACAGTCAAAGCTCCCTATCACTCCTGGCCATTATTTTAAAATAAACAAAATACTTGTTTTAGTTATTTATATTTATTTATCCCCCCAAAACAGTTATATAATGAAGAAGTTTTATTTAATATTTATTTATGACCCCTGTTCCTACCCAACCCCACATGTGAAGTTAACATGTATTTGTTTAAATATTTTATTTTTTTATAATTGTTGTAAATAAGAGTTATATTTTTTGTTAAGAAAACATTTTAATAAATGTTATACTTTTTTAACAGTTCTTTTGTCTTGTTATTATACATATCTATAACATAGACTTATTGTTTAGACAGGGTTCAGGGAATAGGAGATGTCACAATATAATACATGTTACTGTTATACCAACTAATTACTTGTTATTAAATTCTCATATTGTACACACAGTGTTACATATTTTGAAATTTCTGCAATTTTTAAGGTATATCCTTTTGCTTTCTATATTATTATACTATGAATAGCAGAGAAGAACACAGCAGATATTTCACAGGATATTCTGAAATACGTTGCAATGTGTAAGCTCAATCACATTATGTAGTACCTGATGTGAATGGACTGTATGTTAAGCTTTTAAAGGTAATAGTTGGAAAAAAATGTTATGTGAAGGGTTATTCTCTTTTAAAGGTGTTTTGAGTCAGATTCTGTTTTGGGGCGTTTCTCAAAAAGTGAAGAAATTAATTGCAAAAAACTGCATTAACGCAAGAGTTAGGGTTCTTTTGCAGTAAAAAAAGCAAGGAAATTTGTCGTTAGGGTTTTCAACCCTAACTCCATCTCCCCACCAACACCACTCCACCCCTCAGCCCCCATCCCCACTGGCAGTCACACACAGACAGAAACATACACACACACATACACACAAACATACAACTATGGGGGCAGTACAAAGAAATACAACCAATCACACAGACCCGATCTCCGCAAACACATACACAGCATGCAACCTGTTCAGAGGAGGATAAACAAATTGGTGCAGGGTGTGAAGCAGCAAAGATACAAGTAGAGGCTAAATTAGCTTAAGATTAATACCACTGAGCACAAGACTAGAGCAGGCACATGGTGCAAATTTCAAGTATGTGAAGGTAATTAACAAACCAAAACATGGTTATAGCTCTCAAAAAAACAGATGTAGAACAACAAAGGCAACAATTTGAGTATAGAGGGCCAATGTCTCAGAAGCTATAATAAAAGACAATTTTATCACATGCAGGCTTCTTAATGCATGTATGAGACTTCCTTACAACGTTGTGGACTAATGAGGAGTGGCAGCATTGTGGAATTCATAAGACATAAGGATATTCTTGTCAGGGTCAGCAAGGAGTAACACATTGATTAAGTAGAATCTGTACTTTGTTGATAACATATGGAAATGGACAGTGTTACTATGCAAGTATTCCTTGTCTGGTGTCAAATGCAGGCTCTTAAATGTTTCTATCTGCATGAAAATTCTATTATTTTTATAGTGTCAGTGACATCTGATTGCAATGTAACAAGACACTGTATATTCATTTGTGCACTGTTCATGGCCCTAAACAGTATTCACAACCATATTAGGCCTGAGCAGAACGTTTTCTCAATTCTTTTCTCAACAAACATTATAATGACAGTTACACAGCATTCAGTAGATTGTGATACATACCTCTCCATTATAAAGCAGTTGGCTCTATGTTCGACGGGTTTGTGTTGTTAACTCTGAATGATGTTTGCACATCCACTACACATGACCTGAGCTTGATTCTCAGAACTATAATCTGCATTCTCTGACTGTCAGTAAGTAACATAAGAGAGTAGTGCTTGTAGTTCATTCCTGAAAACAGATAGGTGTTCCTAGATTGTGTCAGCCTATTACGAAACTTCACAACATACATATCTATATTAAGTCTTGATAGGAATTGATAAAGACATCTCTTCTAGAAGAACTTGTACATTATTGTACTACTTTGTTCTTGTGTTTATGCATATTCTGAAACATGGTATCCTCTTGTACTTTGTAAAGGCCATAAATGCAAAAGATGCTTTACTTTCTCTCCTTGTATCTTTGCTGCTGCACACCCTGCACCATTTTGTTTAACCTTCTCTGAACAGGTTGCACTCTGTGTATGTGTTTGCAGAGATCGGGTCTGTGTGATTGGTTGTATTTCCTTATACTGCCCCCATAGTTGTGTGGTGTGTGTGTGTGTGTGTGTATGTTTCTGCCTGTGTGTGTGTGTGTGTGTGTGTGTGTGTGTGTGTGTGTGTGCCAGTGGGGCTGGGGCTGGGAGGTGGAGTGGTGTTGGGGAAGCTGGAGTTAGGGATGAAAACCCTAACGACAAATTTCCTCGCTTTTTTTCATGACAAAAGAACCCTAACTCTTGCATTAATGCAGTTTTTCGCTATATATATATATATATATATATATATATATATATATATATAGGTGTTGGGGAATTAAGCGGTTCCATAGATATACCATCACGAAGTTGAGATTTTCCTCATAGGATAACATTGTGGCACCCATTGCGTGTTTTGGTATCTGTAGCTCATAAACAATGTGAGATACAGATTCAGTCAATGATTTTCCATGCATTACTTACTGTCATGATTATAGTGACACTTGAATTTTTTTTCTACCTATTTCATTTCCTGATATATCAGCAACTTACTGTTACAGTGATTCCTTGCCCTATAGGGCTGCTGTATGGCTCTGTAATTATATGTAAGTGGGAGCACAGGGCCCAGATGGTCCACTCTCCAACAGATGCATATCATTACATGGATTGTGCAGCTTGGTGGGAGCGTGGGGCCCAGTGTACCCCACGCTCCACCAACACATGCTATTTACTACTTATATTATACTTTTCCAAAAAGTAAGGACATTCATTGCAAAAAACTTCATTTAATGCATCAGTTAGGGAAAAAGCAACAAAAGTGAGGAAATGAGATGTTAGGGTTGAGCCTCTAACTCCCCCAACACCCCACCCTTCTCCTCCACAGACTGACAGGTGCCGGGGAATGCCATGAGGTCGTAAGGCCTAACTTTCACCTCATTCTTCTTTACTGTAGCATGTCAACCTGTTTACACATAGAATGGGGTGAGAGTTGGGCCACCCAACCCCATGGCACATACCTGCACCTGTCGGTTTGTGGAGGAGGGGGGTGGGGTGTTGGGAAGGATTAGGGGCTCAACCCTAAATCTCATTTCCTCACTTTTGTCGCTTTAACCCTAACTAATGGAGTAAAAGAAGTTTTTTGCAATGAATATATATATATATATATATATATATACACACACATATATATAGTGGCACTATAGTTAGTGTTAAGTAGCCACTTTAATGCAAACCTCAAATTTTTCCACCTTAATAACTTTGCCATTGTAAGATGGAGTTGCCTGAAATTTTGCATGCATAGTCTGGCACTTTAGATCTCTGGATCTAGCAAGTTGCATTATGGTTGGATGTACAGTTGCGGGGCTATGAAATGCCAAAAAAACAAACAAAAAAGGACTTTTTGCACCTTTCTTTGCTTGTTCCCACAGCCAGCATGGTCTTTCCATTCAGACCAAAAACTTCAGGGAAGGTGCAGCCTTGGTCACCGATGTGCCTTTTGAAGATTTGGTGAACAAATATTAAGCCGTTCAAAAGTTATTCAAAAACAAATTTCCCATCATAGTCAATGTGAAAAGTCTACAAAAATCATGAAACTTTCACAAATGGCCATTTTTACTGTCTCAAATGGCCTTTTACTTTTGTACTCAGTGGAGGACAGGAGACAGCAGGGGGACATGATTGAAACTTTTAAGTATCTCAAGAACATAAACAAGGTGCAGGTGGGGGACTTTTTCCAATGTAGAAGAAGTACTAGAACAAGGGATCACAATATGAAATTGGAAAGAGGTAGATTAAGAGGTGATGTGACGATGTTTCTCTACACAGAAAGGGTAATCGACTATTGAAATAGTCACAGGAGGTAGTGGGGGCAGGCACAGTGGAAGGGTTTAAGCATGCCTGGGACAGGCACAAGAGAAGCTTGAGAGGGGAGGGAGTGATGAAAAGCCACTGATCACATAGGGTCATTTGTCACATACAATGTATAGGGCCTACGAGCAGACTGGATGGGCCTAGCAGTCCTTATCTGCCGACAATGTCTATGTTTCTATGTTGGATTTCAGACAAGAGGACTTTAAGAAAATGGGAGAAAGGGTACCATTGGCAGGAGTGGGGCAAATAAGTTGAGGTGGAGGAAATATGGTATGCCATAAAAGGGGCCATAGTAGAGGCAACTAGCAACTGCAGCAGGAGGGTAAACAAAAACAGGAAAAAAGAAGGCAGCTGTGGTGCAATAGAAAAGTGGTAGTGAATGTCAGGGCAAAGAAAAAAGTGTTTAAGAGGTATAAAATGACACACAGGGAGGAAGACAAGACTGTATACCAGGAGAAATAGAATGAAGCAGGTTTGAGGGTCGGAGAGGCAAAGCAAGAACAGAAGAGAAGATAGCCAACTCAGCCAAGAAATGGAATAAAACTTTCTTCAGGCATGTGAGCAAGAGGAGAAAGACAGAGGAAGGGATAGTCAAACGAAAAAATTTAGAAGGGGTGATAGAGGAAGACCAAGGGAAGGCAGAGATATAAAACAACTATTTTTGCTCAGTGTTCACAACAGAGAAGGAGGAGGAGGTTAGAAAAATCAGGGGGAAAGAGGTGGTGGTGGGAGGGGGGAGTGGACTCCAGTCCATTACAGGTGGAAGAGGTCTTGAGGGAGATTGAATGGTTGAAGGAGGGCAAAATGATGAGGCCAGATGGGGTGCACTGTGGGGTACTGAGGGAGCTTAGTAAGGTACTAGCAAAACCTCTGACCAGCCTCTTCAACAAATTCTTAGAAACTGGGGAGGTCCCTGTTGACTGGAGAAGGGTGGACATGGTCCCCCTTCATAAAGGGGGAACAGGAAGGATGCTGGGAACTATGGACCAGTTAGCGTGACATCAGTGGTGGGTAAGCTCATGGAGAAACTGCTTAATGGGAAAATAACTAGATACATAGAAGCCAATGGTCTACAGGACCAAAGACAACATAGGTTTACAGAGGGAAGGTCATGTCAAATGAACTTGATATATTTCTTTGACTGGGTTACCAGAGTGGTGGATCGGGGGGAGGGTCTGCAGACATTAGTGCATCTTTGATTTCAAGAAGGTACCAACTCTGTGCCACACAAAAGGCTGCTGCGCAAGGTGAGATACCTTGGGCAGGGACCAGTAGTAGTGAGTTGGGTGCAGAACTGGCTGTGGGGCAGAAGGCAGAAAGTAATTGTAAACAGGGTACTTTCAGCCAAGGGAAAGGTCACCAATGGAGTACTGCAGGGGTCAGTGCTTGGACCATTCCTATTTAACATATTTATAGGGGACATAGCAGAAGGACTAGAAGGGAGAGTGTATCTCTTTGCAGATGACACAAAGGTATGCAATAGAGTGAATACACCAGAGGGGATTGAGAGTATGCATAAAGATCTGGAGAAACTGGAAAAATGGTCCAATGAGCGGCAATTGTCCTTCAGTTCAAAAAAGTGCAAAATTATGCACCTAAGCAAGAAGAACCAGGAAGCAAAATACAGGATGGGGGGGGATGCACTAGAAGTAACAGAGCAGGAAAGAGATCTTGGTATCATCATCTCACATGACCAAAGAGTGACTAAGCAATGTAAGAAGATGGTGGCAGAGGCCAGTAGGATGCTGGGTTGTATAGGCAGAGGAATCACTAGCAAGAGGAGGGAGGTCATAATGCCCTTGTAAAAACAACTGGTCAGACCACATCTTGAGTAAGGTGTCCAGTTTTGGAGTCCATACCTCAAGAAGGATGTAGATAGAGTGGAGCATGTCCAAAGGAGGGCAGCAAAAATGGTGAGGGGTCTCAATAATTTGTCATATGAAGACCAGCTAAAAGACCTAAACACGTACTCTCTGGAGCAAAGAAGGGATAGGGGAGATATGATTGAGATCTTCAGATATATCAAGGGTATCAACAGGGTGCCAGTGAAGGACATCTTCCAGCTAAAGAGGCAATTGAAAACTAGAGGGCATGAAATGCAGATAGTTGGGGGGAAGTTCAGAGGAAACAATAGTAAATTCTACTTCACAGAAAGGGTGGTGGAAAGTTGGAAAAGACTGACAGAGGGGGAGGTTAGGGACAGGACTTCGGGGGGGATTCAAGAGAGCATGGGATAGACACAAAGGTCTGGTGGATCTGGGGGAGAGAGGCAGTGGGAAATTACAAAATCCTAATTACTAGGTAGGTTCACTGGGAAGACTGGGTGGGCGTGACAGTCCTTTTCTGCAGACTTTCTTTGATTCCATGATTAAATGGATCACAATTTAAACTGACATGGGCCTCTTTTTGTCTGTTCCTTCTAAAGGGTTGCCTCACCATCATTTAAATTTGCATTTGTGAAAAATCCAAAAATAAGAAAGGGACAAGGTATTTTTAATTCTAGAGATTCCATTTGCAAAACAGTAATGTGCAAAACAAATTCTCATAAAAGCCAATACGGCCGCATAAACACATTTTACAATAATTAAGAGCCACCTATAGGGAAAATCTTTCCATAGATTGGTTATATTTCAAGTGTAACCAATGAAAGCATATGGGAAGAATTCCTTGTTCAGGCCAGGTCTGTTGCCAGTGCTCGGAGGTCTGGGAAGGTGGGTAGAGAGCCATGCTCCCATGCAGCTTCTCAGCAGTGCTGCGATGTTTGAAGCAGAATCAAAATTCCAGGGTGCGTGTTTTAGCTCAGACTGAACTCAGTGCTGGACACTTCCATCTGCAGCTGAAACCTGTCCCCACTGAAACTACTGGGGACTGAAAAAATTCTAGCAGTCAACGCAGAGCAAGATGAATGTTATTAAAATGTTTTGTGACTTCAGTGTACAACTGGAGATCATGTCTTTCTGCTAGTCAGACTGCTGGATGCCATGGGAAGATATAATATAAAATGGGCAGCCTGTACCTATATATTCAGGCTCTGAAGTCAATTTATCACTTAAACTAACATTCAAAATTATTCCACTTTATAAAATGAGGTAGCAACACAGTTTCTAAATCCCACACATACTACTTCTAACTACATAATGATTTGCAATATAGAAGAATGTACAAAGTTCATTTACACAATGTTTTATGGTACACATGCAACAGGTGTTATTTGTTATTTGAGGGACCCCTCATTTGTGTAGACAGATCACAATATTGTGTGCCGCAGCGCAGTCATGGGTGTGTGGTGCATCGGTGGCCTTTGACTATGGCATTGCCCCCGACAGACCGCACAAGTCCAGAGATGCGCCTTGCATCATGTCTGAATATTTGGGCCATAGAGTGGATTACATTCTACTATAATGCTCAATGCAATAGGAATTTTATTAAAATGTTTAGTGATTGCAATGTATAACTGGAGATAATGTCTTGCTGTCAGACTGCTGGAAGCCATGGGAAGATTTGACATAAAATGGGCAGCCTGTACATATATACTCATGGTCTGGAGTCAATTCATCACTTAAACTGACATTCAGAATTACTGCACTTTATAAAATGAGATAGCAAAACAATTTCTAAATGCCACACATATTACTTCTAACACATATTGATTTGCAATGTAGAAGACTGTGCAAAGTCCATTTATACCATGTTTTATGGTACTCATGGAACAGGTGTTATTTGTTAGGGAAGAACTAAGGCTATAGTTAGAAAGAGACTGAAAAAAAAATTCCAGCAATTCTGAAGACCTGAATACGAAAACTAAAATTTCTTACTGCTCAGGATCACCACAAAGTTCCTTTTTCACATTTATACATATACACAAAAGGCTTTGTTTTGGCAGAAAGCCTGATACAGTATGTATTCATGTGAAAAAGTGTGCTCAAGAGTGTTTGGTGGCAGTATAGTGCAGTGGTTTAAGGCTCTGAGCTGCAAATCTGGTGACAACCAGCAGACCAGACCTGGGTTTGAATCCCACAGCCCCCACTTGCATACTGTGTGACCCTGAGCAAGTCACTTAACTTCCCTGTGGTCCCAGGTTGCTCCTGTAGAAAAGCTTTCAGCTTAGTGTGTCTCACCTGGTTAAACAACTCAAAAAAAAAGGAATCTCTGTTGTGCTCCTGAACATGGCAATTATTTTACTTGCTATATCAAGGTCTTCAGAATTGGTGAACTTTTTTCTCAGGCTCTTACTAACTGTAGCCTCAGGTCTTCCCTAACAAATAACACCTGTTGCAAGTGTCCCATGAAGTACAGTGTAAATGGACTTCGCAAATTCTTAGACACTACAAATCAATATGCAGCTAGAAGTAATACGTGTGGTATTTGCATACTGTTTTGTTATCTAATTTTATGAAGTGGAGTAATTTTGAATGTCAATTTAGGTGATGAATTAACTCAAGCCTGAATATATATGTATAGTCAAACTGTTTAATGTTGCATCTTCCCAGAGCTTCAGGCAGTCTAACTGACATGAAGGCAATGATCTCCAATTGTACACTGCAGCCACTAAACATGTTAATAAAACTCTTCTTGCTCTGTGCTGTATATTGAAATGAAGTTCAGTCTATAGTTTTAATTTCTAACATGACATCCTTTACCAATTGTACAAACTTGTCATTGGCTACTTACTAATTTGATTTCAAAAAGGAGTGGGGGTCTCTTGGTATTCACCTCAGGGCTCTGTTGTGAAGTCGCCCAGCTACCATCGTCAAGGTGGACCACCCATCAGCTGGGTGCCTACTGCAAACTACATCTGCTTCAGATAGCTTCCTTTATATAGGGGGCATCAGTCTGAAATAGGCTGATGGGTGGTCGACCTGGATTATGGTAGCTGGATGACGTCACAGCTTGTGGGGTTGCATCATGCTTGGGCAGCCCCTGGTGATGACCCGAGGTGGCACAAGGCACAGTGACAGAATGGGAGGAATTCAGTAAGATGCCTGTGTATGTACTGTGCATCATTGCACTGCCGGCTCCTGGGAAAAACTAAGGTGGAAAAGGGCTGGGCACGACCATGCAGCTTGATGGCCACACTCCCTCTGACCTGAAGACCTGTCATGGAATTACATTGGGAGGTCCGTTAATGACCGTGCTGGACCCTCACATATCGAGTAAGCCTGCTGTCCTCCAGGATGGTGGGGGCCGGTGGCTGGATGCCCCTGCCAGAGTGCTGCTGCAGGGCACAAAAATCAAAGTACGATAACAAAAAAAAATCATGCACTGCAGTTCTCCATTTGCTAGAGCACTGGCACTAGGAACTCCAATGTACAGAATGCTGTCACTCCCCTATTGAGTGGGTCTTAGGCAGATTTGAACCTCTGTACAGGCAGACTGTAACTCTGCATTTGACTGAACCTTAGGCAGCTTTGGGACTCCATGAAGCCAGGCTTCTTGCTCGTAGGTTGTGGGGTCCTTTTATAGGCACCCACATACATCAGAGCCATCTGTGTGTCTTCAGCTATTGTGGTTTGAAACACAGTTGCTGAGCCACAAATGGTTAAATATTTCCCTGCTTACTGACATGTCTAAAATATGCACAGAGTTGAGAGAAGTCATCTCAACTTATCTCACTGTACATGGTGGGTGAGAAGTGCTTTAATGTAGTTAACTAAGGATGATTTGGATCCAGTTATGCTGATCTGTGAGCAGTATATTGAACCGAGACAGCCAAGCAATAAGCAATCCACAATAGGGCTGCTTTTGATGCTTCTTTCCCAACGCAGAAAACAGTGAAGTCAAGTTCACTGATTTTAAATATTCAGTGGAAGAGAGTGTTGATCCTGTCCTTGTGCGTTGGATTTGTGGTGAGTACACTTTAATTATATTTACTTGGTTGAGCAACCTTTCATTACAGTCTTCAAAGGCTTTAAGTATAAAATCTTTTGTCTACAACTATTCCTTGCTACTCACTTGAGGAAAAGTACTACATTTACTAGTAGTATGCCATATTTTGTTTTCTGTTCTGTGAATGCATGATTTATTTTTTGCTAGACTGACACAGCCTGGTCAAGGACTTCCTGTATCATACAGTTCAGATAATGACTAGTTGGAGAATGTTGAAATCAGCGGAGACATTACTGTATTCTGTAATGAATCTTAAGGTTTAATGGTATCAGCTTCATTGACTATTATGGTGTGTTTGATTTTAAAAACTGTTTTGAAAAGAGTAATTAGTGTTGGCTGAGATGCAAATGTTAAGTCTGTCTTTTAGACTGATTGCATCACTTGGCTTTGTTCACCTAAGTTAATTATTTTTGAATTAGAAGAATCTTCTTTTGCTTGATAAAGGTTAGCCTTTGTCAGTGATGCATGGTTGAAGCATATACTTTTGAACATGTAGGAATGGTCCTGGATTTTGATGTGTGGAAATATTTGTATTTGGGGAAACAATGTGCCCAATTAAGCATATGCTATATCAAATAGCCACTGTTAATAGTTATCAGAGTCTCTGTGTTTTGTGAAGCTACACTAGTTTTTTTTTTGTCATTTGTAATGAGGAACATCTGCTTGCAAAATGGCCGACACCTTTGGCTTGTGGGCAAGGGAATGTTCCATTCTGCAGTGCTGGCACATTGTCTGCAAACTTTCTATCGTTCAAATGAGTGGTTGGTTTAATGTTGAAATATGTGGACTGGTGTCATTAGTCTTAATTCAAGTTAAATACAGACACATAGAATGTGATGGCAGATAAGGACTGCTCGGCCCACCTAGTCTGCCCATTTCCCTACCTAATGAATAAGCCACAGATTCTAGTTAACCACCAGCCTACTTCCTCCAACCCCATTAAGTTAATCATAGTTTGTTGAAACAAAAGCTTGCAAAGATTTTCTGCTTTTTTCCCCCTTTCAAATATGGCCTCTCCATCTGCCATCATGTCACTCATGAAGTTTAAGCAATTTTTTTTTGCTGCCTCAGTCAGTGGCTAGGAATTGTTCTTTTATCTGTAATAACTCTCATTCAGTGCAGTGTTCAAGGACACTGCAGCTACAGCTGGGTTTGATCCCAGAAGCCATCATCTGCACAGTGTGTGACCTTTGGCAAGTCACTTAATCTCCTTGTGCTTTTGAGCTGTACCTGTTTTTTCCAGCTCAGAATTGATGTACCTCCCTAATTAAATCAGTAGTTCTTATCCAAACATAACTTTGATAGGGTGTGCACATCAAAGGTACTTTCTAAAAGTTACTTTTTTCCCCAGTCCTCCTCATCTATGTGTGACGTTAGGACTGCAATTTTTTCCCCTGGGTTTGCAGCCACAGAGCTGCTTGCTATCTACAAACCCACCCATTCCTATGTATGCCATCCTTTACAGAGTTCTCACGGCTTCTTTGTCCTTGTCCTGTATCACTTATCCCCATACATCACACAGCTATCGGGGGGGGGGGCTGATCACCCCCTGCATTTGTAATAAGCAGTTTACTTTAACTTCGGCAAGCTAGCTACACAATTTACACTGCCACAAAAGTATTATAACCGTTTGGGGGATTTTACCATTTATGTTACAGGCCTGCATTTAACACCCTTTAAACAATTGTGTACGTACAAAATACTAATATTATAACTTGTGTTGTTTATCAGAATGATGTATGTGTTTATGACAAAGATCTAATGTCAAATTCAGAGATTTAGGGCCACCTAATCCTCTGATGTTAAGTCTAATTTAATTCATTTTCAGGAATCCACTGGAGTGTAATAATTGCTACAATAAAAAAATCCTACCCCCAAGGGTAGACAAAGGCATACATCTGTATAGAGTTAATATATGCATCAGCATTTTGAAAATCAGTGTTAACCTTCCACAAGGAGAATGCACTGAGGAACAGAGACATTCCCTTTTATGGCTTGTGTTTTATTTTTTTTCTCTCTTACAGGGCTAAGACAATCCTTCACAAGCAACCACTGGTAATGTATAACAATACTTTAACCAGTGGCCCAATTTCATTATAATGTGATTATAGTTTGAATCATAGTAGGATACTTTATTGCCCTTATTTTTTTTTCTTTACAAGTTAAAGCAAACCCCTCTGTACTTATTCAGCATACAACCTTCTAGGTGATGACTTGATTGGGAAAGAAAGATTGCCAAAGTATTTGTGGATAAATGTCCACACCACTATTGGGAATTAAGTGTTATCTAACAGTTACACAAAATCCTGTTACAAGTAAATTTAATAGTATTTACTGTTTTATGGTCAGGCATTTGCTCCAGCATTGGTCATACAGTATACTATAATATCTGAGCTGCCTCTTTCACAAACACAGGAGCTAGGGGTCAGGTGGGGGGGGGGAGCCAAAGGCATGAATTGTATATATGTCTCCCCATTAACTGATCGCTTACATTAACGACTGTTTTAACAACTGGTTTGCCCAAAAGGGGCAGATAACTGTTGGAACTGTTAATGACATAGTTAGCTACCATCAAATCATTGCATGCCTAATTATTTAACAAATAGTCTAGAAATGGTGTCAGCTGTATGGGTACTATTTACCTCAGTAGTGGGCAAGATTATGGAGACACTCCTTAAGGAAAAGATAGTGCAACACCTGGAATTCATAGGAGCACAGGATCCAAGACAGCATGGGTTTACAAAAGGAAGGTCCTGTCAAACTAATCTCATAGATTTCTTTGACTGGGTAACCAGAGTGGTGGACCAAGGAGGAAGCAGTTGATGTCACCTATCTTGATTTCAGCAAAGCTTTTGATACTGTTCCACATAGAAGATTGATTAATAAGCTGGATAGGCTCAGAGTGGGTCAGGCATTGGTCAACTGGGTGGCAAACTGGTTCACAGGCAGAAAACAGAGAGTGGTGATAAATGGTATACAGTCAGAAGAGATGCAAGTCATAAGTGGGGTACCTCAAGGATCGGTTCTGGGGCCAGTCCTCTTCAATATCTTCATCAGTGACATTGCAGATGGACTGGAGGGTATGGTTTGTCTGTTTGCAGATGACACCAAGATCTGCAACAGAGTACATTATCCAGATGGGGTGGGCCAAATGAGAAGAGATCTGGATAAACTGTCAAAATGATCAGAAGAGTGGCAACTGGGGTTTAATGCAAAGAAGTGCAAGATCATGCACATAGGGAAGAGAAACCATGAAGTCACTTATAGGCTGGGAAGGGAGTTGCTGGCAGTCACAAGGAAAGAAAGACATGCGGGCACCATCATTACCGATGACCTGAAATGAAGCAGACCTCTAAAGCAGTAGGTAAAGCTAGAGGGATGTTGGGGTGTATTAGTAGGGGTATCACAAGTTGGATGAGGGAGGTAATAATCCCTCTTTACACGACACTGGTTAGGCCCCATCTGGAGTACTTCATGCAGTACTGGAGGCCACACCTTCACAAGGACATTAACCAAATTGAGGCAGTCCAGAGAAGGGCAACCAAAATGGTGCAGAGATTGCATCAGAAAACATATGAAGACAGATTAACAGAGCTCAATATGTATACCCTAGAGCAAAGGAGAGAGAGAGAGGTGATATGATCGAAACATTCAAAAACCTTAAGGGCATTAACAAGGTGAAAGAGTCTAACATGCTTTAATATAAGAAGAATAGCAGGACAAGAGGACACAGCATGAGATGAGAGGGATGCCAATTAAGGGGTAATGTGAGGAAGTTCTTTTTCACAGAATGGGTGGTGCATGCATGGGACGGCCTACCTCAGGAAGTGATGGATAGGAATACAGTGCAGGGCTTCAAACAGGCATGGGATAGGCATACGGGAGCAATACAGATTAGTATGAATAGATAGGCTATTGACAGAGCAAAGGCTGATGGCACATTCATAAGGTAGAAAAAGAAATGGTCAGACTGGATGGGTCTTGTGGTCCTTATCTGCTGTCAACTACTATGTTTCTATGTTATCACCTGCTACACTCACTGATAGAAGGCTTTTATACTTCATCAGTGATGGATATGTATAATGCTGCAGCTGATACTATTCTTAATGTGATTCACCATGTCTATGATATTTCCATAGATGTCATATACTGTAAGCCAAGCCTTCTGAACTATACAGGAAGACTGAGGGGGAGATTGAAACATGTCATCTGACAGTGCAACACCTACCTTGGTTGGAAATAAATAAAAGTCCTTCTGGACCTGACTGAGATACAGCTAGCAGATCCAGAAATGAGGGAGGTAAACTCACTGTCCCTACAGTAAGAGCACACAAAAGGAAAAATGTGTGTTTGCTAATAACCCATTTCTTGTTTACAAGTTTTAAAAACATATAATGTACTCTAACATTAAAACCTGCTCAGCCTATCTGCCTTCCCTGTGTGGTCTAGCTCAACCATACACAATCTATTTGCAAGTGGCTTTATTCCAACTAGCACCAGCTAGGTGCAAGGGCCTTGGCCCTCAACAGATAATCAGTTGATCTGGGGGTGAAGGAGAAACTGTGTACATTCCATAGAAGGTACTCCTCTGACACAGAAGGAAAATGAAAAAGATCTTGGGATACAAATAGATAATAATGTATCTTTTAAAAAGCAATGTAGCATAGTAATTACCAAAGCAAACAGAATGATCATTGCAATAAAAAGAAATATTAAAAGCAGACAGGCGAATGTTCTCATGCCATTATATATGGCATGTGTTAGACCAGTACTAGATTTTATTGTCAGTTATAAAGTCCTTATTTAAAAACAAGTATAAATCAACTTAGAAAACACAACAGAGATATACTAAGTCAATATACTCATTTGAAAGTTTTACATATCAAGAAAGATTAGATAAGCTGGGTTTACATAGTCTAGAAGTAAGAAGGCATGGGGTGATATTATGATATCCTTAATGATGATTACTTAATGACAGAACTGAAAATAGAATATAAAAGTGATCAAACAGAAACTAGGGGTCACCCATTACAATCAAAAATAGACAGATTTAAAACAAATAGAAGAAAATACTTCCATACATTAAGAACAGCAAACCTCTGGAATAAGCTCCCCTTATCAATAACTTCTAGCACAAAAAAACATACTTTCAAAATTAATCTGGATAATCATATAAACACAAAAGAAAATATGGAATTCTTTATTCATACTGACTAGGGACAACTATATGGGCCTTGGTCTTTTTTGGTTCCTTACTTACCTAGTGAAACCATATTCTTTAACATATCCTTTTTACAATGTTATTTCAACAGTCATTCCTGGACTCTGATGACCAACTTCATTTTAAATTTGATCAGTGTTTAAAATGTATTTTCTGCATTGTGCTTAATATAACTATTGAGTCACTGTGGCACTGTGTCGTACGCTATTATGTTTTCACATAATCTTGCAGCTTATCAAGAATAAGCTCAGTAAACTGCTCCACATCCATGAATGTTTTGGGGTATTAGACCCATTTGGGTGATATCTGTCAGACCCACTTGGGGGGGGGTACCAAATACCTACCACTTACACAACAAATTAGTTGTTTTCACAAGCTGAAATGTCTCAACACCCCCATGAATGGTTATTTCTTTCTTATAGGTTATGTGCCACCATTCTCACTCCCAAACAAAAGGAATCAGCATTACTGTCTCATCCAGATTCATTGCAACATGATAACCATGCACAACTAGCACCGTAGTGGTGGCCCCTAACCAGTGTTACAGACTAAAATAGCAGACTGCAAGCAATCAACAACAAATCCCTAAAGCCCACCTAGCTAATGGCACACTCCAAGGTAGGCCCTACACCAGAAGATCATCCACTGGTATCCTGTCTATATGCTAAGCCCAAGCACAACACATAGGTTTCTACACCTGTACTGTACTCACACATCCAGAATATTGTACATCTCATTCCATTGCTAGCACTGCCATGTTTCCAACTGTTGTTACCCCAACAGAGAAAAAGCCCATCCAATGTTCCAAGCATAAACCCAGACTGACTAGTGGTCTGATTACTTCATCACTCCTAGGTACCCTTGTATATAATGTGTAAATACACACATGATATGGCTGAATGTATATTCTGCTTCAATATAAACACTTCTAGGTTTCATAGTATCGTGTTACCAGACCCCTTTGCAATAGAAATGATACATATTCAAGACCCAGTATGACAGCACCACACTACTGACTACCTAGGAGTATTTTACACTGGACAGCAGACCTAACAAAAGGGGCCTTTTCAAGTCCCACAGTTGCAACACGCGCAATTGTATACCCCTGTGTTATATGGTGTAAATGGTACACTGCCATAAGATAAAGGTTCAAAGTGCATGTAATATCGCACTTTCATTTCATGAAATAGGCCTAAACTAGGCCAAAGAGTAACACATATGCAGGGAAACTAAGTGTTTTTTCCCCTACTGTCACAACCTCTTCTGAGACTTGGTAACAGAGTGTATTCACAGATGAATAAATGGACCTTGACCTGCACCTCTGAGTGCATGACTGCTGCCATCACTTGTTTATGATGCACCACACCATAAGCAGTCATTGCTAATAACCATACCATTTTCCTTTTCCCTTTCAAAACAAATATGTGTGTTTTAAAACTAAGTTTTTAACAATGTTTTAAAAGTGTTTAGGTTTCTGCAGAGTGGCACTGGTAAGATCTTCAAGCAACACATGCAACATTTCTTCACAGCTGGTTTTCCAAACTTGGCTGGCACCTCATACAGTATGAATTGATTGTTCTCATATGGACTGTGCTCTTGGTTGCTCTTTCATGAACTGTGTTCTTTATTGTTCTGTTATGAACTGTCAATATTTGTGCACAAATGTGCTCTTTTTGTAAAAGCTATGCCTTAGTGGGTGTGGCTATTCCATTGAAACATTCAATGGACAATCTCATGCAACCCTTGCCAAAGCCTTTGCCAATCCAGTCAACCAGCAGCCAGCCACATGAACATTAACTTTCTTACCATGCTGGTACATATCTGCACAGACCCAAGTGCCATGTATGTCCCATGGGTTACAAACTTTCGATAAATGACATTTCAAATATTATTACACTGCTTTGTGGTTGCCACCTCAAACCTTTTTTGACTGGTTCCTCTTGAAGGACATTATAAAGGCTCATACAAAGGCAATGGGAGCAAAGAAGGCTGGAAAAAGCCCATTACCACGCCCTTCCAGTAATCCTTAATAGGAAATCTGTTCCTTTACCATTATGTGGTTATCTAAATGGTTTGTGAAATGTATTTTAGATTTAGGGCATATAATTTCCTCAGGCAGCCTATTCCAGGGGGCCACCACCCTCTGCATAAAGAAGGCCTTCATTCTATTTATGTATTATTTTATATGTCTGAGCTGAAGTGGGTAATGTCTGGTTCCTTTAGTATCATTTTTGAATTGGAGATTTAGTTTGTTTAATATGTAATCATCTCTCATTATATCATAGCATAGTAGCAGGTCCACCCTAACTCTCCTAGTCTCAAGTGATATAAACTTTCATTCTTTCAGTCGCTCAAGATAGGGCATATTTTTAATAATATATATCATTTCTGTGGCTTGTCTTTGGACTTTTTCTATACTTTCCAAACACCCTTTTGAAATTGGACCCCATACTGGGGCCCTATAGTCCAGAATTGGTCTAACATATGCCCTATACAAGGGCATGATCACCTCTCTATTGTGACTCTTGAAGTTTCTTTTAATATTCCATAACATTTGTTTAGCTTTTATGATCTGTTTCTTAACATGGGCACAATATGTTAGTTTGTGATAAATAACTATTCCCAGATCATTTTCCTCCTCAGATTTGTGAAGCACCATACCATACATGCAGTAGTTACTCATTCTATTTTGACTCCCAAATTAATTACACAGCACTTATTTATATTAAAGCTCATACCCATGGATGATGCCCAGTGACAGATGCCATCCAGGTATGCCTGTAAGCTATTTGCCCCCTCAGGGTCTGTCACCACCCTAGCCAGTTTAGTGTCATCTGCATATTTACTAATCCAGTCACTTCCCCCCTTGCCCATACTGGACATAAAAATCCTAAAGAGCACTGGGCCCAAAACAGATCCCTAGGGGACCCCACTAGTAACACCAACTCTGTCAGAGTAATATCCACTTATACACACCCTCTGAGTTCTTTCACCCAACCAGTCTCTGATCCAACAGACCGCTCTGTGGTCTATTTTGATATCAGAAAGGCAGGGAAGACATTGTTATTTAGATTCTTCAATTAAACACATATGCCACAGTCCCATAGGCTGCCATTATCTGCCTTTTCCACTCTCAAAATGGACTGTTCTTTATGAATGGACAATGACTTTGACACTGCTTTTACAAATGATGTTCTGTGATAGAAACATAGAAACATAGAATCTGATGGCAGATAAGGGCTGCTTGGCCCACACAGTCTGCCCATTTCCCTACCTAATGGATAAGCTGCAGGTGTGCAAGAACAAGGGGGCACAATTTGAAGATAGAGGGGGGGCAGCTCAGAGGTAATTTAAGGAAGTATTTTTTCACAGAGAGGGTTGTGGATGCATGGAACGGCCTTCTGGAGGAGGTCATGGAGTCAAAAACAGTGGTGGAATTCAAGCATACATGGGACAGTCATAAGGCAATTCTAGGGGGTGGGGGTAGGAAGAAGTAGGCTGCTGGTTAACTAGGATCTGCAGCTTATCCAGTAGGCAGGGAAACGGGCAGACTGGGTGGGCCAAGCGGTCCTTATCTGCCATCAAATTCTATGTTTCTATGTTTCTATGTTTCTATGTCCTAGCTAACCAGCAGCCTACTTCTTCCTACCTCCCTCCCAGAATTGCCATATGCCTGTCTCATGCATTCTTGAATTCCACCACTTTTTTTAACTGCAAAACCTCCTCAGGAAGGCTGTTCCATGCATCCACAACCCTCTCCATGAAAGAATACTTCCTCACATTACCTCTGACCATCCCCCTCTAGCTTCAAATTGTGCACCCCTGTTGTTGCACACCTCTTTTTCTGAAATACACTTTGATAATACACATCAACAATTTTTCGTATTCACATATCCACTGTGGTGTTGACATACCTAGTTTCTGTTTTGTGTTTTATGATCTTACCATCTGTGATTAACCCTGTGTCAACTCCTGATTAGGTGCTACTTTCACAGTCACCCTGACTATCTGTATGCTACAGAAATGTAATTCATTTACATTATGAATTTTTATGCACTTTGAAAGGCAGATATTCAAATCAGTGTTTTAAAGCTTGATAGTAATTTACATCTTGTTTTAACTCATCCACCTCTAACCCTTTGCTGAATGAGGCATACTTTTATCCAGCATCTTTCATGGCTGCAGTTCTTTTACAAGGCTCACACCTCAGGCTTGTTGACATGATAAGACATACCATTGCTACACCTAACCATCTTATTTTTGATGTGTTGCCCTTTGAGCAAGGCAACACGGAGGGGACTGTTATGCCTGGGTCCCACACCATCCACCCATGTGTTCATACCACAGGTAAACCTTGTTTATTTTCACTGTGATATTGCTGTATTGCACTAATATATAGAAATAGGTATCCATCGTACAAGCATGGATGCTAGGACTATGCTTGCCACTAATATTTGCTGCTGTATATTATGTTTACATTATTTTATGGTTTTATATATGTTTTATGTTTATTACACCTGACATGCATATCTTTTATTTATTGTGTGTTCCTTTTATGTTCTGATATAATCAAGTGTAATTTGTGTCTTATACCAAAGTATCATGCCATGTGCATTTCTGCTTATGTGGTATTCTCTTTGTTCATAACATATAGCTGACAATGCATTTTCTTTGTTCTGAGATTTTTGCTTGCCTTGCAACTTTATTTCCTGTGTGATTTCACAAGGAAGCTGCCTTGTTTACATGCCTTATCTAATACTGTATGTTTATCATTTCTATAGCTGCATTCTTATCAGTCATATATAATTATATGATGGCAAGAAAGAATGTTGGTCTCTGATTGGCTGAAATGTCAGGGTACCCGTGATGTTATCCTGGCTTATCATCACAGGTATAGTGCCAGCCACATCAAAACCTCAATACCAGGTAAATATCCTTATGCAACAGCTGGCACACTGACAGCTATCAGGCACACATTCCAGCAATCAGATGTCAGAACTGCCTGAGGTAAATTTTACTCTGTTCAACATGTAAAATGCTCAGCAGTGGTTCTCCTGTGAAAAAGAAAACACAGCACCACATGTTCAGCTGAAAAAGAGAACAGAAGAACAAAGACACATTAAGCTCCCTGACGATGACCTTGACAAGCTGGTGTGTGACAGAAACTAGCTCTCCACAAAGTGCCAAACAACATGGGCCATCAATGTACTGAAGGACTGAGTTTCACAGACAGGTACAGAAATAGATTGCAACACAATAAATACATGTGACTTAAATACAGTACTTCGCAAATTCTATGGGTCAGTCCGTAATGCCTCCGGTGAGCCTTATGGCATCAGCAGTTTTATTGGTTTATAAGCGGGCATCAACCGCTTCCTAAATGAGCCACCTTTAAGTTGAAATATTAACATTTTAACAACTGCAGACTTCCAAAACATGAACAAGTTTTTTTTGGCCCAAATCAAAAACCTCAGGTGAGAGGAGAGAGATAAATCAAAACACCACCCGCCCCTCAGCAATATAGACCTCACACAGCTCCGTGAATCCCCAGCTTTAAGCACAGAAACTCCCAAGGGGACTGCTGTGCTGCATCTGGCTCGAACTCCAAATACACTTAGCCAGAAGCGGTTGTGAAGGCCAGCATAAATTACAACCCAATTCCTTTGAGTTCCACAAATCTGATGAGGGGCTGAACTATGTATCCTTAAGTTTTAATGAAAAAACAAAGAATCATGGAGATCCCCTTGAAAAGGACCGTGACAAGTACAAGGGAGCAATGTTCACACTGCCAGGTCATCCCCAGTGCCCCGTAGCAGCCCTTCAAAAATGTATCTTGAAGCTCCCACCAAATGCTCCTTGCCTATACATGCATCCTGTAGACAACTCATGAAGCCATGGGAAAAAGAACAACTCTGGTACAGCATGGAACCAATTTGAATTAATTACCTTTCTTCAATGCTGCCAAAAATCTGCCATGCTGCAGGTCTTCTGAACAGCTATACAAATCATAGCCTGCATGCAACAGCTATCCAGATCCTCAGCAATGCAGGCATAGAGAGTTGACAGATAATTTCAGTGACTGGGCACAAACAAGAGTCTTCTTTGAAGAGTTACTGGGGACCAACTTTACAGGAATGCTGAGAATGGAGTTTGATCCTATCCAGTGAGAGGCCAGAAGTCACAGGTTAGCATCAAACTCAAACACCACCTCCAGATGTCAACATGCTTCAGCAGCTACCAACGACCTCTGCAAATTCTGCAAGAGAACCCCAAGTAACACAAATGATCCAAGGCAATGAAGATGAGTACGAGTACCACAGCATAACTCCCTCAAATGAAAAAACACAACCGGAGAAGCAAGACACCAGCAACACACAGTTCTTCATTCAAGGCAACAGTATGTGTGTTTTCAATATCTACAAACCATAGACTGCAACAAGCTCTGTTTCAGCTTACCAGTTCTGGAAATAAAAAAGGCTTCCATTTCATAATGAACTAGTTCAGCTTACAATTAGCCAGTTAATCTATCTGTTGCATTTCAAAGTTAGAAAATAAATGTTTTAATGTTTAAATAGTTCAGCAATATTTATTAACTTAATAACTTATTCCTAAATAACTTTTTTACTTGAAATGTTATCTGTTTCATTTCAAAGTAAAAAAATAAATAAATGTTTGAACAGTTCAGAAATATTTATTAACTTAATAACTTATTGCTAAATAACTTCTTTACTTGAAATGTAACAAAAAAAGAAACTAGTTTACCTTGTGGAAGGACATTACTTTATTTTCACTCATTAAAAATATTTTAAACCCAAAACAAAAAGTCTCTTTAAGCAAGAAGCCACGAGGGGGTGCTGGTTATTGGGGGATTTACAATGGTTGGAGTGGTTTGCCCATGAGGCACAGCTGAGTGGGTAAATCCTTGCCAGCAGTGGTAAATCCCCCAATAACCTACATCCTCTGAGTGGCTTATTGCAATTATACCAAGGTTCATTTTTTTTACTATGATAAAATGCAACTTTTAAAGAGGTTGCTTTGCTTTTTTATTTTTATTGTATTTATTCTTGTGCTGCAGATGATTTGGATTAGGAGTAGGATTATTTGCTCATCAACAGCCATTGGTTATCAGAGGATTTACACCAGTGGTAAACTGCCAGTCTGATGATTTCATTGGCTGTTCACTTATGCCCATGGTATAATTGTTATTTATACACACAAGGGCCATTGCATGATAGGAATAATGCACTCCAGGGTGTGTGTCATGCTGGGATAACGTCACTTCTGGGGTGATTAGCTGCACTCAGCTTGCAGCCTCATGCCTAATCACCCAAGGCATGGTGTCATCCCAGCATGACACACACCCTGTCATGCATTATTCCTTTATTGTACGCACACCAATAGAGATGCAGCAAATTTAAATTTTGCTGGCCACTTTGTATTGTCATTCCACTATGCGGAGTGGCCAATATGAAAGGCTCACTTTGCCTTGTAATTATTACTTTGCATTGTCATTTCACCTTAACAAGAAGTAAGGCAAAGTGACAACAATATTGGTTGCCCCCACACACACAGTGACCAGAATTAATGTGCATTCCCAAAATGCTACTGTCTTGTGTTCAGAAAATTCCTCAGTGCTGATGAAGTGAAATGAGAGCACAACAAGAAATGCAAAGTCTCCCAGAATTAACGGCGCACTCAGTCATGTTAACAGTGGTCACACACAGTCACTTGAATTAATGTGCATCCCCAAAATGCTACTGTCTTTTGTCCAGAAAATTCCCTAGTGCTGACAAAGTGGAATGAGAGTGTAACAAGAAATGTAAAGTCTCCCAGAATTAAATAAAAGAAGGTTATTTGGTTATGATGACTTGCATTTAAGTAACCAGGGCTCTAGATTGCTGGGATGCATTTTTTATAATACATTGAGCAAACAAAAACAGGGAAAAAAACCTAGAAAATGCTGGGCACAGGGATAATACAAACTCCAAACCTAATTTACCTCAACAAAAAATAAGAGAAAAAATGAAACAAACTCAGAAGAATAAAATCAAACTTTCTTTTCTTCAAACCAATGCCAGAAGCATACATTCTGTAAAATTAGATGAACTGGAATTGTTACTTATAAGAGATACAAGAGATAAAATTGACATATCAGCTATAACAGAAACCTGGTGGGGGAACATAAATCTGGAACATGAATATACCAGGTTATAATACATGTTATAAAAATAGGATAACAAAACAGGAGGTGGGGTGGCCCTATTCATAAAAAATAATATCACATATAAACCCATTAAAGATTAGTCTGATGTCATATCAAGTGAAATGATATGGATAGAAATTATAAGGGAAAAACAACAAAAACTACTTGTAGCATTATGTTATAGACCTCCAGACACAAGTATGTTAGCACATCAACTAATACTGGATAACATTAGTACCAAAGTACTTCACAAAGAGATTATATTACTTACGGACTTTAATTTACCAGGAATAAACTGGCCAGAAGGATTGGCAAAAACAACTTAGAAATGTCATTCCTGGATGTGTGCAGCACAAATGGTCTACTTCAAGTAATCACTGAACCCACAAAGAACAACAATATTTTGGACTTAGTACTAACAGATATCCCACATCAGATAAAAAAATATATCTATCAAAGATCCACTAATAAATAGTGATCACAAAATAATTACTTTTGATACCCAAATATCCCCCCAAACAGTATCTGGTAAAACCATATTTAAAAACTATAAAAAAGCCAACTCTGATGAGATTAAAATAGAATTGGAAAGATGGCAATGGGATAATGGGTCCCTGCCATCCAAAGTACTTTGGAATAGAGCAAAAAATAAAATATTAGAACTTGAGGATGAATACATTCCCGATAAGATAACATAAAACAAAAATGGTAAAATACCCATCTGGGTAACACCAAAAAGATCAAATTGAATAGCTAAAAAAAAAGAAGAGCATTTAGAGCCTTAAAGAGGGACAAAAATGACTATAACAAATATAAATGCAAACTGATCCTAAGAGAATGTAAAAAAAAATAAGGGTAGAAAAGAAGAAAATACAATTTTAATTAGCATATATAAAGGATGGTGGTAAGAGCTTTTACTTCTAAGTAAACAACAAAAAACAGGTTGATAAATCCATTGGTCCATTGAAAATAGGATCAAATGAAATTGCAGCCCCACAGGAAATGGCTGAAGAATTCAATAAATATTTTTGCTCAGTCTTTAATCCTATAATCCCCAATACACAGAATATAAAAGAAAAGATAAACAACTATTACAGGGATCTCCCCAAGATGACGAAAAAATCGAAATTCAAAGTAAGCTGAGAACAATAGATACTAACAAATCACTTGGGCCTGATAAATTACACCCAAAACTGTTGAACAAACTAGCTTGCTGGTTAATTGACCCATTATACAAAATCTTTAACTTATCCCTCTTGTCAGGGTCTATACCAAATGATTGGAAAAAAGCACAGGTCGCCTCTATCTTCAAGAAAGGTGTTCAGACTGAATTGGCTAATTACAGACCAATCAGCCTAACAAGCATTGTGGATAAAATCTTCAAATCATTATTAAAAGTTAAACTGGAGGAAGACATGGTTACAAAAAAGATAACAGATCTCTCCTGACATGGTTTCAAAAACCAATGGTCCTGTCTTACCAGCAACTTAGTTTTCTATGAAAAAGTGAGTAAATTATTAGATGAAAAAATACCATGTGACATCATTTATCTAGATGTTTGTAAAGCTTTCGATAAAGTACCCCATGCAACTTCAATAACAAAAATACACAGATTAGGGATTAACAGCATAGTAGTAAACAGGGTGTAACAATGGCTAAAAAATCACACCCAAAAAGTATGTATTAGGGGACACTGCTCAAGTACTGGGCTAGTCACCAGTGGTGTGCCACAGAAATTTGTCTTGGGACCAGTCTTATTTTCCATCTTTGTATCAGACATGACCACAAATCTAAAGATCTGAGCAATAAAATTTGCAGATGAAACAAAAATAGTGGCCCCAGTTAAACTGATGATGATGATGAACAAGATATTACAAAAGATCTAAAAACACTTAAAGAGTGGGCAATGAAAAATAATATGACATACAATACCAATAAATGCATTATTATGCACATTGGTGGTGCAAACACCAAACAACACTATACAGTAAATAAGAATATTCTGAAATCAGTCCTCAATAAAAAAGACCTTGGTATTATTATATCATCTGACCTATCCTTTGGAAAACACTGTACTTGGGTCATTAATAAAACAAATCAAATAATAGGATGCATAAAGAGATCCTTTGTATCAAGAAGCAAGGACTACATTCTGCCCCCTTTATAGAGCTTATGTAAGACCACACCTGGACTATTACTCCCAATTATGGAGCCCATATTTTAAAAAATACATTCAAAGGCTTGAGGAAGTTCAAAGAAGGATAAAAAAAAATAATAGATAACATGCAAAATAAGAGTTATGTCAAAGTAGCCTCCGCAGTTGAGGAGAACAAGAGGTGACATACTTCTTATGTACAAAATATCAAGAGACCAGAAACTGATGTCACAGCTAGGCCTCACCTACAGTATAATAGAAGGGAATGCAACTTAAGAAGCCACACATACCAACTCTTATTTACCTATCCCAAAAGAGATAACAGAGCTTCTTTTTTACCCAAAGAATAACATCATTGTGGAACTCACTTCCTAAACACATAGTTACAGCAAAAAATCCAGAGATTAAAAAAAAAAAAATCTTGATATCTATTTACTAAACATCGAGTAAGTTGATTCCAGCTTGCTGGAGATGTACTTATATGAGCAATGGCTTTCTGTAAATCCATCAGTTCCTAGTATAACTCCTAGTATAATGGCACACTCAGTCATGCGTGCAGTGGTCACACACAGTCACCAGAATTAATGTGCATCCCCAAAATGCTACTGTCTTTTGTCGAGGAAATTCCTGACTCCAGATAAAGAGAAATGGGAGCATAAAATGGAAAGAAAAGATTCCATTTAATTCATGCCACACTCTGTCATGCATGCACACACTCCAATAAGAACTACAGTATGTCCCCTGCTGCTGCTTTTGGAATTTCATGTAATGTTTCTTGACCTGACTGGGCTGATGCATAGTGTCTTGCCAAATGATGTGCTAGAAAGATGACCCAACCATTGAGTTAACCATCCATGATGATGTCATAATGCTGTTGGTCACCTGATGTCTACTGCACTGACCCCCAATAGGAAGGATGCCCTCTGTGTGTACACTAATACTACCCTTGGTAAGTTAATGCACTTGGCACCATCATGGTTTTCTACAGAACCTGAGTTGACCTTGAATGTTCATATCCATTATACTGTATATAAATATATATATATATATATATATATATATATATATATATCTATATCTATCTATCTATCTATATATATATATATATATATATATATATATATATATATATATATATATATATATATATATCAAGATATATATATATACACACATATATATATATATATATATATATATATGTACACACACAGTATATATATATATATATATATATATATATGTATATATATATATTATATATACATGTAATCATTGCTTTCCTTTTTTGTATCACAGGTCATATAGTCAAACTTGGGGTGTGCATTTCTTGGCTTAATGAGGAATTTTGGTGTTGGAATACTGTCAAGCCAGTGAAGGTAAGTATTTTTTTTTGGGGGAGGCATTATTTAAAAAAGTTTAAAAAGATTCATCAATGTTTTGGTCATTTTTACAGGTCTTCAGCATATAATCAGAACAGAAAAAAAATTAACTGCTGTGATTCATGAAGAACATGATTTGTCTCATGATGAGTGTCTGGTGTGACATGACCAATGATAATAAACTGTACAGGAACATGAATACCTATGGTTGTACTTCCCTGACCTGTGCCATGCAAAACTACCTGATTTGAAAACTCATATCAACAAGTAAAATGGTGATTGAAGCCGAGACCCAAGATACTATGAAACAGGCTTACATGGAACTAACTACTAAAAAAACTTACAGGTTTGTGATTCATGAATTCAAGTCAAGTTTAGTTTATTTGTTCTTCCTAAAAGATTTGTTACAAACTTTTGTACATTACAAACTTTACAAACTACATACAAAAGATAGAATTAAAATAGAAAAAAGGCTTGACAGTACAAAGTTAATTTCTCTTTAGGATTAAAAAAATGTTTGAAGTTAAAATGGTATCTTTATCCAAATACATATATAATTTATAAATTTGTGCATTTAATTTATTCACTTCTAAGTCTCTTCAAATAAGTTTTTTTAAGCTTATTATGGACATTATAAAATTTCCAATACTTATAGCTTCTTCATTTGCCCCTGGGAGCATCAAAATAAAAATTGGTTCATAAACTTAATCTGCATATTTAGTCAAGAATTCCCTAAGAAATTTATTTTGAGAATAATTGTATAAAGGACATTGTATTATGACATGTGATAATGCCTCAATAAAAACTTTGTTACATAAACATTTTATCTCTTTTGATTTAACTTGTGTTGTTGATCTATTACAATAAGTATATTTTGATTTAATTAACCCAAATCTTGCCCAGGTAATTGCTTTCTGATATTTAGGGACTAAGGAAATTTGAAGGTAATCCTCAAGGTTTGAATCTATTTTGTATTGACTAAACCAAGAGGATTGCCATTGGGCATGGGCTTGGATCATCTGAGTGTCTGATGCCAGAAGGAATATTTTCTTTTTTACTGTGTCCTTGTAAGACTCATGAATCTTTATGTTAAGATGATAGTCTTGCCATAAATGCATTAACGCAGAATTATGAAGGTTTTTCAAAAATGCCTTTAACCATGAAGAAGAGAACCCCTCATTATACCATGCTTCTTTTTCATTTACACAAAATAAATGTAAATGATTTTTGGTAGTGTTTATTATTCTAAGCCAATATGAGCTTAACCTCAATTTAATGAGATCAGCCAAAGATAATCTATCTAATTCTGCTCTTACGATGGCACTTACCATTGTGGCTGGTACTTGTAAAATGGCTTTGTAATAATACAACAAGGGTATTTCTAATTGTAATATTGGTTTGACTCCCCATATTTCTCTCCCTATAAAAGAAGAGGTGTAATTGTTGTTTCCCCTTCCTTAATGGCTGGGGTTAACGAGTAGCCACCCAATTTAGAATTAAACCTTAGCAATGCTTTAACTACATGTTTTGCTTTAACTATTTTTTCCTTTATGTGTAAATTCCAAAAACTTTTAGCATGAAGCATTATACCTAGATATTTATATGATGAAACCACTTCAATACATTTGTCTTTATAATAAATCCTTGGTTTTTCTGTTTTATTCCCTAAACCATTAGTTTTGTTTTCTCCAGGATTATTCCAGTTCTAACTTGCTACATTTAGTTATCAGTTGGTCTAATTTAATTTGTATTCCTTTAGAGAACAGAGACAAGAGTATTAAATCAGCTGCATATGCAAGGGAATGAACTTGTAAGTTCTTTATTTTTGGGGAGTCCAGACGATTGTTCAAGTCAAAACTTAATAAGGAATCTATATATATATATATATATATATATATATATATATATAGATAGATAGATAGATAGATAGATATATATATATAATATATATATCTATATATAGATATATATATATATATATATATATACTGTAGATATATAGATATATTGAATAATAATGGCAACAGTAAACAATCTTGCTTAACCCATTGATTGGATGGAAAATAGTCAGTAATATTGACCAGCTGGTCAAATCTTACTGCTGTATTTGTGTTGAAATAGTGAAGGAAAACAAGGATTAACAAAAAAATGGGAATACCACAATTCTCAAGAGTTTCCCAAATAATCTTCCTATCCACTGAATCAAATGCAGCAGTAAAATTGATGAATAAGCCATAAAGATTAATTTTCCTGTACTGAATATACTTCTCCAATAAATGAGCCAAAACAAACACATTATCACTTGTAGAGTATCCCTTATGAAATCTGGCTTGACATTTAGATAAGGGACTTTTTGTTTCAACCCAATGTTGCAATTTAGTTAACAAAATGCTAGAAAAGATTTTACCTACAATGTCCAGGAGACTTACTGGACGATCATTACTGGGGTATAACACAAACCTTTTTTATGAATAGGAATTATTATACTTTTTTGCCATGCACTGGGAATAAATATTTCTCTTAAACAAACATTAAACAGATTTACTAAGAAAGGTATCTAGAAATTTTGATTTTCTTTGTAAACCTCTCCTGAAACTTTGTCCAGACTGGGGGCTTTGTTATTTGCCTATGTAGATATAGCCAATATAACATCATTAATTGAGAAAACCAAGGGATTATATACTGGTGAATGTACTCAAACAGGAAGAGACTGTTCATTAATATTGGTAATAGCATTGTTAAATAAATTTGAGAAATAAATTACCCAGGTTTCCTTGGGAATATAGGCTGTTAGTGTTGTTTGATATCATTTAACACCCTTTGCTACCATGCTTCAGAAAGCTTTTGTGTCATTTATTGCTATAGCTTGGTGCATAGATACCCATCGTTTTTGAATAAACTCAAATTTCTTTAGCTTTAAAAATTTCTTATATGCTCTCTGTGCTTGATTTAGATTTGCATTTCCAAATTTAGAAGGATTTTTAAGATTCTCCCTAATTAACTTCTCCAACTTATGTTTCTCTTTTAAACACAGAGTCAAACCAAGTCAAAGGGGAGGATTTTTGATCAGTATGTACATAGATTTCAGTTGTGATAATAGAGAGTAACTCCTCAAATATTTTAATAATATCCTGATTTAGATTGTTTAATTGCATGATGTTATCTAAAAAGGTTGAATTAACAGAGTAAAGGATATGTTCAATTTTCTTCATATTCTTATCATTTAAATGAAGACTAGCTTTCCCAGCCGGGACTATTGGGACTGAATAACGACCACTTGATGTTATAGTATTTTTGTCCTTTAAAGTATCTAAACTAACCATCAAAAGTGCATGATCACTTTCAGGTCTTATTATTATCAGAAAATTCTGCAAATGTTTGTAGCTTTCTGGAGAGATTAAAACAAAATCAATTACACTATTCCCATTTTTGGAATAGTATGTGAATGCTCCATCCGGGTCCCCCATTCCTCTTCTGTTCAAAATCAATAAGTTATTGCTGGTAATAAACTCTTTTAACTTGCAGCCAGCCTTATTTAAACATGTATCTACAGATTTTCTTCGGCTTAAATCACCCATATATATATATATATATATATATATATATATCAAAGATTGTAAAGAGGATAAATTGTCAAATTTGGAAATACGGGCATTAAAATCTCCCCCAACCAGGATGATATCAATGTTATGTTTTAAATATAAGGAGTATATAACCATCGTTAAATCAGCCTAATATTCAAGCAAAACATTAGGTGGTAGGCCTGGAGGGACATACACATTCATAACCAGAAAAATGTGTAAATCTCACTTGATGACATTTAACAAGGAAATATTTCTATATATAGCTTGATCGAGCACTTGTATTCCATTTCTAATTTAACAAAGGTGGTTAAGCCTCCCTTAAATTTTCCATATTGTTTTTCTCTTGTTGCTGGTAAACTAAATGCTCCATAACCATTGAAATATACTTCTTCGGAAGCCCACATTTCTTGTAACAACATTAATTCAAATTGCATAACAAATTCCTTCCAGTGGTTATCAATCAATTTGGACCCCAGACCCACTATATTCCATGTTAGGAAATTAGAAGATTCCATTGTTAATATGTCCCGATGATCTGAAATCTCTCTCTTATTATTCATAGAGAAAAGGGAAGTCTGTGGGGTAAACAGTCAAGAATCTTTGTTCTTCACTGAATTTGTTTCATTTGTAGTTACCAGAGACTGAGAGTCAATCAAGTGTATATGTATTCTGTCCAGTTTATACGCATTAAGCAATAGATCCCTGAATAATATTGCTGATTTTATTTCTATGTTTATTTGAGTATCTGGAGCTTTGGTGTGGACTCTCCTAATAGGCCTTATTTCCATGAGGGGAATTTCTGTGTCAATACAGATATTAAGAAGAAGAGAAAAAAGACTGTGCTGTGCACTCAAGAGATGCAGACACAAAGGCACAATGACACCTAACCAGTGCTCACAAATCACTAATCCAAATCTTGAAAAGAATACCTTTTGTCAGTTGGGGGAGTAGTGCATGGCAGTATCAGGCCACTACCAGTAAATATACCACAAAGCAGTACAAAGAATTCATGCAGGTGTGGTGGATAGCAGGTTCACACTGCTGCAATTATTCTGTGGCACAATAAAATTTGTCTGATTTGATGGCACACATCACACACACACTCACACATTGCACTACAAGTATTTTTTTTTTTATTTATTTAGTTTTTGTTGATCGGGTAAGTGCGCTAGTCAAATTCTGCCTATTTTCACGCACAACCCAGGGTATGGGATACAGGTGAATACCAACTGACTTTGAACCAGATTAAGCTGTTGGTGGTATTTTTAGTGAATGGCAGGAAATTTGGCCAGAGCACCGGGGGATCTTCCCCTACTCTTTGTTACGGGGCACTGTCCCCATGGAGGTTGACGATATGCAGGCTTATTCTGTTGGTGTACCTGTGGGTGTGCAGATCTCCCAACCCACAGGTCCAGCACAGGAGATTGACAACACCATGGAATTAGAAGATTTAGTTGCTGAAATATCTCCAGAGCTGACCTCTACACATTCTGGATTATTTTCATCAGATGAAGTAAGGTTGTCACATTTATTACAGCAAAATAGAACCTTGGGTTATGAAATGCTACATGCAACTGACAGCAATGAGTTAGCAAGGTCGGGAGGTGAGCAAACAGGTATAGAGACAACAAAGAACTTGGATCCCCAAGTTGTGAGAAGTGCAGCGCATTTATTGAAATAACTAGCTGTGGAGCAAGTAGCTTTGCTGACTGCAGCCATGGCTCCTGTTAGAACACCCTGTGACGTACCTGCATCAATGGAATTCCTTTTGCCTGAGCCAGAGCCTGTGAGACTGAAATTGACAGAAGTGGTTCTGCCTACAACAGCGTTAGAAACACACACTATCATGGACACTGAAGGTTGCTCAGTAAGTACTGGATATGTAATCACTAATGTTGTTGAGAAAGCTGAAAAGTCGGGTCTCATTTTAAGGAAAGGGAAAGAGAATGACATTCCACTACCTAAAAGGTAGGGGAGATCCCCTCGTTCATTGGCCCATTCTTTACAAAATGCAGGGTGGAAGAGGGTTGAAGCTGGAACTTGGATTCCTGACCCTGCTCACAGTCCGATCCTTGGGCAGTGCACAAGTAATAACCCTTCTGCTAGGGACACTGGCAGTAAGGATACGAACATTGAGGTTATTGTTGATACTAATGCACAAGAGGCACCACAGGATGCAAGGGATAAAGAACTACCTGTAAATATGACTTCTAATTCATCCGAAGATGAAGAGCCTAGTAACCAGCCTACAGAATGGGGAGACAGAACTGAGGCCAAACAAAGTCCTCCACAGCAACACTCTGAGTATAGAGAATGATCCAGAGCAAAATGGGAGGAATTTAGGAAAAAATATCCTTTTGCTGGGCCCCCCCATTACAGAGACACAATGCAGTTCATTTATAATATCTAGGCAGATTAGATGTTGCATCAGATCGCTTATATGTGGGAAGACAATTATTAAAAATGTCTCTGGGGTTTTTTCCCAATAAAATACATGCATTGATACATGTTTCAGGAGTAAGTTTATATGATGTCAGCTTTAGTATTCCCAAAGGTTTGGATCATTTCTGGTCCAAATATGAATCCCAGAAGTACACAGCATTATGGTTACCTTTTAGGGCCATTCCCTTAACAAGACCAACAATTAAATATGTAACAGTGTTGTTTAGAAATGAAACTGTAGCTGTTCATGATATTACTCATTGGATGTAACAGAGGTGTGATGTATTGGGTCTCCCCCAAACCAATATTTGATGAAAAGCATTTATAGAATGGGAGGTTGAAAGTATAAAGTACGACTGCGAAATAATAGCTTGGGGCCAGTTCATTTGCCAAATAGTTTATTTTTGGGTAGGGAAAGGGGTCATTGTTTTTACATTGGCCTAGCCAAAGGCCAGTTTTAAATGTGGGGTCTACACGCATCTCAATTCAGCCTATGATAGGCTGAGGTGTAATTTATGTCTCACCTTTGGACATAATAGTACAGACTGCCGTGAGGAACTGAAATGTTACCTATGTGTAGAGGTTGGTCATGCATACTGAGCTTGTCCCTGGGCCACACATAATCGCTTGGATCATCGGTGCCAGGACATTATAATCCAAGAGGCCCAGAGGAAGGATATGGCATCATGGAAACCTCCTGTTGGTCAATCAGATAGGTCCCACTTTGATCAGGCCCCAGCTGATCCTGCTTCCTCTACCACTGACCCTCCTCTTCTCCTGTTGTAATCACTGAACCTGAGCAGGAGGAAGATAGCATTGCTCCTGAGGAGGCTACTGTCTCCGAAGGTGGGGTCACTGTAGCTGTGGAGCCCCTAGTTCACCTCGAAGTAGAGCAAGAACATGAAGAAATGCACCCGCCAACTGTTCAGAGTCTGTCCAAAAAGAGAGGTATTAGGCAATCTAAGCCCCGATCCAAAGTGGTTAGGGCTTATGTGTCTGGAGGGCAGATTCCCCTTGCAAATAAATATGAGATCCTGACTGGGAGCTCACAAGAGTCTGAACAAGGTGGGGATTCTAAAGCTTCATCTCTGATCCTTATTTCCTCTGAATCAGAGGAAGATCCGCAGTGTACCATAACTAATGAGGAAAGGAAAAAAAATGGGTATTAGGACTAGGAGAAGTACAAGATAAAAAAAAAACACCGTAGATAAAATCGCCCTTCTTCTTCTCAAAGACTTAGTTCAACTGTGCACATTGCTACAATTAATGTTAATAGTCTTAAAAATGCAAGATGAAGGTTGATCACTTTTTCAGTGTTAAATGATCTGTGCTGTGATATATATATATTACAGGACATTAGGCTTAATACAACTTCCTTGGTCAGAGCTGCACAGAAATTGTGGTGCTGGGGCCCCTCCTTTTTTCCTTTGGGATTCATGTTTGTGATGGGGTTGGAGTTTTGTTTAGGGGAGATGGGTTTAAAATGTCAAAGCTGGTCGATATTAGGCCAGGAAGGTCTTTATTACTAGATTTTGTGTATAAAGAAGTCGCTTGGAGACTTATAACAATTTATGCCCCGCTTAGGTAGAAAGATAGGGTGGACCTTTTAATGAGATAAAACCCTTTTTATTTTCCACCAAACAAATTCTTTGGGGAAGTGACTTTAATTGTGTGGTGTCTAGGCAGGATAGAGGGGTAGTGACTAATAAGTTTTTTTGTGATTCCAGTGTCCTTGGTCAATAATTATTCAATGTGACTTACAAGACACCTACAGGACCTTACATCCACAGGGGGCTCATAAGTATCACAAGGACTGATTTTTTATTTACTCAGAGATATATAAATCTACATCAAGCAGATACAATTCCTTAAGAGACTTCTGACCATTTTATCTATCTATTTATTTATTAGAATTTTGGATAAATACCTTTGAGCCAGTGGCTCTTTTACAAAGGTTCCATGTCAGTATACAAAGAATAGGAGTACAGTTTGTCTGAGATTAGCAGGCAAGCAATTTGAATACAAAATTCAGTACAGGGTGTACATGGTCTAAAGCTACAGGTGATATAAATAACAGAACAACATAATCAGGCATACATTTAAGAATGATGAGTCACAATAAATAATATTTACATGAATTAAAGCTGCCAGAAGGGCATTGTCAAAGGGAAAGTAGAGTGGAAAAAACTGAGTTGCTTCCAATTGTACCATGTAGCATAGGAAAGTGGAAGAGGGAGTGGGTGTAGAGGGGTAACTGGAAGGGAGGGAGGTAGAAGGAGAGGTGGGTGGGAGGCAAGGATTGGAGAACAAGTGCAAAATTTAGAGGGGTGAGCAGATTAAAGAGGGAGAGAGGAAGGGAGTTGAAGAGGGTAAGAGAGGAAGGTCTTGGACCTGGGCTAGGGAGAGAGGAAAGGTAGATATGGGGAGGGTGGTGGCAGGCAAAGGTGGTAATAGTAGAGAGGTATGAAGAACAGAAATGACTACCTCGGAGGTTAGGAGAAACAGTCACAGGAATGTAATTCTAGTTTTGGTGTTAGGGGGCACGTCAGGTCCCCAGCATGGGAGGAGCTACTAGAAACTTAATACCTCTTCACTGTGTGAGGAAGCCTTGTTAAAACATACCAGAGAGTTTTTAAATGCAAGAATGTCTGTTGCTGGATTGGTGGAGGATATTAGTCATTGGTAGGTGGTTACTAAAAGGGAGTCACAATTTTTATTCCAGTGTTTTTCTACACGTTATAGGAGTAACACCTATAAACGATACCTTAGTCTTCGAGCACAACTGGCAAAAGTATATTCTGAAATTAATATACAATATATTAACTTAACAGCTCAAGTTAATAATTTAAAGAAAGAAATGTAGGTATTACAATATTTTTGAGCAACCTCCTTGTTAAATGAGCACATAATCTGTTCTCCTGGCAAAATAGGCTTTGGAGACGCCTTTAAACATTGTATACAAAGAGCCTCGGATAAGTTCTTGGCAACAGTAAAGAATATTGCTGGAATTCATGTATCTACTGGTCCAGAGATTTTGAAAACTGTAACCAGGTATTTAACTGAAATGTATACTGCCCCCCAAATTGAGGATCAAGCATTAAGAGATTCTTTCTATTCTCAATATTCCAACAACCCCAGATATATGTGTAGCTGCACTTACAGAACCCATCTCTAAAAAAGAGGTCGATCTAGCGATTAATAAATTGAAAGTGAATACTGCACCTGGGATTGATGGGATACCTACAGAATTTTATAAAACATTTGCAGACCTATTAAGGGAAATATTAGTTGTAGTTTATAATTGGGTATTGGATCATTTGGAGGTGTATTTTCATTTTTGTATTGCAGTGCAAATCCTCTTATATAAAAAAGGGGACAAGTCTGACTTAGTCAATTGGAGGTCTTTGAGCCCACTGGATGTAGACTACAAAATATTAATGAGAATACTCACAAATAGGTTGGTGAAGACAGCTTTTGCTTTAGTTTCTGTGGCTCAGACCTGCTCAGTGCCAGAATGCTCCATTGAGCAAAACCTGTTGTTAGTAAGGGAACTTGTTGAACAAGGGAAGGAGGGGGAGGCTCTCAGTGGGCATATGATGTCATTGGACCAGGAGAAGGCCTTCGACAGAGTTCCTCATCAATTTATTTCCTCTGTGTTACAAAGTTATGGGATTCCGCATACCCTTGTTGCATGGATAGAATTGCTCTATAGGAAGGTGATGGCTATTCCTTTAGTTAATGGGAGGTTAGGCTCTTAAATTAACATTATGCAAGGAGTTCGGCAGGGGTGCCCATTGAGCCCCCTGTTATATGGTCTTTGTTTAGTCCCCCTGTTACAGCTCATTCAAAAAGATGAACTCATAAGGGGTATTAAACCCATTGGGGGGGTCATTGGAGGCTAAAGTAGCAGCATATGCGGATGATATTTGTGTGTTTATTGCTGATCAGGGGTCGGGGTCCAGGTTCTGGAATCAGTAGAATGGTATTCGACGGTTGCTGGAGCTAGGGTAAATAAGGGGAAGATGGTTACTTATCCCCTTAGTGACACTACCCCTCAGATGGGGTTCTTTCAAGGAATAAAGGTGCCCAAAGACCCTTTTAAGGTTTTGGGGGTTTGGTTTGGGAGGGGAGATAATGGGTTGTTAAACTGGTCAGTAAAATTGGAGGTGGCTACCTCTAAAGTAGCTCTTTGGTGGACTTGGCAACAAACTAAAAAGAAAAAAGTAGTGGTGGTAAAAAATGTTTTGCTTCTAATTTTTTTATTCATCAGTGTTATATACCCCATTCCTTTGGCCTTGGAAATGTCACTTTTGAGTTTGGTTTTTCAGGTTATTTGGGGGAATCATTTAAATCCTATCAGGAGGAAAGTTTTTTATTTACCAGTAGAACAACGGGGGTTGAACTTGTTAAATCCCTTGGCTTTTTATTTTAGTGTGTTTTTTAGCAAGAATCTGTCAGATTTTGTTAGATCTAGCATGGCTATATGGACGTTATATGCACGGAAATGGCTAGACCCCTTTTACCAGGTATGAGATAATGATGGGGTATTGAAAGCTCAGCTAAAGATGAACTGTGTTTTTTTTTTTCAGCCAGCATTGGTGAAACTTAAAAAATTGAAGCTGTCATCATCCATCAAACATTGCTGAACAAGTAGATTAGTATATGATACAATACAGTCACAGATGTATGTGACACATACTGATTTTAAAGATATACCTCACAATTATCACACTCTGGTATTGGATTCTTGGATTCCATACATGCCACCGAGACTATGGGACATAATGTGGCTTACTTCCCATGGTAGGTTATATGTAAAGGGTAATGCTAAACATAAGAGTCAGGAAGAACGTATATGCTCAAGATCTAATTGCATTGCACAGTAAGAAACTATTGTGCATTTTCTTATTCAGTGCCCCTTTGTCCAGGAGATATGGTCACATTTAGCAAAAAAATGGTCCAACTTATGTTGGGGGACAGTAACTTACGAAGAGGCAGTGCGGGGTTTTAGTTTGGGGAGGATGAGGTTGGATGACAGACTGATTCAGCTTATTTTTATCCTTTATAAAATTCATTTTATGGCAATCACGATGCAAGTTTGTTTTGCAACAAATGTATCAGTATCCTAGTACTGTTATATGCATTATTGAGCAAGAATTGTATAAACAACATATGTTTGAAAAGCGACACATGTACATAGAAACATAGATTTTGATGGCAGATAAAGACCGCTTGGCCCACCCAGTCTGTCCATTTCCCTACCTATTGGATAAGCTGCAGATCCTAGTTAACCAGCAGCCTACTTCTTCCTACCCCCACCCACTAGAATTGCCTTATGACTGTCCCATGCATGCTTGAATTCCACCACTGTTTTTGACTCCACAACCTCCTCCGGAAGGCCGTTCCATGCATCCACAACCCTCTCTGTGAAAAAATACTTCCTTAAATTACCTCTGAGCCACCCCCTTCTATCTTCAAATTGTGCCCCTTGTTCTTGCACACCCCTTTTTTTGAAAGATGCTACCCTCTTGGACTTTGTTGATTCCCTTGAGATACTTGAAAGTTTCTATCATGTCCCCCCTCTCTCTCCTTTCCTCGAGGCTATACATATTCAGCTCCTTAAGTCTCTCTTCATATGTCTTCCAGTGCAGACCCTGCACCATTTTAGTTGCCTCCTCTGGACAACCTCCATCCTGTCTATGTCCTTGTGGAGACTGGGTCTCCAGAACTGCATGCAGTACTCCAGATGGGGTCTCACCAGCTGTCTGTACAGAGGGATAATAACTTCCTGTTTTCTACTGGTGATGCCTCTCCCTATGCATCCCAGTATCCCCCCAGCCCTCCTTGCTACCCTCTCACATTGCTTGCCCACCTTTAGGTCATCTGATATGACTACCCCCAGGTCCCTTTCCATTTTTGCTGTTGTTAGTATCTCACCCCCCATTGTGTACTCTTCCCCTGGGTTTTTGTTTCCCAGGTGCATTACCTTGCACTTCTTAGCATTGAATCTAAGCTGCCATATATTTGACCATTCCTCTAACCTTGCCAAGTCCCTTCTCATCCTTTCCACCCCACCTTTGCATCAACTCTGTGCAGATCTTTGTGTCATCTGCAAAGAGACATTATTTCTTCCAGTCCCTCTGCAATGTCGCTTATAAAGACATTGAAGAGGACTGGTCCTAATACTGAACCCTGTGGTACCCCACTTAGTAACCCCTTTCTTCAGAGTGGACTCCATTTACTATTATCTCTGTATTCTATTCTCCAGCCAATTTTTACCCAGGCTGTCATCTTGGGACCCACTCCCAGGCTGGCTAACTTGTATATTAATCTTTGTGTGGGACTGTGTCAAATGCCTTGCTAAAGTCTAGGTAGGCCATGTCCACAGCCCCTCCTGATCTACTACTTTGGTCACCCAGTCAAAGAAATCTATCAGATTTGTCTCGCATGACCTTCCCTGGCCGAATCCATGCTGCCTTGGGTCCTGAGCCCTCTGGCCTCTAGATACTCAACAATTCCTTCCTTCAGAAGTGATTCCATCATTTTCCCTACCACTGAGGTTAAACTAACAGGTCTGTAGTTTTCTGCTTCTGCCTTGCTCCCACTTTTGTGAAGGGAATCACATCTGCCCTTCTCCAGTCCTCGGTACCACCCCATCTTCCCATGATTTGTTAAAGAGGGTAGTCAGTGGTGTCACTAGTTCTACCCTTAGTTCTTTTAGAATTCTGGGATGAATCCCATCAGGCCCCATTGCTTTGTCCACCTTCAGTTTTAAGAGTTCTTTCAGAACCCTTTCTTCTGTAAATGGGTAGGTATCAACTTCTGTATCCAGAGTGTTTCTGCTGTTTGTTTTAGGTACCTCCCCCACTTCCTTTGTAAATACTGAGCAAAAATATTTGTTTAGTATCTCTGCCTTTTCACAGTCACCCTCTGCCCACCCTCCTTCCTCTTTATTAAGCCTCACTAGCCCTTCCTTGGTCTTCCTTCACTCCCTGATGTACCTATAAAAGGTTTTATCCCCCTTCTTAACTGAGTTGGCTATCTTTTCCTTGGTTTGGACCTTTGCTGTTCTGACTGCCTTCCAGCTTCCTTTGCTTTAACTGATACAGTTCCCTGTCCTGCTCCTTCTGTGATTTCTTGTACTTCCTGAATGCTTTTTTCTCTTGAACCTTCACTGCCACTTCCTTTGAGAACCACAGTGGTTTCTTACATCGTTTTGTTTTGTTAATTTGCTTCACACAAAGGCTTGTTACCTCTGTGATGGCAGTTTTATTATTCCCCATTGTTCTTCCACCCTCCTTCCTGCCCATTTGCTAGTGCATTCCTTAGGCACTCACCCATTTTGGCAAAGGTCAGCCTCCTAAAGTCCAGTACTTTTGCCTTTGTATGGCTTGACTCTATTGCTGTGTTTATTGTGAACCTATACTGTTCGATGGTCGCTAGTTCCCAGATGGCTACCCACTTCTACATCTGTGATCCTCTTCATCTCCATTTGAGAGAACCAGGTCTAAGATTGCTCTCCTCGAGTGGACTCCAATACTAGTTGTCTAAGGCATGCCCTTGTAGGGCATCTAGAATAACCCCACTCTTTGAAGTGGCTGCTGCAACTGCATTCCAGTTAACATCTGGCATATTCAGATCACCCATCAGCAATATCTCCTTTTTCTGCCATTCTAAGTATTCTTTCTCTCATTTCCTTGTCCATTTCCTCCCCCTGAGAAGGGGGTCTGTATACAACCCCTGTGTGGATTGTGGTGCCATTGCCGGTCTCCAAATTTACCCACAGTGCTTCTTCTCCTTCCTGTTTTGCATTTTGTTCTGTTGCTTTGATTCCTTCCCTTATGTAAAGAGCTACTCCTCCTCCTCTTTTACCCTCCCTGTCCCGCCTGTATATAGTGTAGCCTGGTATGTTTATGTCCCAGTCATGGTTTTGTGTGTACCATGTTTCTGTGACTGCCACGATATCCAGATGTTCCTCCTCCATCAAGGCCACTAATTCAGGAAGCTTGTTACTCAGACTATGGGCATTGGTACTCATTGATCTCGATTTTTTGATGGCTTTACCTTCTTTTGCAGCATCCCCCTCTGACCTGTCTACCTCGCTCTTTTTCTCATTTAGTATCCTGTTTTGTAGGGAAAGGCTGGGATTTTCCTGTTGCTTATCAGTGCCTCCTCCTTGTCTAGTTTAAAAGCTTGCCAATGAAGCATTTAAACTGATTGCTCAAAAGACTTGTTCACTTCCTGGACAGATGCAGACCATCCTGCCAGTATAGGCTGGTGTCCCTCCAGGTGGAACCCCAGTCCCCAATGAAGCCAAACCCCTGTGCCATGTACCATGAAGTTTGGGCAGTCCGGTGGCATAATGTTCCTTTTATGAAAGATAAAATTAGATGATTTTCCTTTCCCCTTTTGTTTGTTTTAGAAACTCCAAAAATTGTACAGTTGTTTAACTCTATCACTGATATTTGTTGTTTATTTACCTTTGATTGTATACTGTTTAATTTCTCTAATAACATTTTCCCCTACTCTTTTCGAGAAGCACCATAGGATCTTTAACATCCACCTGAACTACCACCAGAACAGGCAGATGGAACCTCGGTTTTAATGTCTCATCCAAAAGACGGCACCTCACTAGTGCAGCACCAACCCATGCTGCACTACAGTGTCAATATTGGGATTCAACCCAAGTGCTTAGTGTGGGGATAGAACCCACTGCCTTCTGGTCTCCCAGCCTCAGAGGTGAGTCTGCTACCTGCGGAACCACTGACACTGCCAAGTAATGTGTAGAAAATTCAAAACTTCAGTAACACAACCAAATATTTTAAACAAACTGAAATTGTGCACTGCTGCACCAAAGTCATATAAAAATAACGTAGCCGCCTTGCAGTTCAAAGACACAACCTCTACCGGTTTCGCACTAAATGTGCATCATCAGGAGGATGATACACCACATGTCCACCACTCTTAAATAATGTCCAATTTAAAGTGACCATACACCTAAAGAGAAAATGTGCATCACAGTATGTACAACCGTACAATAAATACATTCCAAAAAATACAATAGATGTTTTTTCCTTAACTCAAGGCTGTTTGCTCATGGTTAGATTATTATAGATAATCCCTTTACATTACAGGAATTCATGTGCCACATAGTCCCATAGGGTTCTAATATTTAAATGTGTATCTGCAATCAATAAAAGGCTATCATCTTTTATTCAGCTCATATAAAAAATCTATTAAATTCAAATACTGTTCACAAATGGATAGTATTGAGCAATTTTTCATTTTATCATTAATCCAATATTGCTATAAACTATAGAAATTATCACTACTAGTTTACTCGTATAACAGGATTCCATGTTTCTTGTGAACTGCCATTTACTGCTATACAGATAATGGATCTTACAGGCTATTAGCACTATCTAATGCAGAAAAAGAGAAAAAGACGAATGTAAAACTCCAAGTCTCTCCACCATAGTACAACAATCACAGAGGTAGCAATAATATCAGTGTAGTACAAAGTCTATTATTCTGTAACCCATTAAGGTTTTTAATGTTTCTTTTTTTCTTTTCTTTTTTCTGTTATATTCTCTCTCTCACAATTTATTTCCTTCTTCTTTTGTTGATCAATGGCATTACATTCAATTTGTTGGATTAATGATAAAATGAAAAATTGCTTAATACTATCCATTTGTGAACAGTATTTGAATTTAATAGATTTTTTATATGAGCTGAATAAAAGATGATAGCTTTTTATTGATTGCAGATACACATTTAAATATTAGAATCCTATGGGACTATGTGGCACATGAATTCCTGTAATGTCATTCAGTCCTGGTGGTCACCCCCCGGGTGAATATCCAATATGCTTCCCTGTCTAATAGAAGGTCATTTACACTACCTCCTCGTGGTCCCAACTTGACCAGTTCAATGCCACAAAATTTAAACTCATGTTTGCTGTTATCATTTCTGTGTGTCATGCAGTGTGTAGAAAGGGCACTCCTATTGTTACCTTTTGCTATGCTTCTCATGTGTTCGCCTATCCTGATTTTCAATGGACGTGTGGTTTTGTCAACATAAAAGGCCTCACAACTACAAGTGGCCAAGTAGACCATATTTTCTGTAATGCAACTGAAGAAGGACTTCATTGTGAACAATCTCCTGGCAGCCACTGTTCACTATAAGCCAATCCTCTATGCTGATGACCTGGTCATCCTGACACACTCCACAGAAATGGGGGTCATCAACCGCCATCTGAGTGATGACCTGGTGAACATTCAGACATGGATCCCTGCCCACAAGCTGGTCCTTAATCTTAAAAAAACCCAGGCCATGCTCATTGGGTCTCAGGTCAAGATCAAGGCCTCCCATATGCGGTTCTGTGTCCCAGGAACTGATGGCACCCAAATCCCTGTCACGGATAACTTCAAATACCTCGGGGTGATGCTGAACCCCCAGCTGGACCTTGACCGCCATATCCAGATCACATGCAAGAATGTCAACTGCAAACTGGGTCTGGCCTGCAGAGCCAAAAACAACCATACCCCAGTGGCACGTGTTGCCCTTGCCCAAGGGGTGCTCCTCCTGTCACTCTGCTACGGGATCCTGTTGTTTGTCCGCTCCACTAAAGCCCATCTCTCTAGGTGGTCTACTGCATACAACAATGTCTGCCACTTTGCTCTGGCGGCCCCCCCATCTCACCCACCATTGTGATCTATACAGCAAACTAAACTGGTTCTCCCCTCTAAACCATATTGACTATGTTCTAGGGTGTTTCACGGGAAAGGTCCTTGACACTGGCACCCCTCCCAGCGCTGGAAAAATTCCTGGCCCCAGCTGCCCCATCATTCTATCCTCTCAGGTCTCAGGGGGCTGCCTTGCTTAAGGTACCCACCACCCAAACTCAAATGGGAGGTAGGGATTTTGCAGCCTGTGTCCCTAGACTGTGGAATGCCTTCCCAGTCCAGATCCGCGCTGCCCCCCTCACAGGGCTGTCTTCACTCCTCCCTATGGAATCACCTCAAACTCGCCTCGGCCTGTGGGTGCCCAAAACCCCCGTGATCTCACATTACGCTCCTCTCCCCTGGACATATTCGCTGGAAAAAGGGGAGTATGCTGTATATAGTGTGTAGCAGCTGCATCGCAACTGTGTCTTTTGTACTGTGCTTAGTGGCAACACGTCCTACTCTGTTGTGTTAGCATTGAACAAAACTGATGGTTTGTAGTTTACCTTAATCTATGTTATATTGCCCTTGAACTGTATAATGCCTAATTTTCTGTATTGTTGCTCACTCATGACCTGTAAGCTGTTCTTAATCTGTACCATGTCGTCCTATGTATCTTCACCTGTAATTCCTGTACTCTCCCGGGTCGTACCTGAAAATAGGCAATTGTCTTGTCTAGTGTACTTACCTGGTTAACAAAAACTAAATAAATAAATAATAAATAAACTCTCGGGTGATATTAACTGATGTAAATGTTGTACCTTTCGACACTACTGGACAGTACTTACAATTTCCACAATGATGTGCACCAATGGGTCTGGGGGGAGCCAAGTGGCTTTCATATTCCCTGTTTCTAAATTTGGCTGATAGCGTCTAGTTAATAAATCACCAATATTCTTCCCACGTTGATACACAATACGTGGTGGGTTTTTTGCTACTTGTCTGAAATGGAGTTCCAGTTGTAGAAGGGGCCAGTGTTTACGAATGATCTCCCCCAGGGCACCAGAATGTTTACAATAGGTAGTAGCAAAATGGATTGTATCAGTTTCCTCTGTCTGTTTGACATTAGCGGTCATAGTTTCAACACAACTAGTGTTAGAAACTTCATGGGGCAAAACAAGTGAAGGGATCCATAGAGCCATGGATTGCGGGGGCGGGCATGGCCCCAGTCATGGACCACCCACTGGGCTGCATGTACAAGAAAGCTCCATAGACAGTGATGGAGGGAGCAGAAACTATTTAAAGGAGCAAAAGAATATTTATTAATGTCTGTGAACTGAATTTAAATTAGTATGCATGAGAGACTGGATTTAAAGGGGCAATGTACCCAAGGAACGAACTGTTTGCCAAGAACTGTATGAAAAGATTAATTGATGTTTGGGGCCACTGTAATTTGTTTGGTTTGACTGCCTGCAACTACCTAAACTGTACTACTGCCACTGGTAGTTGCTTGAATTGAGTGAGCATGGTGTCCAGAGAAAACCTTTGCCAGAAATAACCACTATGAACACAGGGTTTAAAAAGGAAATGTTTTTATTGTGCCGCCACCCCTACCTGCTTGTGGTCCTATTGTGCCCCAGCCCTGCTTTTCCTTGACCAGCTATCTTGTCCCAGTTTGTTTCTTCTAGGTTTCTGTTTTCCTGTTTGTCTTGGTGTCCCAGGAGTCCATGGAGGGGCTGTGGCTTGGTGATGTTGGACCCATTCCTGGAGGGGTGATCTGTCCCAGTGGACCATGTAGACCCAATACTGAAGATTTGCACCGCCTAGGAAGAATCTGCTGTTCTGTATTCTGGTTTTCTGTTTCTTCCTGCCCTGGACAGCTGGTTCCCAGTCTTGTTCCCTTCTTTTCTTCTTCTATAGAGATACTCAAGGGTAGCCAGTCTACAGTACAGTAATATATTTAGAGTTTGTATTATGATTAAGTACAGTACAGTAATGTATTTAGAGCATTAGGAGTGATTTAGTGTTAGCACAGAATGTAGTATATAGTATAGTAATTTAGTAATGTTATAGTTATTTTTATCTTTTATTTTTTTTTTTTTTTTTTTTTTTATTTAGTTGTTTAACCAGGTATAGCACACTAAGCTGAAAGCTTTTTTACAGAAGCAACCTGGGAGCACAAGGAGGTTAAGTGACTTGCTCAGGGTCACACAGTATGCAAGTGGAAGCTGTGGGATTCAAACCCAGGTCTGGTCTGCTGGATGTCACCAGATTTGCTGCTCAGGGCCTTAGATCACTGCGCTATACTGCCTCCAGAGTGCCTGTTTAGAATTTAGATGTTTAGTATGTATTATTGTTTTAGTATGTTCAATAAACTTTTGCCTTGTTTTGCATTTAGGTCAGCTTCATGCCTCTCCTTGTATGTCCCAGCTATTGGATATTAGGCCTGGGTCCCCTGCTCCCAAATTCCCTGATACCCACTGGCTGGGCATCACCACAAAAATCTACCTCCGGGTGGTTAGCATAGTCAGAATTCATATTTTCCCTCCAAGTGGTGCCTGTGGTGGACAAGAGGCCTAACCTGACCAGGCCATTTTCAGAGCGATCAACATCAGTGGCTTTCTTCACCCATTACACATCCATTTGAGCTAGCTGAACAAATCAACTCTCTTCCGTTTGTACTAATGGTTTTTACTTATGAAATTATGTGTGCAGCAATAGTAGTTTACCTGCCATGTACTGTACTGTAATGCTAACTCCTTGTGGAAAGTAGGTAAATCTTTGTTAGGAGCCTCCATGAGTACAATCAGATATAGAAGGAAGTGGAAGGGACTATAACTAAGTATATGGACTCAGTCACCACCCTTCGAAACAAAGTAAGAAAGCATGTCATCAGTATCATCATAGCTAGAGTATCCTAGCCATTTTCTTTAATTTAGTAGCAAATAAAATCAAATAGGTCCTGATTTAGCCACACTGTGTTTTAAACTTTTTGCAGCATCTCTTTTAACAAGTATTTGTCGATGCCGAATGTTCGTTGCTGGCACTGTTGTTGTACCAGGTCTTATTTGTTTACATTTTTGCTGTATTTACCCAGGATAGACAAGAAGAGATGCAGTTAAGTAATAATGCATGACAGGATGTGAGTCATGCTGGGATAACTTCATGTCTGGGATGGTTGGGTATGAGGCCGCAGGCCAAGTGTGTCCAACACCCCAGAAGTGACATTATCCCAGTACGACACACATCCTGGAGTGCATTATTGCTATTGTCCAATTGCTCATTTATTAACAAAGAAAACGGATAAAAAAATGTTTTAAGTAGATTTTTTCATTTTTATGATGTGAAAGTACACATTTAAAGAAAAAAGTCCAAAATGTCATGCTTCCCCACTGGATGGTGCTGCTGCTATGTGCTGGTTGATTTGTCAGTCTCACCAGCTTTGACAATGTGTTTTCTGCTTTCAGAGCTTTCTCTTAGTTATACTGCCCCCCCCCACACACACACACTTTTCTTTGTTTTGTTTTCCATGGGAGTTTGCATCCATGTTCCAATATCTTGTCTTCCTACAGTTTAAGTGGCCCACTCACTGCCTTGACACCAGGTGACTTGTATGCCATAAAACGAAAATTGCAGTTGATGAGGAAAACCAAGTGAGGAGTGGAGCTAGACTTGTGGTTCTGTGAATGGGACTGGGTAAGTCTGTGGAGTTAAGAAGAAGAAGAAGAAAAAAAAAAAACCCTTAGAAGAAAGCTACTGGAACATTGAGTGAGCATTATAGAAACAGCCGGACAGTGACTGGTAAAACAGAGCTTAGGGATTCTTTTTGTCAATGAATAATAAATATCTCATTTTCAGTGGTGTCCTGCTTTTACTCATTTTTAGACTGTTTTTACCAAGGACAAGTAAGCTGAGAGATAATATGTAATTTTCAGTGGGTTTCCATATTTTGACCCCAAATTTGCAACATAAGGAATAATGCATGGTTGACCATACATAAGATGGTTGTGTTTCCATTGAATGGTAGAGATAACAGCAGATGACCTCGAGAGCAAAGCTGGAACAGTCCATGCTGTTATCTCAACCCCAAGATGGAAACACAAGACGAGTTGTGTATGGTCACCCATATTTTATTTTTGTAGTACAGTCCCCACCACTCATAATGGGTGCATTTGTGTAAATGCATTCTGCGCATTATATAGGGAGATCACTGTAATGTTTGCTAGAATAAAAAGGTGCCAACAAGCATTGCAGTTACACATGGTTTATTCAGTGTAAGTCCTGATTGACAAATAAGTACAGAAAATGGTGCAGTACATTCCCAAACAGAGTCAGTCAGAAAAAAGAAATGTTGCATTTAACTTTCTTTTACTGTACTATATATTTTTTAAACAGTTGGGCTAAGCGCTATCATAACGCAAATCATAGTCCCAAACAGTCTCAGGGCTACCAAGTCTCATTAAGGATGGGTCTTACTTCTTTTTGAAGAATTCAGTTATCTTTGCTTGTACTGCAGTTTTCTTGCAGTATGGATCCCAGACCTTCTTGGCAGTGGCAAAAGCACCCCAGTCAGGCTCAATTTCGGAGTGCTGCTTTGTGGTGCAGCACAGTGTGAGCAGAGCTGTCCTTACATCAGCTGGCATGACCTTTACTTCCTCATTACAGCTGGCTGGGTCATCCTCTTCCTCCTTCTCCTGCGTAGCATCACTACACATGCCATCGACCACCTCACTGATGTCATCCACTGGCAGCTGTGCTTCTTTGTCGCCTAGGTGACACAGCTGATCAAATTCCTCTATCGTCATTACCTCTGGGGCTGGGATGATATCTTTGGCACCATACTCTTCAATGGCTGGCAGTAGTGGGGCATTGGAAGTGCCATCCCTGGGGTCATCAGCAGACACAAATCCAACCTTACGAAAACAACTTTGAATTGTGTGTGGGGTCACAGAGTTCCAAGTATGTTTGAGTTGCCAGACCGCATCGAGTAGGGAGATTTTTTTTGTGCATTGTGTTGCTGTAGAAACATAGAAACATAGAAGTTGACGGTAGATAAGGACCACAAGGCCCATCCAGTCTGCCCATTTCTTTTTCTACCTTATAAATGTGCCATCGGCCTTTGCTCTGTCAGTCACCTATCTATTCATAGTCATTTGTATTGCTCCCTTATGCCTATCCCATGCCTGTTTGAAGCCCTGCACTGTATTCATAGCCACCACTTCTTGTGGTAAGCCATTACATGCATCTACCACCCTTTTCTGTGAAAAGAATTTCTCACATTCCCTTAATCGGCCTCCTCTAATCTCATGCTGTGTCCTCTTGTCCTGCTATTTTCTTATATTTAAACATGTTAGACTCTTTCACCTTGTTTATGCCCTTAAGGTGTTTGAATGCCTCGATCATATCACCTCTCTCCGTCCTTTGCTCAAGGGTATAATATTGAGCTCCGTTAATCTGTCCTCATATGTCTTCTGATGCAGTCCCTGCACCATTTTGGTTGCCTCTCTGGACTGCCTCAATTTGTTAATGTCCTTGTGAAGGTGTGGCTCCAATACTGCACGCAGTACTCCAGATGGGACCTAACCAATGTCTTGTACAGAGGGATTATTACCTCCCTCTTACGACTTGTGATACCCTGCTAATACACCCTAACACCCCCTAGCCTTACCTACTGCTTTAGAGGTCTGCTTGATGATTTTAGGTCATCAGTGATGATGATGCCCAAGTCTCTTTCTTCCTTTGTGACTGCTAGCAACCCTCCCAGCCTATAAGTGGCTTCAGGGTTTCTCTTCCCTATGCATGATTTTGCACTTCTTTGCATTAAATCCCAGTTGCCACTCTTCTGACCATTCTGCTAGTTTATCCAGATCTCTTCTCATTCTGCCCACCCCATCTGGATCATCTACCCTGCTGCAGATCTTGGTGTCATCTGCAAACAGACAAGCCTTACCCTCTAGTCCATCTGCAAGGTCACTAATGAAGATGTTGAATAGAACTGGCCCCAGGACTGATCCCTGAGGTACCCCACTTGTGACTTGCATCTCTTCTGACTGTATACCATTTACCACCACTCTCTGTTTCTGCCAGTCAACCAGTTTGCCACCCAGTTGACCAACTTCTGACCCACCCGAGCCTACCCAGCTTATTTATCAATCTTCTATGTGGAACAGTGTCAAAAGCTTTGCTGAAGTCAAGGTAGGCGACATCAACTGCTCCCCCTTGGTCCACCACTCTGGTTACCCAGTCAAAGAAATCTATGAGATTAGTTTGACAGGACCTTCCTTTTGTAAACCCATGCTGTCTTGGATCCTGTGCCCCTATGGATTCCAGGTGTTGCACTATACTTTCCTTAAGGAGTGCCTCCATAATCTTGCCCACTACTGAGGTAAGACTGACCGGTCTGTAGTTCCCCGCCTCCTCCCTGCTACCACTCTTGTGGAGCGGGATCACATGAGCCCTTCTCCAGTCTTCTGGGACCTCTCCTGTGCTCAGAGACTCACTAAACATTCTGCTAATGGCTCTGCTAGTTCCTCCTTTAGCTCCTTAGGTACCCTGGGATGTCTGCCATCAGGTCCCATTGCCTTATCCACCTGAGCTTAGCAAGCTCTTGTAGGACCCTTTTTGTGAAGGAGTAGTGCTCACCTCCTCCCCTGTGTCCATGATGTTGAGCTGTGGGCCCTGCCCTACCTTCTCTTCAGTAAATACTGAGCAAAAGTATCTATTTAGGATATATGCCTTTACAGGGTCCTCCTCCTCACATGCCCTTTTCTCCATTATGCTTAGCAATACCCCTCTGGACTTTCTCCTTCACTAATGTATCTATAGAAAGTCTTGTCACCTTCTTTTACTGTTCGTGCTAGTGTTTCCTCAGTTTGGGACTTTACCTACCTTACTGCCTTACCTGCTTCCCTTAGGCAGTTTGGTATGCCTCCCTATCTTCATCCCGCTGTGTTCCTTATATTTCCTGAAGGCCAGACTTTGGCTCTGACCTTTTCATACTGTATTTGAGAACCAAAGTGGTTTCCTTCTTTTTGCACTTCCTTTCTGTCTAACACAATGGGATGTTGCTTCAAGTATTGCATCCTTAATGCTTGCCCACTTTGCCTGTACCCCTCACCTGTGTTTCTTTTGCCAGGGCTAGCTTAACTCTGTTGGCCATCTTATCAAAGTCAGCTCCTCTGAAGTCCCATATTTTGCCTTGGAATGGGATGATTTAGATGTAGTAGCCAAATTGAACCATACCATGTGATGGTCACTGGCCCCCAGGTGACCTTCACCTGGAGATCTGTGATCCTCTTTGTTAGTCAGTACTAGATCTAGGATAGCCCTGTCTCTTGTGATTGCTGTACCAGTTGTTTGAGGCCCTCCCCTGCAGGGAATTCACTATGAGTCTAGTTCTGCAGATGTTCCTGCTGGTATTGACCAATCTGTATCCGCATGTTGAAGTCTCCCATTATCAGAACCTCCCTTTAGCTGTCATGTTTTGTATATCTTCTAACAGTAATGTGTCTATGTCCTCCCTCTGGTCTGGGGCCTGTAGACAACCCCAGTTCTTATGGCTGTCCCATTTCCTGTTTCCAGGGTGACCCACAGTTCTTCTGGCTCCTTATGTGTATTCTGAATTTCTGTAGCTTTGATATTTTCATTAACATACAGGGCCACTCCTCCCCCCTTTTTGCACCTCGGTCTCTGCTGAACAATACAAAGCCAGGTACTGAAGTCTCCCAAGTGTGGTTACTGTTAAACCACGTCTCACTAATTGCTACTATGTCCAGTTTAGCCTCTGACATTATTGCCTGCAGGTCTGGGATCTTACTGTCAATTCAGATTGTGAGTTCAACTCTTATTCAGACCCAGAAAGCAGTCCTGGCAGAACATCAGCCACCCACCCACTGATCCATGCCAGTTTACAGGTCAGTGATAGTGGACTTAAGCAGGTTCAGATGCTTTGCTAAGTCCCTTTGGCTTATCTTAGGGAGCGTGTCCATTTTTTTAAGGAACTCAGTTTTAGTGCTCAGTAATATGGCTTTACATTTTGCTGGTATTTGTAATCCTAGTACTCAAATAAGTTAAGTAAATAAAAAAAAAATTACTATGCTTTTTGGGGAAAAAAAATATTGAGCTACAGCAAACACACAGACACACAGACGCACAGACACACACACACAATTAGTCTCTTCCAAGCACGGAACAGCTGAGTATCTTTCGGTCTGTGTGTCTCTCTCTCTGTCACTGTCTCTCTCTCTCTCTCTCTCTCTATCACTCACTCCCTCCCTCTGCCAGTGGAAGATGTTGTCCTGCTGGGGCCCCATGCAAAGCTGAATGACGGGGCCCCCAACAGGCAGTGTTGCTAGCAGGGGGTGTACAAGGGGCCATTCCCTCCCAGTCATAAGGGTAAATCACCACCACTATCCTTTTTCCCTCCTCTCCCTTGTCCCAAAGAGATCCCCTATATTCTGATGGGCACCACAGTTGTTGAATCATCATAGACCTGCAAGCCTCTCACAACAAACAGCCACAGCATGCAACCAACTTGCAGCTACTGCATACCAGAGAGACAAGCATTACAAATCTGAAACCTTTCAGGGTCTGATTTGATCTGCATATCATGAGTACTGAATCAGACCTTTGTCCCTACAATCCTTTATTTAGATATTTAACAAGACTGGACTGTCTCTTTTGGGAGTGTCCAGGTAGAAGACCTGCATTTTGGCCATTTGGCCTTATTTTGGATTACAAATAGTGATCCGTTTAATTTTAAATTTAATAACTGTGCAGGTTAAATAGCCGCATCTACATCAAACATTGGGCCTATGATGATTCAACAACTGTGTTACCCAGTAGAATAAAGGGGGCTCTTAGGGACTGTGGGGATAGTATAATTGCTGTGTTTGTTAGCTGGGACTGTCAGTGAGTGACAGGGATGAGGGATGAGGGGGGAGGTAAGAAAGCGGATTGCAGGAACTGCCAATTATATTTTTATTTTTTAACCCTTCCCTTTCCTTCCCCAGATCCTTGTTCCTGCCTTCCCGAATAAATCTTATCCCACATCCCTTGTTTGTGTTTTACTCCTGTGTGCTGTTTCCTATTGCTTGGTCATAGTGTTATTGCAGTGGGACTGTTAAATCACAGCATAGGGCTGACAGAACAGCCTAGACATTAGAGTAATGAGCTGTGGATGAGCTTGATACATCCAACATAACAGGGTTTGATACCCACAACCTCCTCTTGCATACTGTGTCACCCTAAGTAAATCACTTAAACTTCCTAGTGCCCTTGGGATGCCCCTGAAAACAGGCCCTGGACCTAGTGGGACTTATCTTGTACCAAAAGAATAATAAAAACATAAAAACAAAAAAGAAATATATTATTTCCATGGGGGTGTTAACATTATGAGTACCCGCAGATATTTTATGGACACATGAATATGTTACAGGATAATAAAGCACTAATAATCGAACACATTAAATATGTAATTAAGACTTTCCAGATGCTGCCTATACCCGTAGACCTTCAGGTTTTCAATTCTGAGGGAAACATATGGAAGGAAAACAGGCTCTTTTTAATTATGTTTTGCCTAATTCATACAGTTAGACATCTAAAAACTGTTGCTTAGCGCTAAATGATTTTTTTGTAGCAAAGGGAAGCTTTAAAAGAACACTTTTTTGCCACTAAAGGGTTAACTACAGTGTAAGGCTTGAAGGGCTGGTTTGGTAGGATTTCAGGTTTCAGAGGCTTGAGTAAGTTTATTGCCCTGAACACAGACCTTGGGGCAGCACTGCCCCCAGGTCAACACCCTGTAGCTCCTCCTACCACCTATGCTTAAAGGTACATTGCATCCCCTGCCCCTGGGGCAGCACCATGTAGCCCCTCCTATCCACAAATCATATTGATGCAAGTCCACACAATGCACCACACTGCCCCAGGCACAGCCAGAAGGGATCAACTACACAGGCACTGCCCCAGGGGCACCCCATAGAAACCACTTACACAGGCACTGCACCAGGGGCAGTGCAAGTAAACAACCATCACAGCACTGCCCCAGGTGCAGTTCACAAGAACCAACTACCCAGGCACTGCTCCAGGAACAACCCACAGGAATAAACCATCCAGGCACTGCCCCAAGTGCTGCCAACAGGAACCAACTACCCAAGCACCACCCCAGGGGCAGCCCAGAGGAACAAACATTCCAGGCACTGCCCCAGGGACAGCCCCAGGAACCAACTACTCAAGCACTGCCCCAGGGGCAGATCATGGGAAGAAACCATTCAGGCACTGCCCCAGGGACAGCCCCAGGGACAGCCCCAGGAACCAACTACCCAGGCATTGCCCCAGCGGCATCCAACAGGAAGAACTACTCAAGCACTGTCCCAGGAGAAGCCAACAGGAACAACTACCCATGCAGCACCCCAGGAGAAGTCCACAGGAACCAACTACACAGGTACTGCCCAAGAGGCAGACAACAGGAACCAACCGTCATGTCACTGCCCCAGGGGTAGCCAAAAGGAACCAACTTCACAGGCACTGACTCAGAGGTTAGCCCAGCTGAACCAATTACACAAGCACTGCCACAGGGGCAGCACCACTAACCAAAATCAAGGCAATGCCTCAGGGCAGTCCAGGGGAGCCAACTACTCAGGCACTGCCCTAGGAGTAGCTCACAGAAATAAACCATCCAGCCACTGCCCCGGGGCAGTGCCAGTAAACAGCCATCATGGCACTGCCCCGGGGGCAGCACACAGAAATCAACTACCCAGGCACTGCCACAGGAACAGAAAACAGAAACCGACCATAATGGCTCTGCCCCAGTGGCAGCCAAAATGAACCAACTTCACAAGCACTGCTCCAGGGGCAACCCATGGGAACCATTTAAGCAAGCACTGCCCGAAGGGCAGTGCCACTAACCAAAAACCAAGGCAATGCCACAGGTGCAGTCAAGGGGAACCAACTAACCAGGCACTGCCCTAGGAGCAGCCCACTGGAATAAACCATCCAGCCACTGCCCCATGGGCAGTGCCAGTAACTAGCCATCATGGCACTGCCTCAGAGGGAAGGACACGGGGACCAACAACCCAGGCACGGTTCCAGGGGTAGCCAACAGGGACCAATCATTACACCACTGCCACAGGAGCAGCAAAAAGGAACTAATGACACAGGCACTACACCAGAGGCAGCCCATGCAAACCACTTACACAGGCACTGCTCCAGGAGCAGCCCACAAGAATAAACAACCCAGGTACTGCCCCAGGGGCAGTACCAAGAACCAACTACCCAGGCACTGCTCCAGAAACATCCAACAGAAAGAACTACCCAAGCACTGCCCCAGTGGAAGCCAACAGGAACAACTACCAAAGCAGTACCCCAGGAGAAGCCCCCAGGATCCTAGGTGATATGTTTAAATGCTTCATTGGCAAGTATTTAAACTAGCCAAGGGGGGAGGCTCTGAAAAGGACCAGGGAAATCCCAGCCTCTCCCCACAAAACATGGTAATTAGAGAGGTAAACACCAAGGTAGAGAAGTCATTAGGGAGCAGGACAGAGGTAAATGCAAAAAAAGGCAAAGGCAGTAAGGATAGGGATGGGGCTAAAAGGGGTAAGGCCATCATACAATGGAGGGTGATGAGTACCAATGTTCATAGTCTGTGTAGCAAGCTCCCTGAACTAGTGGCCTTGATGGAAGAGGGATGCCTGGATATTGCGGCAGTCACAGAAACATGGAACACAGAGAACCATGACTGGGATGTCAACATACCAGGATACACAATCTACAGGAGGGATGGGGGGGTAAAAGAGGAGGAGGAGTAGCTCTCTATGTAAGGGAAGGGATCAGAGCAACAGAACTAAAGAGTAAACAGGGAGCAGAAGAGGCACTCTGGGTCACCCTGGAGACAGGAAATGGTGCCAAAATGCACATGGGGGGTGGTATTCAGACATCCATCTCAGGGGGAGGGAATGGACAAGGAAATGATAGAAGGCATCCTTAGAATGGCAGAAAAAGGGGAGATATTGTTGATGGGGGACCTGAATATGCCAGATGTTAACTGGAGCACCTTTGCTGCAGGCACATCCAAGAGCAGGGTCATTCTTGATGTCCTATAAGGGGCATGCCTCAGACAGCTAGTATTGGAAAGCACTTAGGAGGGAGCAATCTTAGACCTGGTACTCTCAAATGGGGATGGAGAAAGAATCTTGGATTTAGAAGTGGGAAACATCTGGGAACAAGCGACCACCAAACAGTGTGGTTCACGATAAACACAGCCATAGAGTCAAGCCATACAAAAGCAAGAGTATTGGACTTTAGGAGGGCTGACTTCGGGAAAATGAGAGAGTGCCTCAGAAAAGCACTAGCAAACAGGCAAGAAGGGGTGAAGGAACAATGGGGAGTAATCAAAACAGCCATCACAGAGGCAACAAGCCTTTATGTGAAGCAAATCAACAAAACACAATGAAGGAAAAAAACGATATGGTTCTCAAAAGAGGTGGCAGGGAAGGTTAAGGAGAAAAGGATAACATTCAGGAAATATAAGGAAACACAGAAGGAGCAGGACAGAGAATGTTATCAGTTAAAGCAGAAAGAGGCAGGGAAGGCAGTCAGAACAGCAAAGGCCCAATTCAAGGAAAGGATAGCCAACTCTGTTAAGAAGGGGGATAAGACCTTTTATAGGTACATTAGGGAGTGAAGAAAGACCAAGGGAGTGATATTGAGGCTTAATAAAGGGGAGGGAATTTGGGCAGAGGGTGACAGTGAAAAAGCAGGGATACTGAACCAATATTTCTGCTCAGTATTCACAAAGAAAGAGGAGGGGGAGGTACCTAAATCAAACAAGAGAAACACTCAGGATACGGGGATCAATACAAGTCCATTTACAGAAGAAAGGGTTCTGAAAGAACTAGTAAAACTGAAGATGTACAAAGCAATGGGGCTTGATGGGACTCATCCAATAATTCTAAAAGAACTAAGAGTAGAACTAGTTACACAACTGACTGCTATCTTTAACAAATCATGGGAGGATAGGGTGGTACCTGAGGACTGGAGGAGGGCAGATGTGATTCCTCTTCACTAAAGTGGGAGCCGGGCAGAGACAGGAAACTACAGACCAGTTAGTTTGACCTCAGTGGCAGGGAAAATGATGGAATCACTTCTGAAGGAAAGAACTGTTCTGTAGCTAGAGACCAGTGGGGCACAGGACTCAAGGCAGCATGGATTCACAGCAGGAAGGTCATGGCAGATGAATCTAATAGATTTTTTTGAATGGGTGACCAAAGTAGTAGACCAAGGAGGGGCTGTGGACATGGCCTACCTAGATTTTAGAAAGGCAGCTGATACAGTCCCACACAAAGGATTAATACACAAGTTAGCCAGCCTTGGAGTGGGTGCCAAGGTGGTAGCCTGGATAAAAAATGTGCTGGACAACAAGACGCAAAGGGTAGTAGTAAACAGAGTCCACAGTGAAGAAAGGATGGTTACTAGTGGGGTACCACAGGGTTCAGTACTGGTACCAGTCCTTTTTAATGTCTTTATAAGTAACATTGCAGAGGAACTGGAAGGAAAAGTATATCTCTTTGCAGATGACACAAAGACCTGCAACAGGGTTGATACACAAGATGAAGTGGAAAGGATGAGAAGGGACTTGGCAAGGCTGGAGGAATGGTCAAATGTATGGCAGCTTAGATTCAATGCAAAGAAGTGCAACATAATGCACCTGGGAAACAAAAACCCAGGGGAAGAGTATACACTGGTGGGTGAGATACTGACAACAACAAAAATGGAAAGGGATCTGGGGGTAATTATATCAGATGACCTAAAGGTGGGCAGACAATGTGAGAAGGCAGTAAGGAAGGCTGGGGGATACTGGGATGCATATGGAGAGGCATCAACAGTAGAAAACAAGAAGCTGTTATCCCTCTGTACAGACAGTTGGTGAGACCCCACCTGGAGTATTGTTTGCAGTTCTGGAGACCCCATCTCCACAAAGACATAGACAGAGTGGAGGCTGTCTAGAGGAGGGCAACAAAAATGGTGCAGGGTCTGCACCAGAAGATATATGAAGAAAGACTAAAGGAGCTTAATATGTATAGCCTCAAGGAAAGGGGAGGATAAAACCTGTCAAGTACCTCAAGGGAATCAACAAAGTCCAAGAGGGCAGCATCTTTCAGAAAAAGACATGTGCATGACAACGAGGCACAATTTGAAGATGGGAGGCTGCTCAGAGGTAATGTGAGGACATATTTTTTCTCAGACAGGGTTGTGGATGCATGGAACATCCTTTCTGAGGAGGTCATTGAGTCAAGAACAGTGGGGGAATTCAAGAATGCATGGGATAGACATAAGGCAGTCCTAGTGAGGGGTAGGAGGAAGTAGGCTGTTGGTTAACTAGGATCTGAAGCTTATCCATCAGGTAGGAAAATGGGCAGACTAGGTGGGTCAAGCGGTCCTTATCTGCCGTTAAATTCTATGTTTCTACACAGGTACTGGCCCAGTGGCAGACAACAGGAATCATCTATCATGGCACTACCCCAGGGCAGCCAAAAGGAACCATCTTCACAGGCACTGATCCTGGGGCAGCCCATGGGAACCAATTACACAGGCACTGCCCCAGAGGCAGCGCCACTAACCAAAAATCAAGGCATTGCTCCAGGGGCAGTCCAAGGGAACCAACTACCCAGGCACTGCCCTAGGAGCAGCCCACGGGAATAAAACATCCAGCCACTGCCCCAGGGGCAGGGGCAGTGCCAGTAACCAGCCATCATGTCACTGGCCATGGGGCAGCAAATGGTAACCAACCACACAGACACTGCCCCACAGGCAGACAACAGGAACCAACCATCATGGCTCTGCCCCAGGGACAGCCAAAGGGAACCAACTTCATAAGCACTGCCCTAGGGGAAGCCCATGGGAACCAATTACACAGGCACTGCCCCAGAGGCAGTGAACCAAATAAAAATATAGGCACTGCCCCAGAGACAGCCAAGGGGAACAAACTACCCAGGCACTGCCCTTGGAGCAGCCCACTAGAATAAAGCAATCAGCCACTGCTCCAGGGGCAGTTTCAGTAACCAGCCATCATGGCACTGCCCCAGAGGGAAGGACATGAGACCCAACTATCCAGGCACTGCTTCAGGGGCAGCCAACAGGAACCAAGCATCACAGCACTTCCCTGGAGCAGCAAAAAAGGAACCAACTACACAGGCACTGCTCCAGAGGCAGCTCATGGAAACCAATTAAACAGGCACTGCCACAGGAGGATCCCACAGGAATAAACCATCCAGGTACTGCCCAAGGGGCAATCACAGGAAAGAATGTCCCAGACACTGTTCCAGGGGCTGACAACAGGAACCAGCTAGCCAAGCATTGCCCAAGGGGCAGCCCACAGGAAACAACTACCCAGGCACTGCACCAGGGGCATCACATGAGAACAACCCATCCAGACACTGCCCCGGGCAGCACAACTAAACAAAAATTAAGGCACTGCCCCAAGGGCAGCCCATGGGAACCAGCTACACAGGCACTGCCCCAGGGCAAACCTTTTCAACTGCACAGTCATGTAATAGATAGGTGTCCTGTGCAGTCACCATGTTCCCCTCAAAGCGTGAAAGAAATGGTATCATACTGCAGCTCCTGTTTAAGGTTTTGTTTATGTCAGGGCCACAGTATGATATAGTTTCTTTCATACTTTAAAGCGGCATGTTATCTTGCACCAGACACCAGCCTGAAGATGTGGTTGCTTAGTTGAAAAGATATGCAAGAGGGAGCCAAGAAAGATTTGTAGGAGTTTGACAGCATTTTATATAAGAGCTGCAGCATAGCACACATTTTGTTCCATTCTCACCCATCTGATCCTCCTCCTCCTCCTCTCAACCCCCCTCTCCTCCTCTCAACTATCCCCCTCCCCAACACCCACCCACTCACAGTCACACACACACACACACACAGACACACACACACACACACGCACGCACCTCCCATCCAGAAGACTGTAAAAACAAATAGAAACAAACAAACTTCAAAGAAATAATGGATCCTAGTTCAAATTGAAACTGGGGTATGCTGTTTTATACCAGACACCAGCCTCAAGATGTGGCTATACTGTTCAAAATAAATGATAGAGTGAGCTAAGAAAGATTTCTAAAAGTCATACAGAACTTTATAAGCAAAGGTGTGGCCATTTTCATTCCCTCTCAGTCATCTGATCAGATCATCCTCCTCCCTCCTCCTCCTCCTCCTCCTCCTCCTCTTCTCAAACACCCCCCCCAAGTCTCCCAGCCAGAAGACTGCAAAAATAAATAGAAAGCAACTTTAAGGAAATAATGGCTCCATGTCCAATAATGAAACCACAAGATACAGACAATCCTTACCTCCCCCAACAAACTTCAAGCTGGTGACTTCTCAGCCAGTGCTGCAAAAGCACAGTTTTTCTGGCTCCAGCTATTGCTGTGTTTTGAGTCATCATAGCTGTTTTTCTGCCCAGCAGATCCTCTGAGCATGTCCACAGTTTATTTACACATTGTGCTCTCCCTCTCTCTTTAAGTCCAAACACTGCTGTCTCTGAAGCCCCCACTGTGTTGGTTAAACTCTGTTCACCTCCCCTTCCCAGTGACAAAGTAATTTCATGGTTAATCTGACACAAAATGGCCAAGGAGATAATGAGTTAACCCCTAGGCTGCTGGAAGTACTAGAATGAATCTATTTAATTGAGCCAGACAGATGCTCAATCTGCAGCCCTGCAAGGGTTAAATTGTGCAGTTACAAAGACAGCAGCTTTCAAAAGTTTTTTTTTGTTTATATCAGTATTGCCAAGCTCATTGGTCACCCTTTTGAACCCGTGTCTTCAGCACCTTTGAAATATGTCACATGGAAAACAGTTTTCCAAGTAGCAGTCACTTCTGCCAGAATGATCAGTGAGCTCCAGGCTCTCTGCATTGAGCAGGGCTACATTTCATTCCACAGGGACAAAGTGGTCCTGAGAACTAACAGAAAATTTCTTCCAAAGATGGTCTCGGACATTCATTTGAACCAGTCCATCACCTTACATGTTTTCTTTACTGAGCATTCAAGCTCTGGGGAATGTAGACTGCACAGTCTTGATGTCAAGATAGCTCTTAGCTACTACATGCAGTAACAGTCACCAAGGCCATAGACAGGACAGGGAACAATTGTTCCTGACTTATGGGGAAATGGGAAAAGGAATTTCAGAATCTAAGAGGTCCATTTTTTGCTGGATCATCCAGTGTATTCAGTTTTGCTATTCAAAAACTGGGAAGGAGGCCCCATCAGGCCTGAAAGCTCATTCCACAATGGGTACAGCTCTACTATAGAAGCTTCCATGGATGTTCCACTTGTGGATATCTGTAAAGCAGCTGCCTGGAGAACAGTGCACACCTTTACCAAGCATTATAGCCTGAATACACAGGCTAGGAGTGATGCCAGGTTTGGCACAGCTGTCCTGCAGAGTCTATTTCCAAAGTAGGTTATGTGCCCCCCTCCAAAGATACTGCTTCTTAGTCTGTATAAGAGTCAGGAATATTGGAGTATTCCCGGGGTGAGAAGAAAAAATTACTTACCATAGTAATCTTCTTTCTTCCAGGGGATACACCAATATTCATAGCTCTTCCACCCTGCCTCTCCTGCTAGAACCAGTGGCCTCTGCACTCCATGCTGTATTACCAGGGGTATGTGTGCCACACTCTGGATTTTATATTTGGAACTGTGTTTTCAATAGTTTTTCCTCTCTTCAGGTGATTGTGACATTGGGGATGTTTTGTTAAAGTTTTCTTTTCCTCCTGTTGGAGGTTTCTGTATGTTTTATTATTATTATTACAGATAACTATTAAATTCCTCTCGGGCCCTGTCTTCTCAGGCGTCCATAAAATCTGAGGGTTAGAATGTAGGCAGTTGATAGTTGGCAGCATTTGAAAAAGTGGCACAAGCCATTGATTCCATTATTAGCATACTGTTCCATCTCCGGGGAGAGCTGGATTAAAGGCATACTGCATAAGAGTTATGAATATCGGAGTATCCTCTGGAAGAAACAAGATTACTGTGGTAAGTAATTTTTTCTTCCTGTACCTTATTGACACCTTTGAGGTATTTGAATGCTTCTATCATGTCTTCCCTATCACTCCTTTCCTCTAGAGAGTAAATATTTAACTCTCTGAGCCTTTCCCCCCTTGGGTGCTTCTGGTTCAGGCCATGCACCATTCTGGTTGCTCTTTTCTGTACTGCCATCATACAATCTATATCTTTTCTGAGATGACTGAAGAAAAGAGAAGTATAAAGTGTTTAAAGTCAATAAGACTAATGTTGAACATAGAAGCTGTTGGCAGAAAAGGAGTATCCCATGAGAAAGGCGATTGCTATAGACTAGAGCACTTGCTGAAAGGGTGACTCAATAGTGGTGCCTGTTCTCATGGCGAGTGGACAGGAGCGAATGCAGGTATAGTGACATTGTGTCATTATATGTATACGCGCACGTGGGAGGGGGGAGCAAGTATGCCATGCGACGGGTAGAAGGGGAGGGTGTGTTTGTGAGGGGAAGTGCAATGGTGGGTTGTGGAGCAGGCCATGTGGCATGGCTGGTTTGCGGCAGGATATGGTTGTGAGGGTGTCAGGTTTGATGGTGGGCACTTAGGATTTTTGCACCGGATGAGAAATTTTAATTTTTTTACTTTTCACCCCCCGACATGCAACCCCCATTGGAGTTGAGAATCTTTAGTAGGGCAATGTGGGGGACCATTTGCATAAACAAAAAAACTTAAGTTCCCGGCTCTGTTTTGCTGAGTACCGGGAGTATACATCAGCGAAATATATTTTTGACAACCTACAGTTGTACTAACGGCGATCACCTTTCTGCAATCTCCATTATCACATAGATCCTAGAAAAGGACCTCCTGGCCCACATACTCTGCCTGAGGTCCCTACCTACTGTGCTGCCATGGACCATAACTGATCTCCAGCCTTAACCCCCCCCCCGCACCAGCCCTGTTACCAAGATCCCCTTATGTGTATCCTATGCATGTGTGAAACCTATTACTGTTTAGGTACCCGTTCCCTCTGCTTGCAGGCTGTTTCGGGTGTCCACCACCCTCTCTTTAAAGAAATATTTCTTCACATCCCCTCTAAGACTCCCCCTTCCTGCTACATATCATGCACCCTTGTCCTTGAACATCTCTTTCTCAGCAGATTGAACCTTCCTGTACCTTACTGATACCTTTGAAGTATTTGAATGCTTCTGTCATGTCTCCCCTTTCCCTCCTTTCCTCTACAGAGTACATATTTAACTCCCTGACTCTGTCTCCATAGTACTTCTGCGGCAGACCATGCATCACTTTTGTTGCCCTTCTCTGTACTGACTTAAACCAATCTGTATCTTTCCTGAGATGGGTGGGACCTCCAGAACAAATGTTTGCAACACCAACAACAAATACAGATTATAGTAATATCAAGATAAGAGAAGCATAAAGTATATAAAGTCAATTAGTTTAACCTTAAACATAGAAGCTGTAGGAAGAAAAGGACCTCCTGGGCCATCTAGTTTGCCCTAAGGTTTATTCCTACTGTGCTGCTATGGTCCATAACTGATCTCCAGCCTTAAACCCTCCCCCTCCCACATACACCAGCCCGGTTACCAAGATCCCCTTATGCGTTTCCAATGTGTGTTTGAAACTTCTTACCATTTCAGTACCCATTACCTCTGCTGGCAGGTTGTTTCAGGTGTCCACCACCCTCTGTAAAGAAGTATTTCCTGATATCATCTCTAAGTCTCCCCCCTTCCAGCACATATCATGCCCCCTTGTCCTTGAACATCTCTTTCTCAGCAGAATTGAACCTTTCTGTACATTATTGACACCTTTGAGGTATTTGAATTATTCTATCATGTATCTCCTTTTCTTCCTTTCCTCTACATAGCACATATTTAACTCCTTGACTCTTTTCTCATAGTGCTTCTGGTGCAGGCCATGCACCATTTTGGATGCCCTTCTCTGTACTGTCTTCACCCAATCTATAGCTTTTCTGTGAAGGCAAGAGCAACCGCAAACAGGGATCATAGTATCATCAAGACAAAGTATGCATAAAGAATATAAAGTCAGTAAGTTTAAAGTTAAACATAGAAGATGTTGGCAGAAAAAGACCTCCTGGCTCACCTAGTCTGCCCTAAGGTCCCTACCTACTATGCTGCAATGGACCATAACTAGCCTCCAGTCTTAACACCCCCTGTGCACCAGCCCTGTTACCAAGGTCCAATTATGTGTATCCCATGCATGTTTGAAAACCTGTTGCCATTTTGGAACCCATTACATCTGCTGGCCAGCTGTTCCAGATGTCATCCCCTCCTCTGCCCTCTCTTTACCCTTATTGATACCTTTGAGGTATTTTAATGCTTCTATCATGTTTCTCCTTTCCCTCCTTTACTCTATAGAGAACATATTTAACTCCCTGAGTCTTTCCCCATAGTGCTTCTGGTGCAGGCTATGCACCATTTTGGTTGCCCTTTTCTGTACTGCCTTTACACAATCTATAGCTTTTCTGGAATGGATGGGGCTTCCAGAACAAATGTTTGCAACAGCAACAGCAAATAAGGATCATAGTAACATCAAGAAACAAGCATTTGTCAATGCCGAATGTTGTCTCGCTGGCATTGACATTGATAGTCCCAGAGCTACAGATGCAAAATAGGAATGGCAGTGAAGTTTTGAAGTGACGCCAACCCCACACCCACCCTGTAGAGAGTGACAGGCATTGGGGTGTGCCTTTGGGTTGTCAGCGATAAAGCTCATGCCATTGTACCTCACCCTACCCTGTAGACACTGACAAGTGTTGTGGTGTGCTTTAGGGTCTTTGGGCATTATACTTATCCCATTCCATAAGGAAATATGTTCATGTGGGTGCAGTGTAGGAGAATGCGGTGAATTTTGTGGCTGAAAAGTGCAAGGGACACCACGATGCCTGTCAGTGGCTGCAGGGTGGGGTGGGGGTGGAATGGCGTAAGCATTACATCCGATGATCCAAAGTCACACCCTTGGCACCTTTTAGTCTGTACTGGGTGGGGTGCTTCAGTTGGAAACCCTAACACCATAGGCGTGCAGTGGTATTTTCACTCCAAATTTTCAACATGAGCTGTTTGTGAGCCCACCTCATGAAAAGCGGCACAATCAGTTTGTTAGCTGAAAAAAGGTGGTTCTGCACAGTGGCTATGCCATTTAGTGACACAGGGACGAAAACACATTTGGGGCAGGATGTGAAGAATGGCAACTGCATTGTTCATGAGGAGGCATAAAAAATGGCAACGTTAAAAATGTGGAGTGAAAATATGAAAACTTGGTGAAGTCATGAGCATGCATAGAAAGTGAGCAACACATGTCCATAACCCAATTATTTTTGGGAGTTTGTCATTCACATTTTTAACATAGGCATTTTGGGACCTCCCTCATGAACAGTGGTGCTGTGATTTTGTTAATCTATCCCAAAAGTTGATTTCCCCAGCGACTACGCGATTGTGTGTCACAGGTGTGGAAACACATTTTAAGCAGGATGTGAAAAATGACAGCTGTACTGTTCATAAGGAAGTGTGAAAAAATGCCAGTGTTGAAAATCTGGCAGGGAAATATTGCAAATTTACGAAGTTACAAGGGTGCATGGGAACTGCATAACACACGCTTGTAACACATTCATTTTATGGACTTTTGGCACCAAATTTTCAACATTGGCATTTTAGGACCTCTGCTCATGTACAGTGTCACCATCATTTCCTCAAACTGTCCCAAAAAGATATTTAGCACAGCGACCACGCTATTCTGTGCCTGACATGCGAAAAGACATTTCGGCCAGGATATGTAAAATGACAGCTGTACTGTTCATAAAGAGGTGTGGCAAAATGTCAAGTTTGAAAATCTGGAGTGACAATATTACAAATTCATGAACTTATGAGAGTACGTGCAAACTGCGCAACTCACGTTTGTAACTCAGTCATTTTATGGAGTATTGTCACAAAATTTTCAACATAGGCATTTTAGGGTGTCTGTTCATGAACAGTGTTACTGTCATTTTCATAATCTGTCCTGAACACTGATTTCCCACAGCAATCATGCTATTCTGTGCCGGAAGTGCGAAAACACATTTGGGCCAGAATGTGAAAAATGACAACTATATTGTTCACAAGGAGTTGTGGAAAAATGCCAATGTTGAAAATCTGGCATGAAAAATATTGCAAATTAGCGAGGTCTGACGTGTGGTAAACAGTGCAATGGACGCTTATATAAAGTAGCCATTTTGTGGATTCTTTTTCCACTAAATTATAATATAGGCTTTTTGAGCCCACCATGAACACCGCCACCGATATTTCATTACTCAGTCCCAAAAGCCGCTTTCCAGTGACCGTGGAAATCATCTTTCGGCGGAATAACGCCATGACAGTGGCAGGATTCATGAGGAGGGGTCCCAAAAACCCGATGTTGAAAATTTGGTCAAAAATTCCAAAAAATGCCCGAGATATGCATCAAAGTTGAAAAAACATTATATATACCATTATACAGCTTACCGGCATTTCGTCAGTTCGTGGTCGGCTTTGAAGAATGCAGACATTTTCCCTGTCCACCGAAGATCATCCTGCCGGACTCCGGAGGTAAGTATAGGGTGAGGGTGTGTGTGGGGAGGCAGGGTGCACAGAGGGTGGGTGAGAGTTGGGGGGTAGGGAGACAGCGAGGGACTGTATTCTTTTTTCACAGCTTTAAAAAAAAAAACATTGTGGGACTTTTTTTTTGCAGGGCATTTGGTACACTGGAGTGGGGTCCCAGTGTGCCACCTAATTCTTTTTTTTGGCTGGGAGATTCTTTAGCTGACGGGGGATTGGGCACCCCCATCGGCACATACTGAGTGTCCACCACCCTCTCTGTAAAGAAATATTTCCTCGCTTCTCTTCTAAGGCTCCCCCTTTCCCCCTCTTGTCCTTCAATATCTCTTTCTCAGCAGAATTGAACCTTTCTATACCTTATCGATACCTTTGAGGTATTTGAATGCTTCTATCATGTCTCCCCTTTCCCTCCATTCCTCTACAGAGTAAGTATTTAATTCCCTGATTCTTTCCCCATTGCCCTTCAGGGACCGACAATACTCCATTTTTGGTTGCCCTTCTCTGTACTGCCATCACTCAATATATAGCTTTTCTGTGATGGCTTGGACTTCCAGAACAAATGTTTGCAACAGCAACAGCAAATAGTGATCATAGTAACATCGACAGAAAATAAGCATAAAGAATTTGAAGTCAATAGGTTTAACGTTAAACAAAGATGCTTTTGGCAGAAAAAGTCCTCCTGGCTCACCTAATCTGCCCTAATGTCCTTACCAACTATGCTGCAATGGACAATAACTAATCTCAAACTTAACCCATCCCCCCCCCGTGCACTAGCCCTGTTACTAAGGTCACCTTATGAGTCTCCCATGCATGTTTGAAACCTGTTACCATTTTAGTACTCATTGCATCTTTTAGCAGGCTGTTCCAGGTGTTCACTGCCCTCACTTTAAAGCAGTATTTCCTTGCATCCCCTCTAAGTTTCTTCCGTTCCAGCCACATAACATGCCCCTTTTTCCTTGACCATCTGTTTCTCAGAAGAATTGAACCTTCCTGTACCTTATAGATACCTTTGAGGTATTTGAATGCTTCTATCATGTTTCTCTTTTCCCTCCTTTCCTCTACAGAGTACATATTTCACTCCCTGAGTCTTTCCCCATAGTGCTTCTGGTGCAGGCCATGCACTATTTTGGTTGCCCTTCTCTGTACTGACTTCACCCAATCTATAGCTTGTGTGGGATGGCTGGGACTTCCAGAACAAATGTTTGAAACAGCAACAGCAAATAGGGATCATAGCAACATCAAGAAAAGAGAAGCATAAAGAATATCAACTCAGTTAGTTTAATGTTGAATATAGATACTGTTGGCAGAAAAGGCCTCCTGGCCCACCTAGTCTGTACTAAGGTCCCTACCTACTGTGCTGTCATGGTCCATATCTGATCTGCAACCTTAACCCCCACCCACCAACCATGTTACCAAGGTCCCTTTATATGCATCCCATACATGTTATTTCGTAGTCATTACCTCTGCTGGTGGCTGTTCCAGGTGTCCACCACCCTCTCTGTAAAGAAATATTTCGTCGCATCTCCTCTAAGGCTCCCCCCTTTCAGCAGAATTGAATCTTTCTGTACCTTATTAATACCTTTGAGGTATATGAATGCTTCTATCATGTTTTCTATTTCCCTCCATTTCTCGACAGAGTAAATATTTAATTCCCAGAGCCTTTCCCCATAGTGCTTCTGGTGCAGGCCATGCACCATTTTGGTTGCCCTTCTCTGTGTTGCCTTCAACCAATCTATAGCTTTTCTGGGATGGCTGGGACCTCCAGAACAAATGTTTGCAACAGCAACAGCAAATAAGGGATCATACTAACATGAAGAAAAGAGAAGCAGAAAGAATACAAAGTCAATTAGTTTAGTCTTGAACATAAAAGCTGTTTGCAGAATAGGCATCCTGGCCCACCTAGTCTGCCCTAAGGCCCCTACCTACTGTGCTGCCATGGTCCATAACTGATCTGAAGCCTTAACATCCCCACCCTCCACCCACCAGCCCTGTTACCAAGGTCCCCTTATGTGTATCCCATGCATGTGTGAAACCTGTTATCATTTCAGTACCCATTACCTCTGCTGGCAGGCCGTTCCAGGTGTCCGCCGTCCTCTCTGTTAAGAAATATTTCCTCTCATCTCCTATAAGTCTCCCCCTTCCAGCTACGTATCATGACCCCTTGTCCTTGAACATCTCTTTCTCAGAAGAATTGAACCTTTCTGTACCTTATTGATACCTTTGAGGTATTTTAATGCTTGTATCATGTCTCCTTGTTCCCTCCATCCTCTGTAGGCATAAGGGAGAAATACAGATGAGTATGAATAGATAGGCCATTGACAGAGCAAATGCTGATTTCACATTCATAAGGTAGAAAAAGAAATAGGCAGACTGGATTGGCCTTGCGGTTGTTATTTGCATTCAGCTTCTATGTTCCTATGTTTCTACAGAGTACATATTTAACTCCAAGAATCTTTCCCCATAGTGCTTCTGGTGCTGGCCATGCACAATTCTGGTTGCCCTTCTCTGTTCTGTCTTCACCCAATCTATATCTTTTCTGAGATGCCTGGGACCTCCAGAACAAATGATTGCAACATCAACAGCAAAAAGGGATCATAGTAACATCAAGAAAAGAGACGCATAAAGAATATCAACTCAATTAGTTTAACATTTAATATAGAAGCTGTTGGCAGAAAAGGATCTCCTGGCCCACCTAGTCTACCCTAAGGTCCCTACCTACTGTGCTGCATGGACCATAACTGATCTCCAGCCTTAACTCCGCCCCCCCCAAGCACCAACCCTGTTACCAAGGTTCCGTTATGTATATCCCATGGATGTTTGAAACCTGTTACACTTTGGAACCCATTGCCTCTGCTGGCAGGCTGTTCCAGGTGTCCACTGCCCTCTCTGTAAAGAAGTATATCCTCGCATTCCCTCTAAGTATCTCCTCTTAGAGCTACATATCATGCCCACATTTCCTTGAACATCTCTTTCCCAGCAGAATTTAACCTTCCTGTATCTTGTTGATACCTTTGAGGTATTTGAATTCTTCTATCATGTCTCCCCTTTCCCTCCTTTCCTCTACAGAGTACATATTTAACTCCCTGACTCTGTCCCCATAGTACTTCTGCTGCAGACCATACACCACTTTTGTTGCCCTTCCCTGTACTGAATAAAACCAGTCTGTATCTTTCCTGAGATGGGTGGGACCTCCAGAACAAATATTTGCACACCAACAACAAATACGGATCATAGTAATGTCAAGATAAGAGAAGCATAAAGTATATAAAGTCAATTAGTTTAACCTTGAACATAGAAGCTATTGTCAGAAAAGGACCTTCTGGGACACCTAGTCTGCCCTAAGGTTCCTACCTACTGTGCTGCTATGGACCATAACTGATCTGTAGCCTTAAACCCTCCCCCTCCCACATACACCAGCCCTGTTACCAAGATCCCCTTATGAGTTTCCTATGCATGTTTGAAACTTCTTACCATTTCAGTACCCATTACCTCTGCTGGCAGGCTGTTCAGGTGTCCACCACCCTCTGTAAAGAAGCATCTCCTGATATCATCTCTAAGTCTCCCCCCTTCCAGCACATATCATGCCCCCTTGTCCTTGAACATCTCTTTCTCAGCAGAATTGAACCTTCCTGTACTTCATTGACACATTTGAGGTATTTGAATTCTTCTATCTCATCTCTCCTTTCCCTCCATTCCTCTACAGAGTAAATATTTAACTCCCCGAGTCTTTCCCCATAGTGCTGCTGGTGCAGGCCATTAAACCATTGTGGTTGCCCTTCTCTGTACTGCCTTCACCCAATCTATAGCTTTTCTGGGAAGGCCTCTGACTTAAGGAACAAATCTTTGCAACAGCAACAGCAAACAGGGATCATAGTAACATCAAGATAAAATAAGCATAAAGAATATAAAGTCAATAAGTTTAAAGTTAAACATAGAAGCTGTTGGCAGAAAAAGACCTCCAGGCTCACCTAGTCTGCCCTAAGGTACCTACCTACTATGCTGCAATGGACCATAACTAGTCTCCAGTCTTAACACCCCCTGTGTACCAGCCCTGTTACCAAGGTCCCCTTATGTGCATCCCATGCATGTTTGAAAACCCTGTTACCATTTTGGAACCCATTATTTCTGCTGGCCAGCTGTTCCAGATGTCCTCTGCCCTCTCTTTAAAGCAGTATTTCGTTGCAGCCCCTCTGTTTCTCCCCCTCTAGCTACATATCAAGCCCTCTTATCCTTGAACATCTGTTTCTCAGAAGAATTGAACCTTCCTGTATCGTATTGATATCTTTGAGGCATGTGAATGCTTCTATCATGTCTCTCCTTTCCTTCCTTTCCTCTACAGAGAACATATTTAACTCCCTGAGTCTTTCCCCATAGTGCTTCTGGTACAGGCCATGCATCAGTTTTGGTTGCCCTTCTCTGTACTGCCTTCATCCAATCTATAGCTTTTCTGAGATGGCTGGGACCTCCAGATCAAATGTTTGCAACAGCAACAGCAAATAGGGATCATAGTAACATCAAGAAAAAATAAGCATAAAGAATATAAAGTCAATTGGTTTAAAGTTAAACATAGAAGCTGATGGCAGAAAAGGACCTCCTGGCTCACTAAGTCTGCCCTAAGATCCCTACCTACTGTGCTGCAAAGGACCATAACTAATCTCCAGCCTTAAACCCCATCCCCCCGTGCACCAGATCTCTGTTACCAAGATCCCCTTATGTGTATCCCATGCATGTTTGAAACCTGTTGCCATTTCGGTACCCATTACCTCTGCCAGCAGGCTGCTTCAGGTGTCCACCGCCCACTGTAAATAAGTATTTCCTTTCATTGCCTCCAAGTCTCTTCACTTCCATCTACCTATCATGCCCTCTTTTCCTTGAACACCTCTTTCTCAGAAGAATTGAATCTTTCTGTACCTTATTGATATCTATGAGGTATTTGAATTCTTCTATCAAGTCTCCCCTTTCCCTCTATTCCTCTACAGAGTAAATGTTTAATTCCCTGAGTCTTTCCCCAAAGTGCTTCAGGTGCAGGCCATGCAACATTTTGGTTGCCCTTCTCTGTACTGCCTTCACCCAAGCTATAGCTTTTCTGAGATGGCTGGGACTTCCAGAACAAATGATTGCAACAGCAACAGCAAATAGGGATCATAGTAACATCAAGAAAAGAGAAGCATAATGAATATAAAGTCAGTTTAACATTGAACATAGACGCTGTTGGCAGAAAACGACCCCCTGACTGACCTAGTCTGCCCTCAGGTCCCTACCTATTGTGCTGACATGGACCATAACTGGTCTCCAGCCTTAAACCCCAACCCCCATGCACAAGTCCTTTTGCCAAGGTCCCTTATGTGCATACCATAGATGTTTGACATTTTTATCATTTCAGTACCCATTAACTCTGCTGGCAGGCTGTTCCAGATGTGCACCGCCCTCAATGTAAAGAAGAATTTCCTCCATCCCTCTAAGTGTCCCCCCTTCCAGCTCCATATCATGCCCCCTTGTTCTTGAACATTTCTTTCTCAGCAGAATTGAAACTTTCTGTGCCTTATTGAAACCTTTGAGGTATTTGGATGCTTCTATCATGTCTCCTCTTTCCCTCCTTCCTCTAGAGAGTACATATTTAACTCCCAGAATCTTTCCCAATAGTGCTTCTGGTGCTAGCCATGCACCATTTTGGTTGTCCTTCTCTGTTCAGGCTTCACTCAGTCCATATCTTTTCTGAGATGCCTGGGACCTCCAGAACAAATGATTGTAACCCCAACCACAAATAGGGTTCATGGTAACATCGAGAAAAGAGAATCATAAAGAATAAAAACTCAATTAGTTTAACGTTGAGAATATAAGTTGTTAGCTAAAAATGACATCCTGGCCCACCTAGTCTACCCTAAGGTTCCTACCTACTGTGCTGCCATGGACCATTACTGATCTCCAGCCTTAAGCCCTTCCCCTCCCATATGCACCAGCACAGTTACCAAGATCCCCTTATATGTATCCTATTCACGTTTGAAACCTGTTATTGTTTCGGTAACCATTACCTCTGCTGGCAGGCTGTTCTAGGTGTCCAGCACCCTCTTTAAAAAGTATTTCCTCTTATTGCTTTTAAGTCACCCCCCTTCCAGCCACACATCATGCCCCCTAATCCATGAACATCTCTTTCTTAGCAGAATTGAACCTTTCTGTACCTTATTGATACCTATGAGGTATTTGAATTTTTCTATCATGTCTCTCCTTTACCTCTATTCCTCTACAGAGTAAATATTTAACTCCCTGAGTCTTTTCTCATAGTGCTCCTGGTGTTGGCCATGCACCATTTTGGTTGGTTTTCTCTGTATTGCCTTCCCCCAATCTAGAGTTTTTCTGGGATGGCTGGGACCTCCAGAACAAATGTTTGCAACAGCAAATAGGGATCATAGTAACTTCAAGAAAAGAGAAGCATACAGAATTTGAAGTCAATTAGTTTAACATTGAACATAGAAGCTGTTGGCAGAAAAGGACCCCCAGGCCCACCTAGTCTGCCCTAAAGCCCCTACCTACTGTGCTGTCCTGGACCATAACTAATCTCCAGCCGTAACCCCACCCCATTCATCAGCCCTGTTACCAAGGTCCCCTTCTGTGCATCCCATGCATGTTTGAAACCTGTTACCGTTTTGGTACCCATTACCTCTGTTGGCAGGCTGTTACAGGTGTTCACCACCCTCTCTTTAAAGCGGTATTTCCTTGTATACCCTTGAAGTTTGTCCCCTTCCAACTACATATCATGCCCCTTAATCCTTGAACATCTCTTTCTCAGAAGAATTGAACCTTTCTGTACCTTATTGATACCTTTGAGGTATTTTAATGCTTATATCATGTCTCTCCTTTCCTGTCTTTCCTCTGAAGAGTACATATTTAACTCCCTGAGTCTTTCTCCATAGTGCTTCTGGTTCAGGCTATGCACCATTTTGGTTGCCCTTCTCTGTACTGCCTTCACCCAGTCTAGAGCTTTTCTGGGATGGCTGGGACTTCAGCAACAGCAAATAGGGATCACAGTAACATCAAGAAAAAATAAGCATAAAGAATATAAAGTCTACAGGTTTAACATTAAACATAGAAACTGTTGGCAGAAAAAGACCTCCTCGCCCACCTAATCAGCCCTAAGGTCCCTACTTACTATGCTGCAATGGACCATAACTAATCTCCAACCTTGACAGCCCCCCCCCCCACTCACCAGGCCTGTTACAGTACCAAAGTACCCTTATGTGTTTCCCACACATGTTTGAAACCTGTTACCATTTTGGTACCCATTACCTCTGCTGGCAGGCTGTTCCAGGTGTGCACAATTTTGGTTGCCCTTCTCTTTTCTGCCTTCACCTAAACAATATATTTTCTGAGATGTCTGTGACCTCCAGAGCAAATGATTGCAATGCCAACAGCAAATAGGGAACATAGTAACATCAAGAAAAGAGAATCATAAAGAATATAAACTCAGTTAGTTTTACTTCGAATATAGAAGCTGTTGGCAGAAAATGATCTCCTGGCCTACCTAGTCTAACCTAAGGATCCTACCTATTGTGCAGCCATGGATCATAACTGATCTCCAGCCTTAAACCCTTCCCCTCCCATGCACACCAGCCCTGTTACCAAGATCCCCTTATGTGTATCCTATGCATGTTTGAAACCTGTTATCAATTCGGTACCTATTACCTCTGCTCACAGGCTGTTTCAGGTGTCCATGCCCCTCTGTAAAGAAGTATTTCCTCTCACTGCCTCTAAGTCTTCCCCTTTCAGTTTCATATCATGCCCCCTTGTTCTTGAACATCTCTTTCTCAGCTGAATTAAACCTTTCTGTACCATATTGATACATTTGAGGTATCTGAACGCTTCAAAGTCAATTAGTTTAACAATCAACATAGAAGCTGTTGGCAGAAAAGGACCCCCTGGATCACCTAATCTGACCTAAGGTCCCCACTTACTGTGCTGCCATGGACTATAACTGATCTCCAGCCTTAACCCTCCCCCTACACACCAGCCTTGTTACCAAGGTCCGCTTATGCATATCCAATGCATGTTTGAAATCTGTTACTATTTTGGTGCACATTACCAGCTGGCAGGTTGTTCCAGACGTCCACAACCCTCTCTTTAAAGCAGTATTTCCCTGCATTCCCTCTACGTTTCTCCCCTTCCAGCTACATATCATGCCCCCTTATCCATGAAGATCTGTTTGTCAGAAGAATTGAACCTTTCTGTACCTTATTGAGAACTTAGAGGTGTTTGAATGTTCTATCATGTCTCTCCTTTACTTCCTTTCCTCTACAGAGTACATATTTAACTCCATGAGTCTTTCCTCATAGTGCTTCTGGTGCAGCTTTGCACCATTTTGGTTGCCCTTCTCTGTGCTGCCTTCACCCAATCTATAGCTTTCCTGGGATGGCTGGGACCTCCAGAACAAATGTTTGCAGCAGCAACAGCAAATAGGGATCATAGTAACATGAAGAAAGGAGAAGCATAAAGAATATAAAGTCAGTTAGTTTAACCTTGAACATAAAAGCTGTTTGCAGAAAAGGCTCCCTGGCCCACCTAGTCTGCCCTATTGTCCCTACCTACTGTGCTGCCATGGTCCATAACTGATCTCCAGCCTTAACATCCCCCCACCCGCCCACCAACCCTGTTACCAAGCTGATCTTATGTGTATCCCATGCATGTTTGAAACCTGTTATCATTTCGGTACCCATTAACTCTGCTGGCAGGCTGTTCCAGGTGTCCACCGTCCTCTCTGTAAAGAAGTATTTACTTGCATCCCCTGTAAGTCTCCCCCCTTCCAGCACATATCATGCCACATTATCCTTAAACATCTCTTTCTCAGCAGAATTGAACCTTCCTGTATCTTATTGATACCTCTGATGTATTAGAATTCTTCTATCATGTCTCACCTTTCCCTTTGTTCCTCTACAGACAACATATTTAACCCCAGAGTCTTTCCCCATAGTGCTTCACTGGCTGACAATGCACCATTTTGATTGCCGTTCTCTGCACCGCCTTCACCCAATCTATAACTTTTCAGGGATGGCTTGGATTTAAAGAACAAAGGTTTGCAACCTTTGATGTATTTGAATTCTTCTATCATGTCTCCCCTTTCCCTCCTTTCCTCTACAGAGTATTTATTTAACTCCCTGACTCTTTCCCCATTGTACTTGTGGTGCAGACCATGCATCACTTTGGTTGTCCTTCTCTGTACTGACTTCAACCAATCTGTATCTTTCCTGAGGTGGGTGGGACCTCCAGAACAAATGTTTGCAACACCAACAGCAAATACTGATCATAGTAATATCAAGATAAGAGAAGCATACAGTATGTAAAGTCAATTAGTTTAACCTTGAACATAGAAGCTGTTGGCAGAAAAGGACCTCATGGGCCACCTAGTCTGCCCTAAGGTTCCTACCTACTGTGCTGCCATGTACCATAACTGATCACCAGCATTAAACCTTCCCCCTCCCACACACACCAGCCCTGTTACCAAGATCCCCTTATGTGTATCTGATGCATGTTTGAAACTTGTTACCATTTCAGTACCCCTTCACTCTGCTGGCAGGCTGTTTCAGGTGTTCACCACCCTCTGTAAAGAAGTATTTCCTGTCATTGCCTCTAAGTCTTCCTCCTTCCAGCACATATCATGCCCTCTTGTCCTTGAACATCTCTTTCTCAGCAGAATTGAACCTTTCTGCACATTATTGATACCTTTGAGGTATTTGAATTCTTATATCATGTCTCTCTTTTCCTTCCTTTCCTCTACATAGCACATATTTAACTCCTTGACTCTTTTCCCATAGTGCTTCTGGTGCAGGCCATGCACCATTTTGGATGCCCTTCTCTGTACTGTCTTCATCCAATCTATAGCTTTTCTGGGAAGGCAACAGCAACAGCAAACAGGGATCATAGTAACAGCAAGATAAAATAAGCATAAAGAATATAAAGTCAGTAAGTTTAAAGTTAAACATAGAAGCTGTTGGCAGATAAAGACATCCTGGCTCACCTAGTCTGCCCTAAGGTCCCTACCTACTATGCTGCAATGGACCATAACTAGCCTCCTGCCTTAACATCCCCTGTGCACCAGCCCTGTTACTAAGGTCCCCTTATGTGTATCCCATGCATGTTTGAAAACCTGTTACCATTTTGGAACCCATTACCTCTGCTGGCAGGATATTCCAGGTGTCCACCACCCTCTCATTAGTGCAGTATTTCCATGCATCCCTCTAAGTTTCTTCCCTTCCAGTCTCATATCATGCCCCCTTTTCCTTGACCATCTGTTTCTCAGAAGAATTGAACTTTCCTGTATCATATTAATACCTTTGAGGAATGTGAATGCGTCTATCATGTCTCTCCTTTCCTTCCTTTCCTCTACAGAGTACATATTCAACTCCCTGACTCTTTCTCCATGGTGCTTCTGGTACGGGCCATGCACAATTTTGGTTGCCCTTCTCTGTACTGCCTTCATCCAATTAATAGATTTTCTGGGATGGCTGGGACTTCCAGAACAAATGTTTGCAACAGCAAATAGGGATCATGATAACATCAAGAAAAAATAAGCATAAAGAATATTAAGTCAATAGGAATAATGTCAAACACAGAAGCTGTAGGCCAAACATGACCTCCTGGCCCACCTTATCTGCCTTAAGGTCCATATCTACTATGTTACCATTGACCATAACTAATCTCCAACCTTAACCCTTCCCCTGTGCACCAGCCCTGTTACGAAGGTTCCCTTATGTGCATCACATGCGTGTTTGAAACCTGTTACCATTTTAGTATCCATTATCTGCTGGCAGGCTGTTTCAGTTGTCCACCACTATTTCTGTAAAGCAGAATTTCCTCACATCCCCTCTAAGTTCCCCCTTCCAGCTACATATCATGCAACCTTGTCCTTAAACATCTCTTTCTCAGCAGAATTGAACCTTTCTGTACCTTATTGATACCTTTGAGATATTTGAATACTTCTAACATGTCTCCTCTTTCCCTCCTTCCTCTAGAGAGTACATATGTAGCTCCTAGTGTTTTTCCCCATAGTGCTTCTGGTGCAGGCCATGCACCATTTTGATTGCCCTTCTCTGTACTGCCTTCACCCAATCAATATATTTTCTGAGATGGCTGGAACCTCCATTACAAATGTTTGCAACAGCAGCAATAAATAGGTATCATAGTAACATCAAGGAAAGAGAATCATAAAGAATATAAACATGATTAGTATAATGTTGAATCAGTTCATGAGAACTTTGCATTGTGGTCTGCATTTTTTGTCTAATGCAGTTGTAGCCATTAAATTATTGTACTCCCTTCGCTCTATAGATATCTTGCGGCTTTTTATACTGTTTATCCCTCACATTAGAAATGTCTTCCTGTGGCGTACCTAGGCTCTTAAAATAAGCAAGAAAACCTCTCCTTCTTTTTAAGAGAAAAAAACAGCTTCATTTGTTTAGACAGCTGTGTTGTCCAGCAGTATGTATCACAGAGAGAGAGAGAGAGAGAGAGAGAAAGATAAGGGGATGGCTTTGTGTAGCTGCAGAGGTAGGGAAGAGAAATGAACCAAACTGTTTTTCAGGGAATGCAACTTGATTTCATGTATCACTTTACATGCATGATGTATCTTACAGCTGAGGTCTTAAGAGTTGGTGGCAAGTGAATTACTCCATACAGGTAAAGTGATACAGCTTCATCCCCGAGAGATGCAAACTTTACATGACACTTTATCAGTCATTCAAAATAACATAAGTTTAGTTTCACATTCTTATTATGAGGGAATCAAGTAAAATCAACAAGCATGGTTAGTAAAGAAAGGAATTCACACCTCTGGATGAGTGGGGGAGGGGATACCAGCAAAACAAGTTTCTTAGTTTGCAGATGGTAGTAAATTAAACACTGAAACTTATCAAAGAAAGAAAAGGCACATAAAATACTATGGAGGAGGTTTCAACTTGGAAAAATTGCAGTATTGGGGAGATGTCAATTCACTTCTTTCAAGTCAGAGGAAAGGCTCATAAAACACTATGGAGGAGGTTTCAACTTGCAAAAAGAGTCAGTTCTGGGGAGGCTCAATTAACTTCTCAAGCCAGAGGAAAAACAGTGCTCTCCAGCTGCCATACACACACTGGCAGCATAGTAATGAGGCTTCAGTGGAGGGCACTATTTTTAACACTCTATCATGTTGTTTGGTAGGTAACTTATGCGGGGAGTCCTTTTCTCAAAGCAAAATGTATGAAGGGCTATGCCACTGCAACTGTAAAAATGGGAAGGAGGGAGACCCGGGTGGATACATGATGGAATATTATAAGGAATAAAGAAATGACTTAGTAGGGTCCATAGCAGGGATGTTAGAGGAGGTGGCAGAGTGGGAAGGGTTGCTTGCAACTTGTTTTCAGGCACTGATTTGTGTTTCCCCATGTCGGGTAAAGAACCAATGGAGTGTAGATCATATCAACCCATCTCTTTATCAAACTGGGACATAAAGATTTTTGGCAAAGGTACTGGCTAGAAGATTAGAGCAGGTCCTCCTGCAGTTAGTAAACCCAGACAAAATGAGTTACATTCAAGGACTCCTGTCATACCATAACATGAGGATGTTACTTAATGTTACTCATTGGGGAAATTGGCATCCGAGACAAGTGGTGGTGCTGTCCATAGATGCCGAAAAGGCCTTCAACTATATTGAGTGGCCATACCTCTTTGGGGTTCTGTGGAAATTTTAGCTGGGGGACCCTTTTGTGAAGATGGTCAAGATGCTATATTGGGGACCAAAGTTCTGTTAAATGGAGGCTGCTCAACCATGGGTGGGCCAAATAGAGGAATGAGACAGGGACGCCCCATGTCTCTGCTCCTCCTCTTCACACTGACCATTGAGCCTTTGGCCATCAGAATCATGGAAGATGTAAGGATTAAAGGGGTGCAGAATCAGTCAGGAGGACACCATAAAATGACTGTGCGTGCAGATTACTTGTTGTTCACTACAGAGCTGAACACTACAACCCCAGCTATATTGGAGGTGGTGCATCAATCTGTGGGATGAAGTTAACTTGTCAAAGTCTGAACTATTTAGGGTATCTGGGCCCAGAGGGGGACTACTTGGGATTTAAAATTAGTGCAGGATAGCTTCACGTATCTGGGTATAAAAGTGGGAAGGGAGCTGGCTAGGCTATACAGACTCAATTATGTCTCCCTGATGCAGGAAATAAAGGCAGCTATGGAGAGATGGAGGGCAATGCCCACATCATGGATGGGATGAATAAACCTCTGGAAGATGAATGTGCTTCCCAGGCTTCTGTATGTTACACAGATGCTGCCAATGAGACTCACAAATGAGAGCATCAGACCTATGGAGAAAGAATTCAGCCAATTTATTTGGTAGAATAAGAGGACCAGGATGAGTCTAGTGAAGTTAAAGGGCACCAACATGATTGGGGGGGTCTTAGTTTCCCAGATTTCAAGGGATACTATCTGTCCATACAAAACAGGTACATACAAGATTAGGTGCACAGGGAAGAGGACGCACGTTAGGTAGATCTAGAGGGGGAAGGAATCCCAGTTTGCTTCACAGCATACTTGGATCAGGGGCACAAGAAGGCATATCATAGATAAGAGAGAGGAATCCCCTGTTGGAATGAACACTGGAGGCATGAGAGCAAGCAAAAAAGAGAAGTGGGGCTGGAGGAGATGTCTGTAAGGCAGGATAGGGACTTATTCCCAGAGAGGTCAGCAAGGGTTAAAGAACTATGGGAAAAAGACCTAGGGAAGCCAATATCAGATGAAAACTGGTTTACAGTCATGACCACATGCATGGGCTTGCTGCTATGCAATAAATTTAAAGAATCACAATTCGTGTTTTTGCACAAACTGTATTGCCCACAGGTTGTGGTTAATAAATTCCACTTGATGGTCCCACCCACATGTGGTAGATGCAATGGTACCCTGGGCACCTATATACATTATTTTTGGGAGTGCAGGAACCTTAGCCCCTTCTGTTCAACAATAGCACAAACGGTGACTGATGCTATGCATATACAGGTGGTGGACACAGTGGTATCTTGGCTGTTTGGGATCAAAGACTGGGGAGAGAAAGGGTGGGAAGCAATTCCCAGAACCATGAGGGTGTTGCTGACAATGAGAAGGCAGTGCATCTGAAAAACCTGGATCTCACATGTTAAACTGACTCTGAGACAGTGAAAGAACCTGTTGATAGGCAATTTAGTCTGAGAATGCTTGACATATCATAGACATGGCAGGGAGGAGTTGTTTCTTAATAAATGGGGATCATATATTGATTCACTGCCAGTGGCAGAAGCTGCAGCACTAAGACCGGGAGTGACATGAATATCCTGCTGCCTTATTCTGTTGCAGAACAGAAATTGCAGGGTAGCCCTCCGATATCCTGAAGGTGGGAAGTCGGGTTCTTGCAAACCTATAAGTAAAAGTGAACACAAAAAGTAAGAACAAAGAGAGTCACCACACAGTGGGAGTACCACCAGAAGGTATGTACTGGAAACTATGGGATGTGTGTTGGGGAGGTCTGATGGGGCTGAACATAGGATATACGTTATGTGTACATATGATACATGTAGCCTGAATACTATAGTGGGTCCCAGTCCCATTTTGGGGGCAATTCTGGGTAACAAAAACTCACTATCTCCCATCTCCCACATTTTTTATATACAGTTATGGTTTAAATGTACAAAGTTGTGTGCCATATAATGGGCAAAGAAATGACTTACACTATACAAGATGATAGCATTAATGGCTTTAATTGATGTATTATATAGAATAATAGATGGTAGGCAGCATACCCCAGATTATTGGAAGGGGGGACTGTCTCGTATACCTGTAAAATATGTCTAAACGTGTTAAATCTCAATAAACATATGAAACAAAAAACAAACCTGTGTTCTAAGTTTTCTGTACCACACACTGAGCCAAAACACAGTGTCTTCGCTGACTTTAGTAAATGGGAATATCTAGCGACCAGGACGTTGCTGTGGAAAGTCTCAAACTAGCTCAAAAAAATAAATACTTTGGGGGGATCCAAAATGTGGTCCAAATAGTCTCTGATCCCAAACCAGGCCTCATTTGTAGGGTACATATTTCACTTGCCAAACGCACATGTGCACCACTGGCTGATTGAAATTTGCACATCTTAGCTTTCAGTATTGAGTGTGCCTTTATTCTCCACACCATGAATCCCTGTACCTCCATCGCATTTATGTTTTCCTTCACATAAAACACCACTCCTTCTCCTTTCTTCCCTACCCTGTCCCTTCTGAACATTGTGTAGCCTGGTATGACCATTTCCCAGACATGGTTGCCAATACACCATAATTCAGTAATGGCCACAACATCCAGGTCTGCCTCTGCCATGAGGGCCTCTAGGTCTAGGATCTCATTTCCCCAGACTTCTAGCATTGGCACACGTGGTCTTTCATATTTTGTTAGCTCTCTTCTTGTCACTTTCTCCTTTTTCCAATAGCTCCCCCTTCCTCATCTTTTTCCTTTGACTGCTTCTCCCCCCCTTCTGCTTTGTTAACCCTCTGCTTCCTTGAATAACTTGCAGCCTGCTGGGACTCTCTTCCCTAGGGATCACCCTACTGTCTATCTTAGCCTGTGATGAGCCACTTTCTGATTCCTGTATTTCTTCTGTCACCCACCTCAGCTACTTTAAATAGTCATCAAAGTAACATTTATACTGTCTACTGAGGACTCTGGTTCCCCCTAGAAGGAAGCAGGCCATCGCCTTAGTATAGGCTCTTATCTTTCCAGGTTGGGCCACAGTCCCCAATGTAGCCATACCTCTCCTCTCTGCACCATTCCTTCTACCATTACTTGAAGGCCTAGGTGTGGAGCTCCCTTTCCTTCCCCATATAGTACAAGACACACTCACCACTCATATTTTAAAAACGTTTGAAACACAGGATCAACCAGATAAATGATCTAACTTTATAAAAAGTAAAATTTATACACGGAGCTGACTCCAGCAATTCATCTTTATGTTTAAGCCCATGAAACACCTTTATCAAGTTAATTCATTAGCAGCTGCAGTGGCTGTGATCAGAATTTGTTCTTCTCTGTGAGAAGCAGGCAGGGTTGCCTAATGGTTGGAGTGCCAAGATGGAGAGCTGGATTTGAGTCCCACCACAGCCATTTACTCTGGTTAATCTTGGTCAAGTCTCTTCTCTATACTTAACCTCCTCCATTTTTCTCCTTCTCTGTTTTTTTCATGTAGCTCTTTGCCCTCTGGAGTCATCTGATCAGTCCTTGGGACAGTTTGTGCCTAGTACAAGTAAAAGGAGACTGCACAGAGTTACCAGGTGGATCCACAGAGTGCAGAAAGTCACAAGTATCTAGGAATTACTCAGCCTCAACACCACAGTTCACAAAGGACATCTGAAGACTTGTCATCCCAGTTGCTTCAAACTTTATTTAACCTAAGAAAAAGCATAAAACAGCATAACACGCCAGCTGCATCCCTCAACAGCAGTCTTCTATGTTTCAAGCCACACTGGTTCTCTTGTGGGGTGTCTAACCATGTCCTGGCTATCAGCTGCTGTCATTATTACCTCTTTTAGTAGAAGGTGCCATACAGCATGGTAAAAAGTATGGTCAGCAATCATCTTTGATGGCCCATGCCTCCCTGTTTTTGCACTTTGACCCCACTATACCTCGCCATCTACCATGGAGAGGAGCAAGCTCCCTGATCCATGGCAGAAGGTCACTGTGACTGTGGAATGTGACATGAAACCTCTGTAGCTGGAAGTGCTGCTATGCAGCAGCACTAGTCATGACCCCAACAGCCTGCCTCAGTTTCTGAGTCTTCTACCAAAGCCAGGTCAGTGGAATAGCAGTGGCCATCATGGCAGCCTCCTACCTTTGTGTTTAATCTCCCTTAGATTTCCTTACCCTCCCTCAATCTCACTCTGAAGTGGCCTGAACCAAATGACTACTGCGTGTCTTCAAGGCTTGTAAACCAATTTGGGATCTAGTGTATATAAAAAGCCTCAGTCTTTATTGTTTGAAAAAGGGATAGGAAGACAGGCTGCATGTCAGATCAGGCTCACCCAGCTCTGTGTCAGATCAGCCCCCCCCCCCAACATTACTTTGTCTTAGCTCTGAAAATCAGAGTCATTTGTTGCATGACTAATTAGGTCCATTCCCTTGATCAGGGCCTACCTGTCATTGATCCATTTCTCAGTTAACCAGTCTAGGTAATGGATGTGAGTTTGAAGTTTTATTCATGTTATAAAAGAAAAATTAGTGAAAAAAGTAAACTAATAATTGTAAACATTAAATGAAGTTTTCTTATGGGTAAGTGGGAGCAAAATGATTATTTAACCCAGTTCAGATGTGACTCGGACCAGGTTCTGGTTAAGTTTGAAAAACTACTTGTTTTGGCAAACAACAGTATGTTAGAATCCTTTAAAAAAGGGTAAATCAAAATCATTTCCATGGCACAGTCAATCCTTCCATTCCTACTTCCTGTGTTCCTTGAATGAGTAGACTCAGAACACCTTACAACCAAAGAGCTGACCAATCAACTGATCTAAGCTGAGTTTTCCTTGGTCAAGAAATAATGAAATAAACACAGTTTCACACATAAATTGCTTACAAATCCACTTCTATAATTTTAACATTTATTAAAAATCATAAAGCTATTTATATGCAACAACATAAAGTAATTGGACAGTTCTGTTTTGTCTTTTCCCACATGAGTTGCCATTTTTCACTAGAAAAAAAAGGTTAAATTAAGAGCACTTTTTATATGAATTATCCGGAGAGTCCACCCAAGCAGCTGTATGCAGGAAAATAATGGATAATCAAACAGTACTTCTCAAAACAGATAGTGGACTAGCTATTCAAAGCATATGCAGAGCACAATGTGGAGTTGCACCGCACATCTCAGAAGATGGGCAGAACCATGATATTCAAAAGGGAGAGATGTACTGCGCATCTCTGGATACGCCATTGCGCAGCCATAATTTATGAAGCGCATATAGAGGGGGGCATTCCTATGAATGTGCTGTGCATCCCTATATTCAGCTGAAATGTGCAGCGCATATCCAGCACATCTTAGAGATGAGCTGCCCAAAGTTAGGCATGGAAAAAGCAAGCCTAAATGGCCAGCTACCCACAGGCAGGCCACAGAACTTCAGGCAGACTGTCTGAATACAGCCCTTGGAGGTGCAGCAGGCACCCACACATAGCAGTTACGCCAGAATGGATGAACCCAGTGTCACTGGCACCATCCAGGGAGCAACACCCCAGACCACTCCCTGGATGTAGCCATCCAGCAGTTGTTCTCTGTCTGCACACTGCCATCCCTTGCAGTTTCCACCAGGTACTTCCCATACTGGGATGTGTGGGGCACTGCAGGTGATGGTACACAGCATATGGAGCTGGTGTTTCACATACATGTGGTAGTCCTAGCAGCCTGTGTTACCCTGTTCCCACCACTGTTGCACGTCCAGGTAGCCCTGGTGTACACTGTCCTGGTGGGCCCCCCTGTACCCCTGTCTAACCCTGTACGAGGCTATGGGGAGATAGTCAACCAGGTGTGATTATCCCACCACATGTAGCTGTGCTGTGCTGTGTTGTCAGAGTTTGGTGACATAAAACATTACAAGATGAGCGTACTACAGTTGGTGGTCAGTGCCAGTTCTTTGTTCTTCACTGTGCATGGCTATGGATAATAGCACTGTATCAAGGCCAATGCAGTATACCCACCCACACACACATGCCTTTCATCACACCTGCCTGCTAGGCTGAAATACCTCCTGTTCACCTCGGTGGAGTGGTGGGTCAGACCCGCAAAGCTGGAACTGAGCATACCCAAGGTGTGCAAATGGCCTGAATATATTCCACTAATGTGATGCAAATGTGTGCGAGATGTAATGTGCAAATTGTAATGTGCAATTATGTCATTTGCATATCCTTGCTGAATATTGCAGTTTTGCACAACGCTCAAGTGGTTTGCATAGCACATTTCCCCATGCTCCTCATAAAGATCAGGTCACCTGCTGTGCTGCGCATCTCTCACTGCATGATCGCGCATTTCAAGATATTCAGCCAGACATGCATGAGTGCATCTCATGGTACATCATATGAATATCTCTTTATTTTGGGCCAGTGCATCTCAGATGTGCAACACAGGTACTTGTGCAAGTTTGCAGGGGACGTTTGAATATCTAAGCCAGAATATCTTAAGTTTTCAATGTCAAAATGAGTCATCACCAAACTCACAGCTTTTGAAAATGAACATCTTGATTTCTAAAGTGAAATGACCCTCACTTTATTTCTTTTAATTAATTAATTAATTAATTACTTATGACATATCTAACCCAGTGGGGCTGTGCATATTACATTGTACTACAATATTGGACACCCACAGGTTTGTACCCAGAGCCTATTCCCTGCTGAAGATCAGTAGGGTCTTGCATACTCAGCATAAGCAGTACACTGTAACTCCATTAGAGGGCACCATACCACACCTCTTATGCCTCCTTGGTGTCTTCTCAGGCTGAGATGGGAGCAGAGTCAACACTGTAGGCAGCCATACATTATAAAATGGTTTGGAAATTTCCTGTTTCTTGACTGACTGAGAAGGTTCTGCAGCCATGAGATTAAGAAAAATAAACCCATGGCTTAAGACTAGTACCCATCCTATAAGCACAACAAGGGTTTCTTTTCCTGAACCACACTTCTGGGTAGTTAAAGGAACTTGGCGCAAGCATATCGTGCTTCATAAATGATTTTCAGGAAATTCTGACTTGCTGCATAGAGAAATGGCACAAATGGGAATGTGTCGTCATTTGACTGGTGTCAAAGAAAAATATATAACTGAAGGTGTAGCACTCATTTAAAATAGTAGGGCAATGAAAATATGTTTCTTCAAAAGTCTACTTTCTGGCTACAGTTAATAAAAATATTTGCAATACTAATTTAAAGTGTATTGGTCACATATCTAAAAAGGGTTTTCTCTGGCTGGCCCGGTGGCACAGAGGGTTGAGGTGCTGGATGCCACACCTCGAACAATGCCGGTGACCCGGGTTCTGTAACGGACTTGGGGCACCGGGGGTCAGTGGGGGATGAGAAGGATTGAACATCTGAAGGACTGCTCTCCTCTTCGGGGATGGGGGAGTAGGTTGCTTTGCTCAAACAGTGGCTCCCAGTGGGGACTGGGGGCACTGTTTCAGAGCAGTGCAAGGAGGGGAACATCAGAAAAATAGAAAATGGCTCCATGCGCTCACCGAATGATGGCTTCCCTCCTCTGTGACAGCGTCGGAACCTCCGAGGACTTCCTCTGCCTTAGCAGCGCTCCTGAGGGCCTAATACAGAGTGCACTGGGTAAGCTCCCTCCTGGTGCCTTCCCCCTTGGAGGAGAGGGACCCGTCCAGTGAAGGGATACACTGGAATACCCCTCAGGAGTTGGCTGCTATGTGGGGACAGTGGGGAGTCCAGGAAGAGGATGGCCGGTGAGTCAGGAGCACTGTGAAGCTTGAAGGAGAGGGGAGTGCTGGCGCGTGAACAGGTGAGTAAACAACATCAAAATAAATAAATAAATAAGGGTTCTTATGTGCCTCAGTATTTAATATATATCTTAACTAGATGTTTCGTTAAAAAAATCATATCAATCTGGTTTGTTGTTAGTGAAATACTTCTGTTTTAGTTGTTCTCCCATTCTGAAGAGCTCCGTTTTTCCATGCCAGCAGACAGACCCACAATGCACTGTGTCAGTGATGAGATGTGTCATAGCTGGAAGTGCTTCAGCCACGGTAAAACTAAGTTTGTTTACATAGCGTTTACATCCCTAGCTATTTTCTGCTGTAGTTGTATCTCCCTGTGCACTTGCAAGTCTTTGGATATTGTGCCATATTGACAGACTGTCATTTTACTAACCAACTATTCCTTAAAAAGTCAAAGGACTACTACTGTACTTCCTGCACTGCCAACGTCATGTAAACTAGCTAAAAGTCAACAAATAGCATTCTCATACTGCAACAGGAATAAGATAGTCATGACATAATTTAGCTTATCCATTAGCTAGGGAAATGGACAGACTAGATGGGCCAAGTGGTCCTTATCTGCAATCAGATTCTATGCTTCTATGTTTCTATTAAGATTTATTGCAAAGAAAAGAGTTTTGGTAGCTCAGAATACAGAAGAATTATTTGTACACCATAGGTTTCTTTGAAATAATATTTATTTTTTCTTAATGTATTGTCATCATCTGCCCCAATGTTTCACCTTTTAGGCTTCTTCAGGGGGCTATAATCAAGATTCACAAAGCTTTTTAGTGATATATTTCATCAGAAAAGTTTTTTACAAATAAATTTTAATATAAACATTTTCATCAATAAATCAATATTGTTATCAAATTCGCCACATATCCTATAGTTCTACTTGTTCTACTCTGCATATAGTCCATATTCATGATTTTCTTATGGTAAACAATAATTTACATTTTGTATGTTAATATACATGTCTAAATATTTTAAAATGTTTTGATATAAAAAGCACCAACCTACTTCAAGATGCATCCTCCTTTTTGTAAATTGTATGAGTATACTACCTGTCATTTTAACCAGCTAGTATGTCATTCCAATTAAGCTCTAAAAATTTAGAAACCTTTCATTATAACCTTCCAAGAAAAACTTACATACACATAAACATTTCCATCTTTAAATCTCGTTCACATCATTTCCGTTATATATTCCTTGAAGTGGACATTAAGCATTGTACCTTTAATTCAAAGCCTTTCCCTTGCTTCAAATCACTATATTTATGGAGCTTTACAAGTTAACACCATCTGAAAACATAAAACAAACAACTATTCTTTATATACATTTTGCACCTTAAGTCATGAGAACACTCATATTATCTTATAACCTAAACTTAATACATACTTATCAATTAGTTGGTCTCAGTATTCTGGCTCTGAAAGAATATTGAATCAAAGTTTTTTTCATTTTTATGTTGATTGCATGCATGCACAAGAAACATATTGTGGCAGCTTTCCTCCAGAAGCAGGTTGTGGAGGCATGGCACTGTTGTGGCCAATGCCCCCACAGCCTTTAAAGGCTAAGCCCACTTTCCGCAATGCTGCGGCACACTGCTGCGGACACTAGTTCAGCCAGCGTGCAACAGCATTGTGAAAAATTAGCCATTGCAATCAGGGGCCACCTCATCATTGCAGTGTAAGCCATTCGGTGCAATGAGGGAGCGACCTGTCATTGCTGGTCGGAACCTTGGTACTCTGATATTGTTTGTGAACATGGCGGCGGCTTGCCACCATGTTCAAAAACAATATGAGTGAGCCCCCCATGCTGAGGAGGTGCCCAATCCCCCTCAGCAACATGTGCCCCTTGCCACAGCAGTGTGTTTTTGCTGACGGGGGCCCCAATCCCCATCGGCTTCCATCCCCAGTGCTATGAGTTGCCGACAGGGGAGACCACTCCCCACATTATGTCCCCCCTCCCACTTTGATGTGCCAATGAGGGAGCCCACCCTGCCTGCATAAGTTCCCCCAATTCAAAACAGTAGTTGTGCTGAGGGTGCCCAATCCCCTCGTTTCTGCGCAGCCCCCACTTTGTGCCGATGGGGGTGCCCAATCCCTGTTGGCTACAGCTGGCCCTCCAGCAGTCAGTTGGCAAGCTGGGAGCCCACCCCAGCATGCCAAATGTCCAAAATGCCCCTGTCAAAAAGCATCCCGCTGCTTGTCTTTTTCTATTTTTTTAACCCGTAGCAAAAATGGTCCCTCGTTGAGTCTGGCGGCCCCTCCCAACCTGAACCCACCCTCTGCGCATCCTGCATCCCCACACACCCCCACCCCATACTTACCTCTGGAGCCCAGTGCGATGATCTTCGGTGGACCGGGGACACGTCTGCACTCTTCCAAGCTGACGGCAAACTGAGGAAATGCCGGTAAACTATATAATGGCATAGATAGGGTTTTCTCAACTTTGTTGCATATCTCGGGCATTTTTTGGACTTTTGGCACCAAATTTTCAACATGTGGTTTTTGGGACCCATCCTCATGAATTCTGCCACTGTCATGGCATTATTCAGCCCCATAAGGTGATTTTGCGGTCACTGTGCGGAATCACCTTTTGTGACCGACTAACGAAATGACAGTGCCAGTGTTCATGAGGTGGGCTCTCAAAAAGTCTATGTTGCAAATTTGGTCAAAAACCCCCCAAAAATGACTGTTTAACGAGCTTGCAGTTCCGGCGCAGAATAGCATGGTAGCTGTGGGAAATCCATGTTTGGGAGACATTATGAAAATGACAGTGCCACTGTTCATTAGCAGAGGTCCTAAAATGTCTATGTTGAAAATATGGTGATGAAAGTCCATAAAATGACTGTGTTACGAGCATGCGTTGTGCAGTTTCCACGCACCCTTGTAACTTCGCAAATTAGTAATATTTTCACACCACATTTTCAACAGTGGCATTTTTCCACACTTCCTTATGAACAGTACAGCTGTCATTTTTCACATCCTGGCCAAAATGTATTTTGCACTTCTGGCGCAGAATAACGCATTCGCTGTCAGAAATCAGTGTTTAGGACAGATTAGGATCGAGTGAGTAAGGGGGAGAGTGACCAAGCTCAACTGAGCTCTGTCGGGACTGCTGTGGATTTCTTTATGGGCAGGAAAAGGCGTCAATGCAGACAGGAGCCCAGTACAAAAGAGCAACCTGCAGCTCCAGAAGACACAGTACGAGCGAGTGACGGAGGGGGAGTGAGTGAGCTGGATGGAGCCACTGTTGGGACTGCTGCAGATTTCTTTGTGGGCAGAAAAAGGCAGCAATGCATGCAGGGGCACAGTACAAAAGGGCAGTGTGCAGCGACGGGAGAAACAGAATGTGTGACTGAGAGAGGGGGAGCGAGCGAGCTCAACAGAGCTCTATCGTGACTGCTGCAGATTTCTTGGTGGGCAGAAAATGGTGGAAACACAGGCAGGAGCCCTGTACAAAAGGGCAGCCTGCAGTGCCAACAGAAATGGAATGAGCAAGTGAGAGGGGAAGGGAGTGAGTGAGGTCAAAGGAGCACTGTTGGGACTGCTGCAGATTTCTTTGTTGGCAGAAAAAGGCAGCAATGCACGCAGGGGCCCAGTACAAACAGGCAGTGTGCAGCGGCAGGAGAAACAGAATGTGCGACAGATAGGGGGAGTGAGCGAGCTCAACAGTGCTCTATCGTGACTGATGCGGATTTCTTGGTGGGCAGAAAAGGGTGGAAACACAGGCAGGAGCCCTGTACAAAAGAGCAGCCTGCAGCTCCAAGTGACACAGAACGAGCAAGTGAGGAAGGGGGAGTGAGTGAGCTCAACGGAGCACTGTTGGGACTGCTGCAGATTTCTTTGTGGGCAGAAAAAGGTACCAATGCAGGCAGGAGCCCAGTACAAAAGGGCAGCCTGCAGTGCCAGGAGAAACACAACAAGCAAGTGAGAGAGGGGGAGTGCATGAGCTCAATCGAGCTCTATCGTGACTGCTGCGGATTTCTTTGTGGGCAGAAGGAGGCGGCAACACAGGCAGGAGCCCAGTACAAAAGGGCAGCCTGCAACTCTGGCAGAAATGGAATGAGCGAGTGACAGAGGGGGAGTGAGCAAGCTTAATGGACCTGTTTCAGGTCTACTGCAGATTTCTTTGTGGGCAGAAAAAGCCACCAACAGAGGCAGAAGCCCAGTACAAAAGGGCAGCCTACAGTGCCAGGAGAAAAAGAATGAGTGAGTGAGAGAGGGGGAGTAAGTCACCTCAACAGAACTCTGTTGGGACAGCTGTGGATTTCTTTGTGGACAGAAAAGGGTGCCAACACAGGCAGGAGCCCAGTACAAAACAGCAGCCTCCAGCACCAGGAGAAACAGAATGAATGAGTGACAGAGGGGCAGTCAGCGAGCTCAACGGACCAACACAAACAACATTCGGCATTGACAAATGCTTGTTTACATCTTGTACCTGTTACCATCTTTTATACAGCCAGCTATCTCACTGTTCATATAAGTTTAGCTCCTTATACTTATTGCTACAAATGACTACAGGGTTTATGCCTGATACATGATGGTTCACTTCACTTTAAACTGCATATTGCTTTTTATGATAATTCAGATTATTAAATGGTCATGTTCAAGCAGTGTTTTGATTGGATTGCAGCCATCACCTGACAGTGTGATAATCCACATTATCAGCACTGTCAGGGTGATCAGGTCCAATGTGGAATAGATCAAGGGACAGAATGGTCCCTGTTTTCATGGCACACTGTGAAAAGTAGAAGAGCAGCCATTGTTCAAGCTCACTAAGTGGTGCCGACACTCATATGGAAGAGAGCTGTGCAATAGTTCTGTACTGCTGAATCTCTGCATACTGTGGTACATTCTAAACCTGTTCTGTGTGCAGAGATCACAGGTACAGAGTGCAACAGTTGGTGTGTGTTCCTGATGACTTATCAGCAGCAGTGGCCCCTCCATCCCGACAATACATCACAGTGAGCAAACATGGTAGTGCGGGCCAGCATGTTGTTGTGGGAGTTCAGACTATACCCACCTACCCTCCTCACGGACCTCGTGCACCTCAGCAAACATCTGTCCCCAAGGTGGCAGTACACAGTATGCATGATATGAGGTGCATGCTTCTGCAAGTTACTGTGCTGCATAGATGAGGCTGGAAGAGTACAGTCACAGTGTACCCACCCAGCCAGGCCATGTACCTCCAAGCCATTAGCAAAGATGTAGTTAAAGAGTGACAGTGCAGTGGATCCCATTACAGCCATCAGCAGCATGACCAAGGAAGCGAGGTGTGTACCATGAGCCCGGGTCACAACTTTGTCAGCTGCCACAGTAATGGCTCACCATTGGTGGGTAATGTTGTTTGCTAAGAACTCCTGCTGTGGCTGTCTCACAACAAATGTGTAGTGGACATGCTGTATTTCTTTCAGTGTGCCACAAAGGGGAAAGTAGTTAGAGTGGAGAAGTGAACTCCACACATTTTATCCCCTGCCAGTTGATAGTGCTCTGTGGCTGCGGTCTCCTGTTACCAGTCCTGTCATGGAGATGGGAGCATCGTAGCAGTGCCAGTGGTTGGCGGTGGTCCCCATCCACTGTCCAGCACTGGAAAGACAGTAACTTGGGAAAGAGGATGATTCTCTCGTAGATGTTGCCTGCTGTTTGGTCTCCTCAAAGAGTGATAACAGTGACTGAGACTCCTATACAGTACCAGGTCCACAATCCTCCCATTGCCAATCACCCTAATATTTGTGGCTACCAAGCCAGACTGTCTCCACTCTCCAGTGATCAGCAGCTGCAGCATGCAGCACATACAGTGTAGTTGTTCCTGCTTCCTTGGATCATCCATCATGACGTCTGCTCAGTAAGTTCCTTCCCCTCTGAGGTTATGAATGGTGTGGGGCTGGTGATTGTTGTCAGTGGTGCATGTCACAGTAACAGTACCACAGAATAGTAGATGCACCACTATAGTGCAAGATACAAGCTGGCAAACAAATCCCCACATGGTCATTGGCAGCAGCACAGCTGCCCATGGCAGCCACAACCCAGCTGGCAAGAGAACACCACATGGTGCACCAAAAGTAACCCTGCACAGTCTAAAATGGTCAGACTTATAGCAGCTCCTACATGACAGAAAGTGGCATACAGTGTCACTATTTGCACAGTCCTGTCATACAGCTGCAGTGTAACAATGGCTGCTGCACCTGTACAGTGGAACACCCATGCTGGCATAGTGCTGCACAAATAGGGAACAGCACGCAGAAACAGAGCCACACAAGCAGACATCATTGCACCCTGCCCATGCACTGAGTGCTTAGAAGAATGCAGGAAATGCTGCCCGATGGTAATTAATGCACAGTTCATAGTGAACATAGTCATGCAGGGTGAGTAGCACCACACACAATAATGATGTCCAGCATCACAGGTGGTAGTAATTAATGCAAAGTTTCTGAAAGGTGCAACACTTTCTGAATGCGGCTTGTCAGTCTGTAATGCTTCTAAATGTGGGAGTACTTTTGCCAGACACACATGGCAATGGTATCAAACGGGTAGAGCAAGACAAAGACAGGTCATAGTAAATTGTTGCCCTGATGCATGCATGAAGGTGTCTGTGAGGCCCTCTCCCACCCCAACCACAAAATGTGCCTTCTGTCTGCACATGTAAAGCTCAACTGTGCTGTATGCTACAGAGGGACAGAGAGGCACAGCATACTACAGTCCTCTCAGAGCAAAGTTATATGTGTGTGTGTGGGGGGGTTGTACATGTTACAGGACATGTAGGAGTGACTATTATGCACAACAGATGTCACAGATTATATCAATAGGGTATCTGTAACATTTCTATGTGCATAACAGCAATCCAGGATACATTATTTGTTAGAGGCTATTTTGCAAGGTGGCAGGATTGGCGATGTTGCAAAACAAAATTTCACCACACTAAATATTTTGTGAACTTTGCACATTTTGCAAAATATTTTGCGGGTGTGAAATGCAAAATTACACCAGAAAATTGTTACAATTCATCTGAAAATTGCCAAATTTCTCAGAAAATTGTGAAATTTCACCCAAAAATTGTGAACTTTCACATTTCACAGTGACAGTTTGCCATTTTGGGCTGCAATTTTGAAATTTTTGGGTGGAATGTTGCAATTTTGGGGTGAAATTCCACAACTGCAGGGCAAAATTTTGCAATTCACAAAATGTGTGAATTTCACAAAATATTTCACGTAACAAAATTTCTCAATTTTGCAAAACACTAGGCAAGATACACCACCTTTTTTGCTGTTTAAACAGCTAAAAAACCCACTCCTTTTTGATATATTTTTGCTGTTTAAACATAATCCATGTAATAAGTGCATTGATGCATTCCAGGGTGTGTTGATAATGTAGATTAATGCGCACCCCAAGGGCTGTGAGGACACTGGGCCTGCAGCCTCATGCCTAACAATGCCCCCGAGGTGTGCATTAATTCACATTATCAGCACAACTTGTCCTGTATATATGTTTACTTGCTTGCTCAGCATTCAGTGTCACACTTGTTTGTCTTTTAATTTCCAGCGTTAGCAAGTTCTCCTGCATTTATTTTTTGGCATTTCCAGTACTTTTTATATCTAAGTTATGCTTGTCATGCAGTGCTTTCTCTATTGTACAAAACTGTGATCACAGTTTCTTTCTATATTGCATTTATAATCATAAAGGTCTCAAACATATGTAAAGTCTGTTTCTGTTCCTGCTTATACCATCTCTAAGTTTATCGTAATGTTCAAATATGCCATGTTTAAACTGGTAAAAGAGCTCTCATTTAATATTTTAGATCAGTTTTAAACATACTTTAAATGCAGTCTGTGGTTTCTCTACTTGTGCTCCTTACTGGCCACTTTCAGCTTTAGGAATTTCACAGATGCTGCTCCCTCTAGTACCTGTAATGAGCAGTGTGACCATGATGCCACACGTTACCACAGCAGCACTTCTGCTGAGTGCAGAAACAGCTTAATTTATTTATTGAGATATTGGAATTACAAACCTTTGAGTCAGAGACTCCTTTGAAAAGCCTCCACTTCATGGAAGTACAAAACAAGACAAATGGACAATACAATGAAAGGTATTACAAAGGAATGAAGAGGGTAAAACAACCCAGAGTCAAACATGGTACAAAGGTTTCAAGCAAATTAAGCTATTGCTTACATTTAAGTTTCAAGGATGATACAAGGTTTCCTAAGCCAATAAAACTGATACTTAAGATAAAGGCACAGCACATCAAAAGACTCTTACAAGCTCACAAGCTTACATATGGGTACTTGTGTCTGCACATTATGTTACACTATCTAATGGCAATCACCTGGAAGCACTCTTTGTTCCTAAGCACTGCTCTCTTTGAGTTTGCAATTTAAGCATTTCTCTACACTTAACCTGTTCTCTCAAGCTAGTGTAGATCTCTGTTCATTCACTACTGAGGGGGATTCTTCCACAAAAATAAAACAGAGTTTACTGTCTGTTTAATCTTTGTCACACTGTATCTTTATTTTTAGGATTTAAATGGTATCAGGTCTTGCATATGGTAGCGGTCAATGTCTATGACCTTCCTTTGTTGTCCTGACACTCAGGAGTTTCCAGTCATAGTTTAAATACCTTCACTACGCTCATTTCCTATTTCATGTTAGTGTGTTTCTTTTGTCTCCATTAGATTATATTTTAGGTTTGCTTAGCTTCCATTTGTTTTTGATAGTCATTTGCTGTTACCCTCAGTCTGAGCTCCTATGTTTCTTAGTACCCAAATATGGTTCTCATTTAGCTTTCTCCATCAGCACAATTGTTGCTCAGGGTTATCTGCTTTGGTATTCTGCCTCTCCTGACTTTCTGTTTTGTCACACACCTTTTTCTTCTGTGTATGTTATTTCTATTCTATTTTTTGTTTGTTTTGATCTACACTCTTTTGTTTTCGTCTCTGAATTTTTTTCCAATTTTTTTTGGGCTACACCTATGGGTTACCTGCTCAAGGTCATCTGTGCTGACCTTCTCATCTTTAGAGATGATTCTCTTGTATTCTTGTGTTTGTTATATATGTGTTAATAATGTCAAGAGGCCTCCTAAAAGTCATATATTACTGTTTATGCCCTGGCTATACTACCAACAGGCTTGCCAATTGACCTCCTCATTTAGGCTCCAAGTCTCTGTGTAGGTGCACAGTTCTGTGATCCACCAAATTTCCCATTTTCTGCTGTTTTTTATATAGTCTCCATCCCTAGGTGGTTCTAATACTAATTCTAGTCCTCAGAATTGTAGTTGCACTGCGGTATGTCCTCTAACTGTGTAGTGCCTCACTAAAGATGAGTTTTCATCCTAATTCCTTATTCTACTTTTTTGCTCTGAAATTCTTTTTTAACATCCCTTAGTGTCATTCCAGCATACAGGCAGTCACATGGACATTGTATGACATAAATCAATAAAGTAGAATTGCAGTCTAAGTGAGATTTTATACGCTATTCTTTGCCTGTACATGGGTGTTTGAAGTGATCTTTTTTGCTAGTGTGACCACAGGCAACGCATCTGTCACATGGTATCATTTCATTTTTATGTAGACCCAAAAGCAGTTGTCCTCCTCTCTGTCATTGTTTTGGAACATGTTCAGCATGCACCAGTTTGTCCCTTGTTGTTGGAGCTTTCTTAGAGACTACAAATGGCCTCAAGGGGAATAATTCCCTTGATGTTGGATTATTCTGAAGTATTTTCCATTTATCTAGTATTATTCTCTTGATGTTAAACAAATGTATATTGTGTTGTGTGCAGAAGTTCATTTGTTTAGCTTTAGTATCTTGTTTATCTTTTTGTCTTCTGGTCTGTGTCCTCTATACACCTTTGATTTTTTGTGTTGCAGCCTTTAGAGTGTATTTCAGGTATTTTCTCTCTGTAAATCTTGCTACTAACTTCATCTGTTCTTTCTCAAAGTCAGTTTCTTGGCTGAAGTTTCTTTGTGCCCTTAGTAGCTGTAAATCTGGGATAATCTCTATAAGGTTCCGTGGATGGAAGTTTTGTGCATGTAATGTTGTGTTACAGTCTCTGACCTTCGTATATAATTTTGTTTCTAATCTGGGTCCTACTTTCATAATGTTTATATCTAGGACGTCTATTTCCTTAGTAGAGCTGTGAAAGGTTAACTTCAGCTTTTGGTCTCTTGTGTTTATGCATTCCTTGAATTCCCCTAGTGATTTCTTGTCCCCTCTCCATATTTAAATATAACATTTGCATCAACACTGCAAGCCTTATTTTGCTAAACAAACACCAGCATAATCTCACTTCACAAAGCTAGCTGTGTCTGCAGCATAGCAACAGTCGTATGTGAACAATGGTATTCCATGAGGAAAAATGTTTGCCACTATTGTTTCTCTTGGAAGTATGTTGGCAACACATGCTGACAAACCACTATTCTGTCACTCCCTCTTTCTGTCACACAGTTTTATAGTATTTCATTCTTTTTCCATTTTTGGATCTTTTCTCAGAACAGTGACATGAGCCCATCCTTCTGAACACTTTTAATGATACAAGAGGTTATGTAACAAGTGTTCTGCAATGCAGTTGTGATGCTATGTTTTCTTCGATGACAATACGTGCAATGTTTCTTGGATTGCATATGAAAATGCTTATCCAGTAGAGCAACAGAAACTGCTCAGAGTGATCAAGTCATAAAGCTGTGGTGTAAGAAAGTCCATAGAGCCCAGCTAAAGCATTTGTTTACTGAGTCCACATGACTGTGACTTTCAGCTAAATTAGTAAAGGTGAGGAAAGGCTGATTGGTTTTACCCAATATGGCATTTGCACTTCAGAGAAAGCTTAAGGACAAATTGTGTGAAGCAGCTTCTTAGGACAATAATGCCCAAACCAGTGTTGCAGTGAGAGAAAAGAATTTCAGTGTCTCACTCTGAGCATAATTTCTAGTCTGTGTCCTTACCTTCATAACATACAACTGAAATACATCCCAGCTCCTGCTTTCCAAATATAGAGTTTGTAGGGGGATGGGGGTAGGAAATGCTTCACAGAGTTATTTATTTATTATTGCACTGCTCACAAAGCTGCAATCAGCCATGGTTAGCAAGGGTATCTGGTAAGTAGGGATGTTGCAAAATTATATTTAGCTGGTGAAATATTTTGCGAAATTCGCCCGTTATGTCAAATATTTTGTGGGGTGCGAAATGTGGAATTTCACCCACGATATGTGAAATTTTGCTGGCAAAATGTGAATTTTACAATTTTGAGGGTGAAATGTTGCCTTCAACAGGTGAAATTGCACATTCTTCAGGCAAAATTCCAAATTTCGCTTCTGCAAAAAATTTTGCGAAACAGACACATTTCATAAAATATTTAGCAGAACGAAATTTGCCAATTTTGCACATCTCTACTGGTAAAATGTCACTGCTACAGACTTGCAATGCTGTGCGAGCATTTCTCTCTAGCACTGGTGCTCCATTCACTTCTGGGTTCTTGGTAGAAAAAAAATATAAAAAACGTATTCAATTTCAGTTTAAAAAAATTCAGGGCGAGCCTGATACGATTGCAAAGAGCTACCACAAATGTGATAAAATTCATTTAATCTGCTATTCTTTTGGTGCTTCCTATAAGTTGTATTCCAGATATTTATTAATATTCTTCTGCCTGAGCATATAGCCCTTGTCAGGTGCACAATGCTATTTGTAAGCCAAAGGAACTGGTTATCTTCTTTCCGGGAGCAAACGGAAGTAAGCCATTTAAAACATAGTGGATATCTATATTTTAATTTCTGGTAAAACTTAGAAATTTTACAAGGCAATGAAATTGAACATTTTCAGGAAATCAAATTTTAGAGTTAGAAAAATGAACATTATGGTCAAAATTTTTTTTTCATTAATTTTTATTTATCCATTTTTTCCCTTTTTTTATGCCCGCTCACCAGCATGTCCTTGGCGTGAGCATGCATGTGTGGAGGCATGTACATGCCATGCACTGCAGAATGCCACACATTAACAGTCACCCATACCCGCCTGTGCCACCACTGGACCTTCACCCAGTTACGGCGGGACTATGGGAGGGTGACCTCCCACCCCTGGAGAAGAGAGCTGCTAGGCACAATCCTGCTCCACCCCCTCCCCACCGGCACACCGATGACCTAAGGTCATTCCTGAACCCAGGTCACCGGCGTGGTGAGAGGTAAGGCAGAGATGCTTCAACCCCCAGTGCCACTGGCCCAGCTGGGTCAGACTTTTTACCTGCCTTCATTTTACTGCTTCTTTGAGATTTTTCTTGCCAGCAAGCCTCATAAGAGGTGCTGCACCCCATTATCATCAGGGTCCCATGAGACAGAGGTGCATCATCTCATTTCCATGAGGGTTCCTGGGGATGGAAGTGCAGCATCCCATTGTAAAGTTATGACTCAGGTGAAACTTGAAGAGGACCTTCAAGTTAAAGGTCCATTTTCCCTTTCAGACAATGTGACTGTATGTCTTGTCAGCCTCTTCAGGTTATTGAACTGTTATTTGCAGATCAATTTGCATTCTTCTTCTTTATTGGTACCTGTGCATTCAAATAAATAACAAGATGTCATTGCCATGATGTTCCCTGAGGAAGGAGATGCTGCATCTTATTGTCATGGGGGTCCCAGGGGATTGAGGTACATAATTTTATTGTTTGGAGAATCCCAGATGATGGAGAAACACAGCATCTCATAATTATGAGGGTTACAGGAGGTGGTGGTGCAGCATTTAATTGAAATGAGGGTCCTTGTGGATGGAGGTGCAGCATTTTATTGTCATGAGGGTCCCATGGGACAAAGGTGCTGAATCTCATCATCGTGATTGTTCCAGGGCAATGGTGGTGCAGCATCACATTGACATGAGGGTTCCAGGGCACTGATCATGCAACATCACATTGTCATGAGTGACCCAGGGCAATGGTAATATAGCATCACATTCACATGAGGGTTCCAGGGTACTGATGGTTCATCATCTCATTGTCATGAGGTTCATGGGTGGGGTGTAGTATCATTTCAGCATCAAGAGGGTACTTGGGGATGGAAGTGCAGCATCTCTTCATCATTATGGTTCTTTGGGATGGCTGTGCTCACACTCTTGTTGCAACATGTGATAGTCAACAGGGCAGTGGTACTCACACTGAAAAATACAGTTAAATTATAATAAAGAAATATATAGATAACACTGATTTTAGCAGGTTAGTCACAATGAGTATTATCTGTCACACCCTTTAAAACCACTCTGAAAACATCAGTATTGGATATACAGGTGTCCTCTGATAGGTTGTTGCACACAACTGGAACTTTGATTCTGGTTCTGTCTCTACCCCTTCCCTCTAGATCTTCCTCACTTTTAGCTGTGCATCCCTCCAAGTTGGCCACATGCATTGTGCCAATTATTTGTGGATTTAGGCAAGTTTTAGCTATTCTTTGTTTTTCTGCTCCCTCACTTGAGAAACTGGTTTGATATTTATGTTACCTTACTATGAGTGTTTTCGTACTATTTTAACCTTTTTTGGCTATTGGGCTGCAGTTTGGGTGGGGGTCTGGGCTTCCTTCCCCCAAGGACTAATGCTCTTTCTGCTGAATTTCTGCTGAACCCTTTGAATATGATCCTGATTTGTACTGATGTTCTCTAATTTGTTAATGATGGTTGAGTTTCTTGTTGCCCTGTAGAGCTGAGAGCTGGATTTGACCTACTCCCCCTATTTGTCCTTGGATTTTGGATTGCAGATGTTTTGCAGCCACTATAGTATGGGTGATACAGACAGTTAAGGGAAGCCTCTGAACAGGTTTGTTGGGTATTGGAGCCAATGATTACACTGGAAATGAGGAATTGTGCACCACAAGGCAAGGGTTATTGAACTAACACACATATACTGCATTAGCACCACCATCCCAGCTTTCAAGATATCAGTAATGATCTGTTACCTTCCCCTGGGAGGATGAACAAGACACACACGGAGGCTTTGGCACTTCATTTCAGGGTTCATAATTCTTCACTCTCCACCTTTCACAATCCATCTTATATACATTCTGCACTAGATGTTATGTTATAGAAGTCAAGACATGTCTATACAAGGTAATCAATTGCTGGGTACATTACTGTATTGTACAGCCTTACACTATTCTTCCGGTCTGAAACTGCATGTATTTGCACAAAACACTAGATATCTCTAATTTTGTTTATATGTTCTTCATTTTATCATGTAACAAGTTGTGTACAGTGTAGTTCCTAACAAGTCTTCTTTTTTGTAGTGGCAAGGACATTAGCAAAAAAGCATTAGAACAGAAAATATTCTCATTCACCCTTTTCCTCCTCCTGCCAGCACATTACAATGCTTTCATTATACCAAATTGCCATACTCCTACTAGGGCTGGGCAGTCTGTACCATGTGAGATCTGGACTCCTGGAACAAACCTGCAATCCACTGATCTGGATTAGTATAGACTTCACTGCAGAAGTCTGGTTCTGGGTCCATGGAAGTGCCATTTGTGCCATTTTGTGTATTGTTGCAATGGGGGTGCCATCGACACGCATGCTCCATGTACAAGCAGCCGGCAGCATCCAATCAGGCAACAGACAGTCACAAGATGCACTCTCAGTATATAAACATGCTAAGTGCGCAACACAGCCCAGATGAGAGGAGGATGGTTGGAGGAGAACCTTGCTCACTCACTGCAGCAGAGAGTAACCAAAAGAATTTCATAAGTTCATAGGCAAGTACAAGTTCGAGGGCAAGCCCATATTGAACTCATCACTATTTATCTTAATGGTGGAATGCAAATTTTTTATCCCCCATATGCAAATCAAGTCTGAATTTAAATTGCTCATTACTGACACTAGAAGTTATAGACAAGGGCCCTGGAATTCTGCGGTTCTGCGGTTGCAGAATTTGCCGCAGAATTTGCATCATGCCGCAGAATATATATAGTGCCGCAGAATTAATTGTTTTTGGTGAATTTTCATATAAAAATACTGTTTTCCATAGTGTCAGGCTTTCTTTCCCACCTCGTTTATCCTGAAGCCCCTCCTCTATGCTCAGCATATGATGTCATCGATGACATCACTTCATATTTAGCCAATGACAGGACTGCATTCTGCCAGAGAAATGAATAAATCATGCCGCAGAAATCAGAAAATGCTGCCTCAGAAGTCAAGGAGCCCTGCCGCAGAAATCAGAAAATTCTGCCTCAGAACACCAGGGGCCCTGGTTATAGATATGAGGAGGGCATTCAATGCTGGTGGGAGCCTTTGGGTAATAAAGATATGTCTTTTTACTGTTTTATTAAGACTGGCAACAAGTTTGAATTTGCGTGATCTTGTATTATTAACTTGCCCCCTGTCTTTCAAGGCATATAGCTTTAAGCACTGCAGAGTCATCAAAGGCCCTGTATGCCAAACATAAATCTCCCCTAAGTGATCTGTATTCAAGAGAGTATAGTCCCAAAGATTTTAATCTGGCTGCATACTCAGTATTGGTCAGATTGCTTATATTTCTGGAAATTGTTCTCTGTAACTTTTCTAGCAATACCTTTCCTCCAAGGGTGGTGAGTGCACAGAAGGAGGAACAATATTCTAGTTGTGATCTAACCAGACTTGTATATAAGGGAATAAAGACCTCTGGTTCACGACTTTTGATATGTTTAAGGATACAACCTATTATATCTTGGCATTTTCTGACTGGCTTATTATTATGTGTACTGAACTTCAGATTGTTTGAAATAGTAATTCCCAAATCTTTTTCTGAAGCCACAGTTTAAAGCTGGGTATCATTTAGTGTGTAATTCGCTAGGATGTTATTCTTACCCAGATGCCTCACTTTGCATTTTGAAATGTTAAATGTCATTTTATTCTTGTGTGCCTAAATGGCTAGCCTGTTCAGGTTGTTCTGTAGTGCTGTAACAGATGGATTATCATTCACCACACAACCTAGTTTACTGTCATCAGTGTATTTATTGAGTCAGACCCCATTAGCGGTTTGCATGGAAGCCACCAGAATATTAAACAAAACTGGGCCCAGAAGAGAACCCTGGGAGACCCCACTGGTGACTTTACCCCAGGCTGATTTTTGCCCTCTAATGATAACCTGTTGTTCTCTATTTTTAAGCCATGATTCGATCTACGACTTTACATTTGGGTGAAGATTAATCTTGACTAACTGTTCAATTACAGTTTTGTGGGAAACTAAATCAAATGTTTTCTCATAATCCAGGAATAGTATATCTACTGGAAATACCATATCAAGGGCCTTGCTTACAGTTTCAAAGAAGTTAATTTGGTTACTCTGACATGATCTACTCTGTGTGAAACCATATTGGGTTATATCAAGTATATCGGTGTCCTTTAGATATTCAAGGATTTTATGTAGCAGGAGCCTCTCCATAAGTTTACCGATACATGAGGTGAGACTTACAGGTTTGTAATTAGGAACATTTTGCTTAGTTCCCCCTTTGTGTATAGGTATGAAAGTAGCTACCTTCCACTTGGGTATAGCTATTCCCTCAGTAATAGATGCATTGAATAAAAGCATTAAAATTCCAGACATTTCACTAGACAAGTTCTTAATAAATTTAGGCGGTACACCATCTGGTCCAACTGATGCGTCGGATTTGATGATTTCAATAGCCTGCATAATTTCTTTTTGATTGACTAACAGGGGTTCTTCCAAGTTGCCTAAAGTGCCCAGATGAATTTCTTCTTTTGATTTATAAACACTTAAAAAGTAATTATTTAGTTTTTCTGCCATCGTGCTTTCATCAATAACGAGCTGCTGGTCTTTAAGTAATGGGTCTACTCCACTAGGCTTAACTTTTTTAGACCCTATATAATTAAAAAAAATTTTTGCCCTTTGTTTTGGTTACTAGATTGTACTCTAGGTTTTATTTAGTGGTTTGTATCATCTTTTTAGTTTAATTTGCCTTGAATTTTAACTTTTGCCACTTGGGTTTCCTTAGTTTTTTTTATATATTTGTTACATGCCTTTTTTGTTTGTAATAGCTCTTTTGATGTTGTTATTCCACCACAAGAGAACCCTATGTTTATTACTATTATATTTGATATATTCTGTTATCCACTTATTTATACACCAGTTAATGTTCTGTTGTATAGCTTGCCACATGTTTATAGCATCCAATTGTTTGTCCTTTTTGCTAGTTCCAAGTATTAAGAAAGTTTCTTATACTACAGTAGTCACCTCTATTGAAGTTTCTGAATCTAGTTACTCCAGCTATATTAGATCTGCACAGGAACCCACAAGGGTGGGTGGCAGAGGCCACAGCCGACAGGCTGCCAGCTGGGGGCAGGGTACACAGGTGTGGGCCCTGTGAAGCAGGCCACACAGCAGCACACAACTGGGAGGACCAGTGGAATCAGCCACCCAGGGGACAGGACAACAGGTTCCATGGTTAGTGCAACTTTCCAGATAGAGGCCATAGTGAGGGGTGTGGGGAGGCAGGAGGTATGGTGGTGTGGCCGTGGAAGGGTCCATCTGCAGTATGCCCAAAACAGGTGTTATTGTGCCCGCGACAAACCACACCACTAGGGAGACAGTGCGCTGGTATCGCCTAAACCAGGTGATTCTGAGGCAGCTCTGTGAACTGTGCAGTGAGGAAATACAGGCGCCCGCTAGATAGAGCCATGCCCTGATGGTAGAGATGAAAGAAACAGCAGTCATGTGCCTGCTCGCCACAGGCACCTTCCAGAGACCAACAGGGGACACCACAGGCATAACCCAGTCAGCCGCGTCATGGCTCCTCACACAGTTCCTCATTGCATTGCTGCCATACTCTATAGAATGCATCCTCTTCCCCAGCACACAGGCAGATTGTACAGCGAACATGCTGGGATTCCACAGAGTAGCACATATGCCTGGTGTGCTAGGGGCCATCAACTGCACCCACATCAGCATCCACATGCCACCTGACCCAGATGGGGTAGCCTACATCAACAGAAAGGGCTACCCCAGTATCAACTGCCAGGTGGTGTGTGATGCCGGGGGGACATAATCAATGTCTGTGCCACACACCCTGAGGGAGCACATGATTCCTTCATCTGGCACAGCTTGGCACTGTGACACAGGTTCAAGAGTGGGGACATCCACACTGGCCACCTGGTGGGTGAATATGTTGAGACCATGGGCAGCTGAGCACAACAGGGCATGGGGGGGCCGCCAGGGTAGGGATGCCACAGGGTGTGGCTGGGAATGATGGGTGGCACAGCAAAATAGTCCACCAGGCTAACCATATCTCTTTCCACACAGGTGACAGTGGCTACCCACTCTGGACCTAGCTGCTCAATCCCTCCAGGCACCCATCAACCCCTGCAGAGAAGCGGTACAATGAGGCACACGCCAGCATGCGGAACATCATTGAGCATGTGTTTGGGCAGCTGGAGGCACAATTCCATTGCCTGGACAGGTCTGGCGGTGCCCTACAGTACAGTCTCTCAAAGGCCTGTGGCCTATTCCTGGCCTGCTGTATACAGCACAACATGGCCACTGACCATGGGATAGCTGTCGAGGTCAAAGAGGGGAACAGCAGTGGGGACAATTTGGCTGCTGGGCCATGTGGTGGTGGGCAGCCCCCCCGGTGAAGGGATCCCCAGCTGACCAGGATGGCCCACCAGCACTGGGACTTAATAGCAGAGGAGCACTACGGTGCACACAGGTAGGTGGACATTCCCCCATGTACGGGAAGGCAACAGTGGCATGGCACACATACATGTGTGGGTGTGCACCGTGCCAACCACAGCTGGGTGGGGGGATTGGGCAGCCATGAGGCTGGACCACATGTCAACACACAGCAACGTGCAGCACTGCACACCCCACCCACACCAACCCGCATACCAACCCACACACACCAACAAACACCCCCACACACACGCACAGTGGCACCCACAGGCATGCGCCCGGGCACTCGCCCCAGGTATGGATCAGACACAGGGCACCAGTGAACAGGTGCAACTGGTGCTGTGTTGGCATCATCATGCATATGCCACACAGGCCAGTGGCTGGGCAGGTGCCCACACAGCCAGTGTGTGGTGCTGTCCACAGATGCACATCTGTGGCATGCACAAGCAAACACAGTACCCATGTGCACACAGGGTGGTGGCAGCATACTGCAGACAGGGAGGTGGGCACATCAGGACTGCTGCATGGTCACATGGCCACTACAGACATGTTGATGGCCATGCCAAGGCTGCCCAACAGACCTAGGCTGCCCAATGGCCTTAGTGGGTGTCTGCAACAGTCCCCCAGGATTGTCACTGCAGGAATGCAACAGTGTCCTTGCAGGGGTCTGCAGACCCCCAAACAGGCCCGCACCAGGTGTGCCTGGAATGCCCACAGCAGATCCTGGCATCGACATCGAAGGGGTCACATGACGCCGAGATTGTAAAGTGGACATTGCACTCCATGGGGTGTGTGGCGGCCAGCTGCCCCGGATGGCAGCCAGTGGGGCTAGGTTGACCATGATGGAAGTGGTAAGACAATCCAGGGCTGCAGTCATGTCCTTCCACAGTCAATTGATGGCATCCAGGACCTGCCCAAATGCACCTCGGTGCTGAATGCATGCACCCCTGCCACAAGCATCACCTTTTGCTCCACAGAGACCCACAACAGATGGGTGTGCTCATGCAAGGGGTCAGTGCCTGGGGGCGCCAAGGCATTGTGCCAACCCACGGGTGGTGTGTGACCTCACTGCCCAGCCCCCCGCTTAGGTGAGCACTGCACAGCGAGGTCCCCTTGGGGCTGCTCATTCACTGGCACACCGGTGGCAGGTGCTGCCCAGCCCCCCAGCATCCCCAGCCATCTGCCGCACCTTCAGCTACTGTGCACCAGGCAGCACCTGTGTGACTGAATCACCACCACCATCCACCTAAGCCATGACGCTGTCACCCACAGTGATTCCAGAGGTGGTGACAGGTGGACAGACAACTGCCAGCAGGGCACTGGTGGCCCTGCCAAGGAGTTTGATTGGTATGGAGGCCTCCCCCTTGACAACACCCCCACTGTCCAGGACAATGGTTGCATCATCATTGGTGTCAGACCCTGCCCTGATCTGTGTCTCTGCACACTGAACGCCAAGGCTGGCATCCTGCTGGAACATAGCCAGGGCCTCATCCGCCACCACACCCTGGACATCCAACCAGACAGTGGTGGTGTGTTGCAGCCGATTGGGGCCCCAGACACTGGAGGAGGTGGAAGACCAGTCTTCCAGGGCTGGGCATGCTCCCATGGCAGACACCACTGCCCCTGCCACTGCATGCTGGTGCTCTGGTGCTGTAAAGGAATACAGTCCCATTAGTACCACTGTCACCCAGGCTGATGCCCCACCCCCTCCCCCCACCTGACGCCCCTGTACCTACCATGCAGTGATGGGCTCCCACTGGTCTGGAAGCCACCGCCTGGCATCCCCTCAACAGTGCTGCACCACATGGTGGCCCCAACCATCTCCTCCTGTGGCATCAGCTGTGGCACGTTGGCCTGATCCCCACCCATGGCCTCTCTGGCAGCCCGGATTTCTGCCACCTTCTCTTTGATCCTGTGCCTGTCAGTCCCAACCTTTTTCTTGCATTCCTGCACTGACAACTGGTGGCTGTCCTGCTGATTCATGGCCTCTGCCACCTCCACCCAGGCCGCTGCCCTGGTCTGTGGTGTACCTGTCATGCCACTCAGCAGCGTCTCCTTGTCGAGGTATGCCTTGACCAGGGCATCCACCTCCAGCTTTGTGAAGTTGGGCCTGCTCTTGCGTGCAGGCCCACGCTCCTCGCTATCCTCTTGATCAGTCATGCTGCTACCTCTGGGCAATGACATGTGGTCAGTGGCTGCTGCAGCCCATACCACCCACCCAATCCATGTCGGTCCCCTCAGCGGGTGCAACTTACCTAAGAGGGTTGCAGTACCAGTCCATGTCCTGTGTAGTACCGTGGTGCCTTTAAAGCACATCGCATGCAAATGAGCAGTTGCACAACTGTAATGAGATGCTTATTCCCCCTTTGCACCACAGATAGGCTGATAAGCTAATCTGCACATGCCAGCTGAATAACGTGTTGTTGCATCATGTGCAATGAACTTGCCATGGCGCAATGTTGTGACGTGTGCAGTGCACCCATCGATGTGCATGCGCACACGTCCTGTGCACACACCTCTCACACAGCATATGCACGATGTACGATAGGCAGTACAGCGCTTGGCCACAATAGGGCATGTGACACTCGAGCGCTGTGCAGCGTATGGTGCCCAGGCACCATTGACCACATGGCGCTCAAGCACAATTAGCCCTATTGTGCCTGTGCGCCATTGGTCCCATGGTGCCTGGGCACCATAGGCCATGATGCTCACAGGCCTCTGTTGCGCATTATACATAGTGGTCCCAATGGCACACTCACGCAGTGTGCGCATGCTGACACCTGCCCTGCACCTCTCAGGGATCTCTGCAGCATGAGCCAGTGCAGCCACACACCTACCATGCATCCCCGGGGTTGTGTGATTGCCAAGGGCAGCGCATCTCCAAGCAAGGTGTCCATCTCAAGCATGTGGAGCTTGTGCACTACAGGGTGCCATTTTGATCTGCTACACAGCGATATAGCCATGTTGCACAGGAACACAACACAGGCTCCCAACTGGAGCCAGACTGAAATGGTGAATCTTGTGGCCCTGGTAGATCCCTATGCTGGCTGCCTGTATGGTTAACAGCCACTTGCCAGGCCCAGGACCGTGGTCTGGCAGGAGGTGGTGGATGGGCTGAAGGAGGCCATCGGTGTGCGGTGCAGTGGGGAGCAGTGTCACCACTGGTATGGTGACTTGCAGCAGAGGGATCTGGAGTGGCTCAGGGCACTGCAGGCCCATGTCCGGTGGGGGCCCATGCTATGGGCAAGAAAGTGTGCACCACCTGTGTCTGTGCCAGTTCATTGTTCCTTGGGGCTGGCAGGGCTGCATGCTATGCTGGGGGGGCAGTGGGACCATGCCCTGTGGACTGTGACAATGTACCCTGTGTGTGCTGTGCCTTCACCCTGTGGCTGTGCTAGGCTGGGATGCACGCTGTGCAGGTGGGGGGGTACATGGCGATGCCACATACTGATGTGTATGAGTTTCTGTTTCCGTCCCAGGCCCTGAGGACAGGAGGAGGGCCAGAGTGGGGGGGGCGCATCGGGTGGGCCAAGCAGGCTGCCGTGGGATCCATGGTACAGGATGCAGACAACAGGGGAGGTGCAGTTGGGCTAGCATGTGGTGTGCAGCAGCGTGCAGTTAGGTGCTGTTTCATGCTGCATTGTTGTGCAAGGTGGGCAGCTAGGATGGGGGTGGGCCATGACCCCCCGTGCACTGTGTCCTGCCTGTGATGTGCATGGTGCCATGCTGTGGCCATCACACCTGTGTGTGGCTGCCAGCAGTGGGCTGTATCTGTGTCTGGCAGCCAGCTGTGCAGCTGCATCCTCACCGCTGTACTATGCTGCATACCTGCCATGTCGGTGGTTGGTGGTCCATGGGTGGTGTTGGTGCCCAGCGCTATGCATAGCCATGGCATGCCAGGTCAGCTGCACATGTGGGCACACCCACTGTGGGTGGCCAGGGTGCTACCCCAGGGGTGCATGCCACCACTGTCCATGGGTGGTCCGGGGTGTTCTGGACATGCACTGATCCTGTGTTCCCTCCTTTGTCATAAGTGTCCAACATGTACCTCATCAGGCACTGAACAGCCACCTCCTGTGGAGGATTCTCAAAATTACAACAGCAACACTGGAGGTGGCACGGCTGCTGTGTTGGATGTTGCAGCTGGGCCAGCACCGGCAGTGGCATGGCCACCCATAGGGCCTGTTGGGCCTGCATCCCATGTTCCTTGCCCTGGCACTCCATCCCTTGCTCTCCCCTATCCCTCTGTATAGCCCTGCCTTGTTCTGTTTCCTCCCTTCCCTGAAATAAGCCTGCTTTGTATATAATTACCCCACACCTTGATCCCTGTACTTTTTTTTACTGTATTCTGTTTGTGTTGTGCTTTTAATACATTTCAGTTTGGTTACACATATGTGTCTTGGTCTGCTTTGCAGCTGGCTGTGGTGCCATGCTGCAGTGGTGTGAAGGGTGGATGTGTGGTGCACCTGTGGTGTTCAGGGGCTGTGCATGGTGGTGTTCACCCATCAGTCAGTGATGGTGCCCTGGAGTAGACATGGGTTGGCTGGTCTGGTTGTGTGGCATGTGTGTTGGGTGCCGTTTGCCTGGGTGTTGCCGACTGTGGCCCAGGTGGCATGGCGCATGTCGTTCAGTTGGGGGTGGCCAGTAGTTATCCACCAATTGCCATCAGTGCCACCCTACCTACATTCACCACTGTGGTGCATGTGGGCAGGAGCCAGCTGCCTACCCAGCCTCCTTGGCCAGTGTTCTGTCATGGGTCAGGTGCGCCTCACTCCTGTCACCCCCGTCTCCCTGGCAGCAATGCCTTCCCCCACAGTGTCTTGCTCCTTGCTCCTTGCTGTGCCTGTGATGGGTTCATTTGTGTCTGGTGCATGCACCTTGGCCACTGGTGCATCCATAGTTGAGCTATTGTGCATGGTGGGTTGCTCCCTGGTGCACCCCTGACTGCAATCTTGCGCAACCATGAGCCGTATTGCGCAGGCGCATGCTGTCTTGTGGAAATCTTTGAATATTGCACTCAGTGCATCGTCGGCACTGGATTTGCACTGTGCAGGTCTTGCACTGGCCTATGGCACATTTCTGAATATCTGGCCCAGGGGATCTAGACTGGGGGAGTGGTAAGCAAGACCAACTGTTAGTAGTCCTTCTATACATTTAATTTTAGCCCATGTAATTTCACTATCAACTGTATATTTAGCATTGTTTGTCAGTTCATGACTGCCAAGTTTGTTGCTTATATAAAGGGCAACTCCACCACCTTTTGTCTTCTTACAATTTTTAGAAATCTTGTTATATCCTACTATATCAGTACCCTAATTAGAGTACGAGAACCAAGTCTCAGACACATCACATATGTCTATATTATCATTATGTAAAATATATGTTAATTTGTCAAGTTTATTTGCTAAGCTTCTTGTGTTGACAAGTAAAATTCTTAATTCTGAGGGAGAACTGGATGTTAGGTGGACATAACCCTATCATTTTTAGTACTACTGTCTACAGTTGCATGCACTTGAGCATAGTCAGTGGCTGTTTCACATGTCCAATAGGAGCTGGATGAGAAGAGTGTAGTATCGGTCCCACCCCCAGGTATCAGTTTATATTTTTATTGGTGGCATCAATGTGTTGTGAAAGCAGCGTAGAGCCCTGCTTACTGGGGTGGAGACCATCCATACTTATTAGGTGTCTATTGTCAACAAATTCCTCCCAGTGAGTAATACATCCTATGTTTTGTTTGTAGTACCATGTTCTCAGAAAATTATTAATAAGCTTAATTTTGTCTGTTTGATATTTGGTAGCTCTGGCAAAAGGGAGGATTTCTGAGAAGACTATTTCACTTCCTATCTTGGTGAGTGTATTAGTATGACAACAATTTCTTCTTTCATGCTCTGTAAGTTTTGGTTCATAATATTATTAACTCCAACATGTATTATGACTAAGGGATGTTTACCACCTCCTTTCAATATTTGTCTGGACATCCTGGTAATGTCTGATATTTTAGCACCTCTGCAACAGGACATGGTTCTAGTAGCCTTGTCCTGATTACAGACCGCTCAGTCCAAATGTTTAACTATAAAGTCACCCAAAACAAAAGTTTGTTTGTGCTCAGGGATGATGCTAATGTCCAATTCCATAAGTTTTCCATATTGGTCAGAGAGTATGGTGCTGTAGGATCATTAGTAGTCCTCACTGGTGTTGCTGTATCTGTACAACAAGGAGCAGGACATTCCTATACCATGGAGGGGGGATTCATTAGTCTCATCCAGATCTACTACTGGGTAAAATCAGTTATGGACTGGGACCTGATAACAATTAACCTTTCTACCCTTTTTTACGGCTTTGGTACTTTGAATTTGATACCAAGTATCTTCGGCATCTTCTGAATCTACAAGTTCTCTGGACCTTTTTTTATTAGGTGTACATGGATCTGTTCTGATATGTTTAGATAGGAAAGTTGTCCTAGCCACAGTGTGAGAATTTATATGATTAGAATTTGAAACAGTAGGTGTGCAGGCATGAGGGGCAGATGTATTTAGTCTATTTATTGTGCCTCTTTGGTTGTCTTCTAGGGCAGTTAGTCTAGAGTCAAAGAGGGAGATATCAAACACCATTTCTTCATTTTGAACACATGTAATGCACTTGAATAACTTATCTGTTGGAATTGAAGAGTTAAGGCAATACATTTGACAGTTGCTACATCTGATACCTACTCTGCCAGTCAGAGTGGTGAGTAATTCATTCATTATGAATTGATGCAGAGGCAGCAAAAGCTGTTCTGACCTCAGTAAGTAGTGTAATATATGCTACTAGTGTAGGCCCCAAGCAGCAAAGAATACGTGATTGGATTATTTCTTACCGTATTGAAAGTCTAACAGAAGTATGCTGCCTATATTACCTCTGCACCCGCTAAACACACAAAACACGTGCAGACGTGCATGTCTTTGTGCACATCTTCATGTGCACCAATGCGCACTCACCCTATTCGCTGCAGAGCTTGTTAATATAGTTGCCCATACCAGAAAGTGACCTGCAGGGTCACGAAATGCTGAGATTTTAAACTTTACTTCTGTAGTATAAAATCACATAAAACACCACTCATGCATGGTTTTGCAGCTTGTAGTGCTAAATCCAAGAGCCAGATAAGTAAAAAAAAAAACAAGTCTTTGAGTGGTAGTCTCGGATTAGATCATCAAGAACTATTGCCCCTCTTCCTGCTTCCTGTCATCTGCAGGGCTCCAGTTAATGCCAGGCAAAAGGCAGAATGGCAAAATCTTTGACATGTGTCATTCCAAATCCAGAGGAGAGAGGGAAAGACTACTGGGGACCCAAGAGAAATTTGACAGTTACAGAAAATACCAAATGAAAGTTTTTTTCTTTTCTTCACCTCAGACAGTGTATCTGTGTACATGAGCAAGGGCAGGGTGGCACAGTCTTTGATTTGTGCCACTCCAGATCCAGAGAAGAGAGGGAGAGATTACTGGAGGCATAAGAGAAATTTTACAGTTACAGAAAATCCAAAATAATTGTTTTTCCTGGCTTCAGTGTGGCTGTGTGTACTGTGCAAGGGCAGCAGGATGTCAAAATAAATCTTTGATTTGTGCAGTTCAGAGGGGAGAGAGAGAGAGAGAGAGAGAGAGAAAGAGTGAGAGAGAGACTGCAGGGGGTCCATGAGAAATGTAGCAATCCCAAAAATCCCAAATATTTTTTTTCCTGGCTTTTCAGTGTAGCTGTGTATACAGGGCAAGGGCAGCATGCAGGCAAAATAAACCTTTGACTCGTGCCATCTAATCACAAATCACAATCACTTTTTAATATTCATTCATGATTTCATCCAGAGGTGAGAGAGACTTCTGGAACGGGCCCACGAGAAATGTAACAGTCCCAGAAATCCCAAATAAAACATTTTTTCCTGGCTTCAGTGTGGCTCTGCGTACAGGTCAAGGGCAGCAGGCTGGCAAAATAAATCTTTGACTTGTGCCATCCAATCATGAATCACAATCACTTGTTAACATTCATTCATGATTTCATGGATTAAACATAATACTGTTCAGACAAACAACATACAAGTTGATGCACCTGTGCTGCTGGCTGTGGGTGGTCCTGGGGATAATCTGACTTTGTGACTCATAGCAGGCTGTTTATACTACAACAGAAGTAAAGTACAACTACTGTACACACAAGTGTCATCATCACCATCAATCATTCCCCATTATTCCTCCTTAGTATCATTAGTTTTATAGTATATTGCATTACATTATATATAAGCATTAACCAACCCCCAGTGTGGAACTGTGCTGCCGCCAGCTATGCACCAGATATGTCAGCATCTCCAATTCAAAATCTGAGGCACACTTAACAGTTGCTGAACTTGGTCACTTAACAGTAACTAACTGTACTGTGGGAGTCAGTCAGGTAATCTTGGAAGGAAGTGGTGGTGGACTGCTGTGCTGTCTGTGTGCTGTGTACAGTCATGAATCACAACATAAAATTTGTCCCTGGCCTGAGGTGGGAGTCATCAGAAGGACATCACGTTAGGTAGAGGGATCTTTTTCTACAGGTTAGAATACTAAGAAAAAATGTATCAAAGTGTTGATGAGGCACATTCTATTTCTTAGGTAGGCAGTGGCACGGCAAAAGACAGCAATCAGCATGAAAAGGGAAAACAAAATCAAACCCCAAAGAGTGATTTTTTTCATGTCTAAGGTTTCATCTTCCAAGTGAATGCTTGAATCCAAAAAAGGTGAATTTCTCAGGTCATCATCAGTCCCAAGTAAAAACAAAAGTTATTTAGTTAAAAATTAAAGGCTTAGTGGGTACAACTGTATACTATGCTACTGCCAGTCCCTCACCCTCATTTGATTCATCTGAGGTTGAACCCAATGAGGGTAATAATAGAGATGAGGAGAATGATCAGGCAGCACAAGGTTTACTGGAGGGGATGGAAATTGCAAATGAGGAAGAATCAGGCAGAAATGTTTTGGTTATGAAGGGGGTCAGTGGGAATAAACCAGAAGACCCAAGAAAAATCTGGGGGGGGGTGGGATGCTGAAAAGATTACTGAGGTGCCATGCTTTCCTAGGGGAAAAAAACTAAAAAAACATAATCTTTTGTTTGGTCATACTTTTCCGTTAGTGCTTCCAATGAGTTGATGGCAACATGCGTTATTTGTAAATGGCCAATCAGCAGGAGTAACAAGAAAGGAGCATTGGGAACTTCAGCACCAAACAGAAACCTAGACAGATGTTGTAACAATACATAGAACTCCAATTGTGAGTCTGGAAAAAAAAGTGACAGTGATAGCTCACTATACTCGGGGGTAACTCCCATAGATGTAAGCAGTGGCAGCACCCACAGCACTACTGAAATACCTCCACCACCACTTCCTCTCATTCAAAGGACTCCTCTTACTGTTACTGAAAGTGATCATGTGTTCAAAAGCTCTCTTCCTTCAAGGAGACAGCTTACCATCTCAGAAACATATGAGCATAAAGCCAAATATGCTTTAAATTAACCTGTTGTTGTTACAATAACCAAAAAAATTTCAGAAATGATAGCTACCATATAAAGTGGTTGAACATATAGGATTCAGGTGGCTACCTGAGTACCTCAAACCTCGATATACTGTAGTACACCATTGGGGAAATACTTCTAGACAACAGGTATTCCAGATCTTTACAATGTTGTATATAAAAATTAAGACATGTCTTCTGCAATGATGTTGGGAGGGTGGTGCATCTCACAACAGATATATGGACAAGCTATTAATGAAACCCTTCATATTTGTCACAGTACATTGGGCATGTTTTGATAGTTCATGTGGGACTGGGGACAGTGAAGCTTCACAGTTTGCTGTTCTAAGAATGTTTATTTTCCATCTGAACATACCTCATACAACATTAATGAAGAGCTCCAAAAAACCATTACATCAATGGCTCACTTCACTGGGATGGTCACTTGGCTTTATAGTTGCAGGTAATGGATCCAAGATAAGGAAGGCCTTGGAGGAGAAGGGGGGGGGGGGCTTTGATCACATCTGCTGCTTTGCGCATTGCCTAAATTTAATAGTTTGTGGTTTTCTTAATGACGATAGGGGAGATTAAGGCTCTTGTTAGCACTTCTAAAAGAATATGCACTCATTTCAGTCACTCAAGCAATGCATGTTACTTGTTTGTTTGAAAAAATACTGCAGAAGCACAGTTTACCTTTGCACAGACTGATCCAAGTCATTTCTATTCAATGGAATTCGACTTTGTATATGTTCCAGAGGCTGCTGGAACAAAAGAAAGCTGTCAGGCAATACACCTTGGAAAGTAAAATTGGTGATGCAGACATCTATATTATTCCACCATAGTGGACCATGCTGGAGTTTCTAATTTTCCTGCTCCAGCCATTTGAGGAAATCCCCAGGGAGGTTAGTACAAACACAGCAACTGTCAGCCAACTGATATCCCTAATAAAAATGTTTTAATTCAGATTGAATCTCATTCGGTAAAAGTTAGAAAAGCAAGACAATTACATGATCACACAGGCTGCCAGTGGAGCTGCTGTGACATGCAGGTCGTCCCCCAGAATACTACAAGATCTAAAGCGATGAATGATAAAAAAAAAGTTGAAGAAGATGACAAACTATGTAAAATGCCTCATTCTGAGTACTACATTAAAGCAACAATCTTGGACCCACGATACAAATTGAAGCAACTATTAAGTGATGATGATGACACTTGTTTTGAGATAAACAAACAAGAAATAATTGACAAGGTGCGTGTTGTCATGGAGCAGAGTACAGCAGCAGTGCCACATTCAGAATCTTCTTCATGGCACAGTGCAGCATCAGGTGGCCCATCCTCTACTGCTGCAGCATTTTCTCCATCTTCCTCCTCAGCCACTGCAGCTGAATCTTCTTCTTCACCAACAGCCAAACATAGCAATGTCCCACACTCACTTGGTTCAGCTCCATGTCTCAGGAGTCACTTAGAAGGTGTAATTGTAACATCTTCTTCATCTGCCTCTTGTACCACAGCCTCAGCACAGACCATTATAGAAATGTACCTGGCAGAGCCCAATATCAGCTGAAATGCTGATCTTTTCAGTACTGGAACTCCAAACAAAATATGTGGCCTGCTTTAGTAAACAATGCAATTAAGTACTTGAATTGCCCTCTGACTAGCATTGTTCAGAACAATTGTTTAGTTCAGCTGATAATGTCATTACTGACACACAATCCTGACTGGCACCAGAAAATGCTGAGTGCCTCACGTTTCTCAAAGTCAGCATTTCTCACTTTAATTTTAAATATAATACCTGAATAAAACATGCACTGACTGCTCTGAGCAGGCCCTATCCACAAAACACTTTCAATAATTTGTGCCTGTGGTGAAAATCTTTTGTGAATAGGGTCTGCTACATGAGGTGGCAATTAATTGCAACAAGTGAGGTCAGGATGGACTAGGTCAGGCCACTATTACTTGAATGATCACATGAGCAGCACAGAATAGAGAAAAAGTAAGTAGGTTCAGAGTCCAAATACAGCAAGCAAATGCATTTCATGTCACAAACTTACTTGGTGGTACCTGGTATTCCTATTTGTTCTGGAAGGTAGGGTACTGCTGTCTAGTACAACAATTACTATCACTTTTTGTCCTCATGAGTCACAACTACTACTGATCACTTTTTGTCCTTACTCCAGTCCTTACTACAACTACTGATCACTTGTTGTCCTTACTCCAGTCCTTACTACAACTACTACTGATCATATTTTATCCTTACTCCAGTCCTTACTACAACTACTGATCACTTTTTGTCCTTACTCCAGTCCTTACTACAACTACTACTGATCACTTTTTGTCCTTACTACAACTACTACTATCACTTTTGATCCTTACTCCAGTCCTTACTACAACTACTGATCACTTTTTGTCCTTACTCCAGTCCTTACAACTACTACTGATCATATTTATCCTTACTCCAGTCCTTACTACAACTACTGATCACTTTTTGTCCTTACTCCAGTCCTTACTACAACTACTGATCTCTTTTTGTCCTTACTCCAGTCCTTACTACAACTACTACTGATCACTTTTGATCCTTACTCCAGTCCTTACTACTACTACTTGTCACTTTGTTTTCCCTCAGCAACTGATCCTGACTGTACTGTTTTAATTTTCTTACAGTGCATGGCTTAGCAGATGACTGAAACCCTGAAACTGAATTCTCTTTGTATATTTCTCACACCCCTCATATTTGGCTGTGATTATGTTACAGAAGAAAATGCTGCAAAATTGAAAATTTAAATAATTTCTTTATTGTTTGTGTGTGTTTGTGGTATGCTAGCCTGGTTACATCTCACTTACAGTAACTGGGCTGAGATTATTATATTACTATATTTTATTTTTGATACTTAAATTACTTGGCAGTGGCTGGCAGCAATTGTAGCACTAAGAAGAATATAACTGTGTTGTGTCTCATCAGATCTTCAGGTGGCAGTGGCAAACTTTTTTATGACTGCACTGCACTTGACCAATGCAATGTGTGACAGGCTGCCTGCCTGGCTGGTGGTGACCCCTACATCTTTCATTTTTCTTCTTTAAGGATTCATTGTGTTGATCAGATTTAGTAGAAGTAGTCATAGTACTAGAAAATATTATCATCTATTGGACCAAGTAGTGTACCATATACCACAGTACACCGGGGAATGAGAAGCAGTTGCATTATTCACATGGGCAGGGTGGATGGGCTCACTTAGTGCTGCTCATTTGATCATTCATATCCATTTCTTTTGCCTGTTCAGCTCTGACTGGAACATCCATCAAAATAATACACACACAGCACTATTAATAAAAAAAAAATTTAGCTTCCTGGCAGTGCCTGCAGTGCTTGGTGGTACTATGATATAGGTATTTGCATTGATCTGTCTCTCTTTCTTTCTCTGTCTCTCCCAGCACACTTATGTCACATAACCTAGAGGAATATGCCACCATTATAGGCCAGCCATAAAGGAGCTAGTAGTAAGTAGTGCTTTTTTATTTAGCAGTTTTACATTAATTTTTATACAAATAATCCATTAATTTATTTCCTTTGGGCCTCTGTGTCACATGTGACTGACTTTGGCCACTTTTATGTATTTTTTGCATTTTTTTGAAATATTTGTCAATAAGTCAGAATTAATCAGAACAAATCAGAACTTCACCGTGTTCCAATTCTTATTTAATAAGGGTTAGAACTTCACCAAGTTCTCCCAGCCCTAACTCTTACAGGTTTGCAAGATGCCTCTACTTTCTTGTAGATGATTCTGGGTACAACAGCCTAATCCTGTCCCCTCCAGCCACACCCAGGGGACAGGCATGTGATTTGGCTTGAATGAGGCACTACTCAAGTAGGAGGATGCTATTATAGCTGCTCCCACTCAGTCCTGTTACACTGCAGAAATTTCTGCCTGACTTTGGGGGTGGCAGTGCTTTACCCTTTGTTCTTGAAACTTTGGAAAGAGCTTGCCATGGTTTAAGTGTACCTGTTTGAGCACTGCAGAATAAGAATTCTGCATGTAGCAGGCATGCCCAAAATCTCATCAGTCATGATATTTCTGCCACATGGTCAATGGCCTCCCCAACCTCGCAGTCCCCATCTTTTAAAATCATCAGCATGGACCATGTCAGACAATACACCACTGAGCACCTGTTGAAGGGCTGGGAAATGATCTTTCTGGGAAGCTGTTACCCAGTTGTCACTCATTCTGACCATGTGCTTCCAATATGGCCATCGGGATCACATGAGAGATTTAACCTCTCAGCAGCCATGTTATTCCAAGTTGTTCCCAATCATTCTCTCAGTCCCTACAAAGACTGAGATGAAATCATGAGAGTTGCACAAATCTTGGAGGCCATCATAGAACAGAGAGGGGGTTGTTACTGTGTGTGCTCAGGCTGTGAGATCTCGTGGGACAGCTCATCTCAGTGGGCATTATTCTTGTTTCTTTGGTTTTGTATTTAAAAAGGTTATAAGTCCATGCAGCAGCCATCTTGTGTTCAGAGGGGAAAACTTCAGATACAGTGTATATTTGGTGTACTGTAGCTTATTCTATGATGTTTTCAGTAGACACTTGGTGTATTGCCTCAGGAGTTCTCAGGCAGAAGTTGTTTTATCCAGGATGATTGCTTCTGCAGTTGGATCTTAGCACCATTTGGGAAGGTTAGTTGTTATCCTGTCAGTCCACCTTCAGTGTGGACATCTCCTTGCTCCTAACCCCCTTAATTCTCTTCTCTACTTCCTGGCCTGGTGAACTAACATCCTGATTATTGGTCTTAATGGAGACTCTCATTTATTGACTTGTGATTGTCCTGTCTCTTCTTCTGAAGCAGAGACTGATCTACTCTCCCCCTCAGATTATCAAATCACTGAGGAGGAGCTACACCATGATTCATTCCAAGAGAGTTTGCAGAAAGTGCCTAAATTCTGTACTCTCCAGTTAGTTGGGAGATCTCTGTTCTCTTTGCATGGTGGATGTTGATTCACAAGTGGACAACATGGCCTCGGGTACCTCAGCAGAGGATAATGCAGAGGGCAACATATCAACCATTTCACAGGTCATGATGGTAGACATGTTTCACAAACTACCGAAATGAATAGAAGTCTTGGAAAAACCTAAGTGACCAGGATTCTCCCAATAGCAAGACATCAAGACCAAAGAACCCCAGGACAGGAGTCAACAGCCAACCTGACAATTCGAATGGAGATTCTCCATCTGAGGGAGAATACTTGGATGAGGTGGAAGAGGAACAAAGGGTAGACCTGCTGCCAGACTGTGCTCCTTTGATACCATCCCGGAAATGAATAGAGCAGTTTGTGAAACACTTACATTTAAGGAACCAGAACCTCCTCAGGAGCAGAAACTGGATCCCTTTGTCTGGGAGAGAAAGAAGTTCCACAATTTCTTCCCAGTGTGCAAAGCTCTGGAAAAACTGTTGTCTAATGAATAGAATGCAGCAGATCCTGCCAGAATGAAGGAGGAGTCCTCATCTAACAGATGATATTCTCTCTCTGAGGATAAACAAGAGGAACTGTCCCTACCATCAAAGGTGGATCCATGTATAGCATCATTAAGCTACCAGACAGTTCTGCCATTGGAAGGATCCACTGCATTAAAGGACCTGACAGACAAGAAGATCGAGTATCCTATGAAGAAGATGCATGAGATGTTGGTCATGGCCATGAAAGCACCCACCAAATCTATTTACACCACACAGGCTATACTCAGGTGGCTTGAGGCTATTCAGGAAGATTTTCCCAAGAGCACTGATCACAGGGCAGCCATGGACTATGCACTTCAAGAGATCAAATATGTGGCAGATGTCTCTATCAACAAATTTTAAGATGCTGTTGTGGGTCACTGCCATCATTAGAGCCAGGCATCAGCTGTGGTTGAGACTTTGGCAAGTGGACCAAGAGTCTAAGAATATGTTAATTAAGCCACAGTTCAAGGGGAAAATGCTGTTTGGGGCATAGCTGGAGATGTTTATCAAACTGAAGGGTGATGACAAGCACCTGGGTAGAGGGGGATCTCTGCATTCCTTTCACAGCAACATATTTTGGAGCTAATCTCAGTGGGTCTGTGAATGCAATCTTGGGGGGGTGAATCCCAGAGCTTTGGTTTCAAGCCCAGTTTTCTTAGTTGCACAGGAGGCCAGACAGGCAATGGTAGGGCCAGAAACAGGGGCAGTTTCAAAACACAAAAGCCAGATTGTTTGAGGCATGTGCCGAGGCATCAGATCATGGAGTGGGAAGTCAGCTGCTACAATACACTAGTGTTTGGGCCAAAATGACCATGGACAGATTTGTGCTGAAAATGGTCTGCAAAGGATACTCAACTGAATTCAATTGAATTCCAAGGAACAACAGATTTATTCAGTCCCACCTCTCTCTGTGCAGTTCTCCACTCCCACAGGTGCAGGATCTGCTGAACCAACTTTTAACAGATAGTGCCATAGTACCAGTTCTCCTTCACAAACAAGGATCAGGAATATGTTAAACATTCTTTTTAATTCCATAAAAGACAGGGGACCTGCATCCCATAGTGGATTTGAAATTTATAATCAATGCATTCAATACAGAAGATTTAAGATGAAGACACTGTGTACCACTATATCAGCTGTCAGAGGGGGCTATCTGCTAAGTTCACTGACCTAAAGGATGCCAACCTCCACATTTCAATATAGTCAGCTCATCACAGGTTTCTGAGAATCTGCACTCTAAATCTCCATTTCTAATACAAATGCCTACCTTTCAGTTTTGCTTCAGCTCCCCATGACTTCACAAAAGTCATATTGGCCCTTGCAGCAAACCACAGGAAGGAATGAATCCACATCATTCCATACATGGAAGATTGGATGATAAGAGATAGGTCCAGGGAAGCAGTGAAGGCCATAAGGAGAGCACAGCAGTTCCTTTCCCAACTTGGATGGATCATCATTGGGTTAAGAGCAATCTCCATCCATCTGCCACATTAGAAACATAGAAACATAGAATTTGACGGCAGATAAGGACCGCTTGGCCCACCCAGTCTGCCAATTTCCCTGCCTACTGGATAAGCTGCAGATCCTAGTTAACCAGCAGCCTACTTCTTCCTACCCCAACCCCCTAGAATTGCCTTATGACTGTCCCATGCATGCTTGAATTCCACCACTGTTTTTGACTCCACGACCTCCTCCGGAAGGCCGTTCCAAGCATCCACAACCCTCTCTGAGAAAAATGCTTCCTTTAATTACCTCTGAGCCGCCCCTCTATCTTCAAATTGTGCCCCTTGTTCTTGCACACCTCTTTTTTTGAAAGATGCTACCCTCTTGGACTTTGTTGATTCCCTTGAGGTACTTGAAAGTTTCTATCATGTCCCCCCTCTCCCTCCTTTTCTCGAGGCTATACATATTAAGCTCCTTAAGTCTCTCTTCATGTGTCTTCCAGTGCAGACCCTGCACCATTTTAATTGCCCTCCTCTGGACAGCTTCCATCCTGTCTATGTCTTTGCGAAGACTGGGTCTCCAGAACTGCATGCAGTACTCCAGATGGGGTCTGACCAGAACACTTAGGAGCAGTATTCAGTACTACCAGAGGAGTGGTATACCCATCAGACAGCTACATCTGGAAGCTTCACTGCCACTGCAATCAGGCTCTTTCACACCATCAATCTACTATATGGGACTTGATGCAGTTACTAGGTCTCATGTCATCATGCATTGACTTGTACAACTGGGCCAGACTTCACATGAAACCACATCAACTTTTCTTGCTGGACAGTTGGAGCCATACTTCTTAGAACTGTCACAAGAGACTTGTCCTAGCCCACTTGGTAAAAAGTGCTTCCTTGCTGCATCCAGCAGGACAATCTCCAAAGAGAGGCATCAGTGGGAAAACAAATCTCCAAAACTATAGATATAGTTTGCAAGGGGGTGGCAGTACCGTGATCTGCCATGGTAAAAGGCAGAAGGTCAGCACTGGAGAAAAAGGTTACCAATCAATGTGCCAGAAATGAGGGCAGTCAGGCTCACACAAATTCACCTCCATAATCAAGTGGTTCACCTATGATGGTGCATGGGTAATGTGGGCAGAGCCATTTAGGGCACCAGAATTATGTAGTCCCAAATTGTCACGGACAGTCTTACAGCACTGTAAACTGACAGCACCGCAGGACAGTCTCCATAAAAACTTTTTTTGGGGGGGCTTTGGCCTCTGCACCCCCCCAAAAATAAATACAACAAACTCCAGGGAGGGGGCACATGCCTTGAAAGGGGCACAAAGTTGTGGAATGCCCAACAGGGCATGAGTGTGGGACAATCTAAAATCCATATCTCTGCTATCACTAACACCCTTGTTGTGGTGCCCACATTACAGCACCCTAATCAAGATGCCCTAACAATGGGATACTTTATCAAGTTAAAAGGCAGCTAAGTGAGAATAAGAATGGACAACAGAGTCACAATTGTCTACATAAACAAACAAGGTGGTACAAAAAGCAAACAGATGGCCAGAGAGTAAGCTATCCTTTTGAGATGGGCTAAGACCAATCTACAGAGCCTATCATCAATCCATCTGGCTGGAGAGCTCAACACTTAGGTGGACTGACTTAGACAGCAAACAATCAACCCAGAAGGCTGGAACCTAAATTGACAAGTATTTCTGACAATCCACAACTGGTGGGACTGTTACAAATAGACCTGATGGCCACAAAAGAAAACATATAAGTAGAGAAGCTTTACTCCAGGTAGGGAGAACAAGAAGCAGAAGAAATAGACTTCCTATCATCCCCACTGGAAGTCCAAAACAGAATGTATATTCCTTCCATTCTCACTGGCAGGCAGTGTGGCATGCAAAATTCAAAAGTCCAGCATCTCTATGGTCCTAATAGCTCCAAACTGGACAAGGAGAATTTGATTTGTTTCAATAATATAAATGATGATGGATTAGGCATTCCCACACCTTAATCAACTGGACCTTTTGTTCCAGGGACCAATTCTACACCCAGCACTAGACTCTCTTAAGCTGATGGCAAGGCTGTTTAGAGGAAAAAAGACTGCTACACTCTGGACTTCCCCCCAAGGTGGTCAACATTGTTCTGCAATCCTGCAGGCTGTTTAACAACCACACCTACAACAGACACTGGCTCATTTTCTCCAGGTGGTGTATGTCTAATTCTGTTACTCCCACAGCTTGTTCCATTCTTCAAATCTTGGAATTCCTTCAGGAAGGTTTTGACAAGGGTCTATAACCAGCATTCCTACAAGTTCAGACATCTCTGATAGGGGCAATCAGGGAACAGGTTGAATGTGTCCTCCCAAGGGCTCACCTGCAAGTACAGACTTTCCAGAAAGCCACTGCCAATATCAAACTCAAACTGAGGTCTACGGTAGCCCTATGGTATCTGAACCTGGTTCTGGACTCTCATTAAGGAACCATTTGAACCATTACTCTCTTGTTCCTTGTTTTGCTTGACACTAATGACTGTTCTCTTTGTTGCTAAATACTCAGCACATAACCCCAGAGAGAGTCAGGCACATTCCTGGTGTTCCATCGACACATTTTCATACTCAGAATGGTCGCATTTTTTGTTCCCAAAATGGCATCTTCTTTTCAGTTTTCTCAGATTTCTCTTCCCACCTTTGACTCACAACTAACCAGTCAGGGTAATGACATGTCAAACTTGGATGCTCCCATGCCATTAGGGTGTACCTGGATAGAACAGCTTCATTTAGGAAGTCTGAGACGCTGTTTCTCCTTTTTATGAATGCAGGCAGAGAGACCCTGCTTCTTGCTCAACCATTGCCAAGTGGCTAAAGACTAAAACTATAGAGGCCTACAGGTGCTTCCATCTACCATGCCTACATCAGACTAAGGCTCACACTATCATGGTAGTGACTACCTCATGGGAAGAGAGGGGTGCAGCTTCCATAGTGTAAATTTGTGCAGCAGCCACTTGGTCTTCAATATCCATGTTTTTGAGACTCTACAGATTACACACAAGGGACAGTGATAATGTTTCCATTAGATTTAAGGTCCTTTAGGCAGTCTCTGTGCCACACCACCCTCCATTGCGTCTTCCTAGCCCACTCTACAGGCTGACACTTCTTCTTAATCATCCAATAGTGATGACTTTGAAGTGCTGCAAAAGGGCGTGGATAGATAATGGAAGTCCACTCACCAGGTAAAGGTGGTTATAGCAGCACCTCTTATAGCACTCTACAGCCCACACAGTGAGGAGCAATTTGGTTACTGTAGTACAAAGGCAAGGGTCATTAATAGTTTTAGGCAAAGGTTTATCTGTCCAGTAGTATTCCATGCGTAGATTTTATAGGATGTAGTTTTTAGTAGGGATGCACCACCCACTAGGTAGTTGGGTTGGGCAGTGCAGGTATTGCTGATTTTTTACCAGGCAGTGTAGCTCAGGTAATGTACTACCCTGCCTAACTTAGTGTAATTCTCGGGTTAGGTAGTGTGAGATGGGTAACGGTACCTAGAAACAGGCATTAATGGGCAGCCTGTGAGGGCCTTCATAGACTTACAGCAAAAAATGGAGCACAAAACACCAGGCTGACACCTGATTGATCAGTGGTGTCTGTGCTCTGTCTTCTGTGTGGAATCCAGCTGGCAGCAGTCTGTCTGTGTGTTATGGTGTGCTGTGGAAGCAGCTGTGTGTGTGTTTGCTCTGACTGTAGCACAAATCAAGGCTGTAAAGTTAATGTGATGACAACTTGTTTGATCAAAAAAGACAAAAAAGATATTTAAAACAATGTTATTTTGTGAACCTACACCACTAGGAGCAAAGGGAAAAGGAGAGTGGAAGAATAAGAAATTAGCTCAGTGGGGGGGAGGCAATCCAACCTCAGTTGTAGAGGTGGTGCTGGAGACTGGTGAGAGAACAGAGAAGGAAAGTTGGGGAAAAAGACAGACAAAAAATGATGGCATTCTGGGCAGCTGGTTTCTGTTACTTTGTTGGGTGCTCCTGAACCCTGTCATTGAATGTGACATAGTCATCATACACAGTTTGTCTCAGCAGCATAGTGAAAGTTGTTTTGTTTTAGGGATGGGTACTACACTGTTTTTTAGGTGCCCAAGACTGAGCCCCCTACCAGTTATTTATTACGGTGACATTAGCTACACTGTCTGTCTCTGCAACATAGTGAAATATTTGTACAGCTGTATTATACTATTTGTGAGGTGCCTCTAAGGCTCAAGCCCTGTCGTATTACAGTGACATAATCAGCTAGTTACACTGTCTGTCGCTGCAGAATAGTGAAGCCTTGTACAGTTGTAATACACTGTTTGTAAGATGTCATTGAGGCATGATCCCTATCACACATCTTACTGTGACATAGTCATCTACATCCACTGTCTCTGCAGCATAGTAAAACACTATCCTTTCACAGCTGTGTATACTATGTTTCCTACTTCCCAGTCTAAGTCTACTAAATGAAAGCACAGTATTACTGCATGACATGCAACTGTTAATGATATGTACAATATGAATCATAGCACTAATGAAGAATATAGCAACAATAACAACAACAACATCACCAGGACTGACATTAAATGTCCTGAACCAAAAAAAACATGTCAGCAATTAAATAGTAGTAGAGGTTTGGAAAGAACTTAACTGGAGTTACACACAGAGGTACTGAACATTTTGCCACATGAGTCAGAAGACTTTCAGCTGCTGAAGCAGAATGCAAGAAGGGGAAGGCATCCTCCTCAAATATAAGCTCAGATGCTTAGAAAATGAATACTAATAGAGATGGCAGTGATAGTGAGGACTGGGAATAAGTTAGCCCAAGTTAATCCTACCTAATGATGACGGCACTTCCAATTCTTCTGAATCTTGTGGCAATGAGGTAAGCAGTATCAATGAGGGGGTAGGAGAGGATGCCGCTGTAATACATGAGAGGCAAGTACAGAAGAAAAATCATATGCTGCTAAACGTACAGTAAGAATCAGAAGATGAGCATGAATGAGAATAATTCATCTCAACAAGGAAATGGCAGTGTAGGGCTTCCTGCAGGTCCTTTGACTGTACAAGGAATAGGGCTAGGCACTATGGCACAAACCAAACAAGGTAAATCTTTAGTGAGGAATTAATTTTATATAAACCCTGCAGACAACTCTCGAGCTGTATGAAGTCAGTGCAAAAAGAGCATCAGTCATGGTGGCAGGCAGGCAAATTTTGGAACATCAGTCATAATAAAACATGCAAAGGCAAAAACATCCAATTTAGTTAGGTAGGGCAAGGGCCAGTGTGGGCAGCAGCAGAGGAGGTGGTGGTGGCCATGACCATGGTGACAAGCAACTGGTAGCAGAAAGTGACTCTGAAACACTTGACGTGTCCATGCAGTCATCCTAGCTAAACATAGATTGTTTTCTGACACTGCCAAATACTGCAAAATGCCAAAGTAGTACTCCATGTGAAAAAGATGTGAAAAATACTTTACCCCCTAAAATTAAAAATAGCTTGTTCTTGTCAAAAAACATTACAAGAAAGTGCTGTGAGAACATCAAAATTTACACACCAGCATCCAACATGCCAGGTGTTAAATAAAGCCATTGCACAACTGTTGGCCAATGGTCAACTCCCTTTTGCTTCTGTTGCCCAAGAAGGTTTCCTCAACTTCATAAACCTGATTGAACCATGGTACACCATTTCCTATTGAACATATTTCTCAAAAAAGGCTGTTCCACAGGTGTATGACTTTGTGTGTACTGAAGTCATTACACAGTTGAAACTCTTTGAGGTGAAGCAGGTTCACATAACTACAGACATATGAACCAGCAACCAAACAATTGAATACATGATGGTTACAACTCATTGGACAAGTTTTTAGTCAGGAGGTAATAATCCCTGCTCTACCATAAGCAGTAGGAAGTAGGCTATATTATGTATCACCACTTTTGAGGAAAACCACACTTCTCTGAATATTTTGCAGGATCTGGAAAAACAATTTCAGAAATGGCTTACTCCGTATTTCTTATCTTCATGCTTCATAGTGTCAGATAATGGTGCCAACATAGCCAGAGTTGTTAGAGATGGCATCTACCAACACATACCTTGTTTTGCACATTGTTTAAATCTTCTCATCCATTATTTCTTAAATGGAACCAGAAATGTTGACAACCTGTTAGGTCTTGCTGGGAAAATATGTGGGCATTTCAGGCAGTCTATGAAAGCACAAAAAAATCCTAAAGGGGCTGCAGAGGTCAAATAACTTACCACTGCATACATTAAATAGGAAGTTCCAACCCAAGAGAATTCAACATTTTATAATAATAATAAACTTTATTTTTAAAGAGCCTTTCAAAAAACCAAGGCACTGTACTGTAATAAAACACAAAATCAATAAAATACAGAACAGTATAATAACAGAGTCAATAAATATCTAAAATATTCATTCTGAATAAGCGGTATGCCACAGATGTGTCTTCAAGGCCTTCTTAAAACTTTACATAGACGTGCACTCAAGTATCTGATGAGGTAGAGAATTCCACAGGGGAGGGGTCACACATATAAATGCACAGGCCTCAAATGTCTTAAAGCATACCCTGGGAATCTCTAACAACCCCTCGTCAGCTGAGCAAAGTGGTCACCTGGGGCAGTAAGGACAGAGGAGTTCTTGAAGATAGTCTGGGCCCAGTCCATGCAGGGTCTTAAAGGTCAGAAGCCTGACCTTGAAGGTGATCTGCCACTGAATTGGCAGCCAGTGTAGTTCATGCAGCACCGGCATGATGTGACTTGATTGAGGAGTACCCAACAACTGTGCTGCAGCATTCTGCACTAGCTGCAAGTTGTGGATATCAACCCCTGGAAGCCCAAGGTACAGGGAGTAGCAGTAGTCAAGGCGAGATGTCACAAAGGTGTGGATCAAAATTGGAAGGTCACCAGATGGAACAAGGTGCTTATACCTGGTGGTGTTCCTCAGATGGTAAAAAGAGGACTTGATGACTGCTGACACCTGCAAACACAGTGTCAGCCCGTCTTCAAAAATCACCCCCAGGCTTTGCACCCAATCAGAGGAAGGAAGATGGGTAACCCCAAGACAAAGTCCAGTGAGTTGTCCAGCACCCAACCCCTCTATCTGGTGACCTGGATCCACTACCAACACCTCAGTCTTTCCAGAGTTAAACATTAACCAGCTGGAACTCATCCAGTCCTGGATTTCTGTGAGGTAGTTGTTAAATACCAAGTACACATGATCCTGGTAGGGTGCAAAAGACAGAGAGAGCTGGATATCATCAGCATAGCAGTGAAACCTCAGCCCATACCATCTAACAATGTCTCCAAGGGGCAGCATATACACTGCGAACAACATGGGGGACAACAACAAGCCCTGATGGTCCCCACATGACAGAGTTAATGGATCAGAGGAAAAAATCCCCGACACCATCCTCTGAGATCTGCCAGTGAGGAAAGATTTAAACCATCTGACATCTGTACCAGACAGGCCATAGATGAACCTCAGGCACTTGAGAGGCACCCCATGGTCCATGGTGCCAAAGGCTGAGAAGAGATCAAGAAGCACCAAGATAGAATGGCACTTCTGATCCCTCACCATCAGGAGATCATTGAGCACCCAAACAGGTTGGAAAGGCTCCTTGAACAGAAAAAAGATGTACACAACTACACCATGCAGAAACAAATACATAAAGTAGACATCATGCTCGGTTCCAGCAGTCAGAGTCTACTTGAATCTTTGGTTACCTTATTGGAGCCATTTGAGGCTGCTACATGTGCTGTCAGTGTAGACCATGCAACTCTGAGTCAAACTGTTCCTCAATGAAGATTTCTTCACGTTCCTTGATTACACAAAGAAAGACTTTCAGTCAAAAAAGACACTACTGCGGTTATGCTGGGAGATGGCTTGAGTCTCAGACTGTCGACTGATCAGAGAAAAGATACAATTTTTAAGAATGACATCTATGTGTTGACTATGTTGCTAGATCTCCAGTTTAAGGGGAACATTGAAGTCACCCCTTACAGAAATATGGGTGTGCTGTGTACATGCAGAATGCATGCCACATGCTTAATTGTGCAATGTTTTGAATGCAGTTCGCATACACAAAGTGATCCTAAGTGAACCAGGTCTAAAAGCAAATCAGGTTCGCATGCTCTAAGCTTGACATGTGCGTAGCATGTAAGCTGGTGTGAACATCTTCTAAAAATTACATCAGGTTTGCTTGTTGCACGCTTGACATGAGTGCAGCAGTTAAGCTGGTGTGTACATCATTTAAACATCACATCAGGTTCACATGCTTCACGCTTGCCATGTGTGCAACAGCTAAGCTGGTGCAAATCTCATCTAAAAAAAACACATCAGCTTCTATTTTTTATACTACTGCTAGCAATTAGTCATTAAAATACATATTTATTTGAATTCCCATAAAACTTAAGTAAACTCATTCATTCTGATCCTTTTGCAAGTTGTGTAATGTCTTTTGATTTTTGTTATTAAATCACCATTAATTTGTATTGTTTACTTACTGCATTAAATGCCTAGAATACAGCCAGTCAACATCCCCCATTCCAGATGTATGCAGGAAGGCCTCTGTGTTGTGAAGCCTATCCTTTTTGTTTTGGTCTTTGCAAATCCCTTATGCATATTTAGTGCTACAAATGCGTTTCTCCATGACTTGTTTCTTCTCACTTACTTTCCCCTTGTCATTCTGTATTGAGCATATACACTGTGGCCATGCTCAGCACTCTTTGTGCTCAGTAGAGTCTTGGAAGCATGCGCCATACCTCACATTTTGTCACTGAAATGAGGTACATGGGCACTCAAAATGAGAGACAATGAGGAACACTAACCCACATGATGATCAGGATACATCATGAAACATGGAGATACAGTAACTTAGAACACAGCGGAAACCATTGCATTAGCATCCAAGAATGAATTTCTACCATTCAGCAGGTGTGTCATTTAGGTAGGGCAGAGGGGAGCAGTTGACCCTCCCCCCACATTTGTGCTTAGGTTGTTCTCATGGTGTGGCAATAATGGCTTCAAGTACGGATGTAATCTTTTGCACAATAAGTGCCCACCTGGCCTGTGTGTGCTCACACTGCAGGTACTCTCCAGACTCAACTGTGTCTGTATTGTGTTGTCTACTCCCTCATCTATTAGTGGTGGCACAATCACATGTGATGTGGATGAACTCCAGCCAAGAAAGAGCACATGAGCCTTGCAAGTGCGACACTGTCTTTCCCACCAGAATAGACAGAGTGCACACTACAGCCTGGAGGAGTCAGTGAGCACTGAACTCTCAATAGCAGTGTTGTGGCAGCTTATTTTTGTTGTTCTAGTCTTAGTGAGTCTCCGTCTACCCTGGTGGTTGAAAGGGCAGAGGGTGAGATAGAAGATAACTCAAGACTAGGCTACCTACTTACTCTACTAGGCTCACCTTGCAAAAAAAAAAAAAAAAAAAACAGCACAAACCCCCATGGCAGCAAGCTAGACTTAGCAGCAGTGGTGACATTGGTGTGGGTGTCCTTCATAGGCCTTGAGTAGTGCAGTGCAGCAGTCACAGCAGCAACCAAACAAGAAGCAAGAAACCCAGATTGGGTGAGTTCGGTTGGTGAGGTGACTTGGTTGGGACCATGTTGGCTCTAGCATCCAGCTTCTAACAAGAGGAGAGAGGGGGAGAGGACTGAAAACTGGGCTGGTGGCACAATATGCCAGGCTGCAGGTTCTGGCCATATGGCCGGGTAAGTAAAAGTAATTTTTTGTTTTTACACAGGGGGATTGGGAAAGGAGGAAGGACTGAGATATTGATGTGTTTTTCACATTTCTTCATCTTTGGGTGGCTTCATGACCAATAAGGGATGGGTATTGAATGGAATGGAGTTGGGGAGAAAAATCGGGAAAAAATTCTTTGGGGGGGCAGAATTTCAGCCAGGAAAAAAATTGGTTAGTAACTGGGTGGATTTAATCCCAAATCTGATGCACTGCTCTGGGTTATATACAGATGAATCTTATACATTTGAATTTTTCCTGATTTGCATATCACTTTTCAGTCAAAAAAAATAGGTTGTACTTTTTAGAGATGTGATAGACATTCTAGAGCTTTCCCTTTCATTCAAGGACAGTTGAGTGATATGGTATGCACAGACTATTGGAGCCCCCTCTATAGCCAGGCTTATGCCACCCTTCCCCCAGTGAAGCTGACCTCCACATCCCCACGATCAGGCACATTATGACAAAGGGCAAAGGAGACTGCAGGAGTGTGCACCACTGAAATGAATGGTGACATTTTTTGACTACTATTTCATACATTTTTGATGGAGAGTTGGAGATTAATGAAGGCCACTGCTCGACTAACAAAGGCCTTGTTAGTAGAACAGTGGCCTTCATTATTCTCCAACTTACCGTTATAAAGTATAAAATGGTAATAGAAAATAACTACATTTATTTCAAGGAGATATGCTATGCTCCATCACTCTGATCCATGGACATCATCTCTTAAAAACTCTTGCCTCTTACTCCATAGTACTCAAGTAAGAGACTTTTTACATATATCTATACTTGGTGGTTTGTCTGTAGCAGCATGGCTGTACCCACTTCAGTATGTGTGCATGGGTGGGACTGGCCATGTGGGTGTGTGTGTCGAGTTATTGCTACTTTTGTGTTTGCATCTTAAAGTCAGTTTGTGTGGAAGCATTCAAAACTATGGAGAGAAAACAATAGGAGTACAGGCCAGTCAGAAGTAATTAAGTGGTTTTGTGTATAGGTTTGTATTGGGGGTGGGAAAAAACATATGTGTTTTCATTGGTATGTGTGCTACAGTTCAACTGTGAAAATGAGATGGGGGAGAGAAGAAAACTGAAAAGCATAACAGTGGCTACGTGCATGCAGATCTATTCAGATATAGTATGTGTTGAAGTACAGGTGAGCCATATGTGTGCAGACTGTATGGCTTAGTGATTAAAAACACTGAACTGCAAGTCAGGAGACTTAGAGGCATGGATACCTGGGTTTGAATCTCATTAACCCCCACTTTTGTATGGTGTGATCCTGAGCAAGTCACTTAACATTTACATGTGCAGTTATCAGTTGACGCCTGCTTTTTGCACCCATGCCACATGCATGCAGTCTTTCTCAATTTAACATAAAAATCATGGTTTCCACATTTGCTTGCTGCATGCATGCCATATGCATGCAATTGGTTCCAATTTAACATTTAAATCATACTTGCAGCATGCATATCACTTGGGTAATTTTACGTGTGCAGCATGAAAACATTTCATATCATTATTTCTGTAAGGGATCCTTCCTGTAGGGGAATACAGACTATTGGAGAGATCTACTAACCAAATGTGACATTCCCCACCAACACCAGTAACTGATGTACAGCAGACAAACTCTGCCGAACCATCAGCGTGCACTTGTGGTGCAGACAATAGTACATTTATAAATTCTTCACAATCACCAGTGTCATCAGCAAGGAAAAGGACATCAACAGCTACTTCTCAGGTATCCCTTGTTCAGTGTCAGAAAGACTAATCAATTCCATTTTTTTATTGAATAAACTTTATTCAACTTTTCAAAAAAGACAAATCAATTCTGAGTCATGTGCAGCAACATGGACTATTATCCTGTAAAGAAAGTGCATCTGGTTCATCTGCCAGACTGTTAACCATCTCACACAGCACAATGATCCTGAAGTATTTTGCAGACCATACTGGGACTGGTATGGAGGAAGATCCATTACTCTGTTGGAAACAAAAGAGGACAATATGGCCAGATCTAGCAAATCTTGCAATAATATACAGTAGCTCCATTGCCCACCTTCAAGCGTATATTCAGATTGCATATTTAGTGCAGCTGGAGAAGTAGTCACTGACCTCAGAACACTGTTAAGCCCTGTAAATTTAAAACAGCTTACATTTCTTAAAATGAATGCTTACAATTTCCCAACTGCCCCAGCACTGAATTCTGTGTAGGGCTAAAAGTTTTTCATGTTTTTTTATGCCACATTTCACGGCCCCCTATTGGCCCAAAATGACATTTTTCATGGAATGCACTAAGCATGTTTTAATCACTTTAAAACACTTTGGGCTGAATATTCAAGCTTCGCCAGGCAGGAGCACAAGCCCAGGTGAAGCGCAACTAGGCTGCACCAGGGCAGGGACCAGGCAATATTCAATGGTGCTGCACCATGGCACAGCACTGTTGAATATGGCACTGATGGCACATATACTGTACACAGCACAGTGGCACTGCACCAGCACAAGTAGCAGGACGGAAGCAAGGGGAAGCGCCAGCGTAAGTGCAGTTGTGCTAGGTGCATCAACCATGATATTCAGCACTGGGCATGCAAATGAGGCCATTATGCATGCAAGGTGCAAATGGGTCCATTTGTATGTCATTAGGACCTCATTTGTATGCAGTGCATTGATCCCCTGTGACTTGTGCCTGGCACCCTGCCAGGCTGCAGCCATTGGGGACTGATGCCCATTGGTCCCATGGCAATTCCCCCACTCCCATACACCTGATCTTGGGCATAAAACATGTTACAAACCCTGGTGGTCCAGTGGTAACCCCCCCATCGCCTGATCATGGGCATAAGAAAGAATGATCCCTGGCAGTCCTGGGGATACCCCTCCAGCACCCGAATTTGGGCATGAGTATGTATAATCCCTGGTGGTCCAGTGGAAGGTCCCCCATTGCTCGATCATGGGCATATGTGAAATAAACATCCTTGGTGGTCCAGTGGAGCATCCATCTCCCGATCATGGGCAGACAGCACTGAAGCCCTGGTGGTCAGTGGACTCTTCCTCACTCCACCCACTGGAGTAGTATTTCTGTTAGCACCCCCCGTCAGCGGCGGGTGGTAGCACCCCACCCGCATGCCTCCCAGCCACCCCACCGACTGACAGCACAAGGCCATGCAGTCTGTACTCATGCAGCCTACATTGTAGCATAGGCCTAATATGTGAATGAATGCATTCATTCACATATTGGGCCTGTGTAGTACAGGATGGGCTGTATGCCCATTATTCCACGTGATGGACCAATAGGCGTACAGACTGTACTGTACGCTGTCAGTTGGCGGGCAGCCAGGAGGCATGCGGGTGGGGTGCTGCCACCCACTGCTCACTGGGGGGGCGCTGGGTGTTGGGGACCACAGTAGGTGGGTGGGGAGGGGGTCCATTGGACCACCAGGGCTTCAGTTGCTATGTCCACCGATGATCGGGTGATGGGGGGAGTCCACTGGACCACCAGGGATGTGATTTCACATATGCTCATGATTGGGTGATGGGGATCTTCCACTGGACCACCAGGGATCATATATACGTATGTCCACATTTTGGGCACTGGAGAGGTATCCCCTGGACCACCAGGGATCATTCTTTCATATGCCCATGATTGGGTGATGTGGGGGTTCCACTGGACCACCAATGTTTTACATGTACAGTTGTCCACAATCTGGCGACGGGGGGGGGCACAATGCTCCCAGGGCAGGGGGTTTGGGGTTGGTGTTCTGGTGGTGGGTGGTGGTAACCTGGTGGTTGGTGGCTGCCCGTATTGCACCCTGCAATGTTGCAGCTTGCCTGTGGTGGCCTGGATTTGTTCCTAGCTTTCACCAGGCACATATTTGCACCCCCCCCCCGTGTGGCACAAGGTGGATTTGTGCCAGCATATGCTCCGCACATCCTGGACTGAATATCGGGATGTGCTGCATATGCATGGGCACATCCCCCACACTTGCGCTGCATACATTACTGATGCACCTCGGTGCATCGGGAGTTGCGCAATGCAACTTGACCCTTTGAATGTCGTACCAGGGTGCATTGGTAGGTTGTGCATGGTGCATCCCTGTTGTGCCATGTGCAACCCATTTGAATATCCAGGCCTTTATTTGACAGCAAAATTGAATAAAAATCACATTTTTAAACACACATTTAGACACATTTAAACACAAACAGACATAAAGTACATAAGTGCATTACTAGTGCAAGCTGATTTGCTGCAGGAATGTAGTGCAGTATCAACAGTATTTAACTTATTTTATTCTGCTGCAGCATAGAGTATACTTTCAAATTATCAGGTTTAATGCTTCGCCTTGTGGTGCTGAGCAGTTCGATTTTACAGACATGTGTGCTTCGGGGGTGAGACGAGTGCTAATACCTTCTGCCTTGTGCAACACCAGACACAATTTAATTTTAAATGTTAACTCAGTAAACTCTGTACACCTGAAAAGGCTAATTGACAGAGAGTCCGAGTTAGAATGGAATTCTGTAACAAAGTAATTGACATGCTAAATGTCTTAGTTTGAAACCACCCAACTGAAATGAATGAAACTGAAAATGAACACAAGGTGTTAATGATCTGACAACAAGATTCACATAGTCAGTCAGCAGTCAATGTCAATTAGTGTTCCCCCAGCATAAAACGGAAACAAATATACAAAGTAATGACTAAATAATGACTAAATTCAATAGCATGAAACAAAAAATGCTATTTTCATGGAGACAGGCTTTTTTCATGGAAATCGTGCACTCCGTGCCTGCCATGAAAAACTTTTAGCCCTAATTATGTGTTTCTGACCCTGAACATGAACAACAGCCTGCAAACAGTGATACTGAATATGATGACAAGGTTGTGTATGAAACAAATAGAAAATCCTGTGCAGTGTGGCCTACTGCCAAATTTGGAAACTTAACATTGTCTCTTACCTACCTCTATGACCACCATGGGTATAATTTTTGGAAACAGCAGAAGGCTCATTCAGAGCAGCTGCAACTCTTGCATCTGCCTGCCATGGGTATATCTTTTGGAAACACCAGCAGGCTCAATCAGAGCAGCTGCGTCTGTCGTACATGCCTCAGCAATGCCCGCAATGAGTATAATTTTTGGAAACAGCAGCTGACTCATTCACAGCAGATGCACCTGTCATACCTGTCTCAGCAATGACTGCCATGGGTATATTTTTTTGGAAACAGCAGCAGGCTCACTCAGAGCAACTGTGCCTTTTTTACCTGACTCAAGACAAATCCTGCTGAGTACTTTTCTCTGTTAAGGGCAGTCAAAAACAAAGTTTTTCATATTTTGTTATTGTCAGGGTAGGGTAACAGGGTAGAAGAAAGATCAGGGTACTAACTACCCTACCTTCTCCAACTACCCATTTTTCATTAGAGTATTTTTAGGGTAGTTTGGAAGTACCCGAAGGTAGTGTTCAGTGTAGGGTACTTTACTACCTGCCCATCTCTAGTTTATAATATCTATTATTTTGTCATTTCTGAGCATCACTATTTGTATTGTTAGCAATAAAGACCACTGAATCTGGGTCCATGGTCTCCAGTGTGTTCAAGAATACTATCTGTTCTGGTTTTGCTGTTTGTCTCCAATAGTCTCTCTAGTTGCTGATTTCTAGAAATTTACAGGAGGAACAGCATAGAAAGTTTCATACTGAGGAAGATCCAGAGGGAAAGGGTGGAGACAGGATCCGATTCAAAGTTTCAGTTGTGCAACAGCATATCAGAGGTCACCTGTATATCCAATAATGATGATGTAGGAGTGGTAAAAATGTGCTTCTATTATCACCTTTACCTGGTGAGTAAACTTCCATTCATTTGTTCAAAAGTCCCCTTATCAAGCCTTATAGCCAGGGATAATGGAAAACTGCATGCAGTTTTACTGCAAAATCAACAGTTTTCATCATTCTCTGAAATATTTCCAGTTTCTTGAAATTTTTGGAGTTTGCAAAAAAAAAACACACAAATATATCGATAAAGTATCATGCAGTTTGGGGATCTGTCAAAAGAATACAGGGAGAACTAAGAAGGGGTTTTCTAAGGAGCTCTATGAAATGCTGTTTTCATCAAATTCACCGCCTGGTTTGCTTTCAAAATACTCTGGTTTAGCATGTGTGCATTAAGCACTTAACATCTGAGTTGAAGCAGCTTATCTAAATTGTCACAAGGACTGAAACAATTAGTGGCAGTAAAGGTGTTAACTGTATCATTTACTTAGATGGATACTACCTACAAAACTTTTTGCAAGGGAAGGGGTATATTTTTCTTTGGTACAGTTCATTCTCAATAAATGTTGATGCAAACTGCTGAGGACTTAGGATGGTCATGTGGATTTTAAACTTGAATATGCCTTTGAGGGAGTTAAGGCAGTGGACCCTCCCTTGACAATGTGCCATTTATATGTTCACATGTAAAGAATGTAATGAAATACTTGACTATAAACAATCTGTTAAAACAGGCATAATATACTTATACTTCATTTAAAGGGACAGGGAACCTTTTTTTGCTTTATATTATTTTACTCAGTATTACTCAGTATGATATAGACACAAGCAGGCATTTGCTCATCTTGAATGTCTCCCACACTTTGTGGGTGGATTATGCCTTATTTGGTGACCAGTTGAGATAGCTATCCAATCTGGTCTTAAAGATGTCAAAACTGATTAACTCGACCACATGTTGGAGGAGTTTATTCCAGGATTTGTTGACCCTAACAGTAAAGTATCCATCTCTTTTTACAGGTATTGCTCTTGGGTACTATTAATTGCTTATTATGGAATCTTAAATAAGGAGTGCATTGGTTATATTTCTAGTTGAAACCCACATTATATGATTACTACCTTCTCCAGGATTTATAATAATGATGTTGCTGGTTGTTTTATTTGCCTCCTTTCTTAGTACATCTGAATTCCATGCTAATGGTGTAAGTATACCTAACCTTGTGTTTTCCAGTCTTTTATTTACTCTTATTGCATACTTCCTAAAATTAGAACACCCCCAAACAGTACAGCCACTTATGATGCAATAGCCTCCTCTTCTCCCACTGCATCATGACTGGCTAGACTGTGTTACGGGTGTTCCCATGTCCAGGAAACATGCAGTGGGAGTTCATTAAGGATTGCAAATAAACACATTTTTTTGTGTGGCAACACCAGTATGGTGGGCTGTCTAGGTTTTTTTTTTTCACTTTTTAAAAGGAATCAGAATCAAACTACCAGCTACATCAGCAATCTCTACATCATGTGGCCAGTCATAATATGTGTGTTGTTTAAACATTAGACACTTAGAGATCTTTGAAGGTTGACAATGTCTCTTAGTACTATAGTCAGAATTTGCAAAAACATATGTTGTGCTGAGAGTTTTGATCTGCATGTTTAGTCTTAGTGAGTTCTTCCCTTTGTTTGCTACTGGGAGATTTTTTTTTTCAATTTGCCTACTAGTTTTATGGCCTTTCTGACAAGATTTATGGCCTCTGGGGATTTCCACATTACCATGAGTTTTTGCTCTTCTTTTTCCTACAATGCCTTCTGTCCCATGTGACAGTAATGCATTTGGGACCATAGATTCAACAAGTAGTGGTTTATAATCAATTTTACGGCAGTACAGCTATGATTTCAAGTCACTTTCCGTATCCGGTGAGCACTAAAGGCTTCATTTGCAGCTTAACAATCACTTGAAGTCTAGATGAGTATGTATTCTGTAAGACAACAACTAGAATTGTTACTAATTATAGCATTCATGACCTAGGGTGAATTTTGCACATTTCATGCTGTGTGTAGTTTGATAAAATGTAAAACTTTAAGAGCAAAAACATTTACTCCTGCTGGCAAGACCTAGACAAATGCTGGCCCAGTGGTGCTGAGTGTGAGGCACTGGATGCTACACCTCATCCCATGCCAGTGACCCAGGTTCAGAAATGGACTCAGGCCACCAGGGGTTGGTAGGGAAGGGAAGGGATTGAGGATCCAGAGGATCTGGATCCAGCACCACCCCTAGATGGCTCCCGGTGGTAACCAGGGGTAGTGCTAGGATCATGGGGCACAAAAAGATGAGGGGGTGAAGCGGTGACAGACAATGGCACACTAGTGCATGGATGTCATTGAATGTCCATGCTCCAGGGGGTTAACCATCAAGGAAAAACCCTCAGTGGACCAACAAATCAATGAGGGCTCCAGGCGAGCAAGACCACATTCCCAGCACTGGAGCATCTCTCCTTCGGTTCCCCTTCACTCCCATCCAGGACTGACCCTCTAATCACAGAAAGGCTGTCAAGTAGGTGGTTGGGCCCTCCCGAGGGGAGTGATCATGGGGGCTGGAAGGTCCTGGGTGGGGGTCCCTTGGGGGAGGAAGGTATCAGGTGGGGATTAGAGGCTTTAGTCAAGCAGGCACCTCCAAGAGATGCCTATGCCAAATGAGAGCACAAAATAGAATTGAAAAAAAAGACCTAGACAAACATATAGAAAACAAAAAATAGAATTAGAGTTATTTAGTTGAGGCCAGAGCATCAGGCTCCTGTCTCAGATTACTGCTGCAGTACTTTCCCTTACTGAATCAATGGTCCAGGACACATCACTATCACATGAGACAGGAGGCACTGTAGGACAAAGAAGAGCAATACACCATGCTAACTTGGAGATCCCTTGAGGCCATACAACTATTAAGCACATTTAGAAAAAAACTCCTAACAGCAAACAAAGGGAAGGACTAAACACACAAAATATATTACACAAGATATGTTTTTGCAGATTTTAACTGTGGTACTCCTGTAAAATGGACACATACCATTGCAGCCAGAGTAAAACAAAAATGCACTATAAACCACTGTATGATGCAGTGAAACGATGCATTTGTATTTATTTTGTGAGAAAGATTGTACAACTTGGCACTTACAAAATATTTGCTCATGGTTTTTAATTAATGCTGATGAGTTGCAGCTCACTAAATAAAATTTAGTTAGCAGTGCATTATGTTGATTATTTTTAGATTTTAGAAGATATGCAACATATTTGTAAGTTTCAACAATGCAAACCTCCTTCAAGTTGTTAGCATATCCAGGTGACAGTATGCTGTATGTATTTAACAGTTTAAGTTGGCCAATATGTGCTTCAGAAAACAGCAGTATATTGTGCAGCATGGTGATGTATAATACAACTCCCACAATTTCTCCTCAATTTTTTTGAAAACTTGATACCTTTTAGGAATTTTTTTTCTGTAATTTTCTAGTCTCCCTGTTTATAGCTATGGAACAGTCCAGCAGGGAGGTGACAGTTTATTTCATCGCTTAGGGGCAATGTTGGCAATGCAGGCTCACTGCTGTCTTTCTAGTTATGTCTTGTTGTAGCTGAGTAGGTCTTAGGGCCAGAGGGCATTGTTAAAACTGAAAATGATCAGAGCAGAATGAAAGTATTCACAGTCATGCATTCCTTATGTGCACAAGTTATAGACACCTCTTGTTAAAGCACTGTGTGTGTGGTAGCCAGGGACTGGTGGTGGTGGTGGTGGGTGTAGAGTTCCAATCCCCTTTAACCAAACAAAAATTCCCCATCTTCTCCAAATTAGAGGATTGGTGTTGATATGTGCAAAACAACATGTAAACAAGATACAACTGGAGTACTCAATAAGGGGCGACATCATTAAGCTAGTGATATAAGATAGACATAGAACAAAAGATAGTATACCATCAGCAGCAAGGGTACACTTCCACTGATGGATTCGGATGACATGCTAAACCTTACATGGTGTATGATGTTATCAATCTTGGGATACAATTACAAGCCTTAATACTTCATTGTTTTTGTAATTTGTTTTGAAAAAAAGTGACTCCTGTGGTTCCAATCGGCCTACCCAGTCGACCGAATTCAATAAATAGATAAATAAATAATACCTCAATCTCTTCTCTCTGAAAATTCCATGCTTGTAATACCATTCATCTGATATCAGAACTGTAGTATATATTAGGGCCTACTGATGACAGATAAATGGTGTTATAAGATATGGATATTGTGTCACTCCTTCCCTATGAGATATAAATTACCATCCATATATTATACAAGAAAACCTTGCATTGAAACTGTTATGTTGAGTTAAACCAATCATACTACACTTATTAGTTCCAAACAGGATAAAGAGGGTCTGTGGTTCATGGTTTTAGCCTTGTCTAATTGCTTTTGAGAAACCTTTCCACACCATAAGGTCTTGTGGGAAGCTATGCTGCCCTAAATTCCCTCATTCCATCATAATCTGCATTTACTATCCACAGAGCTGTGCACTGGGAGAGTAACTCTCTTTATCTCTAAAACTTGACTTTACTGCTGATACATGTCATAAATATTTTTTATGCATAGTTTGTGTCCCTCCTCCATGTTTTTTCATGGAGGTTATTTTCTTTTTGTGACACCCTTTCTTTTGCAGTGCTTCGGTAATTAATACTAATTTTTAAATCAAGAACCATTGACCATAGTAGTATTGATATTTTTTCTTTGGTAATAATAGGTCCACTGACAGAAGTTTCTGTCCCTTCTCTGATTTTACTAGTTTGTATCCAAGCATGTCCATTGCTTCCTTACAGACTGTTTGTACCTTGCTAACAGCCTGAAATGAAAGACTGTTCCTCCAAGCCTGGGATACATTCATTGCATTTCGGGCAGTTGTTTTAAAGGCATCATACTGACCCCTGATCACATTCTCATGTGTACTGCTGTAAATCCAGTCCTCAAGTTTTGAAGTCAAACTCAAGTGTGCAAATGTGTACATCTCTTTTACTTTTGCCAAAGGGTCCCTGGCTAGATCTTCATAACGGACCATCATATAGCGATCCTTAAGAAAATTGGGAGATTTCTGAGTTGCGGACCCATAAATATCAACATGACTCTTACAGATCTCTTGCATCACTTTGTATTCTTTGTCTTTATCATGTTTGCTAGGGTTGTTCAATACAATGTTTGCATCAATTGAAAGACTATATGCAGATTCATTTCTTGAGTGGAAAACAGCCCGGGGATCACGAACAAGATGGATTATCTTAAGATTCAGTGAGGGGTCTTGAAGAAGTGGATAGAGTACCTTCAAGTTAAAGAACCGTACTTCCTTTAAGACAATATGGCTGTATGTCTGGCAGGCCTCCTCCACTTTACTAAATTGAGCATTCTTGCAGACTGTCTTGCAGTCTTGTTAGTAATGATATCTGTGCGTTTAAATAAATCACAAGCAGGGGGAGAACAAAGGGCCCGGCTTACTCCCCACATAAAGAGATCTGAAGTTGTCCTACTTTCAGACATATAGGCATCAAAAACTGACATGTCACACTGAAAGATTGATCGTATCATGTCTCGGGATGACATGTACAAAACCCCAACCCTGTTGTGCCGCATAGTCATCCACACATGCCAGGCTGGCTCCATCATGTAGAAGACATCAGGATGCTGGCTGAAGACTTGGCCAACAAAAGAGGACCCTGACCGCCAAGAAGAGAGAATCAGAATTTGAACTTTGACCGGTTTCTCTGCTGGTGAGAGTACGCTGATGATGTTGTACTGTCTCAAGTAAAGGAATGTCAATGTCAGAGTCTGAATTGTGACAAATGTTATAACTATTAGTTTAGTGCTGTATCTCCTGATCATGATGAATACAATTTAAAACTTGGAGGTTAAGAAGCACAAGCCTGAAAATACAAAGACAAAAACAAAGATGTTAAATACTGCATGCTGTGTTAATGATAAATATGACTTCTACAAGCAAATTATTTTATACTGTTACAAGCAAAATGTTCATGCTGGTTTGAAAATGCATTAAATGGGTTGCCACTTGCAACTGTCAGTGATCTAGATTTGTGTCCTAATCATGGGTTTAACACTGGAGGCTGACAGGAGGGCATAGTAATATCCCAGAGTGCCGTAGCCTAATCTGGGGTGAACAGACTGTCCTGCTGCTCAGCTGCCCTTGGGGTGGTTGAAAGCACTGATGTGGCTGTTCTCAAGGAGGAGTAGCAATGGCTTGATTTCACATCATACTGTGGAGCTATTGGCCCATCTGAACAATACTCCCAGCAGCTAAGAGAAACCAAGAAATATAAGTGTACTGAGGTGGAAAATTCTTTATAACCCATCACCCATCCAGCTGATTTACTCCATTCATAATCTGGGTCCTGCATCTATTCAGACTCTCTGCTTGTTGAAAATATTTGAACAATGATAAAGGTTGGTGGAAGGAAGTGCTAGCTTAGGCTTTTTTTTTTTCTGCCATCAGCCCCACATTCTGCTGCAGCCCTGACTGCCTACCTCATTCCTTAATCACCATGCCCCTGCAGATACCCTCTGGCTTACCCCTATTGCAGCACCACAGCACTGAACCAGCCCATCTACGATGGGAGAAGGTGTTGGCAGACCACTGACATTGCCTCCCTGGCTTCCCACCCAGGGCGGGGTTTGGGGTCAGTGGTACCACAGAGCCGGAACTGGTAACCAGGGAGGTAGGGAACCACTGAGGTTAAGCATCGGAGTGGGCTTAATCTTTGGCAGACAGCAATTTTTTGTGTATGCTACCCCAGGGGCAGGGACATGCAATGACATCCAGCATCCACCCGGCCCCTCAACGTACTGGTGCCAGTTACTTGTGGATCCCCCAGCCTCTGCTAGGGAACTGTCAAGTACCGGGCACTCTACCCATCCCTCCCCCAGAGAAGGAAAGCAGCCCATAAGATGCTCAATCCTTCTCCCCCAGCTGGCCCTGTGACTTCCCAAGTCCATTCCTGAACCCAGGTCATCGGCAACGCAAGCGGAAGTCCAACCACTGTGCCGGCTGGCCGGCTGCTAGCTTAGGCTTACATGTGGACATCAGAGCTTGGATGGAAATGGAGGGTCAGTTTACTAGTAGCAGAGTGTGAGATGTCTACTCAGGCTAAAGCAGAACTTAAGTTCCACAGGTAAGAAACACTGATGTAGTAATCTGCACTGAAAGCACGACTGCATTCAGGACATCTTAGCAAACATACTGCAGTTTTCTGTAGAAATGCTTGCTTCATTATTTGAAGGGAAGATTCAGTTTTACTGGACCTTCAGGATTACTTAGCTAATCAGTTTATATTAATGAACTTTAAAGTTACAGATAAAATAGGACCACCTCAGTTTGGTTGAAAGATTATTTAAGCTGATCTCACACTGTAAGAGCTGATAATCATTTCCCACCAGAGAACCAGAGGCTGCCACCAGGGGGGAGTTGAGAGTCCTCAAGGAGGAAGCACAGATAGTGCAGAGGATAGGGAGATTAAGTGCCTTCCAGGAGGCACAGCTTGGAGGGAAGGGGACTGGATCCAGAGGATTGTTAAAGTGGTGGCAATGAGAGGGGGCTGGAGGTCATTGTCCACCTTGGAACAAATGACCTTTCCAAAGACAGGGCAAGCTTAGAGCAGGTGCAGGAGGACTTCAAAGTATTGGGAGGGTGCTTGGGGAAGGTAGCAAGCTCTGTGACATTTTCGGAGGTGCTGCCGGTCCATGACAGGGGGGAAGATAGGAATCTCTGTATCAGAAGCTTCAACCACGATAGAATGTCTGGTGCAGCGATAAAGGGTATGGCTTCATTGGGGACTGGGGACCACCTGGAGCAATGTGGCCCTGTACAAGGGTGACTGAATACATACATCTAGGAGGGGGACAGCAATCCTTAATGAATGATTTAAATGCTTCCTTGATGAGTGTTTCAAGTAACCAAGTGCAGTAGTTGGGGGGGGATGGGAGCAGGGAAACATAAAAACATGTAAGTTGATGGTAGATAAGGACCACAAGGCCCATCCAGTCTGCACATTTTTTTTACCTTATGAATGTGCCATAGACCTGTATTCTGTCAATGGCTTATCCATTCATACTCATCTGTATTGCTCCCTTATGCCTGTCTCATGCCTGTTTGAAGCCCTGCACTGTATTCATATCCACCACTTCCTGAGGTAGGCCATTTCATGCATCCACCACCCTTTCTGTGAAAAAGAACTACCTCACATTCCCCCTTAATTGGCCTTCCTCTAATCTTATGCTGTGTCTTGTTGTCCTGCTATTTTTCTTATATTGAAACATGTTAGACTCTTTCACCTTGTTAATGCCCTTAAGATGTTTCAATGTTTCGATCATATCACCTCTCTCCCTCCTTTGCTCTAGGGTATACACATTGAGCTCCATTAATCTGTCCTCATATGTTTTCTGATGCAATCCCTGCACCATTTTGGTTGCCCTTCTCTGGACTGTCTCCATTTTGTTAATGTCTTTGTGCAGGTGCAGTATCCATTACTGCACATAGTACTCCAGATGGGGCAGAACCAGTATCTTGTAAATAGGGATTATTACCTCCCTCTTATGACTTGCTATATCTCTACTAATAAGCCCCAACATCCCTCTAGCCTTACCTACTGCTTCAGTAGTCTGCTTGGATGATTTCAGGTCATCTGTGATGATGATGCCCAAGTCTCTTTCTTCCTTTGTGATTGCCAGCAATTCCCCTCCCAACCTATAGGTGGCGTCAGGATTTCTCTTCTCTATGTTCACGATCTTGCACTTCTTTGTGTTAAACCCCAGTTCTCACTCTTCCGACCATTTTGCCAGTTTATCCATATCTCTTTTCATTCTTCCCACCCATCTGGATCATCTACTCTGTTACAGATCTTGGTGTCATCTGCAAACAGATAAACCTTACCCTCCAGTCCATCTGCAATGTCACGGATGAAGATATTGAAGAGGACTGTCCCCAAGACTGATCCCTGAGGTACCCTACTTGTGACTTGCATCTCTTCTAACTGTATACCGTTTACCACCACTCTCTATTTTCTGCCCGCCAACCAGTTTTCCACCCAGTTGACCAGCTTCTGACTCAGCCTGAGCCTACCCAGCTTATTAATCAATCTTCCATGTGGAACAGTATCGAAAACTTTGCTGAAGTCAAAGTAGGTAACATCAACTGCTCCCTTTTTGTCCACCACTCTGGTTACCCAGTCAAAGAAATCTATGAGACTAGTTTGACAGGACCTTCCTGTTGTAAACCCATGCTGTCTTGGATGCTGTGCTTCCATGGATTCCAAGTGTTGCACTATCCTTTCCTTAAAGAGTGCCTTCATAATCTTGCCCACTACTGAGGTAAGCCTGGCTGGTCTGTAGTTCCCTGCCTCCTCCCTGCTACCACTCTTGTGGAGCATGATCACATGAGCCCTTCTGCAGTCTTCTGGGACCTCTCTTGTGCTCAGAGACTCACTAAACAGTTCTGTTAATGGCTTTGCTGGTTCCACCCTTAGCTCCTTTAGTACCCTGGGATGAATGCCATCAGGTCCCATTGCCTTGTCCACCATGAGCTTAGCGAGCTCTTGTAGGACCCTTTTTTGTGTGAAGAGACTAGTGCACACCTCCTTCCCCCGTCTCCATGGTGCTGAGCTGTGGGCCCTGTCCTACCTTTTCCTTAGTAAATACTGAGCAGAAGTATCTATTTAGGATATATGTTTTTCCTTGGTCCTCCTCCTCACACTCTCCCTTATCCCCTTTGATCTTAGCAATACCCCCTCTGAACTTTCTCCTTTCACTAATGCATCTATATAAAGTCTTGTCTCCTTCTTTTACTCTTTGTGCTAGTGTTTCCTCGATGTGGGCCTTTGCCTGCCTTACTGCCTTCCCTGCTTCCCATAGGGAAGTTTGGCATGCCTCCCTATCTTCATCCTGCTGCATTTCCTTATATTTCCTGAAGGCCAACCTTTTGGCTCTGTCCTTTTCTGCTACTGTTCTTGAGAACCAAAGTGGTTTCCTTCTTCTTTTGCTCTTGCTTATCTCTCTAACACAGTGGGATTTTGATTCAAGTATTGCATCCTTTGCCTGTACCCCCTCACCTGTATTTCTTCTTGCCAGGGCTAGCATAACTCTGTTGGCCATGTTATCAAAGTCAGCTCCTCTGAAGTCCCATATTTTTGCTTTGGAATGGAATGATTTAGTTCCATTGGCCAAATTGAACCATACCATGTAATGGTCACTGTCCTCTGAGTGACCTTCTACCTGGAGATATGTGATCCTTTCCCAGTTAGTCAGTACTAGATCTAGGATAGCCCTGTCTCTTGTGGGTTGTTCTAGCCACTGTTTGAGGCCCTTCCCCTGCAGGGAATCCACTATGTGTCTAGTTCTGGCAGATGCTCCTGCTGGTATTGACCAATCTATATCTGGCATGTTGAAGTCTCCCATTATCAGAACCTCCCCATTAGCAGTCATGTTTTCTATATCTTCTAACAGTAATGTGTCTATGTCCTTCCCCTGGTCTGGGGGCCTGTAGACAACCCCAGTTCATATGGCAGTCCCATTTCCTGTTTCCAGGGTGACCCACAGTTCTTCTGGCTCTTCAAGCAGTCCACCCCCACAAGATGGAGTAGACAGAAATGAGGAACAGGAAGGCAATTTGTTGACAGGGACAGCTAAATCACATTTAAAGGGAAAGGCAGAGGAAGGAAGGCAGCATTTGAAGGAAAACTTGGTTGGGGGGAAAAAGCAGGAGGGCAAAAACTGAAGTAGAGGGAGAACAGGCAGCAAAACATGCAAGGTCATGGTAACAAATGCCCACAGTCTTGGAAATAAAATCTCAGACCTGGAGACCTTATTAGTAGAAGCAGACATGGACATAGTGGCAATAACAAAGACTTGGTACACTGCAAATCATGACTAGGACACAAATGTATTGGATTATGCTCTATTTAGGAGAGACAGGGGAATAAAAAAGGGGAGGGCATGTATGTCAGACAGTGTATAAAAGCAATGGAGGTACAGGGTAGATAGGGGGAGGCCGAGGCACTGAGGGTCACCTTTGAGCCAGGAAATGGCACAGCAACCCTCACAGGGGTGATCTACAGGCTTCCAGAACAGAAGGAGGAGGAGGAGGTTGATAGGGAGCTAGTGGATGTAATACATGAGATGGCAACAAAAGGGGAAGTACTGCTGCTGGGTGATTTCAATATGCCAGACATAGATTGGACCATCTTGGCAGCTGCTTCAACCAGGAGCCGAGACATCCTGGATTCCCTAGAGGGGGCAGGCCTCAGGCAGCTAGTGTTTGATCCCAGAAGAGACAGGGTGATTTTGGACTTAGTACTGACCAATGATGACAGAATCAGAGAAGTCGAAGTAGAAGGTCAACTGGGATTATGTGACCACCACATAGTGTGGTTTAGTATGGGGGCAGGGACACAGTCAGGTTACACAAAGGCAAGGATCTAAGATTTCAGGATGGTGGACTTTGCTAAGATGGGGTGGTGTATCAAAGAAGCCGTAGTAATGGAGATCACATGATGCATTCACCCTGAGAGGATGTTTGGCTGCTCTGCTCTCGCTCAGGCCCTTCTAAAAGCCTTCAATTTAACATTTTCCTGACAACAAAACTCTTTGTCAATTGAACATTGCAACATCTTACAGCTTGGAGGAACCTGTGATTGCCATCTAACTGGGAGAAATCTCTCCAAACCTCCAATGGAAGTAGAAATGAGCCAGGCCCTCCCGGCTCGTACACCTCCTCAAACACCGGACAAAACTGCTAAGCGATCGAATGCCCAGGTGGCATCTAACGTTAAAAATCCAACACCAACCAGCAGTTCTGTGCCTTTGTCAGGAGACAGATTTCTTGTTGAAATAGAGCCGCTTAAACAAGCCCTTCTGGAGTTTGCCTCAGACCTTAAAAATATGAAGACAGATTTAAAAGAAACGCATAAGAAGATTTCTGATGTCTCAGCATGAACTACTTCACCAGAAGGCTGGCAGTCTCGATTAAACCCAGAAATTGTGACATTCAGACAAAAACTGAATAAGTTGGAAGCAAAATTGGAAGATCTCGAGGGTCGGAATAGGAGAAACAACCTAGTTTCTTTTGGTCTGCCTGAAGAAGCCGAGGGTTCTTTCATGGTCTTATTTACACAGAAACTTTTGGTGAAAGTTGCTGGCCCTCTGCTGCATTCCATCACCTATCATGTGGAACAGGCTCACAGATCATTAAAGCCCAGACCCCCTCCCGGGGCCAAACCTAGACCGTTTATCGTCCGTCTTTTGAGCTTTATAGATCAGCAGCATATCCTGACCAAAACTAAGGAGCTGCAGGAAATAAAATGGGAAGATGTCCAATTGAGAATTTCACAAGACCTACTGGTGGCCACCAGACAGAAATGGGCTGAATACCACGCATCAGTAACCAAACTAATTGCTGCCGGAATTAAATTCAAAATGATATACCCAGCTAAACTGTCAGTACAACATCAGAGTAGCTGGAGATTGTTTAAAAATGCAGAACAAGCTGCAGACAACCTAGTCATCATGTTCCCTGACTTGTTTGCTCATCGTTGAGCCTATAATCTCTAGAGTATTGTTTTGGAGTTGCTTTGCAATGGTATTGCAGTTTCATCGGAGATCTGTTGATAAGTTGTTTTGATTCGTTAATACTCTGAGTTTGCTGAAGCTGTTAGTCGGCATGGCATTGAGTAGATCAGAGCCTCCTAACAAGGAAATGCCCCAATAAATAAGAACTGTCTAACCTCGGTCCTTGGTCCAATGTCTTTGCGACAGCTGATTGCTTCTTGGTTGGTCCTGCCTGCATGATTCTCCATTTCTGCCTTCTTGATGGATGTTCAGTGCGGTTAATCTGCTCCAAAACTGTGGACTGTAGAATAAAATCTAAATGGCATCCTCTTACGCAAACTATCTGGCTGCTCGATCATGCGCAAGTACACACAGTCCACTTCCTATCTACACAATTACCAAGGCAAGTGAACTAGAAGCGACCAGACTTATCTGAAATTCAACAGCCACCCAGTCTTCACATATTGGCTTTAAAAATACAGTTCTAGTCCTGGACTCATGAATCTGCAAGTTTTTCCTTTTGTTTTCTTTTTTTTTTTTAAGCTGTGTGCTTTTTCTTCTTTTCATTATGCCTCCATGTAAATCAGGCATGCTAGGTCCTGATACATAACTCATTATTAAGTTGTTATTGCTTAAAATATGAAAGTTAAATGCTGTGCAATTGATGGTTAGATATGTTAAGTGTGTTAATTTTAATGCAGAATTTACTAATTGTTTATATGGTGGCGTGGATTGCTATCATGCACCTTAAGATAATATACCTTAGAATACATGAAGGGGTTCTCTTACTCATGTCACCCCTGGAGTTTAAATTGGTTTTATGATGTTGTGGTTCTGGGCTTTTTGGGAGGGCTGGGGAGGGGATGCATCATCAAGGTGGAAGCAGTCACATCTTTACATTTGGGAAAAGAGCCTCCACTTTTGACTCCCTGGCAGGGGTTCAAGATTACCTCTTTTTTAAACTGGTTACGTGGGGCTTAGGGAATTGTTATTTTGTTTTTTTTTCAAGGGGAAATGAGATATTGAGAGAGGAAGGGGGACCTAAAAGGCTTGGGATGGGTGGGGACTGCCATAGGTAATCGGGTCACCTTTTTCTTATCATTTAACATTTTATCCTCCCCTGCAGCCACAGTCCTGCTCTTACGTCCAGCCATCGCTCCTCCGTTCCACCTCTTACCCTGAAGCTTCATGCCCAGCTGGCAGATGCATCTCTGCCTGCTAAGGGGGCCCCCGCCGTAGCCCCCACACCCAGCCAGGAACCATTACCAGCACATGCCTTCCGGGCATCGTCGGTCGGTGGAACTGTGGCTATCAAGCTGCCATGGATCTGTGCTGATTTTTCCTCCATTTTTACCCCTGGAAGCATGGACGTGCAAGGACATCAGCGCACTAACGTGCGGATGTCTGCCATGCTTCTCCCCACTGGCACCCACGATACTGCAGTACCACCGGGGGTCCCCAGGGACCAGCAGAGCACGGCGTGCATCCCTCCCTTCTCCCCAGGACTCTAAGAGAGCTGTCATAGGATGCTCGATCCTAGTCCTCCCCTGCTGACCCCCGATGACCCAGGCTCGTTCCTGAACCAGGGTTGCCGGCGTTGAGTGAGGTGTTAATTGGGTCACCTTGTTCACTTTCGTTTTAACTCTTAACACTCTTTTGCACAGGGATGTAACCCTTCCTGTCATTCAGTTAAAATGACTGGTTACAATTTCTGCTTATGGAACATCAAAGGGGCACAAACACTGGCTAAGAGAACAAAAGTCCTACTGCATCTTCATAGTCCTCAAGCAGATATAGTTTTCTTACAGGAGACGCATGTCCTGCCCACTCAAACTCAGTTTCTTCATAGGACTTGGGTTGGACAAGTTTTTTGTTTGGGACTTAATTCCCGAAAAAGGGGGACTGCCATACTTATTGCATGTAGGATACCATTTTGCCTATTACAAGAAATATCTGACCCTAAGGGTCAATACATCATTATAAGGGCTGTTTTAGGACAATCAGAGATGATTCTAGGATCCTTCTATGGTCCCAACTCAGATGACCCCGACTTTTTTGTGAACCTAATGACAATACTAGCTATGTGGTCTATGGTACCAATAATTCTGGGGGGAGACTGGAATCAAGTCCTATCAAACAATCTAGATAGATCAGGCCATCCTTGACTCTCCTTGTCACTAGGGCAAAAAGCTCTACATGAGCTAATGCACTCACTAGGTCTTACAGATCCCTGGAGAATAACATACCCAGAGAAGAAGGAGTTCTCATTCCACTCCCTCTCACATCACACATTTTCACTTCTATACTACTTCGTGATGAGTGCAGAGTATCTCCATGGGGTTGTATCAGTTTATTATTCTTCTAATGTTTTCTCTGACCAACACGTGGCTCAACTATTACTAAATATCACACCCAATGTCCACAAGCATAAAATATGGAAGATTAATAATCAACTCCTAAAATCTGAAGACATTTTACAACATTTATAATCTTTTATTTCAAACTTCATGGAATATAATTCCCCATCTACCCCCAAAATGGATAATTTTATGGTATACTTTAAAATGTGTTTTAAGAGGAGAACTGACACGTATAGCATTGAAATGTAAAAAACAGAAAAATCAGACCCTTTCCTCCTTATTTGATCGGATTACAAAAGCTGAGGCCAATTTATCGGCCTAATCTCCGGTAGAGGACTGGGAAAAAGATGAACCTCTGCGGGCACAATATAATCTATTACTGGCTGAAAAGTCAGAATTTGTCATGCTTAGGTCCAAAATGTCTTATTTTGATCAATGAGAAAGAGCTGGAAAGTTCCTGGCCCTCCGGCTTCGGTCCCAAACCTCTGACAGAATTGTTACTTCCATACTCTCCTCATCAGGTAACATTCTCACCTCCCCCAGGGACATTAGCAAAGCTTTTCAGGATTATTATAGCTGCTTATATACCCCGCCTACCTCTTCTTTCCCCCAGCAAGTACTGGATTCCTTTATGAGTGATATTAATCTTCTGAAACTTTCAGAACCTCATATCCTCACTTTAAAGGTCCCTATAACAATTAAAGAAGTGCTTGATGCCATTGATTCACTTCCTTTGGATAAAGCACCTGGCCCAGATGGTTTCTCCTCCAACTTCTATAAAACCCTTAAGTACACAATAGCACCTGTTCTTCTGAATACCTTTCAATATCTTTATGTAAATGGCATATCCGACCTCTCCCTCACTCAGACCACTATAGTAGTCCTTCCCAAACCTGGTAAAGACCCTCTCTTCATCTCTAATTACAAACCCTTCTCTCTTATTAATGTTGATTTAAAAATCCTCGCTAAGATCATGACATCAAGATTGAGCCGAGTCTGGGACTCACTGATTAGTCCAGAACAGGTAGGTTTTGTTAAAGGCCGTCTTTCCTTTGACCATCTTAGGAAGGTGGCCTATATTTTTTCTGTGTCCAGGGACTACCTTACACCAGCTGTTTTGGTGCCCTTAGACACAGAAAAAGCTTTTGACAGGGTATCATGGGATTATCTCTTTTCATTATTTCCTAAGTATGGTATTCCACAAGAATTTATAAATTGGGATAAAATACTTTATTCCTCTCCTTCTGCATGTGTTCAGTGTAACAGTGTACTTTCTACTCCCTTTTTTTTTAAACATGGGACGCCCCAAGGCTGCCCACTTTCACCTTATTTATTTAATCTTTTTCTAGAGCCTCTTATAAGAAAACTGAAATCCTCCCCATTAATCTCTGGCATTAAGATAGGTAATAAAGAATACAAACTTTCCGCATATGCGGATGACAACTTATTACATATTTCATCTTCTTCCCAATCCCTTCTGGCTGCTTTTACAATCTCTCAGTTTGGCTCCTTCTCCAATTATAAATTGAATCTTGATAAAACAGAAGTCTTTTCTTTTAAGAAATATTCCCAGAGGGTAGAGGTTGAAAACCTGGGACTACAATGGTGATCGGATAAACTTAAATACTTGGGTATCAACCTTCACTCTTCTCCCCAAATAATGAAAAAACTTAACCTTGATATTCTCATTAATACCTTAAAGGAGGATATCAAATGTTGGTCTCGATTACCCCTTTCCCTGTGGGGTCGAATGAGTATAATAAAAATGAACATTTTACCCCACATACTGTATCCATTGCAAATGTACAATTGGGCCTTGCAGAGTTCTTGGTTCTCCCAACTTCAGAAAATAGTAAACTCCTTTTTTATGGGCATGAAAAAAGTCTAGACGTAGCTATATCAAGCTTACTCGTCAAAAGATGGATGGAGGCTTACAAGCCCCAAGCCTTTGTTCATATTATTTAGCAATATACCTAACAAGGATGAGGTATTGGTTACTTCCCCAGCTCCTCTCCTGACACTCTCACTACCTTCCCCTCTGGTTGGAAACAGAGAGCTCCCTATGCCTAGCACAAAAGGTAAACCCCAGGGCCCTCCCTTTCATCATCAAAAATAATTTTCCCAACAAACTAAAAGATTCCCCACTGGGATCCATGATTGAGATACAACGGCAACTTAATACTCTTGACTGTTGGCCATAGGGATTTAGCACAACCTCTTTTCAACAATCCTAATTTTTTTATCTCCGGTAAACTCCTCAAAGCTACTTCATTTTGGCCTAATATGGTAATTGAGAAGATTGATGACTTGGTTATCAATCATAAACTGATGCTGTTCAAGGATGCCTGCACTCTTTATAAGTGGCCCCTGGTATATGCATTTAAATACTTGTAGGTCTCCCATATGCTAATGAAACACTTTGGTACTGGGCACTGGACTAACACCTTGTCATCTATACACTCCCCACACGTTACTTCTCTCCTTCATTTAATAGCATATGTGTATACTTTTTTGCAGACTACAATGTCTCGGTCAAAAAGTCATAGAGGTTTTTGGTGGGACCAGTCATTACCAATACTGACCCCTCCCAGATGTTGGCTGAGAATCTGGAAACACCTATATAGATATACAAAATGGGATAAATATAGATTTATGCAGTTTCAAATCAATCATAATCTTTTCTATACCCCAGTTAATCTTCACTGGATAGGTTCCCTGACTTCTGATCTCTGTACCAGGTGTTCAAAACTTCCAGGAGACTTGCTGCATGTGTTGTGGTCATGTGAAAGAGTTTCTCCATTCTGGATCAGCATCAGATCCCATTTAGACCCATTATTATCTCTCTCAGATAAGTTTACTCCTGAGATTTGTATTTTAGGAGACCACGCCACTCTTCAGGGCCGATCTCAATGAGCCCATATAGCACTAATCTCAGCATGTGCCAAAAAAGTATTACTTAGGTATTGGGTAGATGCAATTACCCCTTCTTACACTGAATGGTACCAGGAAATAATGTTTGCTATTCAGGCAGAGTGAGTTATAACAGGGATGACTAATAATCTGGAAAAGTTTAAACAAATCTGAGATCCCCTACTCAGTATGTTGTTGATCTGACCTGATTAGATCAATTCCAACACTAGTGCCCCTTTGTAGCCTATTAGGTTATAAAAGACTTAGAGGTGTAACATTCAATGTATAATTAGAATTACTACCTAGTGGCAGTCAGGGTGGGATGGGGAGGGGGTGGGGTACAGGCATCTGTTTACTTTGTTGTTCTTTATACAACTAGCTGTACTTTGATATATGTAAAACCTTCTTCTGTATATATGCTTGCAGCGAAACATGAATATGATGCATGTTGGATGCCTGTAAACATTGTTATGAGACAGGAAGGAGAGGGGGTTGAGGAGCAGTGGGAACACCTAAAAGAAGCCACAGAGGAGGTGACAAACTAATGCATTGGGTTGATAAACAAAGCCAAGAGAAGGAGGAAACCACTATTGTTCTCGAAAGATGTGGCAGAGAAAGTAATGGCCAAAATGGTAGGTTTCATGCAATATAAGGAGACTCAAAAGGAAGAGGACAGGGTAGTGTACCTAAAGAGAATCTAAGGAAATCAGGGAAGGCTGTTAGGAGTATGAAAGCACAGACTGAGGAAGGATTAGCGCAGATGGTGAAGAAAGGGGACAAGACATTCTAGAGTTACATCAGTGAAATAAAGAATGCTGGGGGGATTGTAACTCAGAGGGGATGAAGCAGTGTGTATGGAGGGAGACCTGGAAAAGGCAGAAATACTGAATAAATACTTCTGTTCAGTATTCACTGAAGAGGGGAAGGATCCGGGGCCACAACTGGGCAACAGATATGAAGTGGGGGGGTAGAGGTGAACACCAGTCCATTTACATTGGAAAGAGTCCTGGAGGAGCTCACAAAACTAAATGTGGACAAAGCAATTGGGTCAGATGGCATATAAGAATGGGCTCCTGACCTAGAAGATCCTGAAGCCCCTGCATGAAAGGGGATCTATCTGCAAGAACTCCTTGTTCCCTAGTGTCTTCCCAGGGCATTTCATTCTGCTGGGGGAGACCTCCTTGGGGTTCACAGGGTTAGGTTGCGGCATTCCAAGGGCAGGGCATTCTCGGTGGTGGCGCCTACCCTGTGGAACTCCTTGCCTGGTTCTTTAAAGGGGGTTCCCTTGGTAGAAGCCTTTAAAAAGGACCTAAAGATGTATTTGTTCCAGCAAGCTTTTATTGACTAATTGACTTATGTTGTGATTTCAAATGTGGAATAGATAGATTAATTTTGTACTCACAGTCAAATCTCATATACATATTTTTGGTATGATTTTAAATAATTGTACTGTTCTTATTGTATAGTACCAAGAGTTTCTGGAATTGGGTGCATTAGAAATACAGTAGCTATCTATGTGTCTATACACTGGAGGATATTAAGAGCTACGAAGAGAGCTAGCAGCACCTCTGGTAACCATGTTCACCGAGTCACTCAACACAGGAGTGGTTCCAGAGGACTGGAGGAGAGCACATGTAGTCCCTTTCCACAAAAATGGTAGCAGGGAGAGGGCAGAAAACTATAGATCGGTCAGCCTCACCTCAGTAGTGGGTAAGATCATGGAGACACTGCTTAAAGAAAGAATAGTAGGACACTTGGAATCCAATGATTCCCAGGATATGAGGCAGCATGGATTCACAGCAGGAAGGTCATGGCAAATGAATCTGAAATATTTTTTTGACTGGGAAATAAAGGAGGTGAATCGGGGGAGAGTGGTGGATGTCACCTACCTTGATTTCAGCAAAGCCTTCGACACTGTTCCATATAAAAGACTGATTAACAAGATAGGTAGTCTGGGCATGAGCCACAAGGTGGTAAACTGGGTTAGAAACTGGTTAATGGACAGGAGGCAGAGGGTGGTGGTAAATGGGATCCAATCCGGGGAGAGGAAGGTGATCAGTGGGTACCTCAGAGATCAGCTCTTGGGCCTGTCCTGTTAAATGTATTCATTAGTGACATAGCAGAAGGGCTAGAGGGAAAGGTCTGCCAGTTCGTAAATGATACTAAGAGCAGTAACAGACTGGATACGCTGAAGGGGGTGGAAAAAAATGAGAAGGGACCTAGGGAAGCTGGAAAAATGGCCCGAGGTATATTCAGTTCTATGAAGTGCAAAATAATGCACCTGGAAAACAGAAACCCTGGAGAGAGCTACAGGATGGGGGTTGCTGATGGTCACCAAGGAAGAAAGGGATCTGGGGTTATCATTTCTAAGCAGAGTACAAAGGGTGCAGGGAGGGCCAGTGGCATGCTGAGGTGTATAGGAAGAGGTATCACTAGCAGAAGGATGGATTCCACTGTATAAAACAGCAGTGTGGCCTCACCTGGAGTGCTATGTACAGTTCTGGAGGCCACATCTTCATATGGACATAGACAGGATGGAGGTGGTCCAGAGAAGGGTGACAAAGATGGTATAGGGCTTGCATCAGAAATCATATGAGGAGACATTAAAATACCTCAATATGCACTCACTGGAGGAAAGAAGGGAGGAGGGAGATATGATTGAAACCTTCAATTACCTTAAAGACATAAACAGGGTACATGGGGGAGACATCTTTCAATATAGGAGAAGTACAAGAACAAGGGGGCATGATATGAGATTGGATGGTGGCAGGATAAGGGGAAAAGTGATGAAGTTTTTCTTCACAGAAAGGCTGGTGGATGTATGGAATAGTCTGCCACAGAAGGTGGTGGGAGCAAGGACAGTGGGGATATTTAAATATTTATAGGACAGGCATATGGGAACCCTAGAAGTGGGAAGGAGAGGAGAAAGTCATTGACCGAGCAGGATCAGAGCCTACAAACAAAGGTAGAGCTTATGTGCAGACTAGATGGGCCTAGCAGTCCTTATCTGCAGCCAATTTCTATGTTTCTAGTTACTGGATAGGGTCTACTACAACCCAAACCAGCTCCTGAAATTCCATTGCACACATAATGTTACACAAGAGTATATGTAACAGAGTATTGCCTCATCTTTATACACTTGGCCAAGCGTCGACTGTATGCAAACTGTACTTTTGTTTTCATTCCACTCTTCTCCTATCTGCCTACCATGGTTCTATTAACCATAACTGTCTAAAATAAAGAACAGTCAACAGTGCATTTTTTTTGTTTTTTTGTTTGTTTTACAGATACCCTTGGTGAGTGATACCTGAATGAATTATGGAAGCTTGGGTCTTGTGATTTTTATTTCATTATTTGAATTTTGAAGATCAGGTTGGCCCACTGAAACAAAACAGTCCCTTTTTCAGGGGTGACCCAGAATTAGTTACATACAGCAGAAGAATAAAATATTCAACATTTACAGAAAGCATATGAAATGAAAACATACAAGGTACAATGGTATTAGTTACATTTACATACTGTACATTAGGTGATTAAGTTGCACAATATATACAGAGAAGTAGACAGATGAAGTAGCATGTATAATACATGTAATGTACACTAAGGACAGAGAGATCATGGAGTGCAGTTTGATGAAATAGCACAGTATTTACAGAGAGGTAGACAGTAAAGTAGCAAGTAAAGATTCATAAAGGGTAAATCAAAGGAGCAGTAGGGTCAACAATTACAGTTACAGGGTGCTAACACCCAGGAGAAGGCTTGGAGCCTCATTTTGAACTGTACAAGGGTGGAGCAGGTTAAGAATCTCTTGAGGTAGAGAGTTCCACAGAGCGGGAGACATGAAGTTGAAGGATCTCCTACTGATTATGTATCATACCCTGGGGATGTCCAGCAATGGGCTGGCACCAGATATAAAAGCCTTGCCTGCTGTTTATGCTGTACTATTCCAGCAAGACTGGGGGCGGGGTTAGTGAGTTTGGGTAGTTTAAAAGTTAGACAGTACAGGGATGACACATCCTTGCTTCAAAAGAGGGCCATCCCAATGATGCAAGCACTCCACAGTGGTGGTCTCTGGAGTGAGCACCAGCTGCAAAACGTCCAGTTCTGTTATAGAGACTCTTCAGTCTGGAGAGTACAGATTCACGAGCACACTCTAATACTGGGGAACCATAGCAGAGGATGGGCATTAGGGTGCTGTTTGCAACTGCTAGGCAGGCAGAACTTGAGAGGTTGGGGACAAGCCTGTGACGGATGCTAAGCTTCTGATGAAGCATTTTGATCAAGGCATTCACATGAACCTTGAAGGTCGCATTTGGTCCAATATTATCCATAGATATTTAAATGACTGAACCATTTCAAAATTGACACCATTGATGGTGGAAAGATTGAGAAAGTGTTGTCTATCTGGACCACATTTCTTAAGGCCAAATACCATGGCTTTAGATTTTTTTTGTGTTTAGAACAAGTTTGTTTTTTAGGAACCAATTTTCAAGAACGTGGAAGTCATTTCCCAGGTGATTGTTAATCCATAGTATGTCTGCATAGGACCTATATATAACAGCATCATCTGAATACAGCTGTACTATAGCCCCTCCACAGTTAAGGGGCATGTCGTTCATAGCAGTTAAACTTTTTATTGAAGTTGTGTGTAAATACAAATCAACAAAACAACAGAGAAAACAATGAAAATCAAGGCAGGATATGAGCATCCTCCATATTTCATGAGAATTTTATTTATTTAAATGTTTTACCAGGAAGGCATACTAAGCGGGATAAAGCTTGATTCCAGATGCATCCTGGGGGTTGGGGATAGAGGAGAATATACAATAGAAATGCATATAGAGAACACATACAGGTACAATTATCTATGAGCACCATGCGGAGGGCATTTACAGAGACATTATTATAGCTGAGGGTAGAGGTCTGTGAATACATCAGTATGGAGCCAGAGTGCAACTCATTGAGTGGTCTGAATTTTGTAGAAGAGTGAGATACTTGACCACCAGTGGTGCTAGGTGCATGTGCAGGTGTAAGAGAAGTGCACCTTGAGGAGAGGGTTGCGATGCTGTGTGTTGATAGCATGCCAAATGTCTTCAGGCAAGGAGTTCCATATTTTAGGCATGTGGTATTTGAAGGCTGCTTGGCCTGTAGAGGTGGACATATGTGGGACATAAAGAAGCCAGGAGTCTGTATTCCTAAGCGAGTACGCAGTAAGGAGTTGAGCTGTTACTGCTGGAGTAAAATTATACACAGCATCATGAATCTGATCAATATATGTGAAGGACAAGTAAAACTTAACGAAACTTAAAGGACATTTTTTTGAAAATCATACCAGAGGAGGATATAATGGGAGGCTTTACAACTACGGGCATTGGAACGAGCCCAGATTTTGAGACTAAAGTTTCCGTTTTGGATTTTTCAGAAACTTTTGCATCTGATGACAAATTGCCAGAAATTGTAAGCAATTGGACAGTGCTGGACTGGGTTAATTACATTAACTTAGAATCACTTTATTATGAACCCCTCCAGGGAGATACAGGTATGTCATTCAATATGCAGTTGTAGGATATTAATAGCCCAAATTCACATTTTGCCTTGTTACTAACAATCACTCCCTTAATGTATTTAGAAAGATTTTGTTTATTGAGGTTAATAATTTATTGAAAGAGGCACTGGACCACATTACTCCAACACGAAGTCCCAGGGAAAAAAACAGCTTTGCATGAATTACAAAGTAAAAACACAAAATTCCCCATGATGCCAATACTGTATATACTGTCCAAGATCCACAAAAACCCTACTTACCCCCCCCCAGAGAGGCCCATTGTTTCAGGAGTGGAATCTTTCATGGATCACTTATGCCAATTCATGGATCTGACCTCCAGAGAAGTGTTTCTTGTCTAAAATCTCGCATAAGGGATACAATGGATATTCTCAACAAGTTTTCAGAGTTCATCAGGCATCCCAGCTACAAATGGGTGATAATCAATGTTGAATCGCTGTACACCTCAGACATTCTGATGGGGTAGAAGCATGCATGCATTACTTACAGCAGGATACCTTGAGGGAGGACATGCTCATTAATTTAATCAAAAATGGTCTAGATTTTGTATTAAGCCATAATTATTTTAATTTGGATGGAGAATTTTATTTACAGCACTGTGGGACTGCAATGGGGATGTCAATGGCCCCCTCTTTAGCAAACTTTTCTGGAGAAGTGGCAAGAGGTCTATGCCTACAAAAATGCCATCAATCCTTACAGCAATACTACAGTGGCTTGATTTCACTTTATAGATGATCTTTTGTCTATTTGTGATGGGTCAAGGGAGGAATCAGAGAAATTTCTAAAATGGATTAACAACAACTTTAATTTACAATTTAGCAACTTCCATCCTCATACCATTGATTTTTTTAGATATGACCCTTATGACCTCTGTAACTGATTTGATTGTGACCACAAAGGGATTTATAAAGCCTACAGCCAAAAATAGTTTTTTACTTGCCAATAGTAATCATCCCAAGACATTAAAAAAAACAGTCCCCTATAGCCAGCTTTTGGGGCTATGGTACAATAGATGAATTTATGACACAGTCAGGGAAACTTAAGAAAATGTTTTGGAAAGAGGCTGCTCAAAAAGGTTTTGGAGAGTGCATTAGAGAAAGCAGCACAAACTAAAAGCAGTATGTTGCTAAAACTAACAAGCATGTGTCAATGCTCAATGTTGTCTTGCTGGAATTGGCTGTAGGCGTTGGTTGATATTTTCACTCCACATTTTCAACATGGGCTTTTTGTGACCCCACCTCATGAAGAGCAGCACTATCAGTTTGTCAGCGGAAAGGTAGTTTTGCACAGCAGCTATGCTATTTGGCGACACAGGGACGAAAACACATTTTGGGCAGGCTACGAAAAATTACAACTGTATTGTTCATGAGGAGGTATAAAAAATGGCAACATTAAAAATCTGGAGTGAAAATATGAAAAATTGATGAAGTCATAAGCATGCATAGAAACTGCACTACACACATCCATAACCCATTTATTTTCAGGATGTTTTTTAGCCACATTTTCAAAATAGGCATTTTGGGACCTCCCCTCATGAACAGTGGGACTGTGATTTTGTTAATTTGTCCCAAAAGTTGACTTCCAACAGCAACCACACCATTGTGTGCCATAGGTGCGAAAACACATTTTGGACAGGATGTGAAAAATGACAGCTGTACTGTTGATGAGGAGGTGTGAAAAAATGCCAGTGTTGAAAATCTGGCATGAAAATATTGCAAATTTGGGAAGTTACAAGGGTGTGTGGAAACTGCACAACGCATGTTAGTAACACAGTCATTTTATGGACATTTGTCACCAAATTTTCAACATTGGCATTTTAGGACCTCTGCTCATGAACAGTGCCACCATCATTTCTGAAAACTGTCCCAAAAACTGGTTTCACACAGTGACTGTATTATTGTGCGCTGGACATGAAAAAACACATTTCACCCAGAATATGTAAAATGATAGCTGCACTTTTCATAAGGAGGTGTGGGAAAACAGCAATTTTGAAAATCTGGAGTGAAAATATTACAAATTCTAAAGTTACGAGCATGCATGGAAACTGTGCAAAGCACACTTGTAAAACAGCCATGTTTTGGATTTTTTTCCCACCAAACTTGCAACATAGGCTTTTTGAGAGCCTCCCTCATGAACAGTGGCACTGTCATTTCGGTAATCAGTCCCAAAAGGTGATTCCGCACAGTGACCACAAAATCACCTTTCGGGACCGAATAATGCCATGACAGTGACTGAATTCATGAGGCAGGGTACCAATAACCCCATGCTGAAAATTTGGTGCAAAAATTCCCAAAAATGGCTGAGATATGCACCAAAGTTGAAAAAACCCTATGTATGCCATTATACAGCTTACTGGCATTTCTTCAGTTCGCGGTCAGCTTTGAAGAGTGCAGACGTGTTCCCGGTCCACCGAAGATCATCGCGCCAGGTTCCAGAGGTAAGTATGGGGTTGGGGGGTGTGAGGAGGCAGAGCTCTGAAGAGATGGGTGCGGGTTGGGGAGGGCAGGGATACTGCGAGACCATTTCTTCTTTCACAGATTAAAAAAAAAACAACTTTGTGGGACAGTTTTTATTTTTCAGAATTTAGCACACTGGGGTGGGCTCCCAGAGTATCACCTAAGTGTGTTTTTGGGGGATGCTGTAGTGGATGGGGATTGGGCATCCATGTTGGCACATACCAAAGGGAGACAAGAGCCAAGGGGGATTGGGCACCCCCTTGGCACACAACAACAGTGGGGGGATATTACGCCAATGGGGAGTGGGATTCCCCTGTTGGCAAAATAAATGGGGAAGCGGATTAAAGCCAATGGAAACTGGGCCCCCCATCGGCAAAGAAATACTGTTGGGAAGGCACATGATGCTGAGAGGGATTTGGCACCCCCTCGGCATACATTTTAAATTGGAGGGGGATCATTATGCCGATGGGGAGTGGGCTCCCCCGTCGGCAAAAGAAGTGGATTGGAGCACTCTGCAGGCACTGTCACCAGGACAGGCACATCAGGATGGTGTGTTATTGTGCCACTGCATGACTGCAGTGGACCTTTTCTTAGATCTGGTGGCCACTTGATGTATGCCTGGTGCCAGTACCTGTAGCTGCCTCATTGGGGAATGAGGGACCCACCTACTGATGCGTGCCCTGCATTCGCCCACAGTGACCATTCCTCCAAATTTTCTACTAGTGCAATATGTTGGCTACGCAAGCATGAGCCAACATAAAAATGAGGAACCAGAATGTTAAAGATCTGATCTGCTTCTGCACACTTATCTTGTCAGTAAGACTTGTTAAAATTTCCCATGAGAGTCAACAACAGACCCTGTACAGAAGAATGTTTTTGGTTTTTAAACTAACAAGAAAGACAAATGCATCTTGCCACATATCCTGTCACAGTGACATTCCCACAGAACTTGTAACAGGGAAATAATTTTAATTTAAAAAAAGAAATAAAATGCATCTGTTCACCTATCCTGTCAGCGACACTGAAAAACATCATAAACACAATTGTAGTAAGAAAGAAATAATGTGAGAAACAACGAAAGAAACAATTCCTGGTTTGGTCACATTACAGTATCTTCTCATTTGTTGACTGACTGGATTTCTTGCAGACTGTGATACTGCACCTCTTATTGGACCAGTCAAGAACTTGTATATAGATGCTACAGTGCACAAGCTTTTGGGACAACATTGGTCCTTCATTAGGTGTGTTGGAAGACTTGGAAAAGGAAGCAGATTTTATACCAATGGGTGATACTGAAGATAAAAAAATAGCATAGGAAAGGGCATGCAGCAATTAACACTTTAAAACTGTAGATGTGTCATGATTAATTATTCATATATGAAAAGATCACAGACAGTGAGAGAAAAATTAAAAGTTTAGGGGAGAGATGGTGTTTGCTAAGTGAGTCAATATACAGAGCATCATTAAGTTTCCTTGCAGTGGCTAGCCTGGTGGCACTGAGGATTGAGGTGCTGGATGTCACACTTCACATCACACTGGCGACATGGGTTTGGGAACAAGCCTCTTTCATCAGGGGTCAGCAGGGATGGGGAAGGATTGAGCTACCTATGGACTGCTCTCCTTCACCGGGAAGGGGGAATTTCACCAGCTGATGCACTGATGACCTCCAGCAGAGGCTGGAGACACCACAGCGCATGGCTGCAGAATGCAGGGGACTAAAGCTGCGGCAGACATCTGTCGGGTGTGCACTGGAGCATGCACATGCCAAGTGGGACATCATTGCACATCCAAGCTTTGGGGAGAAAACTAAGTAAAATCCCCCTATCAGCGGGGGAAGTGACGGTGACCATCAGTAGCCCAAGACCACACATCCAATGTCAGCTGTTCCTTCGTACCTCCCCTTGGGGATCCCAGAGCCTCTCCAAGGGGGTCTGGAGAGTCCAGGGGTCCTGAAACTGATGTAGATAGTGGAGGACAGTTCAGGCATGCGGTGGAGCTGCAGAGCCAAGCAAGGAAACATGAGAGATGCCCTGAAGGTAGGGTGTAAAAGTAGAGTCCACAAAACAAAAAAGTTCCCTTGCAGCACTTGTGCTCTCCCTTGATACTGCACACTATCCTTTCCAGCCTCTGAGGCTGGATTATCAGAAAGTCATGGTTCTAGCCCCACACCAAGTACCTGGGGTAATACTCACAGCTGACACTACACTGCAGTACAAGGGGTGTGCTGCACTGTTGCAATGCCATCCTTTGCATGATAACTTAAACCAAGGTCCTTACTGCACATCTCTGGTTGCTGTTAAATGTAAATTAAAGATCCCATGGAATGTATTGAAGAAGAGAAGGCTAGTTTGCCTGGTGGCATGGCCAACATTTCCCCTGTCAATGAAACAGGTCCATGAAACCCATCCCAGACTGCACTTGGAAACAAGCTGTCACAGCTCAATGTACCTTTACTAGTTAAAAAAAAATGCACAAAAAAATAATCTAATTGTATTCCCATTTGCATTGTGTCAGCATCTGGGTGATTCTGCTATTGATCTATTTTTCATTTTAAATTTGAGGTTTACTGTTTTGTATTTTATTTACCCAGGCTTGCACCTGGAAATGCGCCTTAACTCAGTGTGCCTTTCTGATTAGCAATTTGTAAATACATTTATTATAGTTTATAAACTTGCTGATTAACGTTTACTGTTTTACTGTATTTTATTGTACTCCTTATGTTCCCCTTCCATTAGGTCACACCGTGAAACAGCTTAGTGTGCCTTTCTGGTATAACCTTCTAAACAATTAATATTGTGATGAACCCCATGGCAAAATGTGCCTGGGCTGTGCACATGTCACTGACACCACCTTTGGTAAACTGATGCAGGCCAGTAAATTGAGTTTAGGAGCAAGTGCTGGAGACACCCCAATCCATTGAGCCACAAGAGCTTTGGTACTTGGTGGGCTTGGTAAAGAAACCAAAAATAATTTTTTAACACACGGGGAGTCAATTTCCAGCCCAAGTTTAATGGAATAACACAGCTTTATTAACAACTGGCCATCTGCTAGAAAGAAGGTTACTGCAAATGTTCACTTTAAAACACAGCCCTCTCAGGTGCCCTCCCAGGTAGGCCAGTTCTACCACTTTCTGCCTGGTACAAAGTTTTAAACAGACCCAGACAGAAGCTCCCTTAACTCAGTCCCTGGGTACCACTGGTATATAATTGCTACTGGCCTGCAGATGTTGCCACAGGTTAGCTGATGTTTGTGTACTTTAAACAGAGCAGCATGTTCAATTCCCCCAAATCCACCAGGCCATGCAATTGCTTAAATGACAGAAAACCCATCAGTTAAGGGCAGCTTTAGCAGTCTCACTGAGAAGGCTGTTCCATATCTCGAACCACTGTGTGAAGTAATGTTTTTTATGCTCCCTTATCTTGCCTCCTGGTGAGGGAGGGGCAGCATGAGTGCATTGCTTGTAGATCTGCTTGCCATGACAAGCTCAAACATCTGTACAGTTTACTGTACTCTGTTTAGCCCCCTTTAGTATTTGAAACCTTGTGACTATGTCTGCTCTTGGCCTTCTCTAGGCTAAATAATTAGAGTATGTCCAATCTCTCCTCAGCTCTTGCCCCCCACCCCGGTCACTAATGAGCTTGGTGGGCCCCGTGCTGGACCCTCTCAGTCTCTTTAGTGTCCTTTTCATATTGCAGTGACCAGAGCAAAGTACTCTAGCTGTGGTTTAACCAAAGACTTGAACAGGGGGAGGATCCCCTCCCATGATCTACTCCTTATCTCTTTCCAAATGCAACCCAGTATAGCATTTGCTCTTTTGAACATGACTGCACACTGACTTTTTGGCTGCAGCTTACTATCCACAATTACCTCTAAATTCTTTTCCTCAGCTATGCTGTCCAGCTTTGCATCTAGGAGTGTTACATACTGAAAATTTCCATGGTATGATCATCTTGAGAAAATATCATGGTAGACATACTATCACAATATTATTTATTAATTCATTTAATAAATTATAGAAGGCCTATTATAAGGGTAATATGATGCTGGGGAGTATCAGTAGTGGTATTGACAAAGGTAATAGGAGGTTCTACTACCTCTATGTAGGTCACTAATAAGGCCATATCTGGAATACTGTAATCAGTTCTGAACTCCTTACCTAAGGAAGAACAGGGACAGTCAAGAGCCAATGCAGTGTAAGGTGACCAAGATGAATCAGGGCAGGGCAGATCTTATGAAGATTATCTGAAGACACTGAACATGTACTTACTGGAGACCAGGTGATGGGGTGATATAATAGAGACTCTTAAGTTCCAGAAAGGAATAAACAAGGTGAACTGAAAGGAACTATTTAGCAGGAGTTCAGAGTCAAGAACCCAAGGTCATGAGTGGAAATTGATAGGGGAAGGTTTAAGATGGATGTAAGGAAGTTCTATTTTATAGAGAGGGTGGTGGAGCTGTCAAACAATCTGCCAGATGAGGTGGTGGGAGCTAAGATCATAAATGGTTTCAAGCATGTCTGGGACAGACTGAAGGGTCTGGTTGTTGCACAGGTCAGTAGCAGTGGAAGGGGGATATGACTGAGAGGGGTAAAACCCTGTATGGACACTAGATTCTGTGGTAAAAGGGAACTCCAGGCAAACTAGATTGAATGGACCTTTGATCTTTCTCTGGACCTTTGGTCTTTCTCTGCTATCTTTGTCTAGGATTCTAAGTTTCCATTATTGCAAATGTTTTACCAGGAAAGATATACTGAGCTGGTAATAACTTATTTCCACGTGTGTCCTGTGGGGAAAAGTAGTACCACCATAAAAAGTAATACAGCAATGTAAGGGGCAATAAATAATTAAATGTAAACATAAATGAGGTAGGGAAAATAAACATTAGCAACATAAAAAAACCTGCAACAGCAATAATATTAAATGTGCAATAATGCAGTGAATGTACAATGAAGTGTGTGGGGGCATAGCAGTCACAATATCAGCACAGTGATGTCAGTATAAGGTGCAATGGTAAGAGGGGTAGCTCTAGAGAGCAGTGAACTGCTAATATCTACAATACAAAAGGGCAAAATCATGCAGTAAATGTATTATGGCATCTTGTTTGGGTTTTGTAGGAGAGAGCTTTCACACCCCAAGTCATTTCGAGGGGGATGGAGAGTGGACTGAAAAACTGATTTTTTTTGTTTACAATTTATTGTGGCATTTCAAGGTAAATTGTAAAAAAAGGCAACATGATGTAGGAAAACAGATGCAGTATCATTATCACAAGTGAAAATGATATTTGTGTCATAAACACTGTTTTCTTAATGCCCCACAATGCACCACTCAGGGTTAATGTGCAGCCCAGTTTAGCCAATTTAGTGTCTTTGGCAAACTTCAGCAGTCTGCTGATGATACCCTCCTCCAGGTTCATCAATGAATGTGTTAAAGAGCAAAAGACTCTGCACTGACCCTTGAGGTACAAAACTCAGCACATCCCTCCACTCTGAATGGTGACCATCACCACTACTCTGTGCTCACTATCTGTAGGCAGGTTTCCTAGCCCTCTCCTGTACACTTTGTGGACTCCCAATGAGGATTCTTTCCCCATGTGTTTTCTGTGCAGTGCAGTGTCAGTGGCCTTGCTGAAATCTAGCTAGACTACATCCACTACCCTATTCCCTAGCCAGTTCTCTAGTTAGATTTGTTCTTGATCAATAGATGCCATTTTCCAGTCCCATGAATATGGTTGCAAACAAGGAGATCAAAAAATCTGGTTTCTTTTACAGGAATTGGGACTCACTGCCAAAGGATGCTAGCATAATTGTTGACAAGAATATCTTATTACCAGTCCTTAAATACTAATCCCATGTGCTGATTAATGTATTGGAAAATGGAAGGACAAAATATGCAATTACTTACAATAATATATGCTGTTTAGCTTCATTATTGCCATTGAGATCTCACAGATGCCAATCTTTGTGAAGAATAAGCTACCTCTAGCTTCAAGAATTCTCTCTCCTTTCTTTATTTTTAAGTTTTCCTTTTTCTTCCCTTCACCTGGTCCCAATCCTCTAGGCACCCCAGCCCTTTCACCATGATATCCACTGGGACTTACCTGCTAGCTCTCTTCCTCCAGGACATACCAGCTTTGATGGGGCAGGAGGGTCCCCAACCACTGTCAGTCATGATCTGGTTCTGCTGGTGGGACCAGCTTTTCAGGTGCAGGGCCTGCAGGTGTCCAGATTCATCTTACTGGCCAGAGTTATTTTCTCCACAAGAAGACATGGTGTGTAATGTCATTATTATGCATGTTGTGTACTACATACGTCAACAACTGCAGTGCCCCCTTGCTCTTCTCAAACTGCCTTTCCCCCAGCTTCCACTAGGGGTCAGGTGTTTGCCAGGCTCTGTAACTCCCCCCCCCCAATCAGGAGGATAAATAAAAAAAATGTTATGGCTCAGAACTGTTTATACCCAGCAGTCTTTCAATCTGGTGATTAAATTGCAACTACTCAAGTACATTTCCTAAGGAAATCGAGCACAATTATGACACGGATAAGAAGAATGCTGGATCCTGAATGGCTAAGAGGTACTTTCAGCCAGGCAATTGGTCACAGCACAACAGCCTGGCTGAAAGTAGTTTTCTCAAACAGGATTCGAGACATGCCTCTCTGGCAAGTGAAATGCCCACTGTAAAAATGTCCGCCAAGGAATCACAGGCAGTTTAATGACAACAGTACAGATTCTTCTCCTACACTCCCATGGAAACACTTTTCTTTTTAAATCCCAGAACAAAAAAAAAAACACCAATGCAGTTAGGATCTGACACACTCAGGTAATTACCAGCAACCACAGCAACCATAGTTCTAGTTTAAACACCCAGATGAGGCTCACATAGCTACAGCTACTTCTGACTACTGCTGCTGAATGGTTAAAGCATCTTAATGCAGGCTTGCCTAACTGCTGCCAGCTGTGACCACTACTGTTATTGCTGATGATTGCCACCGACTGTAGATGCAATTTAAAATATTGCGTTGTAGTTTAAACACCCCGATGAAGCTCACATATGTGCCACAAACTGTGGCTCTTCAGTTTTGGCATGTGTGGCTATGAACAAATGGTCCTGACAGGGCTCACAATATTGCCACAGACCATGACCTCGATTGTAATGTTAGACCTCCGAGCACAGCTGTGGTCCTGACACAGCCAGTAACACAGCCACCAAAAGCAGCTGCAATGCAACTTCTGCTTCCTGCTTCCCGACCTCCATGGAAACTAGCCAGCCTGTCTCACGCTGATCCACTGAAGCCAATGCCACTCTGTCATTGCCCTCAGCACTGACATTACTTAAGAAAAAGAAGTGCTATTATTAAGTATTGGAGCCACCTTCTAGCCAGACACTAACACTGCAGCACTTGCCAGTGCTACTTCTTTGTTTTACAAATATATATTTTTTTTTTTGTTAGGGATTTGAATTAAAATATCTAGAAAAACAATTAATAGGGTACTGGACTAATGAATCCATTTCATAATTGCAATAAGGCATTTCAGGGGATACATTATGGTGAGATAACATCCCTTCTTGGGTGATGGAAATAGTTTAGCCACATGTGGCAGGCCATTATCCCACCACCATGCACCACCTGTAGTGCATTATGGCTTAAATAGGTACCAAGAAAAACTCTGCAAATCAGAAGCTAGAGAGTACTCCTTTTTGAGCTATGGTACAAAAGTTCTCAAATAATCTGCTTCTATTTCTCATTAGCTCACAGAGGGAGGGAGGATAATTGAGGGGGACAGGCAGAAAGCATCCATTCTTAATGACTACTTTTGCTCTGTATTCAGAAGGGAAGACAGAATGCCTCTGCCAGAGAGAGGCATTAATCCAGCTGTAAGAGGGATCCCTGAGATAAGGCAGGAAGTTGTTTACCAGTGAAAGGGTTTGGAAAGGGCTAGCAACCCTTAATGTAGATAAAGCCACATGGCCATATGGGATGTATCCAAGGGTGCTCAATAAATTGGTACCAGAAGTAACTGAACCCCTGGTGGGGCTATTTAATAGCTCAGTTCAGACAGGGTAGTTCAAAAGATGTAGTCCTGCTCCATGAAAGGGGGTGGGGGTGGGCAAGTGGTAACCAGGTAACTACAGACCTGTCAGTCTTACCTCGATTGTGGGTAAAATGATGAAGACACTAGTCAAAGAGGACCTCTTAAACTTTCTGGAGAGCAATGGACTCCAAGATAGTAAACAACACAGGTTTGTGACAGGAAGGTCTTATCAGACCAACCTGATAGTATTCTTTGACTGTGCAATGAGGGTACTGGATAAAGGCCATGCTGTGGATTTAATCTACTTTGATTTCAGCAAGGCTTTCAACTTGGTGCCTCACAAAAGGTTACTGAAGAAGCTGGAGGATCTCAGTACCATAAAAGAAACAGATGGATAAGAATCTGTTTGGAAGGGAGACAGCAGATGGTAGTGGTCAATGGAGTCCAAGCAGAAGATGGGAATCATCAGTGGGGTGCTGCAAGGATAAGTCCTGGGTCCAGTCCTTTTCAATATGTTCATTAGTGACATGATAGAAGGAATTCAGCATAAGATGTGCCTCTTTGCAGATGACACTAAGCTCTGTGGCAGGGTAGACAGCAAGGAGGGGGTTAGGGAGATTCAGAATGACTTGCAAAAGCTAGAAAGCTGGCCAACAGTTTTGCAGGTAAATTCAATGCCAAAAAGTACAAGGTGATGCACATAGGAAACAAGAACCCCAGGATGGAGTGCTAGATCGGGGGTGGTATAGCAGTGCATGGCCTCTGAGGAAGGAGACATAGGGGTCATTATCAGTGACTCCCTAAAACAATCAAACCAGTTTAACAAGTCCTAAAGTAAGGCAAATAGTATGCTGGGGTGTGCAGAAAGTGATACTGACAGCAGAAGGAAGGAGGTATTGCTGCCTCTCTAGATTACTGGTGAGGCCCCACCTAGAGAACTGTGCCCAGTTCTGCAGTCCTCACCTAAGGAAAGATAAGGATAGGCTGGAGACAGTGTAACTAAGGATGACCAAAATGATTCAGGTTCAACAGGGCAGATCCTACAATGATCGGCTCAAGGCACTGAACATGAACTTGATGGAGGCCAGATGAGAGAGGAAGATTTGATAGAGACCTTCAAGGTCCGGAAAGCAATGAACAAGTAAATTGTGAGGAACCATTTAGATTAAGTAGTGAATGAAGAACACAGGGGGCGTGAGTGGAAACTGATGGGGGGAGGAGGGGAGAGATTCAAGAGGTAAGTGAAAAAGTTTTATTTTGCAGAAAGTGTGGTGGAGCCATGGAACAATCTGCCTTCTGATGTAGAATGTGCTAAAGTATTGAGGTTTTAAACATGACTGGGACAGAGTTAAGGGCTTAGTGGTTGTTCGGTGTGGTTGTGGTAGGGAGCATGGGGACAGATAGTGTGGGTCAGCACCATGTAGGGACAATAGGTCCTGGGTTTGATAGAGTTTATGGACAGACTGGACAGAATGGTTGTCTTTTTCTGCTATCATGGTCTATGTTTCTTTAGAAAATGGGCTTTTTATTTCCTGGCATCTGATTGGCTGGTGCCCTTGCCAAGGGGGTACATTAACTTTCAATAGATGCCCAGGAAATAAAAAGTACCAGCCTTAGTGCCCCATCACCCACTCATGTACCCCTGTGCCCAGTCTGCATCCTGACTGGCTGAAAACACACACATTTAATTTTAAATCACCGCCATTTTACTCTCCCTTAGCGAGATACTGGCCCTCAATGCTATGCAGTTCACTACCAGGTACCGCACCAATCTGTCACACAACCTCAGCGGGGCTCCTTTCAGTCACATTTTTTTTCTTGTGTACCGTATCCTCTTAAACAATTATCTGTGACTCTCAATACCTGAGCTATCCCTACAGCTTACCTCTCACTCACCACAGAAAACTGTACTGGGTACTGAGCAGACAGCCCCCAAACGATCTCTCAGTTTCCGTGCTTTTCAAATAAAAACAACATACACTAGCACACATAAAAAAATAAACCAACAAAAGCAAAGCTCTCCAACCGATCAGCTTCATGGAACCGCCTGTAATCAGTGCGGTTTTGAAATCTTGTAGCGTGCATGCCTTTCCAAACCTAAACCAAAACTTCCCTTCCTCCTCTCCCAGCTCATTTCTACTGTCTGTTTACACTCTTCTGCACACTAGAAACATAACCAGCCCCAATACCCTATACAGAAGTGCCGAACCACAAGACCACGCGGAGATGACCAAGGGAAGCACAAGAATCCTTCGGCTCCCAAAACCAAGCAACTCCTGCCGGTTTCAAACAGAAAAGGGAAAACAACCAGGCGGCACAAGGGCACCTTCCTGAACAACCCCCAAACCAATCACAATGACAAAGACTCACTCCAGGAGATTGAAGGCATCGACCGTAAGTCCACCATCCGGGAAAAGCAATCCACACTTCCTCGGGCAAGAAGATAATAAAAAACCGCATACAACTCCTACAAAACCCCTGAGAGCCCAGCAGCTAGGGAGACAAAACAAGCACAAAGCAGGCGGCTCTAAAACATGTCCTTGCCGAAAAACAACAGCCGCAACTCGCTCAGTATAGCAGCTTAGGTGACAAACACGGCATGCTCACCATTGCGCTAAAGTAAAAAATAAAACAAAAGTAATAGTGCCATGCAACTGGGGGGTGACACAACAGATTGTTACTAGTGAAGCCACGAAACCACCCTCCCAATACTTCCGGATTAGTGATCCCCGTTTGTACTCACTTATTACTGGCACCTTTTTTGAACCTGCAGTAAAACCACAGTTTCTCCCTCTCCAGTTTCGGAAACTTGATGTCTTATTTTAGATGATGGGGGCGGTAGGAGAACAGAATGGCTCTGTCACCAGAATGAGTGTGTGTGTGTGTGTGTGTGTGTGTGGGGGAGGGTTAGGAGATAGAACAGCACATAAAATGAGGGACTACTTTATGAAACAAAAGTTAATTATTTGATATTTCTATTTATGTTCAGTCATTTCATTAGTTATTTGACAACCTAACAAAAATGTACACATATGCCCATTTTCTAAGCGCAATAATACCCTCCAGGGTGGGCGGTATTGTGCTATACCGGACCTTCAAGGGGCTATAGGCCCTCCGCCTGCGGCGTCGGGCCTCATTATGCCCCTGGTCGGTCCGGTATAGCACAATACCGCCCACCCTGTTGGGTATTATTGCTTACATGTACATGCAAACATACGAATATGCCAGCAGAACCGGGCCATTTCGCTCTATCTAGTCTGCTCGAGCGTTCAGCTCTCAGATAAATGTCTGAGCTGCCATTGACCAAGATTCAGTTTATGCATGATTTTCTTTACAACTTATCAAACAGTAAATGAACTATATAATTCTGACTCTGATGTCATTTACTGTTTGGTATATCTGAGATAGCACCAGTGTTCCCCGTAATTCCGAAGGTGTGGCTGAAAATGTATTGACGGGCCCAGCCCATTTTGAAATAAAATGATAAAATAAATAGTTACGTGTTTGAAGAATGCAGTCTGCTTGGTTTGGCACGAACTACCTTGTGTGTGTTAGAGAACAGCAAACTATATTTACATTCAGCACTAACATATTTTATAGCGGAGTCAGACACTTGTCAAATATTGAGGGAAGGATCAGCTGTTTGTAGTTACGAAGGTTTGGCTTTACCCCTGTCTTGAATAGAGGGATGACAAAAGCAGTTTTTCAGTTGTTTGGCAGTATTCCAGTCTGTTTCTATTGACTGAGAACCTGCAATTGTTTTCCACAGGAGAAAAAGGAGATGAAACTGCATGGGACACACATACAGTATAATAGCTGTGTTTTTGCAGTTGCATAAGAAAAACTACTAGGCACCTCTATGTCTTCTAAGTAGGTCACCTCTTCTTCCTAATTAATCTGCTCAAATTGTTCTCAGTCACAAAGAGAGTCTGGCTGTGGTGGGATTCAAACATGGGATCTAATGAGAGTTAAAATATTGGACACAAATTTTAGTTGCTATTGAGACAAAACAAACACTTTGTGTGCACTCCATTTCCTCTCAATAAAGTCACCGAGTCCACAAAGTTTCCTAGTACCACTCAATGCTTCAGACAGTGTTGGCAGCAAGAATGCTTTACCTGTCCATTACTAACACCTGTATGTAAATAGGGGTTAAACTGAGCAGGAGCCCACAGCAACTCAGTTCCACCACCTCTTAAAACATTGTATGACAGTTCCACCACCTCTGTCTTCTTTCCCCATTGACTACTATAGGAGAGGTCCGCCACCTAGAATTTTAGATGGGAGAGTTCCCCCACCTAAACATTTCCTATTTAACCATTGTATGTAAAATATAAATCTTGAGGAGTAACAGCACTTCAGACTGGGAAGTCTGCTCATTATAAAGCACAAGAAGCACAGCACTTCCGGTGCGGGATTAGAGTCAGTACTAAATTTGTTTCAGGGTATTATTGGGGCTGACAGTATAGCCTAGAGGCTAGAGTAATGAACTGTGAAAGAGCTTGATACGTCCAGAAGACAGACCTGGGTTCGATTCCCATAACCTCCAGCTGCTTATTGTGTGACTCTGAGAAAGTCACTGAACCTCCCCAGTGCTCCCGGGTCACCCCCTAAAACAGGCACCTGTGCCTAGTGGGCCTTACCTGGTTACCAAAGAATAAAAAAAAAAATATTCCTTGAAAACTGAGATATTACTCCAACTACCAGGATACTGGTACCACTTTCATTCCAACAAATGTGTCATTACTCATACTACCTGGAACTCTGGTACTGCTTCCCTTGAAACAAATGGGGCATTACTCCTCTGATCTGGAACATTGGTACAACTTCCTTTTAAACAACTGGGTCATTACTTGTCCTGTCTGGGATATTAGTCCCCTTGAACCAAATGGACCTTTTGTCTTCCTAACTGGAACACTGGTACCGGTTCCTAAAATAAATCGTCCATTACTCATCCTCGATGTTTCATTCAAGGCACAAAGGGATTTGTCTATCAATGTATGTGTTTCTTACATTATTCATTGAAATGAGTATTACAAACAAGACAACAACTTTAAGTTCTTCTACATCACCCTACTACAGAAATGCACAAGGCTTATTTGTTGTTTCACCTACTGTAGTTAAGAATTTTTAGGAAGGTTTTTTTTATGTTAGTAGGTTGCAGTATGTGTAGACTCAAAAATGACAATGTTATACTGGGTAGGGAAGGATGGTCGACTTTGATCCAGTCCTTTTTCTGACAGTGAGTTTTTTTCTCAAAGGTACTGATTTACTCAATTTGACACATAGAAACCTAGAATCTGATGGCAGATAAGAACTGCTTGGCCCATCCACTCTGCCCATTCCTCCCTACCTATTACCACAGACTGTTACAGATCTATAGCTCTTTCTCCTTCCCCCTTTCCTTTCCACCATGACTCCCTTGTGCTCATCCCATGCATTCTTGAGCCCCACCACTGTTTTCACCATTACCACAACCACCTTTGCTGGAAGGCTGTTCCAGGAATCCACCACTCTTTCTGTGAAGAAGTACTTCCTTACATCTCTCCTGAATCTACACCACTCCAGCTTTGTAGCATATGCCCTTGTTTTTGAGCACCATTTGTTCTGAAAATTACTTTCCTTTTGTACTTTATTCACCCCCATGAGGTATATAACAGTCTCGATCATATCCTGCCTCTCTCTCTGCTTTGTTCAATGGTGTACATACTGAGGTCCTTCAGTCTTACTCGTAAGGCTTTTGATATGGACCACGCACCATTCAGTTGCTGTAGTCTGGACCGCCTCCACTCTATGTAATTCTGGATATGTGATCTCCAGAACTGGACATAGTACTCTAGCTGGGGTATTACCAGTGATCTAGCAGAGTCAACACCACCTTCCTCTTCCTGTTGGTGATACCCCCCCTGTCTATGTACCCCATCATCCCATTAGCCCTCCAGACTGCCTTGCCACACTACCTGGCCACCTTTAGGTCATCCAATATGATTTCCCCAGGTCACTTTCCTGCTTGGTGGTCTTCAATACTACTCCACCCATTTTATACTATGCCCCTGGGTGTATGTGCCCTAAGTGTAATATTTTGCATTTTTCAGCATCGGCACACAAATATAAAGCCAGAACTGTGTTCTTGGCAGATTCAGACTGGCTCAAATGACAGAACCAGGGCGCCCATATAGCCCCTCCAGCTTTTTTTGCATGTTATCAAATGTCTAAAGTGTTGTTTTTTTCCCCATCAAATTTTGCATTGTTAACAGAAATAAAAGCACTTAAATTACTTGTATTGTCAGAGTAAGGTCACTGGCAGATCTGGACTTGGACAACTGACTGGACTGTACCAAATCAGGGTAGAGTCACAAATGAATTCCCAAGTCAGCTGAGGTGAGCTGATCGGAGGGGAGGGGCTGATCTGCCACAGCGCAGGACCTCCAATCCCAAGTTGCAGGTGTTTAGTGGTGTTTTGGCATTTCAGAAGTCAGGCAAGATGGTCCCCACACCTGCCCTGTGTTTCTTGCCCATATTTATTTATTTTCAGCTTGGGATTAACACCTTTGAGCCACAGACTTGTTTACAAAGGTTCTAAGTAAGACATGGTACAAAACAGATAAACCACCACCAACAGTAGATACAAAGAAATACACTGGTGTACAAAGATTACTTTGGTTTCAAGGTTACATAGGTTACATAAAAACTAGTGTGTCTATTTGGCTAGTGACACTTAAGTTGCAGTTTGTCTAGAAATTCACAATGAAATTTCACTGTCAGTCCTACATAAATAGACAGGTTGTAGCAGTCTGTTCCTAGAAGTAAGCTGCCCTATGCTGAGTGCATAAGTCAGCAGAAGAATTTCAAGATCACTTGGGTAGGGTAAGGCAACAAGAAAGAAATGCTTTGTTCAGGATGCTTGTGCTCCAAGAAAGGCTTTGCTCAAGATGTGCAGAGTGGTGGCATGAGAAGGCTTTGTCATGGGAGGTGCAGGGTCAGTGTTTGATCAGCCATATTGTGCCTTCTGTCACTCTGTACTCCTACTTTCATAAAGTCTTGACCAGGGACAGGCTGATTTTATTCTAAGTAACACCCCCCAAAACTAAAATGTAGATCTAAATAGAACCTCCTCTTAGAACATGGTTTGACATGCAAGTCACTCATCTGGGTGTAATGCATGATTAGCCAAGAGAGTTCAGTACCCATTATCTTATAGATAGACAACCACCTGTTTGAGAATCTTTTCAGCAGCCAGGATGCAGTACATCTACATAGACATACCTCCATGAAATGTTTTGAAAAAAGATTTCTGGCAGCCATATTTGTAAGGCATAATGCCTTAATACCTAACTTGCCATAACTATAAAAAAACAATTTTACCACTAGTTCAGCCTCCCAACCTCTCACCACCACCATCACCACACTAGTTGCCATAAACGCTAGTGATAATTTCCTCTCTCCTCATAGCACCTGTCTATTCTTCAGTCCATTTGTTGCTGGCCTCTAAACTGCCAAGACCCATGTCGAGAGACTCTCCATGACTGCTGCATCACTCCTGGCTCTGGCTCCTACCCCATGCATCCAATCCAGCCTGCTCGACTCCCCTCTCAGACACTCAATCACTGGCTTCACAATTGCTAATGCAGCAAGTTTTTTTTCTTTGAAAAAAGAAACAACTGGTTTTCTGCATCTGGTGCAGCTCACTTGTTAGTATGCGGGATGCTCCTCTCTTGCCAAATTTTTTAAATGAATAGCGTATTGTATGTCAAAGAAAGAACACTGAGATTTTTTTTTACCTTATTTATTTCTATGTCCTTCAGCGGGGTGTACCTTTGGTTCCCACGCATTTTCCAGCCTGCCTTGATGGCTGCCACCCTGATCATGGTCATGGCTCATACCTCTCTGCCACAACCTCCCCAGGTTGCATCATGGCGGGTATGTACCCCACAATTGCAGAGACCAGGAGAGTGGGCTCATGAGGAAGCTAACTTGGGTGCAACAGTGGTAGAGCCATCAGGTCAGCCTTCATGCTGCCTAGGGATATTTTTCTACTTTTCTCCCCTGCAGGGAGGGGCATTCAATGACGCCAGTGGAGGAAGTATGCACGCATCTGGTCCTCCTGGCATGTGCCCCAACTCCGCCCCTCTTCTGTAGGATCAGTGCACTGCCCCAGTCTCCACCAGGGGCCAGTTGAGCACTGACAACTAGTGCCCCCCCCTCCTCAGAGAAGAAGAGCAGTCCATTGGATGCTCAATCCTGCCAACCCCCAGTGGCCCGTGCTCGTTCCTGAAGATGGGTCACCAATGTGGTGCGTGGTAAGGCGTCCAGCACCTCAGCCCTCAGAGACACTGGGCTGGTGAAAGAACACTGAGATCTAATCAACAGTTACTGATTCAGCCTAACTTTAAAGATCTTATGTGGGATAACAGGCCTCAGTTCGTAAGGAACACTATTCGAAACTTTCACTCTCTGATAAAGGATTTTTTACTGGTATTAATTTTTAGGAAAAGGATCTGTAATTAAGTCTGACAAGCTGACCTCAAGTAACGATTAGTCTGATTCCTCATAAGTTGACAGTGAGGATGGAGAATTTTAGGTCAAGTCTTTATGAGATTAAGGAGCCACATTCCAGATCTACAGTACTTTTTCTCAGGTTAAGGCCAATTCAAATCCTAAAAAAAGATCATGATTTTGTGCTCCATTACAAGTTAGTAAAAAAAGTCCAACTTAACTGTACAATTTGGGTTTTTTTGCATTAAAATAATGAGTGAAAGTTGAGAAAATATAAAAAGGATATGCTGGTATATAATATTATAAGTACACTGCTGTCAGAAGATACTAGTGGTTGTTGTTTTAAAGAACTAATACACCCTTTTTTAGTTTCCTTTTCATAGTGGCTATGCACAAAGCAGTGCCAGGTATGCACAAGAGGCATGAACCCAGACCACACAGCTCCACAACTGCTAGCAGGTGCACAGGACAAAGTAAGCACTAATGCTCACTTCCACAAGGTGTCTGTAGTGAACAGTACAGTCTGATCAATTAAGCCGGTTTAGTTTTGAGAACCTGCCTGCTGTGTCATTTGCAATGGTACTGCCAGTACTTATTTTTCTCAAAATACAGTATACAAAATAAAAACACAAACTTATTTTGGCAAATGGTAATTTATTTCAAAGCAACAGTACAGCTGATCACTTTTCTTATACTGCCTTATGAGATGTGAGTTACAGTTAGTGCGGCATGGCATAGCATGTTACTTTCTGATGCTGTCCACATCTGTTTCTTCTCCCATCCAGAAATTATCAGTTACCGTAAGTAGATATAAAAGGCCAGAAAACATACTGTACTGTTCTTTTTCACCTTTCACCTTTTGTCATTCGTCGTTGTGCTATCTCTGTAACCTCAGTTGCTCATTGCATCCAGATGCCACATGGCTGAAGGATTGCATTTTACTTTTACTTTTGTTGTCCTTTCCTTTATGATACTGTAGTGCTACAGCTGTCTGTAAAAAGTATTATTATTCAGTGCAATACTAATGGGGGGGTCTGTTATCCAGGCTTCCAGGCCAGGAGATCTGGATATTGTGGCCATCACTGAGTCATATTGCACAGGTAACCATGACAGGGACATGCCATATCAGGCTTTGGAGGAAGGGAGGAGGGGTGGTGCTGTATATGCAAGGGAGAGTATCAAAGTGATGGAAACACAGGGAAACCAGAGGGAATGGAGGAGATGAAGGTATTCTGGGTCACCCTGGAGAAAGGAGCCAGAGCCACAGTTCACATTGGCATGATCTACAGACCTCCAACACAGGGAGAGGAACTGGATGAGGCACTGGGGGAAGCAATTACTACAAAGTCAGAAAAAGAGAAGGTGCTGTTGGTCAGGTACTTCAATCTGATGGATGTAGAGTGGAGCCTCCCAATTGTGGCCTCAGCTAGTAGCAGGGACATCCTAGACTCCATGCAGGAGGTGTTTCTCAGGCAATTAGTCAGGAAGCACACTTGTAATGGGGAAATACTGGACATGGTGCTCATACACAAGGACAGTATTATCAGTATGGAAGGCCTTCGGGAGACCGGTGATCACCATACAGAGTGGCTCAACATCAAGACAGTAATGGAAGCAAATCATACAAGGATGAGGGCCCTGGACTTCAGGAAGGCAGATTTTTGAAAATAAGTGAATCCTTTAGGGATGACCTATTGGCTGGGGGAGGGTGGCCTGTGTGGGGTGGAGGAACTATAGGCCAAGTTAAGGGATGGCATAGTGAAGGCAGTAAACATCTGCAAAAGAAGTGAGCAAATACAGGAGAAAAAAAAAAGAGACTGCTATGGTTCTCAAGGGAAGTGGCTGAAAAAGTAAAGGCTAAAAGTCCATTCAGAAGATACAAAGGGGTGCAGAGAGAGGAGGATAGGGAGGTTTACAAGCAGAAGCAAAGGGAAGCAGGGAAAGTTGCTAGGAGTGCAAAGGTGCAAACTGAGGAAAGGACAGCCAAAGGGGTAATTAAAGGGGACAAGACCTTTTTTAGGTACATACTATAAGAGAAAAGAGGAAGACTAGGGGTGGGGTAGTGAGGTTAAGGCAGGCAGGAGGGGAGGGACATTGCCGGGGGGGGGTCAGGAGAAGGCAGATGTCCTGAACAGATACTTTTGTTCAGTCTTCACAGAGGAAGAGGAAGGTGATAGACCACACAAAAGCCACAGGAACACTGGGGGAGGGAGGTAGAAACAAGTCCGTTTACAGAGGAGAGAGTCCTGAAAGTATTTGCAAATCTGAAAGTGAAGAAAACTATGTAGCCAGACAGGGTGCGGCAAAAGGTGTTGAGGGAGCTCAGGAAGGTACTCGCTACACCTCTGACAACCCTATTCAAACAACTTACTGGAAACAGGAGTGGTTCCAGAAGATTGGAGAAGAGCAGATGTAGTCCTGCTTTATGAAGCAGTAGCAAGGAGGAGGCTGGCAACTATAGGCTGATCAGTCTAACATCAGTAGTGGGGAATGTTAATGTAGTCACTGATAAAGGAAAGGTTTGCGGAATATTGTGAATCCAGCAGGTTGCAAGACGTGAGGCTGCACAGATTTACCAAGGTGAGGGGGTCATGTCAGACAAATCTGATAGATTTCTTTGACTGGGTAACCTAGTAAATGGAGGGGGAGAAACCAAGCCACACAAAGACAAGATTACTAGACTATAGGAGGGCAGATTTCAGAAAGATGGGAAAATGCATAGAAGAAGCTCTGGTTGAAGTAGGGGAGCAGAAGGGGGTAGCGGAACAGTGGGCGATGATGAAAACAGAGATTGCATTGGTGACCCAACTCTGTGCTAAACTGTTCAGCCAAGGGAAGAGGAAGAAGAGGTGACTATGGTTTTCGAATGAGGTAGCAAAAAAGGTTAAAGCAAAAAAATAAAAAATAAAAATTGCATTTAAGCAATGCATAAAGGTACAGGAAGAAGGGAATAGGGAGTGGTACCAGTAAAAATAAAGGGAGGTGGGGAAGGCAGTTAGGGAAGCCAAGGCACAAACAGAAGAATGCAAAGCAAACTCAGTGGTAAGGGGAGACAAAACCTTTTACAGGTACATCTGTGAAAAAGGGGAGGGATTGTGAGATGGGAGGATGAAGTAGTGTAGAGGATGAGCACCAGAAATTGGATACACTGAACAAATATTTCTGCTCAGTTTTTACAAAGGAAGAGGCAGGAAATGGGCCAACAATAAGTGATAAGGGCAGGAAGGGCATGGCAATGGACACAGGTCCCTTTCCAAAGGAATGGATCCTCAGGGAACTGGAGGCAAGGGACCGGATGGGGTGCACCCTAGGATACTGAAAGCACTAAGAGAAGAGTTGGCAGATCCTCTGTCTACCCTGTTTAACCTGTCATTGGAAACAAGGAAGGCACCCAAGGACTGGAGGAGAGCTGATGTGGTCCCTCTATACAAAAGTGGAAACAGAGGAAGCGGGGAACTACAGACTCATCAGCCTCACCTCAGTAATGGGAAAGGTCATGGAAACACTACCAAAAGAAAGAAAAGCGGAACACCTGGTTGTCAATAGTCTACAGGACCCAAGGCAGTATAGCATTATGGGGGGGGGGGTGACAGACTAACCTCATTGAGTTCTTTGACTGGGTAACTAAGGAAGTGGATTGGGAAGGGGTGGTGGATGTGGCCTACCTATATTTTAGCAAGGCCTTTGATACCATGCCACATAGAAGGCTGTTAAACAAGTTGGGGAGCATGGGGGTGGGAAACAAGGTAGTTAAGTAGGTGGAGAATTGGCTGAGTAATAGGACACAGAGAGTGGTGATAAATGGCATTCAGTCTGCAGAGGGTGAAGTGACCAGTGGGGTAACACATGGATAAGTGCTGGGCCAGTCCTCTTTAATATCTTTATCAGTGATATTACAGAGGGTCTGGAATGGAAGATTTGCCTGTTCACTGATGACACTAAGCTCTGCAACAGGGTGGACACACCAGAGGGAGTGAATAGAATGAAGGGAGATCTGAGGAAGCTGGAGGATTGGTCAAGGGATTGGCAGCTAGGTTTCAATGCAAAAAAGTGCAATATAATGCACATAGGGCACCAAAACCCAGGAGCTACATATCAACCGGGAAGGGGGGCAGAAATAGCATTCTCCAAGCAAGAAAGAGTCCCGGGGGTGATCATCTCCAATTACCTCAAGGTAAGTAGGTAGGCAGCATGACAAGGTGGCAGGAAAGGCAAACAGGATGCTGGGCTGCATAGGCAGGGGAATCACCAGCAGAAGAAGGGAAGTAATAATTCCACTATACAGGACATTAGTGAGACCACACCTCAAATACTGTGTCCAGTTCTGGAGGCCTCATCTAGGTAAAGACATAGATAGGGTGAAGGAGATTTAGATGAGAGCTACCAAAATGGTGCAGGGGCTACACTGCAAGCCCAACAAGGAAAGGCTGAGGGAATTAAATATGTACTTCCTGGAGGAGGAAAGGGAGGGGGTATGATTAAGACATTTAAGTACCTCACAGAAAAAAATAAAGTACAGGAGAATACTATATTCCAAAGAAAAAGATGCTCAAGGATGAGGAGGCACAAGATGAAACTAGAGGGAGGAAAAGAGGCTCAGAGGGAACATGAGGAAGTAATTCTTCACAGAGAGGGTGGCAGACAAGTGGAACAGCCTGCCCGCAGAGGTGGTAGGGGCAGAAATGATTACAGGATTTAATCACGCTTGGGTGGAGGATTGCTGGTGGTTGGGGGGGGGTGCAACCTAATGATAGCAATGCATGATAGAGTGCAATTGTTAGTAGTAAAAGGGCAGACTAGGTGGTCCAAAGGTGCTTATCTGCTGACAATTTCTGTTTCTGTGAAACAGATTACAGTGGGGCAGTGGACATGGCCTTCTTAGACTTTAGCAAGGCCTTCAACACCATACCACAAGACAGGCCCATAAGGAAATTAGGCAACTGAGAGGTGGGTGCTAAGGTGGTAAGCTGGGTAATAAATTGGTTAATGGATAGGCAGCAGAGGGTGGTGGTAAACTCATCCAGGGGAAGGACGGGTGACCAGCAGCTTACCTTAGGGCTTGGTACTGGAATTAGTCCTCTGTAATGTCTTGTGGACGAGCTGGAAGGATAGGTATGCCTCGTTGCAGAGTACACCAAAATCTGTAATTGGGTGGACACTCCAGAGGGGGTGGAGAGAATATGCAGAGACTGGAGAATACTTAAGGAGTGGTCAAGGGTATGGCAGCTGGGTTACAATGTGGAAAAGTGAAAAATCATGTACCTAGAGCACAGAAACCCAGAGGAGGAATATAAAAGGAGGACAGAGGTATTGACAGTCACCAAACAGTAACGCCACCTTGGAGAAGTCATATTTGATGACTTCAAGGTGGCGAGACAGTGCAACAAGACATTAGATAAAGCCAGTGGGATGCTGGGTGCATAAAAGGTGCATCACCAGCAGAAGGAGGGAGGTAGTGATGCCTCTGGACAGATCACTAGTGAGACCCCTTCTGGAGTACTTTGTCCAGTTCAGGAGATATTTCAGGAGGGAGGTTGTCAAGAAGATGACAAATAACATGGTGCATGGGCTACATCAGAAGCCCCATGAGGAGAGACTAAGGGATCTCAATATGTACACCCTGGCAAGGGGGGAAAATGACAGAGACTATAAATACCTCACAGGGTTGAACAAGGTACTGGATGGGAGTATTATTCAAAGAAAAAGATGAATGAGAACAAAACTACATAAAATGTAGTTGGAAGGGGGAAATTTAAGTGAGCTGTCATCATTAAAAGAGTGGTAGATGCCTGGAACTATCTTGCAGTGGAGGTAGAAGGGGCCATAACAGCTGTGGGCTTCAAGGTTGCATGGGATAGGAACAAGGGAATCTTAGCTGGGATGCCATGGGGGAGGGAGCCAGAGATTGATCAGGGTCTGCAGTGACAGTACTGACGGGACAAATGGGCAGACCAGGTGGGCCAAATGGTGCTTGTCTGCCATCAAATTCTATATTTAGCTCTAAACAGAGTTGTTTCATGAACCCATGCCACGGGCACTGCTCAATGGCACACTAGAACAGAAACTGGAAAGTCTGGCATCAAGAACCGCACTAAACATTCAGATAAAAGTGCAAAGATTCACTGAAGGCACATACCATAGCTAATATTCCCCAATACAGTTCACCAGCATTTCAAGCAGACTCTGCTCTTTTTTCAAGGTGTAAGCAGCCATAGATCAACTTCCTGCTTTTATAGCCAGGATGCAGTTAAAGTGAGAGTGCATCATTGCGATTTACTGTACAACACAGTCTATACATGCTGTAACAGACAGCATTTTTACAAAACAATTCAGAAGTGCAAAATACATGCTGTGCAAATGTTTAAGTGCTAAATTAAATGCTAATGTATGGCTGAATAGACAGACTGAAACCATACAAGAAACATATTAGAAAATCTGCAGCATAATAAATTGTACATTTTCAGGTTCAGGATTATTACAGGCTATGTACTCATATTGTTTCCAAGAGTCATGAGTTAGTTTCATTCTCGCAGATACATGCCTGTAAGGAAAGCGCACACTCATTTCAGTGCATCTAACTAAATAAAAGGTTCAGATTCACAATACAGAAACAAGGATACAGTAAATGAATGACTGGACAGTACTCAAATTGCAGACTAGAAGGAAAATGTTAAGACATCATAAATTTGGAAGACTGCATAAAATAGGGAAAGGAGAAGATGGGGAGAGAGGATCAAATGTAATATTCCATAGATAAACTGTTTCAATGCCAAGTTTCTTTAAGAAAGAGGACAGAAGAAATATTTCATTTAGACCTGGATACTATGTTACTTTCAGTTGGAATATCCAAAAAAGCCTCACGCCTCAGTTTGCTCTCATGGTCACCCCCTCTCACACCAACTTTTGGCTTTTCAGTGCCCTGAAACTGAAAACAGTGGACTCGTTCATTTTTACTAACATGATTTTTCAGAGCAATCTCTGGGTTTTGTAGATAAAGGTTATCAGTACTCAAAAACAATTGAAACTCACAGACTCCACAATATTCTAAACATACTGCTTTCTTTATTGCTTTCATAGCATGGCATCTGTGGCATAATACAATTACCTCCACATGACTGCCACCTCTGTGCTTCATGCCTTGGAGCTTCCTCAGGAGGTACTTTCTGGGTCCAGTTTCTCAATTGCCCTCATGTGCTCCACCACCTGAATCTTGAGACTGCATTTTATTTTGCCACCATAAAATAACTTACAAGTATGGAGGGTCATGTAAACAACCCCACTGAGTCAAAAGTGATAAAATTGCTGGTTTTGCAGATCTTATCCCCTTCTCTTAAACAGAAAGGTTTGGATTTTTGAATCAGTGGACAATCTTTACATTTTTCACATTTATAGGTACCTGTGGGGGGATTTGGTAGCCACATTTTTTCTCTTCAGGCCAGCACAGTAACTATTAGTTACTCTATCTTCTATATTCCCCCCCTTCTAAACACCATTCTAAGGGTTAGTTCTCCCACCCCTCAAAGGGCTAGCTCTACTTGAATCACTGCCCAATGTCTTTCTGGGATTTGTTTCATCTTTTCTGTGGCATGGGTAAAATATGTGTAATAAAGTTACTCCTGGGCCATGACAAGTTCATTCTAGCATTTCTGTCCTTCACTGTATGGGTCCTCTGTCCCATTTATGTGACTACATATAGTATAACTGGTGTGGGATCCAATCCTGCTTCTTTCTCACTGCCAACATCTACAGTATGTGAGGTTTCACAGTTCCCCTCCGGTGGTTCAGCAATTCCTCTCTGTCCAAGACATTGTATTTACCCTCTCTTTATCCCTAGAAATACAGCTTCAACTGCAACGTCTGTTTTGAAAGTGGTTAGTAAGCTCATTTGAATGTTCAGTGAACCCCTCATGGGTACTGCAATTCCTCTTGATCTTTATATACTGGCTTATAGGATCTTAACTATCATCAGGTAACAGAATTGAACAAATAGGTTATACAGGTCACATCTGCCAGCTCAGTGTAGAGCATTAGCCCTTTAAACATCTTTGTCTGTGTCCTGTGATGCCTACCAAGCCAAGCTGGATGCGGGACACACACCACCATGAAGTTCACATTGGACGTCTTGACAGAGTGATATCATTACACTGGCTCCTGTCTACCATCATCCTTGCTATAGAAAGGGAACAGTTGACATGAGGATTCCCTCTACCAAGCCTAATCTCTGTGTATACAGTTAATATTGTGGAGCGTGGTCTCCCTTTTCAGCCTAGAGGCAATGGCACACTTTAACAAAAAAAGGCCATGAGATAAATCAAACTATAGTCAGGTGAGCACATAAATAAAATGTATATATTTTTTAAAAAGACTATCTGGAAGGGCTTAATATTTAAAAAAAAAATAAATTAAAAAAAGGCTACTACTGAAGTTACAAACAACAGTGCCTCACACATAATAGAAGGTACTTAAGGTTTTTTAATGGCTATCCACATATTAGATGCCAGTGTTATGTGAGAATTACAGCATAAGAAATGTCAAATACTGTACACCACTAAACTACATATACATATATAGATATATATATATATATATATATATATATATATACACATACATACATACACACACACACACACACACACACATATACAGTACACACACACACACACACACACACACACACACACACACCTTTCACTTTAGGACTCTAGATACATGTCTATTAGAGTGACACTACCAAACATAAAAAATAAATTGACCATTAAAGGTATGTTCAAAAAAAGGAGTATGTTAATCTGAGTTAGCTACATAAAAGCATATAAAAGGTGATGTAAAACAGAGTTCTCATGTTTATTTTAATAACATTTTTTTAGCATTACAGTATGGAAGATAACAACTTATACTTGTCAGAGACATACAGAATTTAAAACAGCAGACACTCCAAAGAAGTTTCAATTACTATAAAATAAATTATTAACTAGTAAGTGTTTATTATATGGTATATAAAATGTGTTGCTATGAGATCTACAAAATCAGTATCTCTTTTTATAGATATATGGAGTGTGTCTTAGGATAATTTGTTTATCTGAAGTAAAAAGAAAAAGAACAGACTTTAAAATGGACATATGGTAGGTTTCTACAGCACCGTTAATTGTTTATGAAATACCATGATTAATTCTGGATATGTTAAGTATATGGAATTCATTTGTCTTTTAGACTTATGTACAACATTCCTGAAGAACAGTGTAAATAATCACTCAAAATGCTGGCTTCACCAACATGGACAGTAAAATAAGAATTAAAAAATAAAAAAAAGTTTGGTGAGTGGGCCTTTTTTCCAACTTACTATGTGGTTTAAGTCTCACTGCTGAAACAGGCTCCTCCCAGTGTCATTTTATATTTGCAGGTACCTGGAACCACACTGGCTGTTTTCCTTACTGCAGAAACTAAACATCATGGACTTGGTATGAAAGCTTGCTCTTGGTTTACCTCTCTTACCTAGGTGAGAGAAAACAATTGGTTTATATTAACATTGCTCATTCTGCTGTCCTTGATGCTGGTAAATGAGTGTCACAGGGATAGATTCCATGATGGCTTCTCATTATAATTTTTGTAAATTATCTCCACCAGATAGTTAATCATTCATGAATGAAAAGTACAGTATATGCAAAATATTCTGTCCTCTTGGCCACAGCTGTAAAGCCCTAAGATGCTATTGCTCATCTCCAAGATGTTGTTAACAATCTACTATTCAGTTTTATTACATATTAAATGTATTACTAGTAAAAATATATATGTGTATATATAGATAGATATAGCTATATCTATATCTGTATCTATATTTATAGGCGCGATTGTGCCCCTGTAGTTAGGGTTGAGTAGGCACTTCAATGTTAAACTCAACATTTTCCACTTTAGTAACTTTGCAACCATTCAATGGATGTGCATGCAGATTGGCATGCACCATCATCCAGGGTAGATCTCTGGATGTGGCAAGTTATGTGCCAGTCAAATGTGTGGTTTCCTAGTTCCGGAGTGGTGAAAAAGTATTTTTTCACTCATTGGCTTTGCTGGGATTTTTCTTTGAACTTGCCTACAGTCCAGAGGGTTTGGAACCTTGGAGTGAAATTATGAGGGCAGAAAGGGATTGGCCACAGATGTGCCTTTTGCTAATCTGGTGAAAAAATCATAAGCCATTTGTGAGTTATTGCATTTTTAAAAATTGTTTATGAGCATGCACAGTAAGCACTAAAAGATAGCTGTATGAAATGAAAAATGCATCTTGCTTTGTATGGGAAATTCCTTTTTCATTTGCTGCCATCTTGTTTCTGTTCCCCCCCCCCACCAAAAAAAAAAAAATATTTGAAACCCACAAAAATGTTATCCTGAAGAGAGCCCTGAACATCTGTTTGACTCATTGGGACCTCAGATGGATGCTGCACTTAAATGTTGAAAATATTATCGCCACATGTGTTTTTTGTTGCATTCTGCATCCTTTTTCATGACCACGTGATATGAAAAAAGAATCATTTTTGTATCATGAGTCACATATCATGAGTCAAGGATCCTTTTTCATGATTCGAGAATCCTTGCCTGTTTTTTCATTGCCAACCAGCATACTGTAATGTTTTGCCCTGGTGTCTTGTGGCACCCCCCCCACCCTTCAAAACCCATCCCGCTTTATTTCCCCTGGTGTCTAGTGGCATCCCTCACCTTCCCATGTCTCTGCCCAAAATATTGTGGAGCCTGCTTATAAGCACACCCTATCTGCCAAAGAAACATTTTCTTATAACCAGGCTGTTCTTATATATGGGCTTATTATATTAGCAGTAACTGAATACACAATGGTGCTTTTGTAGTGCAGAAATACCAACTGCGAGCACGGTTACTCAGTTATGATTGTAAATAGCAATTTAAAATAGTTAAACTATTTCAAAAAAAGTTTACAAATAACTGATCGACTGAGTCGGCTGCTGACTGTGAGCGGGAGAGCGTGTGTCATTGAGCTGGCTGCAATAAAACATCTCTCCATTGAATGCACCTCTTTTGTAATGTTTCTTGGTAACAAAACTCCCGTTGTGATCTAGGGTGATAGCAGGTCTGATAGAATAATGGTACAGTACAGTGCTGGATGTAAGAAATGGGACTGGTGTGGTCGAGTGGCAGATGTGGAAGTAGGCTGATGGGTGAAGTCAGCTGCGATAAACAATAAACGAGCCATGGAGTCAGCTGTGATAAACATCCTGATCTCCTCCCATTAGCCTTGTGGGTCTCTTATGGCTGCCTTATGAATCACTGAACTGAAACAGGGGATCTAAGGTCAGGAAGCCAAGACTGGGAAATGAGCAGGCAAACCGGTGCAGCAGGAGGAACAGCAAATCCCTGCAACTGTTCAGCGTAATGGGTTTAAGCGCTGACAGCAATTAGCAGCTCATTAGAACATGGCTGTTACTATAGGGATGATAATCTTTTTGTGTAACAGCTCATCAAGACGCTTGCCAGGACAACATTTCTCAACATATTTCTTGCCTCAGGCATCCACCTTGTATGGGCTGCAACCTCCCTTGTATCTGTTGCATATGTACTGTATTTTCTTTCCCTGGTGTCTAGTGGCACTCCCCACTCGCAGTTCTTCTTCATGTTTAATATATTACTCTGGTTTCTAGGGGTACTCCCACCCCCCCACGCACACACACATGCAGATGATGTCTGTTATCTGAAATAAAGAAAACTGTCCTCAATGTTTTGTTTAACAAATAAAATGGCCCCTCACTGATCAGCATCACCCCAATCTCCCACTCATCACCCACCACCCCACACTCCCCAGTACACTCCCACACACCCTTGCTCACCTGAACAGGTTCCAGGTTCAAGAGTTACTCTTCGCCCAAAGACAAATCTTGCTGCTGGAACCAGTGACTGCAATGAGAAACTAAGGTAAATGTGGTTCAGCGTATTTCAAAGCGGGTTTCAACTTTTATTCTTAACTCAGTCATGTTTGAACATTTTCACCCCAAATTTTCAACATAGCCTTTTGGGGACCCCACCTCATGAACAATATGATTGTCATTATGCAACTCCCACCCAAAAGGTGATTTCTCGATTGCTTGGCGGATTCACCTTTTGGGCAGGATTTGTGTAATGACAGTCACACTGTTCATGAGGTGAGGTCATAAGAAGGCTATGTTGAAAATTTGGGGTCAAAATATGTAAACATGGTAAAGTTATGACCATTCATTGAAATTTTGCTACACATGCTCGTAGCTTTGGAAATTTTAAAGTCTTTGATCCCAAATTTTCAACACAGACTTCTTATTACCCCACCCCATGTACAACACAGCTGTCACTTTTCAAATCCTGACCAAAATGTATATTTGCACCTCTGGTGAGGAATGGCATTGTAGTTGTGTGGACTTATGTTTTGGCAGGGACTTGAAAATTTTCTGTACCAGGTGCATGAGGTGATTTAATAAGATGGCTATGATGCCAATTTGGTCACTGTTGTCCTATAAATGAAAGCGCATGACTCTTCCACAGTGGCACATGTATGCGGATCTATGGAGGGATGGGAGTACAGGACCCAAAGGGCACTGCCCACCTACAGGCAAATAAAGATACAATTACTATAACTCAAAAACTATAGATGGGTGGGCACTCAGGGCCTACAAATAAGGCTATGATTACGCCATCTCAAAAAGTAAGGAAATTATTTGCAAAAAATGATGTTAATGCATCAAGTTAGGGTTGAAAAACTTTTACTACAAGGAGGCCCAAGTCAAGAACTGGAATGATGGACGTAAATTCTGGGAAAACCTAAAAGAGGTCACCGGACCTGAGCCCAAAACAGCCCCCACCATTTTCAGCATTGATGGATCCCCCATTCTTGATCCAAAATCTATAGCCAACATCTTCAACTTTGCTTTCACCGGCCTCTGTAATGTCCTCCCTACTGACTTCTTCTCCCTCACCAACCCTGCTGCTCCTTCACAGGCCCCAGTGCATTCCCCTTTTCACTTCAAGACTATTGCTATCGGGGAAGCCAGGAAATACCTGCATATAGTGCTCAGTAAGGGGAGATACAGTGGAAATAACCTTGATCTGAAACTAATCTCACTATCTCCGGAAGAAATCCTGTCTCCCCTTACCCATATCCTCAACCTATCACACTGTTTCCCAGTATTCCCTCAAAAATGGAAAGCCACAATAGTTACCCCTGTGTACAAGAGCAGGGATCAGGCCATGCCTGAGAACTATAGACCCATCTCTATACTTCCACCACTCTTGAAGGGCAACTTGTTGAATACCTGGACAAACATAAGCTCCTATGCCGTGAGCAGCATGGCTTTAGGGCAGGCACAACACCACTACAGCCCTCCTGGAACTCATGGGCTTCATCCATAACTCTCTCAATCTTGGACAGCTTGCTGTGGCAATCTATATTGATCTAACAAAGGCCTTCAATACGCTCAATCATGCCCTCCTAGTTGATCAACTCACTGCTACAGGCCTTGCCCCTGAGGTGGTTGCATGGTTCTGCAGTTACCTGCACTGCCGCTCCCTGCAAGTCAGGATAGGTACTGTCCTCTCAGACAGCAAACCTGTTTGCTCAGGCATTCCTCGGGGGTCAACACTGGGTCCCCTCCTGTTCAGCTTATTCTTGAATTACCTCCCCCAGGCCAGTCAAGACCACATCCTCCTTTATGCAGATGATGCAGTTGTCCTCTCAAATGGGTCAGACCCCAGTGCCCTTGAGCAGCAACTACAGAGCAACTTCACCAGTGTAGAGACGTGGTTCAAAGATCATAAATTGGTAATGAACTACAAGAAAACAAAAAACATGCAGTTTTCCAGCTCTCTAAACACAAACACTACCCACTATCAATATGCAATAGTGGCAGGGTTTCCCTTGAACTTGTTCAACACTTTAAATATCTTGGTATCACTATTGACAACTTGTTCTCCTATACTGTCCACATTGACAACATGGCCAAAGCTTTCAACAAGTGCATAGAGCTACTTTATCGTCACAAGCATAGCCTATCCCCTGAAACCCTCAGCATTGCTGTTCACAGTTTTGTGGGTTCCCTGGTGGACTTTGGGCTGCCTATATATGGTTCTGCCACAGATACTGCTCTCCAATGCATAAAAACTGCACTCAACAAAGCCTGCCGGCTCCCCTTAGGTGCGTACCAACTGACTCACACCTGTGATCTCTATGTCAGGGCACACTGGCTCACACTCAATGGCTGACTAAAATACCAATCCTGCCTTCTGGCCAAAAAGATCTGCTTTGACCAGCTACTACCAGGGGTCCAACAACTTCTGGTTCCCAGCAATAATCCATGGCATACCCGTAACTCCAGTCATCAGTCCTTTCTAACTCCGAAATGCCGAACATCAAAGACAAAGGCACTTTGCTTACCGTGCATCACTGTGGTTCAACTCCCTCCAGGAGAACATTGTGCGCCTGCCCACACTGGGTACTTTCAAAATGAACTTGAAGCTCCTTATAATATGCGAATATCGGTGTACCTGCCATTGCTAGCAACACCTTTCCACCCATCACTACTTCCATCCCCTGCCCCCTCAACCCTTCCCTCTCTCCCCTAAGTAGGCCCTCCTGCTCCTCCCACACACCTAGCACCCTCTCCCTCTGCCTCCAGTCTAGTCACCTCCCTCTGATCTCTACTGCTATACTGATAGTACACTCTCCTTTTGCACATCGCACTAGGGCTCCTCCCCTTCATCCCCTTTCTTCTTTACCACTTAGCAACACTCCAAACAACCTCTTGTTTGCTGACAACTGACTGGTTTCACTGTTGGGCACTGTATATTTTCTGTTTTCCTATGACCTGTACTGTGTTTGATATAGCATCCTGTTTGTTTACCTTTGTATTTCTGCAACCCTTTGTATAATTTCACCTATCTGTTGTACTGAAATGTCCTTATGTGGAGCCTATGTAAAGAGCTCTGAGCTCAAATGATTTTCCAAGTACTGAAATGAATAAATAAATAAATTATTAAAAAGGATATCATGCCATAAAAATGTGGGAAATACTAATGTTAGGATTTCAACCCTAACACCCCACCCCACCCTGCACACACCAACAGGGGTTGGGGGTGTGCTTTGGGGATCATCAGTTCTAAAGCTCACCCCATTCTCCTATACTGTATCCATCTCAGCTTATTTACTTATGGAATATGGTAAGCATTATGGCCGATGACCCCAAGGTACACCCCCAATGACTGTTGGTGTGTGCAGGTGGGGTGTGAAGTTAGTGTTGAAACCCTAACATCACATTTCCCTCCTTTTTACAGTTAGATATCAACCCTAACTGATGCATTAATGTATTTTTTTTGCAAATAATCTCTCTCTCTCTATATACAGAGTATATATATATATATTTTATAGTGGCACGGTAGTGCCACTATAGTTAGGGTTGAGGAGCCATTTACATGTTAATCCCAAACTTTTGCACCTTAATACCTTTGCAACTGTTTGACAGATTTGCCTGAAATTTGGAATACTCGATCAAGACTCGTATGCCTTGGGATCTGCTAAGGTTCGTACCAGTTGCCTATACAGCTGTGGAGTTATTAAGCATGATCAGCTCATGCATTTATGCTTTTCTGGAATTTCACTGTCATCTCTACAGGTTGTACGGTTTGCGCGACCGGTCCGAAATCTTCAGGGAACGTGCAGCCGGGGTCCCCAATGTGTCTTTTAAAGATTTTCATGAAAAAATATTAAACGGTTCAAAAGTTATTCAAAAAACAAGTTCCCATTATAAGTCAATGGGAAAAGTTAACAAAAAGTTTGATAGTGTCGCAAATGCAGTTCTTACTTTTGCAAATGGCCCTTTTACTGTCACAAATCTGCCATATTTTTTTCCAATTAGTGATCAGAAAAATGCTTGGCATTTAAAATTGTGACCCTCTAGCTACCTAATTATTTTTGTATTCACCTAGTCGGACCCTTAGGGTGCTAGCCATGTCTCTATTTTGGCATAAAACACCCCAGAAATATGTTTTTCAAATTTCTGGAAAAACTACTTTCACAAAGTACTGTCGCACTTGCGACACTGTCGAACGAATTTGCGAAAGCTTTTGAAAACTTCAACAGTACTTTTCTAGGCTGTGGGAAAATGACAGCAATTCTTTGGCACCCTGCTGCAAAGGAACGGTTTGGTGTTTTGGCCTGAAATTTGGAAGGAACGCAGCAGACATCTCACAGATGTGCCTTTCAGTGTCTTGGTGGAAAAATATTACATGGTGACAAAGTTACGGCACTCCAAATTTGACACTTTTTCCCATAGGATAACATTAAGGTGTCCGACGCATTACAGGAATCCTTTGGCGCCCTGCTGCAAAATAACGGTTTGGTCTTTTGGGCTGAAATTTGGAGGGAACACAGCCAACATCCTACAGATGTGCCTTTTTGTAGTTTGGTGAAAAAATATTACAGGGAGCCAAAGTTTTGTAATTCTGAACTTCTCTTTTTTCCCCATAGGGTAACATTATGGTGTTTTCAGGGCTCGTATCTCAGAAACGGTGCTAGATATGGACTTTTTGTCAGAATAGTGCTTAGCCCCCTGGTGGGGGCTAAGCACAAAACTAGTCAGGAAAGTCATAAATAATATGACTTTTAAATTTATTTTCTATGTCATATGGTTCCTGAGATATAAGCAATTTAGTATTCCAACTCCTCATTTTCTGCTCTGTGAACCATTATTATGCATACATTCTTTGTACTCACTGTCTTTCTTTATGCAGCTTTTGGGGAAAACCAGCCTGTGCGCTTACATTACTGTTACCATTACCATTTTTGCTTGTGGTTCCGTTCCCGTTTCACTTACCGTCCACATCTATGCCACCATGTGCGTTACCCTTTGCGTTTTCATTTGCGCTTGCTTTTGCATTGTTTTTAACATTTCTGTCTACAGTACTGTTTCTCTTTCTGTTTCACTTTGCGTCACCATGCACATTACTATTTGCATTTGTGGGCACAATGTTACTATGTGACAAGACATGATGTGGCCGAAGCATGGGGCCCTTCACTGCCGCATTACATTCACTATTTCTCATTATCATTGTCAAAAAGATGGGAAATTAGAGGCAAAAATCTCCATTTAATGCATTAGTTAGGGTTGTTCCACACTGACAAAAGCGAGGAAATTCGGTGTTAGGATTGAAAGCCCCCCTTGGCCCCCCCTGCCTACACCCCCAACTGGCATTGGGGTGTGCATTAGGGTTGTCAGTTCTAACTCCTACCCCATTCTCCTACACCTCTGCTTCTTTACACATGTGATGGGGTGAGAGTTATGGCCGACAACCATAATGGACCGATGCGGTTGGGGGTGTGGGCTGAAAGGAAGGGGCTTTAACCCTAACACGAATTCCTCACTTTTGTCAATGTGGAACAACCCAACTAATGTATTAAATTGAGTTTTTGCCTCTAATAAATATCTATCTATCTATATATAGAGGATACATGATGGCGACTGTGGAATATGGCAAATATTTGCATGAGTGCAGAGTGAACTGTGATAATATCACGGTGCAAAGAGCACAGTGATAATAGTTACTCTGCATGATGCAAATGTTTGCCATATTCCAATGCATCCACATCATGTGTGCAATTTATATACAGGGTTAGTACATTTTAGGAACAGTTTTTTCTGTGTTCTCTCCTTGTTTACTTTATTTTCGTAATTGGGTAAGTTTTTTTTTTGGGGGGGGGAGACCTGGGAGCACTGGGCAGTTAAGTGATTTGTTCAGAGTCACACTGTATTGAAATGGAAGTTGTGAGAATTAAACACTGGTCTGGGCTGCTGGATGTAGGAGTTGGTTCATTGCTTGTTACTGTAACCTCTAGGCTATACTGACAGCACTGTTTGTGTGTGATCTGAGTGTGTGTGTGTAAGTGTTTCTGAATAGGCTGGGAGTGTTAGATAGTATGAGAAACAGGTGCATGTGATTTGCAATGATAATTGTGTTACCTGCAGCTAGGAGTGAGAAACAGACTGTGTATTCAGTAAGCTGCAGGCTTCATTGAGACAGAGAAACTGTTGCAGTCAGCACTCAGAAAGAGAAACTGGTTTATGAAGGAGGCTGGTTTGAAGATTAGAGCAGCACAACAGTGTGCTAGGATTGTCAATAACTATGGGACACAGGTGATTGTCTTTTACAATGCTAATTGAGTTAGTTGCAGGATTCAGTGAGAAAGAGAAACTGTGAAGCTATTAAATGCAGGCTGCAGTGTAGATAGTCTGACTCTGGTGACATCACCATTGTGAGTATATTTGCTGGTGATGTAGACACTGTGGGTTTATCAGAAAATAAACCCACAGTGTCTATGTCATCGCAGAGATATTCCACTGCAGTGAGAATACATGTTTTTATTGTCAAGGTTACATGCTCACCCCTATTGTATAAATCTACATATACATCTCTGTCTCTGTCTCTATACACACACACACACACACACACACTGTATATATACATATATATATATCTATATATATATGGGATACATGATGGGCAGGAGTGTGATATGTGAAAATATTCGTACTACTGCAGAGTGACCTCTGGATATTTCACGAGTGCTGAAGGCACAAGTGAGATATCCAGAGTTCACGATGCAGGAGTGTGTGAATATTTTCACACATCTCACGAACTGCACATCATGTGTGCAACTTATACAATAGGGTTATCTGTTGTATAAGTGCAGAAGTGTATGTTTTGTAGTAATAATTTGCTGTGCTGTGAAAGCAGATGAGAAAAAGACCATTAGGCCTATTCTGCTGGCATTTTAGTATGTTAGTATGCTACAGTATGTGTTTTGAGTTGTGTCCATTTTTTATGAATGGGTTTCTTTATGGTCTATTTGGTTGTGGTTGTGGACTGGTTGGTAACTTGTTTTGTATGATTTTCTTGGATAAATGAGGTTGGGTGGGAGTGGTTGTGTTCTTCTGGTTGGTTGGTCTCTGGTGATCTGTGATAGGTGGTTGTGTTCGTACGTGGAACTGGATTGGTTGTGTGTGTTGTAGGGGGTGGGATTTACAGTCTTCTGGGTTTGGCGTTCATCTCGGTTGATGTGGAGTGCTTTTTGGAATTTATAATGTATTTTGTTTTATTTTGGGTTTGTTATTTGTGTTTCATATCATTTATTTCACTTGTTTTGTTGCGCATTGTTTATTTTCAGTTTTTGCCGGTTAATGTCACCACCTTTTTTTCTGGTTTATTTCACCGGTTTTATATGTGTGGGTTCAGGTAAGTGAGAACTAATGTATTTGGAACAATTTTTTCAGTGTGGTTCACTAAGGTGAGAAGTTATTGTTCCCGATTCCAAATCTGATGTTATGATCTGTCTTTTCTTCTTGGGCTGAGCATCTTCAGTAGGAGCTGGAAAGTAAAATATATAGTTATGAGTCATTTGCATATTTGTGCATTTATTTCACTTTCAAAAGCATGTCTTCAAAATACTGTACCTTGTATTAAGTTGAAAGTTATGGTGTGTGCATTAATAGTTGGGTTTTGAAAGCAAGCAGGGAATGTGTTCATCCATGCACTTGACGGAATATTCGCAGTGATATGTTGATGTTGTTCGGAGGTTGATGGCACTGCTTCACATGTTTCTCTATTTGTTGAAGTACATGGTTTAGGTTCGAATTCACTTTGCACATATGTACTGTTGTTGGTTTGACTTGTGCAGCACTTGTAGTCGCTTTAGGTTTGGTAGCACTTAATAGCTTTGATATGTTCTTTTGCTTTTCGTCATTGATTTTGGAATAGTCGTTTAACGACTGCAGCTTTTTGTGTCCTAACATTTGAATTATGTCATTTCCTGGGATATCACTGTTGATCAGTTTCTGAACCAAGTGCTTTCTGATCGAGTGATTACTCAGTTTTTCATTTGTTTGTAAGTATGTCGGCCTTTTCTACCATATTCTTAATTTTACTTTAGGTGCTGACACCTAATGGCTGATTTTTAAACCACGCAGTTGGGTAGTGAGCTGTTGGTGTGTGGTTTCTTGTTAAGAAGAATGGAGCCTCTGTATGATTTGATTTATCAGGTCTGCAGCATTTGTACAGGATACAGTTTTTGGTGGGACATTTTACTGGGTCGTCTATTTCATATGCCTCGGCTTTAAGATTCTTATATCCTTTGGATTTGTTCCTTGTCTGGTTTTAGTTTGATGTTCTTTCTAGTATTCAAGGTAGTGGGTGTTTTGTTCATCATGTTTAAGGAGCACATCGTCCCATTTCATATTGCGGGTCTCCGTATTGTCCCGTATGACAAACTGTAGAGTTACAGTTAGCCACATAGTATTTATCAATGCCTGTGGTGTATCTGAGCCAAGTTGTTTCTTTTTGTACAATTCATTTATAATTTTGTCTGTCAACTCGTCTGCTGCTTGTGGCTGGTTGCCTTTTCCACATTCCTTCAGTTTCTTTTGTTTAGATTATAACACTTCTCAGCTTTTTGAGGAAGTTAGTGAATTACTTATTGATTCTGGGTATCTAAGCTCTTTTCGATATATTTCAAAGCTTTGTTGTCTAGATTTTAATGTTAAGGGTTCATATTCAGTGCCATCTGATATTTGACAATTCATGAAGTAGTAGCATAATACTTTGTCTAGTTGTTTTGGTTGTATATTTTCTATTGGTTCATTAATTCCCAAATACATGGTCATGTATTTTTATAAGGTTTGTATGTCAGCTATTGTTTTCGTTTTGTGTTATCCTTTTTTTGCACTACTGATGTAGTGTACTATGGCTTGTTTGTCTATAATTTGTGTTGGTATTGGTATTATTTTTGGTTTGGTTTCTGTACTTTGTGCCCTTTGTTGGTGTAGTTTTAATTTGAGAAGAGTTTCCAGGAGCGGCTCATCATCTAATTCAAATTGACTGCAGCTTTCAGTTATTTCTTGTTTGATGTTGAATGCTTTTTCTGTATGCTTTAATTTTAATTTGGTTTTCCTGTGTTGTTCTCCAGTATTTAGAGTACTGATGTTATTTTTCCAGAATGCCATTTTGTTTTTTTGATGTTTTTTTTATGCTTCTTTTTCTTTCAGATTTGTTTTCTGGCTGTTTGTTTGTCCGCAACAGAGGTATATTGAGCAGCATGAGTATTCCATGGGAAAGGGTATTTACTTGGTCCAATGGCAGGTGATTTCTGTTAATTAGGTGTATGTGTTTTATGTTTGAGCATCTTTTTAGGTTGTCTGCAGCAACGTAGGCAAGATGGTGATATTTGTTAGTGACGTATGCTCTATGTGTATATTTGTAAGATGGTATCTCAGTGCATACCTCACTGACTAGTTATACAACGGGGGTGAGTGATATGTGTTTTTCTTTCATTTGTCTTATCAGCTCATCCATATTGTATGTAAGTGTATACATATACACACACACACACACACATATATATGTATACACACACACACACACACACACACACACCTATATATCTATCTCTATATCTAGTTACCTCTTTATCTATCCAGCTATCTCCTTCTATATCCATCTACCAAGCTATTTATCTCTCTCTCTCTCTCCCTCCCTCTCTCTCTCTATATATATATATATATATATATATATATAGCCATCTCTATCCATATCTATCTGTCTCTATCGATCTCTCCATCCATCCATCCATTTCTATAATGCTGTTTTCAACACCAAATAAGTTAAAGGGGAACAGTCAGCCCAAATGATCTCACATTCAAGTGTGGGTCTGGTCCCAAAGTGCACTTTGTGGGAGAAAACATTTTGGTTTACTTACTATTTAATTTAGTGTAGTAGATTATATCAGACTAATACTTTCACTTACTTATTGGCTGACATCTTATTTTACTACAAATCCTCATAATCCTCTGCAGCTGACATCAGTGCAGTAGGGAGCATTGGGGAGATTCAATAGAATGCAGTACATGTTGGAGCTTTCTTAATCTCTAATCAGATGTTTTCCAGGACTGCTTTTCTTCAGGGGTCAAGTACAGTCCTCTGTGACTGTACATAGCCCATGGAGGACAGCAGGACCACCAAGCAAAAGATCAGAGATTATATAAATTCTAGTATGCACTGCAGGCTATTCATTTTCTCACTACTGCCTCCTGCACTGTAATCTATAGGGGATTCTTATATTTGTAGTTACAGAAGATGTCAGCCTACAACTAAGCAAAAGTAGCCTGATGCAATCTACTATACAACACTAAATAGTAAGTAAATCAAAATGTTTTTGCACACAAAGTACACATTGGGACCAGCCCCATACATGAGTGTGGGGGTGGGGGGCCCCTTGGTGGTGACTGTTCCCCATAAAAAGTCATGAACAGATAGTTTCTCAGACAAAAAAAAAAAACATTGATTGTGAAATAAATAGAACATGTCAACAGAAATAAATACTTGGGTGTATAGGCAGACAGCATTTTTAAATCTGATTGCATGTATTAAATGTATATAATGCAAATAAAACCTGCACAGCCTTTCTCAGAGATTCAGGCCTTATCTCTAGTATCAGGTTACTTGGTTACTTTGTAGTGCAAGGCGAAAGTAGGCTGAAGGCCTTTTGGGATTGTCTCCATCTCCTAGTGGATGCATTATTCTCTCTTAAGTCTCAAAAGCAAGCTTTTTTTTTTTTTTAAACTGTTTAAAAACAATAAATCCAGCAGAACTTGGGGCAATTTATTCCATCCTTTTGTTGATCTTAGTAAAATTATTATCTTTTTTTTGTATGTACCATGTGGGCACCAAGCTTCTTTATTGTGTGACCTTAAGTTTACTGTTTTTATGCTGTATTCAAGACCACTCTGGGACAATAATTTGGGGTGTTGCACTATTTTAAGTAGCAGTAGTAAATCCACCATTGTCTTCTCTCCTCTAGACTAAACAGACCAGTCTCCAAATAATCTCTCCCTGTCCATCATCTGCATTAGTACTTGCTAAATTATTGATCCCAGATGCATCACTGCCACATGAGACAGGAGGCATTGTAGGAAAAAGAAGAGCAATGAACCATGCTAAGATGGAGATCCCCATGGGCCATGTAACTACCACATAACTAGCCGGCTATTAGAAAAAAAACTCTTAATATCAACCAAGGGAAGGACACACCAGAACTATACACATAAAACACTCTGCACAACATGTTTTTGCAAATTTTGACTGTAGTACACCTTTAAGCTGCTTTGCTCTGAAGGTAGTAGAGTATCAGTTGTACCTCATATACTCTATGGGTGAGCCTTGTCACACCTGAAATCAGTTTAATCAGTAAAACAAATGGGTTTGCTTTATTGAGTGACTTTAAGGACAGTGCCCTGAGCCCTTGGAAATTGTACCAGATAAACAAACGTTTACTTAATTTTACATACAGTTACAGGTGCTGGTTTTAGGCAGGGTAGTCTCGGGGAAGGGGGCAGAGAAGAGAAAAAAACAAAACCAGTTGTAACACAAGAGAACCTGTTTGGACAGTCTGTATCGACAACTTAGTCTGTTTAGACAGTAGTACTAATGGGCAGTTTTTGAACATTATACTCTGAGTTGTGGTGGAAGTGGAGGCTTTAGCTGCAGTTAGGGTTTGTGTTATGGTGATGTGCTCTTGTTTTTTCAGCTGTGGTGCAAAATATAATGAGAAGGTTGTTATGGTGTCATGGATTTAGAAAAACAACTGGCAGCCCTTATACAAGGTAAGGGAAAGGCCTGGTGAGAAGCCCTGTTCCAGGAGCAAGTGGCAGCAGACTTTCAGGCCCACTGGAGCCCATAACAGCCATTATCAGGTGGCCAGTAGAGCCCACACTAAAGCAGTAGTCAGAAGAAACTAACTACTCCAAGGAAAGTGCCATCCGGGTCTCACACTCAGCTATGGCCAGCGGACATGGCTGCTCCATGAGCAGAGCCACTGGTGATGGAACTGCCACCAGTGAGATTGGCACCTCCACCTTCAGAGGACCTGGTACTTCCACCCCTGTCTAAGATAGTCAGGAGGACCAGGAAGTATAAGCAGGTAGTTCCTGCACCAACTGATCCTCAACCATTTTATGCAGTTTTATGTATAACGTGTAACTATCAGGACAGCCCGGAAAACAGGCTTTACAAGTGTCTTATCCTGTCTAAATATAAATAAAACTTTAAATTTCAAACTCAACCAGCTAGGTCTGATTTGGATAACTTGTCTGCAGAGGAACTGAGGGCACTTATAAGACCCTGCCAACTATGCCAAACTGGTCTCTTAGGCATGGGTGACCCCCAGAGAGGGTAGGAACAGAGGGCTACCCACCCTCCAGACCCAGCTGAGCATGTGCTCCAGAGCCAGAGAACCCAACCTCATTACCTCTGAGCCTGGGCATACCAAATACTACTGCTGTCATCACTGGTTCCAGTGTTTCCACTGCCCCATCCTTCAGATTTTTCACTGCCCCAGCATCAGGTACCAGTGGTTCCACTGGCACAGCTCCCAGCTACTCTCATTTCCCCAGCTCATCTCCCAGCAATGGCGTGGCAGCCATCCCTGGGATAACCACAGCCAGTTGATCCATTGCTGCTGGGAGATCAGTCCCCATGGCCTCCAGTACATCCCACTCCATCAGGTCAGTGCATGCTAGAGCAGAAGTTTGACTAAGTGTTGACTTTCACTGTTTGCAAGAGCAGACACAACCAGGCACCACTCAGGTGGCCTCAGTGGCAGGGGGTAGCAGTTGGAGGGGATCACTGCAATGGCCGCTCCAACCCAGCTGGGGACACCACAGCAAGCAATAATGGGGTTTGTAAGCTTGGGTGAACTGGTGGGTTTGCATTTGTCAGAGAAGGTCCAGCAGGATTTCATTAATGTGGAGTATGTGGATGTTTTCACATTACTCAACATGCCTAAGGATCCAGAGGAGAAAAAGGATAAAAACAAAACAAAAAAAACAACAATGATGGGGTGAAGATGAAAAAAAGAAAATGCAAGGTGCCAATACTGTGCATGTGGGAAAACTGGGTGGGAGGCCATGTGATATATGCTGGGGTGCTGATGCAAGGTAACTCAGTTATAGCTGCTGGTCTATGGATTTATTTCATTCAGATTATGATGATGCATCCCAATGAGCTCGGAGGGAGGTGGCTGGAGTATGATGAGAAGTTCAGAAGTCATAAACATAACATGGCGAATAGATCATGGATCATGTTGGGCATGCCCCTCCTGTAGACAACAGATATTGGGGGGTGCAACACATGGACAGTGAACTTCCAGTCAGATGACATTGGTCACCTAGGAGGACAACTCAGGGAACAGCAGGAAGGGGGGGTACTGCTTTAAATGCAAATAAGAGATTTCCAAAGCAGAGTCATGCAAATAGAAGCATTAATGCATGGCTTGTGACAGGTCACACCATTTCCAACAGTACTAGAAAGGGACATCTCCTCTGCCCCTTTCGAAGAGGATACAGCAAGGTTCCCAATGCCAATGGGGTGGAGTGAATTGAGAAAAGGCTGAACACTTACCAAACAGTGCAGCTGCCCAACACTCTAGCAGATGGCTTCAGGTAGGAGTTTCAGATCCCACTTGAAGGTCCACAACAAGCTTACAAGGCAGACTACTTGAAATCAGCCAGAAGTGACCAGAGGTCATGCAAGCCAAACTAATAAAAGAAATTTCAGCAGGCTGGGTCAGTGGGCCCTTCATATTGCCTATGTGTTTCCGGCTCCAGTCTCCATTTTAGGGTCAGTCCCACTCCCAAAGAAGGTGCCTGCAGAATTCCAGATGATAAATCATTCATCATACCTGGAGGGGGATTCATTTAATCACAATACTGACCTGGTGCATATGGCAATGTTGTGTATGTTGTTTGGCAATGTCATAGATGTGGTCTGGGGTAGGGCGCAGGGCCCTCTTAGGTAAGGTAAACACAGAATCAGCATTTTGGATATTATCTGTACACCCAGAGGATAGGGAATTTGTTAGACTTGAATTGAAAACAGGGAACTGATACCTGAAGCCAGCTTAAAGGGAAGGAGTGCCATTTACTACTTGTCCTCTCAAGGATAATTAAGTTTGTTCCTTAAATACCTTGGAATAAATACAGACTTAAAAAGGAAAACTACTCCCTCATATCTTGTACATTTTATTTGCTTCCATATTAACAGACACCTCTTTTTGTGCAGCTGTCAGGGATACAGTATATGTGGTTGCTTTAATTTATTATCACTGTTCATACAGGTCCCTGTTATCTATCCTGGAGGCTTCTATTTTCTGGTTGCTAAAATCTCAGTGACCCTGAGAGCTGCATATGAGAACATAATGTGACAGCACTTTTTTTTTTATATCAATAAGCTATATTGTATTTTCAAACAAAACAGTAATCAGTGTAAGACAGTAAGATAGGCAGTAACAATGACATTCATATCAAAGTAAACAAAAATATTAAACAAAACTCCCACATTCACATTATCCCCCCCCTTCCTCCCCACCCTACTGCCTCTGTCTTTCTCTTGAGACTACACAATTTTTTGTTGAGCTAAGGCAAGCCAAAAATCAAAATAACTGACAGAAAGTGCTAAAAGGTAGATGGATCAGGGCAGGGTCTGTCTCTGGCCTGGGGGGAAAGGGAAATTAAAGTGTATAAGGGCTCCCATATAGTGTGATATTGTTGCTGACAATACCTTATAGATGCTATATGTTTTTCAACCATTAAGGCTAGGAGAATTTCTTGATGACACTCCTTGCAGTGCAGCACCGTAGTATCTCTCCTATGGCCAAGCATAATGAGTTTGGCCACTATAGAAATCAGTGCCATATGGGCTTTGTGTATACAGTATTAGGCAGGCCGGGAGGATCAATCCCAGCTAAAACCTCTGGGGTGAATCGGTCCTCCTGGCCTAAGAGAGGATCAAGCGTATTCTTTATGGTATGCCAAAATGAAGCTATTACCGGACAGTCCCACAACATAGATTTTAAAATTCCATCCTCTTTTCCTCATCTGTGACATAATGCAGAGGGCAACCTACCCATTTTGAATCATTCAGATGGTGTAAAGTACATGTTATGAAGTATATGAAACTGTGTTAGACAAAACCTGTCCTGCTCAAGGAATTTATAGAGCTGTCAGAGGATGCTTCATAATTAGGCTTACCAGGATTCAGTTTTAATTTTTTTTTTATTTTAGACCGAAAAAAAAAATCGATGTTAATTTTTTGCCCTTTGTCCTGATTTTTATCAGTGAAAGATGCAATCAGTGCATGAAATTCTGCCCTTTTAATGATATTTTTGGATTTTTTCCGATGTGAGTACTCAAGCACAGAGAGGTTGTGGATGTGTTGGGGCTCACTGGCTGGACTGTAGATCAAGGCATCCAATCGGATGGCTGCTCACCAGAGTTAATCCTCTGCTCTGTCTCTTAATATAAAACAAATACTGTATAGTGACAGTCCTCATCCCTTCATGAGGATGGCTGTCCTCTATCCTAGACAACTTTGATATTTTTGGTCAACAAGTAAAATAAAAATGAGTCCTAGCAGTGCTGCACAGGAAGCCCCAATACTGCCACCTGTCCAGACCAAAGATGTGACCTTAGCTGCTGCTTACATGCAGCACAACTAAGTAGTTTTTGCAGTAGCCAAAAGAGTGAACAGCTTGTTGGGGGATCCCCTGTCTCCACTGCTGACCTCAGCAGTACTCGTTGGTAGAAGCTGGACACCATCCACTGGGAACAGAACACTGCTGAGGGTTCTAGACTGCACAGTATACTACTGAGTAGCAGGTATGGCTATTCCTTCTGTTACCTGCTTTGCACCACACACTGCCTAATGAAAATAAAGTATCATCAATATTTTTCTCCCCTTTTTTTACTACAATGCAAAACAAAAATAGATCAATAGCAATGTTAATTTATTTGGTTTCAGGACTTATTGCAAATTCACTTTTTATCAGCAATTACAGATTTAAATTGAATTCTGGCAAGCCTATTCATAATGAAGAGCAATCATCTGTTGCCATCAAAAACACACCCCAAACAGGTTCTGTGGGTCCAAAGATTGAAACAATTGATAGAGTTTAGACACTGCATGTGGTTGAAAGACCAGTGAGAAAAGAGAATCGGGTACAGTTAAGTCCAACAGAATCCAAAGTTTGGGGCCCAAAAAAGAGGATACAAAGTGGACTATCTGGAAATATTTAAGCAGGCTGAGTTAGGAGTGTCAGCACACTTTACAGTCCACAGTATGCCCTTCTGCTTAATTAGAGTTCAACAAAACAAGTTGCAGCAAGACGTGAAATACCACATTTACCTTCAGTTAGCTTTGCAAACTTTGAATTGTAGTACAGGGGTTTTCCATTTAAACTGTATGTTTCCAGAGAGTGTTTTCAGGATATTTGTACTTTCAGCACAGAGATATATGGTACAAATGAGTATTCTGACATCATGTTCTCATATGCTATTGCAGCACTCATGGACAATAAAATGTCACCAATCATAAAATGGAGAACCCAGGATAGTTACAGGGAATTAGCATGAACAGCGAAAACAAACTAAAGAAAATATATATTCCCAACAGCTACAGAAAAAGACTTGTCTGTTGACATGGAAATAAATAAAATGTACAATATATGAGAGTGTAGTTATCCTTTAAGCAGATAGGTTGAGCTTTAAAGAGATTGGAATGGAAAAAGAAGGTTAGACTATTACTACATTGAAATTGCCAGCCCTCACATAGTTTGTTATGTAGATTACAACATGTAAGTGGAAGTGGAATTAAAACCAGGACACATGTAAGTGTTGTATCTGAGGAGACATGTCAATAAAGAACAGCCCTAGTGACAAAATAATAATTAATATTTAGTTTGTCCCTTTCTCTTGACAGCAACATTTAATCTGTTGGGGACTTGGTGAAGGATGTTTTCCTTACAGTTTCTGATCTACCAAAGAAAAAGCCTCCATTTCTAAACAAGACATTTAGAGTGCAAATAAGCATTTGCCAATGCCGAAAGTTCACTGTTGGTATTGCTGTTGTACATGCCTACCATATTTTTCTGTGTCTATTCATCTGCCTTGCATTTTAAGGCATCACTCTCAACACAAATTTCTTATATTCTTCCAGCATTGGTTTACTTCATTAGAAAAACAAGCTTTGTCAATGCCAAATGTTTGCTTGCTGGTATTGGCATTTGTAGTGCAGGAGTTAGAGAGATGCATAATAGGAATGGCAGTGAAGTACTGAAGTAATACCAACACCCACCCCCACCCTGCAGAGACTGACAGGCATTGGGTGTGTGCCTTTGGGTCATCAGCCATAACACTCATGCCATTCCACCTCACCCCACCCAGCAGACACCGATCGGTGCCGCAGTGTACCTTGAGGTCTTCAGCCCTTATGCTCACCCCATTCCACAAAGAAATAAGTGGAGATGTGTGCAGTATAGGAGAATGGGGTGAATGTTAGGGCTGAAGACCCCATGGCACACCTCAATGCTTGTCAGTGGATGCAGGGTGGGGGTTGAGGGGTGGAAAGGGGTGAGCATTATGGCCGATGACCCCAAGTCACACCCAGCAGTTGTGGGTACAAGGTGCATGTTATGGTTGGAAACCCCAGTGCCCCAGGTGTTTGTTGGTATTTTTGCTCCAAATTTTCAACATGGGCTTTTTGGAACCCCACCTCATGAAGAGTGGCAGTATCATTTTGTTACTCTATCCTAAAAGGTGATTTTGCACAGCAAGAGTGACATTCGGTGCCACAGGAGTGAAAGCACATTTCAGGCAGGATGTGAAAAATGACTGTTGTACTGTTCATGAGGAAGTGTGAAGAATGGTAATGTTGAAAATCTGGAGTGAACATATGAAAAAGTATTAAAGTTATGAGTGTGTGTAGAAACTGCAATGCACACTTGTAGTGCAGTCATTGTTTGGAATGTTTTCACCAAATTTTCAGCATGACCCTTTTGGGACTTTCCCTCATGAACAGTGGCACTGGAATTTCATTAATCTGTCCCAAACATTGATTTTGCACAGTGACCATACCATTCTGCACCATAGGTACAAAAAACACATTTTGGGAAGGATGCAAAAAATGACAGCTGTACTGTCATAATGGGGTGTGAAAAAAATGGCAATGTTGGAAATTTAGAGTGAAAATCTTAAAAATTGATAATGTTATGAGCATGCATACAAACTGTGCAATGGACACTCATAATGGGTAGCCTGTGATGTGGGTGACTGTTTGTCAGAGACTGGTCATAAGAGTGATGGCACAACGGTGCCGACAATGTGAGCGACCCGGGATTTCCCCTCTTTCCCTGAGTTGTGCCCCCCCAGAGTAGGAATCCTAAGTAAGGAGGTGTGGGAGTGAAGCCCCCCATGGGGGTGTGTGGATGGTGAAGCCCCCCGCATTAAATGACATACTGTTTTTTTAGTCACCCTGGTGGTTTTGTGCCATTCCGTGGGTCGCTGTCCTGCAGTCATCCTTGTCACATAGCACCCTCATAATGCTGTAATTTTGGGGTGTTTTTTCACCAAATTTGCAAAAAGGGCTTTTTGGGATCCCACCTCATTAACAGTGGCACTGTCATTATGTTACTTGGTCCCAAATGGTGATTCCATGCAGCGACTGTGAAATCACCTTTTGGAATTGAGAAATAAAATGACAGTGACTGTGTTCATGAGGTGTGGTCACAAAAACCACATGTTAAAAATTTGGGACAAAAACTCCAAAATGTAGCTGAGATATCAACTTAAATTGAACCCCCCCATTGATTGCAATTATCGGGCTTACCATGATCTTCAGTTTGCAGTCGGCTTTTGAAGAGTGCAGATGTGTTCCCGGTCAACAGAAGATTGCTGCTCCTGACCTCTGGAGGTAAGTATGGGTGAGGGGGAGTGTGGGGAGGTGGGTTGCACAGAGGGAGGGTGCAGAGGGCTGGTGGGAATTATGAGGGCCTATTTTCTTTTTTTTTCCATGTTTAACAAAAAAAAAGATGCTGTTGGTCTCTTTTCTTTTTTACGGGTAAACTATTCATGGAGTTCAGCATACAGGGGTGGGCTCCCAGTGTGCCAGAGTGCTAGGGGATGGGATCAATGCTAACCTGGGGATTGGGCCCCCCTCAGCTGGCTAAAAATATAGGGGCTTGGGGGGGTGCATCTAACACTGGGAGTGGGCATCTCGGATTCAGAAACATCAGAGGTAGTTTTTGGCACACTGGGGTGGGCTCCCAGTGTGCCACACTAAAGAGGGAGGGGGATACATGCTAACACGGGGATTGAGCAGGCAGGGGAAGGGGATCTGCTAGCATGATTGTGAGTAGAGTAAAAGTGCCTTCAGGAACTGAATACTCCCAGCCTGTATGGAGCTTAGGCTGTGGCCTATTCTGCATGGGTGGGAGAAAATAAGCAAAAGGAGACAGTGGGATGTGAAGGAGACAGGTAAGGAAAGCACCTCCTCCCTCCTTCCAGGAAGGGACTGATTGGGCGGCGGGGGACGGAGATGTCACCCAGGCTGATTGCGATGCAAACAGCCGTTTTCTGCATGGTGACCTGCAGATGAAAGGAAAAAAAGTCACCACATGATTGGTGCTGCTTTTTCTTTTCAACTGCAGACCACTTCAACCATGATGGTGCTGACGCTATTTTGCCTGATTATTGGTGTGATACTGTCGAGCCCTTTGCAGAGCACTCTGAATTGGACACAGTGTCACACCCCTCAAAAGCCACTATCCCAAGGAGTTTGCAGTGAATGCATAATGTCAGAAAGGAGACTGTATATGAATTAACAGTTGGGACAGAAACTTAGACAATCAAGATCATGAAGTGACTATAATGGCATCCTTTGCACTTGAATCAGACAACAAGCTGGTAACAAAACTGGAGCACATAAATCCCTGGTAATATTTAAGGGATTTACATTTTTAATTTACCCAGATTTCTCATATACTGCTCAGCAAAGGTGTTGACGTTTACTGATGTACCGCCAAAAGATTCTGAAACTAGGTGCCACCGGCCTCCTGAACACAAGCATCAGGCATCCTTGTAGCCCATTGGGCTACCTACGGCCATCTGCAGTTCATCTCCTGCATGCCTGAAGACCACTCAGCACCTCTCTAAATTCCAAGAAGCCTGCTGCCACTGGCCTCCTGGACACAAGCATCAGGCATCCTTGTAGCCCATTGGGCTACCTACTGCCATCTGCGGTTCACCTCCTGCATGCCTGTACACCACTCTGCACCTCTCTGTGTCAAGAAGCCTGCTGCCACTGGCCTCCTGGACACAAGCATCAGGTATGTCCTATACACAGCCCCAGCCTGCACAGCTGCTGCTTCTGCTGCAGAATATTTCGAAAATCAGTGCCTTTCCCTGGAAAAGTCCTCATTGGTTGCTCCTGAGCAGGAGCATCCTGACTGACTGCCCGACAGACTGGCATTTTGCTCTCTTGATACTGGACTCAGCTCTTAGATATTAAGCTAGTGAATTAATGTTGTCTGCCTTCATTCAAACAATTTGGTACTGTCGAAGAAGTATATTTGTTTTTCATCTCCCTCCTATAGCTCAGCTGAATCCCCTACACTTTAAAATACACTTAGGCTCTTCCTTCCCCTACCCTGTCCAGCCCCCATTGGCTTCTAGTAGTAGAATTCTGGAGCCTAAAGCTGTCTAAAACACAGAACTCTCAGAAATATGTCACTTGCTGCTGCTAGCTCTCGCTAAACTTCTCATGAGGGGGCTATGTCCCCTCCTCACACCAGTTCTATTGCTCATGGACTGCTCACTGCGCTATGCCTCCCTCTGCTTTTTGCTGACTTCACCCCTACTGTGGGCCCCTGGATCACACCTGGATAGCTAGATGAGACTGACTTCACCTTCTCCAATCTAATTGCCTGTGCTAGACAGCCCCCTGGTCTATCTGCTGTCTTGATCATAGGTGCTTTCTGTATCCTGTCATAATGGTTAGGAGTTCTGGCCACAAGCTGCATGGTAGGGTCAGCCCCCCTGAGGCATCTCCTATAGCTCTTACTGGTGACTCTAGCCCTCTCAGGTGATATTGAGCTCAACCCTGGTCCTCCCCAACAAGCCTCCTTCTCAGCGGTGGGCTGGTCAAAGGGCAATGGGTTGAAAATAGCCCACCTCAATATCGTAGCCTCCTGCCCAACCTGGCTGACCTCCTTACATGGGTCACTCATCATAAGCCTGACATCCTGGGTACAACGGAAACCTGGCTGAAGCCGCCAACTCTGGCCTCAGCATGTGCACTTCCTGGCTTTGACCTCGTCAGGCAGGACAGCCTGGGAAAAGCAAGGGGAGGTGGTATTCTGGTCTACTACAGGAGTCACCTTAATCTTTTGGTTCTGTCCTGCCAAAAGTCTTTGCATTCACCCTGTGAACTGCTGCACACAGTTTTGTTACTTGGGAACACTAAAAAAACTACCATTGCCTGTACTTACAGTTCCCCTATGGGGGGCATATCAGGATTGTCCTACCTCCTTGACACTGTTGGGTCATTGACTGGGAATAATGAGCTAATGATACTGAGCGATCTCAACTTAAACTGGCTTGGTGGTAATGCTAAGATATATGAACCCCTGCTTGCTGGTCTCCCACTGTCCCAACTCATTAAAGAACCCACTAGGTGGTCCTTCACTGATGGCATGGGCTTCCTCCTAGACTGTGTCCTGTCCAATATACCAGAGAGGATTAGCTCTTCTGGCACTCTTCCTGACTCCATCTGTGATCACTCCCCTGTGTTCTGTGTATGGAAGATCTCCTCCCTGAAAATTCCTCATAAAGTCATCCAAGCTAGAGACTTCTCCAGGTTCGACCTGGGGTCTTTCCTTAATGATCTATGGCTTACTGACTGGTCTGTGATTTGGAATGCCCAGGACTCAGCCTCTGCAGTTAGTCATTTTCTCAGCACCTTTGGTGCACTACAGGATAAACATGTCCCTCTCATCAGATGGAGAGTAAGAGGGCTGCTACCAGGTGGTTGCATGGGAGCCTCCTTACCCTCATGAGGACTAAGGACAAGTGCTGGGCAAAATTCAAGGTCACGATAGACCAGGCCATATTTCAGCAGTATAGGAGGCTCAAGAATGAGTGTAAGAAAGCAATCAGGGCTGCTAAAAGTGAATTCTGCAAAATAACACTGCTGAATTCAGCTAAAGACCCTGTGACTTTCTGGTGGACATAAAGAACATAGTAAGTGATTCCCACAATGGCGAGACCACTGACATGCTCATCGATGGTACTATTTGTAACAATCCACTTACCATCGCCAATGCATTTAACTCATACGTCTCGGACCTGTCTGCCTTCCCCTCCCTATTCTCCTCCTCCAGTGGTTGTAATAGTTGTGTCCACGACCCTGCTCCACAACCGGCTCCTATCTCCTGCCCATTATTCTATTTCAAGGCTGTGATGGCACAAGAGATGCAGAGATTGCTCTCTGGTCTCTCCCCCTTCTCCAGTTCTGGCCATGACGGCATGGAACCTAAGATCCTCCATCTTGGTGCCTCTCATATTGCCTCCCCAATGGCCCATATCTTCAACTTATCCCTAGCCTCTGGGGTCATCCCTGACATATGAAAGGTGGCTAGAGTTGTGCCCATTCTCAAACAGGGCAACCCTAAGATTCTTGACAACTACCGACCTATAGCCATATTGTCTGCTATCAGTAAACTTCTTGAGAAAGTTGTGGCTGGACAACTCATGGAGTGTATTCAGTCTCATGAACTGTTGTCTCCTGAGCAGCATGGCTTTTGTAAAGGGCACAGTACATCCTCTGCACTTGTCACTGTCACATCTGGGTTCAGAGCTGCTATGGACCAGGGTAAACTCTCTGGTGCCATCTTCATTGATGTATCCAAAGCCTTTGATCTAGTTGACCATGCTCTACTGTGCTCTCAACTTAGGTCCTTTGGCTTGTCACCCCCTGTACTCAGTTGGTTCACCAACTACCTACAGGGCAGACAGCAGATGACCAGATACAGTAAAGTGCTCTCAGACACCACTTCTGTGTCCTCAGATGTTCCCTGAGGTTCAGTCCTGGAGCCCCCTGCTCTTTTCCATCTTTGTCAATAATCTACCCGCTACCTCTTCCTACTGTGGGTCCATTCTATATGTTTATGACCTGGTCAACCTAACCTATTCTCAGGACATTAGGGTCATAAACCACCAGCTGAGTGAGGACTTTATGAGTGCCCAATCCTGGATAAAGTGCCACAAACTGTTCCTCAACCTCAAAAAAATCCAGGCCATGATCTTTGGGTCCCTGGCCAAGATAAAGGCCTCCCCTGCCCCTCTGTGTATCACTGGTCTTGATGGTGCTTCTGCCCTCATCACTGACTCCATCAAATACCTTGGGGTGACACTTGACCCTCAGCTCAACCTTGGACTCCATATCCAGAATGTATGAAGAGCTGTTAATTGCAAACAGGGTCTGGCCTATCAAGCAAAGAGCAATCTCACTTCTGCTGCTTGCTTTGCACAGGTTAGAGGTGTGTTTCTCCCCTCTCACTGCTATGGACTCCTCCTGTTTGCTCCTACCTCCAAAGCCCACCTCTCTAGGTCTCACCCACCACTGTGACCTGTATAGTAAGCTTAATTGGCTCTCCTCACCCAATTACTTAAATTTTGTCCTGAACTGTTTTACGGGGAAGGTCCTTGGTACCAGCACCCCCTCTGTACTAGCAAACCTCCTCATGCTGCTGCCTCCTCCTTGTACTCTCTCAGATCCCTGGACCCTGCTGTTCTTAGGATTCCTGCCACTCTCACTCAAATGGGGGACAGAGATTTTGCCTCATGCACCCACAGACTATGGAACTCCCTTTCTGCCCAGGTCCACTCGTCCCCCTCCCATTCATGCCTCTGAACCTCCCTGTGGAATCATTTGAAGCTCTCCTCAGTGTGTGGTTGTCCCAAACCTCCATAATCTTACTTGGTCCCCTGCACTGTACATCCTTCCTAAGGTATAGCCTGCCTGTATGGTTTTGGTTCTGCACACAAGGTATACACCCTATGTATTAGGTATTGCTCTGACTGTGCCCCCACTTTGTGGGGGTCCTATACTGTATATAGTTTGTATATAATGCACTGCTCACAGCCTTGGTGACTTGATGTATATGCTTAGACCATTTGTGTGCACCTACTGACTATGTGATGCTTCTGTTTTCACTGACTTTGTGTAACTGCCTAAAGTGTATCATGTTGTCCTATGTTGTATTTCCTTGTACTCTCCCAGGTCCTACCTGAAAATAGGTAAATGTCTTGTCTAGTATACTTACCTAGTTAACAGAAGCTGAATAAATAAATAATTTCAACTGCTCACGACAGCTAACATTTAAGTAACATATAATGTCAAGGTGCATTTGCTTTTTGAAATTGATCAGATTTCTTCTTTGTTGAGTGGTCAGTATGAAAAAGATGATAAAGATGAAGATGTAGACTCAGAAATCTGAGAAAGAGAAGTACATTATTACTGGAGATGTTGAAGCAGAGAATAATGTGGCTTATAGTTTTATTAAGTAAACCATCTGTTACTAATTTCTTAAGTCTTTTTTTAACCAGATTAATTTGATCAGGTGAACTAAATTGATATTAATTTAATATGTTACACATGTCATCTAATCGGACTTTAGAGTGTAGAAGTAACTGTGTAAATATTCATACAAATGCTTAAAGAGATTGTGCCAGTAGCATAAATTAAATATACAGTGGTTGCTACAGTAAAGTTGTGCGGTAGCGCGGTATACCGAGTGGTGCACAATCGCGGTAACCATTGAATAACATGTGTACCACTACCACACAATGTGCGCAGTACTGTGCAACTTTACTGTAGCAACCACTGTATGCTTTATTTATTAATTAAAGCATTTCACGGGAGAGACATATTGAGCCTTAAATAGCTAATTTCCAGATAAGTCCGGGGTTGGGGGGAGGGGGTGAAAGGGACTGATGCAAGAATAACATAATATATACATATAATATAATGAAACTGAGAATCCCAGTTATAATGATGATATATACAGTAATTTCTAATACAAGAAGAGTAAAAGGAAATATTTCAGCTAAAAAAAAGCTGAAGTACAGACACAACTGTACAATACATATGGGTAGTTGGAGCAGATGCCCAATACTATACAGGTATGATACAAGGTAGAAATGCAGTCAATACACAAGGGAACTGAAGTAGAGACCCAATGCAAGGTGCTGGGTAGGAGGATAAGATTGGGGTTAGGGCTAACAGGGGGGATTAGAGGAGCAAATATGAGGGAAAGAGAGGGCAAGAGAGAGGAAGAGGAGAAGAGAGGAGAGAGAGAGGGGAAATGAGGGTTAGGAAGAAGGGGAGGGGGAAAAGGGGAGCTTTAGCATATTTGCCAAGTAGATGGTGTCATTCAGAGTGGATTAACATGTTTGGTAAGTAAGTCTTTTTTGTTGTTGTTTAACTTTGACTATAGCCTGTATAACAACTTAACTTAGGGCAATCTCTTGCATTATATTAATTTGATTCAAATTTTTCTTGTCATTTTGTTTTCCTTTAGTGCATTCTAACCACTTTAGTCTAAAACTGCATTGCAGGTGCAAGAATCTAATTTCAGTGAAGTTTATGTATTCTTGGAAAGAAGAAAACATGGGGGATGAAGACTTTGATCCAGTTGGTGAGCTGTAGGTAGAACACAAATGCAAGAGAAAACAAGGTCAGGGTAATAATTTTCAACAGTGTGGTAATCTTCAGGAGTGACCTGTAAATGAAATGTAATGTGTGGACTTTCCTTTACAGTGCATCGATGCCTGCTGTACCATCTCATTTAATAAAATATTTAATCATGTTAAATGTTGTATTCCTAGTGTAATGAACTGAACAGCTATTTAATGGAATGATTGAAGCATCTTAAAATGTGTAATGTAACTGGGCTGCTGGTTTCTGCCAGGACAGAATTGTGAATGAGCATTAGGTCAATTGCTGTACTCCTAGTAAGCAAAAAAAAAAAAAAAAAGACATTATATATATATATATATATATATATATATATATATATATAATTTCTAATGAAGTTAAAGATATCATGGTCAAGGTGAAGCTGTCACTTTTAAAAGCTGTGTGATCCAAGGGTTAAGGGCAAATAACACTTGGCAAACACGCATTTTTCATTCCTCCTCAGCTTTTAACCATGTAATTTAAGTCTACAGGATAACTGCACTGCAATTACATGTCTGTTGCATGCAACTGCATTATAATGTAACTGCATTGCAATTGTAGTTACATTGTAACTATAGTGTAGTTATATGACACTTAAAGTATAACATGTGTTTTTATTAATAACGTTGGAAATGTATTATTTGGGTTCAACCACTATTATCTATATGACATAATGACAAAATAGAGATATGTAGCAATTAGCCGAACAACTTCTGCACTAGTGAAACCCAACCACAGTAAACTCATCACATGACATCTCCTCTAACATGACAACCAGACTAAGACTTTTGGCTAAAGTCACTGCATAATAGGAATCACATTCAACAAAACACCACGTCAACTATTAAATAGGAGAAATAACCACACAAGCAAAATTGTATGCAATATTTATTTTTGTTTATTTACTAACATCTCGGATTACGACCTTTGAATTAAAAACTAATTTATAAAGGTTCCACATTGAGAGCAGAAAACATTACAACAGAATTCAGGGTACAATACAAAGGAAAACTAGAGCTGCTTACAGTAAATAAAAGGTTTAGTAAATGCATATACATAGCATCCATCAAAGTTACAGTGTACTATGTAAAAGTAAGCAGTTGGGGTAACAAATAATCATTAAAATGTGAGCATTTAATGAGAGGTAAGGAGGGCAGGAGGAGGGCAGGAAAAGGTAGAAGAGGATGAAAAATTGGGGGAAGTGGAAACAGAGAGTGTTGGGGTAATTAAAGATGGTGGGGAACGGAAGTAGGAAGTTTGAGAGATTGGAGCAGCCCAGAGGGCCTTGTAGTGTAAGAGTGGTGGTGGGGGGGAATGGTTCTAAGGTGGAAGCCAAAGGTAAGAGCTCTGGGTCACAATCTTTGAGGTTAGGAAAGCAGGGCAGGAGGGGGTGGTGTAAGGTGATAGAGTAAGGATGAGTGCAGGAGTCCAGTAAGGTGGGGGGGAGGGTAATAAGTGCTAAGAAAAGCTAGAGAGCCAGGAAGAGGAGGATTAGGTGAGGGCAAATTTATCAGCTGCAGTTGCAGTTAATAACGAGCTACAACCAGCACAGTTTATTTCATATCCACCATGAAAGAAGCAGGCTCACTGTTAGTCAAACTCAAATAAGCACAAAACAGGGAAAATAAGTTACACATAAGATATGAACAACACAAAACAGAAAAATCAAGTTGATTCAGAAGCTGAAATGGTAGTTAATGCACTACAGATGCCCTCACCAATGATTGCTAATAGTGCCCATAACCTTATTCATTATCAAACCTGCTCCTCAGGTGAAACTTCACTTGACAATTATTAGAAAAACATCAAACCAGCCCATCGTATTCACCTAAAAAACAACCTACATCCACTCCTCAGATGCACCCTGTAGAAACCATTACTAAAAAAACACAGCAAACAGCACCACCTCCAGCTACTGAGGTGAAACATCTAATAACCATTATTAGACACCACACCACAATGTCACATAAACACAACCAATTAGACAAAACCTCGCAGATGAAACCTAATTAGTACAAAAACCCCTTCCACCAGATGTCAGCTTACAAAAAACTTCTTCCCTAAAATTCTGCAAGTCCACATGTCTGTACCCTAAATGTCATGGCACTACCAAAATAGGAATCCTTGGCAACTGTACATAGCCCAGGGAGGACAGAAGGACCAGCAAACAAAAGATCAAGGGCCTGATTATCAAACAGTCCAAAGAATAATTCAAAATCTTGTGCTGTCCTTTGCGCTTGCCCAGGTGTCAGAGGTTGCTGTGTTCAGTTGGATAGTGCACCTGCACTATCCAACTGAACATAGGGTAATGTAGAGTCAGTGCTAACCCCATTAGTGCTGCTCTGACATGGAACCAGGATTATGGCTCCTCAATGGATAGCACAACTGCATTATTTGCTATCCACAAAAGCACCATATAAATGAGACCATTGGGCATGCAAGGCGCTATGTGGACATTTTCATGCTCATTATCATTATGTGCCCATACACATAGGCTGCACTGGAGCTTAGCACAGACCCCAGTCCCTGCCCCACACACAGATTTGTTTCCCTGGTGTCTAATGGTCCCTACCCCCACCCAATTCCCCCTCAAAATACACGTTTATGCTTCTCTGGTGTCTAGCAGTCCCTCCCCCCACCCCACGCCTGCCCAAAGTACATATGTATATTTCTCTGGTGTCTAGGGGTCCCTCCCATGCCTGATGCTCCCAAAGTACACAAGGATAATGGTGTCTAGCAGTCCCACCCCCACCCCATGCTCACCTGAAATACACATTTATGTTTCTCTGGTGTCTAGTGGTCCCACCCTCCACCCAATGTCTGTCCCCCTAATGGGGAAACCCCACCATATTTTGTCATGTCTTCCCCCACAGCATTCACCATCCTGCCACTGCTATCTGCTACACCCTCTGCAAGTAAATCTCCCCCCAACAGTGCAACCTTGTCCCCATCCCCAAAATATTGCTCTTTGACCCCCAAGCCTGACTCTTGTTGGTGGTTAGTGTACCCCCTCCCACCTGCAATACCAAAACTCCACCCCCAGGTCCCCCTTACCTAATGGCCAGTGCTGCAGTGAATCAACAGAGAGTGAAACAGCCCTCCACACATAATCTTGGCTACCCACCATCTGACAGGAGCAGAGAGCACACTGCTTAGTAATACAGCCCTATAAATATGCAGCACACTCCCTGCTCCTGACAGACAGTAGGCAACTGAGGTGGTGTGTGGGAGGCTGTGTTGTTCACCATTAATTCACTGTGGCATGGTCAGTCAGCTAAGGGGAACTGGGGGGTTAGTGCCATAGGTGCAGGGGGCACAGTAACCACCAACAAGGGGTGAGCTGAGGAGGCCAAAGAAAAATGTTCAGGGACTGAGATGGGGCTGTGTTGTTGGGGGTCTTATTTGCTGAGAGCATACCGGATGACAGTGGTGGGATGGCAACATCTGTGGGGGGGTTACAACAAAACGTGGTGGGCTTTCCCCATTTTGAGGACAGACATCAGGTGAGGGGTGGGACCACTAGACACCAGGGAAACATAAATGTATACTTCAGGCAGGCATCGAGTTGGGGTGGGACTGCTAGACACCAGGGAAACCTCTGTGTGTACTTTGAGGGGGGATCGCGTGGGGCAGAGGGACTGCTAGACACCAGGGAAACATGCTTCATGTTGGCCTACTAGATACCAAGGACTACTGTATTGTGGCTCCGGGGGCTTGCCGCACTACCTCCCCAACCCCTAAGGTTATGCAATTTATGACAAGGTTTTGGCCAGCAGCAACAGGCCCTTGCATGGCACAAATAGTCTGTGAATCAGGCTGTGCTGATATTCAGGTCCCATCCCCTTCATTTGCATTGTGTCCCCCTCACCCAGTTTGGGTGCACTAACCAGGCTTCTGTGAATAGCAACTCTGCATAAAACCTGATTTGCCAGCTGGCAAAGTTTTGAGAATTTTGGCCTAGAGCTTATAAACACTTAAACAGGCACTGCAGACTTTTGAATCTCCCACTATTGCTGCCCTCCTCTAATATCAGTTGCAGAGGATTCTAGCATTTGTAATCATAGAAAAGCTTGACAGTCAACAGAAATCAGTCTGATACACTCTACTGCTGCAGCAAACTGTAAAAAAAAATAAATAAATAAAATAAAAATGTTTTTGCACATGAAGTGCAAACTGGGACCAGCCCCACACTTGGGTGTGGTGCTCATAGTGCTGACTGTGTGCTCTTAGTTCAGATTGCTCCCCTTTTAAAACAGTATGACTGTTAAATTGTCATGACTAACTTCATTTTAGCATCCAAATCAAAGTGTTCCTGTTTCATCAGCCTGCAGTGGTGTCCAGGGCAAGTGCAGTGTTAGGAGTTTGGGAAGGGAGACAAAGTAACTATGGGGGAGGCTGAGATAAAATCCAGCACCTGCATAACAGATCCTGTCATGCCTCTTAATATTTTGGCACTGAAATGTTGACCACTGCCACTCAAAATGTAGGCAGATGGGGGACAGTGGCTTTAATGTAGGGCACACTGCATGTGTGGAGGCACAAACTCAGAATGTGGGGGATCTTTCCTGATCACAGCCTGGATACTAGTTGGAATCCCCAACAACAGGGTGATAATGACTCACTTGGAGTCTTTTGTGGGGTCCTCATCTTGCACTGCCAGCTATCATGCAATTGAAACTGTTAAAAGGGAACAGTCAGCACCAAGTGCACCACACTGGAGTGTAGGGCTGGTCCCAGTGTCAATGAGCATCCAATGCTCTTGAGTTCTTACCCAGTTAACAAATCTAATATGCACTTTGTTTGCAAAAACATGTTGGTGTACTTTGTTTCTTGTAGTATTGTAGATTATATCAGTCTAATTCTGTTTAGTTCTAGGTTAACTGCTTCTGCAACTATAAATCCCATAATCCCCTGCAGCTGACATCAGAACAGTACTGCAGCAATGGGAGATTCAATAGTCTGCAGTGCATGTTAGAGTTTATATAAGCTCTGATCTTTTGTTTGCTGGTCCTGCTGTCCTTATTGGGTTAAATACAGTCAGAGAAAACTGTACTTAGCTCCTGCATCAAAGCAGAAATGGAACACTTTGATCAAAGATTATAAAAATGTAACAAACTTTGAATGAGCTTGGTAAATCCAGCAGTCATGGGTTTGATTCCCACAAGATCCACTGGCATACTGTGTGACTCTAAGAAAGACATTTAACCTCCCCAGTACTCCTGGGGCACCCCTGAAAACAGGCATGTGTGCCTAGTGGGCCTTACCTGGTTACCAAAGAATTAAAAAAAATGCAGTGTAGACTATTGAATCTCCCAGTGCTGCAGTAGTGCTCTGATATCAGCTGAAAGGGATTCTGGGATTTGTAGTTACAGTTTATGTCAGCTTAGAACTGAACACAATTAGTCTGATAAAATCTATTATACTACAGTAAACACCAAAGTAAACCATAATGTTTTTGCATTCAAAGTGCACATTAAGACCAGTCCTACACTTATGTGTGGGGCCCTTTGTGTTGGCTGTTTCCCTTTAATCTCAGTTGACCTTCTAGAACAATGAAGAAGATTAGCATGAAGACTAGAGACCCCTAAAGTAGGGACTTTTTAAACTTCAAGGACGGCCATGAAAGACCTGCACTAGTCAAGACTGACAAATATAGTGTTAGTAGCAGTAGCCCAGGTCAATCTGCATGATGCTTCAGATAAATTAAACAATGTTAACATCAACCCTTGCTTCTAATACAAAATGTTAATTTTCTTCAACCCCAACAGTTTCAATAATCTCTGCATCAATGATGCTTTTAAAAACTTCACAGCCATTCTCAAAATTAACAGTCCTCAGCAGTACACTGTGAAATATTTCTTACTAGGACATTTAAAAACCAAAAACTATGGACTATAATGCATTCCATAAGTGCCACTGATGACGGAGAACAAAATGAGAAAGATACAGCTTGTGCACCGGAAAGTACTGGCAGATGGCAGATAGAAAGGGTTGCAGCTAATAGAAGGAAGTTCTATACAGACAGAATGGTACAGAAGGCCATAAGATAAAAGGCAGATAAGGGGGCTGGCAGATAATCGAGGGTGCACTGTATATGGAACTCATTCACCATGTCAGACCATTTGGCTGATTACAGTAACATTTCTCAATGTCTGCCATAAAAGGAGGAGGGGTGGAGTTAACCTCCTACTGTCTCCTTCTCTGTATCCGAGACACAGTTTTTTCTTTTTATTTCTTTTGATATGATGCATATTATACTTGTGATCCTGCAACTTGTATTGTGTTAATATTGAAAATAATAAAAATGTATTAACTAAAAAAATAATAAAGGGAGGGGAGAACTGGAGGAGTGCTGTATACATTTCTTGCCCTGCTAACTGGGGGCATACAGTACCAGCCTTTCTGACTGTGCTCAAGCTCTCTGTTTTAGTGTGAACAAAAATGGTATTGTGATTATTATGGTCTCTGTGCATGTCTGATTTTCAGTACTTGCATTTGTATTTTCATCCCTGTGTGCATTTGAACATTTATGTTTACTATGAATACAGTAGTTTTAAGTATTGGTGTACACCATATCCTTATGTTTCTTTATTTATATTTATATTTATTATGATCATTCAGAAAAAAACCTTTGAGCGAGAGCTCTTTTACAAAGGTTCCACATCAGGGTGGAAAAACATATAAAAACACAAATCCAGTGGTTACAGGTTTCGGAACATGTTCGGTTACAAAGGTTCCATGTCATGGAGGACAAATGATACAGAAACACCAGTACAGTAAATACAGATTTCAGGTCATTTACAGTTTTTTCAGGATTAGCACAAATGCAGTGGTTACAGGCAACAGAAGGATACAGTCATACAGGTTCAGCGCATTAGGCAGTTCAATAGTCACAGTTTCAGTGCTGGGTTTAACCCGGTTACACCACTGGGCAGATTTTCTAGCCTTGAATTGTGAGGATAGAATGCAACTTAACCAAGTCCAAGCCCTCGTGTAAAATGTCTTTCTCTAGACACAGTGCCAGTCAGTCCTCCCATAGATTTCTAGTCCTGCATGGGCCTGATATGCTGGTAAACTAGTTTAATAAAAATGATATGGGTCTGAATGTTGTTGCTCTATAGTATAATTAAATCAGACTTTACTCCTGTTAATCGGACAACTGGCAGTTCCCCACACTGTATGAACTTATGGACCCATAACTTCTGATTGTGTAACTGAATATCTCTACATTTAGTCTAGGGGTCTGCATACCTCTATTCTTTTATTTTATGTATTATAGTACCTCCTGTAAGATCATAGAATCCATAAATAAAATGTAAAAAAAAAAACGAACATCTGAGCAAAACAGAGACAGAAACAGAGAGTCTGAGATATGTAGACCCACATGACATTTACACAAACATACACACACACACACACACACACACACAGCAGAAAACAGTAGCTGATATGGTATAGATGATATGCAATGGCCCGACTCATACTATACAATAAACTATTGGGGGCAGGACTGTAACTTGTATGTGGCAGAGTTTCTCCCTCGCAAATAAAGATAAACTGTGCATTTTGAATCAGACCATTGCATATTCAATTTATACAACATCAGCTTACTAGTTATCATTGTTGAAGTCCACCTATTTATGTGAAGATGTAACTGGCTTCTTGTATATCCACACAAGGGTGGGGGTGCTCTGGAGCACTGCAAGCAGCCTGACTCCCTTCCCCATCTCCATTATGATTTTTGTTGGGATCATGCTTTATCCAGTTTGATCTAACTGTAAAGCAGAGGATTACTAGGACACCTCAAAGTTCTAGTGATATAGTACCACTCAACCTTTGTTTTTGAGGATCTGTGATGTCACAAGAGCCTCCTGGTGTTCTTACAGCCCTGTTCTTCACAGTCGGAGGGTTAATCAGTCTATATATGATGCATGATGAACATGTTTTTTGGTGTTGTCAAAAAATTATTCTTAGCATTAGAACTTTAAGAACAACTTCGAACATGTGGAACACAGTTGAGCATAGCAATGAGCGGGAGCTGCAAGTGATGAACTCATAAGAGATTCCTTTCATAAGAAAAAAAAATGTCAGCAGTGTGACCAGCTGAGACTACCAGCAGCAGATGTTGGTCTTTAACACAACCACATGGCAACACACTTAAACATTACCCATTTATAAAATACCATGCTAATCTTGAATTATAAAAAGCAAAGAATGCACCGAAGTGTGAAGAACTTGTTGATTCTCATACCTCATTGAACCTGTGAAAGTCATAGGAACACTGGATCTTCCCTTTTGTGTTCTTTGACATCAGGGTACCTACTTGGTATAAGAATCAGTTTGTTCTCAACACTTATGTGCTATTTTAGTTCTCTATACACTATTATTACATTTCCATATATCAATATACTGTATAACATTTTTTATTTTAGAATTTTTGGTCAGGAACTGCACACTACTGGAAGCTCATTTCCAAGTGTGACCCAATTTCAATGCCAAAAAATGCAAATTTAGGCACATTGGAGTCAAGAATCCCAGGACAGAGTACTACCTGGATTGTATATTCATCAGAGGAGGAGAAGGACCCAGAAGTGATGATCACTAGTGACCTGAAGCACTCTGCGCAGTGCAAGAAAGTAACAGCAAGGGCAAACAAAATGCTCGAATGCTTAGCTGTAGGGGGGGTCTGGAGTAGGAGTGAGGAGGTTATACTACCCTCATGCAAGTCACTGGTGAGGCCACACCTAGAGTATGGAGTTCAGTACTGGTACCCATACTTCAAAAAGGACATCAACCTGCTGGAGAAGATCCCATACAAGGAGATATTGAGAGAACTGAACATGTACTCCCTGCAGGAGAGGAAAGAGAGAGGATATGATTGGGACCATCAAACATTTAAAAGGGATAAATAAGGTGGAAAAAGAGGGTCTCAAAGCTGAATGGCATCCATAACACGAGAGGGCACAGTCTTAACCTGGAGGTGAGGAGGTTTAAGAGGGAGGTCAGGAAGCACTTTTTCCCAGCAAGGGTGGTGGACACCTGTAATGTACTGCCAGAAGAGGTGGTCTCATTGAAAACAGTGGACAGCTTCAAGAGAGGCTGGGATAGGTGCAGGGGGAAGGTAAGGATCATTGATAGGGAGGATGGGAGGAGGGAAGGGGGGCAGGCATAGTAATTCAAGCTGTGGACACTACAATATGAACAGACTAGATAGACCTAATGACCTTTTTCTACTGGCTTCTTCATATGTTCATGTGACCCAAGAGCATTTTGCTCAGAGCCACACATACTTAATGCAAGTGGCAGTTGTGGGATTTGAACCCAGGTATGCTGGGTCTTCAAGTTTACAGATTGGTGCTTTAACCTACTGTATATGATATAAAATATATATTTGAAATATATTTTAAAAATTTTAAGTTTTGGTTCTACTTTAAGCAATTTAATGAGGAACTATGCCATTTTAGCCTTCTATACCATTATCTTACACCATTAATCACATCCCAAGCATCCCCTCAACAATACTTACTCCTCCTTAATTTTTGCTTACAAAAGAGTCAGAAAAGAATAACTGGTTTAATGTAAAAAATATTATTTCTGAAGGAGACCAACATTGTAAATTTAACAACTGCCATAATGTTCTGCTACAAATTCCTGATCTTTAGTGGCAGTCTAAGAAATCTCCTATTTAGGTGGAATTATCTGAAGCAAAACCAGGGACAACACTTAAATCAGCTGCAGTGGAGAGGTATCAGCACTAGGGAGTGCAAAGAGATTATTGTAAATTAAACAAACCTGAACACTACATCCGTCTGCACAGAACTAGAAAAACAGGAGTCCTGTTTTGCAAGACTGCCTGGATCAATAAAGAAGCATACCAGCAAGTATAAATAATGCACATTCAGTGACTTGTCTATGTACATCTATCAAAAATGCTGCTCCACAGTACCCCAACCCAATACTACTACTGCTTCAAAGCTAAAGCGGATAAACCTTAATAATGAAAAATGACAACTAGACATTTCTCAGTGCAGCTCAGCCTCTGCTAGGCACTTTAAACCATGAATGGAAATAAGAAAGGAAAAGTGTGACCCACTGAGAATTGAGCCAGTACTGCCAGGGTCTGGGTTCAGTTTCCAGTGGGGCACACTTTTCCTTTCTTGTTTCCATTCATGACCTAAAGATGAAGGTCAGAATCCAAACAAGACAGATAAGAGTTTGGTGCTGGTAACACTTTCAGTCTGGTGTTCACTTACCTTCATGTGTTGTTGCTCCTCTTCTTATGATACTCCTGTTCCCCTTCTCGTTGCACCCTGTCTGCCTTCCTTTCTCACACTGACATGCTGGAACAGGTGCTGCTGCTGCTTTACCGTTATGTTGCTTGTGCTCCGTAGATGAGCAATCACTGTGGGTGTCTGTGCTGAGTGGCTCATAACTATGCAGTGTTGCAACAGCTGAAAGTTATCTCACTTATCAGCAAATACCTGACATCATGAGATTATGACACCTTGCCTGACTCTAGCTCTGCCAGTTTCATATTTGCATAGCCCCTACTTAGTGTAGTTGACAACTGTTTGTTCTTATACCGGATGTCATGATGCTCCTCCCTTTGACTAGCATGGGTACTTCATCTGACTCCACACCAGGGGAGGGAAAGGTAGAACTCAAGGTGGGATTTGCATAAGAGGTTATTCTGGCTCAGCCACATTTCCGCATTTATTTGGGAAAAGAAAAATGTACCTTCTGTTCAACTGCCTGTGATGAGTATTGCTTTGACAGCAAATAAAAAACAAACAATTAGCTCGATATTTTAAAGCAGCAGTGATTGTCAGAGTGAACATTCTGAACCTATAACTTTTTATTCCATTGTACATCACACTTCTTCTCTTGTCTTGTAATTTGGCTTTTCTTCTCCATTTTGAGTTTGCTTTAGAATTTGTTTTAGATTTGAAATTATTTAAAGTTTTCCTCATTTAAATGTAGCTATCCCAGGGTTTTCATCAGTAATCTCAGCTGTTTTTTAACAGTCCAATGTGCCATAAGGTCAGGGAGAATGTTTACTGCATGCCTTTTCACCTTAGTTGCAACAAAAGTGATGCTACACAATGGATGCTCAGAAACACATGAGAATACTGATAAAACCTGGAATAGCCACTGTACTCCTTTTAATTATTTCAACTCTAAAATAAATGCTAAACATGGAAACCTTGAATGTGACATCAGCAAAAAGGCCCAAGGGTCAACTCAGTCTGCTCAACTGTACCTAATACTTCTGCAATGGACATCTTCCTCCCTCTTCCTTTCCTCCTGCCCTTGTTAGGACTTTGTGTCTGTTCTACCCATGGTTAAATTCACCCACTGTTTTGGCACAGACCACCTCCTCTGGCAGTCCTTTCCATTTGCTTATCACTCTTTACAAACATATGAAATTGCCAGCAGAAACAGGCCTCATGTTCTATCAAGTCTACTCGAGAGTGCAGCTAGCCCCTCATCATGCAGCTGTCCCTCCCATCCCCCCTTCCCAGTATCCCTTCCCCTTCCCCTGTCCCAACCCCTCTTGAAACTGTCCACCATGTTACAGGACACTATCTCATCTAGTAAGGTGTTCCATTTGTCCACCACTCTTTCCGTGAAAAAATGTCTCCTCATATCCATCTTGAATCTTCCCCCCTCCACTCTCATTCCATATCCTCTCATGTCCCTCCCCCTTCTCATCTGAAAAATCCCCTCTGTGTTGATCTTGTTTATCTTCTTCAGATACTTAAAGGGCTCAATCATATCCCCACTATCCCTCCTCTCCTCCAGTGAATACATATTCAACTCTCCCAGCCTATCCGCATAGGGCTTGCTCTCCAATCCCTGGATCATCTTTGTGGCTGCACCCCCTCCAACAATCTGATGTCCTTCTTCAGGAATGGGCACCAGTACTGTATGCAGTACTCCAGGTAGGGCCTGACCAATGACTTATATAGGGGCAGGATAACCTCTCTCCTTCTGAAGGAGATCCCTCTTGCAATACACGCCAGCATTTTGTTGGCTTTTGCTGCCGCCTTCCTGCACTAAGCAGAGTTGTTCATGTTACCCATAATGATCACTCCAAGGTCCTTCTCCTCTGTGGAGCTCCCCAGCTGTACACCACTCAAGTGATAATCCCTCCACTGGTTCCTGGCTCTGAAGTGCATAACCTTGCACGTCTTGGTGTTGAGCCCCAACTGCCATCTTTTTGCCCACTCCTACAGCTTAGTCAGGTCCTCCTGTAACCCCTTCCACCCTTTCTCATCATCAGCCACAGCTCCCATCTTGTTATCATCTGTGAACAGACTGATCTTGCTCCAGATCCTATGTGAAACATCTGCAATAAAAATCCCAAACAGCATCTGTCCCAGAACCTATCCCTGTGGTACCCCGCTTGTCACCGCTCTCGGTGACTAGAGGTCCCTCCACCACCACCACCCTTTGTTGCCTTCCCCTTAGCCAGTTTGCAATCCATTTCACCATTCCGCCCCCACTTATTCCAGTCCCCCCCCAACCTCCCTTGTAGCACTGAATCAAAGATCTTGCTGAAGTCTAAATACAGGACATCCACTGCATGGCCCTATTCCAGTTCCTGTGTCACCCAGCCATAGTACTCTACAAGGTTTGTCTGTTAGGATCTGCCAACTATAAACCCATACTGTTGGCCATCCTGGAGACTACTTTCCAATAAGAGGCTCACTAGCCTCTCTTTTAGTATGGTCTCCATGAGTTTTCCCATGATCGATGTGAGGCTCACAGGCTTATAGTTTCCTGGTTCATCCTTTGGACCATTTTTGTGGATGGGCACCACATGGGCCATATTCCAGTCATGTGGTACATATCCTGTGACCAGGGAGGTATTGAGCAGGTCCCACCAGGACCTCTGCCAACTCCCTTAGTATCCTAGGGTGAATGCCATCAGGTCCAGGTGCTTTGTCTACCCTTAATTCCCTCAACCCATCTAGTACCCTGCTCTCTGTAATCTATACATCTATCATCTCCTCCCCCACCCAACCACCCTAACATGGGATATCTGTCCCCCCCTTCTCCTGCATGAATACAGAGCAGAAGTATTCATTCAGTGCCTCTGCCTGCTCTGCCCCTTTCTCCACCCACGCCTTTCCTTCTTAATCCTGACCAGCTGATCCTTGCTCTTTCTTCTAAATCTGATGTAGTAGAAGAAGTTATTTTCTCCACTTTTGATTTCCTGTGCCAATCTCAGCTCCCTGGATGCACTGGCCACCCTGACCAGTCTGGTAACCTCCCTGGACTTTTCCATGTACGTATCCTTATTTTCACCCCTTCCCAATTTCCTGTACTTTCAAAATGCTACCCTCTTGGCCCTCACCCCTTCCATAACCTCCTGTGTCAGCCAATTGGGTTTCTTTGCCCTTCCCTTCTTGCTTTTCCACCTAATGCAAGACTCTGTTGCTTCTGTCAGCCCTTCCTTTATAATGTCCAATTTCTGGTCTGCATTCATGTGTGGTTGTATTCCCACCAGGTACCTGCCCAAAACTTCCCCCATCTTCTTAAAGTCCACCCCCCTAAACTCAATCATTCTTGTAGCCATGCCCCCTGTTTCCTTCCCCATGTTGAGCATGAACCACACCAGATAGTGGTCACTTCCAGCCAGTGGTTCCTCCACTTCCAGGTTCCTTACAGCTTCCCTGTTATCCAGTACAAGGTCCAGTGTCCTTTCTAACTGAGTTGGCACCTAGACCAGCTGTGTCAGAAAGCTGTCTTGAAATGCTTCTAGCAGGACCCTTTCCCTTGCACTCATGGTGGATGGGATGCCCTTGTCTCACTCCACCCATGGTGGTTGAAGTCCCCCACCACCCCTGTGCTCCCCTTCCTGCAGACCCTCCTAATTTGTTTAGCTAATTCCCTATCTAGGTCAATCCTCTGAGTCAGTGGCCTGTACATCACCACCATCCTCATTGTCCTGTTCTTTACATCAGTGAAAAAGTATATTCAGAGTAAAATAGGGCTCAGTCCTCAAACATACCCCAGATACATACAGACTGTATGTATCCGGTTTGCATTGGCCCACAGCTTTGGAGCTGACAACCACTGCTTTCTTTGGTACACTGGTGAGGAGCCACACTTTGGGGCAGGGGACATTAGGGATGGAGAGTGTTGCCCCAGTCCATAGGCATCCAATCCAATGCCCATACCAGTTTGCCAGTGGAACCCTTCCTGTGCAGGTTTCTGGGACTGATGGGATGTGGCAGTCATTCAGGAGTACCGTATCCTCTTGCCAAACCATACAAAAGCTTCACCGGTCAGTGCCAGTCTGGGCCCCAGTACTTCCATATGGCTCAGAGGGCTGAGAGTAGGCTCTCTGTTTGCTGGTAGGGCTACAAAGGAGGCCAGATAGAGGGCTGCATAAATCTTACTACAGATCCTGGGTTGGTGTATCCTATACCCCTGCATCCGCCATCTGCTTTGAGGAAACTCTGAGTATGGGGCACTTGCATGCCAGCATCCACTCTCTTCTCCACCCCTGTCCCAGCTGCCCACATAGCAATGTATGTGGGCAGGGTCAGGTGCTTACAGAACACACATCTCCTGTTGTGGATACTGCATGGCCCCCCTGATGGTTCACATCCTGCATGTAGGGGTCACCCCATGGCTTTTCCTGGCCCTCTGCACATGTGGAGGGGCTAGGAACCTTTTAAGGATTGTGCCCACAGTACCCAAACTAGGAGAAAAAGAGCACCATGTAAGACAGAAAAAAAAGGATCATCTAAAATATGATAAAAAGGTTCATGGTTGAATCTTTCACCATAATATGTTTTGAGTAAAAGTATGTGACTCATTGTTACAGATACAGTTTGCCCTGTTATAAGGCAGAACACCCTACATGTTAAAGAAAATTGTCCTTAAAATGGATATGTTCTTATACAAGCATGCATTGTTAAGAACAATAAATGTAGTAGCCCAGTGGCATTGAGGGTTGAGGTGCCGAATGCCACACCTCACATCACGCCGATGATTCAGGTTAGTGAGCAAGCTCGGGCTGCTGGGGGTCAGCTAGGGAGGAGGGGATAGAGTGTCTGGAGGACAGCTCTCCTCTCCTGGGAAGGGTGGATACTGTGCTCACTGGCATCAGTGACTTCCAGTGGATGCTGGGGGTGCTAGAGCCGGGGATCCATTAAGATAGGGGTGGGGGTGACAGCAGACATCCATGGGAAGGGTGCAGGAACGTGTCTGCTTGTGCTGGATGTCATTGCACATCTGTGCCTCTTGGGATCATGATCATGCAGAACAAAAGAAATGCCCTGGTGCCTGGGAAGAAGACAATGAGTCTCAGCAGCCCCGTGCCCACCACTGGATCCCACCAACCAGGTCCCAGAAATCCTCTGACCACACTCTGTCTGCAGATTGGATTTCAAAGAGTGCCAAAGGTAGGTGGTTGGCGGCCCCACCTCAGGGGGTACAAGCTGTGGGGTCAAGCAGGTTGAGAGTGAAGGCTGGAGTTCTGAGGGGATCTTGGTCTGGGGGATATCTGTTGGGTGGGATAAGCTGCTGGGCTACAGTATGTCTGAGGGAGTTCCCTGGGGCTGGTGACTTGAGGAAAGAGAGTCTAAACAAAACAAAAAAGAAAGAGCAATAAATGCTAACTCCCTGAGTAAAGCTCAGGGAGACATTTCTGTTGTAAGCCTCTTTACCTTAATCACAACAAAACTGATGTTAAGCAATGGGTGCTCAGAAATGCATGAGAATACGGATAAAACCTAGACTAGCCACAATATTCCTTTTAGCTGTTTCAACTCTAAAACAAGTTTTGGGCAGAGTTGATAGGACTGTAGATGGAGAATTCAGGATAAAAATATTGGGATTCATCAAAGTTAGCAGCCTGCATTTGCAAAATGCAATGTAAATTCATAAATATGATGTGTTATAATATTTTTTCACCAAATTTTCAACATAGCCTTGTTATGACCCTGCCTCATGAAGAAGGACAGAGAAAATGTTCAACTTCTGGTCAATAGGTGATTTTGTGCAGGGACTGCAAAAGCACATTTCAGAATGCAAAAAACACATTTTGGGCAGGATTTAAAAAATAACAGCTGTCACACTCATGAAGTGTTGTAAAGATATGGTTATGTTGTAAATTTGGGGTAAAATTATTGAAAATTACCAAAGTTACAAGCCTGTATTCACAAAATGCACTGTAGGAGCATAACTTTGTTGGTGGTTTTGAATATTTTATACAAAAGTTTCAACATAGTCTTCCTATGACCACCTCATGAACAAGGGAAGAGAACATTTTCAACTCCTGCTCGAAAGGTGATTTCATGCAGGGATGGCAAAATCACCTTTCAATCAATCAATCAAAATCTTTATTTATCCAGGCAGGTACCATTGAGCAAGGCTCATTTGCAAGGTGAACCTGGTCATGAATACATCAAAGTACAGTACAGAAGCAGCTATACAAAAAGCAATATTATACAAGGAAGAAAATGTATATACAGTGTATACAGTACAATAAAAAGTTGAAATAAATAAAAAAAACTGCAAAAACGGCATTACTTTACAATTGAAGAAGTCAACAGATGTACAATCAACCATAGGCATACAGGGGTTATAAGCAGAGATCTTTTGAGTGAGGCAGCCGGCATCTACACATATAGGGGAAAGAGGCCATGTATGGGGTGGCAGGTTAGAGAGGTAAAGAAGAGGAGGGATATATTACTATGACTGGGGGAAAAATTGAGCTAAAACCACAGAAAGTGATGATAACTGTCGTGTACTTGTTTATTATGATAATTACAGAGGAGGGGTAGATAATTGGCACACTACTTTGGATGGGGTGGGACTTTAGCCAGGCTGGAGTGGACAGGGAAGGGTGGGTGCAGCAGGAAGGGTTACTAGGGAAAGAGTGAGATAATGTAAAAAATCATTTTGGCCAGGATTTAAAAAATGACAGCTGTCAAACCAATGAGGTGTTGTAAAGGTATGACTATGTTATGAATTTCGGGGAAAATATAGAAAATTACCAAAGGTGCAAGGCTGTGCTCACAAAATTGTATGTAGGCTTATAACTTCTTTGTTTTCTAATATTTTTACACCAAATTTTCAACATATCCTTCTTATGATGCCACATCATGAACAAGGACAGAGGACATTTTCAACTCCTGCCCAAAAGGTGATTTTGCACAAGGACAGCAAAATCACATTTAGGAACAAATCTACCTACTGATAGTGCAATTGTTCATGAGGTGGGGTCTCAAGGAAGGCATGTTGAAAAGTTGGTGGAAAAATATGCAGCTTAGCCAAGTTATGCCGCTAAGTTCAAAATCCAATTCAAATACATTGAGCCACGTATCTGTTTCCGCAGGTCACGGTCTGGCTTTGAAGAGTGAAGACACATCTGCAGTCCTGAGGAGATGGTAGATCTGCATTTCCCCATGGGTAAGTAAGGGTTTTGGGGAGTCACAGTAACAGTACAAAAGACACTGATGGACAGTTTTTGTTTTACAGGGAAAAAAGGGGCACAAGACATTGATGAATAGTTTTCTTTTTACAGATATTGGCAAAAAAAAAAAAGCATGACCCAGGATTCTAGATCATGACTCTGGGGATCTGGGCACCCCCAGTGTCACTATTTTGTTTCTTGGGGGCGTCAGAGTCAGATCGTGACACTAGGGGGATGGCACCCCTAGTGTCACTGGCCAAATAAAAAAGAGGACCCAGGGTTCCAGATTGTGTCACTGGGGGATTGGACACCCCAAGTGTCACTGTAATGTTTCTTTGGGGGTGTGGGGCTGGATCGCGATGCGGGGGGTTGGACACCCACAGTGTCACTCTTACATTTCTGTGTGTGTGGGGGGTGGTGGGTGCTGAGAAGGAGGTTCGGGTGTGGAGATATCTATAATTTAAAAAGAAGAAACAAATGGCAGTCACAGCAGGACATGGCACACTCCGCCATGTCCAAGATGGCCACCTGATTGTACTGCACATGAGCTACTTGTCACGTATGTGCAGTACATTGTGGTGACCATCTTGGACATGGCTGAGTGTATTGTTTTCTGCCATGACTACTGTTTGTTTCTTCTTTTCAAATTACAGATACGCCCCCCCCACTGGAACCTCCCTCTCAACATCCACCACCCCACACCCCCAGAAACACAAGAGTGACAGTGGGGATGCCCAACCCCCCCCCCAGTGTTGTGATAAGAACTTTTTAGGGCTGCAGTGGTAAATAGTGTTGGTCGACTGGTCCATAGTCATGGAGGTCACTCTGAAGCATTTCTAACAGGAAAGCAAAAGGACTGCAGGGTTCCACCCACTGCAGCCCTAATGAATGCTAAACAAAGAAACTTAGGATGCAATGTCAGCAAAAGGCCCAACAGTCAATTAATTCTACTCAAAAATACCTAATATTCCTGCAATAGCCACAATGGCCACCTTACTCTCTCATTCCCTCACCACTTCCACCTCTTCCTGCCCTTTTTAGGTCCTTGTACCTGTCCCACCCATGTTTCAATCCACATACCGTTTTGACCCAGATCACTTCCTCTGGCAGTCCCTTCAACTTGTCCATGCTCTATCTGTAAAAAAGTAGTTGTGGAGTGAAGTAGGGCCCAGTCTTGAAATACACACCTGATACTCGCAAAATGGACCCATGCATGAAGGTGCAGGTCACCTACATGCTGCAAATCCATGGCATGTAGGCAACCCTACCTCCCTGAGGTGGGCATTGGGGAGTCCCGTGTATGAACAATGGCATGCACAGAAGGGACATGAGTCCCTTCTGCACCCATTTCCCCACTGGTTGCATAGCAATATGTGCTGCCAGTCCAGGGTGTGTCTGCGAGTGTACCCACGCTCTGCACCATTCATGAAAAAGTAGATTGCTGGGCAAAGATGGTGCAGGTTTTGGCAGCAGAGATACTGCCATATCCTTTATATGCCCCTCCCCAGTGACACCAACTGGCTGCTGTGGGATAGGAAATCCCTCCAACATGTTGCCCTCACCCACCAGGCAGACAGGAAGGGTTGGGGCAGCCATTTGGGCACTCACAAATACTTTGCAATACAGGTCCCACACTGTCCCAGACTTCTATGCTCCATGGAGGAGGAGATCCACTTTGAGACTCTGATGGGCATCTAATTGGATGCCCACCGGTGTCCCTTGAACTGTCCTCCATGCAGCTATGTGATGGGGAAGGCCCAAGGATAGCATCCTAAATGTCCACACAGTTGTGCATACCATGCACCCTGCACCTATCAATGGGTGTGTAGGTATGCAGGCTGGAATACACATGAATCACACATACCAAGCTTGCCTTCATGCGTGGGGCCCATTGTGCATATCTGGGGTGCATTGGCCCACAGCTGAGGAAGCTGACAACCCCTGCCTTCTTTGGTACACTGGTGTGAAGCAACACTTTAAGGCAGGGGACAATAAGGTTAGGCGGAGTTGCTCAAGTCAATGGGCATCCAGTCTGATGCCTGTACCAGTCTTCCAGTAGATCCGTGCCTGTGCAGGTTTCAGGGACTGATGGGATATGGTAGCCTTTATGTGATACAGTAGTCTTTCAGGACTACCATATCCTCCTGGCAAAACATAACTTATGAAAGTTTCACTGGTTGGTGCAGGGATGGTTCCCAATGTTCCCCTATGGTTCAGAAGGCTGGGAGCAGGCTGCCTGCCTGCCGATAGGGCTTTGTAGGAGACAAGGTGGAGGGGGTGTATAAGTGTTACTACAGTCCCTGGATTAGTGTAGCCTATGTCACCTGCATCTGCCATCTACACTGAGGAAACTCTTTTGAGGAGGGGATGCACGCTAGCACCCCACACTTTTGTCCATGCCATCCCAGCTGCCCACATAGCAAGGGATGAGGGTAGGATCAGGTGATGAAGATACATGCGTTTCCTGTTTTAGATATGTGGTCCCCAATGGTGCACATCCTGTGTGTGGGGGCTCTCCATGGCTTTTCTGGGCCCTCTGCATGTGTGGAGGGACTAGGAACCTTTTGAGGAATGGGTCCATAGTATCCAAACTAGGAAAAAAGAGTATCATATACGACAGGAGAAAAAATATAATCTAAGATAGAATAAAAAGATTCATGTTTTAAACCTTTCACCAAAACATGTTTTAAGTAGAAGTCTGTGTCTTATTGTTACAGGCACAGTTTAGCCGTGTTATAAGACAGAACAACCTAAATGTTAAAGAAACATGTTCTTATAATAGGTATGTTCTTATATAAGAGTGCATTACTAAGAACATTAAATGCCAAAATCCTAACTAACAGAAGATCAAACCAGACCAAAACTGTTTTATCTCTGGCTAATCCAGTTCTAACTGTACCCAAAAATATTGGGCAAACCAGAATAGTTAATTGCCATAGTATTCATTCCACCAGTGTCCCAGCTGAGATGAAAACATATATATTGATTTATTTATTTGGTTTTGGTTAACCATGTGGATGGCCACTAATCCAGAGCAAGAACAAACAAATTCTAGCCAAAGCCGATATGGCTGTGGTGAGCTTGCAGAGCTTCGTGACAGCGAATGCCACTGACTGGCAGTGACGCAACTGCACATGTGCAGCATTCGTGCATGTGTAGTTGCAGTGAATGGCATTCTGCCATTCACAATATGGTGGCACCAGTGGAACTGCTCATGCCCGTGAGAAGCGCATACACATTTCTTGCCCTGGAATGCGGAAGTAACAACTGAAATGGTGTGGCTGTTACTGCTTAGTGGCCATAGAATTAAAAAGACTACAATGGAAGTCCTATGACATTGATGGCAGCTTATTTTAGTGTCACATTATGAGGGTGAAGAGGCATAGTTATGCAGGCAGACAAACATCAGTTTCCTGTTTAGCAGCTTGTTCTACTGTAGCCTGGCACAGTTGCCTTTGCTGCAGCCATGTGTCCTAGCAGCTGAAGAAAGTACCTTGCTAGTCTGGGGGTATGCAGTTGGAAGGAGCTGGCCAACTGTATTAGGCTGTCTGCCCTCTCCTGGGCAGGAATGCATTTCCTCTTAGAGTGTCTGGTTCCATCTCATATTAATTCCATGAGCTGAACCGATGTCAGCACTGAATTTTTCTTGTTTACCAGGAAGCCCAATGCCTGCAGGGCATCCTGAGTGATGATCAGTACATCCCTGACTAGCTAACGTGCCTAGCCTACCACTAGCCAGTTGTCCAGGTATGGGAAGACTGTGATTCTTTGTCTCCTTAGATGTGCTACCATTACTGCTTGGCACTTGGTAAACACTCCTGGAGCAGACGTCAGGCCAAAAGGCATGGCTCTGAACTGGTAATGTCTTGATGGCACCCTGAACCTGTGGTACTTTCTGTGGGATTGCTTGATAGGAATATAGAAGTAAGCATCCTTTAAATCCAGAGGTGCCAGCCAATCTCCCTGCCTGAGTGTAGGTAGAATGGTGGCCAGAGTGACCATTTTGAGCTATGGCTTTGTCAAATGTTTAAGTGTCTGGAATCCAGTATGGGTCGCCACTCAACTGTCTTCTTTAGAGTGAGGCAGTACCTTGAGTAGAGACCCCTTCCCCTTTGAGCCAAGAGAACAGGTTCTACTGCCTTGTCCTGAAGGACAATTGCTACTTCTGCCTCCAACAGAGCTGCTTCTGATAAGGTGGTAGGTCAGAAAACTATTGCCCTCAGTCTGGGTAGAACCTTGAAACCGAGGGCAATTCCCTGGCTCAGTTCCTCCAGGACCCACTTGTCTGTGGTAATGGATTTCCAAGACTGGAGATGTTGACAGGCCCTGAATCTGGAAGAAAGGTCTGTAGTGGTTTCTACCCCTACTGCCCCTTACTCTGATGCTTCTGAGGTGTTGCTTTTTCTTTAGCATTAGCACTCTTGTAGGCCACCTTATACTCTTCCATCTTTTTCATGTAAGCCTCTGTTTGCTGCCCGAAGAGGAATGTGGGCTCAGAAGGAAATTCCAAGGCCTTAGTTTGGGTGTCCTGGGACAGACTGGTAGCCCTTAGCCATGCAAACCTCCTGAGGGACACTGAGGTTGCCATTTGTCTGACCACAATATCATTGGCTTCCATTGCCATTCACAATTGACATTTGGAGGCCTCTATGCCCCTTTTTGCAGCCTCGTCCAAGTCAGATGCAATGGCATCAGGGCAAGACTTAGCAATTTCTGAAACTGTATCACTGAGACATTTCTGATATCTGACAACATAAGCCATGTAGATGACCTGTCTAACGGCAGAGGAGTATCCCAGATAAGACGTTTTGGCCATACAGTCCATTCTTCTGGAATCATTTGTCTGGTGAATGTGATGCCAGGGGAATACCTGCCTTATCACAAGCAGCAGCCTGCACCACTCCTTCATGGTTGGGATGACCAAAAATAAATTCAGTCCCACCTTTAGCCACCCTGCATTTCCTATCCATCTTCTTACCTACTGGTGGATTGGAAGTGGTAGTCTGAAGTATCCTAGTGGCATGCCTCTTTAAAGATTTGTGGATGTGCAACAACAGCCTTTTAGCTGCTGGTAAGTCCATCATTCTTGAGTCCACACCTCAAGTACGGTGTTTAGTTCTGGGGACTGTACTTACATAAGGTCAGAGACAGGGTGGAGGAAGTTCAAAGAGATGAGTACATATGGTCATAGACATGGTGGAGTAAGTTCAGAGAGAGGAGGGAAGAAGGAGAGATGATTGAAAAATAAGGTGCAGAAAAAAATCTATTTTTGGTAAATAAACAAAAAAAAATGTAACAGGAGTAGGGGGAAATGGCTAGAGAATCCCCCTCTGCAGTCTGACCTTTCTTTCTTCCTTGTTCCTCACCAGCACCCTCCAGCAGCTTGACCTTTCCTGACCATGGATCATACTCTCACCACAGAAGATCATCCACCCTGGAGCTGGACCCACCCAAACCCCCATTTCTCCAGTAATCTCTCTGCAGCTGGAACATCCCCACCATTCTGCTTTTATGCCCAAGTTCAAAGAACCATCTATGTGTGGCAGGCACCTTTCACATGAGGGACAGAGCAATTCTTACGGGCTGAGTGAAATGCGGGACACTATAGGTATAGAACCACTCAACTGCAGTTGGATGCCTCCCCCCCCAACAGCTGGGACATAATTTTAGAAAAGTCTACCAGTGTGCTCCCAACCCCCTCTCTGTAGCTTGGGACAGGGCAGGGGAATGGAATATACTTGTGTTTTTAGCAGCACAGAACTTCTGCTGTGGTGATACAAATGCTCACTAGCACTGATTCACATTTCGAGTGGGGCCAGGGAAGCTTAAAAATGGGCTGCATGCAGTTTGGTGGCAAAACGGCATTACAAACACTAAGGTGAAATCACATGCAAACCAGCAGCAACCCACGGAGGCAGTGCATTTTGGCCCTCCAAAAGATGATGGTGTGTTTTACTTGGCTCAAAAGGGGACGTTGCCCATAGAATTATAGGGACTAGAATGGAAGTCTGTATCACCTATGATGGAGGACATAGGTGTCACATTACAAGTGTGACGAGCCACAATTATGCAGGCAGACGAACATGCAATTCTATGAGGCTTTTAGAATGTATCTTGCCTGGTGGTGGAAAACGTGCAGCCATCTGAAAAAAATGACACCCCGGGTCAGACCCGTCATTAAGTGATCACATTAGCAATCCTATCTTAATTTTTTTGTGCTACCCCTGCTGCATGGCCCAGTTGTTATAGTTCTGTCAACAGCATCAGAGTATGATGGTATATCCGCTCCTGATTATTTCGTTTAGCCCACCCCTGCAAGTAACACAATTTTCTTCAGACAATCCATCTGTGGACTGAGCCACCTGTGCCACTGGAGCCTGCTCCAAACGAGGTTACCGGCAAACAGCTGTATGTTTCAATAGAAAAAAGTGAAGTGAGTGCTCTGTTTTAAAACAACTGGGTCCCTTACATTTTACAGTTATTCTATTTTATCTTGCAAGAGTCACCATCTTGATGGGTCAGAAAATAGCTGCTCCTGATTATTTCATTTAGCTCACACCTGAAACAGGAAAATGTTATTCCTTTTCTTCAGGCATTGCAGCTGTAGGACACTTTTGCCACCAGTGCCTGCTCCAAGCAATGTTACTGCCAGCTGATTGCTTGCATAGCAAGTGAGTCAGGGACAGAGGGAAGAGGAGATGCGGTTCCCACGGGGTGGGGGGGTTGCTGCAGGGGGTTTCTGGTCTGTGGGAAGAGGGTTTCCAGAGGGGTGGGGGACACACGTCCAGTCTGTTGTGGGGTAGGCCAGCTGCTGTGGAGGCTTATTTGCATGGGGGAGGGGATCCATCCATATGGTGAATCACCGCCAGTCAGGGGGTGAGGGTTTCCAGATGTGTGTTTTGGGGGGGACACAGCTACTCTATTCCTGGGGAGGTCAGTTGCAGGAGATGACTTGTCAGTGTGAAAGGATGTTCTGGCTGTAGGGTTGGGACTGTACACAGTCTGTCTGTTCCTTTGGGGGGCTCCAACTGCAGAGTGGTAGCATGTTCATGGAAAGACGTGTTCCAGCTGTATGTGGGGGTCTTGTAGCCAGTCTGTTCTGGGGGGGTTAGCTTCAAAGGGGGTGTTGGTCTGTGGGAAGGGGTTTCCAGCTGTGTCTGGATGGTGAGGGACAGCACACAGCCAGCCTGTTATGGAGAAGGCAGCAGCAGGGGTTTGCTTGTCAGGGTTGGGGTACCTGGCTGTGGATTGGGGATGGGACAGAGTCTGTTATTCAGAGGAGGAGTTGGAGGGTATTCCAGCTGCAGGATGGTGGTTGACCTTTGAAAACAGGTATTTCAGCTGTGCCTGTAGGAGGGGGTGCTCACTGCCAGTCCATTCTTGGCAGGTGGTACATAGCTGCTATGTTTCAGTGGGCACAGAGCAGTGTTTGATGGGGCTGCATAATATGAGTGACAGAGACTGTATATGTGACTGGAGATGTGTTAGAGGCATAGAAATAAGGGGGGACCTAAAGCTTTGAGTGGTCAGATGAGAGGATTGGGTGGGGGGGGGTTACTGACAGTATGGAAGAATATTCCTTTCAGGTCTTCATAGTTCACCCAACCCAGGATATCTTGTTTTCATTGTGGTCTTGCTTCTATTCATAAGGTGGACAACTGCAGGGAGGGTGGTTCACTGGGGAGGTTGTGAGAGTTTTCCCAGCTCCAGAGAGGGTACTCAGCTTGGTGTGACACTGGTGCTTGTTTGGCTGGAGATGTCCTATGGCTGATGTGCCATCTTTGCCTGCATCCCATATCCTCAGGTAGGGCTTGCATCAACCCTCTGAAAAGCTCCACTCACCTCTTTGAATGGCCTGCCTCCCCCTGCATTCTTGAATGCCTGCAACCTGATAGAATCCTTTCCCCAACCCATTGGAATCCCACTTTCTACTGGAATGCCCCCAACCCATCAGACTGGCAATATGACTAGTTGAAATTCCTCTACCTTCTCTGCAGATGAACCAGCCTTCCAGCCCCCCCAGCAGGCTTCCCCAAGTTGAGCATACTCACTGTATTTGGACCCTCCATCCACTAGAAATCCTAATGGGTTTTACAGGTACTGAAAATAGGAGTACTGGCTACAGCCCATACCAATTAATGACTGGATGAGATATGTGGCTGTATTACCCTTCAGATCCAGATTTATCAACACCAGTGTTAGACCACATCAAAACTGATGTATTTTTGCAACAGCTGCAAAAACAGTTAGCTGTTTATTTGCCCCATGCTGACAGAAATATGTCACAGACTCGTTGTAAAAACAGAGACATGATGAAAAAGTGATACCGCCCATTAAAAGGAATCATCACATCATGGTAGAAAAATGTTGGTCAAAAGGGACCCTGGGTCATTCAGGTCTGACAAATTCAACAAGGGTCTACAAAGACCAAATGGGTCCATGTGGACCAATGTAAATTGTATTAGCCTTTAAATGATGACAACTGATACTGCTCTGTTTCTCCCAATAGGTGAAGTACAATGATGTATCCTGTACTTCTACTGCGTAGTACCTTACTGATCCTGGCCACTTCCAAACAATTTAATGGATGCTGAGGGCACATATGAAACAGTTTATACAACAAGAACTATGCTAATCTTTCAGTGTGGGGTCTCCCAGTATTATTAGGAGAATGACATGAACACACTGGATATCTTCTTGTCAAATGGTACTTTAGTTGTTATGGACAACGTCAAAATGCAACATGGGAATGCTCGCCAGACACCTGGCCTGGCACGGCGATGTGTGTCGTGAACACAGCAGCCCAGAAAGAAATCTATATCTGCTCTACTTTGGTGGATACTACAAATTTAACAAAAGAAGAAGAACAAGATTTATTTCAAATAAAACTAAAGGACATCTTACATTATCCATCTAATCTTATGTTGTTAAATACATCTTATTGGGGTGTAAATGCATCACAACGTGATATGTGACATTTTTTTCTATAATATATCTATTGTGAAAAACTATACAATAGTGTTAAATGTAAATTAAAATATTATAATGTGTTACTACAGTTGCCTTTTCCACGATTACTGCTTCAGTGTAAGAATCAGGCCTTAATATTATTGTGGCAACAGTATTATAATAATACTTTAAATCGATACCATGATAGACACAAAATGTGGTCATTTCAAATTCCTGCAGAGGCAACACCAGGCTTATTCTGTCGTAAAAGAGATGTATGGGGCTGGTTAAGCTCAGGATCAGAAATTGCTAATGGTATCGATGCTATGGTTTTAAAGGGTCATATTCGTCCTTTGAAAATGACTTTAAAAGATATGGCTACTGGATCATTATCAACTACTTCGAAATTAGCAGCTGATAACGAGGACATTGATTGGTTTGCATTTAAAGAAACCTTACAGAATTTTAAAATTATTGCTCCAATAGCAGCCGTTTTTATAACTCAATTTCTCATATGTCCAGAGAAAGCTATATAGAACTGGTTTGCTCTCATTTAGCTGTTGAAGCACATGCTTATGTAGTCAATGAGTTAAATAAAATTGAAACAAATAGATTTACCTTTAAGAATAGGTGAAAACAATGTGACTAGATTATTGGATCGTCTCACTGTATTCCTACCACCCTTAGCTATGATAAAAGTATGGAACTCACCAAATCAATATGCACATGTGTTACGACATGTGATTCCCATACTAGTGATAATACCTGTATGTTTTAAACCACTGAAAATATCGTGGCAAATCAGTAATTTGGGAGTATTAATACATGATCAGTTCGTGAGACTCCAAATCCCAGGTGACACTATTATCCCAGTACACAATAAATATGTTGTCTTACCTAAGCAACAGTGTGTACAAGAACATGAAACCTTAATATGTGGGGAAGAGACATCACTCGCTCCATGGTTTCCTGAACAATGTAAATTTACCCTAATGTCTGCAAATGAATACCACCAAGCAATGAGATGGAACCAATCATGGTGTGTAATCGCAGGTCAACCATGGAATATATGGGGGTGTAATGACAAGACCTAATGGGTTGCAAATTGGACCCTCAGGGAACGTCCCGCCTATAGCCAAACAAATGTTACTCATATCGATAGTTCCAGTCTGGCCTTGGATTTACTCACTAATTTGGCAACTCCACCTCATTTCATATTACCCAAAATTAATAAATTGACACTACAAATTGAAGGACTTATTTTCTTACAGAAGGCCTCTGTAAAAGAGGTAAAAGGGCAGTCACAATATATACCCTTTATATCCTGGTGGGACTGGGTTCTGCTGTCTTGGGTACTAGTCCAACTCTGATAGAGGTAGTATGCAGTATTGCAGTGATTTGTGTTTATTATTGTACAATTGTTATTGTACCATAAAATAAAATGCATGATTCGACAGATAAAAATGTTACAATGGCAACACCGTATTGTGTGATCTCCAATTATAGAGAGTTACAAGAGGGGAGATTGTAGTGTAACATTTTTGTAGTAAAACGTTTATTTCAGTACAACCTTTTATAAAAGGTAGACTGAGTGTGATAGGATAGCCTTTTTCTAGGACGCTTCAGTATATTTTCTTATACTATATAGCCAAAATGTGTTTACTCAGGTAGTTAGCAGTGTGTAATACAGCTTTCTCACAAGACCTAGTTAAATGTCTTGAAATGTCAGCATGAAATTTCCTGTAGTTGGAATAATATGTTTTCTAGTACGTTTATGAATAAACATGTAGCCAGTCGCACAGTCTATATATAACTTGTTTTGTAGAAAATAGAACATCACAGCTTAAAATAGATGTGTTCATTGTTTTATGATTGGTTTATACTGAAGTGTTAGCTTTTTCAAGATAACAGTTTTGTATATAAGAATTGCATGTGAACTGAATATGTAACACTAATCTCGAAGTCAGAATACTTGTATTGAGAAGTTGACCAGAATACTCGTATTGAAGACTCACAACAACAAAATAAACCTGAGAAAAACATCCATTTGGTGTGGTTTGATTTATTTGAAGATAGAAAACACAATACAGCTATCTTTATACCTTACACCCACCCTGACCAAACACCCTCCCTGCAGCTGGATAACCTCTGGATTAGGGGCTACAGATAGACTTGAACAGCATTTGATAATGTGAATGGCAGATAACTCTGATCAATAGCTAAGATTCCAAATCCAGATCTGTTTTGCCTTATGCAACAAACAGCTCAACTTTTACTGGAAGCTGGAGAATTTCAGTCCTTGCTGCCACAATCATCTCAAGTGTTGAGTCTAGTAAAGCACAAAGCAAACAAAACAAATCTTTTTTTTACAGTCAGTAATAAATATGGGCCTGTACCACCCACCATTCACAGGGGCCTGCACACCAAACACAAACAACCCCCTTCACACGGAAGGGTCAGTATCATACCACTAGACTCTGGGGCCTGCAACTTTTCATGCATGAGCCCACACTCCAATACAAGCAGGGTACTGTCCCCCTTCCCATGCAGGGGCCTGCCCTCCATCCCCATGTAAGGCATATCCCCCCACCGCCTTGTAGCAGCATGCATTCCCCACCATCATCATTTGAAGGGGTTTGCAAACCATTCCCCTTCCAAGCATGGGCCTGCACTCCTCCCACAAAGCCTGCACCCCATTCCTAGTGAGTGGCCTGCACCCCTCCAACCCATGCACATAGGGGGTCTGCAACTCAAATCTCCAGCATGCAGGAGACTGCACCCTACCTTCCCTCAGAATGGCCTGCACCCCCCCCACAGGGGGCCTGCATCCACATCTCCACCGTACAGAGGCCTGTACCACACCTTCCCATAAAGTGTCCTGCACCCATCCTGCTCATGCAGGAGCCTACAAAATTAAATAAAATTTGATTGAGAAGCTGATGAAAAGGTAGATAGCAGATGGATTGGGACTGGAAATAAATCTGGTTCTGTTGCCATTGGGAAGGGTTCTGTATTGCTGGTGACAAAGGTTTATGTAAATGTTGAGTAATGCGAAAACCTTATTTGTAATTACTAACCAGAATGCTAATGAACAGCACCGAATTTGAACCACTGATAACTAGCAGTCTTGTTTACAATGAGACTTTGTTGTGGGGCAAGCGGAGATACTCTTCGCTTCAGCCATCTATATCTATCCAGCTATGTGTTGTGTTTTTTTTTTACTTGTATTTTATACTTCCCCCTCCTCCCTGAGCCCCACACCATTGGGAGACACCTATGGTGTCTGCCCCTTTTTCTCTCCACGAATCTGGAGCCTGTGGGTGACCCTCATGTAGCCTTGGTCCTACCCCCCAGACAGGGATGAGGTAGGGCCAGTACACCCTGAGCTCCTTAGTTTCATTGGGCACCTCAACAGGACAGGCAGGAGAGAGTTGTAGGGTCTGCACTGGACACTAAGTCTTCCCAGGGTTTAGTCAGCTGATTTTCAACTGTTCTTGTGGGGGTGTGATGTGCTCCCAGATGTCAAGGTCACACCCCAACCCTCAGAATGGCTTCAGTCTTTGCTGTGCCCCCGGCCTCTGCCAGAGGCCAGTCAAGTGCTAAGCCTCATCCCCTCTCCCTCCCCGGAGGAGGCAAGCAGTCCTCAGACACTCAAGCCTTGTCCCTTTGGCCGGCCCTCCATCTCCCAGGCACGTTCCTGAACCTGGGTCAATGGCATCACTAGTGGTAGTGGTACTGCTATGCCAGCAGGCCAGCTGTGTCATGCTTAATGAAATTTGTCTTCACACACCAGTTAAACCATACAAGCACCTCTTTGTACACAGTATGGTTCAGTAGTGCAACAACACTAGAGTGTGGAATACAAAACAAACATACAGAGAGAGATTTTATGCACAAATGCTTTTCAAAACATAACAATGAATGCACTGTATCAAAGTTGCTGATGCCAGAGGTAACCAATTGATAGAGACTGCTTCATCCTCTTCCATGAATTTAAGCTATAAAGTTCCTTTGAAGCCATTTGTGTAACATGATTTTCAGAAACTATTTAAAAAGAAGATTAATATGTGTAACCCACTCACCCCCTACCATGTCAATGCTTCCTGGACCCCTGCATCCACCCCCTAGCTGCGCCCCAACCCCACTACCCACCCTGGCTCCCCTCAGCACCACCGCCTATGTGTCTTCCAGACCCTCCAAACCCTGCCCACCCCTTGCTCCCCTACTGCCTGCCCTGCCGCTCAACGTACTCCCAAAAAGTTAACAAACTGCAACCCCAGGGCTAGAACCTTGGTCATTCTATTACTCCTCTCTGGTAATATCCACCCTAACTCAGGCCCTGCCCCCACCACTCCACCAACTAGGTCCAATGGACTCTGCATTGCCTCCATGAACATATGCAGACTGCTGATAAAATTTGCTGCCATTCAGTGCTGGGTCATACTACACTAACCAGACATCATAGCCCTAGTAGAAACCTGGCTAACTAAGTACACCCCAGACTCCTTTGTCTCCCTTCCAGGCTACACCCTATATCGCGAGGATTGAGCAAGTAAACATGGAGGTGGTTGTGCGTTTTACACTTGTGACACCATCATTGCCCAAGCACTCCCTGCCCCCAAGCTTGTAGTTGGTGCCCAGGACCTTACACTCAAACTTACCCCAGACCCATTCAAGAGCCTGCTCTATCTCACAGTCTTCTACATACCCCCAAGGAATCAGACCCCAGCGATATTGTCTCTCACTGAATATCTCTCCTCCCTCCCCCATAAAGCACAAGAAGTCCTAGACAGAGACCCCAATGTGAACTAGCTCAGTCCCTCTTCCTCACCAATAAGAGACACCTCCGCTGCATTAGACCTGACCCAACTTGTCTCCCAACCCACCCCACTAGATGTAACCAAACTACAGTGACTTGCACCCTCCTAGATGTCATTATCTCCAACCGCCCCCAATAGATTCAGGATATTCAATTCCTCCCGGACTCCTTAAGCGACCACTCCCCTATTCCTCTAGTCTTCCCCCACCCCAAACATGTAGCCCAAGTCACACATCTCAGGCATCTCCGCCCAGGTGGACTGAAAAAACTCAAACAGTTCCTGGCTCAGATTGATTGGTCTCCCATCCACCTTGCAACCAACATTGACGCTGCCCTCAACCTCTTCTCACAAGCCTTTAACTAGGCCTGTGATCTTTCTGCACTATTCACCATGATCCGCTTCAAAAGGCAAAATGCATCTTGGGTCACCTCTGCCCTACTCCAAATGCTCAGGGATAAGGATAACCTCTGGCACATAGCCACCGAGACCGGACAGACAGCTGACAGACAGGCATATAACACCACACATAACAGGTGCACATGGGCCATCTGAAAAGTGAAGGCAGACCACTACCAGGCCACCCTCATGGGGGTGTGCCCCGAACATCTGGGACAATATAAAATAAATAAATGGGAAATCACACTCCCCCCCCCAGCCCAGCTTACAGTCAATGGCTCCACCTTTACTGACCCCACTGACATTGCCAACTGCCTTAATTCCTCCTTTACAGATCTTAGCCCTGTCCTCCTGAGTAACTTTTTTGACCTAACCCACGACCCACTGCCCTCAGATCCTCAGCACCCCTGGTTCTATCTATGCAAAGTATTAGTCCAGGAAGCCAGACCACTGCTGTTTAAAGCACTAAACAGCAACAGTCCTAGCAGCAACTCCCTGGATCCAAAAATACCCTGGCTGGTCCTGGATGATGTCCTGGTTCCACTCACTGGCCAACTAAACCAGTTCCTCTGTCTCAGGCAATTTCCCACAGCATGGAAAACAGCTATAGTCACACCTATTCACAAAGGAGGTGGCAGGTCTACCCCCAGCAATTATCATCCAATCTCCATCCTTCCACCTCTCTCCAAAGCTTTAGAAAAAGTGGTGGCCACTCAACTCACCGAATATTTAGCAAAAGACAGTATTCTATGCCCAGAACAGCATGGCTTCCATGCTGGTCACAGTACAGTACAGCATTAATGGAGTTCTCCAAATTCCTGCACTCCTCCCTGGACTCTGGTTTCCTAGCTGGAGCAGTGTTCATAGACCTCTATACGGCCTATGACACTGTCTCCCACCCTTCCTACTAAATGTCGTCTACCATACAGGTTTCTCTGCTGGCCCCCTCACCTGGTGCACAAATTACCTATCAGCCCTCTCCCAGCATGTCCAAAAACAATGGGATACTCTCAGAAACCCATCCCATCCACTCAGGGGTTCCCCAGGGCTCTATCTTGGGCCCACTACTCTTTAGTCTCTACCTAAACACCCTGCCCAGTGCCTGTTCTTGCAATATTCTCCTGTACGCCATTGACACCATTATTTATGCCTCCCACAGAAATCCCACCTCCCTCCAAGACTCCCTCCAATGCTCCTTTAATGATGCAGAGAACTGGTTTAAGGACAGCAGACTAGTCATTAACCTCAAAAAAACCAAGGCAATGCTCTTTGCCCACCACCAGAATAAAGCCAGCAACAACCCCATCCAAATCATCCCCAGCACTCATCAACCACTTGAACAAGTTTACTCTTACAAATACCTTGGTATCATCTTTGACTTAGCTCTCACCTTTCATGCCCACATTACAGCATTTGCATCCACTGCTGACACTCATCTTGGCATCCTCTACTGTCACAAGGACTGCCTCCCACCTGATTCCCTCAGGCTTGCCATTACATCCTCAGTAATGTCCCTTGTGAATTACAGCCTTCCAGTCTATGGTGCTGCTGACTCCACAGCCCTCAACAAGATTCTTCTCACCCTAAACAAGGCTTGCAGACTAGTGACCAGTGCCCCTAGGTTCACCCACGCTTGTCAGCTTTATGACATGGTCAAACTCCTTAGCCTCAATGAATGCCTTCTGCCTCCATCTAACTTACGCCTTCCAGAGTCATGACCCGAACCACTGACTAGGTCACTCTACTAGTACCCAGAACTAGGACCACCCGAGCACAGAGGTAGTTCAGCTACAGAGCCTCATCCTGGTTCAACTAGCTCCCTGCAGCCATTTCCAACACCACCAAAATTGTCCCCTTCAAAACTGCCCTACAGAACTTATTGTTCAACACCCGCTGCTGCACCTGTCGCTAGCAGATGCTCTCCCGCTCTCAAAACACTATTGGCGTAGCCCTCTGGGCTGAACTCTCCCTCACCCCACCCCACCCCACTCCCCCATGGCCTCCCTTTCCACTGCCAGTACCTGCTGGTACTAAACCTGTCAATTCTGAAATGTTTTTTAATTACTCTTTGTGTTCAAACAATTATGTAAAACTATGTTATTCTGTATGATTGTATTCTGTAAGTATGTTGACTCTCTATGTTCTCTCTGGGACGAGGTACCTTTGTAAATGAGCTTTGGGCTCAAAGGTTGTAAATCTGATTATACAATAAATAAATAAAAATAAATAAAGATTGAGGATATCATTTACTTACATATTGGTCAAAGTCAATGACAATCAGTAAAATAAATCACTATTACAAAATGTAATGAGCATATCAATATTCAAAAATACAAAGTTGCTGCAGGATTAAGGCAAAGCAGACTTTGACCTCTTCTTAATATATCATTACCAGTTACTAGTGAGATGGGGTCTACTACTGATTTGATTATTATTTTTGTATCTCTGTGATGACTTTCCTCCTTCTCCATAATGTGCAAGATTCATTTCTGTGCTAGGCTCATCACTTAAGAATGATGAAGTGCAACATTGCAAGGATTGGAGTATGGAGAACTACATTACATCTGTAACTGAAAAGTGCAGTTGCTAAATAATGACTTACTGCAGTTAGTTAGTGGACTGACAGTTTGCAAGATCAACATATACAACTAATTCTAGGTAGCTCTAATAGAAAAGTATTTTCAAAAAGGGCACCAATTGACAACTTGTGAGGCAGCAGGAATTTGGGGAGCTCAGTGGTACTGCCAGTCAGAACATTCACTGCAAGACAAATTCGTATTGCCAAAAGCACCTACTATAGGAACCTACTAATAACATCCTCTACAAATCCGCACAGGTACTGGTCCAAAATTAAGGACATTCTCGACAATGACAAGCAACAGAATCCAGCTGACATGAACATTCAAGGTGTTCACTGCACCAGCCATGACACCATTGCCAACGCTCAATGCCCTTTTTTCTTCTCCACCAGTCGCTACTCTAACTAGCCCACAACCTGACTGTCCCTCTTCTCCTCCTCACCCCTCCCACCCTCCCTTTCGTTCTGGCTCCAGCCACATATCTTGAAGTTACAAGGCTACTTAACTCCCTTCTGGCACGCGGGGTCAAGAGCCTGAGGCATCCATCCTTGCATACTCTAAGCAGTATGCACCTTGGCTGACCAGACCTATCACCTGGCTTTTAACCTCTCGATTCATACGTCACTGTCCCATCCACCTGGAAAACTGCCAGAACCATCCCTATACACAAAAAAGGCGATGTCAAACTCATGTCCAACTACCGCCCTATATCTCTTCTGCCCACTCTCAGTAAGCTGCTTGAAAAAATAGTCCACTGCCAGCTTGCTGCTCACCTTGACATGTTTAATCTTCAAACCCCGTGCCAACATGGTTTCCGACCCGGTCACAGTACCACCTCTGCACTTACACAACTTACAAATGACATCAGAAATAATATGGACCATGGCCTACTCACTGGGGCCATCTTTATCAACCTGTCTAAAGCCTTCGACATGGTACACCATCCTCTCATGCTAAAGAAACTCCAATCCATTGGAGCACCTGACCAAGCCCTCTCCTGGTTCCATAGCTATCTTGACAATCGGACTCAGGCAGTAGCATTTCCCAAGGTCCTTTCCTCCCCCCTAAACATCTCCCGTGGAGTTCCCCAGGGATCCACTCTTGGACCTCTACTCTTCTCCCTCTTCCTAAATGATATTCCCACCATGTCCCGGCATAGCTGCACTCTTATGTACGCAGATGACCTTGTTCTCTACTCTGGGTCAAAATCGGTTGCTACCATCAACTCCACTCTCACTAATGACTTCCAATTCCTGCAGACCTGGCTCTCTAGCAACCACCAAGTCCTGAACCTAGAAAAAACCTGTGCTATGCTATTCGGATCCTCTAAGAAACTGTCTCCCTCTGCAAACAGGCTCCGGGTTCAATGCCTTGATGGCTCCCTCATCTTAAACACTGAGTCCTTCAAGTACCTTGGGGTCACTTTGGATTCCACACTTGACCTGTCTCAACATGTCAATATGGTGTGCCGTGCCGTCAATGCTAAAATTGGTGGAGCTTATCGCATGCACCACTCCCTCACTCCTTCTGCTAGACTTTCTGTTGCGAGAGGTATTTTCTTAGCCCAGCTCCAATATGCTCTGCCCCTCCTCTTTGCTGCAAACTCTGCTACACTCCACAAATGGGACACTGTCTACAACAACATCTGTAGATTCACCTTAACTGCCCCACGTCTTACTTATCATTGTCTCCTTTACGCTGGCTTAAATTGGCTGTCACCTAAGGATATTCGAGTCTTACCCCTGGGCTGCTTTATTGACTCCCTGTCTAGACCTCCCTGCCCTGTCTATCTTGCCAACCTCCTGACTCCTGCCTCACACACCCGTACCCTCAGGTCTTCCTCTGTCCCCATGCTCTCCACTAGACCTTGCATGACAAAAATGGGTGAACAGGCATTTGCCCATTTTGCTCCTAAATTCTGGAACTCACTCCCCCTTATGTGAAAACTTCAGCCTCCCATCAAGAATTCAAAAACTCGCTGTTCACCCACCTTCTAGCCTCTGGCCAATGCAAATGCTCTTAATTTGCTTTGTCCCACTGCAGGCTGTTGGGTCTGACCCTGAGTACTACACTAATGTTCTCCCATGCAATATGCTTGTCTAGGTGGCCATGAACCTTGATGTCTTTACTGTCCTCAGCTGTCTTATGGTTACCCTAATTGCTTTATTTTACATCCTTATTATGATCTATGCCTAAAATGTACTCTTATGTAACTATTACTGTGCTACCCAATGTATATCTTGTTTTACTCCTGTACACCTATATTATGTCTGTGTATTTCTGCATATTGTAACCAACGTCCTGTGCTCTCCCGGGTCATGCCTGAAAATAGGCAGGTTTGTTGCCCAGCGCACTTACCTGGTTACCAAAAGCTAATAAATAAATAAATAAGTCTGGTCAATCATGTAGGAAAAAGCTAGTTCATAAAGGGGACTGCGTGGCTTCATAATCACAGAGTTGGAGGCTCTAAGCACAGCATTGCAATACTAAGCAGGGTAAGAAAATTACTGTTATGTTAGAGTCTCTGAGCCTTTTCTCACTAAGCTGAGATTAAATGGACAATCCTTTGATTAGTCAAACTTTTGCACTAAATTTAAAATACCTAGCTGCATGTCATTTTTATCACCATCAGGACAAGTAATCTCATAATACTTAACTACGGCGATCAACAGTCACCCATCCTGCATTTAGTTGTACCATTTTCAAAAAACTACTGAAAATAAAAGTACCAACCTTATTGACAGAGACTTTGTATAAATGTGTTTTTCAGAAGGTTGTAAAAATATGTTTCATTCAAAATGTCAGTTCTAATTCTGGAATGAATAAGTAAAGACTCAGGGAAAGCGTTCAGTTTTGTTTATTTTGTTCTGTAAATGCTTGTGCAACGTTGGTGATTGATATTGCTAGCACAAATCTCTGCAATGAGAATTGCATGCCTCTAACAGTCAGCAAATCTGAATCCTCAGCAGAATCATAAACGATCAGGGAAGCCAAGCTAGACAGGAGGAGATTATACAGGCACAGAGTAAAAGGAAGTTAGCATGCCTGTACAGATGTGCCTTCCTATGAACATTACGTTGTATGGGTGGACTTCCATTCTAGTGGTTATAATTCTATGGTAGTGGCCAATCATGGTGGAGTGTTTCAAGCTTCACTGGAGTTTTGGAAGGATACTTCCAAAAGTCCAATGGAAGGTGCCATGATCGACCATTTTAAGGCAAGAGATGCCAAAACGGCTGCTGGATCTGCCCACAGCTGTAACAATCTGAGACATAACTGGATAGTGGTTAGAAAAAAAAAGGAACTCATGCACTAAATTAATTTGCATAGCCAAACTGAATTACTATTTAAGCCTTCTGAAAGCTAACAAATTGTGGCAGACAATCAAATTCCTAGAAGGAGTAGCACCCCCCCCCCCAACAACTAATGAATAAGGTTACGGCGAAAGGTAAAATTATTACTGATAGAACAACTCATTGTGTAAGAGTGAAGAGTTTCAGGGGGAGGTCCCCTCAGCCTTTTATTCTGCTTACCCTGTGTAGTTCATAGGCATGAACAATGATTGTCTCTATTGCATAGTCCTAATTTCATCAGCATTTAAATATAAATGAAGGTACTTAAGTCTTGTGTGAAAACCTGCTTGACTCCATTACAAAGGTCATGACCCTACTCATGTAAGGCATCCTGGTATTTTATGATATGTTAGTGCTAAAGCCTGCAATAGTTAAACTGCATTAGTCAGTGTGTTGCTATCCTCTGCAGTCCCTATGTTTTTGTCTCATGCTGACCATGAAACTCTTCAAGGTATAGTAAGTGCCCTACTATTTTCAGTAGTTAAAAGTGCATCTGAGTTAGAAAATAAATGCCTTTAGAGAATACAGGGACTTCACAAGACATGCAACAGAACTGAATGAGAGTATAATTACTGGCCAGCATGTTTTCCCCATCGGGAAACCTGGTTATAATTTGCTGTTATAATGGCAAACATGTGCCGGGTTTCCCTCGGACCACACATGCTCCAGTTGCTGGTCTTCTTTTACTCAGTGATGTTCCCCAGAGTAATTTTGTATGGCCACAGACTTTATCAGCCTTCACAGTCAGTGGTACGTTGATTTTTTGTTTAAGAAGAAAAAAGAAAAGTATTTTTCTTCATTGACCCTAGAACAAAATAAAAGGAAAACAAAAGGGAAACTTTGTTTTTTTTTTCCATCAGTTACCTCAGACCACGGAATGCACTGAAACTTGACCACAGGCCATGGCTTTCAGTGTTTATTTTATATAATTGCTGCGGCATTAAAATGCTGGCCAGCAAGTATATAAAATAAAGGCTGGGTAGGTGTGCAAAACTGGAATTTTATACACACTCTCAGTGTGGGATGCCTTAATAAACTACTCAAGCTTCGCTCTCGGGGTTTATGTGGCATCCCACACCTCAGAGATGTTAATAGTTCTCATTATAATCCCCCTACCCTGTCATTATACTATATATAACTTGTGCAGGTTTGTTCAGGTACACATCATCAGCTCCCATGATACCGTGCATGAGTGGATAATGACCTTTGCAATGGATACAAATAGGCTTTCACACCAGTGGAAAACAGAGTGAAGCAACCTCATTTATGTAAATTAGGATGAAATTAAGGAGATCCAGGAGAATGGATCACTGTCCTTGCCTACATACTATACCGATACACAGAAAATAGGTTAAGGGGACATTCATTTTAAAGATAAGGTTCCTTCAGCCATTTATTTTGTTTGCCTGTGTAGTTTGCAGGCATTAACAGTGATTACCTTTCTTGTACCATCCTATTTTCTTCAGGATTTAAAAGTAAATGAAGGTACTTAAGTCTGATGTGAAACCTTGCTTGACTGCTTTGCAAAGGTCATGACCTGACTCATGCAAGACATCCTGGAATTTCATGATGTGTTAGCACTAAAGCCTGCTGTAGTTATGCTGTGTTAGTCAGTGCTGTTGCTGTCCTCTGCAGTCCCCGTGTTGTTGACTTATGCTGGCCATGAAACTCTGATACACTTGAAACTATAGAAAACAACAAGGCACTTACTATGCCTTGAAAAGTTTCATGGCCAGCAAAAGATAAAAACATTGCGAAATGACTGATGCTTAATAGCTGTCTCAACTTTAAGAACCTTGCATCTTATTTATTTATTTAAGCCTTTGTTTACCAGGTAAATACAATGAGCCAAGACCCATTTTCATATATGACCTAGGGCTGCATTTATCAGCCAAGATGTCAACAATAATGAATACATACATAGAGAATGCAGATATAACTTAACAAATACTAGACAGGAAAAGTTAACCAACAATGTAACATATTAGATATATATTATGCTTTATGTTTTATGTTATATTTTTTTTACTTCTGTTGCTGTATATTCTCAATTTATCAGTCTATGCACTGCTTGTACATTTTGTTGTATTCTTTATCTTGCATCCTTGTAACCACTGTGATTTTTCTGTACTGTCCTAACCAAGACCTCCTTGCAAATGAGCTTTGTTTAGTGGAGCTTTTCCTAGTAAAACAAATAAATGAAATAAAACCAGGTATGTACACTAGCTAACTGAATGCATGTTTTCAGGTATGGCCAGAGAGAATACAAAACAAGGCATTGTTTCAAGAAAATAAGGTAAGGAATAATGAATGGGGTACTCAGTGCAATACAGAAACAATTCTGGCAAAACAGGTAACATAAGAAACATGAACAATATTTACAGTATATACAGTGCAGCAATCAAACCTGAAGAATAACTGAATTAATATTTGTAGTGTTGGGGATAGATAGATAGATAGATAGATAGATAGATAGATAGATAGATAGATAGATAAAACACAGGTGTATCACAAATTGGTACAGGTAGGGCCACACCGATGGACCAGCGGCAGTGCACCATGCCACCTTTAAGACATTCCATGACAAAGCAGTCCAAAGTTAGTGCATTAGGAGGCAGGCTAGGCTGATGTGATGACTTAGCTGGAGAGAGTGTTGATAACAAGCTCTGGTGCCACAGTGACCTCTGGCTGGGCCATGGAGCTTGCTTCTGTCACAGAGGATGTGCTGCATGTGTATGAAGCCATTTCAAGGCTACCCTCGTGCTGGGGAGGTGTGAGATACAAAGAAAAAAAATAAAATAAATAGCCATTTAAATGATGGCCTGGGCCTTGGGGACTCCCCTGGATCCTAATGCCATGGAGGTAATAGATGGATTCCTGGGAAGCTGCCGTTCCTGCCTAGTGTACCTACCTGGTTAACAAAAACTACATAAATAAAGAAATAACTGATGGAGATTGGGGATGTAGGCTTGAACAGGGTATATTACTGTGGTGGGGGCCGGGGGGTCCAATTGCCTTCCTTATTCTAAATAGGATATACACTCACTTATGTAGTCAGAGGAGTCTGCCTCAGTGGCGAACAGAAGTGCAGTCTTTGTGTGTAAGGAAGACTCAAAACACCTTTACAAGTTTTACAATCATTACATGTTTATTTTGTTAAATTGCCAACACTTATTTGCTAAAGCCAACATTTTGTGGCCCTGGGACCACTTTCTCTGTGCCTGCAGTGATCCTGCAATAAACATATTCCACATTTAGTAAGTGTATATACAATACATATCAAATGATAAGCAATGAACATTCATTAATCCTTACACTGACACTAAAATTAGCATTCACATGCCAAGTTCCCAACACCTACAAAATTAGAAGCAATTTCAAGTTATTATATATTCCAGAAATGTTTCCAGTATGAGTTACTTATGAGCATCATTATATTTTACACCGCAGTGATTTGACCATATATAACAAATAGAATAAAGTATGGGTCGGGGTGTGTAACGAGAAGTTTACACACACTCAAGGGGTTAGATGCCACATAAACCCCAAGAGTGAAGCTCGAGGGGTTTATAAATAGCATTTAACCCAAATGGTATGCGTAAACTTTAAGTTTACACACCCCGACCCATATTTTATTTTATATAATTGCTGGGTTTGCCTTTTTCACCTCAGCAATTATACAAAATATGATAGGTTCTGTTGTAGCCGCGGTCCGTTTTCATTTTCAGCTGCTGGTTAAAATTTTCATTTCTGCATTTTTTAAAGACTGTTTTTGCCCTGTGTGATGTAAAATAGTACTTCTTTGGTTTAAATAATTTACCGCTGAGTTCCTCTGGCAGTTGACTGTAGCGGTGGTAGGAAATGACAAGCAATCACTCGGTCAGGAAGGGGAAAAATGCAGTTGGGTGCATGCGTAGTTTGAGGGAAACAGTGCATATGTTTGCAGTAATAAAACTAAAGGAAACTATAGGCCCATCTCCATCCTTTGCCACTTGGCTAAGATTCAGGAGCGACTAGTTTACAGCCAACTCAGAGACCACCTGGAAGCCAACAGGTTACTGGCACGCACACAACATGGCTTTAGACCAAAGCATGAGACCGATACTGCCCTCATCAAATTCACCTCTGATGTCCTGACAGCCTGGGACAAGGGGACTCCAACTGGGGCAGTGCTCATGGACCTTTCCAATGTCTTCGACCTGGTGGATCACTCACTCTTGTTAACTATGCTTAGCCAACTAGGGTTGGATCAACACTTCCTCAATTGGTTCTGTAATTACCTCACTGACCACACTCAACAAGTCAAATGGAGAGGGGTCACATCACAACTCCTACCCCTAACCGAAGGAGTCCTCAGGGCTCAATCCTAGGTCCACTTATGTTCTCTCTGTTCACAAATTACCTCCATGGGCATTGCGGGGGAAGCTCCTTAGTACAGCACGTGGATGATGCAGTACTGTATAGAATGGGGGATCCCCCCCCCCGATCTAGGACCTCTGCTCCAAAATGACTTCACCAAGGCCGAGACCTGACTAATAGAGAACTGCCTTGTCCTAATCCCCACAAAGACCAAGGCCATGCTGTTTGGGCCAAAATCCCAGGGCCTCTTCAGGGACCATATCCTGCCACTCACTACCTTGGCCAGCTCCAATATAGAGGTGGTACAATCAGTCAAATACCTTGGTCTCACACTAGACCAGGGCCTCACCCTTAAGCCCCAAGCTGATGCTGTAACAAAAAACATCCATCAAAAACTGGGCCTTCTCTATCGCCTAAGCCACAATATGATTCCAGAGACTAGACTGGCTATCTCACAATCCATCCTTCTCCCAACCTTAACCTATGCCTCCCCTATCATACTCGGCACCACCAACATGGACCACAGCAGACTCATGACCCTATATCACAAAATAGCTTGCTTTGCTACTAAATCCTACCCAAGGACCCACCACTGTGATGCCCTCACTGCCCTCAATTGGCCATCCCTGGACAATAGACTCCAGTATGCTCTACTAAGCTGGACCTATAAGCTCCTGGATGCCCATCCTCAGGCAGGCCTGAATGGACTACTTGCCCCAAAGCCACTCAGATGGCCACTCCGCTCCTCGAACAAAAAACTCCTGGAGACCCCCCCGACCTGCATGGCAGCAGGGAGAAAATCCTTTACTCACCTAGCTCCGGAGTCATGGAGCAATCTACCCAGCCATCTTCAGGAGGCTCCGACACTAGCCCTCTTTCAAAAGGCACTGCGTGCTCACCTTAGCAAACCAAGTCCCTGCCTCTGCCCCAATAGCTAAGACAATCATACCTAATGTCAACCCATACCAACTAGACACTCCTCCCCTACAAGGGTAATGACTAATGTCTGCTTGTGCTGGCTCACTACCCTGTACGAACCTCCCGTAGATATTAAAAGCACTTATCACCTCACTTCACCTGTCACTGCTGTACTCCATACTATAAAGTATCTGTTGCCCGTTTCTACAGAAACTGTATGGTGTATTCATAACCCCATATTAATTGTACTGAACGCATTAGCGGACTTTACATGAACTGATCTGTATTACTGTATCATGTATCCTATGCACTGCACTGTACTATGACTATTAACAACTAATACCATGCATCTCTTGCCCTCTTTGCACAAAAACTGGAAAATTGTATGCTGTCTTAGTTATCCTGTATGATCTGTATGGCATTGTGATACCTATTTGTATGTTCAAACCTTATGTAACAATCCCCAGGTCGCCCCTGAAAAAGGGACCTTCGGGGCCCAGAGGGCCTACCCAGTTAACAAAATTGAATAAATAAATAAATAACTAAAATAAACACTCCTTTATTACGGCAGATTATACTACGGTTTCCCTATGGGAAAAAGGGAAGCCCATTAATTATATATAGAATAATGCATGGGGAAGTATGATTAATGAGGATTTTATGCACACCCAAGTTGTGTGATACACCATTTATCTGGGCATCACACACCGAGAGTGTGCATAAAATCTGAATTTTCACACTTCCCCATGTTTTATTTTTTATATTTACTAGTTTGTCTTCTGTTAAGAGTATCTTATCTGAATTGGTGCCCACTGAAACAGGAGGTCGTTGCTATTTCTGAGGTATTTGGTTCTTTTTCAGGCTTGAAATTTATATGTAGGTGTTTGTTTTGCTGTTGGAAGAGAGAGCCAGTGTGTTAGAAGAAAGTCAATTGATGCTGTGCTTCAGTGTAGCATGATGTGGCAGAGCTAGAGAAGGGAGCCTCACAGCTTGTCAGTTTACCTCTTGAAGGTTCAGACAAGCTTTACGGTTTGAATTTCCAGTTCTCATTTTATAGTAGCTTTTTTTTCCCTCCTGTCTTGGAATGTATTTATTTATACTGACCAGATAGAGCTAGCTAAACTTTTATATTAATGTGCATATAGAGTAGAAGTTGCACATTATATGAGTGGAGCTATAATTGCTGTGAGTGGAGCTATAATTAGCTGAGAAATGATTTCTTACATTTGCATGTTAGAGATATTAAAGTGGTTTACCAAAAAATTACCAGAAACAGCTGGTGCCACCTATATACTAGTATACTTTTTGGGGAAGCCTTTTTTAAACATTAATTTAAGAATATGTTTCCTTAAAAAAGAAAAAAAAGGAAAAGGTTTTATATAAACTTAGTTATGTTCTATATAAACTTGGCTATGATTCCATCTCCATTTAGAAATATTTTTCACTCTCCCCCCATTTTTTTTCTTTTTTATCCCCCCCCCATATTATTTCTTTGCTTTTTTATGTAACATAGAAACATAGAATTTGACAGCAGATAAGGACCGTTTGGCCCACCTAGTCTGCCCATTTCCCTACCTAATGCATAGGCTGCAGATCTTACTTAACCAACAGCCTACTTCCTCAATCAGATTTGTTTGACATGACCTTCTTGATGCAAAACTATGCTGCCTTGGATCCTGTGCCCAATGGTTTCAAAGTGTTCTACAATAATTTCCTTAAGCAGTTCCTCTATAAACTTACCCACTACTGAGGTGATGCTGACTGGCCTATTATTTCCTGCCTCCTCCCTGCTACCACTCTTGTGGAGAGGGACTACATTTGCCCATTTCTATTCCTTTGGAACCACCCCTGTATTGAGTGACTCACTAAACAGGGCTGTCAGAGGTGCTGCTAGCACTGTCTGTAATTTGTTTAATATCCTGGGGTTTATATCATCTAGTCCCATCTCTTTGTCCACCCTCAGTTTTGTGAGTTCCTCCAGGACCCTCTCTGCTGTAATAGGACTGATGTTTACCTTTCTCCCCCAATTGTTTCTGCTGCCTAGCTATGGTTCCTGTCCCCTCCCCTCTCTACTGTGAATACCAAACAGAAGTATTCATTCAGTATCAAAGCTTTTTCTAGGTAACCTCTATGCACACCCCTTCCTCCCCTTTGAGCCTTACAATCCCTCCCCGGCCTTCCTTCTACTGCTAATGTATCTATAAAATGTCTTATCCCTCCTCTTTACTGTCTGTGCTAATCTCTCCTTTCTTTGTGCCTTTGTGGTCCTAACTGCTTTCCCTGTCTCCCTCTGTCTCTCTCTAGGTACATCCTCTTCCTTCTGAGTCTTCTTTTATTTTCTGAAAGACTCCTTTTTGTCCCTCACTTTCTCTGCCTCCTTCTTTGTGAACCATAGTGGTTTGTTCCTTCTTGTTCCCATGTTACTCAGCCTAATGTACTGATTTGTAGCCTCCACTATGGGTTCTTTTAGGTGTAGCAAAAACAAAAAAGGTCTCAGCACTCAAACTCCATAAATGATTTCTTCACCAACTTTATTAATTTGTAGATTGCAGAAAGAGCAAGTAACCGGTGTAGCACTGTGAGACCACCACAAATCACCAGCATTTCATGTTCTACTTGAATGCTTTGTCAAGGTGTAGTGCACCTCCTATTGTGTGTTTTTATATTGCACTTAACAACATTTAAATTAAAAAAATGTGAGAATGCCTACAAGTTCAATCAATCTCCTCAACTGCAGTTAACAAGTACAAACCACTTAAATATATTGTATATATATGTTTGTACGTCCTTTTTCTTATTTATTTATACAGCAGTACATAAAGCTTTACATTCCAATAATCTTCTTAGAATGATCCTATACTTGTACAGGAGGGACAGGGAGGTAAAAGAGGAGGAGGAGGAGTAGCTCTCTATATAAGGGAAGAGATCAAAGCAATGGAACTAAAGGATAAACAGGGAGTAGAGGAGGCACTATGGATTACCGTGGAAACAGGATATGGCACCACAATTCGCACAGGAGTGGTATACAGACCCCCATTTCAGGGGGAGGCAATGGACAAGGAAATAGAAGGCATCCTTAGAATGGCAGAAAAAGGGGAGTTACTATTGATGGGGGATCTGAACCTGCCAGACATTAGCTGGAGCACCCTGGCTGCAGCCACATCAAAAAGCAGGTTTATTCTTGATGCCCTGCAGGGGGCATGCCTCAGACAGCTAGTGGTGGAACGCACTACAGAGGGAGCAATCTTAGACCTGCTACTGTCAAATGGGGATGGAGAAAGGATCTCATATCTAGAAGTGGGTAGCTATCTAGTGACCACAAAAAAGTGTGGTTCACAATAAACACAGCCATAGAGTCAAGCCATACAAAAGCAAGAGTGTTGTACTTTAGGAGGGCTGACTTTGGGAAAATGGGAGAGTGCCTCAGAAAAGCACTAGCAAACTGGCAAGAAGGAGGGGTGGAGGAACAATGGGTAAAAATCAAAACAGCCATCACAGAGGCAACAAGCCTTTGTGTGAAGCAAATCAACAAAACAAAACGAAGGAAAAACTACTATAGTTCTCAAAAGAGGTGGTGGAGAAGGTTAAGGAGAAAAAGATAGCATTCAGGAAGTATAAGGAAACACAGAAAGAGCAAGACAGAGAACTGTACCAGTTAAAGCAGAAGGAAGTGGGGGAGGCAGTCAGAATAGCAAAAGCCCAAACTGAGGAAAAGATAGCCAACTCAGTTAAGAAGGGGGATAAAACCTTTTATAGGTACATTAGGGAGTGAAGAAAGATGAAAGAAGGGATAGTGAGGCTTACTACACGGATGGGAGGGTGGGCAGAGGATGACAGTGAAAAAGCAGGGATATCAAATGAATACTTCTGCTCAGTATTCACCAAAGAAGAGGAGGGGGAGGTACCTAAATCAAAGAATAGAAGCACTGTGGATAAGGAGGTCGATACCAGTCCATTCACAGAAGAAAGGGTCCTGAAAGAACTCTTAAAACTGAAGATGGACAAAGCAATGGGGCCTAACGGGATTCACCCAAGAATTCTAAAAGAACTAAGGGTAAACTTAGTCACACCACTAACCTCCCTTTTTAACAAATCATGGGAGGATGGTGTAGTACTGGAGGACTGGAGGATGGCAGACGTGATTCCACTTCACAAAAGTGGGAGCAAGACAGAGGCAGAAAACTACAGGCCTCTTAGTTTGACCTCAGTGGTAAGGAAAATGATGGAATCACTTCCAAAAGAAAGAATTGCTGAGTTCCTAGAGGCCAGTGGGGCACAGGACGCAAGGCAGCATGGATGCACAGCGGGAAGGTCATGTCAGATGAATCTAATAGATTTCTTTGACTGGGTGATCAATGTGGTAGACCAGGGAGGGGCAGTGGACGTGGCCTACCTAGACTTTAGCAAGGCACTCGACACAGTCCCACACAAAAGATTAATATACAAGTTAGCCAGCCTTGGAGTGGGTCCCAAGGTGGTAACCTGGGTTAAAAATTAGCTGGACAACAGGATAATAAACTGAATTTACTCTGAAGAAAAGGGGGGTTACTAGTGGGATACCTCAGGGTTCAGTACTGGGACCGGTCCTCTTTAATGTCTTTATAAGTGACATTGCAGAGGGACTGGAAGGAAAAGTATGTCTCTTTGCAGATGACACAAAGACCTGCAACAGGGTTGATACAGAAGGTGGGTGGAGAGGATGCAAAGGGACTTGGAAAAGTTGGAGGAATGGTCAAATATGTAGAAACATAGACTTTGATGGCAGATAAGGACTGCTTGGCCCACCTAGTCTGCACATTTCACTACCTACAGGATAAGCTGCAGATCTTAGTTAACCAACAGTCTATTTCTTCTTACCCCCCACAAGAATTGCCTTATGTCTGTCCCATGTGTTCTTGAATTCTCCCACAGTTTTAGACCCAACAACCTCCTCAGGAAGGCTGTTCCATGCATCCACCACCTTCTCTGTGAAAAAAATACTTTCTCACATTGCCCCTGAACCAACCCCCCTCTGTCTTTAAGTTGTGTCAGCTTTGATTCAATGCAAAGAAGTGAAAAGTAATGCACCTGGCAAACAAAAACCCAGGGGAAGAGTACACAATGGGGGGTGAGATAATAACAACTACAGAAATGGAAAGGGACCTGGGGGTAGTCATATCAGATGACCTTAAGATGGGCAAGCAATGTGAGAAGGCAATAAGAAGAGCTGGAGGGATACTGGGATGCATAGGGAGAGGCATCACCAGTAGAAAACAGGAAGTTGTTATCCCTTTGTACAGACATTTGGTGAGACCTCATCTGGAGTTCTGCATCCAGTTCTGGAGACCCCATCTCTACAAAGACATAATCAGGATGGAGGCTGTCCAGAGGAGGGCAACTAAAATGGTGATAGGTCTGCACCAGAAGACATACGAAGAGCGATTAAAGAAGCTTAATATGTATGCACTCGAGGAGGGGGGGGGACATGATAGAAACTTTCAAGTACATCAAGGGAATCAACAGCATCCAAGATGGTAGCATCTTTCAGGAAAAGAGATGTGCAAGAACAAGGAGGCACAATTTGAAGATAGAGGGGGGACGGCTCAAAGGTAATGTGAGGAAGTATTTTTTCACTGAGAGGGTTGTGGATACATGGAGCAGCCTTCCTGAGGAGGTAGTGGACTCAAAACAGTGGAGGAATTAAAGAATGCATGGGACAGACATAAGGCAATTCTAGTGGGGGGTAGGAGGAAGTAGGCTGTTGATTAACTAGGATCTGCAGCCTATGCATTAGGTAGGGAAATGGGTGGGACAAGCAGTCCTTATCTGCCATCAAATTGTATGTTTCTACGTTACATAAAAAAGCAAAGAAATAATATGGGGGAGGATAAAAAGGAAAAAATTGGGGGAGATTGAAAAAATCATTTCTAAATGGAGATGGAATCATAGCCAAGTTTTTAGAGAACATAACCAAGTTTATATAAAACCTTTTGCTTTTGGTTTTTTTTCAAGGAAACATATTATTAAATTATTGTTTAAAAAAGGCTTCCCAAAAAAGTATACTAGTATATAGGTGGCACCAACTCTTTCTGGTAATTTTTTGGTAAACCGCTTTAATATCTCTAACATGCAAATGTAAGAAATCATTTCTCAGCTAATTATAGCTCTACTCATATAATGTGCAACTTCTACTCTATATGCACATTAATATAAAAGTCTAGCTAGCTCTATCTGGTCAGTATAAATAAATAAGAAAAAGGACGCACAAACATATATAATATAATATAATATAATATAATATAATATAATATAATATAATATAATATATTTAAGTGGTTTGTACTTGTTAAGGACTTGCAGCTGAGGAGATTGATCGAACTTGTAGGCATTCTCACATTTTGTAAAATTTAAATGTTAAGTGCAATATAAATACACACAATAGGAGGTGCACTACACCTTGACAAAGCATTTGAGTAGAATGTGAAACATTGGTGATTTGTGGTGGTCTCACAGTGCTACACCAGTTACTTGCTCTTTCTGCAATCTACAAATTAAAAAAGTTGGTGAAGAAATCATTTAGTTTGAGTGCTGAGTCCTTTTTGGTTTTTGCTGTTGCTCTTTTGGGACTTTTGCACCATACCTACTGGAGCGACCATGTGTCTGTAAAATTTTTTTATGTGTGCTTACTGCTCCTCAACTGCTCCCTCTGGATCTCTTCCTGCCAGGGCTTCTTTGATCCCCATCCTAGTGAAGTCTTCCCTCCTGAAATCCAGGACTCCTGTCATTGTGTGGCTCTCCTGGGACACTGTACTGATGCTGAACCACACTGTATGGTGGTCACTGGACCCTAGGTAAATATCCACCCTGACTTCCTTTATTCTAGCTCCATTGGTCAGCACAAGGTCTAAGATCACCTTGCACATGGGCTCCTGAACCAACTGCCTAAGGCCTGACCCCTGCAAAAATTCTATGATGTCTTGGCTCCTGGCTGAGGCAGCTGCTGGGATGGTCCAGTCCACATCTGGCATGTTAAAATCACCCAGCAGCAGTACCTCCCCCTTTGTTTATATCCCATGCATTTTGTGCACTGACTTTTTGCCTTATACTGCGAGTTATTTTATATATTCTTAACATCCACTCTTCTCATGTAGTCTCATATTATTTTTTCTAGTATTCATTGGTGTAGGTTAAAACTATAGTGACTGTTTCTTAGCTTATTCTGCTATACCTTCATCTATTTGGGATTATTGTTGTGCGAAACTGGAAAAATTAGCAATGCAATATATTTCGTGTAATTTGCACATTTTGCAAAATATTTCACTGGGCGAAATGCAAAATTTTGCCAACAGAGCAAGTGAAATTTCACCATTGAGCCAGCTCCTGGGCAAAGATTCACCACCCGTGGGCAAAATGTTCTGTAATGACTCCCTGGTGTCTAGTAGTCCCCCAACCCTGGCTGCTTACGGGCTCAGATTTCCATTAAATTAATTCTCCCTGGTGTCTAGTGGTCCCCACGGCTGATCACTGGCCCAAAATGAATAAAGCAAGCCTCCCCAGTTAACTCATAATTTTTCCCTTCCCCCAGACCCCCAATCCTACAAAAAAAATGAATCCCCACTCCCTGGTGTCTAGTGGACCCCTCACCCCCACTCTATAATCAGATAGCGCCCACCCTGCTCCCCCCTGTATCCTGATCTGGCCACCAGCACAGCCCTCCACTCACCTCCATGGCTGGCAGCCCGACTGAGCACTTCAGTGAAAGAACACATGCTTTTGTACAAGCACGTGTTCATTCATTGAAGCACTCAGTCGGGCTGCTGGCCATGGAGGTAAGAGGAGTGCAGTGTCGGTGGCCCAATCGGGGTATGGGTGGAGTGGGGTGGGTGCTATCTGATGGCAGGATGCGGGTGGATGGTTCACTAGACACCAGGGAGTGGGGATTGAATATTTTTTTTTTTAGGATTGGAGTTCTGGGGGATTGGGAAAATAATGAGTTAACTGGGGGGAGGCTTGCGTTATTCACTTTGGGCTGGTGATTGGCCAGGGGGACCACTAGACACCAGGGAGAGTTAATTTAATGGAAATTTGGGCTGGTGAGCGACCGGGGAGGGGACCATTAGACACCACTAGGGCAGGGAGATATGTCATGGCAGGTGAAACTGTGAAATTTCGTTGCAATTCCACTAAAGATTTCACATGAAAAAACTATTTGGGATCATCTGCATATTTTTAAATGTAAGGGAAGGGATCAAAGCTACAGAACTAAAAAGTAAAGGGGGAGGACAAGAGGCACTCTGGGCCACCTTGGAGACAGGGAATGGCATCACAATCCGAACAGGGGTTGCATACAGACCCCCGTCTCAAGGGGAGGAAACAGACAATAAAATGATGGAGGACATTCTCAAAATGGCTGAAAAGGGGGTGATACTGTTGATGGAGGACCTGAGTATGCCAGATGTTAACTGGATGACATGTACTGCAGCCACATCCAAGAGCAGAGTCATTCTCGATGCTCTGCAGGGGGAAGGCCTTAGACAGCTAGTGTTGGAACCCACTCGGGAGGGAGCAATACTAGACCTGGTACTCTCAAATGGAGAGAGGATCACAAATTTAGAAGTCAGTAGACATCTGGGAACAAGTGACCACTGCACAGTGTGCTTCACAGTAAGCACAACCATGGAGACAAGCCATTCAAAAACAAGGATACTGGACTTTAGAAGGGCCGACTTTGGCAAAATGGGTGAATACCTGAGGAATGCACTAGCAAATGGCCAAAAAGGAGGGGTGGAAGAACAATGGAGAAAAATCAAAACTGTTATCATAAAGGCAACAAGCCTTTGTGTGAAACAAATAAAACAAAGTGGAGTAAAAAAACATTATGGTTCTCAAAAGAGGTGGCAGGGAAGGTTAAGAAGAAAAAGGCTACATTCAAAAAGTATAAGGAATCACAGAAGGAGCACAGCAGGGAACTGTATCAGTTAAAGCAGAAAGAAGTGGGGAAGGCAGTCAGAATAGCAAAGGCCCAAACCGAGATAAAAATAGCCAACTCAGTTAAGAAGGGGGATAAAACCTTCTATAGGTACATTAGGGAGCATAGAAAGGTTAAGGGAGGAATAGTGCAGATTAATAAAGGAGAAGGGAGGTGGGCAGAGGAGACAGTGAAAAGGCAGAGATACTGAATGAATACTTTGCTCAGCATTCACAAAGAAGATGAGGAGAAGCTACCTAAACCAGACAATAGAAGCACCCGGGTGGGGGGTTGACACCAGTCCATATGCAGAAGAATGAGTCCTGAAAGAACTCCTAAAACTCAAAGTGGACAAAACAATGGGACATGACAGGATTCACCTCAGAATCCTGAAAGAGCTAAGGGAGGACCTAGTGACACCACTGACCACACTTTTTAACAAATCCTGGGAGGATGGGGTGGTACCTGAGGACTGGAGGAGGGCAGATGTGATTCTCCTTCACAAAAGTGGGAGCAAGGCAGAAGCAGGAAACTACAGACCTGTAAGTTTGACCTCAGTGGTAAGGAAATGATGGAATCACTTCTGAAAGAAAGAACTGTTGAGTACCTAGAGGCCAGCAGGACACAGGACCCAAAGCAGCATGGATTTACAGCAGGAAGGTCATGTCAGATGTATCTAATTGATTTCTTTGACTGGGTGACCAAAGTAATAGACCAGGGAGAGGCTGTGGATATGGCCTACCTAGACATTAGCAAGGCATTTGACACAGTCCCGCACAAAAGACTAATAATCAAGGTAGCCAACCTGGTAGTGGGTTCCAGGGTGGTAGCCTGGGTAGCAAACTGGCTGCACAACAGGACACAGAAGGTAATAGTGAATGGAACACATTCCGAAGAAAGGGGGGTTATTAGCGGAGTACCTCAGGGCTCACTACTGGGTCCAGTCCTCTTTAACATCTTTATAGGTGACATTGCAGAGGGTCTGAAGGGAAAGGTATGCCTCTTTGCAGATGACACAAAGATCTGTAACAGAGCTGATACACAAGGGGGGGGTAGAAAGGATGAGAAGGGACTTGGCAAGGTTGGAGGAGTGGTCAGACATATGGCAAATTAGATTCAATGCAAAGAAGTGCAAAGTAATGCACCTAGGAAACAAAAACCCAGGAGAAGAGTACACAATAGCAGAGGAGGTACTAACAACAACAAAAATGGAAAGGGACTTGGGGGGAGGTCATATCATATGACCTAAAGGTGGGTAAGCAATGTGAGAAGTCAGTAAGGAGAGCCAGGGGGATACTGGGATGCATAGGACGGGCATCACAAGTAGAAAAGGAAGTGGTTATCCCTCTGTACAGACAGTTGGTGAGACCCCATCTGGAATACTGTGTGCAGTTTTGGAGACCCCATCTACACAAGGACATAGACAGGATGGAAGCAGTCCAGAGGAGGGCAACTAAAATAGTGCAGGGTCTGCATCAGAAACCATATGAAGAGAGACTGAGAGAGCTTAATATGTATACCTTTGATAAAAGGAGGGACGGGGGGACATGATAGAAACTTAAGTACCTCAAGGGAATCAACAAAGTCCAGGAGGGTAACATCTTTCAGAAAAAGAGATGTGTAAGAACAAGGGGGCACAATTTCAAGATAGAGGGGGGACGGCTCAGGGGTAATGTAAGGAATTTTTTTTTCACAGAGAGAGTGGTGGATGCATGGAATCACCTTCCTGGGGAGGTTGTTGGGTCTAAAACAGTGGAGGAATTCAAACATGCATGGGACAGACATAAGGCAATTGTAGTGGGGGGTTGCAGGAAGTAGGCTGTTGGTTAACTAGAATCTGCAGCTTATCCAATAGGAAGGGAAATGGGCAGACTGGGTGGGCCAAGTGGTCCTTATCTGCCGTCAAAGTCTATGTTTCTGTGTTTCTATGTTCCTGTAATTATACATACATACACATACACACATACATACATAGTTGCCAGCAGATTAAGCATAACGGCCTATCATGTCTACCCGACAAAGCTCATTGGTAGTGCACTGCAGCTGCTCTACCGCCCCCCCATTTTGTCCCCTCTCCTACCCACTTCCCCAACCAGTAGATTTCTGGTGATCACCCAACACCCACTCTGTACCATGCCCCTGTGCCTGTCCCAACTCTTCTTGAAACCTCCCACAGGTACCATTGTTACCAGATCATCTGGCAGTGCATTCCAGGGAACCACCAGTCACTCTGTGAAATAGTGCCCCCCTGCCTTCCCCCTGTACTCCCCCTGCTAACTTTAGACTATGGCCTCTCATAGTCTTAGTCTCGTAGTCTCGTAATTATGCACCATTTATAACTGTATCTTTAAACGCATTTTAATCTCTAGTATGGGTTTTACTGCTTATAATTGCTTTATGTATTTCTTACTGTTATACACTTTAACTGAGTACATATTAATTTGGGATGGGTCTTATTTATAACATTAGCATGCTGCACCTTTAATTGTGTCTAGTACAACAAGCATTGGTCAATTCCGAACATTCACTTGCAGGTATTTGCAGTGGTGTTTGGTACAGGTACTGGCTTCAGAGGAATGATGAGGCAGCAGTGACAGCGGCTATTGCCACATGGTGGAAGCTGCACCCCAAATGCAGGAAAGAGCTGCTAGTCAGAGAAGCCACTCCCACTGGCCTTAGTGGACCAAATTTTGTACATGGACTTTTTGGTACTCCACCTCATGAACACTGGCACTCTCATTTCCTTAATCAGTCAAGAAAGGTGATTTCGCACAGTGACAGCGCAATTCTGCACGAGAGGTACAAATACATGTTTCAGGCAAGATGTTAAAAATGACAGCTGTACTGTTCATGGGGTTGTGTGATAAAATGTGTTTGTTGAAAATTTGGAGTAAAAATATTACAAATTGGCAAAGTTGTGTGCCTACATGGAAGGTACACAATGCACTCTCATACTGCGGCCATTTTGGGGAAATTTTTCACCAAATTTTCCACATGGGCTTTTTAGGACCCCGCTTCCTGAACACTGGCACTGTCTTATTAATCAGTCCCAAAAGGTGATTCAGCACAACGACCAAGAAATCACCTTTCCAGACAGAGTAATGAAATGACAGTGCCCATGTTCATGAGGTGGAGCCCAAGAACCCCGTGTTGAAAATTTAGGGCAAAAATTCCCAAAAATGGCCAAGATATCAACATAAGTTCTAAATACCATTGACAGCCATTATACTGTGCTTACCTTGATTGTTCAGTTTGTGGTTCGGCTTTGAAGAGTACAGACATGTCCTGTTCCGCAGAGTTGACACCCGCTGACCTCTGGAGGTAAGTATAGGGTAAGGGAGGTGAGGGGAGGTGGGTCCACAGAGGGAGGGGCAGGATGTGGGTGGGGGACAGGGGAGATGATGAGGGACAGTTTTCTTTTCTTCGGGTAAAAAAAAAGAACATTTTCTTTTTTACAGCTACATTTCTAAATGACTTTTGAGGAAAGTAGAAGTGGGCTCCCCAGTGTCCCAGACTATTGTGGGGGCACAGATATGGGGACACTAGGAGTGGGCTCCCCAGTGGCCTGGATGGCAAGGGGATGGAAGGAAATAACTGGGACACTGGGAGTGGACACCCCAGTATCCCTCAGTGGCGGCACGGGGGGTTTGTATTGCCGACATGGGGACTGGGCACCCCAATGTCAGCTTTAAGAGAAAGCTGCACCACGGCTAATTTTGAAGCCCTGGGGGGGGGGAAGAGGAGTGAGAACCACGAGAGAAAGCCACATTGCATCTAATGCCTTTGGAGTGGGGTGGGGTCAGAGGAGCGAGGACAGGGAGAGAAAGCTGCATGGTGGCTAATGTTAAAGCCTTTTGTGGGTCAGAGGAATGAGAATGGGGAGAGAAAGTACAGCGGCCGTAACTCTGGCCATGCCCATTAGTGTGCACTGTAATGTGCATGGCCGGAGTTACGGCTACAGAAAGAAATGAAGTGCTTTCTCATTGGAGTGGTTTATTTCTTTCAAGTAGAGGATGCATCATGTCAACAAAGCAGAACTACTGCCATGACCAGAGTGCCTGGTCATTGGTGTACATTGCCAAGCCCATTGCAGTTTCAGCTGTAATTGTCTCATCAGTGACACACTGCTCAAATGCTGTACATTCCCAAAACGTTCCTTGCGCAAGTGCAAATGAACACAAAAGGGATCTGAACCCTAGCACCTCCACTCTGAGGAAGGCATCATTTTGATGTTGAAATGTCAGGAATGCGGGTTAGGTGTTCTCTCAGGTGTGCATAGGTAACAAAGAAGGAATGGCAGACCTAATGAGTTTTTGCTTTACTGCTTTTTGAATTCCATGCTTCATATTATTACTGCTTCACTTGAGACAAAGGTACCTGTTTTACTGCTGTTTGGCTATTGATAAAAAGCATTGCTGTTTTAAACAATAAAAAACTTTCTTGCTTGTTTGTGACACTTCTGGATTTAAATTTTGGATTACTAACAAAGGGATTTTACTAGAGTTCTGACCTCTTCTGCCACTTTTGTGACTTTGTATCTACCTATTTCCTCTACTATTGCCCTGTCTACCTCCTCCCTCTATGCCTGACGCCTGTAGATTATGCCCGTGCGAATTTCTGTGCCATTTCCTGGCTCAAGTGTGACCCACTGTGCCTCGGCCTCCCATTGTTTACCCTGCACTATCATTGCTTTACTACCTTCTCTGATGGGGCTGATGCAGAGATTTAGAGCCTTCTGCCAGCCGTGGACTGGCAGCACCTTCAAGAATGTTAAGGAGCCTGCTACCTCTCCAAGACACCAGTCCATCCTCTGAAGTCATGCTGCACCTGATCTGTATTTACCACCTCCTTGGCGAGGTAATTTGTCCCCATATGGACCATGACCTGCACTTCTCCCTTCCTTGCTACTACTGTGGGAATCCTCTGGATTTGCCCCCCCCCCCACTCCGAGCTGTGCCTCCTGGAAGGCCCTGGACCTCCTTCTCCTACCCACTACCTGTACCCAGATTCATTCCCCCAACTATTGAGTTCCCCACCAGAAATAGCTTCCTCTTTCTCTGTGGTCCTCTACCTCCCACCCTTGGGTCTCCCTCCCGGAGGACGAGCTCATCCTCCCTGGTCTCAACCTTGGGTTCCCTTGTGGGGCTTGCTCACTCATAAAGGACAGCAAAGGAGTTTGTAAGTTGGACTGGATGGAGGTGTGCCTCTTTTCCCCCTCCCTCACACTCCCTGAGCCCACCACAGTCCAGCCAGCCCTCTGCCTGGGCAGCCGCTGCAGCAGCATCTGAAGACATGGCCTCTGGGTGGGGCCAAAGGCTGCCAGGACACCTGCCAGCTCAACCTAGAGACTGGCAACCTCTGCCCTCAACCCATAGAGGTACCTGCATATGGGGCAGCACCGCAGTACCCAGAATTCTCTCCTGAAGATTGCAGCCCTGCATCCACTTCACTGTGGCAACACAGACTGGTTAGTGTGCTTTATATTATGTATTCTCTTTTCTAGAAGCCTCCTTTTGCTTTTTTATGATCATTGCTTTCATGATGTGTTTGGGATAATTTTGTGGGTTGTGAGGACTGGGAACTTGTAGGCTTCCATACTTCTGAGATGGGCAGTTGTGCAGGTAATTAGCCAGGAGTGCACTTGTGTGTTTGTGTGCTACCAGTCTTTCTTTCATAATGTGCCCTAGTGCCTGCATGATTGTTGTGATGATGGTTGCTAATAGTCTGGCATTAGGAGCTGGTGCACCCATGGGGGTGGTGGTGATGGTGGTGGTGATGGTTGGCAGTCAGTCTATACTACTATGATGTGCTGCAGTGAGTAAGGAAATGAGCAGACTACGTGGGCCATACGGTCCTTATCTGCTGACAGATTCTATGTTTCTATGTGCTGGAGTTCCCTCTTGGTGGTGGTGGTGGGTGGCGGTGGTGTTCAAACTGGTTTTCATGCTTCTATGATATGATGGAGAGTCCATTTGTGAGAGTGATCTTCAAGACTTGCATGAGATTTATGGGCTCCCAGATGGTAGGGCAAACATGCTGCTATGGTTGAATGATGAGCAGTATTCTCCTTATAGATGTGGGTGGTGGGGCTGGCACACTGATGTGCCTGAGCCAGTGCAGGGGGCAGATAGACTGCATAGATGTGTAATGATGCACTTGTGGGGTTGGTGTTAACATGTTTGCATGATGTGACAGAGCCAGTGTGAGTGGGGGTGCAGCCACACTACAAAGATCTTTAGGAGCACCCTTTTGGAGTTGGTGCTGACAGGCTGTCATGATGGGCTGTAGCACATGTGTGCTTTGGGAGGTGGGCTGCCACACTGTCATGATTAATATGTTAACTAAATAATGTGTCAATTTCAGTTTTTAAGGTACTAGTGTGGAAATTTATTTCCGTGCCCACTGAATTAGAAGGTTGATGCTGTGAGGAAATAAATCTTATGTCTGCCAAGATGGACGAATTGGAGAGTGAAGAGGATCATGTTCTGTTGTGTATACAGTAGTTAAACACCTAGGATGCTTGCCTCACAATGACTTTTACTATAACTGATCCTTTATCAATGTATTTGTTTTTGTTTTTTGCCATAAACTTTCTTCAGCTGAGTGGTGGATGGACGGCTATCAGCCTGGTCCCTACTCTCTCCAGCAGTCACCTACCTCCCCCAACCACCACAGCAGGGCCAGGAGGTAGAGGTCAGTCCCCTCCCCATGGCACAAGCAAACTTAGATCCACTGATCAGGTGGCAGTGCAGGCCAGAGAAGAGTGTACCTGGCTTCATGAAGACCATCCCTACCCCTGTTTCCATTTTTTGGTTCTTCCCTCCCCATAGCTGGGGTGTATATATTGGTACATGAATGTGGAGGCATGCATGCTCTGCAGAAGTCCCAGAGCTCCCTCCATTCTATACTGCCTCCAGACCCATCCTACCACAAGGCCTCCATCTAGTGACAGTCATGCAACAGAGCTGGCAACCCTCCCTTCCCAAAAGGGGAGAGCAGTTCACTGAACATGCTATCCTCTCCCACAAACTGGTCTCCAGCAAACAAAGATTACTTCTGATCTGAGATAGCCAGTTTAGTGAGTGGTAGTGCTACCACAGCACCTCTGGGCTAGCTCAGAGCATTGCGTCTTATCAACAAACAACAGACCTGATTATGGTAAACAGCATGAATAAACCTGTGAACAAATGTTGTTGCATGGCACTGATTAATGAACCATGAATGGAACAATGGTTCAAACATGCTACATGTCTTTCTTCATGTACCTGTAGTTGATGATTGAACAACAAAATCATCATTTAACACAACTGATGTAGGTCGTGTCACAGAGAGAGAGTGCTAATTGTACCCATCTCTGTAATGAAAGGTTGCTCAACATCTCAAAAACCTTTTTTGAAAACAGAACAGAAAGTACCAATGTAACCAGTACAGAAGAAGAAACTTACTTCTAAAAAATACTTTGCTAGAAACATAGAAACATAGACTTTGATGGCAGATAAGGACCTCTTGGCCCACCCAGTCTGCCCATTTTCCTACCTACACAATAAGCTGCAGATCCTAATGAACCAACAGCCTACTTCTTCCTACCCCCCCACCAGAATTGCCTTATGGAGGCCCCATTGCATTCTTAAATTCTCCAACTGTTTTTGACCCCACGACCTCCTCAGGAAGGCCGTTCCATGCATCCACCACCCTCTTCATGAAAAAATACTTCCTCACATTGCTCCTGAGCTGTCCAACCCTTCTGTTTTCAAATTGTGCCTCCTTGTTCTTGCACATCTCTTTTTCTGAAAGATGCTACTCTCTTGGACTTTGTTGATTCCCTTGAAGTACTTGAAAGTTTCTATCATGTTCTCCCTCTCCCTCCTTTCTTCGGGGATATACATATTAAGATCCTTTAGTCTCTCTTTGTATGGCTTCTGGTGCAGACTCTGCACCATTTTAGTTGTCCTCTTCTAGACTGCCTCCATCCTGTCTATGTTCTTCTGGAGATGGGATCTCCAGAACCGCACACAATACTCTAGATGGGGTCTCACCAACTGTCTGTACAGAGGGATAACAACTTCCTGTTTTCTACTGGTGATGCCTTTCCCTATACATCCCAGTATCCCCCCAGCCTTCTTTACTGCATTCTCACATTACTTGCTTACATTTAGGTCATCTGATATGATTACCCCCAGGTCCCTTTCTATTTTTGTTGTTGATAGTACCTCCCCCCACCCACTGTGTACTGTTCCCCTGGCTTTTATTTTCCCAGGTACATTACATTGCACTTCTTTGCATTGAATCTAAGCTGTCATACTTTTGACCATTCCTCTAACTTCGCCAGATCACTTCCCATCCTTTCTGCCCCCCATTGAATGTATCAACCCTGTTTCAGATCTTTGTGTCATCTGCAAAAAGGCATGGAGTACCTTTCCCTCCAGTCCCTCTGAAATGTCACTAATAAAGACATTAAAAAGGACCGGTCCCAGTACTGAACCATGTGGTACCTCGCTAGTAACCCCTCTTTTTTCAGATTGAACCCCATTGTGTATTTACTGCACTTTCTGGTTCTGTCTTCTGTTTTTATGTATCTCTGTAAAACGGCCTTTTCAGGCCGAATGTATAAACCAAATAAAATATGTTGAATTTCAAAAAAAAAAAAAAGATTGAACCCCATTTACTATTACCCTTTGTGTCCTTTTGTCCATCCAGTTTTTTACCCAGGCTACCACCCTGGGACCTACTTCGAGGCTGGATAATTTGTTTATTAATCTTTTGTGTGGGACTGTGTCAAATGCCTTGCTAAAGTCTAGGTAGGCCATGTTCACAGCCCCTCTCTGGTCTACTACTTTGGTAACCCAGTCAAAGAAATCTATTAGATTCGTCTGACATGACCTTTCAGCTGTGAATGAATGCTGCCTTGGGTCCTGTGCCCCACTGGCCTCTAGGTACTCAACAATTCTATTCTTCAGAAGTGATTCCTTCATTTTCCCTATCACTGAGGTCAAACTAACAGGTCTATAGTTTCCTGCTTCTGCTTTGCTCCCACTTTTGTGAAGGGGAATCACATCCACCCTCCTCCAGTCTTTAGGTACCACACCATCCTCTCATTATTTGTTAAAACAGTATTCAGTGGTGTCACTAGCTCTCCTCTTAGTTATTTTAGAATTCTGGGGTGAACCCCATCAGGTCCCATTGCTTTGTCCACCTTGAGTTTTAGGAGTTCTTTCAGAACCCTTTCTTCTGTTCCCTTGTTATTGCTATTGTTATTGCTATTGTTCTCTTGTCCCTCTGTCAGTTTTTGCTACATAACAGGTGCAGTGGTATTGAAATTTAAGGTGCAAATTGGACTGCAATGGTACCTGGGCCAATTATTCAAGTGTTAGTGCTGGCGTTAATGGAGTCTGCACCAGGATGATCCGGGTTTTCGGCTTGTGCTGGGGAGCATATTCAGAGTACCATGTAGTATACCCTAAATGTGTTAGCTCCCAGGTGCTAACATAACACTGTGGCCATGCAAATGAGGGGTTCCCCTCCAGCATACAGGCACACTGGCATGTGCAAGGTTTGGATGGTGGTAAATGGCCCCCAATGTGGCAGGATTTACCAGTGCCAAAAAAAATCTCTTAACTGGGTGCAAAGCCTGTGCCCCCACCCCACTGATGCCAGGGCAGCTGTACTGCAGCCATCCATCCCTGATCATCTCTTATTCCAGCGAGGTTGCCATCACTGGTGTCTAGCGGTACCCTCCAGCCTCAAACACCCATCTCATGTACACAAAATATCCCTGATGTCAAGTGGCACCCCCCACCACTGAACACCCAGCCCATATAACTTATAACATCCCTGATGTCCAGTGGTACCCTTGCCCCATCCCCTGATGCCCATAAACATACAGACTGGTAAACATTAGTGATCTAGCATCTCCCCACCCACCCCATGTCCACACCCAGAACACCACCCATCCAACCCGCTCCAGCATGGTGTCTTGGGATATGCCTCAAATCTCAATATGGTGACCGGCACAACCTTACTCTCAGCTCCTCAGTTGGCTGCAGTATAAGCTGACAGTGAGCTCACATACCGTATACTGTATACTGTACATATGTTTACTGTCAGTTTACATGGTGGCTGGTCAAGGAGGTGAGAGGAGTGCTGTGATGGTCATTGCATCAGGACTCCAGGCACATCTCTGGACCCACTGGCTAAGGGAGTGGATGGGTGGTATTATGAGTGTGGGAGGGGTTGGTTGGGAGACACTAGGCCACCAATGTTTCTGGGTCTGTATGTCGATGGTTATTTGAGGGGTGGAAGTAGAGGTACCACTGTTCACCAGTTATATTGTATGATGTATGAGCTGGGTGTTCAGGTATGTAAGTGCCACTAGACTCCAAGCATGTGTCGGACATACATGGGATGGGTGTTCTGTTGGGGTGCTTCTAGACACCAGGGACATTTATTGCAAACAGGATGGGTGATGGGTGCATAAATATAATAATAATAGTAAAACTTTATTTATTTAGCGCCTTTCAAATACCAAGGCACTGTACAAATGAATCATAAAATCAGAATATACATATAAAATCAACAATTCATAACAGCATCAGTCCACAAAAGCCTTGTTCCACAAAAAAGTCTTAAAATCCCACTTAAAGGCTTCCACTGTCATGCATTCTCTAAGCCGGCAAGGCAGAGAGTTCCAGAGGGTTGGGGCCATGAACCAAAAGGCCCTAGCCCCAGAAGACTTCAGTATAACCCTCGGAACCTCTAGCAACCCCTCGTCAGCTGAATGCAGCTGTCGCACGGGGCGGTAAGGAATCAGAAGCTCTTTCAAATAGTCAGGCCCGAGTCCGTGCAGGGCTTTGAAGGTCAAAAGACCTACTTTAAAGGTGATCCGCCACTGTATAGGCAGCCAGTGCAGATCACACAGCACAGGGGTAATATGTGTCCTTCTAGTCACCCCTGTCATTAACCTTGCAGCAGCGTTCTGCACTAGCTGCAAGTGGTGGATATCAACCCCAGGAAGCCCCAAGTAAAGGGAGTTGCAATAGTCAAGGTGGATGTCACAAAAGCATGGACCAACATGGGTAAATCGCTGGACAGAACAAGGTGTTTCACCCTGGCGATGTTCCTAAGATGGTAGAATGCGGACTTAACGACTGCTGACACCTGATGATGAAGAGTCAGCCCGTCGTCAAGTACCACTCCCAGGTTACGCACCCATTCAGAGGTAAGGATCAGATCCCCCCTCTCAGCACTACGCCAGAGGGCTGACTGGACCCCAACCCCTGTCCCATGACCCACGCCCACGACCAAAAACCTCAGTCTTACCGGGCGTTCAACTTTAACCAGCTCACATTCATCCAGTCCTGGATTTCAGCGAAAAAGCAGCTATTAAATACCGAGAGAGCACTAACCTGGTCGGGGGCAAAAGACAGGTAGAGCTGGGTATCATCAGCATAGCAGTGAAACCTCAGCCCATACCTTCTTAGAATGTCTCCGAGGGGCAGCATATACACTGCAAACAACATGGGGGAGAGCACCAAGCCCTGGGGGACACCACATTGCAGACGGAAAGGGTCAGAGGAAAAAATGCCAGACACAAATCTCTGCATTCTCCCAGATAGAAAAGATGAAAACCATCTGAGCACTGTACAAGACAGTCCACAGATGGACTCCAGACATTCGAGCAAAACCCCATGGTCTACAGTGTCAAAGCCTGAAGAGAGATCAAGGAGGACCAAGATAGAGCGGTTCCTCTGATCTCTCGCCATCAAGAGATCATTGAGCACCCGAACCAGAGCAGTCTCAGTACTATGCCTCTTACGAAAACCAGACTGGAGAGATTCATAGATATTATGGATAGTTAAATGGTCCTCCAGCTGGTTTGCCACTACCTTCTCAATAACCTTCCCAATAAAGGGAAGGTAAGAGATTGGTCTGTAGTTGGAAAAAACATCTGGGTCCAAAGAAGCCTTCTTCAAAAGGGGAGTCATCACAGCTTCCTTTAGGGAGATAGGAAACTCACCCAATTCTAGGGAGCACCAGATTATTTGAACCAGAAACGGGCCGACGATCTCAACACAACCCAAGATTAGGGAGGTAGGGCCCGGATCTAAACTACAGCACGTAGGTTGCATGGAGGTTGCCGCTAGGTATCAGGGAGCAGTATCACTAACACAGGATGGGTAATCAGGTGGTGGGGGTGCACTAGGCACCAGGGCTATGTCTGACAAACATGGGATGGGTGTTTGGGGGTGGGAGGTGTCAAAAGACATGAGGGATGTGTTGGACATACATGGGAAAGGTGATTGGCAGGTGGGGTGCCACTTGACACCAGGAAAATGTATCACTGACCTTGGATGAGTGGTCACAAGTGGAGGTGCCACTAGACCACAGGGAACTGTATCATTGACATGAGATGTGTGCCTGGGTGTGCCACTAGGCACCATGGCTATGTGTAATGAACATAGGATGGGTCATCTGGAGGGGTGGGTGGTGCTACTGGACAACAGGGAGCTGTATTACTAACACAGGATGGGTGGTCAGGGGGTGCCACTGGATTCCAGGAATGACATCAGGCACACACAGGATAGGTGCTAATTTGTTGCTGCTCACCATGCAAATGAGCCCATGATGGGCATGCAAATGGCCTCTTAGTGCCATGCATGCATAATGGACTAATTTGCATATTGAGGCTGTACAGGTAGCTTATAGGGGTCCCAGCATTATCTGTTCCAAGAGTGTTGTTCCCTGTGTCTGGATACAGCTCAGGTCAATATGAGGACAGTGCAGTGTTACTTAGCACTGCTCTGATGCAGACTGAAATTCAATCAGATAGCACCATTCCATATCTATTTTTTTATTAACTTTTGTTTACTGGGTAAGCATACTAGACAAGGAATATCTATTTTCAGGTATGACCAGGGAGATTACAAGAGCATGGTTTACAAAACAGTGTGAGGGAATTACAACAATGTGAAATACAAGCAACAAACAGGGTGATAGAAATAAACAGGTACAGGAAGAACAGATAAGCATATACATCAAGGGTAAGAACAAGCAAACAATAGTTACAGTTCGTGGAAATAATATAAGTGCAATATGTCCTATTTTGAGGATGGTAAGTGTTGAGGCGAAAGGCATTCAAGGTAGATAATTGCCCTTACTAGAGATCAGAGGGGTAGGGGACCAGGGAAGTGGAGGGCACACACCAACATCCACGCAAAGGTACGGGATATCAAACAGCCTTGGAACAGTTACAGGCTGAGGCAGACTTTAAGTGCAACCACAGAGAGCTCTTGAAGATGGAACGGGTGGTGGGACATCTGATGGTTGCAAGTAGGGTATTCCAGAATCTAGGGACACAAACAGCAAAGGCACGATCACCTGACAGTGTATGAGTTTTTGGGACAAGGATGGGGTGCAAGTCAGCTGACTTTAGCTGGTATGATGATAGAGCCATCTGAAAGAGTTTGGACAGGGTGGGTGGGGTGGCATTGCAGACGATTTTGTCTGTGAAGCAGTCCGAGACAAATGAGCGATAATTACCCTGGACAACCAGTGTAGTTGATTGTATAAATCACGGTAATGCGTAAGTCGTGGGACGGCAAGGGCAAAGCAACAAATATTATTTCAGGCCACATCCCATTTAGCAAGGATAGCCACTGGGTCAGGTGCAGCTGCAAGCACAGCACAAGCTTTCTGCCATGCTTGCCCCTCCCATTGAATACCCAGCCCTCTGTGTCCCACTGGCACAAGGCCACTTAGTACTGTGAATGAGCTTGATACATCCAGCAGTCAGACCTGAGTTTGATTCCCACAACCTTCACTTGCATACTGTGCAACTAAACAAGTCACTTAACCTCCCCAGTGCTCCCAATTTGCCCCTGAAAACAGGCACCTGTGCCTAGTGGGCCTTACCTGGTTACCAAAAGAATAAAATAAAAAAAAAATAGTACTGCCTATGAAAAAGTGAATCTGTCATTCCTAAGGATGGTGCAACTTTTCACCCTGTCCAGCTCTGCCCCTGTTGTCACCTGTGTAAACCAAAATGTATCATCAACAATTTAGAAATTGTACAACATTAATCTATGCATGCATGGTAATGATTATGATCAACATAATATCCCAATATTACAAAAACTCAATGACCTCTTAGCTGAACTTTGAAATGCAAATCACAGTAATCTTATTTAATAGCTATTTTATAGGCATTTACAGCCAGCAATATTTTCTTGTCTGCCATTGCTTTACCTGCTGCTGTTGGTGTTGGCTTGGATTCAAGGTTAGAGTAATATTGCCATCATACATGGTAATTTCTATTCTGGAGCACTAGTCAGCTGATGAGTACAAGGGCTTTTAGTTTGCTAATTAGCAGTCGGGGTTATGACTATGTTTTCTCCACATGCTGTGACGGTTCTTTTAAATTCTAGTTAATAAAGCCTTTTACACTAAAAAGCGGAGGACTGCAGAGTCTGTGTAATAAGTCCTTGTATGCTTTTTTGGTTTCTGTACCTTCATACTGTAGTGGAGCGGTCTTTGTTGCTTGGTATAATTAGCAGTACATATATTCACACCTTTGGTAACATGGTAATTTTATTCAACAGCAAGGTACTTTTGTACATCACTGTTGAAAATGATAATATGTGGACTTAATTCAGTATGTCTCACATATGTTCTGTCTTATTCCAAAACATTATTAATTAATGATCCTCATACTTGTCAAGTTTATCACTGGAAGGGGAGCATTCTGGGAGATTTTGATTGCTACACATCTGTTGGAGAGCTCCACTGTTTTGAGAGTGCAATCGGAGCTGAGTTTAATAAATGGCTTCAGTTACAGGAGCAAAAACTGCAAAGGAGCCTGCCGAAGGTAAGTCTTCAACTGCGGGGAAGTTTCTTACCCATAACAATGTAAAGCAACTCCAATGTGGGGGGCTGTTGCAGCTCCCTGTTCAAAAGGAGCAATAGCTTCCCCAGTCATTGGATGCCCAAACCAGGGTGTGAACCCTAAACAATCTTCAAAGTCCTCACTGCAATCCATACAAAATACTATTTTGGAATTCCAACAAGAGTTGAGATCATTCTTAAGTAAAGTTAATTATGCTCTGGGGGATATTTCAAACTGCTGCCTGCAAATTTCGGAAAAACTTTCTATTAAGAAGGAATAGTTGGAAGCTGCCAAAAAAGTCATAGAGAAACACTCGGCCCGAGTCCTAACAACTGAGAGTGCAGTGAATGCTGCCCTACATGAACAACTGGCCACAATGAGTAAGCTGGAGAAAATAGAGAATACATTTCTTTTGAAAAACTTACAAATAATTGGTCTCCCAGCCAATATCGCAGCCTCTGACCTGAAGATACATATCGAACAAGTTCTGACTACAGTGTTTTCACTTGATCAGACCCTACGTTAAAGACAGTTTTCCAACCGCATCCTACACGGGATCAGAGGGGGTCCAATGCAACCGCAAGTTATGTCATCTGTTCATTTTCATCAATCCCTGAAAGAAAAAAGATTCTAAGTCTTGCCAGACAGAGTAGAGGGATTGTTTATGAAGAAGCTAAATTGCATGTGTACCCTGACTTTTCTATGATTATCCAGCACTGGAGAAAATGATTCTTAAACATAAAGTTCTGAATTTATAGAGGCCGGGATACCAGCTGTTTATTTATTTAGTTTTACAAGCACCTACCAAATTAAAGATCACCTTTGAAGGAAAAGTGCATTTTTTCCAAGATGTGGACAAGGTAAAGGAATTCTATGAAAAAAATGTAGCACTCCCAGAAGAGATAGGCTTGGATTTGGAAGATGAAGAGGTGGATAAGGCCCACTATATGCCAGTGTTTACTTAAAATGTTCCAAGAAAATTGACTATCTCTTCTTCAGTTCTCTGAACTTATTAATTTATTCTTTTTTCTACAGATGTTTGGGTTTAAAGGATTACTGTTAATAAGTTAATACTTTAATAAGGGTGTATAAGCTTGGAGCAGACAGACAATCAATAATTGACAATGAGTAATATTTGTAAATTAAAAAAAAAAACAACTTATGATTATTCTTTTTGACCCCTCGAAAAAACAAGAAAAATAATTATGCTTTCAGGATTTAATTTTGTTAAGCTATATATCGACATGAATTACTTTATGTTTAAATTTAAACATAGAAACATAGAATTTAATGGCAGATAAGGACCGCTTGGCCCACCTAGTCTGCCCATTTCCCTACCTAACGCATAAGCTGCAGATACTAATTAACGAATAGCCTACTTCCTCCTACCCTCCACTAGAATTGCCTTATATCTGTCCCATGCATTCTTGAATTCCCCCACTGATTTTGACTCTATGACCTCCTCAAGAAGGCTGTTCCATGCATCTACACCACTCTCTGTGAAGAAATACTTCCTCACAGTACCTTTGAGCTGTACCCCTCCTCTATCTTCAAATTATGTCCACTTGTTCTCGCACATTTCTGTTTTTGAAAGATGCCACCCTCTTGGACTTTGTTGATTCCCTTGAGGTATTTGAAAGTTTCTATCATGTCCCCCCTCTCCCTCCTTTCCTCTAGGATATACATCTTAAGCTCCTGTAGTCTTTCGTCATCTGTCTTCTGGTGCAGACCCTGTATCATTTTGGTTGCCCTCCTCTGGACAGCCTCCACCATGTCTATGTCTTTGCAGAGATGGAGGTCTCCAGAACTGTACACAGTACTCCAGATGTGGTCTTACCAACTCTCTGTACAGAGGGCTAACAACTTCCTGTTTTCTACTGGTGATGCCTCTCCCTACGCATCCCAGTATCCCCCCAGCCCTCCTTACTGCCTTCTCACATTGTTGGCCAACCGTTAGGTCATCTGATATGACTACCCGCAGGTCCCTGTCCATTTTTGTTGTTGTCAGTATCTCACCACCCAGTGTGTACTCTTACCCTGGGTTTTTGTTTCCCAGGTGCATTACTTTGCTCTTCTTTGCATTGAATCTAAATGCCATACATTTGACTATTCCTTCAACTTTGACAAGTCCCTTTTCATCCTTTGCACCCCACCTTGCGTATCAACCCTGTTGCAGATCTTTATGTCATCTGCAAAGAGACAAACCTTCCCCTCCAGTCCCTCCACAAAGTCACTCATAAACACATTAAAAAGGACTGGCCCCAGTACTGAACCCTGCAGTACCCCACTAGTAATCTCCCTTTCTTCACAGTGGACTCCATTTACTATTACATGCTGTCCAGACAATGTTTTTCCCAGGCTACCACCCTAGGACCCACTGTCAGGCTGGCTAGTTTATTTATTAATCTTTTGTGCAGGACTGTGGCAAATGCCTTGCTGAAGTCTAGGCAGGCCATGTCCACAGCCCCTCCCTGGTTTACTACTTTGGTCACCCAGTCAAAGAAATCAATTAGATTTGTTTGACATGACCTTCATGCTGTGAATCCATGCTGCCTTGGGTACTGCGCCCCACTGGCCTCTAGGTACTCGACAATTCTTACTTTCAGAAGTGATTCCATCATTTTCTCTACCACTGAGGTCAAACTAACAGGTCTGTAGTTTCTTGCTTCTGCCTTGCTCCCACTTTTGTGAAGAGGAATCACATCAACCCTTCTCCAGTCCTCAGGTACCACACCATCCTCCCCTGATTTATTAAAAAGGGTAGTCAATGGTGTAACTAGTTCTTACCTTAGTTCTTTTAGAATTCTGGGGTGAATCCCATCAGGTCCCATTGCTTTATCCACCTTCAGTTTTAAGAGTTCTTTCAGAACCCTTTCTTCTGTGAAAGGACCAATATCAACCCCCCTATCCAGAGTACTTCTGTTGACTGGATTAGGTCTCTCCCCATGCTTTTCCATTGTGAATACTGAGCAGAAATATTCATTCAGTATCCCTGCTTTTTCACTGTCACTCTCTGCCCAACCACCTTCCTCTTTATTCAGCCTCAGTATCCCTGCCTTTATCTTTCTTTGCTCCCTGATGTACCTATAAAAGGTTTTATCCCCCTTCTTAACTGAGTTGGCTATCTGTTCCTCAGTTTGAGCCTTTGCTATTCTGACTGCCTTCCCCACTTCCTTCTGTTTTAACTGGTACAGTTCTATGTCCTGCTCCTTCTGTGTTCCCTTATACTTCCTGAATGCTATCTTTTTCTCCCTTACCTTCCCCGCCACTTCTTTTGAGAACCATAGTGTTTTTTTCTTTTGTTTTGATTCGTTTATTTGCTTCACACAAAGGCTTGTTGCCTCTGTAATGGCAGTTTTGATGTTTCCCCATTGTTGCTCCACCCCACCTTCTTGCCTGTTTGCTAGTGCTTTTCTGAGGCTCTCTCCCATTTTGACAAAAGCAGCCCTCCTGAAGTCCAGTACCTTCACTTTTGTGTGGCTTGACTCTACAGCTAGGTTTATCATGAACCACACTGTTTGGTGGTTGCTTGTTCCCAGATGACTACCCACTTCAAGATCAGAGATCCTATCTCTGTCACCATTTGAGAGTACCAGGTCTAAGATCACTCCTTCCCTCCCGAGTGGGTTCCAAAACTAGCTGTCTGAGACATGCCCCCTGTAGGGCATCAAGAATGGCCCTGCTCTTGAATGTGGCTGCAGCAAAGGTGCTCCAGTTAACATCTGGCATATTCAGGGCCCCCATCAGCAATATCTCCCTTTTCTCTGCCATTCAAAGGATGCCTTCTATAATATCCTTGTCCATTTCTTCCCCCTGAGACAGGGGTCTGTATTCAACCACTGTGCGGACTGTGGAGCCATTTCCAGTTGCCAGGGTGACCCACAGTGCCTCCTCTCCTCCCTGTTTACCCTTTAGTTCTGTTGTTTTGATCCCTTCCCTTAGATAGAGATCTACTCCTCCTCCTCCTCTTCTTCCTCCCTCCCTGTCCCTCCTGTAGATTGTGTATGCTAGTATGTTGACATCCCAGTCATGGTTCTCTGTGCACCATGTTTCTGTGACTGCCATGATATCCAGGCATCCCTCTTTCATCCAAGCCACCATTTTGGGGAACTTTTTACCTAGACTACGGGCATTAGTACTCATTACCCTCCATTTTTTCTGGCTTTATTTCATTTTGCCCCATCCCTGTCCTTACTGCCTTTGTCTTTTTCTCCATTTACCCCTGCTCTTATCTCTATCAACTGCTCTATCTTGGTGTTTACCTCACTAACTACCCTGATTTTTTTGGGGGGGCTAGGATTTCCCTTCTCCTTTTCACTGCCTTCCCCCTTATCTAGTTTAAATGCTTGCCAATGAAGTATTTAAACCTATCACCTAGGATCCTGGTTTTTTACAGGATAGATGCAGACCACCATGCCTGTATAGGCCTGCATCCCTCCAGGTGGAGCCCCAGTCCCCAATGAAGCCGAATCCCTGAGCTTTGCACCAGTTTTTCAACCAGTCATCGAATCCCATGGTGTGAAGTACCCTAGCCTCATCCATGCCATAGACAGGTAGCACTTCTGAGAAAGTTACCATGTGTGCTACTTGTCTAAGGCCCTTCCCCTGCTCCACAAACTCCTATTGCACTGCTCTGATTTCATTCTCAGCCAGGTCATTTGTCCCTAGGTGGATAATGGTATCCAGATCACTCCCTCTTACAGCTGTTCCCATGATCCTGAGGATTTGTTTCCTGCCCCTCCAAGCCATGGTGCTGGGCAGGCACCCTACCTACCTTTCCCTTCCCACCCCCAGTTCTATCCCCTAACAATCAAGTCCCCCACCAAGAGTTGTTTCCTTCCCCCTGTGGGGTCCTGTGCCACCCTCCTGTGGGTCTCCATTGTGGAGGTTCCCAGCATCCTCCTTGGTCTCTACTGCAGGGGATGCCCACTGAGGAAGACCTTGCAGTTGAAGCACTGGGGTAGTTATGTGTAGTGTCACTAAGCCTGGTGAATAAAACAGCTTTATTTCAAAAGTGAATAGCTTATCTGGCTTATTTCTTCCTGTGAGTGCATCCACAGAAATACTTGTGGTTTACCTGGACTGGCAGTCTATGGATGCACTGACTGTCCAAATCCAGTGCACACTCATGCTCTGCCAGAGTGGCAAATGAATTGTGGAGAGGCACAACTGGAGGGATGAGCCTCTGTTCCACCACCCTTACCCTCGTTGAGCCCACCCTGGTCCAACCTCTCCTCTTTCTTGGTAGCCTCTGAGGTAGAGGTGGTGGCCTGGGTGGTCACTGGGTGGGTTAGTAGGTTTTCCAAGTCATTTCCAGGTCAGCATGGAGATGAGCAACCTCCTCCCTCAAACCACAGAGGTGCCTACAAATAGGGCAGCAATGCAGTTTCCAGAATGTCTCCCGGAAGACTGCTGCTCCACAGCCAGTACATTGCAGTACTCCCCACATGTCTGTGTCCTTTCCTGTTACAGAAGCTTTTCTTTTGTTGTTTTTTTGTTCTTGTTTTAGTGTGTGCAAGCTTGTAGGTGTCTCTACCCCCTATTCAGTGTGCTGTGCCTTTAAGGATATGAACAGGTGTGTATTGTTAATAGTTTTGGGGAAGTGATGTTTGAACCCCTGCTATAAAGGAAGTTACGCACTTGGGGCGGCTTGGGTGTGGGGAAGGGTGGGAAGGAGTAAACCTCTGCCATCCAGAAACAATCAACTACAACTCTGACTCTCCACCATGGGGAGTGACTTATTTTCTTTCAGACATCTATTTCACAGAGGTTCAGTACCAAGTGCTCTGCCCGAGAACTCCACCATGTCTTGAGCTTGGCTTTTACTGTCAGTTCCGTGTGTCAGGGAGGACTCTTCAGCCCTGTCTGCACCACTGGGAAGTGACATTCCTTTAAGGACTTTGATTAAACTTGGATAGAGCCTAATTGAAGTTGTGACACATAATGCGGGCCGTTCTCCAGTTTTATTGGGATTCCTTAACCACCCTGCCTCTTCTATATCTTGATCTACTTGACTCTGTAAAATAATTTTATCCCCCAGAGTAAATAAATCATACTCTACAAAATCTTCTGATCTTTCATGATCATGGTTATGTGGGGTTGGACAATAATCACCACCTATATGCTGAAATATTCTTACATGTATACTATCAATGGTTTGATTATGATGTTGAGGGCAATTAAAAATCCTGCAAAATATATGTTTCCCTGAGTCGTAGAAACACCAACCCACAAACCAGTGTAAGTGAACAGCACACAGTTTGTCTTCACGGTTTAATAAATGTTTATAACCCTCTACAGTTGCCTTCAATGTGCCACTGTGTCCTAAATAACAATAATCACATTCAATCTTTCCTTTATGCAGAAAGTCTTTTGCTGATAGCTTATAATGTCTCTAAACTGTGTGTCTGTTGAATCATCATATTCAATATCTTGTATTGGTGTGTGACTTGTTTCTCTAAATCCATTACTTAGATGAGAAGGAATGCCAGAAAATGACATTTTGCAGTCATATCACTTTACTATTTCTTAATTAAAAATGAACAACAATTACTGAACAGCAGTGCAAACAAAAACAGTTCATACAATCACGATGGACTATACTATACTACAGATGCAAAAGTAAAATAAATAAGCCAAGCATTAACTTTGTCCCTGCTTCTATAATAACAGAGAAAAAGAGAACCTTACCACACCAGTCATTACCTACTGTAGATGTTCAAGCTGAGATCCTGAGAGAGTGTGCTGCTCTGGCAGTCCTGCGTTTGCTCTCTTTACCTTGTCTGTATTGAGACCTGACTTTTAGATCTGACAAGATGACTGCTAGACTTGCAGGAATCACTACAATGCTCCCAGCTCAGAAGGGGACATTTCATGAAGCCCCTTTCATGCCATTGGTTGCAAGAAGGCTATTGATATCATGGAGGATATGACAAATGCTTTGGTTTTCATAGAAGGAAGGAGTAACAAATAATACTTGATTTCATTTTAATTTTTAGCTTGAACACTCCGGGATGTGGCTTGTGGTTAGACCCCAGAACTTAAGCATGAATGCATTGCTTAAACTGACAATGAAAACATTTAAAACATATTAAATCAAGCATTTGTCAATGCTGAATGTTTGCTTGCTGGCATTGGCAGTGGTAGTGTAGAAGTTACAGAGCTGTGTAATAGGAATGGCAGTGAAGTACTGAACTGAAGCCCACCCCACCACCACCCTGCAGAGAGTGACAGGCATTGGAGTGTGCGTTTGGGTCATCAGGCATAACGGCCACGCTATTTCACCACACCCCACCCTGCAGACACTGACAAGTGTCATGGTGTTCCTTGGGGTCTTTGGCCATTATGCACATCCCATTTCATTAGGAAATATGGTGAGATGGGTGTGATGTAGGAGAATGGGGTGAACTTTGGGGCCCGAAGAGCCCAAGGCATACCTCGATGCCTCTCACTGGCTGTAGGGTGTGTAATGGTATGAGCATCACAGGCAAGAATCCCAAGTCACACCCCTGTTGCCTGTCATTCTCTACAGGGTTGGGCATTATGGTTGGAAACCCTAATACCGCAGGCATTCGTTGGTATTTTCACTCCAAATTTTCAACATGTTTTTTTTGTAACCCCACCTCATGAACAGGGGGAATATCAGTTTGTTAGCCGAAAGCTGCTTCTGCACAGTGACTATGGCATTTAGCACCACCGGTGCAAAAAACATTCCGAACAGGATGTAAAAAATGACAGCTGCACTGTTCATGGGGAGGTGTAAAAAATGGCAATGTTGCAAATCTGCAGTAAAAATATAAAAAAAAATGGTGAAGTCACGAGCACACATAGAAACTGTGCAACGCACACCCTTAATATAATTAGGTTGGGGATTTTTTTACAGCAGATTATCAACTCAGGCATTTTGGTGCCTCCGATCATGACCAGTGTCACTGTGATTTTCTTTATCTGTGCCAAACAATGATTTCCCACAGCGGCCACGCATCTCTGAGTTGAAAGTGTGAAAACATACTTCAGCCATGTTGTGAAAAATGACAGCTGTACTGTTCATAAGGAAGTGTGGAAAAATGCCACTGGTGAAAATCTGGACTGAAAATATTACAGAGTCATGAACTTACGAGGGTGCATGTAAACTGCACAATGCTCACTCGTAACACAGTCATTTTATGGACTTTTGTCACCAAATTTTCAACATTGCCATTTAAAAACCTCTGCTCATGAACAGTGTAACTGTGATTTTCTTAATCTGTCCTAAACATTGCTTTCAGCACACCAAAGAGCACCATTGTGCACCATGTGCGAAAACACATTTAGGGCGACATATGAAAAATTGCAGCTGTACTGTTCATAAGGAAGTGTAATAAAATGGCAATGTTGAAAATCTGGAGTGAAAATATTAAATTCGCAAACTTACAAGTATGCATAGGAACTGCGCAATGCACACTCGTAAAACAGTCATTTTTAGGAATTTTTTCACCAAATTTTCAACATAGCCATTTTAAGACCTCTGCTCATGAACAGTGTCACTGTGATTTTCTTAATGTGTCCCATACATTGATTTTGCACATCGACTGTGCCATTGTGCGTTACATGGGCGGAAACACATTGTGGGCAAGATGTGAAAAATGACAGCTATACTGCTCATAAGGAGGTGTGGTAAAATGGCAATGTTGAAAATCTGGAGTGAATATATTGAAAATTCGCGAACTTACGTGTGTAGGAACTGTGCAGTGCACCCTCGTAAAACAGTAATTTTTAGGAATTTTTTCACCAAATTTTCAACATAGCCATTTTAAGACCTCTGCTCATGAACAGTGTCACTGTGATTTTCTTAATTTGTCCCGTACATTGATTTCGCACACCAACTGCGCCATTGTACGCTACAAGGGCGGAAACACGTTTTGGGTGAGATGTGAAAAATGACAGCTATACTAATCATAAGAAGGTGTGGTAAAGTGGCAATGTTGAAAATCTGGAGTGAAAATATTGAACATTCGTGAACTTACGAGCGTGCGTAGGAACTGTACAACTACCGCTAGTAAAACAGTCATTTTTGAATTTGACAAATTTTCAACATGGGGTTTTGGGACCCCTTCTCATGAATGATGTCACTGTCATGGTGTTATTCAGGCCCAAAGGGTGATTTCACGCGTGACTGCACAGTGACTGTGAAATCACCCTTGGCCGGCATCACCATGACAGTGACATTGTTCAATGAAGGGATCCCAAAACCGCATGTTAATGGTGCAAAATCAAACAAGACCTGAGATATGCAATAAGTTGAAACCCCTATCTAGCCCATTATATAGCTTACGGCATTTCCTCAGTTAGCGGTCGGCTTTGAAGAGTGCAGGCGTGTTCCCGGTCCACGAAGATCGTCGGCGTCGGTCGGAGGTAAGTATGGGGTGAGGGTGTGGGGAAGGCAGGGTGCGCGGTGGGCGGGTGCGGGTTGTGGAAGGGGGCGGGAGACTACGTGGGACCGTTTTTTCTTTACAGGTTTTTTTTTCTAATGACTACATGGGATGTTTGCCACGCTGCGGTGGGCTCCCAGCATGGCACAAGGACATTGGCGGGGACATTCAGCCAATGGGGGACTGGGCACCCCTGTCGGCCAAGGAATCACTTGCCATGCTGGGGTGGGCTCCCAGCGTGGCTCCTTGTACTGGGGGGGAGTGAAGCCGACGGGATTGGGCACCCCCATCAGCATAGCATGGGGGGGGAGAGAGACAGAAAGCCACGGGGATTGGGCACCCCGTCAGCTATTCATCAGGTGCCACGCTGGGGTGGGCACCCAGCGTGGCATTTGGGAGGCTTTTTTGGGGCGCAGCACAGCCGACGGGGGATTGGGCACCCCCTCGGCTAGAGAGTGTGTGCATGGGGGAGCAGCATGCAGTATGCGTGCGGGCCTCTGTGTGTGTGTGTGTGTGTGTGTGTGTGTGTGTGTGTGTGTGTGTGTGTGTGTAGGGGGAGCTGCGCATGAGCAAGCAATATCTTATCACTGCTCACTGAAGCGTAGCTCCCCCTTTCAACTGTATGCCACTGCATTTTGGAGCTTGTCATAGACAGCTCCAACATGCATTGGCTTACAGGGGCCGTGCCTGCCAGCACACTGACTGAATTGGAGGAGGACGTGACACACCTCCGAAATCTCGGATGATGACACTATGTTTCTTGCACATGCGTACAAGCAAACATAAAAACTGCTTAACATTTAGATTATAATCATTTGGTTTATAATGCTTCAGAGGGCTAAATGTCTAACACCTGTCTCAATAGACCCAGGATGAGGCCTGTGGTCATAACCCAGATATTACTTCAACTACTCCAAAAATATAAACGCTTTAAAACATTTTATATGTAAAGTAATTAATCTCAAAAGGCAAGTAGCTTAAAAAACTGTGTTGTAAAGAATTATCCCTATACTTGTTTGAACTTACTTCAACTACCTTAAAAATATAAACACTTTAAAACATTTTATATGTAAATTAATTAATATTAAATGGCATGTATCTTAAAAAAATGAGTTGCAGAGGACTATCTCTATACTTGTTTAAAACAAATAGTCTATTAGCCTCAAGAGAGCAACTCATTCAACTTAAAGCACATAAAAAATCATTTAAATTCTTGCTTTAGAGCACTCTGCTGCATATAGAAGTCTCTGCCAACATTAGGATACTATGCACCTGACTCTCGTAGCCCCAGGATGAGGCTTGTGATTATAATGCAGATCTTACTTCAACTGTCTTAAGAAGAAAAAACATTTTAAATATCTGACCCAGATTTTGCTTAGCTAGCAACAAGAATACTTTAAACATTTTAAATCCTGAATTGTAAGTAACATTAAGGTAATTAGATTACAATTAAAGAAAGTAGCTTTAGAGATAATGTAACCATATGCTTATTCTTAAGGGGCCAGTTATAATCACTTTGCATCTGAAGCAGAGATGTTATTATAATCTACAGTTCTTTTTTTTTCTGATTTTGCAGTTCATTCAGCATGCTCTCTAGGTGGTTTGAATAGTCCATTTGATTAATAGGTGCAGGCCATTCTCGTATCAATTGGTCAATTCTCTCATCGATATCTTGATTCGGTTGGGTGGCCAGCTCAGGTTGTCCCAGTTGAGACAATGGCAGGGTGTAGGCTTTGTAGGCTCTGCACAGGTCTAGTCACAAATGACTGCAAATATCTTTCAGCTACAGTTCCTCCCTGGCAAACTGAAGTTAAAACTAAGAGAAGTCAACCCCAAAAACAGAATCAGTACTAGTTGCTTACACAGGTCCAAAAAGTAATAATTCAGTTCAGTGTAGTCTAGAAAATAACCTCCTTGATTTAAGGAAGCTCTGGCTGCTTTCTCTCTCTCTCTCTCTCTCTCTCTCTGTCTTGTGTAGTATGAGAATGTCTCTGTGAATAAAAATAAAGTATAAAAAATGTTTATACAATGGGATTGCTTGTTAATATAAAGTTATTGACTGTAACTGTGATCCCATAACTTGTGACTGAATGTGTTTCACTATGCTCTTACTGTAACTAATTATTTCTACCTTGCATGCATGATTACTCTACTGCTATTTATTTTCTTGAAATGGTTATTTGCTGTTATCTCTGCTGTACTATGTAAATATTGAGAATTTTCCCACTCACTGAATACAACTAATTCTAGGTCACCCTTCAAAAAGAGACTTGTTTGTCTCAGTGGGGCTACCCTGTTATCAAAATTCAAGTAAGAAAGTAGATAGATAGATAGATAGATAGATAGATAGATAGATAGATAGATAGATAGATAGATAGACAGACGGATGGACAGACAGATAAATGTCAAAAGAATGAGATGAAAACACTGGTTCATGACTTGAACTGAGTTATCACTTGTATTGGAATCCGATTGGAAGTATATAAAAATGATTTAACATATGTACTATATTTAGTCCATACACACCTGTATTTAGGGGAAAAATCACTGTTCTCCAGAGAGCGATTTAACCTGAGTGATTATTGTGTCCCTGCATACACACCTGTATTTAGAAAAAAAATCACTGTTTTATAGACAGCAATTTGACCTGAGTGATTGTTGTCCCTACATGTGCTGAAGAATGACTGGGAAGAAAAGGACAACTAAAGGGAGAGGCTGTGGTGTGGCCACAAAGAACATTTCCCAATTTGTGGTTCCTAATCTTAATCATAATAGTGGTGCAGGAACCAGAAACATGTCTGTGAGGGCACAGGGACAGCATTCAGATGACTCTGTGGCAGGCAGTAGCAGTAGCAGTAGCAGTAGTAGCAATGTATATGGCCCTGGTGTTGGCTTTACTGCCATTAAGTTTTTCTCTTCAGAATCTGTGGCAGACATTTTGATGGATGTCTCAATGTAAAGTGGCACAATGAGAGAAAGCAGCAGCACCACAAGCAAACAAACAACTGTGGGCTTGGAAGCGATTGGTTCTGAAGTGCAATCTGAAAGTGGTAATGTTGGTAATGGTAGGTCAGAGTCAGAGTCTGATAATGTGTGTTCATGTCCAGTGAGTGAGGATGAGGTGGTGGTACATGTGGAGCAACATGAGGACAACAGTCATGAAGAAAATATGCATGTTTCAGAGCCTGTGGCACTTGCTACTGAAGCAGACAGACCTGCTGAGGCTGATGAGACTGACAGATTTTTCCAGACTATGACGTGGATGATGATGATGATGTGTCAGATGACACAGATCCCTCATGGAAGCCAGAAAAGAAAAGGGCAAAACAGAGCATTACAAAACATGTCTTTCCTGTTGTCTTAACTGCTAAAACCACCAAGGAGAAGGACACCCCAACCACTGTTTCTCCCATTTCTACACTGTTCCAGTCACCGCACAACATAACAAAGAGCAAGTCTTCTACTTTGCTACCACAATCACAGTTGTCTTTGCACAAAGTAAATACAAGGCCGCATAAATCCCTAGTATGGGATTTTTATGCACTGGACCCATATGATGAGACAGTGGCAATTTGCCAACTGTGTCAAACCCTAGTCTGTCGGGGTAAGAGGGATAGTCACCTTGGCACAGGTAGACAACACACATGCCTTATAAATAGGCACCCAATTTGGTTGCATCAACACCAGAAGAAAGCCAGCACCAGTGGTTTTGGTACAACCCAATCAGAGGGCAATGTAAGCCAAATACACCCAGCACCACTACAGGGACATAGAGGTGCAAGTGAGGAGGAGGAGGACATTGTTGTGGTACTGAATGATGAGGATTCTGGAAGTGGGCAAAGTAAAGTTACCAGCATCTGGAGTACCACCTCCTCAACCCAAAATGTGATTGCTACCCCAGTCATGAAAAACCAATAGCCGCTGAGGTGTGTTGTGCATCACCACAGGCCATGAGTACCATTGGCAGCCCCCAAGCAAAGAACACCCCCTTACTGGTACAACAGTTAGGCAAGCTGTTTGGCACACCACCAGGTGCATCACTGATGGCAGCAGTATCAAGAAAAGTTCAACTGACGCTGACTTCCATTTTGGATAGGCAAACAAAATTCCTGCCTAATCATGGTGCAGCATGGGAGTTGAATGTAGCATGTGCAGAAATGATTGCTCTGGATTTGTTGCCATACTCCTTTATGGGGAATTTGGGATTTAGGTGGTTTATAGCCCGTGCCTTGCAGAAATGGCAGGTGCCATCATGTACAAACTTTTCAAAGCATGCCATCCCTAAACTGTACAGTGCTGTATGTGGCATGGTACATCATGCCTTGCAGCATTCCTCAGCACAGTATGTCCATCTGAGCATGGACATGTGGACTAGAGGGAAAACACCTGGTTGCTCTTACCTGCACATTACAGCACACTGGGCACAGGTACCTGGGGTAGCAGCTGATTGGGTTAAAGGCAAGAATTGTACTAGGACAAACTGTGGTAGTAGCAACATGCCTGGTGTTAGGCAGCATGCAACATTGACCATGAAGAGTATCCCCGGGTCACACACTGGAGTAAAGATGCTGTAAGTCATACTAACCGAGATTGGTCAGTGGCTCCACCCCCATGCACTGAAAGCTGTATTTATCACCAGTGTTAACAGCTCAAATGTGCGGAAATGCATCACTGATAGGGGGATTTGTCAGGGTGCCATGCCAGGCACATTGCCTTAACCTTGTACTGTAGGCTTTCATTAACCATCCAGATATGAAAGAAGTTTTGACTTTGGCCGGACTCATCTGTGCCCACTTTGCATGTTCATCAAAAGCACATGACCATCTCTGTGATCTGCAGGTGAAGAACAAGCTGCCTCAGCACTGTTTAAAGTTTGATGTTGTCACCTGGTGTAACTCCGCCTTGTACATGGTGGAGCATCTATAACAGCAGTACAAGGCTATATCTGAGTATCTGCTAATTCATGTGAGTCATGACAACAGTGGGGCATCTGTGTGTCTCATAACAAAGTGGTGTCACCTAATGGATGGGCTCATCTCAGTTCTGAGATGCTTCAAACATGCAACACAGGCAGTGAGTGGGGACAAAGCCTGCATCAGTGAGTCCAGTCCTCTGCTATGGGTGCTGAGGCAGACACTGCTTAACATGCAGCAACAGCTGGAGGCAGGCAGTGACAGAGCAATTTGCTCATTAATGGAACACATGCTGTCCAATTTAGACGCCAACACACACATGAAGTGTATTAAGCAGTCTGAGGAGTTTGGAATTGCAGCAGTGCTCAACCCACATTATAAACATGCACTGGCAGCCATATTACAAGGTGGGCATCATGAGTTGCAGAGACTGACAAAACTACTCACTCAGGGGATAAGTGGTGCACAGTTGCTACTACAGCACAGGGGTCAAAGAAAGATGATGGTACTCAACAGTGATCTGGTGTTACTGCCATCCACTTCTCTTCTTCTCTGCCAGGGTGTCAAACAGCAGAAAAGCAATGCAAGGTAAAGAAACCTAAGCTGAATCCCATTTGGGCTGCTCTCAGTCAGTTGGGAGTTGCAGACATGGAGGAAACTGAGGAGGAGGATGATCATGCTGCATGTCTTTGACTGGCAAAATGCATGGTAGATGCATATTTTGCAGATACAAAGAATCTCGCCTTTGGAGATGAGCAACTACTATACTGGGCACTAAGGTCAATGACATATATATAAAATGCTCTGTCTACTCTCCTCTGAGTCAATCAGGCTATCTCTACTCTCCTTCAGCTACAACTGCCAAAATGAAAGTGAAACATTCACTTCCTGCTTGTCTGGAGTCTCCCATGTGACATGCAGTAAGTGAATCATGCGACAAACCATGCTTTTCATTAACTTCAAAGTTACTAACAAAGTCTGAAGTTGCCTTCGAGGTTAACCAGTGAAGTTTTGTCACCAAATTAAGACAATTACCTTCGAAGTTACTAAAAAAAAGTGGAAGTTAACCAACAAAGTTTCCCGGTGAACTTTTAGCTCCAGAGGTCATTTTTCACAGGGCAAATTTGGTGACTTTGTAGGAACTTCGCCAGAGGATTTAAACTTCACAACATCTCTAATTACACTGCAGTTGATGTCACACCTGTGCTGCCTCAAAAATTCAATATATGCACTGAGCGTTAACGTTTCAGTAGTGTCACATCAGATGTTTGTCGGTCATGCTATTCTCACTTTGCTAAATATAGACCTTTTGGATTGTAACTTGAATGGTGAGGACAGTGTAAGTATAACATTCATCATACCAGTTTACTGTTGTACTCCGTTCCAGACATAAAATGTTACATCAAGTTACTAAAGCTATCACATCAGCTGCAGGGTATTCTTTGAATTTTTAATGATAGTAAAGGTCTTTTTTGATAGAATCATAATGAGCATCATGCAATGTACTGTAAAGAATTAAACACTAAATAACAATTTGGTTCATCCACAAACTGCCAGTTGTGAACATCACCACAATATCTAATTACTCAACATAGTTTTAAAAAATTTGTAATAAACACATAATTGAACTTCATGGACTGTGTCGCATATAAATGCCAACATTCAACATATGCTACTTGAATAAATGTGAATAACAAAGTAATACATACCAAATGTTGGTTTGCTTTTTACTAGCCATGCTACTTCCTTTCCTTTCTTGTAGTTTGGAAGATGCATCTCAAATTGTTTGTCTCCAGTTTTTGGGACAATCTGCTGATGGTCAACATTTTCATCATAATGCAGCGCCACTTGAAGTGTCCTAAAATGATTGGTTAAAAACAATAATTAATGAAAGGTTGTTATACATCACATGTATTAAATATCCAGATAGTCTTGCCTGCATAGCATGCCCTTGTAAGCCTATACACCACTTTTTGGAGCATGCTGATCATCAGACTATGGGCACTCTCCAAGAGGTTTGATTCATTGGGGAAATGTTTCTTCACGTCTCTTTGGACCTGGTTTGTCAGTAGGATCATCTCAGTTTTCTTGTACTGTTTTTTACCTATGAAAAAAGGACTACACATTTATAAACAATAAATGGAGACACATTTACACATTCTAAACTGCAAAATTTCTGAATTATTAGTCCCAATTGCACCACATTACTATGCTGACTTTAACAATGCCCATGCATAGGTGTGCCAATTTTCAAGTCTGTAGCTATTATACTAAGATGTGACCAATTAAAGAATTTTGGAAATTCAAAAAATGTTCACGAAATTTCACAGAATTTCACAAAAATTTCATGAAATTAGAATGTGCTAATTTCATCCAGCCCTAATAATGACATGGCCACATGCACTTTTAATGGTTTTTAAATGCATATTTGTATGATGATAAAAACTGACAGGCTTGCCAGTGAGGCAGCAAGCAACATCAACATACCCTCCCATCACACACACACACACACACACACACACACACACACACTGTGCATTATAAAAGTGCTCCCTTGCAAGCATACTCTGGACACTCATTTCTTTGTTGCTGCCCACTGTCTCACAGTTGTTGGCTCCTGCACACCCTCCCAATTTTCTCCTTCCTATCACATGGCTACAGTTTGTGGGTGTTCTTCCCTTGCTATGTGGTTCTCTTATGTTCTTAAAATTTGTGCAGCATCTTCTGCTCATTTTTGTGCCTGTCAAGATGGCTGGTACACCAGGAGGATCCTGCAGTCTGCACCTGAACCCCCATGCAAAGACATACATTTAAGTGACGAGTTATCTCCCACAAGATTCACAGTAAGATTCAACTCAGATCTGAAAATATAGCTCCTCCCCATGATTCCTCTGTGGGCAGTTTAACATGGAGAATCCAAAAGAGACTGCTGCTTCCAAAACTGGGCTAGCATCATCACTCAGCAAGGGTTCTGTGACGCAAGTCAGATCAACTGAGGAAAACAAAATTAAATCACCATAATGGTAGTCTTGCTCCTCATCAATCTTACATTGCAAAGCATCACCCTCTGGGTATGGAGTGAGACAGTCAGCCTAATGGCTACCTGCCCACATGGAACAGTGGATTACCTGAGTATGGGAACCAAATGTCTCACCTCTCTACATGTCTCAGTTCAAGCCAGGGTGTCTGCTGTTTATAACTGTCGTAATAATGCCCCCCTCATTAGCACTCCTCACACATAGCTGCTGACTACATAATTTCCTCTCAATTCTCACTTTTCTGCACCTACAAGAGGCTGCTCTAGGCAGAAGGTGATCCTGAAAGGGGCATACATCATGCATCTGGGAAGAGAAAAAGAAAAACCTGGGGGGGGCAGGCCATACCCAGTACACAGTCCTATAGCTGCTGGCCTTAAAACAAATACCTGAAAACCCTCACATGATAACCCACCCACAACCAACCTTCAACTAAATTAACAATCCTCCCAAACCACCCTCTAATACCACCTGCTAATTATTCACAATACATGTTCAAACCTAAAACCATATACTCTGCACACCTTTAAATCCTACACACACACACACACACACACACACACACACTACTACTCACTCACAGCTGTCGATGTTCCCAGAGGGGGCTCCATTAGCACAGTTCCTTTGACATTTGTCACATGCTGCCTGCTTTTTTCCTACCTGGTCCCTGCTCCTCTTCCATTTTGGGATCTTGCCTGCTGCTGTACCTCATCATTGCTCCTCCACTGCTGAGCATCCTCCCACTGTCATGTCTTTTCTGCCCGGCAGCTGGCATGTTTTCACTTCCTGCTTTTGCTACTTTCTTTGCTGTTGCTTTTTGGCTCCTGCTGAGGGGGTGCCTGCTGCTGCTGCCCCCCCATCCTTCTTGCTGGGTGTTTGCAGGTTCTGGTCCACCATTCCTTGCTGGTTCCTTTGGCTGCTTCTCCCTGTTTGCTGGGCTGCCTCTTCTGCAAAACTCCAGTTCACTTCAGGGGGTTGCCTGGTGGCTCATTTTCATTTCCTGCCACCCTGCCCTACTCCCACTTCTGGGTGTCAGCTGGGCAATACATGGCCATCACTATGGCTGAGATCTGCTTTGTCTGTTTCTTTTGGGCCTTGCTTTCTACCTCTCTACATCCCTAAATGCCTGCATTGGGCCTCTCACCATCAACCAGGCTTACAGCCCCACACAACTGGGCTTATGTTCCATGTCTACTGGGCTTACACTCCTTTCCTACTGGGCTCATGCCCAGCAACTACTCACACCTCATGACTTCTGGACTGTTACCCAGTGACAACCTCAGGATTCAGTATGTATTGCACCTCCTGGCATTGTACTACAACTAACCAAGCACCTTGGAACTTACTACTTCACCCATACAACTCTGTACTGACCCATTTATTCCTGATCTGGCTCTGTCTGTGTGCTTTCTTCCAAGAACTACCTCCACTCCTCATTGAAGAGATAGGGCCTTGTTTTCCATAGGGTAGCTTGGGGGCCAGACTTGACAAGGACAAGTTGTAGTCAGTTTTTCTTTCTGTGTTTTAGATTGTTGGTCATGTCCTATCTGTTCTGTAGTCTGAGGTTAGTTTAGTTGCCCTGTAGTCTGCGAATAGTGCAGGGGTGGAATCCTTTCTTAGAGCTGCTTTGCTCGTATCACTGGAACTCTATGACACCCTTGACCCATCAAACCCAGGAGGTGTTTGAGCAGCTTGTTTGCTTGAAACTGATTTGTACACTGTACTTGTCCCTTACATGCCCAGTCTTTACCTGTACCCCATGGACCTTGATCCAAGGGACTTTGTTCCCTAACTAGGGAGCACTTAAGTCTCCTTTAGACACATGATTGAAACTCTGTGACATCCACCTAGGTTTAGGCATCCTACAAGTGTGTAGTTTGAGCATTCGTCCATAGCAGTGTTCAACTCCTCACAGGAGGCTAATCTTCCTTATTATGGGAGCTGATCCTCCTTCCTCCAAGGGTGTGGCCTTCACTTTGAGCCCCTTTAGTTGTACAATATCAACTCTGTGACACCATTAAGGATGATCATCCCATTAGATGACTGGAGCAATTTCTTACTTCTTCCAAAGTATGCCAGTCCCCTGTTCCTTCCTTGATTACACAAATGCTCAAGCCATTCACGTCCTCAGTTTCCCATGTATTTGTCACTCCCAGTTTTCATCACCTCCTAGTACACCCTACATAAAAGATAACTATGTAGCATGGAGGGATGATGACCTAAAGACTTGAATCCCTAGAGATTTCCTCCACGTGAGGAGAGTGGGGTTCCTCTCCTCTGTGCTGAAGGTCATAAATATTAGATAGGTTGTTTGCTTTGTTAGATATCCACTGGTTGTGCTAGGATTCAGATTGTGGCTTCTTCAGTCTGTATAGCAGTGGCAATCCCTTGATCTTTAGTGGAATTATATTTCAGTAGTTTTCTATGCCCTCGGCTCTGAGTTTTTTGGGCATCTTCCTGAAGTTACCTACAGCCACAGGACCTTGGTTTTGCAGTAAGAGGGTTCCATGCCATCATAGAGGGTGTTAGTTCCTCTGGAACACAGAATGTGAAAGGCCACACATAGCCAACCATTATCTCTTCCACTGTAGCATAAACACTGCCGTATTGCACAAGCATCCTACATACTTAGTTGTCTACTGGACCACAGAATATCAAGTAACATAATTTTAGACTTACATTCATCTTTTATGTATTGACACATATGCAGAATTACAGCACTGTGTCCCAAATGCAGAAGTAGACATGCTGATTTTCTGTTTCACAACTGAACAGTTTTCATATCTCCTTCACTTTGCAGTCATTCAAGGTACCATATAACCTGTCATGTTATGTTATTGTATGTTGTCAGTACAATAACATAGCAATTCTACTGGTGGGGTACATTGTTATGTTTGCTTATGCCTGGGCAAGAAATGTTTTGTTTCACTAAACGGCCATTTCATAGGTGTGTGACTGCCAAGTCCATTGAAACTGAAGTTGGAAGTGGCTTAGCAGTCCAGACCAATGACCATGCACTGTGGTCGTGACACTACTGACTGGTTACTGGATGGAAACTATGTGAAGTTGAAAGGACCAAAGCCGCTCCTATCAGAAGGGGCTTCAATCCTTTCATTTGCATGAAGTTGGTCAGCAAGCAGCGGATTGATTTTCAGCACATGGAATGTTGCTGCCACCATCTTGGGTTTCAGCCCCCCAGCTCCTGAATGGTTCCTTGTACTGTGATCTATCTGTCTGTCTATCTACCTAAATATCTATCTATCTATCTATCTATCTATCTATCTATCTATCTATCTATCTATCAGACTGAGGTGCCTACCCCAGGTACTACTCTCTTTCTTTCTTTCTTTCTTTCTTTCTTTCTTTCTTTCTTTCTTTCTTTCTTTCTTTCTTTCTTTCTTTCTTCCTTTTCTTCTTTCTTTCATCAGCCCTTGTTACTGCTTCTCTTGGCCTCTCTATACCAACCACTCCATTCCTGTTATGTAGGTGGCAGCACCAGTGTTCTCACCCCACGGTGCCGATGAACACGAGCCCTACATTGAGGTGCCCAATCCCAGTGTTGGACTATCTGTGAAGCAAATAAAACTGTCCTTCAATGTTTTTTTCCTTTTAACCTGTAAAACAGAAAATGGTCCTTCAATGATCTGCCTCCCCACACTTACCCCTACCCACCTCACCCCAACCTCCCAGTCATCACCCATCACCCCACACCTACACCTGCTCACTCACCTGAACATGTCCCAGGGCAAAGATCCACTCTCAAATTGAAGACATATTTTGCTGCTGGAACCACTGACTGCAATATGAGAAACAAAGGTAAGTGCAGTTCAATGTATTTCAATAGGGTTTTGAGCTCTGATGCATAACTTTGTCATTTTTGTATATTTTGGTCCAAATTTTCAACAATGCCTTTTTGAGACCCTATCTCATGATCAGTGGCAGTGGAATTGTGCAAATCAGGTCCAAAAAGTGATTTCAGTCAAGTTGCAAAATCACCCTTTGGGTGGGATTTGAAAATGTTCACTGCCTTGTTCATGAGGCGGGGTCATAAGAAGACTCTGTTGAAAGTTTGAGGTCAAAATATGGAAAAATGTCAAAGTTATGCACATACAGTACATCGTCATTTTTCTATGCTCGCGCGTAACTCTGGTAATTTGTAATACTGTATTTTATCCCAAAATTTTCACATTAGCCATTTTTTCACACCACCTCATGAACTCAATAGCTGTCATTTTTCAAATCTTGGCAAAAATGTGTTTTTGTACCTGTGGCACATAATGATGTTTTGGTGGAACGGAAAGACATTTTAACAGGGATTTGAAAATGTTCACCTACTGAGTTCATGAAGTGGGGTAACAAGAAGGCTATGCTGAAAATTTGGTGTACAAGTATGATAAAATGATCAGGTTATGAATGAACATTTCACCATTTCAACATTATCTCATAACATTGCTAAATTTGAATAGTTTGACTCCAAATGTTCAACATCGCCATTTTTACACACCACCTCATATACGTGACATGTCATTTTTAAAATCCTGGACCAGATGGGTTTTTGCACCTCTGGCATGAAATTACATTTTGGCCAATATATTATAAATAGTACATGTCAATTTTTCACACCACCTCATGAACTTGATAGCTGTGCCACAGGTACAAGTATTCTGTCTGTATTTTTTACCTTCCTGCTTGTGATATTTCTGTATTTAAATGTTCTACTATTGACATGTACTGGGCTAGACCCCCAGGTCGCATCTGGAATTGAGCATGTTGTTCAGTATGCCTTCCTGGAAAATCTCGTAAATAAATAAATAAATATAAATATAAGGCAAATCATAAAACCAGTATCTTGAAGATTCAGGGTCAAAATTAAAAAAAAAAAAAAAAAAAAGCAGAGTACATACATGTAAGACAAAATTTGGCATTTGCAAATGTTTGTGTATTAATAATGCAATTGTTAAATACTATGGATGGGATATTCAAAGCAGTTGCACATGGCACAACTGAGTTGTGACGGCTCAAGTGCGGATTTGTGCCAAAGAGCAATATTCAGCGGGAGCCATTGCACAGCGCAAGTTCTGATGTGGAACCTTTGTAAAAGAGCCAAGGCTCAAAGGTATTTGTAATCCTAGGCTTGATAAATAAAAAGTACCATTGTGACAATGCCCAACCCTAATGAATGCATGTGCAAAAGCAGGGGGTGTGCCCATGAATATGAGGTGCCTTGCAATATTCAACTGCTGACCCATGGCTCAAGTGCAGAGCAACTCCCAGATGCACTGAGCAGACTTGAGCCTATAAATACAGGGCGCAAGCACACAGACAGCACTTGTGCCAGGGGTGAGGGGAGAGAGAGAGAGAGAGAGAGTGGAACGGGTAGGTGGAAGGACAGAATCAGACAGAGCAAGGGAGACAGAGCCTGTGAGGGACAGTGTGACTGGAACAGGCAGTCACAGTGGTGTGGGATTGAGGTGGCAGTGAATAGTGAGTCTGGGGCTGAGGAAGTGAGAGGGAGAGGCAGGCAAAGTGCCACATACTGCACTAGGATGGCAAACAGCCCACAGCAGCTGACCAACCAGGGGGAGACAGAACAACAGGGGCCATGGCCAGCAGCACCTTCCTAATGGAGGCTGTAATGAGGGGTGTGAGGAGGCAGAAGGAACAGTGATGTGGCCGTGGAAGGGCCTTTCGGTGGTATGACCGGAACAGGTGGTAATGTGCCCACACCACCTTTGAGAATTACACTGATACAGAGATTGTGGGCTGGTATTGCCTGAACAGGGCTATTCTGAGGCAGCTGTGTGAGCTGTGCAGTGAGGAGATGCAGGCACCCAAAAGACAAAGCCACGCAATGTCAGTGGAGACAAAGGTAACACCTGTCATGTGCCTGCTCACCATGGGCACCTTCCAGAGACTAACAGGGGACACCACAGGCATAACCCAGTTGGCCATGTCATGCCTCCTCACACAATTCCTCAATGCCCTGCTGCCACATGCTTTGGAATACATCCATTTCCCCAGCACACAGGCAGAGAGTATATCAACCATGCATGATTCCCAGAGGGTAGTATGAATGCTTGGCATGCTTGGGGCCATTGACTGCATGTAAGTGGGCATCTGCATACCACCTGGCCCTGAGGGTGTTGTGTATGTTAACAGTAAGGGGCTCCTCAGTGTCAACTGTCAGGTGGTGTGCAATGCCATGGGGTGCATAACCAATGTCTGTGCCATACACCCTGGGAATGCACATGATGCATTCATATGGCATAGCTTTGCTCTGTGCATCAGGTTTGAGTGTGGGGACATCAGCACGGACCACCTAGTGGGTGAGTATGGGACGGCCAAGGGTGCCATGCAGAGCAGGGCATGGGATGAGGTGGGCATGGTGGGTGCACTGGAAAAGGCACCAGGGATAGGCAAGGGGCACATCAACAGAGGATGCAAGGCTAACCATGTCATTATCCACACAGGTGACAGCGGCTATCCACTCAGGTCCTGGCTGCTCACCCTCTACCGGCACCCGTTGTCCCCAGTAGAGGAACAGTACGATGAGGCACATGCCAACATGCAGAACATCATTAAACATGTATTTGGGATGCTGAAGGCACAGTTCCATTGCCTAGACAGGTCTGGTGGTGCCCTACAGTACAGCCCCTGAAAAGCCTGTGGCCTATTCCTGGCCTGCTGCATACTGCACAACATGGCCATTGACCGAGGGATAGATTTTGAGGTTGGTGAGGGGGACAGTAGTGGGGATGATAAAGGCAATGGGCTGGAGGGTGGTGGACAGCCCCCACCCGGGTGGAGGGATCCCCCACTCCAGAGGATGGCACTCCAGCACAGGGACACAATCACACAGGAGCACTATGGTTCACGGAGGTAGGTGGCGCAACACCCACACACTGGCCACACACACAGGCAGGGGCATGTATGTCAATGGGCATGCACACACAGAGGTGTGGTGGAGGGGTGGGGATGACAGTGCCACACAGCCACACACAACAGCACACAGCAGTGAACAGCAACACACATACACATGTGCCCAGGTGCTGGCATGTGGTGAGGATCAGATGTAGGGCACCGGTGCACAGAAGCAAATGGTGCAGATCTGCTCTCATCACTCCCACACCACACGGGTCAGTGACTGGGCAGATTTGCACACAGGCAGTGTGCTGTGTAACACACAGGTGCCACACCTGTAGTATGCACACACATGCACACACACACCACCCATGCATGCACAGGGCAGTGGCAGCAGACTGCAGCCAGGGTGGCACACACATCAGGTCCGCTGCATGGAACCATGGCCACTGCGGCCACGGGGGCAGCTGCACTGGGGCTGATCGGCAGCCACAGGCTGCACATTGGCCACAGGGAGTGTATCCAACAGCCCCCTAGGGGTTGTACTGTGGGACCATGACCGGGTCCGTGCAGCGGTGTGTAGGCACCAAAACAGGCCCACCCCAGGCATGCCTGGGATGCCAATAGCAGAGCACGGCATTGACAGGGAGAGTGTCGCTCGATGCCAGGAACGTGGGGTGGACAGTTCACTGCAGAGTATCTGAGGTGGCCGGCCATGCCCTGTGGCAGCCAGCAGTGCAAGGCCATCCATGATCGCATTGGCCATGCGATCTTGGGATGCAGTTGTGTCCTCCCGCAAGTGCTGAATAGCCTCCAGCAGCTGTGTCTCTCTCTTGCTGCTCAGCCACCAGATGCACCTCCATGCGCAGTGCATGCACCGCAGCTGCCAGCAGCACCTGTTACTCCATGGATGCTCACAGCAAAGGGGTGTACTCTGCCAATGGGTTGGCACCAAGGGGAACCTGGGCAGGGTGGTGATCCTCCAGTGGAGTATGACCATGTTGCACAGACCCCCGCTCAGGTGGATGCTGCACAGTAGGGTCCCCATGGGGTGGGTCTCTATCAGGTGCCCCAACAGAGGACCTTGTGTCTGGCTGCCCTATTTTCCCTGCTGCCAGCTGCTGCAGCCTCTCCTGCCCCTGTATGCTGCCCAACACCTGTGTGGCTGCACCACCACCACCACATGGCACTGCCATGGCAGTGCACACAGCAGCACCTGCAGTGGTAGTAGGCAGCAGTCCCACTGCTGACAGGCCACTGGGCATGCTGCCTTTGATGGTACATGGTATGGGCATCTCCCCCACAACACCACCCATGCTGTCCAGGATCATGGTCAGATCGTCTTTGGTGTCGGACCCCGCCCTGATCAATGTCTCCATGCAGAGGATGCCATGGCTGTCATCCTGCTGAAACACAGCCAAGGCCTCATCTAACCCCATGCCCAGGACATCCAGCTGGACAGCAGTGGCGTGCGGCAGCTGATCAGGTCTCCAGATGCCTGTGGAGGTGGATGGCTGGTCATCCGGGGCTGGGTCTGCCTCCACAGCTGATGCTGGTGCCCCATCCACTGCATACAGGCATGATGGTGCTGAAAGAGAAAACAACTGTGTCAGTGATGCATGGCCCCCATCCCCCAACCCCCACCAACCCCCCATCCTCCTCCCAACCCACTGCCTGCAGTGTGAGCCCAACATACATACATACCATGCAGTGATGGGCTCCCTCCTGTCTGAAAACTGCCACCTGGCACACCCTCGACAGTGCTGCGGGGAATGGTGGCTGCCACCAGCTCCTCCTGCGTTGTGAATTGTGGCACATCAGCAGGTCTCCCTCCGGTGGCTATACGGGCTGCACATAATGCCTCCACCGTATCCTCGATGTGGTGTTTATCGGTGCCCACCTTCTTCCTGCACTTCTGCACAGACTGCTGGTGGATGTCCAGCTGATTAACACATGCTGCCACCTCCTCCCAGGCCGCAGCCCTGGCCTGTGGTGTGCCTGTGGCACCACTCAGCAGTGGCTCCCTGTTGAGGTAGACCTCGAACAGGGCATTGACCTCTGCCTTGGTAAAGTTGGGCCTGTGTTTGTGAGCAGGCCCATGCTTCTCACTCTCCGACATAGTGCTACCTGTGGACATAGACATGTGTGTCAGTGTCAGCAGCTGCCTACCCCATCAACCCTGCTATGCTGGCCTAGCTCAGCAGCAAGCACAACTTACCTCAGATAGTTGTAACACCGGTCCATGGTCTGTGCTGTTCCGAGGTGGTTTTATAGCACAACACATGTAAATGAGTATTGGTGCAACAGTAATGACATGCTAATTTTACAAGTGGCTAATGAGCTTATTTGCATGTGGTGGTTGAATATCGCATACTCACTCCATGTGCAATGGAATTGCTCTGGAGCAAGTCACTGTGCAATGGCCAGACATGTGCAGTGCCCAGGACTGCAGCGTGCATGCATCAGGTGGTGTGCTACTGCCTATTACATACTGTGCACTCCCTGTGCAATGGTGGCCATGGCGCACTGTGCGCCATGGCCTCTATTTCGCTCTGGTGCACAGTACGCTAGGCAACCCCTGACCCCTACTGTGACCCTTCAACCCCTTAGGACTACACCACCATGTGCCTGTCATGCCACGCCCATTTTGCGCATCTCTGGTAATGCGCGATTGACGGACACATCGCATGCCTCCATGAGGCGTGCATCCCACGCTTGTTGTGTACATGTGTGCCTCTGGCTGCCATTTTGTCTCCACATATAGCCACAGTTGTGATGGTGCAGCAGGGAGTTCAACAGGCCCGTAATTGGTCTGACATTGAACTCAACATTCTGGTGGCCTGTGTGCAGCCACATGCACCAGGGCTGTTTGGGCAGGTGCCCCTGCAACAGCCCAGGATGGAGATCAGGCAGGCCATCGCTGAAAGGCTGGTGCAGGACACCAGGGTGGCCAGGACCAGTGAACAATGCCGCCACCGGTATGGAGGCCTCATGAGGCAGGACCCAGAGCCTCTGAGGCAGCTGCAGGCACGTGTCCACAGAGGGGTCATTCCATGGCCAGATAAGTCATCCCATGCTGCATGTGTGCCCTAGTGCTGTACTGTGGTGATGGCTTGGCTGCCTGGCATGCCCTGCAGAGGGGTACACTGTCATCATGGGCAGTGCAGAGTGGCATTGCCAGCTGCAGGTTGCGTTGTGCTGCAGCCTTGTGGGACATGTCGGGCAGGGGCACACGCTGTGCACAGGGGTGGGGGTGGTGAACATATGCTGTGGATGTTCTCTGATGTGTACTTGTCTTTGTTCCATCCCAGGACCTGAAGATTGCTGCCAGGTGAGGGTGGCAGGGGTGCCAGGGCAGGCACAGCAAGCCGCTGCAGGACCCAGCAGTGGCAGAGGTGCAGCAGCATGACAGGCGCAAGTGGCACCAGAGCAGGCAGTGGACACTGTTGCATTCCTGTGCACATTTCCGGGTGGTTGGCTGGGGAGTGGGTATGGCCATAGCCACCTGTGCCATGTGCTGTGACATCTGTGTGGTGCATACTGTGCTTGGTGCATGCCACTGTGGGGTAGCCATTGCACATGTGTACCAGCTGTTGGTGAGTGGGTGTGTGCCCAGCTGCCACTGGTGTTGCTGTGGTGCTGCTGGTGCCCTGTACTGTCTGACTATCACTACGCAGTCGGGTGGCCATGGGGCAGCAGTGTCCACTGCTGTGCACTGTCATAGCATGCTGGGTTGCTGGCAGGCATTGGCCCACCCCCTGTGGGTGACTGGGGCGCCACTCCAGGGGTGTGTGTTCCCACTGCCCATTGTGCACAGTGGGTGGGCATGGTACCTTGGGACCTTGCACTGATCACCTGTCCTGTCCTTTGTCATAGGCATCTGGTGGAGGTCACAGCTGCCCCTTTACTGCAGGCTGCTGCTACAAATAATCTTAATTACCTCGACAACCCTGGAGGTGGCCCAGCAGGTTGGCAGAATGATGCTGGGGGACTGGCAGAGGAGGAGACATCAGGCGGCGGTGGACCGTGGCCACCCTTAGTTTGACCCCAGCCATTCCATATTACCCCTGCTGTCCCTTCCCCATCTGTCCCCTTCCCACTGAACAGTCCCTTTTCCGTGTCCGCTTCCCTCACTTTTCTACCCTTTCCCACCCCTTGCTCTTGTATATAGTTTTGTTGAATACAGATATGTTGCTTACCTGCCTGTGTCAGTGTCTGCTTTGCAGTTGGTGAGAGGATCCATGCTGCAGTGGTGTGGTGTGTGTCTGTGTGGTGTGCATATGTTGGTGTGTGGGTTGTGCATCATGGTGTCCTGCCCGTTGGTCGATGACTGTGCCTTGGTGTGGCCATGGGGCAGCTGTCCGGGATGTGTGGCATGTGTGTGCTTGGCAGCATGGTCCTGGGTGTGGCTTGCTGTGGTCTGGGTGGGTGGGGGCACAGCATGTGGTGAGGGGGACTCCATTGGTGACCCTTCATTGGCTATTGGTGCCACCTGTTCCCTGCTTTCTGTGCCACAGCTGTGTTCCATGGTGGGGGTGTCTGGGTGCCTGTGTGTGCCCTGCTGATGGTACCCACCTGTAGCCTGCCACTGTGGATCCCTGGCACTGTCCCCAAGTGTATTCCTCTGCCATGCCCCATACGTTTACTCAGCTGCTGTGCTCCCACCATTGCCTGGGGCTAGTCTTTTTGTGCCATGGCGCATGTCTGGTTGTGCCATGGTGCATCTCTGGTTGAGCTATGGTGCAGGTCTGGTTGTGCCATAGCACAAGTCTGGTTGTGCCATGATGCATCTCTGCCATTTTCAGCCATGTTGCGCTGGTGCATTTCACCATGCACAACCTTTGAATATGGCACTTATTTCACAATGGCACATCAGATGTGCACTACACTGGACTTGCATTGGCCTTGGGCGCATTTCTGAATATCTGTCCCTATATTGCATTACCTTACTGGAGTAATGTGTTCTATTGTAAAGTGGAGTATTTAGATGAATACCACTGTACTTTAAATTGTTTAAGAACATAAAGAATGATGTATGGGGTGGTGTGTATGACAAGATTTTACACACACCCGAGTTGTGGGATACTATGTAAAAGAAATGCACCCCACAATGAGGGTGTATTTAAAATTGAGTTTTACACAACCACCCCATATTTTATTTTATATAATTACTGGCATGAGCTTTTTCACCTCAGAAATTATATAAAATAAAATCAGCAAACAGATTGATGTTTAGGCAGAGGTGGACCAGTCGGGATTCTGTAGTCAGTGGTCTGCCCTGTTCCCAGCAATGTTACAATGCTCCAGTTGTTTAAGGTTCTATCATGGGTTCAATAAGAAGTTGATTAAAAACTGCATTTTTTATGTAGTTAAACTTACTGCTGAGTGGCAGTTGCAGAGCTGCAGCGTTCTGCCAGCGTAGACAGTTGTGGAGACCCTCTGGCTCATGCATGCCCACAGAGAAAACTAGAGTGTTTTAAAAGTTATCCTTTCATTTTTTTTAAGGGTCAGTGGAGAAAGAGACTTCTTTTGTGTTTTGCATAAGAATCAACTTACTGCTGACTGTGAGGGTCAGTGAAGTCTGCAGCACTTGTGTAGTAAAGGAAGATTGGCAACTGGCGCATGTGTGTCAAGAGGGAAACCCGGTGCGTGTTGACCATTATAACCAGCTGGTTATAATGGAAAATTACAACTGGGTTTCCCCATGGGAAAAAGCACACATAGGTTATTATATAGTTTTCAGTCAAGATGATATTATTTATAGTAGTTCACAGTTCACTATTCCTTTTTTGAAATTCAGTATACTTTATTAATATTCTAACCAGAGCAGCATAACATACAAGTCAAAGGTCAAAGTCAAAAGTTTTATTGTTTGGTCATAAGACCATTACAATGATAAATACAAAATATAAAAATGTGTGCAGTAGTGCAAATTTCACAGTACAAAAATACATAAATAATAATATAATATAATTCATGAACAAAGTACAAAATTCAAGGATCATGCAAATACATTGATTGCAGGGGAAACATATCGAAAAACACTGTCACTGTCACAGTCAATCGAGGTTTCAAATGCAGGAACAATGTACATGGCTTCCATAAAAGATGCTCATCATGAATTCACGTATTGCTTTGTTGTTTATACAGAATTCAGTAAATGGGGGAAAATACACTGCCAGAGCTTCAGTGAAATATACTATGAAATATACTACAGTGAGTGAACAATTCACCCATTAGTATTTAAACTACCAAAATCAAGGGTTATTTTAAGAAGAGAGGCCACAGAGACCAAAACTCTTGTGTCCTGTGATTTTAACAAATAGGCCAGCAAATGTTGAGGCTAATATTGCTATTGTTACAGAATGTTTCCTAATAAGGAAAACCTGTATTTTCCATAAAGTGGATATAATACGGTCAAATGTAATAAATGATCTTGCCCAGTTCTACATCTACAAAACAAGTCATTGCCCTCCTTCCTTTCAAATTGCCCCTTTCTCCAATTGCTTAAAAAGCATTCAAATCTGAATCTTGCCAACATTATTATATGTCTTGGATCTAGTAAGACAAGCAAATATTTTTCCAGTTTATGTGTTCTTTTGTTTTTGGTTAACCAGGGACATGCCTTAGATAATCTACAGGCCTCTAAATCCATTTGAATGTAAATATCTCTAACTTGATTATTTACTGTCTCTTTAATATGGGCGAAGGGGTACCTGAGGCTATCCAGGATGATCTCTAAGAGACAATATGGTTTAATTAAATCCTCCACTACCATGATACAATGAAAAGTTACATTTGAAAGTTGGTAAATGACAGCTTCATCAAGACATAAATGAGGGAATCTATCCGGACGCATCCTAAAAACCTTAATCCAATAATTTATTACCCTTTCAGTACTCTGGCATTGTACTGAAAGTTCACCTAGCTCTGCCCTCACTAAAGCCAGATGGGCACTATTCAAAAGACCCAGAAGTTTCTTATAACATTTGTTTAAACAAGAATTGATGGAAGGTTTGATACCTTTTAGTGGACCAACAAGTGTCTTGTACAAAGATAGAATTATACACAAGCTTTTGGGGCCTCACAGGTCCCTTCTTCAGGTGAATAGCAAAGCAGGCACATTTTTGAGTCACCTGAAGAAAGGACCTGTGAGGCCCCAAAAGCTTTTATATAATTTCATCTTTGTACAAGACACTTTTTGGTCCAATAAAAGGTAACAAACCTTCCATCATTTCTGGTTTTCCAATGACAGATATGGCTGGAATCTCTTTTTTTAAACAAGAGTCTAAACTTGCTCTTGTATGTATTCCCCAGACTTCATCTCCATACAGCAATTGACTTCTAATCTTTGCATCTGCTACCATTAAATTTCCTTTTATGGATTTCCCACCATATCTATAAGTGAAGGATGATAGTACCAAGAAAAATCTTTCAGCTTTTGATTTGGCTTCTCTTACATGGGCACCTCAAGTTCCATTCTGGTTAACTGTTAATTCTAAGTAACAAAATTCTTACATGACATTGAGTATGTGATTATTTATATAATATTTGTATACCTTCTTATTACCCCCAAAACAGTGACTTTTGTTTTGCTATAATTAATCTGTAAGTCAGCACTCTGACATTCAATATGAAATTTTTTCCAGACTCCTTCTCATGCCCAAATGACTGATTGACAACAGAGCCACATCGTCCCCAAAAGCTAGATATGGCAGGACTCTCGATCCTATTTTGGGCAAATGGAAGCCAGTATTGTACATCTTTTTTAGGACAGTGCTGAAGTAAAGATTAAACAGCAATGGAGCCAATGTGCACCCTTGCTTCATCCCTAGGCATAACATACAAAGGGATGACAATGCAGTACTTTCAGTATGAGTCACCAGCAAACCTAAACAAAGGAAACAGTAACACCCCCCCCCACCCGAAATCCGTACCTCCCCCACCCTCTATTCCCCCAAGAACTGCTGATCTAATGGCATACACACCAAATCATCAATGAAAACCCAAATTTAGATACCCTGGTTACAAACTAAAATAAACCTCCTAGACAGGTATTCAGATATGCCTTAATACAAATGGAGCAAGTATGGTTAATAGTTCATAGGAAACGGGTTTAAGAGATACTAGAAAATACCATTCACTGCACTGAGGGGATTAAGCACAAGGTATGGAGCTTGTCCCACCTTTTGTGATATATTGATGGTCTTCACCTTAGGCTAGCAATTGCTCTTTCCATCTGTAGGTTAGCTAGAAGTTTGTTCTTCTACTCGATGTAAGGGATAATTGGTTGGTCCTTCTAATGGCTTAAAACCACATGTTTGACAGGGAGATAAGGGACATATAATATTGCCATTCCTTTACCCTGATTGGCAAGTAGTCTCCCACCAGACAAATTTCTGGTGTAAACAGATCTTGCAGCACCAAGAGGGAACAGAGATCCAGTATCCTGCCCACACCTGAAACAGATAGGGGCAGGTAATTTCCCCATTGCGGTCAATTTGGTAAGCATGGAATAAATGTTGTGTAATATGTAGAACTACATCAAATGAAGCCTATCATTTGAGGTGTGGACATAAAGATCCCACCATATCCATTCCCAGTGGAAGGCCATGGCAGGGAAGGCAGAAGACCAATAGGGGGACTACCTTTGCACTTCTGAGTAAAGTTTGAGAGTTTGGAGAATAATGTAGATATGAGGTGGGATACCATGTGTGGTTGCCAGACCAAAGCTTGGAACTCACATTCCTGCACAAATAACTTTAGTTGATAGTGTCATGGAATGACATGTGTTGAAGCAACTTGAGCATTGCCATATACAGTAATTGTTTGGCAACTGATACAGTTGTGCAGTGCACAGTATAATACTACATGACTTATTAGATAATGTGATGGCACACTCAGTATTCCACACCATAGCAGTACCAAAAAGACATTGCTTTTCTCCATGGGCCCGATTTTAAAAGGGCAAACTTTGGCGCAAGTTGCCTGCACCAAATGGCTTTGATGCAAGTGGCACCTTGCATCAAAGTTTGCGGCCATCCTGATTTTTTAATGCAACCTAATTCAAAATGACTATGCCTTGTACCCCAGCCACCCTGTAGCACCCTAGCACCAAGTCACAAGCGGGCTTGCACCATAGCAGGGCTGCACCATCCCTTTTTCAGAAGCCCTGCTGTTGACAAAACAGGGGTCTCAACATAGACCATGCAGGAGGTAGCCTAGGGGCCATGTGCCACTGCTGGACAGGGCAGTAATTTGGGGGTCCCTGCAAGCTGTGAACTGGGGCCAGAAGGAGCATGGGAGGTGCACTAAGGTGGCATAGACACATCAACAAGGTCTGTGTGCTGAGGTGGCACCTAGCATGGTTGACTTGCATGATGGCAGTGAGCTGATCAGCCTGAGTACAGGGGGTTGGCAGAGATGAACCATGATCTGCCCTCAGGTGTGCACAGCCCTGATACCTGCCCTATAGGTTCCATATTCCCCATTTCTGTAGGTGGGAAGCAGTGGCTGTAGGTTGCAGAGTGCCAGTGGTGGTCGGGAATGTTCATGGGGCAGTGTAACAGTCATCTGGAATGCAGCCCCCCACATGGTGGCAGACTGATTCCCACCTCTACAGTTGGGAACTGTGAGAGCTATGGGGCAGGTGCAAGGCTGTGTTGACTTGGGGCCAGGTCACAGTCCATCCCTACCAACCCCCTATACCCAAGCTGATTATCTCTCTGCCATTGCCTGTCAACCATGCTGGGTGCCACTCTGATATTGCCGACATGTCCCTGACAGTATACCATCAAAAACGCATTTGAATAATAGTGTAGTGAAATGCATGCCATGGAAATAGCATTAGTGAAAGCATCTATTTGGGCAGAAGAGCTTGGGGATATTGTAATGATTCATTCCTCCCTGACGTTCCTACCTGGGGTTGGGATTGCAAACCACCAACCCCATGTTGCCTTTCCCCCAGAGCTGTAATAGTATCTCTCCCCCACACCCCTGAGTTGACTCCCTCCTGGAGTTGTGATTGTAAAACGTTGAACTGTCATTACTTTTAGCAGTATTTGTGAAGCATGGTTTTTGTTGTCTGCATTTTGTCTGTGCTGTTATTGACCATGCTGCATTTCTTTTAGCAGTCTTGTGGTGGACCCATCCCTGACCCCCCCTCAAGGCACCCTGCAAGCTCCTTCTGCCCCCAATCCCCTACTTGCCAGCATATTACCCCCCCCACACCTTTCTGTCCTCTATAGGGTTGCTCCTGGTGGGAGGGGTTGATGGCTGCATATATCAAACCCCACAGGTGTTCCAAATGTTTTGCACAACCCTGCTGCTGCATCAACTACTGGGTCTTTGGTGCAGCCATCCCCTGTTTTATGAAATCAGGTGCTGGGTCCCTGACACATCAGAGTTGGCTGAAGTCCTAGAGTGATGCGCCTTGCATTGCTCTAAGCATGCTTTTAAAATCAGGCCCCATGTGTGATATGTCCATTATCACTAGATGCAACTACACTGCATTTATTAGATGATGGGACATTGACAATGGTAGGGTCACCACTGACTAATTGATGATAGTCCAAATGCAAGCAACCGCCATTGGTTAATGCTGTTGACAGTATACACTTTCAAACTTTTTTTTAAATTTTTTTACAGCTACTTATTTTTTCCCCCTTTGGAGTCCTCTGCCTACATCTGGCGTCCCCCCAAGTAGGCACCATGTATGAGACCCCCTCCCTGTAGCCCCACGACTTAACCTTCATGGCAGGATACACTTCCAAACTTACAGAAAAAAAAGCTTATTATTTTATGTCTGCTAAAGATTACCTTTCACAAAGTTCCACATGTCGTAGTAGTAGTGAATGAAGGGGTTGTTTCCCTCATATATTTTTTAATTTGAGGGTGCAATCAGCTTTCAACCCCATTTTCTAAATGTTATCCAGCCCTCTCTTTAGCCCTTTCAATTCCATGTGATATGAACCCTGTACATTATTGGTCTTTTGAACCAATAACACCGAATATGAAACTGTTTCTGAGACAGAAATCATGTCCTGATTACTTTATATATTTAAGATTTCACAGTCCAATAATTAGTCCTATAATTTTTTATGTTTAAAAAGACATGACAGCATCAATAACCATTTGTTCTGCCATTGATCACTAATGGAAAATAGTCCTAATAATAAACAAAATTGATAAACTAAGTAAAAATTAAGAACCAGGTAATCTATCATGTATAACATTGACTAATGGTTTACCTGGCACTGCATTTTCATTATATTATGGGGTGTGGTAGCTTCTCATTAGGAATGTGCAATAAATAATTTCCATGGATGGAATTCAAGCAAAAGTCTGACTTTCACTTCCATGGAAGTTCAGAAATTGATTTCTGAACTTCCTTGGAAATTCCACCAGCGGTCGCTGCCCAACCCAGTTGCCCAACTTCCCCTGAAAATCTCAGTCCTGTCAAGTGGCCATCCCAACCTCCACCCCATCCATGCCCAATGACAAATGGATCATGGAAGCTGGGTGGTGGGATACCTGCTGGGGTGGGGGGGTACTAGACCAACAGGGAAATAATGGGGCTGTGGATCAGGGGTAGGGAGGGTGTAGGAAACCACTAGACCACAAAGGAGTTTTTTTAATAAAAAAGTATGGGTTTGATGAAGATGGGGATGAGGGGGCAGTTGACTTGTTAAATGCCAGTGGACAATTTTAGTTTTGGTGGGTGAGGTGGAGGGAAGGGGCCACTAGCCACCAGGGCATTTGTTGTTGGTCAGGGATGGGGTGGGGGAGGGATTGCAACATTGCTGGACTTTTTTTTTAATGTAGAGCTGCCAGCAGGTGATCTGGTGGGGGGATGGACCACTTGTCACTGGGGATAGGCTAAATACTTGTGGAGTGGGTGGGGGAAAGGGCCACTAGCCACCAGGGCTAGGGATGAGTGGGGGAAATGTGGTTTTCTGCCTCTAGTGTGAAATTTCACCCATACTTTCATGGAAATTTTCCACTTGGCCACAAGCAGAAGTTTGGAAACTTCCACAAAAGTTCATTGATTTCTGTGGAAATTCCACAGGGGTGGAAAACAACACTTTCGCTCACCCCAGCCCCTATCATTAGGGATGAGTACCTGGTTTAATATTAAACCCTAGATTTTGCATCTTAATAATTTTAATGTTGTTTGATGAAATAGCTCAACATTTGGCTGATGTGGTCAGGCTGTCAGAATCTCAAGGCATGGAAACTTTTGTGGTTGCATTTTGTATGGTTTTTGAGATACACCATGCCAAATAGCGGAAAAAAAAATGGTTTCCCTGTACTTAACACTGGATATTTTTTTGCTCTCACCTACAGCCTAGATCATGTGGAAATTGTTTCATGAAATTTCCAGGGTTGAATGGGCCCATGCCAAGGGTGTGCCTTTGGAAGTTTGATGAAAAAATATTATATCGTTTTAAAGTTATAATGATTTTTCAGTTAACATTTCAGTGGGGCAAAAAAAAAAAACAATTGCAAAAGGTAAAAAATTTATCGCGAAATGTAAAAAAAAAAAATATTGTAAGTGGTTATTTGCATGATTTACTTGTCGGGGTGGGGGGACCAGTTGAGATGGCCACAATTTTCTTTTTACTGTTTAAACTTACTAACAATAAAAGTACTATACATATAAATTATGTATTTTATTTAAAAAAAAAAACAGCTGAACCTAAGTAAGTGGTGCCTGCTTAGCCAGATTGTGGTGTTTTTATTTCTTTTTGTTGTTTGTTACAGTTGCTAGAAATACCTTTTATGGGCACCCAAAAATCCAGGGTGCCTAGCTTAGCAAGAGGAGCCATTCACCCATGTTCTCTGTATGAGAACAGCGGGACTTTCATAACTTCTGCAGCTGCAGCTGGAACATGTGCTACAGGCTGCAGTGAGCTGCTATTTCCCTGATGTCTAGAAGTGACCCCCATTGTTCACATATTTATCTATCTCTTTGTCTGTTTGTCTGTCTATCTTTCTAGCTATTATTTTGCAACATAAATGATCTAGAAGGAAAGCTTGTGCAATATAACACAATGACACACAAAGTAGCATCCCACAGTGACTGGTCCAGTTTGGCAACCCAGACCACCAGGACATTTCCAAATACTGAGGCCAGAGCCATGAGCACCTTGATACCAATGTACACTGGTTGGAAACCAGAGCTACCTTCAAACATACCAGACTTACACTGCTGATCTCATTCACAAACACCACCATGAAGTGAGAGGACAATGATTAACATCATGCCCCATTCACTGGTCACACCACACCTGACAGGTGCATGCAATGGAACAAACCATGGCTGGATGAATCTCTGGCCCCATTTAGTAGCCCCAGGTCTCCCTTGTTTTTTTTCCCCTAGTGAGAGAGAAGGAGCACAAAACTGCCCCAGGACAACAATAATGGACTCATAGTAGCCTTGAATTTCTGCAGAGCTTCTTGCTACATCTGAAGGGCTGGTTGAATTTATTTTTTAAATTGCAATCCTTTATAAAACTGCATTGATGCTTTAATTGTGACACCTGGTGTGATGCACATTGTACAGATCCTCAGCTTCCCTCCAGCCTCAATCTGTAACCCCCGAAAAGACAGTCAGTGATCTGACCTGCTGCTGCTGATTGCTGCAGTGATCACTGTCTGTAAGTGTATGATGTTGCCCTAGTGTCTAGTGGCACCTCTATCCTTTGATCACTGTTTTTCTCTTTCTCTGGTGTCAAGTGGCACCCCCATGGTGCTTTACTCTTTCTCTGGTATCTACTGGCATCCCCACCCTTTAATTGCTGTTCCCATTATGTTTTTGCATTCTCTGGTGTCTAGGGGCACCCAACCACCTTCTGATCACTGTCCCTGTGATGTTTTAGTCTTTCCCTGGTGTTTAGAGGCACCCCCCACACTCCAATTGCTGTCCCTATACTTTGATGAATAACATTGTCATGTTTGCATATTTTGACACCAAAGTTTTAACATGGTCTTTTGAGACCCCACCTCATGACCTATAGTGGTGGGATTATGAAAATCAAGCTCAAAAGGCAATTTTGTGGTTGGAAATCACCTTTTGGTTGTGATTTGGACATATTCACCATCCTTGTTCATGTGATGGGGTCATAAGATGGTTATGCTAAAAATTTGGAATCAAAATATGTGAAAATGGCAAAGTTATGTATGTTTGTTGAAATTTTACTATGCACGCTCTAACTTTGGTAATTTTAATTATTTTGAACAAAAATTGTATGTGTAAAAATGGAAAAATTATGTGTGTACATTGAAATTTTACCACCCTCTCTCATGACTTTGGTAATTTTAAATATTTTGACCTACATTTTCAGCATAGCCATTTTTTTACACCACCTCATGAACATGACAGCTGCCATTTTTTAAATCCTGGCCAAATAGATGTTGCTACACTTGTGGTGCGGAATGACGTTTTGATAACCTGAATGACATTTTGCCAGGGATTTGAACATTTTCACTACTGGCATCATGAGGTGGGGCAATAATAAGGCTAAGCTGACAATTTGGTGTACAAGTATGGTAAAATGTCTAGGTTGTGAGTGAGCGTTGCAGTATTTCAATGTTCACTCATAACTTCACTAATTCTCACTATTTTGACTCCAAACTTTCAACATTGTTATTTTTCCACACCGCTTCATAAACATAACATATATCATTTTTTAAATCCTAGATGAGATGTATTTCATATTTCTGGTGTGAAATAAGATATCTGCCAGTACACTATAAATGGCATATGTTGTGTTTATAAGACAAATCATGAAATGAGTATCTTGAACATTTCTGGTCAAAATTGCAAAAAAAATGTATATATAATTCTTTGTCTGTAATGCCATTCTTGACCCTAGCAGGTATGCCTTGTGATTCCATGCTGGTGAGCTGTGTTTGGGGGGAACTCAGTGACCCTTCTGGATGGGCAGATGCCTGCTGGGTACCCAGTCAAGTGAGTACTACCAGATTAGCACCGCACTATTTTAACAGAGTGGACTGGTGTTTCTTCTTTAGAACACTAATTAGATTCGGTTTCCCTCCCCTCTTTGTGCAATGGATCCAAACCCTTTATACAAAGCCCAGTGCCTGTATTTACTGCAACTCTTCCTTTTCTCCTTATTTCCCTCTCCATTCTGGCACTAGACAGGGCTGTCCCCTATCCCCTCTCTTATTCAATATTTATTTGGAACCGCTTCTGGTGCAGATCAAAAGGGACCCAGGCATCCAGGGAATCACTGTAGGCTCTCAAGAATTCAAATTATTAGCGAATGCCGATGACATACTTCTTCACTTGTCTAACCCAAGGGCCTCAATAGGTACAGCCTTGAACCTGATTCAAAAATATGGATTGTTATCCAATTATAAATTGAATCTGAAGAAAACTACAATGTTAACTCTCATCTCGTTCACCCATAAGAGGGAGGCTGATGGATTAGGGGTACACTGGGAACACAAAAAGTTTAAATACTTGGGGATTATCCTGATGCGAGAGCCCAAATCTCTAAGGGAAAATAATCTGGATGTGCTGGTGCAGACAATCAAGCATGACCTGGATAGATGGACTATGCTGCCATTGTCACTGTGGGGCAGAATTAGCTTAATCAAAATGAATATACTACCCCAGATTTTCTATCCCCTCAACATGATAAATTTATGGTTGCCACAGGTCTGGTTCACTAGATTACACTCTTTGATAACCACATTTATTTGGAAAAGTAAACAAGCTCATAGGGCTTATGGGAAATTTACTGTTCCTAAGATAAAAAGAGGGCTGAGTCTTCCCCCACTTTAAATTTTACTACTGGGCTAGCCATGCTGCGAAATACCTAAGATGTTTGCAGAGTTCTGCTGAGGCAACTCCAAACTGATATTACCCTCTGTGGCTTAGGTTGAAAAAATAACTTATCTCAGCTCAGGGCCTATCTCCTCTTGCCCTATTGCATATATCCTCTATGTCGATCCCACTATCTCCAATTGAGACTCCCACAGGAATCTCTATAAAGGCCCAAAATCAGATGTGTTCTTTCGTGAATTACAGGCCTACTCAGGATCCTACTCAACCTCTTATTGGAAACCCGAACTTCTTGATAGGTGGGAGGATGGAAAAGGATTTCTGGCTCCCACAACTGGCAATGATTTCCTTGGAGGAGTTGTGGAATAATGGGCAAGTCCTGTTTCCCGGGACATCATCCGTATTTATAAGCTAAATCTTCACTCAAGCTTTAAAATGTATCAGCTTAGGCATATGCTGGTGAAGGCTCAGTTAAATCAAGATGCTAGAGAAGAAGGAAGGTTTCTGCACACACTGACCCAGAGAAATAGCAACACAACCTCATACGGTTTCCGGTATTTACTCCATATCGTTAGGGAGAGCCTTCCAACAATTAGATGGGTCTTCCAGTTACTGAAATGCTCAGTTCGCAGAGAAAAGATTTAATTGGGAGAAGATATGGGCTGACACCCATAGGTTTGTCTCTCAAGATATATTGAGGCTGATGCAATACCAAATTATTAATAACATCTGTTATACTCTGGTCAAGCTGGCCAAAATGAACAGGGCCCCCTCGCCAACCTGCAGGCACTGTTTGCAAGCAGAGGGTTCCTTGTTCTATATTTTTGGGGGGTGCCCAAAAGTGGTTCCACTTTGGAACCTCATTAAACAAAATGAACAGGGCCCCCTCGCCAACCTGCAGGCACTGTTTGCAAGCAGAGGGTTCCTTGTTCTATATTTTTGGGGGGTGCCCAAAAGTGGTTCCACTTTGGAACCTCATTAAACATAAAATGGACCCCTTATTGAGTTTAGCAGAATATATAGAACCTGACACTTGCCTTCTGGGAGATTTCACCTGGATATCTATCACTGAGAGACAATATCATTTAGCCATGATAGCCCTATCTGTTAAAACTTTAATACTTTCACATTGGCTGGACGAGGAGACTATCTCCTATTCGGAGTGGTTGCAGGAACTACTTTCCAATTTTTCAGTGGAAAAAATGATTGCTAGTGTAACCAATAAGTTACATACTTCTGAGAAATATTGGGGCAAACTGCACATGCTATACACTCTTTACTGAGAGCCTTTGTTTTAGGTATAAATTCCAACTATACTAACCTTTTTCTCTTTCAGTTAACCGCTGATATCATGGGTGGGGTGGTGTGGGAGGGAGAGTGGGGCTGGATTGTTTGTATTGTCATGTATATTGTCTGTGGTACTGATGTGTTTAAATCAGCCTTTTAGAGCTGGAAACAAAGCATTTTGAATTTCAAAAAAAGAATAGCATCACACTATATGGTGCTAGTCTGGTAAGCACTGACATGGACAGCGAGTGGTGTTTTACAGCACTTGCTTTAAGCATTCCCCTAGTCGCTGTCTGTTGTCCTTTAAAAGAACAAGGGCTGCAAGGAATAGGAGGCTGGCTGAGCTGCTCCCATGGCATAGAGGGCTAGGGCATAGGGCAGCTCAGCCAGTGGCAATGAATACCAGGGTTCTAATCCTGGTCTCTGACATTTTTAACATATTGGGACTTTATTTTTTTTTTTTTTTTTTTAGATGGGGCAGTGGAAACAGTATTCCATGGCCCCATGAATTTTAACTATCCCCAGGATCTGCTCCCCTTTAGAATAAAAAGTCTATAGATGGGGGTGTGGGTGGCAGAGCCCCACAAAAGAAAATTGGCACTATTTTTACAGTGTACTCCTTGCCAACGCTATCCTTTTTGGCACCCTTTGGACCCAGTGCCATGGTGCTGATATGTAACACCCCCCCCAGCTAGAGAATGAAAGATGCAGGGTTGTCTGCAGAGCTCTGGCTACTATATGGTGAAGACAACTGTTCTCTAGGCATAGGGTCCTGCACCTCTCCCCCCTTTGGCAGCAGAGGGCCCTGTGCATTGACTGACAGATGCACTCTTTGCCCTCTCATCTATAGTTGTGGCCACATAGAAGCTCAGGGACCACAGGACCCTGTACTTCCACTGCCCACCAGACAGCCCCATGAATTCTTCACATCTGTCATTGCATCAAACTTCAGGTCCCACAATTTGTGAGCCTTGCACTTCTGTAGGTGGACAGAGACTTCTCTTAATGCAGGATGTCTGCACATGTCTGAATGAGGATACAATTCTACTATCTCAAAAAAAGGAAATTCTTTGAAAAAATCTTTGTTAATACACCAGTTAGGGTCACTTAATGCCTCAAAAGTAGGGAAATGTGGCATTAGATTTCCAGCTCTATGTCCCATCCCCACTCCAAATAGCAAAAGGAAAAATATTAGGGTTTTGGGTAATCAAAGTCTTGGCAAATCAGTGGTGGAGTCTTCCTTGGGAATGTCAACCCTAATGCCCACCCCATTCCCAGCAAACAACATCACACATGATGAGCCCTGCATTAAGATAGGTACAACAAATTGTGTTGGTAACCAGTGGTGAGACATACGTCTTTACCTTTGAAGAGTGTATCATTATGAAGCAGTGGCTTGGAGCTGTACCTTGTGCTTTGGATTGGAGACTACAGGTTGGGGAAGGGGTGAGCATTTGCTTGACAGCTCACAAGGAAGACCCAACCTCTGGTTCACCAAGACTCTAATGTGTTGTACTTTTGCTGCTTGGGGTGGGGGTGGGTCTGGGGGTGGGATGTTAAGGTTGGTAACCCTAAAGCCACATTTTCCTACTTTTGGGGTGTGAAGTTACCCTAACTGATGCATTAATGAAGTTTTTTTGCAAAGAATATCATTGTGTAAGTGTATCTGTACTTGTATAATTAACAGATGCACTTATATAATGTTTAAAGCTATTGTCATTTTTGACATGAATCCCTGAACCATCATGTCTTGTATTCAGATTTTCTTCATCATCATATTTATTTTCTGAATACCGATAGTGGCAGTATAGAATTGTGGATGTTACAATGCATACTGTTGATGCTGTCAATCAGTTGAATTTCTTTTTCTGATTCCCAGTATTTCATGATACAGAAACAGTGGGGGAATTCAAAAAAGCACTGGACAGACATACTGTAAGGCAATTCTGATGGGGGTGGGTAGGACGAAGTAGGCTGTTGGTTAACTAGGCTTAGTAGCTTATCCAGTGGGTAGGGAAATGGGCAGACTGGGTGGGCCAAGCAGTCCTTATCTGCCATCAAAGTCTATGTTTCTATACATGGGTTAGCATTTTTGTTCTCATGGTCATAGTATGTACATTTTGAGATACAGTGCAAACTGATTGAATTTAATGTGTATCACATTATGAGGTGAAGAGACAGTGAACCTAATACTTGTTGAAAGAAGTAGAGTTCCAGCTGGATATTCACCTAATAATGGCTGTAAATGCCACTAATGGTAGAATCCACAGTACTGGCACTGCTCTTTTATGACCACCAGTGTACCAGTGATGTTAGACACCACTGTTATAGTGGGTGAATGGCAATGGGGGCATGTTTCAAATAGTTTGCAAAGCAAACTCTTAAACACCAATTATTTCCTTTCCTTCTATAAAGGACACAACTCAGTTGTACCATTCATGATCCTAGAGAGAGTGTAGAGAGACTTTAAATGTTTAAACATTTGTCAGCAATAACTATTCAGAATGTTTTTGTATAACAAGAAAACATGACATAACTCTACAAAATAACATTGATAGTACTGAACTCAGAATCAGGTTATTAACGCTATATGAGTTAATAAAAAATTCATAAAATACAGCCATGACTGACTGGACAGTGCACAAGACATGGAACTCAACCATGGCCATGGGCTGTATAAATCAAGATGGAACAAAGATGTTAATGCATCATGACCTAACATATAGCAGAGTGGGGCCCATGACAGTATATGGACTGCTTTACGCTGTACCCAGACATTTTTTCCAATTAGTCCTATGATGGTTATGGACTCCAGCTTCAGCAACATAACCTGCACTGTTCCTCATGTGAGCAAAGACACCTGTCTATAATGATGTGTCAATATTTTATCACAGCGTATCCAAACTCACAACAGGATGCTCAGAAGGTTTGGTGGGATCCACTTCCACCCATGCGCAGATGACCCGTAGATGACCCACAAGTTCGCAATTAATAAACACTGCCACTGACATCATTATTTATGGTACCTGTGATGTGATGCATGTGTTAAGTTAGCGGTATTACTTTTTCATAAGATGAGGACAAAATAATGCACGTAGAAGCTGGGAACATATTCGCACAACACCGATATGTCTTCTGGCTCACGTTCTGGAATAGTAGGGTATAGGACATACCTTTGTTATCATACTGAAATTGTAAGTCTGCCTCATCATCTGATGATGGACAGCTATGTACAGGTGTTGAAATGACTGCAAGTATTAAGTCATCTGTCTGCACTGAGGTATCAGTAACCTTTGGCTTGATTACTACCATGTTAACCTGAATACCAATTACATTGCAATCCTGTTACATGCACAACTATAGATGCAGTAAGTAAACGTTGTTTGACAGTAGAACAACTATTTATGTATGTATTTATTGCATATGCCGATCAAACATTGACACCTTTTCCATGAATGACAGCATAGTGACACAGTGACGGGTCACTGTACTATCACCACCGGACAATGCTTTCTCAGGGTCTTGAATCCTCTCCCTGAATCAACTCCTGCTTGGAGTTGATTACCTTAAGTATGGGGTGTGGGGGGCAGAGTCCCCCACATGGGGGGGTTCAGGGAGCAAAGCCCCCTGAAGAAAACACAGTGTTCTTGGATGGCTTTATGTTGACTGTAATTGCGGTTGGCATAAATTTGTCGCTGTAACATGCGTCGACAAAATGTTTGTCAAACCGGCATCTACAATGTCAGCAATATTACCTTTCAACACATGTGATTATGTTAATACAAATTGCATAACAATATTGATGAGGAAAAGAGTAATACTTATGCTCCTATAGACTGATATTTTCCCCCAAAAAATGAGTGCTTTTATCAGCAAACATTTTCTCACTTGTATGTATATCTATGTTATCATCATCCAAATGTGCTTTACTGGAGTGATCCATGGAGTTGCCATGAATAGATTCAAAAGCAAATGAAACTGAATCTGGTTGGGTCATTGATTCATCATCCTCCATTGCACCTCTTTCTTGCTAGCGTTGCAGAATCTGAAATGGAATGTAAATAACATTAAGTAATATGACAAAATGACTATCACATTGTTTTGCACGCATAAACAGTTTACACACTTAAGAAAAAGGAATCTCAGTACTAATACATGACAATAGTGAAATTGTTCCATGTCGTCTCAAAAGAATATTGTTCAGTAAATGAGGAATACGAGCACAGTAAAGTCAGATTATAAAAACGCATTCTTCGTGTTAATGTTTCATGCGCTCAATCAGCATGGTGTGTCTGTGTTTCACAATACACAGCATCACAACACAGAAACCAAGGACACATGAAAAATAAAGCCATGTAATAAACCTATATCAATGACAATTTCCATTCAGAAAATGAAGGACTGTGGGACAGGGTATCTGCATGGTATCATACTACTTAACAACAACAAGGCACTCCAATTCATAACCCCCCCATAAAAAGGGTAGCCACTCCAGTCAATAATGCCAGCTTGGCTGCCTGCCCCTACCACCAGGGCTATGCACTACTGCCCACAATGGCAGCCTGGCAGACCACCCCCCCCACCAACCAACCCCAGGTAGGCACTCCAGCCCATAACATCTGCTTGGCTTCCTCCACATCAGGGTTGGCAATTCCCAGCCCATAACACCTGCCTGGCTGCCCACCACCTCACTAGAGCTAGGCATAACTGTCCATAATGGTAACCTGGCAGCCCTCCCAAATGGGTGCAACTTCTCATCTATGTTGCCTGGAAATTCACCCCTCACAGTGCTTCAGCACATCATGATAGTCTGGCAACCAACCAACCCGAATTAGGCCCTCCATCCCATAACACTAGCCTGGCACCCCCCACAATATGAATAGGCACTCCAGCCCATAAGGTCCACCAGGCTGCCTCCTCTCACCAAGACTGGCACTGATGCCCATAACGGCAGCCTGGAAGCCCCCCAAATAGCTTATAGCTTTGTTATCCATTGTGTTCTAATTTATTTGTTTTATTTATTGTTAGGCACCCAGAGATTTCAGAATTGGGCACCATATAAATAACATTGCATTGCCTTGCCAAATGGTACACTCTATGTAGCCTAGAAGCCCATCCCCCAACAAGGCTACAGTACATCATGCCAGTCTGGCAACCACCCATCCCCAATTAGCACTCTAGTCCATAACACCAGACTGACAACCCTGCCCCCGAAACAACGGAGCTAGGAACTCCAGCCCATAAGGCCTGCTTGGCTGCCCCACAAGGTCGAGGCACTACTGTCCATAATGGCAGCCTGGCAACCACTCCCAAATGAATGCTGCTGCGTATATAGCTCTGTAGCCTGGAAGCCCACCCCCAAAAGGGCTTCAGCACATCATGCCAGTCTAGCAACCAATGACTGCCAATTAGGCACTTAGCCCAAAATGGTAGCCTGGTACCGCCTACAACAGGCAAGACACTCCAGTCCACAACTCCAGCCTGTCTGACAAAACCCACACCAAGACTAGGCACTACTGCCCATAATGCCAGCCTGACAGCCCTCCCAATGGGTGCTACTGTACATCTATGCAGACTGGAAGCCAGTCCCCCCCCCACAGGACTCTGGCACATCATGTTAGTCTTACAGCCACCCAGACCAATTAGGAACTCCAGCCCCTAACAGCAGACTTGCTTCCCACACCTATATTAGGCAGTTCTGCTCATATATGCAGCCTGGCAGCACCTCTCACCCTCACAAGGGCTCTGGCAGCAACCCCCTCTCTTGAGGGTTACAGCTCATAATGCCTGCCTGGTGGCCACACCCCCACCAAGGCTTGACATAGTATGCCAGTTTTGCAGCCAAGTCCCACTAGGGCTAAAGACTGATTGCCCACCAGCAAGGCTCCGGTCCATCATGCTTATCTGGCAACACAACAAAAAACAGCTGTATGTCTGGCTCACCATGCCAGTATGACAGCACACCCACACCTTGAGCATAAAAGTGCAGCAGGAGAAGATGGCAGCAACACACAATATAAGGGTGTTCAATAATGCATGACAGTGTTACTTCATAAAAAATAACAGGAGGGGTTACCAGCTGGGAAGGGTGCAGCTAGGTTCCACCAAAGAGGAGAAGGATCTAGGGGTTGTTGTAATGGGGAAGAGGAACAAAACAGAGCAGTGTAGGAGGCAGCAGTGACAGCCATCAGGATGCTGAGAGGGATCTCCTCCAGGAGCAGGAAGGAGATCCTGCTTCTCCATAGGGCACTGGTCAAGCCACACCTGGAGTACTGTGTGCAATTCTGGCACCAATATCTGAAGAAGGATGTGAAATTACTGGCAGGGGTACAACGCAGGGCAACAAGGATGATCCAGGGATTGGAGGACATACCTTACCATAGGAGGAGAGGCTGAGAGAGTTGAACATGTACTCCACAGAGAAGAGAAAGGACCGGAGAGATATGATTGAGACCTTTAAGTACATAAAGGGGATAAACAAGGCCAGCATTGAAGGGATACTCAGGTTGAGGAGGGGGAGGGACATGAGAGGGCATGACCTTAGATTGGAAGGGGGAAGATTTAGGACAGAAATGAGGAGACACTTTTTCATGGAAAGGGTTGTGGCAGAATGGAATGCTCTACCAGAGGAGGTGATAGCCTGTAAGACAGCGGGTTGTTTCAAAAGAGGATAGGACAAGGTGAGGGGGGAGTAATTAGGAAAGGGATGTGGGCAAGGTAGCTGCAAGGTGAGGGAGCTAGCTGCACACTCAAGGAGACTTGATATACCAGGTGGCCTATTCCTGCTGTCAAATTCATATGTTCATATCAAATATGAAAAAAGATTTTGAGACGGGTGTAAAAACACAATGCCATACTGTAACTCAGCAATCTTTTGCTTACAAAAGGCACCTCTGAATTTAGTTTTATTGTTTGCTGGCTCATGCTGTCTCAGAGTAAACAGCATGCAAGTCACTAAACACGGTAATGCAGGGTACAGAAAATTTAATAAATGCTTCCCCCCCCCAAACTCTAATGAATACTCCCGAGTCCCTGGACTCTCACATGACCAACAAAGGCAATCACTCATGGTACTGGGGCTCTGAAGGGAGACAACCAATGAGGTTCTTTGTTCCATGATTGACTAATGTTCTAGCTAATCCTGTAAGTTAGCCACTGCAGGACAGCTCATGCCCATTTGGGGCTTTGCATTGAAAGGAGATAGGTCTGCGTGTGTGTGTGTGGGGGATGCAGAATCCACAAAAAATTAAAGGGAAACTTTTTCCTTTAGAAAGAGAGATGGGGGAGAGTAGAGACCAACACATTCAACAGCAGACTACAGCAGAGTTGCAAACACTGCAGCAGAGAACTCAACACAAAAAACAAGTTGCATTTTTCATTAGAAATAGAGAGACCAACAAATTCAACAGCAGACAACAGCAGAGTGTAGAGTAGACAACAGCAGAGTATAGACATTGCAGACTCCACAGGAAAAAAAATGCATTTTTCATTAGAAAAAGCGAGAGTACAGAGAGACCAATGAATTCAATAGCAGACAACAGCAGAAAGCATACATTTTCCTAGTTTTAGAAAAAGTACAGGAAACAGGAAAGGGATTTGGATACTACAAAAAGCATGGCCTACAGTCTACAGTGCCATGAGGCAGATGTAATCATCATGAAATCATCCAGCAACAAAAATAATATATAGTAGATTAGGTAGTTTAAGTCCGTTTATTTTCGCAAAATCAAAAAAAAAAGTAAACAAAAGTGTACAACTTCAAACAACTTAATAATTCTTCTTTGTGAAAAAAACAACAACAAATAAATTAAGAATGGGAGCAGAGTCAGACAGGACAAGAGTGCTTTGTCTAAAGGTCACAGTGCCCCACTATTTTTGATGGGGGTGCTTATTGTATGTACAGATTCTGAAGGGGAGGGGGGCTACCCATGTGTCAGATTCTGTGTTGCCCATTTCTGTGCCTAAACTACTTCTAAGTCATAGTAATTCTTTTTGTTTTGGAAAAATATATTTTTGTAAAAAATATATATATATATATGTATTCATAACAAAAACATCATTAATGCATCAGTTAGGGTTGTTCCACAACAGCAAAAGTGAGGAAATTCAGTGTTATACATCATCTATTGCACCCAAGCCCACCTCGCCCTCACCAGGCATTGGCGAGTGCATTGAGTCATCATTCCTAACTCTCACCCCATCCCATCTGTAAACAAGCTGAGGTGATGCAGTATAGGTGAATGGGGTGAGAGTTAGGACCTACAACCTCAATGCACACCCTGATGCCTGTTGGTGGGGATGGGATGGGCTTGAGGTGCAAGGGGTGGCAACACTAACACCGAATTTCTTTACTTTTGTAGCTGTGGAACAACCCTAACTGATGCATTAAATGGAGTTTTTTGCCATGAATTTCTCTTCTTTTTGAGAATGAGCACTATAACGGTGATTACTTTTACAGTGTTATCAGGCCGATCCCAGCATGTGTAACCAGCTGGCTGTATACTACTGTATAATCTGTATCATACTGTATAAATTGTCATTTTGACTGTGTTATGTACCCTTGCCATGTAATCCTGGGTCGCCCCTGAAAAAGGGACCTCCGGGGCCCAGTGGGCTTACACAGTCACCAAAATTTAATAAATAAATAAATAGTGAATGGAATGTGGCGCTCCCACCATGTGATTTTTTGTGACATAGTAACACTGACGGTAATGCAAATGCAAATGGTAATGCACATGGTGAAGCAAACGTAAATGATATTGCAAATGGTAAGAGAAACATAAGAGCAAACGTTAATGAAAACAGAAATGGTAACGCAAACGGTAATACAAACGATAACGGCAACAGAAATGCAAACAGTAACAAAAACAGTAATGTAAATGCTAACGCCAATGGAAATACAAACTGTAAGAAAAATGCAAATGGTAACACAAATGCAAACATCAATGCAAATGGTAAAGGCAACGGCGCTGCAGAAGGAAACAGTAGCGCAATCAACAATGGAAATGCAACCGAAAATGCAAACACTAAGGCCAACAGAAATACAAACAGTGATGAACATGCAAACAGTAATGGTAACACAATTGGAAATGCAAACAGTTACAGTAACAGCAACAATGACGCCAAAGTGAACAGTAACGCAAACAGAAATGCAACTGCAAGAGCGTATGGAAATGCAAATGGTAATGCACACGGTGACACAAAACGAAATGCAAACAGAAACAGTAATGGAAATGCAAATAGTAACAGTAACGCAAATGCAAGTGCAAACGAAAATGCAAAGGGTAACTCACGGTGGCGTAGACGGGAACGCTAATGCAAACGGTTACGGAAATGCAAGTTGAAACACTAACTGTAACACTAACGGAAACACACACCCTTTTTTTCCCCAAAAGCTGCATTGAGAAACACAGTGTATACAAACAATGTATGCATAATAATGGGCCTCGGAGCAGAAAATGAGCTCTTGGAATACTAAACTGCTTATATCTCAGGAACCATACAATGTAGAAAAAAAATAAAAATTTCATATAATTTATGACTTTCCTGGCTAGTTTTGCATTTAGCATTTTTCCAACAAAAGTCTGTATCTCGAAGCATTTCTGAGATAAGTGGGAGCAAGACAGAGGCAGGAAACTACAGACTTGTCAGTTTGGCCTCAGTGGTAGGGAAAATAATGGAATCACTTCTGAAGGAAAGAATTGTTGAGTACCTAGAGGCCAGTGGGGCACAGGACCCAAGGCAGCATGGATTCACAGAGGGAAGGTCGTGTCAGACAAATCTAATTGATTTCTTTGACTGGGTGACCAAAGCAGTAGACCAGGGAGAGGCTGTGGACATGGCCTACCTAGACTTTAGCAAGGCATTTGACACAGTCCCACACCAAAGATTAATAAACAAATTAGCCAGCCTGGGAGTGGGTCCTAGGGTGGTAGCCTGGTTAAAACACTGGTTGGACAACAGGACACAGTGGGTAATAGTAAATGGAGTCCACAGTGAAGAAAGGAGGGTTACTAGTGGGGTACCGCAGGGTTCAGTAATGGGGTCGGTCCTTTTTCATGTCTTTATAAGTGACATTGTAGAGGGACTGGAAGGGAAAGTATGTCTCTTTGCAGATGACACAAAGATCTGCAACAGGTTTGATACACAAGGTGGGGTGGAAAGGATGAAAAGGGACTTAGCAAGGTTGGAGGTATGGTCAAATGTATGGCAGCTTAGATTCAATGCAAAAAAGTGCAAAGTAATGCAGCTGGGAAACAAAAACCCTGAGGAAGAGTAGGAAGGGTGGTGAGATACTGACAACAACAAAAATGGAAAGGGACCTGGGGGTAGTCATATCAGATGACCTAAAGGTGGGACAGCAATATGAGAAGGCAGTAAGGAGGGCTGGGGGATACTGGGATGCATAGGGTGAGGCATCACCAGTAGAAAACAAGAAGTTGTTGGCCCTCTGTACAGACAGTAGGTAAGACCACATCTGGAGTACTGTGTACAGTTCTGAAGACCCCATCTCCGCAAAGACATAGACAGGGTGGAGGCTGTCCAGAGGAGGGCAACCGAAATGATGCAGGGTCTGCATCAGAAGACATATGAAGAAAGACTAAAGGAACTAAAGATGTATAGCCTCAAGGAAAGGAGGGAGAGGGGGACATGATAGAAACTTTCAAATACCTCAAGGGAATCAACAAAGTCCAAGAGGGTAGCATCTTTCAGAAAAAGAGATGTGCAAAAACAAGGGGGCACAATTTGAAGATAGAAGGGGAACAGCTCAGAGGTAATGTGAGGAAGTATTTCATCACAGAGAGGGCTGTGGATACATGGAACAGCCTTTCTGAGGAGGTTGTAGAGTCAAAAACAGTGAGGAATTCAAAAATGCATGGGACAGACATAAGGCAATTCTAGTGGGGGGTAGGAGGAAGTAGGCTGTTGGTTAACTAGAATCTGCAGCTTATCCATTAGATAGGGAAATGGGCAGACTAGGTGGGCCAAGCGGTCCTTATCTGCTGTCAAATTCTATGTTTCTATGTTTCTATGAAAGGCACTGCAGAAGCTGTAATGTTAGTCTAAGGGAAAATAGTCAACTTCGGAGTACAGTAACTTTGCAGCCCTCTAATATTTTGTCACCAAACCACATAAGGAACATATGTGGGATCTTGGCTTTCTTCCCTCAAATTTCAGCCCAAAAGGCCAAACCATTCTTTTCAGCAGGGTGGTAAAGATTTCCTATTCTTTTGGGCATAGTGTCGCAAATCATGACACTTTCGCAAAAAAAATCACGAAAGTGTCACAAGTGCGCCACTACTTTGTGACACTACAGTTTACAAAAATTTGAAAAACATATTACTGGGGTGTTTAACCCCCCAAAAAAGGCATGGCTAGCATCCTCAGGGCTTGACTGGTGAACACAAAAAGAATTGTGTCCCTAGAGGGTCCTAAATTTAAATGCCAAGCATTTCTGTGACCAGTAACTGAAAACAAAATGGTGGATTTGCGACACTACAGGGGTCATTTGCGACAGGGTTGAGGAGCCCTTTTAAGGTTAAAGGGTCAAATTTTGCACCTTGATAACTTTGCCATTGTTCAACGGATTTGCCTGAAATTTGGAAGGCACAATCAAGAATCATACTTCTCAAGATTTGCCAACTTTCGTATCATTCACATGTACGGCTGCGGAGTTATTAAGCGTGATCTATGCACATGTTTACACTTTCTGGTGAATTCTTTGCTTGCACCTACAGGTCGCATGGTTTGTGCAACCGGTCTGAAAACTTCAGGAAACATGCAGCCGGGATCCCTGATGTGCCTTTCAAAGATGTTGTAAAAAAATATTGAATGGTTCAAGTTATTGAAAAAACAAGTTCCTATTATAAGTCAGTGGGAAAAGTTATCAAAAAGTTTGACACTTTGCAAATGCTTTTTTTAATGTCACAAATGGCCCTAGTAGTGTCGCAAATCTGCCATTTTGTTTTCAGTTAGCGATCAGAAAAATGCTTGCCATTTAAATTTGGAACCCTTTAGCAACACAATTATTTTTGTGTTCAGCTAGTCGGATAATGAGGATGCTAGCCATGTCTTTATTTTGGGGTGAAACACCGTAGAAATATGTTTTTCAAATTTCTGGGAAAAGTAGTGTTGCAAAATAGTATCACACTCACGACACTTTCACAATTGCTTGTGAAAGCTATCGCAAATCACGACACTACTTTTTCAGACTATGGCCAAAATTACAGCAGTTATTTGCCACCCTGCTGCAAAAGAAAGGTTTGCTCTTCTGAGTTGAAATTTGGAGAGAACTCAGTCAACATCTCACAGATGTGCCTTTGGTGGTTTGGTGTAAAAATATTGCATGGCTGCAAAGCTATGGTACTCCAAAGTTGGCACTTTTTCCCATAGACTGACATGGCGGCATATGTCACGCTTTTCGGGGCTCGTATCTCAAAAACAATATGAGATACTCATTTTTGGGCCATGCAATAGCACAAATCTAGCCAGGTAAATCATGATTTTTGTGAAATTAAAATTGTTTTTCTACGTTATGCGGTTGCCGAGATATTTGCAATTAAGTACTTCCAATGTTCGTTTTAAGCTTCGATTCCCAATACAATGTATACATTCTTTGTGTTTCTCAATGCAGCAAAAACAGGGTATGCGCTTCCATTACTGTTGCACTTACTGTTTCCACTTGTGTTTATGTCCCCGTTTGCGTTACCGTTCCCGTGTATACTACCGTGTGAGTTACACTTTGAGTTGCCATTTGCACTTGCGTTTTCCTTACTGTTACCATTTGCGTTTCCACCTTGTGTTTGCATTGCTGTTCCTGTTACTATGTCACAAGACATCATGTGGCGGGAGCACAGGGCCTGAAGGGCCCAGCGCTCCTGCTGCTACATTACATTCACTATTTCTTGTCATCATTCTCAAAAAGAAGGGAAATTAGAGGAAAAAACTCTGTTTAATGCATCAGTTAGGGTTGTTCCACAGTGACAAAACTGAGGAAATTTGGTGTTAGGGTTGAAACCCCCCTTGGGCCCCTCCAGCTCACCCCCCTCAACCAGCATTGGGGTGCATGTTGGGGTCATCGGTCCTAACTGTCACCCCATTCTCCTATTCCTCAGCTTCTTTACACATGTGATGAGGTGAGAGTTAGGGCCAATGACCCCAATGTGCACCCCAATGCCGGTTGGGGGTGGGCTGAGGTCCTGGGGTTTCAACCTAACTCCAAATTTCCTTGCTTTTGTAGCTGTGGAACAACCCTAACTGATGAATTAAATAGAGTTTTTGCCTCATATATATATATATATATATATATATATATATACACATATTAAGAAGGGGAGCAGACAGGGCAGGAAGACTTTGTCTGAAGGTCACGGTGCCTCACTAATTTTGAGGTGGGAAGGCTTATACTGCTGTACAGATTTTGAAGAAGGGGTATTACCCATGTCTCAGACTCCATGTTGCCCATCTTTGTGCAGCCCTGAAAGGTCAAGCTGCTGAAGACCCTGTTTTGCCCATCTCTGTGCCTACTAGATCATAGTGCCATACAGATTTTGAAGGGGGGGAGGGTCATGTCCCACACTCTGTTTTGCCCATCTCTGCATCCAAACTAATACTACTAATTAAATAATTAAGTTGGACCCCAAAAAACTGATTCAGAATCAGAGTCTGTTATGGAAGTGGAACATGTGGCCAACACCAGCAGTATGTCTGAAATTGGTACACATAATTGGAAGGCTTGGCCTGTAGTTCAATGGACAAGCAGCCAGCCACTTTCACTTCCTGAGTGATATAAGCAGTTCCTCTCAGCCATCTTATGAAGCACTTTTTCTTTGCCAGCCAGAGGCTCTGTTGGTCGGTCTTCTGAGCTGGCTAGGGCCTACACCCCCCCCCACCTGCTGTTTCTGTTTGTCTCTGCTGGACTTAGGTGTTTATTTTCCTGCTTCTGGTTTGTATCTTGCCTCTGGCTGTGTGCTTTTTTCTGTCCTTGCCTTCTGTGTTTTTGTGTGTCTTTGTTTTTGTTTTGGGCCTTGTTCGCTGTTTCCTGTGTTTATGTGTTTTGGTTTTGTCTTTTGGGGCTTTGTTCATAAGCTCCTAGCATACAGTTACTCCAGAGATCATACTACTTGCTTTCAATTATTCACAACTCTCAAATTACTTGCAATGTGACTGCAAACATAATCTTTGTGTTTCAGCTCAACTAAAGCTGCTCTCCATGTTGCATACTTAATTGTTTTCACCTAATTCAGACTCACTCTGAACCCTAGCTATGCAGCTCAATCATGCACTCTCAACTCATTCTCTTACCTCATTGCTGCAGTTTCATTGCACTGCCTGGTGACAGCTGCTTTTAGAGCACTGTGCCTCCTTTTATTTTATGTTTATTGCAGTTTACAACTCAGTGTACTCAATACAGATGCTGCTTCTATTATTGTACACCCTTTTATACTCTGAGGTAAGCTAAAGCTACTGTTGATGTTGTAAATTAGTTTCAATACCTCCATGTGGGTCTCGGCCCTTCCATCACTTTCTTGTTTTTCCTATGGCAGGGACTTGGAGGTGTTTGGGGTGTTGTGGCCCCGTGTGGCTAATTATTATGTTCTAAATCCTGTCTCCACCACCGAAAAATCCTCAGAGTATTTGTTACCTTCATCAGCTTTCCACATCTGGCTGGCTTTCCCCACTATTTCCAGTGCTGCTCTTTTGCTACTACATTTTGCAGACCTACATGTAGGTCCACTCTTGCTTATTGAATTATTGCTTCATACCTACCACCGTCCCCTCAGCTTCAGCCTCTGGGATGTCTGTTGCACTCACTACTGCATCCGAGCTTTGCAAGGTCTCAGCACTTAACGCTCATTAAGGACTCAGCACACCAGTGCTCATTCAGCTGCTCACCAGTTTTTCAGATCCCTATAAGTTTCTGGGGCATGCCAGCCATACCATTCTGGTGCAGGGTTCCCTGTAGTTGACAGTCTTGCTCTGCATTCTAAGTCCGCATCTTGAGCATGCCCGACTTGGGGTGGGGTTCTTCTCACCTGGCCTATAGCTGGGAATGTCGTTGCTCTGGACTTGGCTTTAGCTGTTTGCTGTGTGACAGCAGCTCCTGGTGTAGAATTTAAGACTAGCTGTGAAGGGTGGTTACTCCAATCTCCTTTGGCTCTAGTATTTCCACTATATTGGTTATCCATTGGCTTTAGTGGTTTCCCTAGCAAGGCACCTTCACCACATTCTCTCTATGACTGCCTTTGGTTCACCTGGTTTGTGTTTAGGGCAAGAAGGCCAGGTGAGTGCCTCAGCAGTCGTTGCTCTCCTCCTGCCTTGGTTGCCCCCGATGTTGCAGAGTACTCTCACAACCTTCCATGGCATTCCCAATAGAGAAATTGGGTGAGAGATTTCCTCCAAATTTGAATGTTTTCCACCTCCCTTAATTGGGTTTCCAAATTGCAGCAGCAGAGCCATCACTAAATAAAATATCCCAATCCTAGAGGGAAGGTGACCTATGCCTTGGATCCCCAGAGCTTTCCTCCTCATAGGGTTTTTTTCTCTCCTCCATGCCTCAGATCATAACTGTTAGTTAGCATAGTAGTGTTCCCTGGTTTATTTAGGTAGGTTCCGCTGTTGGATGGAGGTGGATGGTATCCCTGCCATTCTCTCTCTCCTTAGAAGGTCCCCTCATTCTCAATGCAATGTCGAATCATGCCATGCAAACCTGAGCATCTCATTACGTTATAAAGCTGCCTGATGCTTTATTCTACTACTACATCACAGCTCCTGCTTGCTTATATGCTTCGTACTCTATTTCTTTTTGGGGATCCTTCCTAAGATTCCTTTAGCCATGGGAATAAACCCATGGCACCTCTGGGGTGGAATCCTCTTTGATGGTTCCTTGCCTTTGGTACCCATACAGGGTTGTAATTCCTCTGGAATAAAGAGTGAGAAAAGACTAAACCAAACTAACACAGTTGCACAAGCATAACACTATACAGGCTGCATGGGCCATTGAACAATAAAAATATTTCCCAAAAACAAATTCAGAAAAAAAAGGAAATTCATTGCTGAAGATATGATTAATACAATTGATAACAATGAAGCAACACAGCCAGAGAAAAAGATGAAGCTACACAACCCGAAAAAGAAAAAAATATTGCTGTATGCCCTGATTAAATTAATGCAGCACTGTCGGGATTGCCAGACTAATCAGGTCAAAGTAAAACACAAACACAGGTAGCCAGAACAGTTAGATCTAGTAGTAACATAGTGCCCCAAAGTTGGGGGCACAAGAGAGTAAAAAAATAGAGGAAAAGGTGCCCCAGGGACCCCATGTGTGGGAAGAAAAGGGGTAGTGTTTGTGCCTCTGTTAGTGTTTCCCCTCCAGACAGCAGCTGCTGCAGAAAGAAACTTTTCCCTGTGCTTCCCCGTGAGTGGGGGAGCATTTTTTGAGTGCAGCTCATGCAGGGCTGTTGGGGAACCAACCAGCATTGCCAGGGACACGCATCCCGAGTGCTGTCCAGTTGAGTCAGTGCAGCTGTGTTGGAGGAAGCAGGCGGTCTTTTGTCACCGAGGATTGGGCATAGAAGAGCACAAAAGGGAGTGCTCCCATGCACCCTGAAGAAACACACAACATCTACTTTCCATTAGGCAAGAGGGAGAGAGGGGACACAGGTTTAAATTCAGAGAAAGAGCTTACCTGTGGTCCACCTCTCGTCCCTCCTTTCAACCATCAGTTTCAGTACGTGTGTGGCAGTGTAGTGTTGCGGCAGTCCAATCTGTTCCTGTTGCACGGTGTGGGCTCAGTTTTATAAATATTCATAAGAGGGCCTGACTGAAGGTGGGGCAAGCCTTGGGTGACTGGCAGCTAGGCCTGGAACAGGCCTAAAGAATTAAAGGGACACTGACCAGCCCAAGGAATTTAAGGGGGTAAAGCAAGTTCCAGAGAGATGATGGGGCATCACAGGTCCACTAAAGATTTGAGGGGAAGCAAAGGCACTAGGTAATTAAAGGGGTCCAGTAGAGAGGCCCACAGCTAAAAAGGGCCAGGAGCAGAAAGGCCCAAGTTATTTAAAGGGGCCCAGCAGAGAGGCCCACAGCTAAAAGGGGTCAAGAATAGAAAGGCCCATAGGAGACAGAGGGGCCCAGTGGTAAAGGGGGCAAGGAAGTCCTAGGGGAAAGAAGGCTCAGGGGATAGAAGGGCATTTACTCCAAGGTTTGCCAGGGGTAGCCAGTTCCTAGTACCAGAAGGAACCCGCAAGCATAATATGAGAGTAGATTAAGAGGCTCAGTGCTAAAGAGGGCAAGGAAGGCTCAGAGGAAAGAAGGCTTAGGGGATGGAAGGGTATTTATCATAAGGTTTGCCGGGGTAGCCAGGTCCTACTACCAGAAGGAACCAGCAAACATAATATGGGTGCTTAGCACACAACTGTCATCTAGTGATTGTCATCTGATCAAACTGTGTTTTGACTAGTATCTAAACTGTTGTGTTGCTTGCAAAGAATCCAAGACTGTATTGTTACTGGGATTCTGGTTATTTACCCCTGCATTGAATAATTGCCCTGTACTTTAGTTATTTGCCCCTGCAATGAACAGTTGCCCCAGACTTTGGTGATTTGCCCCTGTTCCTGGCAAATTGCCCCTGTGATGAACATTTGCCCTTAACTTTGGTGATTTGCCCCTGTTCCTGGGAAATTGTCCCAGTAACAAATAAATACCTTGGTGCAATGAAAAGTGTATTTACCAGTGTTGGTACTGCCAACTGATTGTGTATGGACTCAATCTTCTGATGCAACACCCCTGGTGGGGCTGTTCACAGCTTTCTTCACTGAAGCAGACTCCAGCCAGTGAAGATCTTCACAGCACCCTTCCCTGCCATCTGCCATTGGTCGAAACTGATGTAACCCTGAGTGACTCTCAACCACCGGCTCCTGGTTTACTTCTGGTTTAGTCAGCCTGTAAGTGGAATGTCCTGGAAGAAGCTTTGTCTGTCACTCCCAGTCATTCATCGATAGTCGAGTCTGACATGGCCAGTGTGTATCTGGGTCCACCGGTTTGTTGTTTTTCTGGTTCTGGACACTACAGGGCTCTGATCATCATCCTGCATCCTACTCTTCCTCCTTGTATCATCCTGCTTGCATTATGTTGTCCTCTGGGATTCAGCTTGTACTTGGTGAAACAAATCAATAATCATGGTAGCTCTTCTGTGGACAGCCACAGTGTGCATGAAGATCAGAAACAACTGTCACCTTGGCTGGCCCAATGGCGTGGAGGGCTGAGGCATCACTGCCTTACCTCCTGCCATGCCGGTGACTCATGTTCGCGATGCAAGTGGGTCACTAGGGGTCAGCCAGAGGACAGCTCTCCTCTCCCAGGGAGGGGTGGGACTGGAGACTGGTGCATACCTGGCCCCTAGCAGCAGCTGGAGGCTGGAACACCTGCTCCATAGATACAGAATGCATAGGCAGAGCAGATGCCTGGCGTGATGCACACAAAAGCATACACAGCTTGGCCATTGGTGTCATTGCACACTGCCGCCATGAACTCAGGGATGAGGAGAAAATGGAAGACAAAAAATCCCACTGACGGGCAAGGTGATGCTGGCCCCCCGCAGGCACCGCACCCAGCCAGCTGGCATCTTATTCCCTGCACCCCCTTCCCATCTCTCCACACGCACGCATTATTTATATTTTTTATTTGTTTTGTAGGGTGTCTGTTCGCAGGCAGCTGAACAGTGGCTGGTTTCACTGATCGATGTTCCTCTTCCTGCCACACCAGAGACACAGCCAATTTGGTTTATTTTTATGTTTTTTTGGTTTTTTTTTATGGATGTTGTTTGAATTTTGTTCTACTGCTAGTGTCTGTAAGGACAACTGTCCTCTGAGACTGCAAGTGAGCGGACAGTTTAATGTGGAGCAAGCGTGTCCTTTACCAGCTGTTGAAATGAGAGGTTTCTGCTTTCCACTTTTGAAGAATGGCTTCCTAATCACTGTGGTTTCATGCTGCCATGAAGCCACTCATTCTGAGATGCAGTTTCTTTTCTTTCCATTTGTTTGGTTGTTTTAATATACGCTGGTGTGGCTTTCCCTTTAAATGTATCCCACCGGGTCTTTCAAAGGGAAGCCGTCGCTGAGGGCACTGCATCTGGCTTCAGAGCACGTGTCTTAAGTGGGAGAAGTCGCTGTTAAAAAGAATGTCTGCTGGTCATGTTCAGCATAGGGGTGGTGAGGGGATGAGGAATGGAGTAGACAGTAGTACAGCGAGAGTTTGGGTCCATGGTTGGCATGGATGAGGTGGGGGTGGGGGAACTGAGCAAGGACCATAGACTGCACAACAAAGGAATGGCCCAGTAGTGTGGTGGGACTATGTGTCATGTAGACCTATGGCATGTGCCTTTCAGGAGGAGAGATGTGGATCAGCCACATTCAACAAACTTTGTTGAACAGGCATGGAAAAAGGTCAGATAATAATTGCTACTGTCTGGAACATGAAATTGGGTATGTATTAATTTATTTCAGCACTTCAGTACTGTCATGCATGCAGTCGGGAGATGGTTGACAGCTAGACAGTCTATCTGTGTATCAGCCAGATGGAAAAACGTTATGTCAGGCATGGATCTTTCATTGTGCTGTGTCCTGGTTGGCTGAAGAAGTACTGTTTGGCACATTATGCCATGATAAGGACATGGCCAAAGGTACCTCTTAGCCAATCAGGATGCAGAAAACTCCCAATCCTTTTTGTTTTTTGTAGAGTTTCTTTACTCTCCTTGGCAGACTGCTGCCCTTCATCAGCCAGCTTCACTGGACCCTGGGGTCTTTCAGGATCTTCTAGCACTATACACATCCCAGCAGATCACCAGAGCCAACCCAGAGGCATTATCTTGTGATCCCCACTTTTCCTCATTTTTGCCCTATTATCCCAAGTCCCCTAAAGCAGTAGCACATGTGCATGGAGGTGCTCATGCACGCCACAGCTCCAGTCCACAGCTCTGTCCATCCTCCTCTGGCCTAGCACAGGGCTCCTCAAATGTGACACTGCCAACCAGCCTCCACTAGGAAGCAGCCAAACTCTGTGGAGCTCCTCAGATCCCTCCCAAGGATCAGAGCTGCCAGCTGCCAGCTCGATCAGCTCCTCTCCCTTCCCCCTCCCCCTCTGGCTGACCCTTGGAGCCCCAATGTGTGTACTCGAACCTGAGTTGCCATTCTGGAGCGAGGTGTGGTGTCCAGCGCCTCAACCCTCAGTGTCACCAGCCGGCTGACTCCCAACCCATTCTATAAAGTGAAATTAATCCCATCCATGGACAGGTGGTAAAGTACACTGTGGCTCTGTCATGCAACACTCAGTTGTCCTTCACATCCTCTTCCTCCAAATTCTCACTTGAGTTTCTGGGGATGTGGCTGTGTACCCCATCTTGACAAGGACTATCTTCCATAGTAGCCTATGGTACCCCTGAATCAACCTGAAAACAGAGGACAGTCATGAGTGGGCTGCACATACAGGGTCACAGCTGTACACAACTAGCACACATTGCCCCCCCCCCACAGGTACACAATCCCCCCCACAGCACATACCTTTGATGGCTCCTGCAGGGCCCACAACTCCCCCACCTCATCTATATAGTTAGCAACCCAGGAGCTCAGCTTCCATGAAAGGAACTCTAGCAGATAATGTGGCCAACTCCCCTGTCAGACCACCACCACCACAGATGCAACACCATCTCTCTGTTGCATAAGCTTAAGGATGATCCATCCTGGGCATCCATAGACAACCAGCGGAGACATAAGGGGGAAACAACAACACTGACACAGCACACTAAACACAGGGCATGCATGCACCAGAGAACCATGACAGGTGGATACCTACCTCTACAGGCTCGGTCATCCGCCAAACATTGCCCTCCTCCTGTGACTCAAGGCACATTGTGGAGGACACCCTCCACATCTTCCATGGGTACACACCCATCTGTCCCACAGTAGCTGTGGACATATGATTATCTGCTGCTGCCACCAGCATACAGAGTCACAGCAGTAATGACCCAATGACACCTGTGCACACCATGTCACCCCACCGGCATGAAGGGTACCCCCTTTAAAGGGGCTCCTGTCAGTATGGGATTCCTGTGCAGCATCCCACAAAGGGCCTCTGTCAGGCAAATCAGAAACATGAGCATAACACACACTGACTAACATCTGTGCAATGGCAGCTTCATAGAAGTACACAAGATGTGCCTGGGGTTAATGATGAATGCCCTCTTCCTGGATGGTGAGAAGGAACATGAGCCAGTATTGAGGCCATGGCCATGTGTATTCTGGCCACAGGTGGACACTGGCATCCTGTGGTACACACACTGTCTGGAAAGATTCCCCTGGACCATGATCCAATCAAATGGCTGTGTGACATGGTTCATGCACAGATGGCACCACAGACCTATCAGTCACAGGCAATGTCACTTGAGATAGCAGTGCTGTGTACATTAGCATACCATGTCAGAGGGTTGTCCAAAGTGTTACTAGGGGTGTCACAGGCATCAGTCAGTTTTCTGTGTCTTGCATCAGGTCGCCAATGCCCAACTGCTGCGTGTGCATAAGCACACACAATTCCCCACCACAAATGCTGACATATGAGCCATGAAGGAGCATTCTAAGCCATGCATGGCATGTCAAATATGCTGGGTACAATCAACTGTATGTATGTGGCAATTCTGCTATCATCCATGGATGGCAAGGCATACGTTAACCACAAAGGGTATCACAGCATCAACTGCTAGATTGTCTGTGATTCCATGGGTATCATTAGTAGTGTGTATGCCAAGTACTCTTTTTCTTGCCATGATACCTATATCTTCAGTGGGTCCAGTCTGATTGCAATCCTCAGTGCCCATGGAGGCAGGGATGGATGGTTGATAGGTGGGTATGCGTAGCATACACGTGTGGTAGACCAGTGGGTGATGGACAGTTGCACAGTATTAACCCCGTTTCTAACCCACTGCACAGCCAACAATGGATATCCACTGCAGCCATACCTGATGACACCATGACTGGAGGTACATGAGCCAGTGGAGGAGGCATACAATAAGGCTCATAGGAAGACATAGTCTGTTACTTGAGATAATGATTGGCTTTCTGAAGATGCGGTTCCAGTGCCTTATATAAGAACACACGAAAATAGCTAGAAGATAAAGGCCTTATGGTCTATCAAGTCTGCTTGATTTTGCAGCTAGCATCCCCTATTCTGCAGCTGCCACATCACTCCCTCCCTCCCTTCCCCCCACCTGTGACCATCCCTCTTGTCCTGTCCCAGCCCCTTTTGAAACCACCCACTGTTCTACAGGATACCACATAGGCTGGTAATGCATTCCACCAGGCTACCACACTTTCCATAAAAAACTATCTCCCTCTTGAACCTTCCCTCCTCCAATCTCATACCATAGTCACAAGTGACCCTCCCCTCTCTTACTTTGAAAGGCCCCTCCATACCCGTCTAGTTCATTCCTTTCATATACTTGAAGGTTTTAATCATATCCCCTCGTCCCTCCTCTTCTCCAGTGACTACATGTTCAACTCCCTCAGCCTACACTCATATGGTAAGTCCCCCAGGCCCTGAATCATCTTTGTGGCCCTGAACTGCACCCCCTCTAATAGCTTTATGTCCTTCTTCAGGTACGGGCACTAGAACTGCGTGCAACACTCCAGGTGTGGCCTGACCAGTGATCTGTACAAGAGCAGAATCACCTCCCTCCTCCTTGAGGATATACCCCTGGCAATACAACCCAGCATTTTGTGGCCTTTGCAGCTACCTTTCTACATTGTACTGAGTTGCTCATCAATCCTGTAATGAGCACCCCCAGATCCTCCTCTCCTCTGTCACAGCTACCTTACCCCCCCAAGCTGGTAGCTCCTCCTTGGGTTTTTCATCCCAAAATGCAACACCTTGCATTTTTAGACATTGAACCCCAGTTGGCAGGTGTCTGACCAGGCCACCAGCTTTGCCATATCACCCTGCAACCTTTGCCAACCATCTAGGTCATCTACCACTGCCCCTATCTTGGTGTCATCAGCAAACAGACTGATCCTACTCTTGATGTAAAATTAAATTTCTGCAATGAATATCCCAAACAACACTGGTCCCATCTCTGATCCCTGTGGGACTCTGGTTGTAACCATCCTTGGGAATGAGAGCTCCCCACCCACCACCACTCTCTGCTACCTCCCCTGTAGCCAGTTCACCACCCATCCTACCAGCTTCGCACCCACCCCTGTGCCTTCAAGCTTACGTCCTAGCCTCCCATGAGGCATCGAGTTGAATGCCTTACTAAAGTCCAGGTACAGGACATCCACTGCATGGCTCTTGTCCAACTGTTTAGTTAACCACTCATAGTACTCCACCAAGTTAGCCTGTCAGGATCTTCCAGTGACAAAGCCATGCTGTCTACTGTCCAGCAGCCCATTTACTTCCAGAAGGGACACAAGCCTCTCCTTTAGGATTGTCTCCATCAGCTTCCAAATGATAGAATTGAGGCTCACCAGTCTATAGTTCCATGGTTTCATCTTTGGGGACTCTCTTATGAAGGGGTATCACATGAGCCATTCTCCAATCCTGCGGTACACACTGTGAGTCTAGTGAGGTGTTGGATAGGTCAGTTAAGGGCCCTGCCAGTACCTCTGCCAGCTCTCCTAGCACCCTGGATGGAATGCCATTTGGCCCTGGCACCTTATCCACCCTCAGTGACCTCAAGCCCTCCAGAACTCGACCCTCCATGATTACCCCATCTGTCACCCCTCCCCCTCTGTTTCTGCCCTACCACCCTCACTTGGGTATCCCCCTTCTCTTTAGTAAATACTGAGCAGAAGTAGTCATTTAACACGTCTGCCTTTTCAATCTGTTTCCACCCACCCCAGCCCCCTTAATCCTTACTATATGGTCTTTACAGTTCCTTGATCTGACAGGTGGCACAGTGATGTTTGCCCATGGGAAGGCATGCAGAGTGCTTACAGTATACGTCATGCTGTACAACATAGCTTTGAACCATCAGCTACCTATGCCATGAGACAAACAGGGGGATGTGCCATCAGTTAACAGGGGAAACCTTCTAAAGGGTGGGGCACAGAGACACTATCTAGCCAGGTGGCATGGCACAGAGTCATGCAGGAATTATTCAGCCATTAGGTTAGTTACCAGGGTGGCACTGTGATTATCTCCCACCCTGAGTGGCAATAGGAACATGTCAAGGAGTGCCCTCAGTGACCATTCTCAATGTGGAGGTATGTGAGATGAAGGTTTGTGTGTGGCGGTATGTGAGGTCCAGGTTTATATGTGGAAGTATGTGAGGTCAAGGTTTAGGTGTGGCGGTATTTGAGGTCAAACATAGAAACATAGAAACATAGACTTTGACGGCATATAAGGACCACTTGGCCCACCCAGTCTGCCCATTTTCCTACCTATTGGATAAGATGCAGATTCTAGTTAACCAACAGCCTACTTCCTGCAACCCCCCACTATAATTGCCTTATGTCTGTCCCATGCATGTTTGAATTCCCCCACTGTTTTAGACCTCACAACCTCACCAGGAAGGCTGTTCCATGTGTGCACCACTCTCTCCGTGAAAAAGAATTTCCTCACATTACCCCTGAACCGTCCCCTCTCTAACTTTAAATTGTGCCCCCTTGTTCAGGTTTATGTGTGGGAGTATGTAAGGTCAAGGTTTAGATGTGAGGGGTATGTGAGGTCAAGGTTTATGTGTGGGAGCATATGGGGTCAAGGTTTATGTGTGGGGGTATGTGAGGTTAAGGTTTATGTGTGGGGGTATGTGAGGTCAAGGTTTATGTGTGGGGTTATGTGAGGTCAAGGTTTAGATGTGAGGGGTATGTGAGGTCAAGGTTTATGTGTGGGGGTATGTGAGGTCAGGATTTATGTGTGATGGTATGTGAGGTCAAGGTTTAGATGTGAGGGGTATGTGAGGTCAAGGTTTATGTGTGGGGGTATGTGAGGTCAAGGTTTATGTGTGGGGGTATGTGAGGTTGGTTTCTATGTGTGGCAGTATGTGAGGTCAAGGTTTAGATGTGAGGGGTATGTGAGGTTGGTTTCTATGTGTGGCGATATGTGAGGTCAAGGTTTATGTGTGGGGGTATGTGAAGTTGGTTTCTATGTGTGGTAGTATGTGAGGTCAAGGTTTATGTGTTGGGAGATGTGTATGTATGGTGTTTGTACAGTGTGCGCTTGTGTGACATTCAGTATTTGCGCCATGTGTAACAGCCATAATATCTTTTCAGATGTCTGGTGCACCTGCTATGTGGAGGACTGTGTATCCTGCTGATAGGTCTTTGCTGTTGCCTTCTCTCCTCCACTTGCCCATTTGTTGGTCCACATACTGGATGGCTATGGCAAGATGTCATCCTCCTGCTACTCTGGCTCACTTGTGCAGGTAGGTGTGTGGTTCAGGTCTGCCTCTGGTGGTCTGTCAGCCTCTGCAGCATGTCCCTTATGTGATCTATCCCCTGCCACATGCTCCTCATCTCCATGGTCAGCTGTCGCAGTGCCTGTGTGTTTTCCTCCAGTGCATGGAACCTGTTCATTCCATCAGCCTCACCTCGGGTTAATAGGTGAGGGGTATACCCCATATGGCTAACCTGCATGTACAGTGAGTTAGGCAGTTTGAAAGACCCTTGTCTCCACTGTCACTGGGGACTTATGTGTACACTCCTGCAGCCCCCTTGTGTTCTGCTGTCCTGTACCAATGGTTTGAAAAACCATCTCGGGAGTCAGCCCAGTGGTGCTGGGAGGCTGTGGCGGTGTGCATCCCACATGTGACTACATGGTAGGGTCATCTTTTTCACTGTGGCTGTCTGAGGCCTGCTGTTCAGGCCACACCTACAGTAGATCATGGGTGCAGCATAGGGGAGAGTGGTTGGGCTGTACAGGGTGGATGTGTCTATCTGCTCCTCGTCCGCTTTTGTGCCCTTGTAGGACTCCATGCCTGTGTCCACAAGTACATATTCCTCCTCTGACATGACAAGAGTCTCTTGCATCATACCTGGGGGGTGAGAGTAAGGACAGGGGTTATGGTCTGTGGCAGACCTGTGGGTGTCTAGAAGGTGTGTCACATGATACAGGTGGTGCAGCCTACCTGCCCTGTCCTCCTGGTCCTGGCTGCCTGAGCCTACCTTTGGTTGCAAAACCACCTCAGTGTTTCCCACCACAGGGTCTATAGGGTGTAGCATAGGATGGTTAGTGTGGCTGTGTTGTTTGGCCATCCCCACGATGGCCATGCGGTGTGCTACATACCTGATAATGTATTCATGCCCTCCTCCTCCCCATATAGGGACACCTCTTTGAGGGTCTCTACCACCATCCTGTCTATGGGGGATAGACTTCTGCTTATTTTTTGAGTGGGTGGCCCCACTTCCAGCGCCAATTTGGTACCACTTAACAGCTTCCAGTTTAAGCATGACAGCTGCCCGGAGGTCATGCCAATCTTGCTTGATCACTGCAAGTGTATGTGTTTCAGATCAGGCAGCATTGACAACAGCCTGTATATCAAGCCATATTCTGGTTTTGGTCTTGGCAGGTGCCTTCAGAGAGTCTGGCCCATACAAGATGCCATAGTTCTACGGCATATCAGAGACCATGACAACCATCTGCCCTCTGGAGAAGTTGGAGGACCATGCACATCTGGAACCTCATGTCCAGCAACATCCCATTGTCTCCATGTGATTCCAGTCAGGGATATTGTGTGTCAGTGGTTTTCCAGGTACTGCAGGTGGTGCCCCTCCCCTGGTGTCCTTGGATGCTTCATGCCCACCTGTGTCCATTGCAGCATTCATTTTCACGGAAGCGCATGGTGTGTTGCAGATGTCCATATATGCTGGGATCAAGGGTCGTGGCTGTGTAATGTAGGCCTACCCTGAGTGTGCTCTGCATGGTCCTGCATGCATCTTAATGCCACAACCATGCATTCACCTGTCCTGCATGAATGTTTGTGCATAGCATGTAACACAGACTGCCTGCACCAAGTGTAGGTGCATGCTGTGGCAACATCATTTATGGGTGGAGTTCACGCGCATTCATGCATAGGCTAGCATAGTGAATTAATGAATGTTTGCATTGCATTAGAATGATAACTGTAAATGTACAGAGGACTAGAGACACACACAGAGTATGTTCACCTGTCATGAACAGTAACACTCACTAAATGACACTCACAGTCATTTCGTGTTGATTATATATATGTATAAGCCGTTCAGCCGACGAGGGGTTGCTAGAGGTTCCAAGGGTTATATTGAAGTCCTCTGGGGCTAGGGCCTTTGGTTTCGTGGCCCCTACCCCCCGGAACTCTCTGCCTCGCCGGCTTAGAGAATGCGTGACCGTGGAAGCCTTTAAGCGGGATTTTAAGACTTTTTTATGGAACAAGGCTTTTACTGATTGATGCTGTTTTGTATTGTTGATTTTATTTGTATATTTTGATTTTATGATCTATTTGTACAGCGCCTTGGTTTCTGAAAGGCGCTAAATAAATAAAGTTATTATTATTATTATAATATATATACACACTACTTTATACTTGCAGTAATAAAACAGCACCAAAAACAGCTGGTTTTCTCCACAAGTTCAGCAATTTGGCACAAACAGCACAACTGCATGCAGCTCTAGCCCTTTAAGTCCCTGAGCTGATTATATAATGTTCTTTTTTTTTGTTTTATGATTTGCTAGATCAGGACATCAGCAACCAGATGGTAAGCAGATTTCATGTATTTCAGGGAAACAGTTACAATTCTCCAAGTCCTACCCTGTCATTAATAGAGGCCAAACCCTACCTAATTTCTGTGACAGCTATGCAAGTATCAAATAAAAAAATTAATAAAATGCATTGCATTTACTTGTATATCATTTTCTGCAGAAGCTATGCAAGTCCATCTGAAATCTACTCTAGTTGTGACATCACTGATGGTCTCGGCACACATGATGTCAGCATTAGAGTGGAAGCCTGTTGCTGTCAATATTGTTTTTATTAAGGATTTGTTCAAGACAAGTTTTAACACAGCAAGGCCAGATATTCAAAACTTAGCCCAGGAGCTAAGAGGTGTTTGCCCACACTAATCGGGTTAGACACCTTAGTGCAGCCAGTGATCAGGTATGGGGAGGGACCACTAGCCATCAGGGAATTAATTTATAATACATCAGTGGCGATCTGCATCCAGCAGGGTGGGGGAGGTGGGGGCACTAGACATCTTAGACACTTTACGACAGCTGGTGATTGGGTGGGGGGAGGGACTGCTAGCCACCAGGGAATTAATCTGTAAATGTTGTATTATACAGCCAACATCAGGTGGTGATACAGTGCAGGCAGAATTTCTACAAATATTTGGAAATGGATTTCTGAACTTTTGCAGAAGCGAAAGTTTGACTTTCACTTCTATTCCACCAGCAAAAGGTTTTTTTCGCACACCTCTGGGATCAGAGGATGGGGAGTGTCACTGGACAGTAGGCAGTATCACAGCACTTATGGAATTGGTGATTAAAGGATGGGGGTACCACTAGACACCAGGGACTATCTTGGGCTCTTACAGGTTTTGCCAACATTGTGTGGGTGTCAGAATATAGATCCCACCAACAAATCGGGCACAAAACCCGGCTGGTGTGGGCAAACACCCCTTAGCTCCCAGGCTAAGAGTTTTGAATATCTGGACCCTGGTGTGTTAAATATATATATATATATATATATATATATATATATATATATATATATATATTCATGGCAAAAATCCATTTAATGCATCATTTAAGTTTGTTCCACAGTGACAAAAGCAAGGACATTCGATGTTAGGGTTGCCACCCCTTGCACCCTACTCCCATCCAGCCCTCACCAACAGGCATCGGGGTGTGTATTGGGGTCGTTGGTCTAACTCTCACCCCATTCCATGTAAAAAAGCTGAGGTGGTGCAGTATAGGAGAATGGGGTGAGAGTTAGGACCGATGACCCCAATGCACACCCCGATGCCTGTTGGTGGGGGCAGGGTGGGCATGGGATGCAAGGAGTGGCAACCCTAGCATCAAATTTCCTTGCTTTTGTCACTGTGGAACAACCCTAGCTGATGCATTAAATGGAGTTTATTGCCATGAATTTCCCTTCTTTGATGCCAACCCTACCCCTACCCCAGAGAGATGGACAGGCATTGGGGTGTGACTTTGGGTCATTGCCCATAATACTCATGCCATTTCACCTCACCCTATCCTGCAGACACAGACAAGTGTTGAGGTGTACCTTGGGGTGTTCAAACTTTACACTTACCCCATTCCATAAGGAAATACACTAAAATGGCTAACTTATAAGAGAATGGAATGAACTTTGGGGCTGAAGAGTCAAAGGTACACCTCAATACCTGTCACTGGCTGCAGGGGATGGGGGTTGAATGGCATGATCATTACTGTTGACAATCCCAAGTCACACCCCTCATGCCTGTCAGTCCCTACAGGGCAGGGTGTTATGCTCAGAAACCCTAATGCCCTGGGCATTTCTTGGTATTTTCACTCCAAGTTTTTAGCATGGGCTTTTTGTGACCCCACCACATGAACAGTGACACTAACAGTTCATTAGCTGAAAGGTGATTTTGCACAGTGACTGTGCCATTTGGCACCACAGGTACAAAAACACATTTTGAACAGGATGTAAAAAATGACAGCTGTACTGTTTATGAGAAGGTGTAAAGAAAATGGTAATATTGAAAATCTGGAGTGAAACTATAAAAATTGGTGAAGTCATGACACTGCCCCTGCTAATGTATACTTTTTTTTCAAATTCCTATGCATCCCACTGTTTTCGTCTCTATTGCTGTTATGTGACTTCTTAACCTAGCAACAGCATTTAATGCATTATATTATAAGAACAAGTAAATATTTTTAATACATTTACAGACAGTTACATAAACGTAATTTCCTTCATAGAATAATTTAAATTTAGTAACAGTGGTAGTACAAAGCAATTACTCAGACAATTTGACAATTATAACTACTTTATATTGTACATTGACACCCCATAAGGACTTCCTTGAAATTGAGATGCAAATGTCACACATTTAGCAGTTTTCTAACAGGAATATTTTACTATCCTAAATATATTTCTTGCTTCAGTAACTGCTCAGCACATCTATTGCATGACCTACTTATTGACATTTTACACCTGCTATGCAATGTACTGCTGCTTACTACACCAACATCATGAACTATAAAACAGATGACTGTCATAACTAGGGAGGCAGAATATAGCACAGTGATTTAAGGCTCTCAGCTGCAAATCTGGAGATCTGGGTTTGAATCCCACAGCCCCCACTTGCATACTGGGTGACCCTGAGCAAGCCACTTGATTTCCATATACTCTCAGGTTGCCCCTGTAAACAAGCTTTCAGCTTAGTGTGCCACTCCTAGTTAAATGATTGAAAGAAAAAACAAATTGGCATGCTTAGAGTTAAAAAAAAATCATGATGTCTATGCGTATGTGTGTGGGGGGGGGTATGCCTAGATGCAGTTTCAGGCACTCCTTAATCACTTCCCCAGGCAGCTCTGATAGTAGTTGTTCCAACATGATAGATCCACCTCATGCCCCTCCCACATGAAGCAAAAAAAAAGGTGGGGGTGGATCGTTAGGAGCTTCTTTGGTGGAGGTGGGGGTGGACCTTACTCCCCCCACATAAAACTAATGCTGCCTCCAACTACTCAGATTCCAGTTCTTGAACCTCCCTTTCAAGAAAGAAAATAGTGCCCTGCAACCATTGACTAACATGAAAACATATTTATTTGAGGGCAGAAAACATTTCTTGGAGGAGGGTAAGGCAGAGGAGACTATTTACACCTTCAGTCAGTTCCATGGACAGAAAATATGACATCATCCCTTTTGTACATGCAAAACATCTGCAGTCTCCACCCACTGCAGCTGTAAAAATGAGAGATAGGAAGCATGTTTTGTGGATGATTTCCAACCTATCAAACTTATTAGAAACAACTGTAGCAATACAAGAGATGAAGGGACACCTTTATTAGTTGTGTTAATATGTAGCGAGACATGTGAAAGTCTCACCTTGGCCACTTGAGAACTGAATACTGGAATGTACAAAAACAGAAAAACAAATTATTTGGCAATGTATTTAAATGGAAAGTAAATAGAAACCTGTTGCTCCTTATCGAAATGGACTATAATGGACATTGTAAGAATGTTTGTAGTTGTAATTAATGTTGTACAATTGTATAAATGTATGTATATGTATTTTGTATTTCATGTTTTATATCTGGCGTGGCTGAAAAAGGGATGTGCCCAGTCCATATCCTGGTTAAGCATAAAAGAAATGAAAATGGAAAATGAAATGTAAATGTTTTTAGAAAGGTTGCCATGCTGACCTAAGTTACAACAAAATCTACTCTGAAGTACCAAGCTGTCCAAATGGCTAGATGATAAGATGTGAATACGGTGATTGTGAAAGAAATAAAATCCATGAGGAAATAAAGGGATGAAGTCATTATAATTTGTTAATGTCTACTAGTGCTTCTAAGAGCCTTCCATGATGTGCAGTGTATTGCGAAAAGACGTGTTAACAAAACAGCAACTCATTCTCTAGTTTATGACAAAGTCCTCCTGTGGATTTGTATAGGACAACTATTTTCAATAAATCGAAATGACTGTGCAAATTTGCCGAGAACACAAGTGAGAGGAAGTGCAGGTTTGCATCCCACCACAGGCACTTTTAGTGGGTCACCATGACAACCTTTGTAACAATGTTTACATAGACTATACAGTCTGTTTCAGGACTAGACCTCTAGACAGCCCGCACCCCTTGTGTTACACACAGGATCAGCTTTTGACATGGCAGAGTAAATTGCAAGGAGGAGCCATCACTCCTTCAGCAGCCTGATCTGAATGTCTTTCTCTATGTCACTGAAGGTGCTGTTACCCTGCAGCACTGCCCTACTGCTGCGGTATAGAGAGAGAGAGATACAATGCTGTTGTCTTGCATGTCTCTCTCTCTCTCTTTCTGTTTTGCACACATGAAGCATAGGAACATGCTGCTCAGAGGGAGTTCCATCATCAGGTTGTTTCTCCATGTGATGCTGCTCTCTCTCTCTCTTTCTCTCCACATGCACCGACCTGTCAGTGTCATTACGGGATACTGAACTCCACATCAGGGCTACTGACTCACTCTCAGTTGGGGGGGGCATGGCGATCAACTAGGCTGCCACAGTGTGCACTTGCGCTCTCACTCACTGTTAATGTTACCACTGGAGAATGTCTGCTCCCTCACCAAGTCATGCAGGACTATAGGTGCAGGACAGCAGGTCTCAGACAGTGTGTCACTCACTGTACCTCAACTGTCAGTATACTAATGGTCTAAAATGCAAAAATGACAACAGTAGCATCACCAGCACTAGAGGCACATGGAATGCAATTGCTGAATACATTCTGAGAAATCCAGCATGAGTAATTAATATAAAAAAAAATCAGAAGTCATTATTATCTAGATCTCTTGAAATATATTAGAAATTAATATTGCTTGAAATAATTAAATCATTTTTATCATTCAGTGCTGTAGCAACAGGTAGGAAACAAGCCTGCTTTATGCAGCACGGGAAACCACATGAAACCCATAAATCACAGGTTTCAGTGAATCAGACACCAGGTGTATTTGAGTTACAAATAAAGTAGGAAATGAAGAACTCATTAAAAAAGTTATGTTTTTACTCATACAAAAGTATAAAATAAATTTACACTATAGACACAAAACTTTTAAGCGAATATTGTATCCAATCTATTAAATCCTATTCACTGACCTAGCACAGCCACAAGATATCCTTGGCCACATTCTAATGGTTCCATGTCATAATAGCGATTGCAAAATAGTGATCACTACTATGTCGAGTGTATATCGCCGAAAAGCAAATTGTCAATATACTCTTCCAGTCAACCTGACATCTGGTAAATTAAAAAGTGTTTTTGTGTGGGGGGGGTCTGCACCCCTCGGCACACTTCCTTGCAGGGTACTTTGCCTACTGCACCCCCCTGAATATAGATTCTCAACTCCATGGGGGTGCATGCCGAGGAGGGGGCAAAATCCATAAATCGCAAAAAACATTAAGTGCCGCAGCCACAGCCAGCATCAAAATTTCTATACACCCCGTCCTGAATCCTGTACCTGCTGCACCAGAGCTAGCCACCAACACCACCACGCCACATGGCTAGCTCGATGGCAGCAGGCACTCCAGTCTCTCATAACCCCTTTCCTGTCCCTCCCTTTTCACTCGCTATCTCCCCTTTCTGTAGCCATTTACTACCCTCAGGTTCATGTAGGGTTGCTACCCTTGCAGGGTAACCCAGGAGTAAGCACCCAATATGAGTGGCCACTTTGACTCGGCACCCATATTGATTCCCTATACTCACAGGATAACCATACATATACATTATGGAAGCACGGTAGTGCTACCATAGTTAGGGTTGAGGAGCCATTTCTATGTTAAACCCCAAATCTTTGCACCTCAATAACTTTGCAACCATTTGACAGATTTGCTGACATTTGGAATATGTGATCAAGAACCATAGGCCTTGGGATCTGCCAAGTTTTGTACCAGTTAGATTTACGGCTGCAGAGTTATTAAGCATGATCTGCACGCACGTTTACACTTTTCTGGAATTCTACGGTCTCGCCTACAGGTCGTACGGTTTGCGTGACCGGCCCGAAATGTTCAGGGAACATGCGGCCAGGGTCTCCAATGTGCCTTTTGAAGATTTCGTGAAAAAATATTAAACGGTTCAAAAGTTATTCAAAAAACAATTTCCAATTATAAGTCAATGGGAAAAGTTAACAAAAAGTTTACAGTGTCACAAATGCACTTTTTACTGTCACAAATGGCCCTGTTACTGTCTCAAATCCGCCATCTTGTTTTCAGTTAGTGATCAGCAAAATGCTTGGCATTTAAAATTGAGACCCTCTAGCAACCTAATTCTTTTTGTATTCACCTAGTCGTGCCCTGAGGATGCTAGCCATGTCTTTATTTTGGGGTAAAACACCCCAGAAATATGTTTTTCAAATTTCTGGAAAAAGTACTTTGCAGAAGTAGTGTCGCATTTCAAGACAGTGTCGCAAATTTTTTGCAAAAGTCAAGAAATTGCTACACTACTTTTAAACACTATGCCCAAAATAACAGTAGTTCTTTGGCACTCCTCTGCAAAAGAACAGTTGGGAGTTTTGGGCTGAAATTTGGAGGGAATGCAGATGACATCTCACAGATGTGCCTTTCAGTGTTGTATTGAAAAAATATTACGCGGCGGCAAAGTTACGGCACTCCAACGTTTATGGTTTTTCCCATAGGATAACATTACAGCGCCCGACGCATTACAGGAATCCTTTGGCACCCTGCTGCAAAATAACGGTTTAGTCTTTTTTCCTGAAATTTGAGGAAGACAGCCAACAGCCCACAGATGTGCCTTTCTGTGGTTTGGTGAAAAAATATTACAGAGAGGCAAAGTTATGGCACTCCGAACTTCTCTTTTTTTCCCATAGGATAACATTACGGCGTTCGCTGCGCATTTCAGGGCCCATATCTCAGAAACGGTGAGAGATACAGACTTTCATTGGAAACCTATTGGGGCTAAGTACAAATTAGTCACGATAGTTGTAAATCATACTGACTTTTAAATTTTTTTCTTATGACGGTTCCTGAGATATAACGTATTTAGTATTCCAAGTTCTCATTTTCTGCTCCAATACTCATTATTATGCATACATTATTTGTACTCACTGTCTTTCTCTATGCAGGTTTTGGGGAAACCAGCCTGTGTGCTTACATTACTGTTACTGTTGCCCTTTCCGCTTGTGGCTGTACGTACCGCTTCACTTACCGCTGACGCCTGCGCTTCACCATGTGCGTATCCTCATGCTTACTTGCACTTACGCTTTCTGTTATTTTTGCCATTTGTGTTCATAGTACTGTTTCTCTTTCTGTTTCACTTTTGCCACCATGCCCATTGACATTTCCGTTTGCAGGCACCATGTTACTATGTGACAACACATCACATGGCAGACCGTTCCCGTCTACACCACCATGTGCGTTACCCTTTCTGTTCTCATTTGTGCTTGTTTTACCATGTGTGCCACTGTTAGTGCTTCTGTTTGCATTGCTGTTCCTGTTACTATGCCACAAGACATCATGTGGCATTGCATTCACTATTTCTCGTTATCATTCTCAAAAAGAAGGGAAATTAGAGGCATTAAACTCATTTAATGCATTATTTAGGTTGTTCCATTGAGACATAAGTGAGGATGTGGAAGTTAGAAAAACCTTGACCTGTTCACCCCCCATCTGTGACGGTGCACATTGGGATTAAGCATCCCAACTCTCACCCCATTCTCCTATACTTATGCTGCTTTACACATGTCATGGGGTGAGAGTTAGGGCTGACGATCTCAATGTGCACCCCAATGCTGGTTGGGAGGGTGGGCGGGGGTCCAAGGGGTTTCACCCCTAACACTCTTTCCTCACTTTTGTTGCTGTGGAACAACCCTAACTAATGCATTAAACAGAGTTTTTTGCTCTCTAATATATATATATATATATATATATATATATATATATATATATATATAGCAATTTTGTAGCAATGGAAGGAGTATGGAATTATTAGCCCCTATATGTATAAAATTAAAAGTAAGAGAATCTGACCCAGTGTAAAAGATTATATTCCTACAAAGACACCGTTGTGACATGGTGTGGGGGTTGTACTTTGCAGCTAGGTGTCAGGTGTGGCATCAGAGAAAGTGGTGCACTGGGGAGGGACTGGGAGGCTGGAGACATTGGTATATAAAAGGCCCCCCTTTGTTGGACTTATTTCTATTTCCCATGGCTCCATATTCACACCACTCAAGCCATTTCCATGACACAGGAGGCAATACATTCTGCGCTAAACTGTTTACAATGAAAATAGCCCCTTTAATGTCCATCCCACCCCTTGCTGGCACCTGTTTTTCCAAGTTTTAGTTTTCTCAAAAGGATCACACGGGTCCAACTTGAGGGAACATTAGATCAAAAAATTTCACAGATTCTGCAGTTACTCATTTATTGTTCCGAGTGTCATTTCAATAATAACAATAATAATTAAAAAGAAACCTGTGTTGCAGTCCTGAGCAATCACAATGATCAATGCAATATTAAAAACCTGGTTGTGGCACTCACAATATTTGGTGTGACCCTTGCAGCAATTACTTTGTAAACTGGCCCTGTACCTATTCTAAATGTAGGCATATAGCAGATTAATTTGTAGTTGCAAACACATTTCTCCCCAAGAAGTATTGTAAAGCATAATAAATGAACTACCAAAAGTGGGCTCCAGGGAATGACATTTAAAATACAACTGGAGTTTCTGTCTACAATGCTTACTTAATAGGAGACTTCTCTCTTTCAAATTTTTTTTTTAAAGAAAATGTTGATATTGATCTGCAAGTGATGATATATCAAAGACCAGCACATTACAGTGACAACCAAAAAAGTGAAAAGACCAAAGGAATGTGTCTGTCTTAGACATTCAAAGCATTTTAATGTTCAGAAGAGTACTTTACCTAATTTTGTGAGGTCATGTTCAAGAGAGATTTGAAGTTCATTTGGTTCTTTTACCTAAAGATAAATCTTATTATTAGGATTACTGGCACATAATCTCATTAGCAATGCATTTTGGAATGGGGAGGGGGTAGTTAGAAAAGGTACTACTGCTGACTCGATCCACCTGTTTACCACGTAACACATTTCTGCAAAAAAGATGTACTACTACATTAGCGCAAAGTTTCTTTTTAACAATATTATGAGCTACCATTCTGAAAGCAGCCCAAGCACCCTTATGACTAAAAATAAGTTCAAAATAATGAATCAAATTCCAAGCCTGCAATTACAAACGGGGAAGAGGTGGTTCATCATTTTCCATAATCCATGTTAAAGTGATTGCGATAAAAAAACTAAAACGTCTTGGTAATAAAACTGAATCATGTTTTGATTGCAATCGAGACTGTCAGAAGTTGGACCAATTATAAAACTATAATTAAATACAGTAAAGTGAAGTTAAGAAAACTTGGATCCCAAATAAAGCTGTCTGTATCTAGATCCGGTCTAAACCTAAAAACCACCCAGTACTTGGACAGCCAGAGTGCCAAAAGTAATATTATGTTTAAAAAGGCTCCAAAATCAGGGTTGTTCGAAGCTGCAATGTGTCTCTAATGATCTGGACTTCACAGGATGAGGTCTGGTTTTGAATGCATAGCCATTGATGCTACGGGGATTACACAAAATGCATATAGCTTTAAACTTTGGGCAAACAGACAAGAAAGTGTTTCTTTGCCACACTATCTACTTGTGTTGTCAAGAGAATGCAACTGAAGTTTTTGTGGTGAAGAGGCAAGAGGACATTTCCAAGGCATTGCTCCTTGTAGGAAAATGAAGCAGTCTACAGGGGAAATGCGCAGACTTGTAATGCAATTACAGGAAAACTGAGCAATTTAGGCACCCTGGGAAATAATGCAGTTTACAGGCACACATGAATGGAGCCAGGGAAACTGTGAAACTAATCTTGTAAGCACTGAATAAATAATCCCCCTCCCCTCTCTAACTCACAATTCAGACCTTGGGAGTTGTCAGGGTGACCTGACCCAGTCAACTGTTCTGATTCTTTGCAGGTACTGGCACTTCAAACAATGCAAAGTTATTTGCTGCTACAGGGGAACCCACACTGGCTCTGTGAGCTGCTCTGAGTAGCAGCAGCAAGCAGCAGGAATGGATGGAGCCCAGATCCATGTGGTTTGCTTAGCAAAAATAATAACCGCAGGGGATGGGTTGAAAATTTCTGCACAGGGGGATGGGGCACCCCCCCCAGTGCCATTGGTACATTTTGGGAGGGATCAGGTTGTGCAAGAACTCCACCAGTGTCACTCCCAGTGGGAGTTTTAGATACAGCTGCTGACAAGAGGCAGTCCTCAGACCATGGACGACTACTTTTTTTTGTCTGTTTGTCTTTCAGTTGGCAGAGCTGACCGACTGTTTATACATGGGCTTGCCAGAAGGTTTTCTAAGGTTCCAGGCCTCAGCAGCACCTCGGCAAAGCAGCTGCAGACAGATAGAGGGTGCGCCCACATCTTCTGCCTGCAGGATCATATGGCAGCAAGCTGCTGGGACACGGTGCTTACTCGAGATGCAACATATTGTTTTACTGGTAGGCTCAGAGGGACATGACACTTACCTCTTGCCAATGTATGCCTTTCACTGTCTTTCACAGTGCTGATCTATCAGTGATACAGGTTGGGAAGGAGGCAGGGGTGCCCTCCCTATGTTTGTGTTTACTGATCCAGTATCCGACTTGGCTTCTGGTCAGCTCCAGGCAGGAGGCAGGGCTCATGCATATTCATTAGCTGATGCCTGCCTCCTGACTCTTGCTAGCTGCAGCTTAAATGGGTGAAGAAATTTTCCCCATTACTGGTGGCTGCTCAGGAGGGTAATTGGCAGTTTAATGAGGGGGGTACAGGAATTGTAGTTTGGGGGGATGTCAAAACACTGGGGGAAAAAAGTTTGAGTGCGTGGATTGTTATGATGTGGAAGTGATTTTTTTTCTCACCTCAACAAGTTGTTCATTTGGAAAGAATGCGGAGTCCTTTTCTGAATGCAATAGTGCTGCAGGGCACCACCCCACTGCAGCCCTAAAAATGTAGTGAAATCTGCTGAAGAGCCATTGTTCTGGTATTCTCTACAATCACTGCATTCTGTCTATTCTTTTTTATTTATTGGTAATGAGTTCACTAGAAAAGGCACACTGAGTAACATATACTGCAGGAGTCACCATAAAAAAGCTGTCATTATTCAGTTTACCTGTTCTAGTGCAAACATTACCAATAAATAAATGAAACAGAATAAACAGATAGAAAGCAGTGATTGTACAAAAGAACACAGCACTGTTTCTTCAACAGACCTTATCACGTTGTTGATGTGGCACCTGTGTGCTACCATATTAGAGCCCTTGTTTTACAAATGTGTCCACCCCAACTCTCAAACTTAGCTCCTCCAATGGAACCAGTAAAAACTTATGGAATGGGCAGTGGGGCCAACACTGGCTGCGAGACCTGGTAGAGAGACTGGTACCTATGGAGAGTGTAGAAAGGGACTAACCGAAACTGCAGAATAAGGACTAGGGACCAGTGCCAACAGTGAAAGAAGGGAGAAGGACCATTATGCAGAACAGAAATGGTCAATGTACTTGCAACACTGATGGAGGCCTACACTGCATGGTGGAACGGGGCTCCTGGCTCCTCAATTTTGGAACTTCCTAAGTACAAGCTGACAACAACTGCCACCAGAAGAGTAACAAGTAATTGTGCATGCTGTGTGAGTTTCCATGTTGCCCCCCATATTCCCTACACAGGTATTATTACATGTTATTCTCCTGCCAGCAGTTGTTGGCAATTTGGTCTTGCTCCCTGTCATGCCATATGGTGGCCTGCTGAGGAGGTGAACAGAGGGCTCTTCCATTCACCTTATCAGACCATCCTGCAGCACCTCTTGCAGAGGTACAGGGATAGAGGTGGGTGGTACACACACTGCAGGCAGTGTGGGGGGCCACTAGCCACTGTTGAGTTTGAGTAGGACTGGGAGGGGTGCTTGGTGGGTGGGGGGTGCCACAGGATACCAGGACATCTCCGTAATTATGGTGGCAGTTGATCAGGGGTGCCACTAGACATCAGGGACAACATCCTACTTATGGCGGCTGGTGATCAGTGGGTGAGGAGTGCAACTGGACAGCAGGGAGGACATGTGTTTGGGGTGTGGGAAGAGCTGCTCTCCACTTTGCCTGATGTGGCAGGAGGCAACAGAAGAGGCACAGACCTACCACCACTTCTCATACAAATTAGCCCATGGTGTGCATGCATATGACCCTTATCACCTAGCATGCCCAATAGGCTCATTTGAAGCTTGCCAGCTGAATATTGTGCCATGGCTCCCAGTGCTAACAGGTCTGGAAGAGCAGTTCCTTGCACTTCCCAATGGGCTGCATACAGTCCAGATCCATGTTGGTGCAGTACTTCCTTGACTTTGCGCTACCCAAACAAGGCCCTATATTCAATTGGATAGTGCACATGCACTGTTGGACTGAATATAGCATCAACAGGGTCAGAAGTAAGGGCAAGTGCCGCATAACTCTTTGTATTCTGCTTATGCCCATAACTGAATATCAGGGCAATGTTGACGCTTACATAGCCTACAATAATACTTGTTATTTTTCTGGTGGCAGTTGTTGCCCAGCTTGGACATTGGAATTTTCACAATAAAAGAGACAGGAAACAAGTTACAATATGCAGTATATCCCAGTATCAGTGCTGTGAGCGCATTCACAATTTCTGTTCTGTATAAGGGTCCATCACCCTTGTAATGGGATGCTAAAACCATCACTTTCTCAGGTTCTTGTTGGAACTGCACTAAAGTGAAGAAACAGACAAGTGGTGTACAGCACAAAAAGTGAGTTATTTCTGGTATATAAAGCAGGCTTACAACCAGTTATATCACCGGGAGAACACTTCCAATCTTTCTTACCTATAGGCAGCAGTACATCTCTTCTGAGAGAGAGGGTGCAATGCAAAAGGCTTTATACCACTGATAGTTGTCATAGCAACAGCTAAAAAGGATATATAAAAACATTATAAGTGGCCAGTGACAAATGGCCTGACTTCTCACTAGCCTGGGAAAGCATACTGAGCTAGCAGAAAGTAACAGATAGCCAAGACAGTGGGTCTTGTATATCATGATGGACACTTGCAGTTACATATGCAGTTACAGTTCTGCACTATCACTAAAGATGGCCGAATTGCCTAACTAATCATTATACAATACAAAAAATAGAAGTATTTCCCAAATGCTACAATTCGAATAAAAGCAAAGGCATTATGACTCTCAGTAAAAATACAGTAGAACTCAGATCCTGACACTTATGCATATATGATAAGTGCTTGTGCCCTAAGGTTAGTAAATATGCATATACATATTACTGTCTGTGAGGTAGAAGGCCAATGAAGGGTGCTGGTCCATGGATAACATTCCCACCTTGTTGCCTCAGAAGGGGCAACAATTCTGAGTTAGATGGTAGGGATGGAGGTAAAAAAAGTCATTTGCAGGTCCGTTGCATGAGCCTTGTAAAGGAATTTGAGTTGTTCTCAATGGTATCAGAGGGTATGTTGCAGGTAGCACAGAGTGAATACGACAAAGACAATCAAAAATCCTTGAATAACAACAAAGACTTTAAAAGTGAGTTCTAGCCAAATGTTGCCTATGGCAAGACTCAAATCACCACCATGGATGAGGTAATCAAGTCCATTAGTAGCTTAGGTTATATTATTACTAATATAAATTAAATGAGCATCTTTTCTTGCTAAAGGGACTTTAAAGAGAGTGTCAAGGGATCAATGTCTATGTTAAAAATAGGCAAATATTGAGACAGGGCAAGCAAGTATTGGGAATCAGTGTCAATAACATCTGGTTCAGGGTGAGGAATAGGTGTAATCACAGTGTGATCACTAACAGTTTTTTGCTGTGGAGTAAAACAAAAGTTAGGGTTAGTAACCTGGCAAGTCTTAGTATCATATGAGAAGCAAGGATAATTGGTAACAATACAATACTGGCCATCAGAAGTATAGGTAACTCTCAGGGAGGGCAACCGCCATTGATGTAGATGTACTGAACAGGAAGAGGACTAGTTGGTATGCCATGTAGTGAAGTGATGTACCTCTTCAAGGTAGCTTTGGGATGGAGCTGTTTCGGCATGTTGCCCTGAAGATGCAACAGGAAGGATGTCATCATCTAGATCAACATCAGTAAGATTGGACAGCAATTCTTCACCAAACATCAGTGCTCAGTCAAGGTGTTCAGAAGCATATCCACAGACACGTTTCACAATATCAAAAACGTCAGTAGTAGCCTTTTGTTGCACAGCAGTTTATATGGGGTGCCACCCAAGCCTGGAAGAATTGATGGTAAATGAGCATCGAGGGTAATTCAGTTCTTTCACAGAAAACATCATTTTCAAGATGGCTTAGGAAATAAATGCTGGCTAATTTGTCAAAGACAGCTGTAGCAGGATCAACACATGGTAAAGACACAGTAAATATAATAAACATGTTATCCATGATAGAACAGAACTTAGTGAAATAGCAAGGTGCTTGATTACTAAACCTAGAAACATAACCAATATTTCTAACAGTAGCCACAGAGATGTTTACAGTATTCTTTAAACACATAGATACACAACCAGTGGTTTTGCAATGTGGGCAATACCATTTACCCAGTCTGAGATCATGTGTCATATCTGGAATTTTGCTTGATTCCAAATCCCTGAAGAGAGCGTTAACAGTAAATATAACAAAGGAGCCATAAGCTGAACACAGAATTTCACACCCAATGTATTGTTTGCCCTTCTCGTGGTTATTCTGAAAAATAAGATCATTAAGTTTATGTTTGGTATCATTGAATCCTTGGGCAATCTCTTGCATACTGTACACAGTATAACGTTCTTCATTACTGAGAGAATTTGCAGTTTGTAAACTAGGAACACTGCATCACTATTAATAGTCTGTTGAAATGTAAGGGTCTGAGCCTTAATCGAAACAATATCTGCTCTATTCCAAATGACATACCTGAGCCAAAGAGGCCAGTTATGGTACTGGCTGCTCCAGTAATGCCAGAGACAGATCTGGCTGCACCAGCTATGTCAGTTGCATCCCGCTTGGTGCGTGCATGTGATCTGGGTTTAACATAGTCTTTAGGGGCAGGTCTAAAGACTCCAACATGTTCAGTGGTGTGAGGTCCACCTATGGGATCACTCGTCCATATTTGATAAGCAGCAACAATATCAGTAAGCATCATATTGTAAAATTTGGAAGTATTAGTTGTGTAACACAAACCAAACTGAGCCATACTCTAATGTGTAAGATTGAAAATAACTGGGACATGCATGAATTTCACATTATTAATCAGGGCTCTGGGTAGGGATGTGGTGGTCAAACCACTAGGAGGGGCATCCTCCTAAGGAGGGCAGGCAGTCGGTTCTTTCTGACTTGGTGGGACTATGGAAAGATAAAGAGCTTCAGAAGCTGCATAGTTTTGAAGACAGAAAGCACATGCCTCCTCTGGAGAGAGGCGGTCACAAAAGGCAGGATCTATTAAAGCAGTGAGATTGTACTGCCCAGTATGTCTATGAGTGGTCTGTCTGATGGAAAGAGTACCATTTTTAGAAATGTCAGTATTGGGCCAGCCATGGAATGTACCCTTGGACAGGAAAGCTACAGGCATTGTGTAGCCCATAGCATCAGTTTGCCATTATATGGAGAGTGAAGATTTATCTGGGGCAACCACTACTGCATCAAGAAAGGCATCTGAGCCTTGAGTAACTTTAACCATTTTGTTGGGAACATTAATCTGTACACCGATAGGGGCAGAATGTTCAAGTTTATCAAGGAGGTGTTGCAAACATTTCTTATGAGTTTGTGGGGCTGTATGTGGGGGTGCAGTCACAGTCACAATAAGTAGTCCTATCAGTAGGAGAAAGGGGTGCAAGATAACCATCTTGCTAATACCTAAAAGAAAACAAACAGGATTGGTCAAGTGCAAGTACTATTCTGCCCAAAGGGGTTAGGAAAAGTCAATTTAGTCACTTTTATACAATATAAGTTAATTAGCATGGATCCACTTGTCAGTGGTCTTTTTCTGCTGTAGTACTCTGATCTGATACATAGCAGGGCCAAGTTTGCTGACAATGAGATAGGGTCCTTCCCATTTACTGTAAAATGAATATGTGAGTTGTCTGTGTTATAGAAGCATAACTTGGTCTCCAACTTGCCAGTCAACCTCTTTGACATGCATGTCAAAATGAGCTTTAGCTTGTTGCTGAGCTTTGCCTATTTGCTTGGCAGCGAACTGGTGTGTCTTCATGATGTCATCATGACATTTTTCATTGTGTCTACAGATACTCTAGCTGCAGTAGGGGTGTGAAAATAAATCAGTAGGCATTCAGGTAATCTCATAGTGCCACTAGTCATAACCTCATAAGGTGTACACTAAGTAGTGGCAGCAGGTGTACCCCTAATTGACATTAGTAGCAGTGGCAAGAGGGAATCCCAATCCTTGTGATTATCATAGATGAATTTACATAGCATCTGTTTGATGTGTCTGTTAGCTCTTTCTACCTGGCCTGAGGATTGATGGTGATAAGGGATGTGAAATTTTTTATCAACTCCAAGAAGTTGGAGTGTCTGTTGCATCAGCTCAGCTATAAAGTTAGTTCTCTGGTCTGAGTCTACCTTTAACGGTAGAACCCACCCGGAGAACAATTGATCTACCAGGATCTTGGCAGTTGTCTTTGCCATGTTGTTCTTAGTAGGAAATGCTTCTACCCACTTGGAGATCAAATCTGTGACAACAAGTGCATAATTGTTGTTTGTACTGGAGTTGGTAAAAGGGCCAATGAAATCGATTTGTATCACATTCCATGGTCCAGATTGTCTTTGGGGCAGCAACTTGGCATTTCTTTTTACTGAAATTGAATTGTTCCGAGCACACACTATGCAGTTGTCCACATAGTGTTCTACATCGTTGGCCATGCCAGGACACAAGATGACTGTCTTGAGTCTCTGAAGGGTGTTTTCTGTCCCCTGATGTCCACCAGTGGGAGTGTCATGAACCATATGAACAAATTCAGTTCACAGAGATTATGGTGCAGCCCACAATTTGTCACCTGTATCCTGTTTGTGATACCAGATGAGTTTCTAATCACTGGACAAGTGTATATTGTCTGAGTGTATCTTATATGGACTGCCAATAGACAGTGGCTGTTCAGTTAGTTTGTCTGGGAATTTGAACACATCTCTTATATTGGGATCTGCTTTTTGTGCCATTGAGAGGTCCAGTGGAGGTTCTGGTACGAATTTCTTCCTGGCAGCTGTGATAGATGCCACAATAGTTGCTACACCTAGTGGGTGAGTCATTATCTATGTCTCCCCACACTGAGTGTCTGCTTTGATGAGTGAGTCTACTTAATCATTGAACTCATGGTAAGGGTCAGATTTACAGTGAGCCCTTACCTTGTGAATGTACAACTTATGAGTAAACATTTGTGTCAGGGTGTGTATCTAAGCAAACAGTCCCCTATATTTGACAAGGGTACCATCAGATGATGTAAAATAGTTATTTTGCCAAAATGGGAAGAACTCAGTGAGTGATGAGCAAACCCTATTAGAGTCTGAAAAAAATGATGGCATTATTGTCACCATGGGGCATGATCTCCAATGCACAGGCCACAGCTGCCAATTTGGCATACTGTGAGGAGATAGTACATTTCCTAGAAATGTACCTGAAATCACCTTCCTGATCCAGAATGAGCACCCCAATCCCTGCTACCTGGTCTCAACACATAGGAGGCAGAACCATTTGTAAAGATGCAAAACATGGTAGTATCTTCCAGGACCTCAAGTGTAGCTGGAAAAAATAGTCCTGGGTCAGGTAGGTCAGGTGGTTGGAGGGTGCAGTCATAAGGCATGCCTCTTATTTTCTGGTACTGTAGTAAAGTTGCCCCTTATGGTCTTCTATCCGGGATAATTTAGATCCTCTACTAGGTCTCTCAGATTGTTTTACCCCTGAGATTTGTATTCTGGGTGATTATGCCAGTATAGACAGTGTGGAGTGTAGATACCATATTGCTTTGGTATCCGTTGCGGTTAAGAGACTGGTTCTTAGGCATTGGACCGATCAACTGGCACTGTCCTATGCCGAATGGCTGTCCAAGCTCTCTGCCTATCTCAATTCTGAAAATTTAGTGGCCAGTGTGCGATGCTGCATGGATTTGTTTCGGAAAAATTGGGGTAAGCTACAAGCATTATATTTGCACCAATGAGTTCTTGGCCTTTCATTCTATGCCCGTAATGGTACTCCATTTTGTTACATATTGTGGTTTTGTATCTAGTAATTTAGGAAGTGGATTACTCCCTGTATGGTTATTATGTTAAATATCCAATTTGGATGTATTAGTTGCCTGGCACACTCACATTGGTAGGGTGGGAGGGGTAGGGGGTGGGTTTGGGTGGAGGGGGGGTGGATGGGTGGGAGTGGGTTGGGGAGGGTTTTGGGAGGGTTTGGTGGGGGGAGGTGGGAGTTGGGGGAGGGAGGTCTTTGTGTTATCGTTTTTGTTTGGGGGGGTTGTTCTTCCCTTTTCCTTTGTTATACCATGTATTCTTTGCGAGTTGTATATTTCTGTGTCTCATGGTTGTTTTATGTGTAAAATCAATAAACTTAAATTTCAAAAAAAAAAAAATAAGGCATGCCTCTGTAGAGTAGGCCATGGGCCAAGATTGAGGGCATTTTAACAGGCATTACCTTGATGTTCCTGTCTTGCAAAAGCAAAGACCAATGGGTCAGTCTGGTGTTAGAGACTAATCTATCTTTTACTTTGTCTGAAAGCAAGAAGTCAATTGGGTTATGGCAGGTATGCAAGATAATAGGGGCATACAAAATCATGTACAGAAAGTGCTTGACAGCCCAAAGGGTCGACAAGAGTGTCCTTTCACAGAGACTGTATTTTCTCTCTCTATGGGGGATAGCATATGGGGTGGACAGGCAATGGGTCTGTGATACCCATTGTACTTCTGTGCCTGTACTGCAGACATGACCACATCAATGGTTGCAGTTTCCAAATGGAAAAGTAGTCTTGGGTTAGGGTTTATCAGTGCTGGGGCTGAGGCTAAGGCCTGTTTAAGCTATATAACAGCTTCAGTGTTTTTGGGGCCCCATGTCCTTGAGACATCCTTTTCAGCATGCATTTAATACTGGGGCAGCCTTCAAGGCAAAGTCAGGGATGAAGTCCCTGGAGTAGTTTACCATTCCTAGAAAGCGTTGGAGTGTTGCCTCTCTTGTAGGAAGTGACAGATCTTGCAAGCCTTGGATCTTCTTGACAACTGAGCTTCTCCGTTGATCTGTGATTCATAGGACAAGGAAAATTACCTCTTTTTCACACAATTGCACTTTGGAGGGATTACACTAGAGGTCTGCTCTCCTGAAGAGAGTCAAAAATTCATCTAAAAGAGCCAAATGTTCTTCTTTTCTGGTGGTTACTAAAAGCAAGTCATCCAAGTATTGCAGGAGACACTGGGGTGTGGAAAACCCCTGTAGGGCATCCATCGTGTGGAGATGGAAGAGGGAAGGTCTGTTATGGAAGCCCTGAGGCAGACAGGTTCAGGTATACTGGTGCCCATCAAAGGTAAAGGTAAATTTGTATTGGCTTTCCTGTGCTAATGGGAGTGACCAAAACCCATTAGAGATGTCAAGAGCTGAGAACCCCTTTTTGTCAGGGGTCAGCAGTTTGAGCACAACAGGAACTGATGCCACAGTTGGGCACAGCTGTGGGTAACTTGATTACATTTTCTGTAGTCAGCTGTGAGTCTCTAAGCTCCATTTGGCTTTTTCACAGGCCAAATGGGTGAATTGACAGTGAAGACACAAGCCCTAATCACTTCTTGTTGTAGCAGTGACTGGATAGTCTCCCTCAATGAGGGTAAGTCTTCAGCAGGGAACAGGTACTGCTTCTGCCTCACAGGGTTAGGTCCTGGAATCTCAATGATAGTGTGCATCCTACCACAGTCATGTTCATTGCCAGCAAACACATCAATGTGTTCTTGTAACAAAGGTGAAAGTTCAAAAAACAAATCATGACTTTTGAATAGAGCCATGACATCATACTTCTTGTTGCTATGGGAGATGGCTGCCTCCGCGTGTGAGTCTGGTATGGTGACAGCATGACATTGTCACTTGATCTGTAACAATAACCTGTTAGCTATGTCCACAACACAGTCATGCTATGGAAGGAAATCAATCCCTAGTATTCTGGGGTGATGATGTAATACCATGAGGTCAAAGTCGAAATTAGTCTTGAGATGGCCTACCTGCTCAGGTAGAGAAACAGATCAATAGGTGTGGGGAGCTGAGTACCATCTACACCCTGAGCACTTGTCTTCCAGCCAGTAGACCAGGCAGACATAGCTGGGTTCTCATTATGGAGGACAAACATGGCTGCTCCTTTATCCAGAAGCATGTCTAGTTGGCAGCCCCCATCTGTGGCCCTTACACAGGGTCATTCATTTCTGTTGACAGGCAAGTCACTCATAATCAAGACTGGGGCCTGTAATTTCCAATTGGTGCTGTCCTCAGATTCTTTTTCATCATCCTGTCCCTGCAGTCTGAGACCTACAGGAGCTCATTGAACCTCCTCTTGGTACTTCACAGGACAAGAACACTGTACCTATGATGTCAGGGCTGTGATCTCAGCCTGTTCAATTGCTGGTTCCCAGGTCACCACAAGGTCTGGCCAGTGCCTGATGCCATGAAAGGGTTCTTCCCTCGGCTGCTTGGTTGTTCAGTAGCCGAAGGTCAGTGTTACTAGCCAGTGCCAGGGCTGCCACAGAATGTGTGGATGTGGCCTTCTTTTCAGTATGAGCCACCTCCAGTTGTTTCCAATGGGTCTCATTTTCATCTCTGAGGGTCTGATTGCTAGGCCCATGATGGTGCTTGCCTTCAGAATTTGAGTTTTATCAATTCCTGGTGTTGTTGTCATTATAATTCTGGTTGTTCTTATAGTTCAGGTGCCCCTTCCCTTGTGTGACTGCTTGACGTCAGAAGGGGCTTCCTGTGTATTTTTGTTACCTTCAGCTACATAGTGGGTGGGGGTAAGGTACACTGTGGCAACTTTGGCCAGGGCTTTCTGGGCCATTGGAGTTTAGATGGTGACAGCCTTGTTGGGTGTTTTCCTGGAAGCTGAGTTACAGAGGTAAACCTAGAGAGCACGCTCCGTCTTGGTGAGGATTTCATCAAAGATATCAGACTGCAGGTAAACGTTGAGTTCTATCTTTTCCCAGAAAGCCGGAGTGTTCTGGCTGTACAAATCTTTGTATTCAATTTGATTTTTGTTGGCGTTTTTAAGTGCTAGGCCCTTGCTGGCCTTGTAGGGGAACCACAACCATTGATGGTAAGCCACTGGACTTTCCTTCACATTCTGCTTGACCTTGTAGGCCAAGCAAGCTGCAATGATACCTGATGCATTGGCAGCAAGGCATACCTGTGAGATATCAATGTAATCGAGTGTCTCGCAGTTGCAGACAGCCTCTGGGAGTTTGACTCAGAGGGTAGGCTTGATGGTCTGTCTCAGAACTTAAACCTGGTACTCAGGTGGGAGAGAAAGCTTTTCACAAAGGGAGAGCACCTTCTCCAAATGAGAACTGAGGTTGTCAGTTAGGCCTAGCTGTACAATGCCTTGAGCAATTTGCTGAACAGAGTGAGCGACCTGTAGGGGATTGGATGTGGGCGTACGGGTAGTGATGGTCCATTCTGCATGATCCAGAGCACAGCGAAGGACAGCTTCTGCTTCTGCATCAGTGACTGCTTTAAATGCATGTTAATGGGGTACAGCATTTTCAAGCATGCTCTCAATCTGTTTCTGAATAGACGACTGTCCATCTGATGTTGCTAGTCTTGTGAAGGCCTTGTGAAGGCCTCCTGTATCAGGCCATGCACTTCCAAATTGTTTTCCTTGGAAAGGGGAGGCAATGGAAGCAGGCTGCTACTTGGAGGCAGTTGGCTTCCTGTGTCAGGGGGATCACCATGTTTGTTTTGACGTGGTAGTGTAGCTGTCATGTCAACATGACAAAGGGTGGGTCAACATGGCCATCATCTTGGGAATGGCTGGTAAAGGCCACCACCCTGTGGGGCATGGTTATGCATGTGACGAGGCAGCCTATGTCCTAATAATCAGAATCATTTTCACCCGATGATATATAATCAATGGATGTGTACAAAAAACCATTCATGGCTTTTACATGGCCAGAGAGAACCTCTCATTGGTGGCACATTCTCAACATCTTTTCTCTACATTTCTTATGACAAACTTTTGCAGTGCCTTGCTCAACACCCTTCTCAACCTCATGCTGCAATACTCGGTATGAGGCACCCAATTTGACGTTTTCCCTAAGCTCTTTGTCTAGCTCATGCATCAACTTTGCATTCTCTTCCTTCAGTTCAACATTATTCTCTCTCTAACTTTCATTTGTGTCACTCAAAATGTCATTCAGATAAGATAGCTGTTTCTTATCTCATTTCAACCTTTCATTGTCATCTCTTAACATAAACAATTCATGCTCAGAGTCTTGAGCAGTACAGTGCAACAGTCTGTTATTGAGATCACGGAGTGACTGTGTCTCCTCCGCTAGTTTCTGTTCCCTTTTCAGTAGCTCCTTTGCCTGCAAGCCCATTTTTTTTTTTAGAGAGGCATTTTGCAGTTCAAGAAAGGCACATCATGCTAGCAAACTTTCTATGGCTGTATGTAAAGCCAAGACCAAGAGATCTTTAGTGTGGTATTTCTTGGCTTTTTGCTTTGACTCTAGATATTGATCAGAAATTGTAAGCAAGTGGTCTTCTGCCGATTTTGTGTCCAGTGCAAAATCAGTCCAGCCTCCATGGGAGGTAAGATAGTTTGAGATATCAAGTCTGAATTCTGTGCACAATTCAGACATAACAAACAAAGGGGTAGACAGGCAAATAAAGAAAGCAATCCAAAGACTGGAGTCAAATCCTTGGCACCATCATTCCTACTGCTTTCCGGTTCCCTGTGGGCAAACAGTGGAGCCAAGGCAATACGCTGCTACTCACAGAGAGAGTATATCAGTGGTCTGCTGTGGGTCTGCCACTCACAAAACCAAGATGGAGGAAGTCCCTAAGAGAATAACCACTATAAGTACAAGTAGGTCCAAGTAGGCAAACATGCACTACACTACTCGTCATTCAGTTCAAAGAACTTGAATGGGATCCTCGCTTTGTACATTCCAACCCGCGCACAGTTGCCAAATTTAACGGGATGACAACGGATGATCAGTGGGTGAGGAGTGCAACTGGACAGCAGGAAGGCATGTCAGTTGTGATGACATGTGTTCATGGTGTGGGGGAAGCTGCTCCCCACTTTGTCTGATATGGCAGGAGGCAACAGAAGAGGCACAGACCTTCCACCACTTCCCAAACAAATTAGCCCATGGTGTGCAAGCATATGGCCCTTAGCATCTTGCTTGCCCAGTAGGCTCATTTGCAGCTTGCCAAATGAATATTGTGCCATGGCTCCCAGTGCTCACAGGTCTGGAGTCCAGTTCCATGTACTTCCCTGTGGGCTACATACAGCCTAGATCCTTGTTGGTGCAGCACTTCCTTGATTTTGCACTACCCAAACAAGGTCCTAGATTCAGCTGGATAGTGCACGTGCACTTTTGGACTGAATATAGCATCAACAGGGTCAGAAGTAAGGGCAAGTGCAGCAGGGCATCTCCATAATTATGGTGGCAGTTGATCAAAAGGTGCCACTAGACATCAGGGACAACATCTTATTTATGGTGGCAGGTGATCAGTGGGTGAGGATTGCAACTGGACAGCAGGGAGGACATGTGTTTGGGATATGGGGAAAGCTCCTCTCCACTTTACTTGATGTGGCAGGAGGCAACAGAAAAGTCACAGACCTACCAACACTTCCCAAACAAAAGAGCCCATGGTGTGCATGCATGTGGCCCTTAGAACCTTGCATGCCCAATAGGCTCATTTGCTGCTTGCCAGCTGAATATTGTGCCATGGCTCCCAGTGCTAACAGGTCTGGGAGAGCAGTTCTTTGCACTTCCCAATGGGCTGCATACAGTCTAGATCCATGTTGGTGCAGTACATTCCTTGAGGGAATGTAACCAGAGTTCGTCTGCCCATATGAATAAATACGGTAGATGGGTGCTTCCGCCCACTCCCAATTCTAATAGGGAATATCTCCCGTTATGGGTTAATCTAGAGGCTACCCTTATCAAGAGCTTAGGATTCAACCCTGAAGCTTTACTCTATAATACCCCCAAGATGTTTCCCCTGTTCAAGAATACACCCATTGGAGTGTCCCTTTAGGTTCACAATCAAGCCTGTAACTTTTGAGGTATAATTATATTTTGGACGGTTACCAGCCAATTATAGGAAACCCACAGTGGCAAATTGCAAACAGGATGATTACACATAAGTGGATGCCGGAGTTGGGTGAGTGTAGGTGGATAGACCTTCTCAACGAGGAGGGGGATCCTTACCCTGTAATGCAAATTATGCAAGATTTCAAATTGCCGAGAAAGGAGGTATTCAAAGTCTATCAACTAAGACACCTTCTTGTTCAAAAATTGGGGGTAAGCAGGTCTATTTTTCCCCATATAGCATTGTGGTTGGAGCTGAAACCCTTAATAGGATCCCCACACGCTGTTTCAAAAATTTACCAAGTTTTGTTTCAATGGGCCTTTATGGATAATTTAACCTCTGCATCATTTTGGACCAGGGTTTTCCCCAATGCTAGTTTGGATTGGACCCGTATTTGGGGGAACTGCCATAAATATATGAGACAGGATTGTCTCAGACTAACCCAATTTAAAATTTTGCATAATATGTATTATACGCCCCAGAAGCTAGTTGATTTGAAGGTGCTACAGGAGCCCAATTGCTACAGATGTGGCTCTGGGGAGGCTGATTTGTTACATGTGTTTTGGCACTGTCGAAAAGTTGCTCTGTTGTGGAGAGAGATCAAAATTAGAGCGAACCCATTGCTAGGTATAGGTGAAATGTTTACACCAGAGGTTTGTCTATTAGGGGATCTGTGAGATTTTCCGGTTAAATTGAGGAAATATCATATAACACTGATCTCCATTACTGTGAAAAGATTGGTTCTTAAACATTGGAAAGACTCAACCACAATTACTTATTCAGAATGGTTAAGGAAACTGTTAACGAGCCTCAGGATGGAAAGAATGATAGCGATCCTGCATAATCAAATGCCTCCTTTTGATAAAATCTGGTCCCAGTTAGAAATTGCTTACTCCTAAATATGTTAGCACTGGTTTCTATGTCATTTAATCTTGTACAGGAAGCCTTGTGGGGGAGGATGTGGGGGTTGGGATTTAAGGGGGCATTGGTGGGAGGGCAGGGCCTCGACATAGTTAGGAGTTACTTTACATGATAAGCATTCATTATTGCTAGGTCTTGCTGTATAGTGATTGGCAATATAAGTCTCTGTGTGCCACAAGTCCGTTTAAAATTCACAATACATAATGCCTGTTGGGGGTGTGTGTGGGATAGGTTTCTGGGGGTGGGTGGGGGCAGGGGTTCTGACAATATGCAGTTGTTACATAATGCACATTTGCTATGCTCTGGTTGCATTGTAAGGTGATTGGCATTGTAAGTCTCTGTACCTCAACTTTGTTTAAAAACCAATAAAAAGTAAATGGCAAAAAAAAAAAAAGACTAACGTGTCCCCCCGACTCCCAAACCTGTTTTTTTCAGTGGGGCCGGTACAAACTTAGGGAATGGGCAGAGGTACCAGCACTGGCTGTGACCCCTGGTAGACAGACTGGTACCCACTGGGAGTGGGGAAAAGGACTGACTGCAACTGCAGGAGCAGGACTAGGGACTAACACCAGCAGTGACAGTAGGGAGAAGGACAGTTATGCAGAAGAGAAATGGTGAATGTACTCACAGCACTGATGAAGGCCTACACTGCACAGTGGAACTGGGTTCCTGTCTCCTTAATTGTGAAACTTCCAAAGTCCAAGCTGACAACAACTACCACCTAAAGAATAACAAGTAATTGTGCAGGCTGTGTAAGCTTCCATATTGCCCGCATGCCCCAGGAAGGTATTATTACATGTTATTCTCCCAGCAGTAGTTGTCAGCAGTTTGGTCTCACTCCCTGTCATGGCATATGGTGGCTGGCTGAGGAGTGAATGGAGGGCTGTCCTAGTCATTATATCAGAACCTCCATGCAGTACCTTCTGCAGAGGTATGGGGTGGGGCATGTTGACTGGGAGGTGTGCGTGGTGCAGGCAATGTGGGGGGGGGTTGCTTGCCACTAGAGAGTCTGGGTGGCACCAGGATGGGTGTTTGGTGGGTAGGGGTGTTGCTGATCACCAGGAACATCTTTACAATTATGGCAGTGAGTGATCGGAAGGTGGGGGTGCCTCTAGCCACCAGTGACAACTTCACATTTGCGGTGGCTGGTGCTTAGAGGGCAGGGTAACCCTGGACACAAGACACAATTTTTTACTTCTTAGGGTGGCAATCTGTAGACACCAAGGAGGACATTTCAATTGTTAAGATTGGTGTTCAGGTTGTGGGGAACTGCTCAACACCATGTCTGATGTGGCAGGTATCTACAGGAGGGGAGCAAGCCTGCTGCAACTTCCCATGCAAATGAAACCATAATGGGCATGCACATGGCCCTTAGTACCTTGCAGGCCCAATGCGCTCATTTGCATCTTATCAGCTGAATATCATGCTGTGGCTCCTGGCACTAACAGGTCTGGGGGCACAGTTTTCTTCACTTCCCTATGGGCTACATACAGTCCAGATACTTGCTAGGGCTGCACTACTCAACTTTGCATAGCTCCAACATAGCCCTATGTTCAGTCGGATTGTGCCAGTGTGCTATTTGACTGGATACAGCATTCTCAGGGTCAGGCACAAGTGCAAGAGCAGTGCAACCCTTTCTGCTCCACTTTTGCTGATTACTGAATCTCTACCCCCAGATATAGAAGTCAATGTCAGCAGCATAAAAGCCATCTCAATTACCACACTTCTGGTCATTATTTTTGTATTTTCTAATCTGCTGTTGGTCACAATCCTCATACCATGCTTACAATTCACTAGGACAAAATGGTACCATGCATGCTGTCAGTGGGAGCTAGCACATAGTAGAGCTGATTTTGTCTGACTCCCAAGAGTGCCAGTTTGTCTCACAGTGCTTTTTCATAGTAAGCAAAAACTACCATATGAGAACAGCAGAAGCATGAATGCTGAAAGTAAACCACTGTTTTATTAAACATCAAGAAATCAGTCATTCACAGGTGATAAAAAAGGCTAGGGGTCCATTGACAGGTTGACTGTAATGTGTAGATTCATTGCCAAACAGGTCAAGGCATGCAAGTGCAAGCTCATACTATCCCTTTCATTGAGTTTCACTTTTAAGGACAAACTACAGCTTCCTTGTGTGTTGTTATATTTCAGTGTTTATTTTACTTTTCAGTGCAAGTTAGTGGGGAGCCGTCTGCTGTTAAAAAAACACCATTTAGATGCAACCAGATGGCACTGTACATCAGGCGTTTCACCACCAGGTCACTGGGTAGTCTCTGGGGTCAAACCATATTAAAAATGGGGGTGCACCCAGTTCTCTGCAACTACAAATCTGAGCATTCTGTGCAGCTGACATCAGTGAAGGGCTACTACAGTGGGAGATTCAACAGACTGCAGTGCATATTATAGATTTTATATGCTCAGATCTGATGTTTGTTGGTCCCACTGTTCCTCCGGGGCTAAGTCAGTCCTCTGACTACATATCACAGAAAAAAAGAACAGAACCAGCAAATAAAAGATCAAAGCCTATACAAACTATAACATGCACTGCAGGCTGTTAAATCTCCCATTTATGCAGCACTGCCCTGATGACAGCTGCAGATAAATCTGGGAGTTATAGTCACAGTAAATGTCAGCATGAAAGTCAACAGAAATAGTCTAATACAGTCTACTGTACTGCAGTACGCAGTAGATAAAAATAATGTTTTGTACACAAAATACAAATTGGAACCAGACCCACACTTAGGTGTGAGGTTGTTAGTGGTGACTGTTCCCCTTTGAGGAATACTCCTGTTTCTATGAACTAATTTTGAACAATTAAGAAGTCCCACTTCAGTTTTTGTTCCATCTTGGCAAAATTAGCATCTCAGCCAACAATCACCATATCGCCTGCCTATGTTCTAATGCTTGCGTGATTTCAAGGTTGCAGAAGTGAGTTAATGAAAATCAGGAATAAAAATGGGTATAGGTTTAGGCTGTATCCTAAGAATTCTGCCACAGAATCATTCTTATACGTAAATGTTCCTATATCCAATGAATATGCATTCTTTATGTCAGTTCCAAACAAGTCTGGGTTAAATAAAAAAGAACTGGGATTTAAAAAAGTTAATTGCAGAATATTTTTATTCGTTTATTAATTGAATTTTGATAACTAGGTAAGCCCACTCACAGTAAAAGTCCATTTTTCAGGGGGAATCAGAGTTAATTATATTAAACAGTTATCGCATAATAGGTGATGCATCTGTGGACTTCATTGTTTTTGGGAAAATGAGCTGTAACAGCTCAGTAAGCCTTTCTTGGTCAAACATTATCAATACATAAAAAGACTGAAAGCTAGCCTGCCCTGCCAGCACAGTGGTAGCAATACTGTTCATAATACTGATGGTCTGGGTTAAAAAACAAACCCAGAGTGCTGGAGGGCTGGCCAGGGTGAAGTGGTTCAAGTGTCTAACAGACAGTTCACCTCCACTGTTGAGCGTAGATGTAGGGTTCTGGAAAAAGTGTGCATTCTGACGGCAATCAGGGGGTACTGAGCAGAGATCCTTGGTGGATATGAGGATTGGTGGTTTGCAGTGGACACTGGCATGTCATGCATGGGAGCATGTATGACATTTAAGTAATACTGCACAACAATGTGTGTGCCGAGCTGGAATAACATCACACTAGGGTGGTTGAAGCATGAGACTGCAGGTCGAGTGCATTCAACACCTGAGAAGTGGCGTTATCCAAGCATGACACACACCCTGGAGTGAATTGTTATTATACAATTGCTAATGTTTGGAGAAAATAAAAAAAAAATAAGAATAATGTTTTCAATATTTTTTACTTGCTTTTTGTGTGTGGAAGATCATTTATATAAAATAAGTTCCTTTTCTATGTATCCACTGTGGGGAGCTGTCTGTGTATTAGGAGCAATGTTGTGATGTTTTACTTGTTGGTTGGTCCAAGTTGTGATTTTGTTTCATTTGTTCTGCTCTTCCCCCCATGCTGCTCGCAGTTCTGCCAGTACACACTGCTGTGATATTTAAATGTACCAGGAGATTATCGTACTGAGATACCATTTTTTTCTGATGCACCAGTGTATGGAGGTGTCAGGCAGTTGCAGCTGTTGCCACTAGTCTGAGTTCCCAAACAGGACTGCCGAAGATGACGATGGAGGTACGGAGGAGGGAGGGAGAATGTGGATTTAGATCTGTTGTGCTGACTTTATACTGTATATAGTATATGGTAAGGGCTTATTATGACTAGAAAGCCGTGGCTTTCAAAATCTTGTTGTAGGACAGTTCAAAGGTCAAAAAAGCTTTTGTACTATCTCTCTGATGTCACATCGATAGTGCAACAACTTTTTTGCCTTGCCCTGCCACCTGATTGGCTTATTGAACAACACTGTGAGAACAGAAAAAACTGTACAACATGGCGGCGTGACTTAGCGAGCGCTGGTCAGAGGATCCTCCTCGTTTTGACACGGAGAGCCTCACCAGGCTCCGTGTCACAGAAGTGAATAGCAGTCATTTTGTGTTTTAGTTTTTTTTAAACTAAATGGGCGATGAGCAGGCGGGACGGGGTGAAGCCGAACTAAGTCCGAGCGAGACAAGCGGGAGAGAGCCAGAGCGGGAGCAGCAAGACATAACTAAGGTAAAAAAAGGAGAAAAAAAAAGACAAGCAAGGAGCCATATACTATATAAAATAGTGGCTGGTTAATCATCCACAACTATGGCTGTGTTTTCATCTCGGTTGTTGAAGACATCATGGAGACCTCTCGAGCTTCGCTCTCAAGGTCTCTATGATGTCATCAACAACCTCGATGGAAACACAGCCTGTTTGTGGATGGTCACCCATCCACTATTCTATATGCATTCAGTTGCCAGCAATGGTGTTGTAATTGAAACAACAAGAATCAAAATTAGGTGAAAAGTGAGTGAGCATTACCAGAAGAGCCAAGCACTGACTGTTGAAAGATGCATGTGCACACCTCGCTCACTCGTTTATTCAATGACGCATTTAATTAAAAAAAAATTGTTTTGCACTACCAGTAATGCTGGTACAATTACACAGACATTACTGTATTGGGGAGTACTAGTGACTAGTGTGTGGGACAATGACAATCATTTCAGAAAGCGTGTGCATTAAAATGGGGAATTTTACAGGAAAAGCAGTGAGGATCATAGCTGGTAGTCTAGATGGGGTGTAGTGATTTTTTCATTTATTTTGCCGTAGTGTTGCTGCTGGACCTTCATACAGTGATGTTATACTCAGATAACATCACTGGTGAAGGTGGGCAGCAACAAATCAGAAACAAAGACATTTTCTTTCCATTATATAATCCAGAATGTCATTGCATGTCCACTCCTATCAGGTGACCTTAAGTAAAGTGGAAAACCCCACTGGATGGGTAGATGATGCTGCTCCCCTGCCAGCATGCCCACTACCGGATATTGCCCTTCTGAACCCTCGCTATCCCCATGACCCTCACCTCTGCCTGCTGAGAAAATATATACTTGTAGGGAGTGCTGAGGAACTGAAGGAGTCCCCACCTTGGGGTGCAAAAGCTGAGGGGTTACCTAAGCAGATGAGTCATGGGTGGACCAGGAAGACTTTTGGTTACAGGCCAGGAAAGAAGTTGGTTGGGGTGGAATCAGGTGCTGTGAGATAGCCAATGGTCTGGTCACTCGAGTCAGCTTCTGGTGCACGTTATGCTAATGTGGGCTACCAACTAATAGCAGAGTTGTAGCCCTCATTAGCATAACCTGAAAGCTGCCTGGGGTGCATGAGATAGCCACGGGTGACTCTGCAGAAATTATGGCTAGCATGGTTCTTTAAAAGTAAAAATGGAAATGTAACAGGTCATAAAAATACATTCATTTATTCCAAGTCCTAATCGAGCATATCTGCAGCAGCTGCTGCACTCTCTAGGTTTTCTGGCACCAGATATTCAAAACTTAGCCTAGGGGCAGAATTAGCTCTGCATTGTGTGCTTAATTAGCAGGTTATATTCAATGGAATAGTCCTGGGGTGTAACCTGCTGAATATAGCATGCAAAATAAGCCATGCAAACAGGGCTGTGAATGCAATGCAAAATAGCCTGGCATATAAGACAGCACTGAATATAGCAACGAAGACAGCTCTGACTATAGCAGGCAGGCACTGCAAACAGCAACAGTAGCAAAGTGCAGAGGAGAACCAAATGGCCACGGGGTGTGCATGCAAAGATGTGCAGCCCCAATAGTCTACACAAGTGCATAGAGCAGTGGAGAACACAAACAGTAGCAAACCAGCAACCAAAGGCAATGGCATGAAACCACACATGTGCCAAGAACTAGAACCCAAAGACAAAAACAGCAACCTGAATTATAAACGGGCAGCCAATAAAGACACAGGATACAGATAATACTAAATCAGAAATAAGTGTATTCAAAGTGCGACAACAACTGCAACATGCTACACTATATACACCCAACTGTAAACTAGGGAGAAGAGGGAAACCAATATGTACATCAAAAGAAAAGTGGAATTCCACACAAATAAAACACCAAACTGTAAGGCACAACTGCATATCAACTATAAAGCTGGGGGAAGGGGGGCAGAGAAGGGTGCAAAACAAGGGAAGTGGCATTAAGGATCTAATGGCTGGGGTTGTGCAAGGAGACATTCATCCAAGATCTTGGCTACCATCCTTGTCTTGGCAATGATAACAGCCTGCTGTTCTATCAATGTCCACTGCTGCCACACAGTTCTCCTTAGGAGATCATCCTGCCCCTCATCCTCTTCAGGCCTGGTGGCCCAGAGTGAGTACCTCCACGGACATATGGGCAGAAAGACGACCATGTAAGTCTGCTGCACCAATAATGTGGAGCACAGAAACCCCCCAAGATGCTGCCTCAAGGGTGGACAGCATGTCCCAACAGCCATGGCCATGTACCCAAGTGAAAGCAAAGAACATGCCACAAGTATCGTGTGTGTAAACCACAGCAGAATACAACATGGCCACATGGCCACCCTAAGCACTCTTGAAGGGCATTGCCAACACCCACATGTCCAGGAACATGCACCATGGCTGAGAAAGGTGGTGGCTGCCAAACAGCAGAACAGCTCCCCCCCACCCACACACACACACACACACACACACACACACACACACACACTGGCCTACAGCACAAACAGTACAGGAATATAATGCAATGGTTGGGACATGCAGCCCACTGTAATGTAGGTACAGACATGATGCTACACAACACTACCAACACAGGTCAGGGAAACGCAAGCAGTTACTGGCCACAATGTCACCCACAGCCTGATCAGCCAAGGCACAGCCTCCCCACACACACATGCATACACACACACGTGCTATGATCGAGACTGCAGTGTAGCACCACACCCATATGCATGCATGATGGCAGACAGTGGCCTTTAGATATCCCCCCACAATACCCGTGACCATCACCCTGCTGCAGCAATGCATGTAAAAGGCTTGTAGATGTACTCCTGTGTGGTATCCCGCAGACCGTCACTGGTGTCTGTCCCACTATGGCCACTGTTCTGGTCCCTCTTGGTAGGCTGGCTGATCTGGTGTGCTTCCCTCTGCAGAGGGAAGGGAAAACACAGTGATCATGACAGCATGGACAGTACCACTCCAAAGAAAATCACATGACAAAGACAGCTATTAATGCTACACTGCCTCCCACCCCTGGTGCATGGGATGCCTGAATGTGCCGTGTGCATTAGCGGCACATGCACCAATGGTGGGCCATGCTGTGTGGTGTGTAAGCACAGCACAGACCTTGTCAGCAACCCCCCCCCATACATTGACAACATGTCACCAAAGTCACTGCATCAGTCAGGTTGTACAACACACAGAGGCCTGGCCTGAGTGTGTGTCCTCTTCCCCTAGAGTGTGTAGCAACACAACACAGATTTACTCACATACAGCTGATGGCACCAGTGTGACATGTGAATAGCAGTGGCATGACAGTGTCAGACAATTACCTGGTGCAGGCATGGTCCCCTCCCAAACCATCCTCTGGAATCTGTCCAGGCACTGCCTCTCCTGGCACTGCAGATCTATGTATCTGTGCCTGCACTTCTCCCCATTCCTTGGCATACCTGTCCTCTGGGACTGGAGGTGGGCAGTGGAGACACAGACCTGTCGCCTAGGCCTGTCTCCCTCCCTGATCTCCCCAAACATACGACTGTCCCTCTTCACCACCAGCTGCACGAGGTTGGCCAGTTCAGCCTCAACCCATCTGTAGTCTCTGCATCACAACCCTTTGTCTCAACTTCAGGCATGATTGGTGTTTCTGGTAGCACTGCCAACACCCTTATACACTGTGAGCACACACAGTGGCACAGAAGATGGGTGATTCATGTGACTGCACTGTGCTTCACAACTGGAGTTGCACTAAAATGGTTTAGCGCTGTGCAAGCCTAAGCATGTGCCACTGAGCATGCATGACCCACATGCCACCACGGTGTCACACATGCTCAGATAAGATGGCACAAAGTGCACTTGTGTGGCACTGACCATGCAGCATGGTGCCACAGTTTGCATGCTGCTAATGCATTAGCCCAGGGGCCAAATTTTGCTACTTTCAAAGACTGTATGCAGATTACCCTGATTAGTTATTCATGGGGCAAATCTCTGACAGAGCACCTCATTATAGCCTCATCTCCATACATTAGCATGTGGATTGACCGGCCGGTCTATTTAAGGCCTCACAGGGGCTCCACCCGCAGGCCTGTGAGGCATAGCAGGTGTACAGAGGAAGACTATTAGAGGAAAATAACTCCAACAGCATGTCACAGCAGGATGAGCAGCACATCCAGATATGTAGGGCAATGTAACAACATTCATGTACTGTATAACAAGACAGTGTGCGTGCAGACACATATCCGTGTATTGGTAATGGGTAGTGGGGGCAGGTGGTGCTCTGATGCAAAACTCCTGTAACACTGCAGGCCTGAGTGTTGCAGGACCTGCATACAGACACACACATCCAGTGCAGCTGGTAAACAGCCCCATGCCAGCTGGCCTGTCTGCATGTGGCAGTGACTGCACATACAGCAGGGTAAACATGGCAGCAGTACCTCAGTAACTGGGTAACATTATCATGGGGGGGAGGATGTACCACATGAACACAGCAATGCCTGCATCACAGGCACTGTGGATTGCTGCTATGCATCATGGGTACACCATTTGTGTGTCTCCACCTACACACATTCCAGGGCATGTGCAGGCCACGATCCAATGCACAGGCATCACCATGCACTGTGTGATGGCTGTCGCACTTGTGAACTGTGTGTTAGCCATATGGCCCACTGCAACAGGCTCTGCCCATGTGTTGTGACTGTCAGCGAGTTATTGGCACAGGTACTGCCCACATTGGTGAGTTCAGCAGCACAGATGGACATGCCACAGGCACAAAGTGCTGTGCTGGGATGCACAGCACACAGCGGCCCACACCTGGATCATCCACCAGCACCTGAATGTCTACATCATGCCACTCACACAACCTGACAGGGTCTACTGGGCATGCCAGGGCCACACTCCCAGTAGTCCACAGCCAAACCTGGGATCCTGCAGCTGCTGTATGTGTGCAGTGTCTTTGGGACAATTACATGGTCCTGCCGCCCTGTGATACTGAATGTCAGTTATGAGAAATGGCCATGCCTGGTGCAGCGGTGTACCACTCGCCACTGACATGCCTGTGTCAAGGTACCATGGTACCGCAGTAACAGCCATGTAACCTTACAACTGTGCATTGCCATGTTTGGCAATCACACACATATTGTGGGACACACGCATGAGAGGGCCACACACTAGCTGTGACATACACATGCAGAGAAACACACACACACACATGCATTCCATGGTACTACCAATTACTCACAACAGTTCCCCTCTTCCCCACACAGGTGCTAATGAGGGACATGTGTGCCTACAGGGTTACAAATTCTCTGATGAAGAACTGAAGGCCCTGGTGACTGCATACAAGGACAGGCTGGCCCAGATGCAGAGATACAAGAACACTGACTCCACTGTCCACATAATGTGGGCAGAGATTGCTGCAGAGGTCAATGCAGTGGGTGGACATGGAGGGAGTGTGGATGCCTGCAGGAAGTGGTGGCACAATCTGCAAAGGCATGCCAAGAGGAAGAGGTGTGGTGGCTGAGGTCATTGATGGGAACTGGCAGTGGTCCCATGTGGGCCGAGTTGAGGAGGATGGACCCAATAAAGAATGTTGTTATATCCACACTCATGCCAGTGACCTTGGAGGGTGTGGATGGTGGCAGATGTGAGACACCAATGGATCTGCACACAGCATGTGATGTCAGGCCATACAGTTAGTTTTGCACCTGGTGACAACTGGGTGTCCTGTAGAGTCCACAACTGTAGCAGAACATGTCTGGTGCTTACTGCACACAACCTTGTGCATTTGAATGTCCCGGTGGTTCCGTGCATGTTGTGGCCCATTTCTGCAGTGTGTGGGTATGCATGCAGCATGTGCCCATTGTTGCAGGCCATGATGTCCACACAAGCGGGCTGTGCCATGTGGCATGCATGCTGCTTGTGGTTGGGCCTATGCACCAAGCTGTGCTATGTTACACCACATGGGGCACTGTCTACGGTACAGGTCCAACAGGAATAGTGTGGCAGCCAACACGTGTGTATGTGGGTGTGTGCACCACACAGTGAGAACAGGGGTTCACATGCACCCTGGGCTGCAAGGTGTGGGTGTGGTTCTCTATGCACCTTGCCTGTGGCAGTGTGTGGGCATGGTGTACTGGGTTGTGGCAAGCACTGTGTGATATTGGAAGCATCCTGGTGTTGTGCATGTGGTGGCAGTGGTGTGGAAACACTGTGCCATGTACAGTGAACTCTGTTTCTCTTGCTCCACAGCTCAGACCATTGGGCCAGCAGCAGTGGGCCATATAGTAGAGGGAGGTGATGACATCTAGTCAAGACTAGGCCTGTTCAAGTTCAGGCCTGCAGGGTCATAGTGGATGGGATACTATAGCAATGAGTCACACCTCCAGGGGGTCTGTTGCAGCCATGGCCTATGAAGAGGAGGATGACATTGAAGATGATGATGAGACCTATGTACCAGGGATGGATTAACTTGTGGACATTGAATCTGGGGTTGGGGGCTCACCAATGGGATTCTCCATTGGACCTGAGTACCTCTCCATGGCTGCCAGCAGTGGTCAGAGTGCTGCCACACATACATCACCTACTAGGCAGGCAAAGCCCTGGGTCCTGCCAGGGGCACCAGTACTGTTTGGGACTGGTACAGCTGTGACTGCATTGACTAGCAGCAATACAACAACTGTCACCACCACCAACAGCACTGCCAATGACACCAGGGATGGTCAGTGTGCAGTCTGCGGTTGAACAGTACCCCGACACAACAACAACACACGGTGAGCCAGGTTGCCATGCCCTTGCCTCTACAGGGGTGTCATGGAAGGCTGGAGGCCACTGTAGACCAGCAGGCAGCTGACCCTGCTGTACAACAAACACAGCAGACACACATACCCCAGCCCCCACCCCATCCAGGGTGTTAAACCACAGGAAGGGCAGGACAACATGAGTACCGGAGAGCTCCTCCATAGCACTGTGGACTCACAGTCCGCTGCACAGCTACATGCATTCCATAGGGACGTGTGGCAAGAACTGTCCCTGTTTCATGAGGTAGTTTCCACTGCCCTTCTGCAGGCCGAGCAGTGGGTGAGGAACCATGTTGAACAGTACCTCATTGCTCTTAACCGTGGTTTTAGTACACTCATTGAGGCTGTAAGGGAGCTCACCACCACAGTTTTGGTGGCAATGCTGGGTGCATAGCTACACACAGGTAGTGCAGGCCAGCGCCACACCAGTGTTGGTCTGCAGCATGCCTCCACAGCACGTGGTAGTTGGTTGGGGTCATCCAGCACTTCCGCCACTATGGCACGTGCAAGGAGGCTTGGCCATTGTTGGTCACTGGCATCGGCAAGCCCACACCATGGATGTAACTGAAATAGAGCCACATCCACCCCGGTGTCATCACCTGTTGCATCGTCTACCCACAGTACACCCTCCTACAGTGTTCACCATGGCGACTTTGTCAGGGCCATGGAGAAAGATGGCACTGAGGGCTTGACACCACAGCTCACAGACACACACATAACAGTCACACATCACCCACATGCACCTCTGTTACAACACACACATATACCTCCCCCATCATCATTGCACTTAAGTTTGCATTTGTGTTCACTGTTCATCACCAATAGCACATTCCTGTGTGTTGCACATGTTGACATATTTCCACTAAAGGTCATTGTTTGCATGTTTTTTGTCTTATTTGTTGTCGCTCAACTGGCCATCCATGCTAGTGTCTCCAGGATTTGTGTTCTGTGCTCCTGTGACCTCCTGGCCATGCAAGGGTCCAGCCTCTTGAGTTGCTGTACCGTTCCCTGGACCTCTGACTCTGTGTCACTGTCTGGATGTTCCTTGGGTTCAAGCACATGTATACCATGGATCAGAGTCATGTTGTGCAACATGCAAGGAATATGCAACAAACCTTCTGAAGGTGATATTGTAGGGCACCACCATACTGGTCTAGGCAGCAGAAACGCATCTTGAGCATGCCAAAGACCCTCTTGATGACATTCCTTGTGGCAGCATGTGCCTTACTGTACCACTCCTCAGCCACTGTTGCTGGCCAGAGGACTGATATTAGGAGCCAGGGTCTCAGGGGATAGGCACTGTCCCTGTGAATACATTACATTGTGTTAGCAACTACCTACTGGTACTCAGACACCATGACTGCCTGCTGCACTACTGTGCTGGCTGTCTATCACACTTCCCACAACCTGTGTGTGCATTTTCATAGCACTGTCCCACCATTGTGGTAGGCTGTGTCATGCCTGTGGATGAACTCATTGGCAAGGTTCCCACTGAGTGAGCGGCCAGCCTCAAATGCCTGGTACAGCCTGGACTAGTGCCAGATAAATGCATCATGGGCACTGCTGGGGTACTGTGCAAAGACATTGATAATGCACCCTGTTGCATCACACACCACCTGGCAATTGATGAAGTGGTTGCCCTTCTTGTTCAGGTACACATCTCCAGCATCACCAGGCAGTGTGTGGATTGCAATATGGGTGCATTCAATGGCACCAAGTACAGCTGGTAGGTGCACAACCCCAAATAACTGCTGCTTGGTTTCTCTGTGCTCTTCCATCATGTTGGGAAATATGATGAATTCACCAGCATGTGGCAGTAAAGCATCCAGGAACTGGGTCAGGAGGCATGAGGTGGCCGACTGTGAAACACCAATGATATCACTCACCATTGTCTGGAAGGATCCAGTGGAGAGGAAACACATTGCAGCCATCATCTTTTCCTCCATGGTCATTGAATGGCTGCATCTGGTGTTACTCTGCAGCTGATCATGGAGAAGCTCACAGAGATGCCTCAACAGGACCTAGTCCATCTTGCATCGGCCCACAAGGTGGTCATCTGGGAGTATCTCAAAATACACTCTGTGCTGGTACAGCCTGTCTGCAGTGCATCTTCTCCTTGGCCTGCAGTGTGGGCCAGGGTGGGTATGCTCCCTCTTTTCTTCCTCTAGCACTTCAGTCATCAGTATGACCAGCACAGCATTGTTTGCTACAGCCATCTTCTTCCTGGTGTGTGTCCATGCACCCTCTGTGATTTGCCCTGAGTTAAAACCTGCCTTTTATAGGCAGTAACTTGTGCCACACTATGGGTGGTGCTACGTGGCCTTGCGTGATGATATTCCTTTGAATATAGCTTAGCACTAGTATACATGTCCCTGCCTCTCGGTTTGCACCTTGCATACATTATCTTTTAGCACTGGTGCTATGGCCATGTGCCTGCACTATTTCACACTTTGAATATTGCGGCATGGTGCAAATGTGGCACAGTCATGGCGCACATGTTTTGCATCCGGCGCAAAGCTCTGAATATCTGGCCCCTGGTGTTTTGCTTTAAAGTATTCTTATTTAACCAAATTTGTGCTTGAAATAAATTCCTAAGCTCCTTATTCTTTTTTAGGTGTTTATATAAACCAGATTATTTATATAATTCCACAAATATATTTCGGTCCCATAGTTTATTCATTAAAATATGGTAAACTAAGTCTGAGCATTCTCTTTCCAAACAATCTGTCTAAAGAGGGCAACAATGTGACTTACACACACACACACACACACACACACACACACACACACACACACACACTAGTAAATTGCTGAATATAATATACATTTGCTAAATTCACATAATTACTTTCATTTAAAAACTGAAAATTTATTTCAAAAGCCTTCTGAAATTTGGTTGATTTTGGATACAAAATATATGAGAGGCAGATTTAACAGCTTCATTCTACAAGATACAGGTGCAAAGCAAAAGTAATTGAACAAGATTATACTGGTGGTGCTATTTTACTGAACAAGGGAAATTTGGCCAGGGCAAGGGGGAAATTCCACAACTCTTTTCAAGATGTGCCATGGGATCTTCATTGTCCACCTAAGCAATTACCAGACCAGGTAGACAGGATGCTGAAGCCGTCCTGGTGGTGTAGAGGGCTGAGGCACTGGTTGCTTTACCTCTCACCACACCAGCGACCCATGTTCAGGAACAAGTATTAGCCATCGGAGGTCAGCATGGGGGGGAGCGATACAGTACTGAGCTGCTGAAAGGCAGATCTCCACTCCGAGGAGGGTTCTGTGCTCCCTTGGCTCTTGACTGCCTCATGGTGGAAGCCAGGGGGCAGTGTAAGCTGTGGAAGCCTGGGCGCTAGGCCAAGGGGGTGGGAGGTAGGGGCTATCACCGGAGCAAGAGGACACATGCACATTTCCACGCACATGCACCTCTCTTTCTGGGGCCCTGGGTAACTGGGGAGAAAATGTTGAAACATCATGGCTCATGGCAGGATGAACCCTTCAGGCCAGCTTCAGTAGCACTGGTGGGACGTGCAAAGCATATCAAGATCACAAATAGCCCCAGAGTCTGGTAGGGTTGGCAAATGAGCAGCTGCACCCCCTCCAAAGGAGAAATAAATGCCTATATTAAAAAAGAATAATAAACAAAAGAAAGGACCTCAGTTTGACATCTCTGCTGGAGGATGGTACACCAAATAGTACAGCACTTGGATGCCAACATTTATGATAGGAGCTCAATCCCAGTGTGGGAATAGAACCCATGACCTTCTGGTCCACAGGCATATGTTCAATCAGCTAAGCTATGCTGATTAGTGATACACTGATTAAGATGTGTGTTTACTAATTAATCCTTTAAAATCTTGTTCTTAATTGACAGCCAGTTACAATTAAAATAGCCTACCACAATTTGCTTGTAGTTAGAATTCAAAGAGTTTAGGGTATTCAAGAAGCAATCAAAGTCTTTTAAAACATTGTGAGGAGCAATATAAACCCCAGTGCAATTGAAGTTCTTTTTTTCCAGTATCCTCAAGCTTCAGACTTAGAGGAAGAAATTCACAGGTTGAATTGACCTTTTTATGTTGGCTTGCGCATGCGCAGCCAACATATTGCGGTAGTAGCAGATTTGGAGGCGCGGTCACTGTTGGGCGAATGCAGTGCACACATCAGTAGGTGTGTCCCTCATTCCCCAATAATCCTGCATGCTGGCACCACACCATGCATACATAATTTGGTGAGCACATCTTAGTAAAGGTCTGCTAAAATGCTAGCAAAGCTCGTCATACGCGGCGGACCTCTTGACGTGCTTTTCCTGGTGACAAAAAAAAAATTTACATGGCGGCACACTGCCTGCCATAATGCTGACTTCAGGGGTGCCCAATCCCCTGTCGGCATGCCCCGCCCCAATGTGAGCAAAGGATGGGGAGTCCACCTCATCGGCATAATGCACCCCCCATTTGTTATAGTGCCGAGGGCGTGCACATCCCCGGCTCTTGCCCCCACTTTTGTTGTGTGTTGATGGGGTGCCTAGTCTCCTGTTGGCTACAGCACTCCCCCAAAACACTTAGGTGGCACCCTGGGAGCATACCCCAGTGTGCCAAATCCCCTGAAAAATAAAAACAGTCCTGCAATGTTTTTTTTTCTTTTAACCCTGTGAAAAAAGAAAATGGTTCCTCACTGACTCACTGTCCCCCTTCCACAATCCACCCCCACCCTTTGTGCACCCTGCCTCCCCACACCCTCCTCACCCCATAGTTACCTCTGGAGTCTGGCGCGATGATCTTCAGTGGACCGGGAACATGTCTGCACTCTTCAAAGCCAACAGCGAACTGAAGAAATGCCGGAAAACTATATAATGGCATAAAGAGGGTTTTTCCAACTTTGGTGCATATCTCGGGCATGTTTTGGAATTTTTGCACAGCAATTTCAACATGGGGTTATTGGGACCCCTCCTCATGAATTCAATCACTGTCATGGCATTATTTGGTCCCGAAAGGTGATTTTTCAGACCTTTCAGGACCGAGTAATGAAACAACAGTGCCACTGTTCATGAGGGGAGCTCTCAAAAAGTCAATGTTGCAAATTTGGTGAAAAAAAATCCCCAAAATGTCTGTTTTACGAGCGTGTATTGCTCTGTGTCCATGCACACTCATAACTTTGTGAAATTGTAATATTTTTCACTCCAGATTTTCAAAATTGCCATATTTTCACACCTCTTGATGAACAGTACAGCTGTCATTTTACATATCCTTGCCGAAATGTGTTTTCACATGTCCGGCACAGAATTGTGCAGTTGCTGTGCAAAATCAGTTTTCTGGACAGTTTGAGGAAATGACGGTGACACTGTCCATGAGCAGAGGTCCTAAAATGCCTATGTTGAAAATTTGGTGCCGAAAGTCCATAAAATGACTGTGTTACAAGCGTGTGTTGCGCAGTTTCCACGTACCCTTGTAACTTCATAAATTTGTAAAATTTCCATGCCAGATTTTCAACACTGTCATTTTTTCACACCTCCTTATGAACAGTACAGCTGTCATTTTTTCACATCCTGCCCAAAATGTGTTTCCACACCTGTGGCACACAATGGCATGTTCACTGTGGGAAATCAACTTTTGGGACAGATTAACAAAATCACAGCACCACTGTTCATGAGGAGAGGTCCCAAAATGCCTTTGTTAAAAATGTGGCTAACAAACTCCCAAAAATAATTGGGTTACAGATGTGTGTTGTGCATCAATGCTCATGACTTCACCGATTTTTCATATTTTCACTCCAGATTTCCAATGTTGCCATTTTTTTATGCCTCCTCATGAACAATACAGTTGCCATTTTCCACATCCTGCCCAAAATGTGTTTTCATCCCTGTGCAAATCCACCTTTCAGCTAACAAACTGATTGTGCCACTTTTCATGAGGTGGGCTCACAAAAGGCCCATGTTCAAAATTTGGAGTGAAAATACCAACACACGCCTATGGTGTTAGGGTTTCCAACTGTAGCACCCCACCCTACAGAGACTGACAGGTGTCAGGGGTGTGACTTGGGATTATCGGCTGTAATGCTCATTCCATTCCACCCCCACCCCCAACCTGCAGCCAGTGACAGGCATCGTGGTGTGCCTTGCACTGTTCAGCCACAAAGGTCACCTCATTCTCTTATACTGCACCCACCTCAGCATATTTCCTTATGGAATGGGGTAAGTAAAATGTCCAAAAACCCCAAAGCACATCACAGCACTTGTCAGTGTCTACAGGGTAGGGTGAGGTACAATGGCATGAGCGTTATAGCTGATGACCCAAAGGCACACCCCAATGCCTGTCTGTCTCTACAGGGTGGGGTTGGGGTTGGCATCACTTCAATACTTCACTGCCATTCCTGTTATGCATCTCTAGCTCCAGCACTACCAATGCCAATGCCAGCGAGATAACATTCTGCATGACAAATGCTTGTTTATCTCAGTCTTAGTAACTTTTAAAAAAGGATTTCACCTGGACTAAACAATCCCCCTTTTCCTAGAATTCCTATGTTCTTTAAACAGGTTATAGAAATCAGTCTTGGTTTCACTATTGATCCTTTTTGAGAGCCATAACTGTAACAGTTGCAACATCATACTGATTACTAGAAAAAAGGAAAACTTTGCACTCAGATGCCAATTCTGCATATCTGAACAAATTTATTAAAAAAAGCAAGGTACAGTAGCTTAGCCCCACCACAAGTCTCTCAACATTTCAAACAAAGCTCTTTGTTGAGAGACCTTGACAAAGAGCATTGCTTGAAACATTGAAACATTTGTGGTGGGGTTGAGCTGCTGCACATTGCTTTTTTGTTTAAGAAAATCTGTTTAGATCTGCAGCGCTGGGGTCTGAGTGAGAACTTTTCCATTTTTATGGCTGCAGTAGGCAGAGCCAGTAGAAGATTTGGAGTAATGTCATGTTTTCTGTCCATGTAACTGACTGAAGGTGTAAATAGTCTCCTCCGCCTTACCCTGCTCCAAGAAATGTTTTCCGTCCTCAAATAAATATGCTTTCATATTAGTCAGTGGTTGCTGGGTACTATTTTCTTTCTTAAATCAGTGGTACAAGAACTGGAACCAGAGTAGTGGGAGGCAGTATTAGTTTTAATGGGGGAGTAAGATCCACCCCCACCTCCACCCAAGAAGACCCTAAAGATCCCCCCACCTTTTTTTATTCATGTGGGGGGGGCATGAGGTGGATCTACCATGTTGGAACAACTGATTATTAGAGCTGTCTGGGGAAGTAATTAAAGGAAAACTCCATATTAAAATCAGAAAAAGATATGTTTTATCCTTTTTTATGACTGTGGGCAGATCCTACAGGAGTATTGCATGTACAAAAGGAGTGATGTCATGTTTTCTGTCCATGGAACTGACTGAAGGTGTAAATAGTCTCCTCTGCAGTATCCTCCTCCAAGCAATGTTTTCTGCCCTCAAATAAAAATTCTTTCATGTTAGTCAATGGTTGCAGGGTACTATTTTCTTTCTTAAATGGGTGGTACAAGAACTGGAACCTGAGTAGTGGGAGGCAGCATTGTTTTGGGGGGAAGTAAGGCCCAACCCACCTCCACCCAAGAAGCTTCAAAAGGTCCATCCCATATTTTTCTTTATTCATGTGGTAGGGGCATGAGGTGGATCTATCATCCTGCAAGATGGCTGACATGTTTGGGATGTGGACCAAGAAACAGAAGTCTTTGAAGCCTGCATTTTGTTAAGGACTAGAACAGAAGATACTTAAAATGCCTTCAAACTTAACTTAAAAACCCTTGGAATAAATGATTATCAGAGTCACCTGGTGTCTCAAAAAGAAAGACTAAGAAGTGAGTAAAAACTAAGGAAAATAGACAGCTTTCAGGTATTTCTTAAACATTTATATACTAAAAACAAAGTTAAGCTTTTGGGATTAACAATATTTGTATACCATATTCTATCTATCTATCTATCTATCTATCTATCTATCTATATATATATATATATATATATATATATATATATATTATGGTAGCATGGTAGTGTTACCATAGTTAGGGTTGAGGAGCCATTTCTATGTTAAACCCCAAAACTTTACACCTTAATAACTTTGCAACTGTTTGACAGATATGGCTGACATTTGAAATACACGATCAAGAACAATAGGCCTTGGCATCTGCCAAGTTTTGTACTAGTAGGATTACAGCTATTACTGGAGTTATTAAAGCGTGATTTCTTCTATTCGCTTTTTTCTGGAATTCTACAGTCGGTGTACAGGTCGTACAGTTTGCGTACTGATCGCCCAAAATGTTCAGAGAACATGCGGTTGGGTCCCTAATGTGCCTTTTGAAGATTTGGTGAAAAATATTAAACGGTTCAAAAGTTATTCAAAAACAATTTCCCATTATAAGTCAATGGGAAAAGTTAACAAAAGTTCAACACTTTGCGTAATGCATTTTTTTCCATAAATGGGCCTGTTACTTTCATAAATCAGCCATTTTGTTTTCAGTTGGTGATTAGAAAATGCTTGACATTTAAATTTGGGACCCTCTAGCAACCTAATTCTTTTGTATTCACCTAGTCGGACCCTGAGGATGCTAGCCATGTCTTTTTTGGGGTAAAACACCCCAGAAATATGTTTTCAGATTTCTGGAAAAACTACTGCAAAGAACTTTCTTGCTCATGAAAGTGTTGCAAATGTTTAGAAAGCTGCAGAATTGCTATATGTAATTTTCTAGTCTGTGGGAAAATGACAGCAATTCTTTGGCACTGCACTGGAAAAGAACAGTTGGGAGTTTTAGGCTGAAATTTGGAGGGAACGCAGCCGACATCTCACAAATGTGCCTTTCAGTATTGTATTGAAAAAATATTTCATGGCAGCAAAGTTATGGCACTCCAAAGTTGACGGTTTTTCCCATAGGATAACATTACGACCCCCGATGCATTACAGGAATCCTTTGGCACCCTGCTGCAAAATAATGGTTTGGTCTTTTTTCCTGAAATTTGGAGGGAAGACAGTAAACAGCTCACAGGTGTGCCTTTCCATGATTTGGTGAAAAAATATTACAGGGAGGCAAAGTTATGGCACTCTGAACTTCTCTTTTTTTCCCATAGGATAACATTATGGCATTCGCCACGCCTTTCAGGGCCCGTGTCTCGGAAACAGTGTGAGATACGGACTTTTCGTTGGAAAAGTTCTTAGCCCCCTAATGGGGGCTGAGTACAAGACTAGCCAGGACAGTCATAAATCACACGACTTTAAAAAATGTTTTCTATGTCGTACGGTTCCTGAGATATAACCTATTTAGTATTCCAAGTCCTCAATTTCTGCTCCGATACCCATTATTATGCATACATTCTTTGTACTCATGGTCTTCCTCTATTCAGCTTTTGGGGAAAACCAGCCTGTGCGCTTACATTACTGTTACCATTGCCCTTTCCACTTGCGGTTCCATGCCCATTTCACTTACCTTTGACATCTACGCCACCACGTGCATCATCCTTTTCGTTTTCATTTGCGTTTGTGTTTCTGTTATTTTTTGCCATTTGTGTCTACCGTACTGTTTCTCTTTCTGTTTCACTTTGCGTCACCATGCCCATTGACATTTCTGTTTGCAGGCACCATGTTACTATGTGACAAGACATCACGTGGCAGACTGTTCCCGTCTATGCCACCGTGTTCATTACCCTTTCTGTTCTCATTTGCACTTGCGTTACCTTGTGCGCCACTGTTAGTGCTTCTGTTTGCATTGCTGTTCCTGTTACTATGCCACAAGACATCATGTGGTGGGAGTGCGGGGCCCTTTGGGCCCTGTGCTCCCGCTGCTGCATTACGTGCCGGGAGCGCGGGGCCCTATGTGCCATATCCTTTGTGTTTTCATTTGCGCTTACATTTCTGTTATTTTCTGTCAGGTGGGTGGGGATGTCTCATAGTACATTTAGACAATTGTTTGTTATTTCTGTCACCTGCTGCTGGATGTCTGTCATTGGTTGTGTTGACTTGGTCCTCCCCATACTTGCATGTGTGTGTGTGTGTGTGTGTGTGTGTGTGTGTGTGCTGGGTGGGTGAATTTGGAGTTAGGGTTTTCAACCCTAACAGCAAATTTCCTCACTTTTGTCGCTGTTGAACAACCCTAACTAATGCATTAAATTGATTTTTTTGTTTCTAATATATATATATATATATATATATATATATGTATATATATATACACACATATATATATATATAGTTTGTCTTTTAGTAGTTTCAAAATCTTGAAAGCATTGGTGTTACTAATGCATTTAGAAATACATTTTTTAATTGTTTTTACAGATAAATCATGCATGTTCATGTGAGGGCACATTTTTTGGGGATAGGGTTCAAATTATTTTAATCATGGGCACAGTGCTTGGTAAACACAGTCTGTGATGAAGTGTATTTTTCTTTTTAAGTTTGAGAAGTGGAGTTGACTTGCAGAAATGGATAGTACAGACACCTATTAGAAGTAGAATGGGTTAAACAATTCTTGGAACTTTCTGCATAACAAGTTTCCCATGGCACCTCACATCATTTGACACTACCATCCTAAGAGCAATCAGTGTGTTACTTTACAGGACATTGCATAACAAGAGACCTAGCATGCCCTTTTTCCAAATAATCTACCAACTTCATTCTCAGGCAAGCAGTTCTGGGCTACTATTTATATTCTACTGAATCTTCTTAAAGGGAAACTGCATGTTAAACTCAGGAATACATGTATTATTACCAGTTTTGAGTTCTCACTTCAATCCAGTGTTTTGTTTCTGCCTAGGCTGTTAGAGGAGTTTTTTCTAATTTTCCTGGGTGTTTTATGAAGTCGGGGGGTTGTCATTCAAGTTTGTTTTATTGCATCTTTTCCAAGTTAGTCTTTACAGCTTACCCTTTGGTTTGATGTCTAACAGCCCCTACAGCAGGCCCGTGTCTTGTTACAGTGTCTTGCTTAGCCACAGCAGAGAAAAAAACACTGCAGCCAGGATTCTCAGTGCTGTACAATATACTATAGAAAGTTACACGTTTAAACACATACATACACACACACACACACACACACACACACACACGCACACACACACACACACCAAGCAGAACACAGTTGGATAAGGTACCAGTATTTAGGAAACTTGTCATACTTACCCAGAGTCTAGCAATGTGAATCTTGGCTGCGACTATAGATGTTTTCAACTGAATTTTGATAACCATATTTGCTTCACTTGCAAATAGGTAGGCATCTGTGTCTAATTTCTGTTTGACTTACTGTGGGATACACATAGAATCTGAAAAATTCATAACATGCTGTATTGTGATTCAATGAACTTGATAAATGGGAATTTGGGTTTCTTTTACAAATTCATTTTTCCTTATCATAGATATACTAAAACAGAAATTTCTCAACAAAATGTTTTTAAATAAAGAGTTTAACTCACAGCAGCAAAAGAAGCATGTTGGCATTAAAAGCTTAGTGGTATGGATGTTGAGGCACCAGTATTTAAGCATGACTTTGATAGAGGAATAATTGTGACTGGAGGATGATGGAGGGAGTGAGTCTTGATATTTGAAGCATAATGGTTTTCTAAAACTTCAACCTTCAATAGGTTAGACTCTGCAGCCGTCTGTACAGTACAGTATATCACTAAGCCATATGCAGTGTGGTATGGGTAAAACCCAGATCACCAGACCAGGACCAGTGCTGTAAAAGCTGCACTCGGCACAGCTTGTGCAAATATTGCTGATCCTGTGGATCAAATAAATACATGCAAATAAATAAATAAATAAATACTCGGCTTCACCTAGTGCTTCAACCCATGCCAGGAGTGCCGTTACTACATTACAAAACACACCCTGTTATGCCTTATTGCTTAAACAAGTCCTTTCTCAATGTACTATACTTTGATTCAGTTAATCTATCCAACAGCCTTCATGTGAACACTCTGGGCTTCTCTTTGACTTCAGGGCTGAGATATTCAAACTGTGCCAGGCTGTGGCACAAGCTTGGGTGCAGCTCAACTTGGCTGTGCAGGGTTGTGGACTAGGCGATATTCAATGGAGCTGCACCATGGATCAGCAGCTTTGAATATCACACCCTGGCCATCAGCAGTGTGCATGGCACAGTGGCACTGCACCAGTGCAAGTGGCCAGAGTGGAGCATGGGGATGCACTAGCACAAGTTGCATTGCGCCATGCACAGCTAGTGCAATATTCAAAACTTGACATGCAAATGGGGCCATAATGTATGCAAGGTGCAAATGGGGCCATTTGCATGTCATTATGGCCCAATTTGCATGCAGGTGTGCTGATCCCTAATGACTTGCACCTGGCGCCCTGCCAGGCAGCAGCCATCATGGACCGATGCCCCTGCAGACGGCAATGTGCTCCACAGCCCGATCACGGGCATCTGTATAAAAATGTAGAATTCCATCCAATATCCCTGGTGGTCTAGTGGTCCACTATCTGCCTGATCATGGGCATTTATAAAAAATAGGAATTAATGTCCAATATCCCTGGTGGTCCAGTGGACCGCTATCTGCCCGATCATGGGCATCTGTATAAAAATGTAGAATTCTGTCCAATATCCCTGGTGGTCTAGTGGTCTGCTATCTGCCCAATTGTGGGCATTTGTAAAAAGTAGGAATTAATGTCCAATATCCCAGGTGGTCCAGAGGACCACTATCTTTTCAATAGTGGGTAGTAGTGTATGGGGCCATGGGGCTTGGGGGGCTCACTGGACTGCCATGTTCAGCATTGACCTTTTTTTCACACCTTCTTGTGAACCATAGAGCAATCATTTTTCACATCCTGCCCAAAATGTGTTTTCGCACTTCCGGCGTGGAATAGCGCAGTCGATGTGGGAAATCAGTGTTTGGGACAAATTACAAAAAATTACAATTACACTGTTCATGAGCAGAAGTCCTAAAATGCCTATGCTGAAAATTTGGTGACGATATTCCATAACATGACTCTGTTAAGAGCGTGTGTTGCGCAGTTTGCACACACGCTCGTAAATTCACAAATTTATAATATTTTCACTCCAGATTTTCAACGTTGCCATTGTTCTGCACCTCCTTATGAACAGTACAGCTGTCATTTTTCACATCCTGACCAAAATGTGTTTTCACAGTTCCGGCGCAGAGTAGCACAGTCACTGTGGAAAGTCTGTGTTTGAGACACATTATGAAAATGACAGTGACACTGTTCATTAGCAGAGGTCCTAAAATGCCTATGTTGAAAATTTGGGTCCGAAAGTCCATAAAATTAGTGTTTTACGAGTGTGCATTATGCAGTTTGCACGCACGCTCATGATTTCATGCATTTGTAATATTTTCACTCAAGATGTTCAAAACTGGTATTTTTCCACACCTCCTTATGAACAGTACAGCAGTCATTTTACATATTCTGGCTGAAATATGTTTTTACACATCCAGCGCAGAATTGCACGGTCGCTGTGTGAAATCAGTTTTTGGGATGGTTTGAGGAAATTACAATGACACTGTTCGTGAGCAGAGGTCCTAAAATGCCTATGTTGAAAATTTGGTGCAGAAAGTCCATAAAATGACTTTGCTGCAAGCGTGCATTGCGCAGTTTCCACTCAGCCTTGTATCTTTGTAAATTAGCAATATTTTCATGCCAGATTTTCAACTCTGGTATTTGTGCGCACCTCCTTGTCAACAGTACAGCTGTGATTTTTCACAGCCTGCCCAAAATGTGTTTCCACAATTGTGGTCCACAATGGCATGCTCGCTGTGGGAAATCATCTGTTGGGACACATTAACAAAATCACAGTGCCGCTTTTCATGAAGGGAGGTCCCAAAATACCTATGTTGAAAATGTGCCTAAAAAACTCCCACACATAATTGGGTTGAGGACGTCTTTTGCACAGTTTGAATGCATGTTCATTGCTTTGCCAATATTTCATATTGCCACTCCAGATTTTCAACGTTGCCATTTTTTACGCCTCCTCATGAACAATACAGTTGTCATTCTATACATCCTGCCCAAAACTGTGTTTTCATCCCTCTGGCACAGCCGCTGTGCAAAACCACATTTCAGCTAACAAAGTGATTGTGCTGCTTTTCATGAGGTGGCCTGACAAGCAGCCCATGTTGAAAATGTGGAGTGAAACTACCACTACACGCCTATGGTGTTAGGGTTTCCAACTGTAGCACCCCACCCAGTATGGATTGACAGGCGTCAGGGCTGTGACTTCGGATCATCGAATGTAATGCTCATGCCATTGCAGCCCCCACACCCACCCTGCAGCCACTGACAGGCACCGTGGTGTGTCTTGCACTGTTCGGCCACAAACATCACCCCATGCTCCTATACTTAGAAACATAGAAACATAGAAGTTGACAGCAGATAAGGACCGCAAGGCCCATCCAGTCTGCCCATTTCTTTTTCTACCTTATAAATGTGCCATCTGCCTTTGTTCTATTAGTGGCCTATCTATTCATACTCATCTGTATTGCTCCCGTATGCCTATCCCATGCCTGTTTGAAGCCCTGCACTGTATTCATAGCCACCACTTCCTGAGGTAGGCCGTTCCATGCATCCACCACCCTTTCTGTGAAAAAGAATTTCCTCACATTCCCCCTTAATCGGCCTCAATCTAGTCTCATGCTGTGTCCTCTTGTCCTGCTATGTTTCTTATATTTTAACTTCTTAGACTCTTCCACCTTGTTAATGCCCTTAAGATGTTTGAATGTTTTGATCATATCACCTCACTCCCTCTTTTGCTCAAGGGTATACATATTGAGCTCTGTTAATCTTTCCTCATATGTCTTCTGATGCAGTCCCTGGACCATTTTGGTTGCCCTTCTGTGGATTGCCTCAATTTGGTTAATGTCCTTGTGAAGGTGTGGCCTCCAGTACTGCAGACAGTACTCCAGATGGGGCCTAACCAGTGTATTGTAAAGAGGGATTATTACCTCTCTCTTATGACTTGTGATACCCCTATTAATACACCCTAACATCCCCCTAGCCTTACCTACTGCTTTAGAGGTCTGCATGGATGATTTCAGGTCATCAGTGACGATGATGCTCAAGTCTCTTTCTTCCTTTGTGACTGCCAGCAACTCCCCTCCCAGTCTATAGGTGGCTTCAGGGTTTCTTTTCTCTATGTGCATGATCTTGCACTTCTTTGCATTAAATCCCAGTTGCCACTCTTCTGACCATTTTGCTAGTTTATCCAGATCTCTTCTCATTCTGCCCACCCCATCTGGATCATCTACTCTGTTGCACATCTTGGTGTCATCTGCAAACAGACAAGCCTTACCCTCTAGTCCATCTGCAATGTCACTAGGGAAGATATTGAAGAGGACTGGCCCCAGGACTGATCCTTGAGGTACCCCATTTGTGACTTGCATCTCTTCTGACTGTATACCATTGATCACCACTCTCTGTTTTCTGCCCATCAACCAGTTTGCCACCCAGTTGACCAAATTCTGACCTATCCCGAGCCTGCCCAGCTTATTTATCAGTCTTCTATGTGGAACAGTGTTGAAAGCTTTGCTGAAGTCAAGGTAGGTGACATCAACTGCTCCCCATTGGTCCACCACTCTGGTTACCCAGTCAAAGAAATCTATGAGATTAGTTTGACAGGACCTTCCTTTGTAAACCCACACTGTCTTGTATCCTGTGCCCCTATGGATTCCAGGTGTTGCACTATCCTTTCCTTAAGGAGTGCCTCCATAATCTTGCCCACTACTGAGGTAGGACTGACTGGTCTGTAGTTCCCTGCTTCCCCCTGCTACCACTCTTGTGGAGTGGGATCACATGAGCCCTTCTCCAGTCTTCTGGGACCTATTCTGTGCTCAGAGACTCACTAAACATTTCTGCTAATGGCTCTGCAAGTTCCACGCTTAACTCCTTAAGTACCCTGGGATGTATGCCATTAGATCCCATTGCCTTGTCCACCCTGAGCTTAGTGAGCTCTTGTAGGACCCTTTCTTTTGTGAAGGGAGTAGTGCTCACCTCCCTCCCTCCATGTCCATGGTGCTGAGCTGTGGGCCCTGCCCTACCTTATCTTCAGTAAATACTGAGCAAAAGTATCTATTTAGGATAGATGCTTTTACAAGGTCCTCCTCCTCCTCACATGCCCCCATTTCTCCTTTGAGCTTAGCAATACCCCCTCTGGACTTTCTCCTTTCACTAATGTATCTATAGAAAGTTTTGTCACCTTCTTTTACTGTTTGTGCTAGTGTTTCTTCAGTTTGGGACTTTGCCTGCCTTACTGCCTTCCCTGCTTCCCTTAGGGCAGTTTGGTATGCCTCACTACCTTCAACCCACTGTGTTCCCTTATATTTCCTGAAGGCCAGCCTTTTGGCTCTGACCTTTTCAGCTACTGTATTTGAGAACCAAAGTGGCTTCCTTCTTCTTTTGCACTTCCTTTTCTAACACAATGGGATGTTGCTTCAAGTACTGCATCCTTAATGCTTTCCCACTTTGCCTTGTACCCGCTCCCCTGTGTTTCTTTTTGCCAGTGCTAGCTTAACTCTGTTGGCCATCTTATCAAAGTCGGCTCCTCTGAAGTCCTATATTTTTGCCTTGGAATGGGATGATTTAGATGTAGTGGCCAAATTAAACCATACCATGTGATGGTCACTGGCCCCCAGGTGACCTTCTACCTGGAGGTATGTGATCCCATCCCTGTTAGTCAGTACTAGATCTAGGATAGCCCTGTCTCTTGTGGGTTGTTGTACCTGTTGTTTGAGGCCCTTCCCCTGCAGGGAATCCACCATGTGTTTAGTTCTGGCAGATGTTCCTGCTGGTATTGATCAATCTGTATCGGGCCTGTTGAAGTCTCCCATTATCAGAACCTCCTCTTTAGCTGTCATGTTTTGTATATCTTCTAACAGTAATGTGTCTATGTCCTCCCCCTCATCTGGGGGCTTGTAGACAACCCCAGTTCTTATGGCTGTCCCATTTCCTGTTTCCAGGGTGACCCACAGTTCTTCTGGCTCCTTATGTGTATTCTGAATTTCTGTAGCTTTGATATTTTCATTAACACACAGGGCAACTCCACCCCCCCCCTTTTTGCACCTCGGTCTCTTCTGAACAGTACATAGCCAGGTACTGAAGTCTCCCAAGTGTGGTTACTGGTAAACCATGTATCACTAATTGCTGCTATGTCCAGTTTAACCTCTGACATTATTGCCTGCAGGTCTGGGATCTTATTTCCCAGGCTGTGAGCATTTGTGTACATGATTTTCCATTGGCCAGATTTTGGTGTGTTAGTTGTTGGGTGAGGTTTGACATTTCTTTTGTGCATCATATGGGGAGATGGACCTTTTTTCTTTCCTGGTGATGCAAATGAACTGCAAACATGCAGAATCCCTGTTTGACCACTAGCTGAGGGGGGAGGGGTGTTGTTCCCATTCGACATATAGGATGCTGCACCCCTCTCCCCATTTGCTAGTTTAAATATTCTGCAAAGATGTCAAACTTCTGCCCCAATGCACTGACTCCCTCCTTAGTCAGATGCAGTTCATCAAATTTAAAGAACTTTCACTCCCAGAACTGTTGCCAGTTCCCTACAAATCTGTGTCTTTTTTTCTGGCACCTACACCTACGTCAGTATATTTCCTTATGGAATGGGGTAAGTATAATGCCCAAAGACCCCAAAGCACACCACGGCATGTGTCAGTGTCTACAGCGTAGGGTGAGGTACAATGGCATGAGCATTATAGCTGACAACCCAAAGGCACACCCCAATGCCTATCGCTCTCTACAGGATGAGGGTGGGGTTAGTGTCACTTCAATACTTCTCTGCCATCCCTCTTATGAGTCTCTAGCTCTGCAACTGCCAATGCCAGCGTGACAATATTCGGGATTGACAAATGCTTGTTTTTCTTTGTTTTAACCTCTTCCCAGTGTGTTTTTTTCCTCTGGCTGTGAGAGTTTTTTTTTTTTCAAACTTTCCATGGCTGTTTTATTGCCTCTGGAGTTTGCCATTCTGGTTTCTTTTATGGCCTCTTGTCCCAGACAGTCTTGCCATAGTGCTCTTTGATATGATATCTAATCACCCCATAGGAGACCAGTGTCTTGTTACAGGGCCTGTCACACCTCAGCCACAGAGTGAATACTGTTTACAGAGGAGACACACTGCTAGATTTTGGGTGAGTTTCATTAATAATTTTTTTAGATACAGTATTGGTACCTTGTCCAGTTGTGTCCTGGTGTGTGTGTGTGTATGTATGTTTCAATCATGTACCTTGTTACAGTGTTTGGGTCTGTACTCATCTGGCTATTCCTCTCAATTCCTTTCAGTTTTTGCACCAGTTCTAAGTAGCAAACACTCACATTATAGGTTGTGAGAGTATACCATAAAATGAAATATGCAGAATTGGAATGTTTTATATAAACTAGCATGGAAACATAATAGAGCTCATCTGTTTGTAATACAAGTTAGTGTTTGCCTCTTAACAACGCTACTGGACCCCCTTGCATAATACCTGAGAGTTAGCTAACTGGGGTTTCTGTAAGACAACATGTACTAAATAGCTCTAATTCACTATTTTTGTTTTCTGTCTGTGTCAGGTTTAGCTAGCAGGAGTGTTTCAATTTTAAAATTTTTAATTTTACCAAACTATACACAAGCATAAAAGCACAGAAACTGCCCAGATCATCAATGCTATTATTAATAAAGCCTCTAGCTGTTTTTTTAAAGAAACCCTGCTCTGTTAGATTTCAGGTATTTGCTAAATTTTAAATGTAGGTATCAGCATTATATTAGCAAGATTTTCATTTTTTTTTTTGCAAATGAAGTGTATGGTATGAAGCTGCAGCCTAGAAACTGCAAAATATTTTGAAGTCAGTTTTTTTCCTCTTGTGGTATGGCATGAAAGCAATAGGATGACAGTGACTATTTCAGCTACACATTTGATTCCATGTTACAATGGTTTACTGCACTACACATTTAGTGTATCACACTTTTTCAAATGGTAAAACAAATATTGTCCAAACTAAATAACTCACACATACATATTTTTATACTTCATTAAAAAGATAATTCACATTTGTAACAAAAAACATGCATACTAAAATAACACAAATGTAGTTTCACATGTTTACTATGAGGGAAGCAAGAAGATGAATGGCATGGTTAACAAATACATTGATTGACACCCGTGAATGAGTGGGGAGGGGGAGATTTTTCTAACATTCCTGGTGGTTTTATACTCCCTGGAACCTGTTATTCAGGTTTTTTTTATTGCATCTTGTCCCAGGAAATCTTCCCAGAGTGCAGTTTGCTCTATTGTTTAACAGTTCTGGTGGAGGCCAGTGTCTTGTTACAGTGTAATTTGTTTCAAATTAACCACAGATATCATGGCAGCCAAAGGAGACACACCTTGAGTCTTAGGGTATGTACAGCATAATTAAGAAGTTTTCATATGCATAATCTTTCTATTCATGTTATTGCTAGACATACTGCAGCTAGCTTGGCTTGAGGAAGGGTGAATATGGTCAGAACCCCTTAGCAATTGTGATGCATATGCAGAAAATAAGTTCAGATGCACTAACTGCCTGCTGAAGAAGGAAGGGTTGCAGGAACCCAGGAAATTATTATGGGGGGGCTGATGGTCATCAAAATGGAAAGGGATTTTGGGGTAATCATAATGGATGACCTAAAGGTGGCTAAATAATGTACCAAAACTGTGAGGAGAGCCAGTGGAATGCTGTGCTGCATAGGGAGAGTTATTACCAGCAGAAGGAAGGAGGTGGTGATGCCACTGTGTAGATCACCGGTGGGGCCTCATTTGAAATATGGTGCCCAGTTCTGGAAGCCTCATTTCTGTCATGCAAATTTAATTACAAATGGGTTAAATGGTTCTGTTTCTAGATTTCTATCCATTTCCCCTACTTCTCCCACTGGTTAGCCTTATGGCATGCAACCAGAACATATCTTGGTTACATGATGAATGCACCTACACAAGCTGCTTCTTAGTCTACAGCACTGTCTTTTTAAAATGCTGACTTCTTGTTGAAAATATGGCATACTTTTTCCATTCATGTTTTTGCTAGACATATTGTAGCTAGCTTCGCTTGAGGAATGGGGAACATGGTCAGGACCCCTTAGCAATTTAGATGCATATGCAGCAAATAAGTCCAGATGTGCTAACTTACCCTATAACTGTTAAGTGTCACAGTTTGCATTTTGTTCTTGAAATGGTTACTTTTGCATTTATAGTGTATGGTGGAATGCTGTTCCACATGGAAATCCATGCCTGGAACAGCGTTATTGTGCTGCACCTGGTACATCATGATCTTGTTGTGCTGCACCCAGTGCATCACTGGTGCAGCACAACAAGATCAAATGAGTTCACTCATGCTCGATTGAACAGCCAACTGCAATGCAGAAGTAAAAGCGCTGCTACCGATGCCTAAGTAAGCCTTATTTTTTCTTGTACACTTGTTTGGGGGATCACAGAGTGCCGATTATGGTTGCCCATACACTATAAAAGATTGTGTATGAGCAACCATACACAGACAAGGCAATTGAAAGATCTTGAGGTTTCCATGCTACGCTCTCGAGGTCTCTGGTTACCACGGAAACCTCTCAATCACAACTGCCTTGTTGTGTATGATTGCTTATACACAATCCTCTATATAGTATATGACAGCCCTCGATTGCACATGGAATTTAGAAGCTTCAAAATCCTTGTTGTAGGGCAGTGCAAAGGTCAAAGAAAGCTGTTGTACTATCGTTCTGACGTCAGATCAATAGTACAACAAATCCACAGATCATTTAAATTCTACAGTTAAAAAATGTTCCAGATTTAGTAATTGCTTATTTAAGAATACAAAAAGTAAAGAGTCATCTATATTGATCCCACTATATACCAGCATTATAAGATCTAACTTCAATTATCAGCATTTAGTTCTCCAACTCAGAGGGGAGATAGATTATCCAGAGAGAGAAAGTCCAAACAAGATTTGTTAAAAATATAACTGGTATGGGTCCCTTGACATATGAAGAAAGACTGAAGAAATTGAATCTGTATAGTATGGAATATAGGTCTATGCAAGGGGATCTTTGTTTGCTTTATAAAGTGACTAAAGATGAATACTTATTTAACACATTACATTTAACATGGAATCCTACTCCTGTCCATACTTGTTCACATAATTTGAAACTAATTACATCCACTAATAGAACTATGAAGAGAAATCAATTCTATACTCAGAGAATAGTTCCAATTTGGAACTCACTCCCATATGAGGTAGTATACTGTGATAACTTGGCTCAATTTAAAAATAAACTTGATGTACATATGAATGATTTAAAATGTGTATCCCACCTAGCTTAGGTGGCATGATCCTAATGGGCTTGTCCCTTGATCATGTAATTCACCTATGAACCTATAACTTCTTAGTTCTATTTTAAGCAGCGCAAGCTGTCGCTGACTCTCATCACATCCCCAACAATTTCTTTTCAAAAGGCAGCACATGAACAAACCTACCCTCATAATCAAACAAGCAGCAAAGGCAAACTTGCAATTCAATTCAGAATGGCAGCAGTTTTTTGTTCTCTGTGTTTCCTTTTCAGAAATAACGGCAAGAACTACTGGAAACACAAAAACATCCTGTATCCTTCGTACTTATTTCACGAGTCTCAACATTTGTTTACTTGTGCTGAGACAAATAAATACGTGCAGTCTTCTTTTAATCCTGGTTTGTTATGGAAATTTGTGGACTGTAGTGTGTTGCAGCATGGCGTTCTCTGAACAAAAATCATCTCAATTGCCTTGTTAGTAAAATTAGTGGACTGTACCAGAGTGTACTGAGTGTTGCCTAATATGTACCAACTCGTTTTCTGTTCTGTTCAGTTTTTATTTTCTTTTGTTTTTATCACAATCTAGGGCTGTCATATACTATAAAAAACAGTATATGGACAACCATACAGAACTCGGCTGTTTTCATCTGGGTTTGTAGATGATCTGAGACCTCTCGAGCTACGCCTCGAGGTCTCTAAGATGTCATCACAAACCCCGACGGGAACAAGCCTTGTTGTGTATGGTTGTCCATACACTATTCTATATGTTTATTTTAAAATATTTAATATTCTGACCATATGGTTATGTCATGAACCATAATTGATCTCCAGCCTTAACCCCCCCGTGCTCCAACTTGCATAGAAGATAGTGCTTGCAGACAAATCTAATCATTTTGCAGCTGTGTTCTGGTGTGTGTGTGTGTGTGTGTGTGTGTGTGTGTGTGTGTGTGTGTTGTGTGCTTTTGATTCAATTGCTTGTGTCTTGCATGGAAAACAGTGTGTGTAGACAATCTAATCATTTCACAGCTGTGTTCTGCTCTGTGCGTGTGTGTGTGTGTGTTCCTCTGAGGCTGTTCTTGCAACCTAGGAAAGGTACTTCCCCATACACAGCAGCAGTACATTGCATAGCAGATATAAAATGTCAATAAGCAGGTCATGCAACAGATGTGCTGAACAGTTACTGAAACAAGAACTGTACAGCTGTCATTTTTTACATCATGTTCAAAATGTGGTTTTGCACCTGTGGTGCCAAATGGCACAGTCGCTGTGCAAAATCTCCTTTCGACTAATGGACTGATAGTGTCACTGTTCATGCAGTGGGGTCACAAAAAGCCCATGCTGAAAACCTGGAGTGAAAATACCAAGAAATTCCCAGGGCAATAGGGTTTCTGACCATAACACCCTGCACTGTATAGACTAACAGGCATCAGGGGTGTCACTTGGGATTGCCAACAGTAATGCTCACGCCATTCTACCCCCATCCCTGCCCTGCAGCCAGTGACAGTTATTGAGGTGTGCCTTTAATTCTTCAGCCTCAAAGTTCACTCCATTCTCTTATCTCATTACCTCCAATAGCTCTATATGAAGTCTGAACTATCCATTGTTTACCTGACACAAAATGGCCACACAGGAGGCAATGAGTTATACTGTACCCATTTCAGCATATTTCCATATGAAATGGAGTGAGTGTAAAGTTTGAAAACCCCAAGGGTAGGGTGAGATGAAATGGTGTGAGCATTATGGGCAATAACCCAAAGGCACACCCCAATGCCTGTCCATGTCTGCAGGGTGGGGGTGGGGTTGGCATCAGTTCATTACTTCATTGCCATTCCTTGTCTGCCTGTCTGTCTCTCTCTATCTATATATCTGTGTAATTATCTTTCTATTAATTGCATGTATCGCTATTTTTACATATTTCTAAAACAAATCTGCATATCACATTTGCCTGCACTCTGAGCACATACCTATGAAACTGTGCATATTTGTATGCCACTTCTGCGTAGACCTCATACTTTTCTAATGTTCCCATTATCAGAAGCATAACTACCTTGCCCTTATCAAAAGTGACCCCCCCTGAATCACATTTTCTCTAACAGTCCATCATCATTACACCTGACTTCCTGACATCAACACATTGCTTAAATATAACTTGCATCACCCCGTGGACAAAAAACCTTTTCTCTTAAAAAAAAACTGTGTAAATAATCCCGAGGCTGAACATATGCCAGCCATTACTTTTTCATGTACTGCCACCTTCTGTACCTTCTGTACCACCATGGGGATTTGCATATGTTTCCCTTGATGCTTTGCATTATTGGGATATGTGCAATTGTGTTTTCTTTAAAATTTGGCTATCTGGCCAATATCATCTGGGATAACACATACATCAGTGGCATTTGCTCTTGGGTACTTTTGTAAACGTTCTATTACTTCCATTAAAATGTACACCTCCGTATATTTTCCTAATAATGTGTATGCCTTCCTTAGAACAGAAACTAAAACAAATCTTACTACTTACAAATCATTGTGTTGTTTCTCCATACCTCCTAAACAATTCCTCACAACTTCACTAACTTCATTGTCCCAGATTCCCCCTCTTCCTCCACAAAAGACAGACACCATTGTTTGTTATTGTGTTCAGATTGGCAATTAATTTATTTAGATTCATAATTCCATATTCCATTCCAATTCCTTTATTATCATATTTCCAACATTTTGTTTATTCCCTCCATATGTCAATCTCTGATTATTCTTCCCCAAGGGGAAAACCTGGGTGCCTTCTTCTTCTCCTTTTCCATTAGGTGAAAACCGAGACAGCTTTTTCCTTCATCTTCCTCCTCTTCTTGTGTTATTCCTTTTCCTTACGCCCTCCTCCACCCCTTCCCCTCTTGCTCCCTGCCATCCACCTTTGGCAGTCCTTAACCATATTACCACCTGCCATCCACTTTTGGCAGTCCATAACCATATCATTACCTGCCATCGACCTTTGGCAGTCCACTTTTTGTCCGACGGACATGTTTGCCTTACACCTTCATAGACCCACATACAGTCCCATCTTGACTGTCTTTCTTACTCGCTCTGCCTGACAGGGTGGGTGGAGGGATCAAAACTCCAGCAAAGTGGCTGAGGCCACCTTGTGCTGTCCCTAAGTACCTCCTATTTCCTCCCTTCCTGTTTGTCTGCCCATTGTTCTGGCCACTTAGCCCCTCCTTCCTCCCTCCCTTCTGAGCACAACCATCTTAAGTATGAGAGAAGGGGTGCACCAGGAAAACCTGGTCTGCCCTTTTAAAGGGGCAAACTCCATTGTCCCAGATTCCCCCCTCTTCCTCCACAAAAGACAGACACCATTGTTTGTTGTTGTACTCAGATTGGCAATTAATTTATTTAGATTCATAATTCCAAATTCCATTCCAATTCCTTTATTATCATATTTCCAACATTTTGTTTATTCCCTCCATATATCAATCTCTGATTATTTTTCCCCAGGTGAAAATCTGGGTGCCTTCTTCTTCTCCTTTTCTGTTAGGTAACGGTGAAAACCGAGACAGCTTTTTCCTTCATCTTCCTTCTCTTCTTGTGTTATTCCATTTTCCTTCCCCTCCTCCCCCCTTTTCCCCACTAGCCAGTCTCCAGCTTGCATTGGATGGCTGGCTTCCCCCTTTATCTAGGGTAGCCTTCACCCTTACTTCAGGGGAGCTCCTTTTCCATCAGTATCCGTTATTATTTACCCTTTTTTTATTTCCCACTGTTTGTCTGTCTCCTCCATTCTTCTATAAATCCCATAATTTCTGTATTGAACATGTCTATAGCTATATCCGACAGGTGTACCCCATCTGACCTGTAAAATTCATCTACCCATTCCTCTACCCCCCTCAGTATCACCTGTCCTCCCATCTGCCTTACCAATGTACCAACCCTCCTATTCATCTTTCTCCTGGCCCTTTCTACTGCTCTGTGGCTGTGCTCTTGCCTCCACACTCTCCTTGGTATCATATCTGACCAAGCAATGCACACTTGCAGCCGCCACTGTTGTATAGCTCTTAAGTCCTTTTTTATTTTTAAGTATGTATCCACCCACGGCCTGCCTGCCAGGTCGTTGCCTCCTAAATGTATAATAATCAGGTCTGGCCTGGGCCACCGTTCTCTGAGTTCTGTTAATGTGGGAAGCAGCTGAGCCCACCTCATCCCCGTATGCCATGCCAAAGCAACCTACACCTTCTCACATCTTGGTATAGCTGCCTTCCCCCAGCCTTCTTCTCTGCTCTCTTTCCGGCCCAATAAATGTTGGAATGGCCACAGATCCATACTTCTGTGATCCTCCCTCCACCTATGGGGTGTAAGCAAAAGTCATTACTATTCAAGCTCATAGTGTCATTCCCACATTCATCCCCCCTTTTCCATGCCCCCCTTCCTGTCTATTCCCCATTTCTTGCCTCCCTATCACTGTGATCCCAGCCAGGACCCTACAATCCCCTTCTGTCTGAATATATATCTATCTATATCTACATAGTTTCATTGTTTTTTTTTTTTGTATTTCAGTGCTCTAATGCATCTTTTATAACTTGCCAATCGCCAGTGTCCCTTTTCCAATATCTTGCTCACCGTCTTGCCTGCCACTGCCCACTGCAAGGCAGCCCCAATCTGCAGGGAATGGGAAGAATAATTAGCTGGGTCTTCTCCCACGAATTGCATGCCCTTTTTCAGTATTGCTGCGACTTGGTAGCCAGTCACCCATCTCCCATCCCAGTGTACAAATAATTTTCCTGTCCTGCTCCCCTGCTCTGCGGCGAAAACCCACAGCGCCTGTACCGGGCATATTGCGCCCTCTGGTTGACTTTTCAGCATCACTGTGCAACCTTTTCCCCCTTGATCTGTCTTGGACCTCCTAATCCTGATCTGAATCTCAGTCACCCCCCCCCAGGTTATGTCATCCCAGTCTAGCCTGCCATACTCTTCTCTCCAATGACCTACCACCTCACTCACTCTCATGGCACCTGCAAACATTATCACATAAATCGTGTGAAACAGCTGTGCCTCGTTCCATGATCTGCATATTGCTGGGAGCACCTCCTTCAGTTTTATGAGCCATTGTTCCCTTATAGGCCTCCTACTATCTGCTGGTCCCTGTTTCAACCTGCTCCATCCTTGCATCATTCTTCTGATGAGCAATGTTTTTGTCAGGTCCTTCCACCCTTTTAGACTGCAGATAAGACTAATCCCAGCCAGGTAAACTCCCATTGTGTTGTGGGCTGTGCCTTTCCTCCACTGTTCCACTGTGAACATTCCCAACTGTTCCTCTGTGAGTGGCTTACTTACCTCCATCTGGTGCTCTGCCCTGAATGTTTGAAACACTCGCCAGGCCCCATCATGGGCCCTCAGAGTCCGAGGTGCCCCTGAGCTGTGAAACAGCAATTCTGCTCCTTCCTGCCAATGTCCCAGATGTTCGTTGTTATGGGTGTTTTTAATTCTTCCACTGCTGATGCCAGCCTCCAAAAATGGTCCAGCTGCAGACGGGAAAGGCTGTCAGTCAGAGTGTTGTGTACCCCTTCTATGTGTTGTGCTCTAAATGACATGTTCAGTTGCAATGCCCTTAAAACTAAATGCCATAACACCTGCATGACTGTGTCCGATCTGGCTCCCCTGTTGTTCAACACATCTACCACTGCTCTATTGTCACACCAAAATGTTACTTTTTGATCCTGTAATTTCTCTCCCCAGACCAAAGTACACGCCCATATGGGCATGATCTCTAGCAATGTAATGTCTCTCACCTTCTCATCCTGCACCCAACTGGCCAGCCAGGGTTCTACGAACCATCTACCTCTCATGTACCCCACCATGCCCAGTCCCCCAGCCGCATCTGTGTATAGATCGAGATCTGTGTTGTATAGCCATTCCTCCTGCCAGAACAAGCATCCATTGTACTCCCTAAGGAATTCTTCCCAAATCTTAAAATCCTCCTTAACCCCTCACGTCAAGTCTACCCAGTGATGAGATCTGGTGACCCCTGCTGTAGCCCTGGCTAACCTCTTTGTGAATGTCCTCCCTGGCTGATGGCCCTTCGGCGAAGTTCAAGTACCCCAGCACCTGTTGTACCAGCTTTAGCTGTACCCGTCTTCTGCTGGTGTGTAATTTTATTAGTTCTTTCAGCTTATTGACTTTCTTATCCGGTAGTCTAAATACCTTGCTTGGGGCATCTATCTCAATCCCCAAAAATTCTATAACCCTGCTGGGCCCCTCTGCCTTCTCCGGGGTCAGTGGTACCCCCAACTCATGACACAATTCCTGGAATTTACCCAGCATCATTTGTGTCTCCCTTTTTCCTCTTCCAATGAATAGGAAATCATCCAGATAATGGATGACCATCCTATGACCTGTTTTTTCTTGAAATATCCACTGCAAACAGGTGCTGAAAGCCTCAAATGTAGCACATGCTGTGGAACAACCCATTGGCATTGCTTTGTCAGAGTAGTAACTTCCCCTGCTTTTGAAACCCAATAGATCCCAGCCTTCCTTCCTGATAGGAAGCAGTCTGAAAGCAGACTCAATGTCCGTTTTAGCCATCCAGGCCTCCTCAGTGGCCCGGATCATCCGGACCTCATCATCTAGTGTTGCATAAGTCACCCTACTGTGTTTTTCTGATGAAATCATTCACTGACCTCTTCTGGATAGGACAGGTGGTGAATCCTCTGTATTCCCCTTCCTGTTTTTGGGTACCAGGCAATGGTGATATGCCGCATGCTCTGCAATGAGGGTTTATCAATGACCCCTCTAACCTACCGCTGCTACTTCCTTCTCTATCTTCTGTCTCAGTACCTCCTCCTTCCCTTTCACTGACCCTAGGTTGCTGGCCTCCATTGCTCGCCTAGGTCCCGCAAACTGTAATGAAAAACCAGTGCTAAAACCCTTCAAAATCATATCCCGCACTCTTGTATCTGGATATTTGTCCATGTATCCTGTCCATACCTTAACTTTGATGGGGGTTCTGGCCATCTCAAACTGTTCCTTATCCCATCCCCCACCCTTCCCCCTTTTCCCCTCTATCTCTTCCTGACTGACCTCTCGCCCTTCATCGGCTCTGTCTCCCGTCACTCGTGTTCCCCCTACCCCATCCTCCCCTGTTCCATGTCTGGCCTCTAAAACCTTGACCCTCTCGAAAAAACTGTTGGCCTGTTCCTTGCCCCCCATGCCCTTGTGCCCCTTGGCCCCATGCCGTTCTACATTTGCTTGCTGGGTGGCCTCCCCCGCACCTTGAGCATGCATGCTGAAAGCGACATTAAGGCCAGGTACAAAAGGCTCCGTTATAAGTCCAGCAGTATCTCTGGGTCCCAAAACCCTTCTTGCTCCAATCCCCCTCAGGCGTGGACTGGTCTGTGATGTAATCTGTCCATAAATCTATCTGTTTGGTGTCCCATCTCACGTCCCCAAACGTTGCCATTCTCTGCCTAAAGGATTCATCATAGTATAACCACCCCATCCCACCCTTTGCCTTCCATATTATCAGGGAATAGGTAATGAGCAGGATGCCTAACTCCGGCCTTCCCTTTTGTGAACTTATAGAAACATAGAATTTGACAGCAGATAAGGACTGCTTGGCCACCCAGTCTGCCCATTTCCCTACCTAATGGACAAGCTGCAGATCCTAGCTAACCAGCAGCCTACTTCTTCCTGCCCCACCCCCTAGAATTGCCTTATGACTGTCCCATGCATGCTTGAATTCCACCACTGTTTTTGACTCCACAACCTCCTCCAGAAGGTCGTTCCATGCATCCACAACCCTCTCTGTGAAAAATACTTCCTTAAATTACCTCTGAGCTGCCCCCCATCTTCAAATTGTGCCTCCTTGTTCTTGCACACCTCTTTTTGAAGATGCTACCCTCTTGGACTTTGTTGATTCCTTGAGGTACTTGAAAGTTTCTATCATGTCCCCTCCTCCTCCTTTCCTCGAGGCTATACATATTAAGCTCCTTAGTCTCTCTTCATATGTCTTCCGATACAGCCCTGCACCATTTTGTTGCCTCCTCTGGACAGCTTCCATCCTGTCTATGTCTTTGCAGAGACTGGGTCTCCAGAACTGCATGCAGTACTCCAGATGGGGTCTGACCAGCTGTCTGTACAGAGGGATAATCACTTCCTGTTTTCTACTGGTGATGCCTCTCCCTATGCATCCCAGTATCCCCCAAGCCCTCCTTGCTGCCCTCTCACATTGCTTGCCCACCTTTAGGTCATCTGATATGACTACCCCCTGGTCCCTTTCCATTTTTGTTGTTGTTAGTATCTCACACCCCATTGTGTACTCTTCCCCTGGGTTTTTGTTTCCCAGGTGCATTACCTTGCACTCCTTAGCATTGAATCTAAGCTGCCATACATTTGACCATTCCTCTAACTTTGCCAAGTCCCGTCTCATCCTTTCCACCCCACCTTGTGCATCAACTCTGTTGCAGATCTTTGTGTCATCTGCAAAGAGACATACTTTTCCTTCCAGTCCCTCTGCAATGTTGCTTATAAAGACATTGAAGAGGACCGGTCCTAATACTGAACCCTGTGAGACCTCAGTAGTAACCCCCCTTTCTTCAGAGTGGACTCCATTTACTATTACTCTCTGTGTCCTATTCTCCAGCCAATTCTTTACCCAGGCTGTCATCTTGGGACCCACTCCCAGGCTGGCTAACTTGTATATTAATCTTTTGTGTGGGACTGTGTCAAATGCCTTGCTAAAGTCTAGGTAGGCCATGTCTACTACTTTGGTCACCCAGTCAAAGAAATCTATCAGATTCGTCTGGCATGACCTTCCCGCTGTGAATCCATGCTGCCTTGGGTCCTGTACCCCTCTGGTCTCTAGATACTCGACAATTCTTTCCTTCAGAAGTGATTCCATCATTTTCCCTACCACTGAGGTTAAACTAACTGGTCTGTAGTTTCCTGCTTCTGCCTTGCTCCCACTTTTGTGAAGGGGAATCACATCTGCCCTCCTCCAGTCCTCAGGTACCACCCCATCCTCCCATGATTTGTTAAAGAGGGTAGTCAGTGGTGTCACTAGTTCTACCCTTAGTTCTTTTAGAATTCTGGGATGAATCCCACAGGCCCCATTGCTTTGTCCACCTTCAGTTTTAAGAGTTCTTTCAGAACCCTTTCTTCTGTAAATGGGCTGGTATCAACTTCTGTATCTAGAATGTTTCTACTGTTTGTTTTAGGTACCTCCCCCTCTTCCTTTGTAAATACTGAGCAAAAATATTTGTTTAGTATCTCTGCCTTTTCACAGTCACCCTCTGCCCACCCTCCCTCCCCTTCATTAAGCCTCACAATCCCTCCCTTGGTCTTCCTTTGCTCCCTGATGTACCTATAACAGGTTTTATCCCCCTTCTTAACTGAGTTGGCTATCTTTTCCTCGGTTTGGGCCTTTGCTGTTCTGATTGCCTTCCCAGCTTCCTTTTGCTTTAACTGATACAGTTCTCTGTCCTGCTCCTTCTGTGATTCCTTGTAGTTCCTGAATGCTTTCTTTTTCTCTTGAACCTTCATTGCCACTTCCTTTGAGAACCATAGTGGTTTCTTACATCATTTCATTTTCTTTATTTGCTTCACACAAAGGCTTGTTACCTCTGTGATGGCAGTTTTTATTATTCCTCATTGTTCTTCCACCCCTCCTTCCTACCCATTTGCTAGTGCATTCCTAAGGCACTCACCCATTTTGGCAAAGTCAGCCCTCCTAAAGTCCAGTACTTTTGCCTTTGTATGACTTGACTCTAATGCTGTGTTTATTGTGAACCATACTGTTCGATGGTGGCTAGTTCCCCAGATGGCTACCACTTCTACATCTGTGATCCTCTCTTCATCTCCATTTGAGAGAACCAGGTCTAAGATTGCTCCCTCTCATGTGGGCTCCAATACTAGTTGTCTAAGGCATGCCCCCTGTAGGGCATCTAGAATGACCCCACTCTTCGAAGTGGCTGCTGCAACTGCACTCCAGTTAACATCTGGCATATTCAGATCACCCTTCAGCAATATCTCCCCTTTTTCTGCCATTCTAGGTATACTTTCTATCATTTCCTTGTCCATTTCCTCCCCCTGAGAAGGGGGGTCTGTATACAACCCCCTGTGAGGATTGTGGTTCTATTGCTGGTCTCCAAATTTACCCACAGTGCTTCTTCTCCTCCCTGTTTTCTCTTTTGTTCTGTTGCTTTAATTCCTTCCCTTATGTAAAGAGCTACTCCTCCTCCTCCTCTTTTACCCTCCCTGTCCCTCCTGTAGATAGTGTATCCTGGTATGTTTACGTCCCAGTCATGGTTTTGTGTGTACCATGTTTCTGTGACTGCCATGATATCCAGATGTTCCTCTTTCTTATCTTCCTCTTTCTTCCCTAAAAGCTCTATAGCCGCTGCCATCTCACTCTTACCTATGCCCTCAGCTTCCTCATACTAGGCGGCGGCCTCACGGATCACCAAGGTGAATATGTCCACATATTCCCCTTTCCAAATTTTTTCCTTCATGGTCAGTGGCACATGCTCGCCTATCCTCATTCCAGGGGTGCCTAACTCTCTTGTCCCTTTTCCCTCTCTCTCCATTCCCTGTTCCTTCCTTTCTGTCCCTTCCTTCTCCCTCCTGATTTCTGCTAGTGCCAATTCCATCTGCCCTATACCGCCTGCTCCTAATGCTGTTACCATTTGCCCTATATATTCTTTTATACTGTCCCCCACTGCACTGGATGTATTACCTGTGACCTTGTCCGGGCCGTCCTGCCTGGAGTCTTCCAAGGTCCCTCTTGCTTCTCCCAGTGGCTGAGGAGGGGGGTGGGCTGCTGGGTTTTGTGGAGGGAGCAAACCATTCTGGGCATTGCAACTGGGTTCAACCAGGGAGATGCCACCCTGATCTGGGTGGGGGACCGGTGACACAATGACCGTAGGCTGCAGGGGTAATGGATCCGCCATCTCGGCCAGCCATGCTACCACCAGCGGTGCCTTCCCGGTACCCCGTGGCCCTCTTACTGGCCATTTTTCCTTGCTGCCCTTCCCTGTGGCCACCTTTCTCTTTTCGCCAGGACTCCCTGGTTTCTCTCCCTCCACCAGCTGCCACATCCTGTTTGCTTTTTCCGCCAATTCCATTATAGCCTTGTAAGCCTGCTCTTTTGATGGCTTGCTCTTTTTTAGTGCCATTGTCCTCTTTCTCTTTACCCTGTGAAAACAACTATGAAAGAAAACAAGGTTAATTATATAACTGTACCATCCGGAATGCTTTTTACTTTCACCACAGCCTACCGTGATGCACACTTCACCCCCATTCCCCCATTTTGCAACCCCGATCTCTTCCAAATCTCCCTCACTTCTTTATCGTTGTGACTCACAAAAGCAAAAATGAAGCCCCCATGAGTTTCTTGTCTCCTCTTCTGTCAGTCCACACTGCGCAACCACCCCTGCCTTCAGTACAACATCTCCATTCCAATTGGCAATGCCCAATTCACTGCCATTCTTCACCGCTTTGTATCTGCTATACCAACAGCTTTGTTATCCTATAAAACTCTGCCTCTCTCAGCTCTCCACCAGGCAAAATCACTGCTGCATTCAACACTAAACCCCCCAAATAGCGATGCACAATTCACCACCCATCCTCAGCACTTCACATCTGTTCTACACAGCCTTTCTATTGTTGCACTGTTGCAACTAAACTTAAAACAATGCATATTCTTTCTCCTCTTTATTTTTTTTTTTTTTGCATTACACAGTCTTCTCACAACTTGCTGTTTTCCTTTTCTATATATCTATATATTCTTGAGCATCATACTTCATCATATCTTTAGTTGTTTGTTTTCTTACCTCTTTTATGTTGCACAAACCTTCCTTAGTTAATATGCCAATCCGACATGCTGCAGTTTCATATTGGATCAAATCAAAACTCCAGCAAAAGTGGCTGAGGCCCCCTTGTGCTGTCCCTTAAGTACCTCCCTATTTCTCTCCCCTTCCTGTTTGTCTGCCCATTGTTCTGGCCCCTTAGCCCCTCTCCTTCCTCCCCCCTCCCCTTCTGAGCACAACCATCTTAAGTATGGGGAAAGGGGTGCACCAGGACAACCTGGTTTGCCCTTTTAAAGGGGCAAACTCCATTATGCAGCCATGGTGGATGTGACCAGAATTTGTTTTTCTAGTACCTAGATTGCAGCTACCACACTGACACCCTGAACTGCCTTTTTATGACTGTGGGCAGATCCTACAGCCATCTTGCTATCTGTAGCTAGAAAATGGAGTTTCAAGGAACACATGTTTTGGACTTTTCGATGTATCCTTCCATGTCAACTGAAATTTAATATTCCCTTCTTTCTGTTAATAATGTTGGAGACATAACTCCAAGCTGTTTATCAGATGCCATTAGGAAACTGAAACAGCTTGTTAAATATTGGCTGATATTAAATGGGAGATTTTTTTACCCCTTTCAGAATGCAACAAACAACACATTTAAGTACTTAGCATTTAAACAGCTTCTTGATACAAGTTTCACTTGGGAATGTATTGTCTTTCAAGAAAGATTAATACCTCACAAATGTCACTCTTTCACAGCAGATCTATTCTTTACACTATTTTTTTAACCTCTACAGACACTATCTGATGAGTACTGAGTCAGACATATGCCAGGTCTTCAGCGAACTGCCCAGACTAAATACTGTATGTAGCAATCAGCAGACATTTTCCACTATGCTTTTTGGAACAAAAAATATATTGAGCAACAGCAAACACACACACACACACACAAACTCATGCACACACACACGCATGCACACATACACACACATATACACACACTATACTCACCATCCTCACAGCCACAACATTCAAAATAAATATTGCATTCTAATATGTTATAAAGAAACTGTTTATGCCCATGAACACAGTGAAGTTCAGTTTAGAGTAAATTTCCTTTACATATTTCTTATCCTTTATTTTGTACACACACACACACACCACACCACACCACACACCATTTGCATGGCCACAATACTGCTGGGAGGCCTGAGTTCAAGTCCCAGCTGAGGCACTTAATCGTTCTCACCTCTGTTTGTATGTTTTCCATAAAATATGCACACCACATTCCTATGTGATTGTTACAAGTAAATATTTGTGTTGCCATTGGGTTGTGCATTTGAGAAAAAGTAATGTGCTAGGGCACAACCCAGGTTCCAGTTGTCTCAGTGGCACAGCTGGTTAGCACAATCAGAATGGTATTCTGGGAGGTATGGATTCAAGTCCCAGCTGAGGCACTTATTCTTTCTCACCTCTGTTTGTATGTGTTCCATAAAATGTGCACACCACTCTCCTGTGTGATTGTTACAAGTAAACATTTTTGTTGCCATTGGGTTCTGCATTTGAGAAAGAGTAATGTGCTCGAGGACAGCCCAGGTTCCAGATGTTTCAGTGGTGCAGCTGGTTAGCATAATCAGAAGGTATTCTGAGCGGCCTGGGTTCAAGTCCCAGCTGAGGCACTTATTCTTTCTCACCTCTGTTGGTATGTGTTCCATAAAATATACACACCACACTCCTGTGTGATTGTTACAAGTAAATATTTATGTTGCCTTTGGGTTGTGCATTTGAAAAAGAGCAATGTGCTTGAGGATGGCCCAGGTTCCAGTTGTCTCAGTGGTGCATCTGGTTAGCTTAATCAAAATGGCATTCTGGGTGGCCTGGGTTCAAGTCCCAGTAGAGACACTTATTCATTCTCACCTCTGTTAGTATGTGTTCCATAAAATATGCACACCACACTTCAGTGTGATTGTTACAATAAAGAAATAGTTTGTCAGTGACCACATATAGGACAGTGGTTGTGCAGAGTTGCCCATCTGCTATTCTATATAGTGTATGGGCAGCAATGCTTATTTTGGACATTGCCCTTTGTTTCAGTGAACTGGAAGTTGGGGGGCACTTGAGGGTTGGTGGTATGCTCAAATTACTGACAGTGAGCTGCAGATGTTTCTGCAAACTCAAGTTTAAAAATCAACAACTTCCAGCTTAATTGGATATGGGAAATTATACAATGGCAAGAAAATTAAGAAAATTTTCTGGACTCTGATTGGTCAGTGTGTGCCTGAGACAGTGATGATATTATGCAATAACATCACTGTGATTTTTTTGGGATGATTATATGGATTTTTTTTTCAGAAACAAAGATATACTGCCTCACTAAAAATCTACTAAAAACATTTTTATTGTTTTGTATAACCTTGAGCCATTGTATAATTGCAATAAGACACTCCAAGGTGTGTGTTGTTGTGTAATAACATCACTCCTGGGGTGGTGGAAGCACTCAGCTTTGCCTCGTGCTTCCCACCTACCCCAGGAGTGACGTTATTACACGATAACACACACCTTGTCATGCCTTATTGCTTAATTAAGTATGTGGCAGCATCCCAAGTTGTTGTGCTGCAGTAGTGACAACACTTCTGCAGAAGAACAACATAATGATATCACTACTGCAGCAGAACCCAGCATATTCCAGGAATAGAATTCCATGCACAACAGCATTTCACCATACAGTATAGTGAAGTTCAGTTTAGAGTAGATTTCCTTTAGAAATCTGTAGTGCCAGAGTTGGGGGCACCACAGAAAAAATAAAGAACAGAAAAATGCTCAGCTATAGGTGCCTCAGTACAGTAATAAGGTGCCCAAGAAATGCCCAGGTGTCCAGTTTAAAATGCCAACAGCAAACCCTGTACAACACCTGCCAAAAGTATTGTAAATTGTTTGGAAATAATGCACAAATTAAGCCTTTATGCCATGCTGCAGCTAATGGAATGTTAGGCTGAGATGATGGAATGCTCACTGTGTGGCACATGCCATGCTTCCAGAACCAGAATACAGAGTGCCGCATTTTGAAAAATGGGTTTCTGTTAGAGAAAACTGTAGTTACTGTAGAGGCATGAGGACACAAAAAACAAGGAGGGATGAGAAGGGCTTGCCAGGAGGGCTGAAGCTGTCCACAAGGGCTTTGCTGTGTGCCTCCCTGCCTCCAGTCATTGAAGAAATGTACCTGCACAGTTGCCCAGTCTGTGGTGCTGTCCCGAGCCAACAGTAAAGAAACATCCTGTTGTGTCCCTGGGAGGGCTTGGTGCCCCATTTTGTTATTTTTAAATGTTTAATTCCAGTTTTGGTCCCTTGGTGGTTGTGGTAGTGTTATTGCATTGTTTTGCACTGTTTTGGGTCTTCTGCGGGGTCCCCAGCTGTTCTGCACCTGCCTGAAGCTCCCTTTCCCCTTCAGCAGTACCTCCCGCCTCCCGTCAGCTCCTGTTTCCTGGTGGTGTGGTGAGTTAGCAGCAGCACACTGCAATGTGCTGGCTGCCCTGAAAGAAAAAGAAAAGTGTTTTTTTTTTTTTTTTTTAAATAGCACTAGGTGCAAAGGAAAAATGGCAGAGCACCATATAGGGGATGGCCAGAGGCTTCTAATTTAAATGATTTCAGCCTGCAGGGTGTAGCGAAGCCCGCAGGGGAGGGATCAGTCACAGAAAGGCCTCAGAAGGGCATGAATATTTATTAAAGGGCACGGCTGGGCAGTGAAGAGTGACAGTTTAGCCCATGCCTCCCTAGAGAAATTTAAAGGGGCCCAGATAAGGCAGGCCCAGGCATTTAAAAGGGAAAGGCCCAGTGTATTTGCTGGGGTAGAGCTAAAGGGTGGCCCAGTACTTAAAAGGGCCCTGTTTAGGAGGGGGCTTATTCAAGAGAGGCCCAGTATTTAAAGAGGCCAGGGTTACAAATAGTCCCAGGGACCTTAAAAGGGACAGGGTTACAGGGTGGCTCAGCGATCTTAAAGGGGCATAGTTCAAGAGAGGCCCAGGTAATTAAAAGGGGCACAGTTTAAGAGAGGCCCAATATTTAGAGGGGCTAAACCAAATCAGGCCCAGTTCTTAAAAGAGCAATACAGGCCCAAATGTTTATTTAAAATGGCAAGGGAATCCCATCAATCAAGGGGCAAATTACGTCCACTGCTATTTTAAAGGCGCAAGTTAGGCCCACCAGTTCTTAAAAGGGCAAGTTAGGCCTACTGCTGTTATAAGGGGCAAGTTAGGCCCACCAGTTCTTAAAGGGGCAAGTTAAGCCAACTGCTGTTTAAAGGGGCAAGTTAGGCCCACCAGTTCTTAGAGGGGTAAGTTAGGCCCACTGCAGTTTAAGGCGGCAAGTCAGGCCCACCAGTTCTTAAAGGGGCAAGTTAGGCCCACTGCTAGCCATTTAGATTCTCCAGGTGTTATAGGGGCCCAGCAGCATTAGTGACCCCAGATGGTTAGGGAGTCTAGCTAGCCATACAGAACTGCAGTAACAGAAAGAACCCAATCTAGTCTGAGGGATCCTTGTTAGATAGGCAAACTAGTGCTAGGGTTTAACCAGAAAAGTGAATTGCCCCTTTATTTTCTGTGGTCTGAACACTAAGACTGTATATTTGACCACTGCAACAAGAACTGAGACTTTATTTGCATTGCTATTATTGCTACAAACAGTGAATGTGCCAGAAAGTATTGCTTTGTCACCAGCCTTTCAAGTTACAAGGTGTTCGAATCAGTCTTTTGAAGTTTCCCAGAATCTTTTCATCATTGGTATCCAGATCAATCTTCTCCAAGGTACTCCAGAAGTTGTCTCCAGTACATCTTCAAAGCATACAGCAGCAGATCTTCAAGGAACTGTGCTGCAGTCATTTGCAATATCCTGTTTGTTGTTTTCTGTTCTTCAAGTTTCCTCAAAGTACGGCCTGGCCTGGTACAAAGGTACCGTCTATTTTCTTGTTTTATCATTCATATCAAAGTGTTATCCAGATCTTCTGCCACAGTATTGTGCATCATCGTCCTATTTTTTATTTTATGTAGTCCTTCGCTCGTCAGTCCTTGGTGCCCCGAACCCCATTGTTGCTCACGTTTCACAGGCTTCCTTTCTTCAGAAACTTTTTCATGTCCCAGCAGTCCAGAAGTGGACTTTGGGCTGGTTGTTCAGCATCTCCTTATTCTTCATGTCTCAGCAGTCCAGAAGAGGATTTTGGGCTGGTTGGTCAGCATTTTCTTCCTTTTCAAGTCCCAGCAGTCCAGAAGAGGGTTTTGGGCCAGTTGGTCGTCAGCATTATCTTCTTCTTCTTCTTCTTCTTTGTGTCCCAGCAGTCCAGAAGAGGACTTTGGGACAGTTTTTCAGCATCTTCTTCTTCGTGTCCCAGCAGTTGAGAAGAGGACTTTGGGCTGGTTGGTCAGCATCTTCTTCTTCTTCATGTCCTGGCTGTCCAGAAGAGGACTGTGGCTGGGTTTGTTGTGCTTCAATTCTGTTGACCCTCGGGTGGGTTCTGAGCCAAGGATATCTTTGCTTTTTTCTTAAAAATCAGGCAACCCTAGAGAGGTGGGGTGTGGCTGAGAGACTTATGGCCTGCACAAAATCCTCTCGACAGTCCCTTAGTTTTTAGCCCAGTCAGCCAGGTGTTCCGCTTGTGTTTTACCCTGCAACCCCATTTCTTCCCCATGACAGAGATGGTTTAGCCATGCACAAACTGTCTTTCATGACTAATATTGAGTGTTACAGTAATACATTTTAGCGTTCCTTACAGTGGAGTACTCCAGTTAATAAGCCCTAGGTAGAGGTGCGCTTCAGGGTAGTATTGGAAAGCTTGTATAGTGATTTGCTGATTATAGAGTATAGACCACTCATAAAGTGGAGCTGTTACAGTCACTACATTTAGAGTTCTCCTTGAATAGGAGAGTAGGGATAATAAGTGTTCTCTGTGACCATGTTTCCCTTCCCTGGTTTGGTTCAAATAAAAATCCTGAGAAGTATTTGGAACCTATTGCTGACTGTTGCCTCTCTTTGTCTGGTGCCACCATCCACTCATTTGGAACCTGTGTTAGTAATTTGTGTGCAAGTTACTGGTGTCTTTGACACAGTTGCTTTATTTACCCATTTTATATTGCTGTGGAAACCCAGCACATGTTAACATCCTTCTTACCACCTTCAGGGCACCACATATTTCTTATACTATATTTTGTACCCTGGATAGCACAGGGGAGATGCTACATCTCATTGTCATAGGTATCTTCATTTACACATTGTTGCACTGTATTTACTCATGCTGTCCCAGATTAGATGCAATATCTTGTTTTAAGTAGGGTTATGATTTTCCAATTTGGATAATGTATTTATTCAGGGTAGCCTAGTTTAGAGCCTCAAAGGAGATGTGCAGCACATCCCAGGTAGTGGTGGGCGAAGTGGGCTCAACCCGGAAGCAATTTGCAGAGCAAAGGCTGATTCATGGAGTGCTCTGCAACATGAAGCAGAGTACTTTGCATTATAGTGAGGAACACAAAGTCCATTAGAAACAATGACTTCACATTACTCCACCTCCCCAGATCACTGCTCTGCCAAATTTAAGGTGAAGTGCATTGCAGGCAGTGCACTTCGCCTCACTTCACCTTGTTTTTGAGCTCCAAAGGCAAAATTTGCATTGATTCATGGGATATCAGGTCACATGGGCTCTATATTGATCTGCACAGCCTCAGTTTGGGGTAGTATGAGTAGGAAGGAGTAGGAGACAGTGTGCTCTGATAGCTGTCTGTGATAGAAACCATGTAAAAGCTGTTCACAAAGCATTTTTTCATTTTTCAGGGGGATCAAACTTTAGTTCATCGATTGTAGGAAACTCCCCTGTGCTGATATCATTGAGTGTTTTTCTTTTTGTGTGGATTTTGAATGTTAATTTACAACATTGAGTGTGTGTGGTGAAAGTGTGTTTTAGGGAGGGGTGTATCTGTGGCGTAATTAGATTTAAGTTGGAGAAATAGTGATTTCCTTGTTTTCTGGTTATATTTTTGTTATATAACTGACTGTGTTAATGTACACATAGTAATATTGTCAGTGATAGTAGACATTTTCTTGCTGTTTGTTGTGTGGATGTGGTGCAGCAGTTCATAAGTTCAGGTTGTTTACATTACAAATTTACCATATGTAACATGGCATAGTACTGAACTTTTGCATTTGCTACTCATTCCTCGTTCAGCATTGTACACAAACTGTTCTGTGTGTGAGTGTGTGTGCAGTGTTGCATGCATCAAATAATACACCTTTTATTGTGCCACAGACTAATGTAATTGCAGGCACAGCAGTGTGAACCTGCTATCCACTGCAGCTGCCTGATTTTGTACTGTGATTGTGGTATCTGTTCTTAGTTTTGCTGCTTGTAGTGCCATAAAAATCTACACTGCTGCATTCAGTTCTCCCCCTACCCCAAGTTCAAAAGGTATTTTTTACCAGATTGGATTGTTTTTGTGACCTCATCAGCACCACTGGTTACTGAAGTTGTTTTAATTCTGTGACAGTCTCAGAGTAGTCTCTTATCTGTTGCTGAAGCCACAGTTGTTTATTTGGCTTCACATCCAGCTCCCCTCCAGTCAGAGAGTGAATGTATCAAAATTTGAATTTGGTTATAATATTGTGGTTGACACCCAAAATGCCTGCAAAGAGACATGCAAGCAAAACTGTTTCTTGCCATAGCAATGTTGGCAGTAAGATGGTTTGTGAATGTGGTAGTAGTATGCAGATGCAGAAGTGCATTGCTGATGTGAGCAAAGGTATTTCTCCTGCAGTGTTTTTTACAACCCAGTCAGTAGCTTCACTCATAGTTGGAGGAGATGATGTTTTCCCAACTGGTAGTGTTAGTGTTACTTGTGTTAGTGGTGGTGGAGGTAGTATTAGTATTGTTGTGTCAAGTTCTAATTCTGACCAGTGTACCGTATCAAAAAATATTGAGTGTGAAGCAGTGCAAGTGAGTGGCAGTGTAGATGATGTCAAACTTCCCAGTAACATCCTAGTAACTGAACCTGAGGATTCTGATAATCATGTCAACGATAGCATGCAATGTGATATTCCGTCCACCATGGCATTTAACATCATGCATTTTCCATGTAGTGATTCACAGTGTGGTGAAAAAATATCAGGTGATGGTGGTGTAGATGCTGATGATGAATGTGATGATGATGATGTTGCTGTTGTTGCAACATGCAGTCCACATGCTAGCATCCAAGCAGAAGATGTCAAATCCAATGTGTGTGATGTTGATGAATATGATGATGATGTAATTGACCCCAGTTGGGAACCAGAGAAAAATAAATTCAAAGTGGCTGTTTCTGAGTCTGTTTGCAGGAATCCCCCTCCCCCGTAAAAACCTGTGATCTACCAATTTTAGCTGATGATGATGACCCAGTAATCAATATGATAGGCAGTTATGGTCGTCAGTCCCAGTCCAGGTGTGCAGTGCCTGAAACATCACGTGCCCCCCCACTTCAGTGCTTAAAATAATGGACTTAAATAAGCCACATCATGGACATGTTAAAAGCAGAGCATCACAATCCCTTGTTTGGGATTTTTTTGCTCAAGATGCAAATGATGAGTCAGTTGCAATCTGTCAGGTTTGCCATGTGCATGTGAGTCAAGGTAAAAAGAGGAGCCATCTGGGCACAGGAGGACAGCTTACGCATCTCAAGAATAGGCACTTGGCACTGTGGACCCAGCACAAGCTGGCAGCTAAAACCCCAGTGGGTCATTCACCTGCATCACTGGCAACCATAGCCAGCATGTTAGCCCCTTCCATGACTGTTGAGCCCAGTAGGAAATTAAACATCTGCAGTACTGAGGTAATAAGAGCAGAGGATTACTATAGTCATGATGAGGTGGAGTACCATAATGACTTTGAAATGTTGTCCAGTGCTGGTGAAAGTAGCAGTTTTTGTGGTGGTGGTGGTGGTGAATGCAGTATGTCTAGTGAAAGTGGTATATCAACCGTGGTTGGCAAATCTGGCAAAATAACATCATTTCTTGGTTTGTCATCATCACCTGTGCTATCGTCTTCATCAAATATCTACACTTCACCCCCTGGTAATGCCATTCATCACAGAGTACAACCATTTGTGATCAATACACCCAGTGTAAAATGTTTAAGTCAGCCCATGTTACAGAGTGTCTTTGTGCATAAGCTAAAGTACCCCCTGAATCATACAGTGTCATGTGAACTCAATGCTGTTGTAGCAGAAATGCTGGCAATTGATCTTTTGCCCTTCTCCTTTGTGGAGAATTCTGGGTTCCGGTGGTTTGCTGCACGTGCCTGTCCAAAATGGAAAGTCCAATCCAGGACATACTTTTCTACCTGTGCTCTCCCCGAGTGGTTCCGCACTGTGTCTGACTCAGTAAGACATGCCCTTCAGCATTCCTCCTCTCCATTCATCCATTTAAGTATGGATATGTGGAGAAGTGGCAAAACAGTAGGGAGTTCATATTTGTGTATAACTGCACACTGGGCACAGGTGCTGGGGGTTGTTTGCAATGTTGGTAGTGTGAATAATCAGTGCACTTAGGTGGATTGTCATGGTAGCAATCTTCCAGGAATTCAACAGCATGCAATGATTTCTGTGCACAATGTGACCTGTTCACACACTGGTGAGAACATGTTGGACATGGTGCTGACTGAAATTGACAGATGGTTAAACCCTCTGTCCTTGAGAGCTGGGTTCATAGCAAGTGACAATGTGTCAAATATGGTGAAATGCATCATGAATGGTGTTTTTTTCATGTTCCATGCATGGCCCACTGTTTAAATCTTGTGGTTCAGGAGCTTCTGCAGCACCCTGATATAAAGTAAATGCTGACCATTGCACAATGTATCTGCTCTCACTTTTCAAGATCTGGAAAGGCTCGTGACCAACTGTGGCAGTTGCAGATACAAAACAGCCTGCCTCAGCACCGCTTGAAACTGGAAGTTGTCATCCAATGGAACTCCACTTTATATGTGGCAGAGAGGTTGTATGAATAATACAAAGCCATTTCAGAATATCTTGTGATGCACACTAGCCATGACAGTTCCAGGGCCTCCATGTCTATGATGACTGAACAGTGGCACCTCATGGACTCTGTAATAACAATTTTGCGGCCTTTTGACATGCCACACAGGCATTAGTGGTGAGTCTGCCTCCATTAGCAAATCAATTCCACTGCTGCGGGTGCTGAGGCAGAGACTGGTGAATGCACAGCATAGCCTTGATATTGCCAGAGATGGTGGTAGCAGTATGTTGCTACAATACACGCTGACAGTATTCGACCAGAATTGTCACATTGTGAGCATTCAGCGTGGTGACAACTTTGCCATAGCAACAATGCTGGACCCACTATACAAACATGAAATTGCATCAGTACTGGAGAGAGGGCCTGAACACGTAAAAAATATCAGTGGACAACTGGTGCGCTTGGTTCATGTGGCACAGAAGTCACGTGCCAAGGTCAGCAAACCACAGCAGCATAATCTGGCTGAAGGTGTACCTGGAGGACCATCAAGCATATCCTGGAAGGGGAAAGGGACTGCAGTTCCAGGTGGTCTGTCACCCAAAGTGGCTGATGTCAACCCGCTTTGGGAGCCTTGTCCCAAGTGGGTATTTTTGAAATAAATGATTCGGGAGAACAGGATGATGCATCAACCAGTGGACTTAGTGTGGCACAGGGAATGGTTGAGTCATATTTGTCTGAAAACAGGCATCTGACAATAACTGATGATCCTCTTTTGTACTGGAGTGGAAAGATCAGTGAATGGGCAGAGCTGACTGCAGTGGCACTTAAGTACCTCACATGACCACCCTCCAGTGTAAGTGTTGAGAGGGTATACAGCTCAGCAGATGCAATAGTCAGGGATCATCGGACAAACCTGTCTCCTGTAAATATTAGTTTGCTAACATTCATTAAAATGAATGAGAGGCACATACCAACACAGATTGCAACCTCGGTATTTGTACCCCAGCCTAGTCATGGTGGTCTTGCTGATGTGGAAATGGGGCATCCTGGTGGCACTGGCAGTGGCTGCCTGAAACAGCCCACCACTGATGTAGATGATGACACAATGGAGAAAGAATTTCCCAGTGGTCAGACTTCTGACATCGATGACTGTGAGGACAGCTTTCTTTATGAGGATAATGATGTGGTTAATGTTGGCAGGTTTTAACTGAAGTTTTTCAAAGGTGGTGTACCCCCCCAGACCACCACCACTGGGAATGATGTTAGCCACTGGCACCACTGAGCCTGAGTCTGTTTGCCCCAAAGACCACCACCACTGTGAATGATGTTAGCCACTACTACCACTGAGCCTGAGTCTGAGTCTGTCTGCCCCCTGGACCACCACCACCAGGAATGATCATAGCCACTGTCATCACTGAGCCTTTGTCTGTCTACCCGCCTGGACCACCACCACTGGCAATGATGTTAGCCACTGTCACCACTGAGCCTGAGTCTGTCCGGACCACCACATCCATCAGCAACAGATACAAAGCTTCTTAATATTTAAATCATAAAGTGAGTATGTGTGCTCATGTTTGTCATGCTGCTTCACTTCCCTTAGTTGTATATTTTGTTTTCTGTAGCTTTTCAGAGCTGCAATGGTAAAATACATACAGTACACTTATTTTGTTTCTTTTGCAGGGTAACAAAAAAAGGCTCCAATGCTAAAGTTCATTGGGAATGGTACTGTAGCTGTACCGTACAGAGAGGAAGCGATGTAATATCCATGTGAAATCCATTCTGGTAAGTATGAAGCTTTTATTACATCCATTTCATTGTTTTGGAAAGACTGCAGCAAATATTGCACACACGTTGTGTTAGCTGATAAGATGTGGGTCTGAAATGTAACTTGACTTTAGGTTGAGATTTGAGAACCAGGGAGGGACGCATAACAATTAAGTTGTAAGAAGTCATTCATTTGTTTTTTAGGAAACTTCTAGATGCTTTGTTGTTCTGTCAAAGTGGCTTTATATAAAAAAGTTCTTCAACATCAGGCACCCCCTCCCCCCAGCTTGGGTACACATGCAACACACAGAAGTAATTTCATTAGATGACCATGACCATACTAACAACCGGACTCCACAAAGATGCTGTTGAAATCTGTGAAGAAATAACAAAATAAGAAACCATTAGAGACAAACCTGCAAATATGATTGCCCCTACCCCCCAAAACAATACTTACCTTCATATGCTTGAGAGTTATCTGTTTCCAATTTCAGCACACTAAAATTCTCACTGAGCACTGGAATGTGCACACCAACAGTTTCTGTGTGACCTGTGCAGAACAATACCATGAGTACATATTCATGTCAACTCCCTTCCTCACCTACAAAATACACAACCATATACAGATATATATATATATATATATATATATATATATACACACACACACACATACACACATTGGATGAGTAACACGGCACTCGCAGTCATCATTTTATACTGGGGTATGTGCTGAAACCCTCTCATTCCACTGTGTTAACACTTGTCAATTTTCTGCACACAAGCAGGATACATTTTGGACCAACAGAAACAAATCTGGGGACTCAGTGCTACTTTTGTGCGCATGACTGAGTGCACCATTAATTCTGGGGACTTTGTGTATATATATATATATATATATATATGTGTGTGTGTGTGTGTGTGTGTGTATATATATATATATATATAGATATATATATATATATATATATATATCTATATATCTATATATATATATGTTTTATATATATAGATATATATACAGTGACTTGCAAAAGTATTCAACCCCCTTGAAAGTTATCAGATTTGTCTGGATTACAAATGACACTTACATATATTATTCCAGTCAGTATTTTTATTGCAAACTCATGTGCTCTAACAGCATATTGTCAAAGCCAAAATTAATTATCTGTCAGCAGATCTTTTAAAGAAAATTAAAAACTGGAAAATGCTGCTTGCAGAGGTATTCAACCCCTACACATTAGTATTTGGTAGAGCCACCTTTTGCTGCAATAACAGCTTTAAGTCTTTTGGGGCAAGTATCTACCAGCCTTGCACACTGTTCAGGAGTGATTCTTGCCCATTCTTCTTGGCAGATTTGTTCGAGATTGTTCAGGTTGGTTGGGTGACGCTTGTGGACCGCAATTTTCAAACAGTGCCACAGATTCTCGATGGGATTGAGATCTGGACTTTGACTTGGCCACTGTAGGACATTCACCTTTTTGTTGTTTAACCACTCCTGTGTTGCTTTGGCCTTGTGCTTGGGATCATTGTCCTGTTGAAAGGTGAAGTTTCTCCCAAGCTTCAGTTTTTCAGCAGACTGAAGCAGGTTCTCTTGCAGTATCTCCCTGTATATACTGTATATATATACTGTATAAATATATATATATACTCATTGAACGAGCAACACAATGCTCAAAGTCATCATTTTATACTGGGATATGTGCTGAAACCTTCTAATTCCATTGTGTTAACACTTGTCAGTTTTCTGCACTCTAGCAGGATGCATTTTGGACCGGCAGAAAAAATCTGGGACTCTGTGCCACCACTGCACGCATGACTGAGTGCGCCATTAATTCTGGGGAACTTTGTATGTGCTGAAACACTCTCATTTCACTGTGTTACCACTTATCAGTTTTCTGCACACAAGAAGGATGCATTTTGGGTCTGCAGAAAGAATATGGGGCCTCTGTGCCACTTTTGTATGTTCTGTGATTGTTGCTGTGAGCTCATGATGTCATAGTGATATTTTTACAATTAAAGCAGCATTGCAAGAATGTCCTCACAATTCTGAACTGTACTTTTTATGCTACTTTACATTGCCATAGCCACCACTAGTTATCTCCAAGTCATGACTTGAATGATACGTTTCTTTTCACAATTTATGTCTGCTTTACTTACTTGACTACTTTTATCATTTATGAAAAAAAATTAAGCACACCTTCCAATATTGTTCAGACCAGGTTTGTATTTATTTGCAGCTGCTTTTTAATAACTATTGTTCCGTGGTGTCATAAAACACTGCCTGCTGCATAACTGTTAATTAATAACAGAAATGATATATAACAACTACTTGATGTGATGGAGAAAAGCAGAGGAACACAATGGCAAAGAAAAAGGTCAGCACCAATTTAAAAGGAATGCTCCTTTCATTATTTCATGCATGAAAAAAAGGTAGTACAGCAGACTCAACTATTGCAAATTCGCGTATCATTCCAGTCAGTCAGGATGTAAGTAAAGGCAGTTGTAACATAGCATTAAAAAATATAGGTCAGTGTTCTCAACTGATTGTTGCGCTGCTGCTTTACAGAGATTTACCACATTACATAGTTATGGTGATGCACATAAACTAATATGTGGGGGCATTACTCCCACTGGAATATTTCTTGCTCCACAGAGTGCAATATATTTCTGGGAAAACCGCCCATAATTTCATTACAGTGTGTCATGTGACTGAGGAATTACCAATCAGAAAAGCCACTCACATTCTGCCCTCCTTTCTCAGCAACATTAGGATGTGATGCCAGGGGGGAGCACAGGTGCATGCTCCACTATAGTGAATGTCCGGCAGCTATCCCAATGTTTCCTTATGTTATAATGTTGACTTTGTGGTGAAATGTGGGAATGTTTCCACTAACAAGACTCTTCTTACTGGAAACGTGCCCACACGTTTTATCACAAACTGACCATTATGACATTAAGAAACATTCAGAAAGGTGCAGGACAATCGTATATTCACTGTAAGAAGCATGCACACATGCTCTCCCTGCCATCACGTCCTAACGTTGCTGAGAAGGGAGGCAGAATGTGGGCATATTTTCAGAACGGGAATTCCTCTCTCACGTGACACACTGTAATGAAATTACAGGCAGTTTTCACACAAATGTATTGCACTATGTGGTGCAAGAAAGATTCCCCTGTGTATGATTAAACAACAACAAAGAAAAAACACACATAAACAGTGCAACACAGTAGTGGGGTGGGTGGGGTAGGTGGGGGACAGAAAACAATCCCCTAACTTAGTGTGGCCGTGGGATGCTGTGGTGGTCCAGCAGCAGGTGCATCATTGAAACTATTTGCTGCTGCTGTTGTTCTATTCTGTTCGCCTGCTGCTGCAAAGCACAGAACTGCTCATTATTTTCTTCTAGAGCTGTCCACACCAGGGCAATGTCAGACTGTGTTGCAGGGAGTGTGCCGGGTTCCACTGTAGCAGGGAATCCAGGTAGTGGTGGTGGTGGTGGAGAGGGTGGTGCTGGTGGCTGTGGTGGTGTAGCAGCTGCTGTATTAGTCCTCCTCCTCCTCCTCCTCCTGCTGAGGTGGTGATGAGGCACAACTTCCACCCCAGCAGCACCCTCTGCCACTGCCACAGAAGGGCCAACAGGTGGACACCTGGCCTCTTTCATGGCAGCCTGCCACTCTGCCCTGTGGTGGTTCAGCATGTGGGTGCACTGGCCACCGTCCCCAAATGTGTCTCATGGGGGTCACAGTGAACCAACACATCATACAGATGGCACACCACCACTGTGCTGTCTCCCCCCACAGAGTTAAAAACTCCCACACTGGGGAGCTGTGGGAGGGGTCAGACACAGTCCTCACATGAGTCCCACCAGTGTTTTCCAGGGCTACCTCCTGTGTCTGTAGAGGTGATGGGGGGTACTGCTGGAGCTCCTACAGCTGCTGCTACCGGTGGTGGTGGTGGTAGTGGCAGAGAAGGTGGATGTACAGCAGCCACCCATGGCACTGGTGCTGCTGCTCCTGTTGCTTGAACATGGGAGGAAGCAACACCCAGGAGTCAGGAGTGGACCAGCATGACATGACCACCCCAACCCCTACGGGTCCACACTCCCCTCTGACTGCATCTACGAGCCAGCAACTCGCTTTCTCCAGGGTCCTCATCCATCCCTCCCACACAAGTCCCCGGCACACACACACAAACACACACACACACACACACACACACACACACAAAATCACACACAGTCACTCACACACACACAAAACAAAACGACACTTATAAAAAAAAAATAACTACCAAAAAAACAATCACAAACACAATACAAAAACTAAATAAAGATAGATTTAAAAAAAGCTGTTGTTTTACAAAGGCAATAAGCACTTTGTCACTGACTCCTACACTGCTCTCTCACAAGCCTTCTCCCTCTACGAATGCAAAAGAGTAAGTGAAACTGCTTCTCTGACTCACTTCCTTCCTGCCTGGCTAAAGCATGTGTTTTACAGTACTGTAAGCCATGTGATGTGTGGGGGCGTGCCTATTCTCTTCTCACCTTGCCTTACTTTGCATTAAGGCATAATGGTAATTCAAAGTGGTAATAATGATGCAAAGTGAGCACCTTGCAGTGCCCACTTTGCATTGTGCTCCATGGATGCGAAGTGGCCACTTTGAGTCCACTTCACCAGCGGATTAAAGATTTGCTGCATCTCTAATCTCAGCAGAAAAGAGAAATGTGCCATGCAACTCCAACAATGTGCCGCAGTGTGATATTCAGATGTGCAGGATGCACCTGCTGCAAGGGAATGGGTCAAGGTGCACACAAATAGTATGCCTTGCAAGCTGATGGTGCATTCCTATGCATATGCCATGCTGCAGCATACTGAGTAGGAATGTACCCCTCACAGTTCAGAGCAGCGCTGCCCACAGTTAGGCCATGAATAGCTGGCGTAACCCAGCCAGCCACCCCAGGCAGGCTGTGGAAGTGCACCCAGGTACACAGCAGCCTGGCAGCCCTGATGGATTAGAGGTACCACCTCCCATCCCTGATTGAACCAACTCCATTCCTGAAGAGCTCCATAGTGTAGGGCCTCCCTGGACCCAGTCTCACTAGAGGAAACCATGGTCTATATCCATAGTATAGAGAACCCCCACCCACCACCTTGGTACATAGACAACTGTGTTCCCCCATACCCAACCTGTTGTAGAAACTGGCACTGCCCTCCACACCCAGCCATGGCCAACCACCAACTGCACTGGACCTAGGCCAGAGACCTGCATTCCAGAATGACACAAGTGGCTTTACCATACATTGGGGCTCTACACAACCTGCAGACCCACAAGTGTATGCAGTTGTGTGTATGTCCCTGTCAAACTGTAAGAGGGGATTGACATACTATCAATGCATGCCTTGTTGATGCTGTATCTTCCTGCTGTCAAACACTCTCCCCATTCTCCTGAGTACAATGGCACCCTCCAGACTACAGAGGTATCCTGGGTACCATGGGGTGTGGTATCCTGCAATACCATTTTTGGTGTACACTCCAGAGTACGGATAGTGCATTCGAGGTTCCCAAATTGTAAAAAATAAATGGGAGTTTGTTGTAACATGCCTGTTCTGAGACTCATGTGAGTGAGTACAGCATTGACTTTCACCTGCACTGAGCAGTGCAACAGCACAGGAACAATGAATCTGCATGTGAGTGCCTGAGGTGTATGGCCACTGGGCATTATTGCCCACACGCAGTCCGTACCTATGTATGACAAATTCCAGCATCCTATTGCTAGTGCTCCACCACCCAAAAATAAGATGCCATTTCTTCTGTGAACTATACAGGCTAAATATATAGCAATCAGCAGGCATATTCTAGAAAACTGCTTTGGAAGAATGTGTACAAGAAAGACCACATTGAAACTGCCTTTCAGCAGATCTGCATTGTGCAAACTCATTAGAAATAATAGGTAAAAGCATCCCAAAACATTTACACAGCCATATCGGCTCTGACCAGTCCTTGTTATTTTTGCCATCATACTGATTGCTTTGCACTCACTGCCCAAATTCATTCATTTTGTGTTAAAGACAACTGATACTAATATGTACTGCATCTTGGTGACTTTTGTACAATAAAGTTACTGTAACAGAGCCAGGACTGGGATGCATATTTCTGGCAATATTTTGTGGCATTAGTAACAGCTGTCTCATAGCATCAGCTGCCCTAAGATTACGCAATCTATATTACGTGTTTCTTTGCTCGTACTGTCAATAAAATGAACCTGCCTCATATGTGTAAACAATGTTTCCAAAGAGACATTGTTTAATATATTAGATAACCTTCTACCAGTACTTATAAAACTATATATTTTGCTTGTTGTCTTCAGTCTTAAATACATCATCAAAATAATTGCACAAAACTGATCCTCCAAACTAAATGATAGACACCACAGTCATAACTTTGGGTATTAAAGTCCACAACTTTACTCACAATCTTTCATATACTCTAGTTACATTTATACAAACAGTATATGCAACACACATGAACAAAGATCCCAGTGATATCAAATTCATGTATACAACATTGGCCTGATTCTTAGCCACGCATGAGAGGAAGTCTGGTCCATGAGATCTGACAAACCTGCCTGGGCTGTGTCTTTCCCTTCCGGTCATGGGTGCCCAGTGTTCTGGTGCACACTCCAAACACGTGACAGCCCCCCTATTGTCAGAATGGGTACCTGCCTCAGGTTTTGCATGACTGTCATCCAACTCCAGCTGACCCCAATTTGTAATCTGGAAAGGTCTCTTTTAGGTGGGTCTTACATGAATTTTCATCCCCAATGACAAGAATTCACAACCATCATTACTAAACCAGTATTAGCAGCTGCAACAAGTAAAGCATCACTCTCCGATTTGCCCTGACTATTGGGAGGGAGGGTGGGAAAAACACTTTCTGCTGCACTGGCCAGACAGAGAGCATTCTTCTCCAGGCCAGTTTTCTTATAGGGCATTGGCCACTCCCTGGAAGTATTTCAGGCTGCCATCCAAGCACTTCTGTGTCTGGCTGGGCCAGCTAGGGTGGGGATGCATCTGTCTAAAGGCCAGTTGTCCTATTGGTTGGGGTCTATGGGCAACCCCCCCACCACCTAGAGAGAGGCTGGAGAGTCAGAGATACCAGACACCATAACTTTGGGAATAAAAGACCGCAGATTCATACAAAAATTTTGATATTTTATAGTGGTACTGTAGCACCACTATAGTTAGGGATGAGCAGGAGTTTCTATATTAAACCCCAGAATTTGCACTTTAATAGCTTTGCAACCATTAAACAAATTTACATGAAAGTTTGCATGCATGGTCTCAGGGGCATGGTCTCTAGACATGCCAAGTTCTGTTCCAGTAGCATAGGCAGATTCTAAGATACAGAGTATGAGAAGGGGAAACAATGGGGGGGTTCTGCTGTTTTTTATGGCTGCAGTGGGTGGAGCCTGCAGATGTTCTGCATGTACAAAAAGAATGATGTAATGTTTTCTGTCTGTGGAACTGACTAAAGGTGTAAATAGTCTCTTCCACCTTACCCTCCTCCAAGAAATGTTTTACACCCTCAAATGAATACACTTTCATGTTAGTCAAAGGTTGCAGAACACTATTTTCTTTCTTAAATGGAAGGTACAAGAACTGGAACCTGAGTAGTAGCATTAGTTTTTTTGGGGGGAGTAGGATCCACCACCACCTCCACCTGAGAAGCTCCTAAAGATCCACCTCACCTTTTCTTTTGGTTCATGTGGGAGAGGCATGAGGTGGATCTATCATGTTGAAACAACTGACTATCTGAGCTGCTTGGGGAAGTAATTAAAGAGTGCCTGAAACTGCATCTTAGCATATCCCCCCCCCCACACACACACACATAGGCATCATGATTTTTTTTTAACTCTAAGCATGTCAATATTTGACTCTAACAGAATGGGCAAGTTGGGCAAAAAAATAAAACAGGAAAAAAAAAGGATCACGCAGGTGCCTTATTCTTTGTCAGATAAATGCAAACAGAAGGTCACAAATCCTGTATCACAAGTTCATTATATGGATGTTTTCTATATAAAACAGAAATGTTGTTTTTGTCATGTGTGTAGCATAGTTTGTAGCCAGTTTACTATTATTTATGTAGGTACTGTAAACAACAGGTTTTAATTCAGAAATCCAGTCTTGATAAATTTGTTTTTTTAGCAGTTCTGTAAGATTTATGTCTCTCTGATGTAAGAGTGTATAGCACAGAAATGAAAGGGGTTTGCCTAATTGATGTTTGCATGAGAAGTGAGCATGACAGTGGCATGCATGACTGTAGTTTAACAATTGTTTTGGGGCAATTCTGGGACCTAACATTTAACAGTAATGTGTGAAGAGAATAAAGTCTTGTGTTTTGTGCATTTGAATAGGTTTAGTGCTTTGAAGTTAAAAGATATATATATATATATATATATATATTCACACACACACACATAGTGTCATGGGCACCTGAAAAGGAAGTAGATACTACTGAAATAAATGCTATTCTGATGATTTATTTATTTATGTGTAGGATTTTAAGTGTCGTTCTGCCTAGGTCACAGACACATAAGCTATTGTCAGGAGGTCTAAACCTCACTTTCAGGTTCTTGGCAATATTAGGAATGAAAGTAATCACAAACACGTTGCATTAGAGTAATAAACTTGTTTATTACTACCAAAGGATAATATCACAGTTACCCTAAGCAGTTCTTACTAATACAAACTGGGAGCCAGTGCTAAGCGTTCCCTTTACAGTACCTTGAGGATTATTTGTGTCTCTTGGGATCTCCGAGGTACGACTAGTGTATCATATTATATATCTATGATAACTACTATGGTTACTGTAAGATAGAAATATTTTTAGTTACAGAGTTGAGCCCTATTGACTAAATTAGAAGTGGCTCCATGGTCCAAGATAACATTATACAATTTTGTATAGTCATTAGTTTGTGAACAAAAGAGTTCTTATACAGAGTCTTACATAACTCAATGTAATAGTACGAATCACCAAAAGGTAGCAATGCCGACTTACGTATCATAATTACTCCAAGGACACAGGTGCCTTGGCATCTTACAAGTAAGAAATATACAGAAAATACATAGCAGAATGTATGTATTAGCAAGCAAAGTGTATTACAACAATATGCATTCATATCCTGACATCTACTCTTGTACGGTAAATATCTTAGCCCTATATGTTAGTATAACATATGCTTAAGTACTAGCTGTCTACGGTGTACCTCTGAGGGTACAAATTAAGGTGCAGGGACCTTGTGTAACATTTCCCCCCCTTGTTGCCATAGAGATGAAAACAATGGGATGCATAAGAATTTGGAAAAAAAGTATACATTAGCAAGAGCAGTGTCATGACTTCACCAATTTTTTTAATAGTTTCACTCCAAATTTTCAACATTATAATTTTTTACACCTCCTCATAAACAGTACAGTTGTCATTTTTTGCATCATGTTCAAATTGTGTTTTTGTACCTGTGATGCCAAATGGCACAGTCGCTGTGCAAAATCACCTTTCAACTAATGAATTGATAGTGTTACTGTTCATGCAGTGGGGTCACAAAAAACCCATGCTGAAAACTTGGAGTGAAAATAGCAAGAAACTCCCAGGGAATTAGGGTTTCTGACCATCGCACCCTGCTCTGTAGGGACTGACAGGCATAAGGGGTGTGATTTGGATTTATCAACAGTAATGCTCATGCCATTCCACCCCCATCCCCACCCTGTAGCTAGTGACAGGTATTGAGGTGTACCTTTGACTCTTCAGCCCCAAAGTTCACTCCATCCTCTTATACTCCACCCATTTCAGTGTATTTCCTTATGAAATGGGGTGAGTGTAAAGTATGAACACCCCTAGGCACAACTCAACACTTGCGTGTATCTGCAGGGTAGGCTGAGGTGAAATGGCATGAGCATTATGGGCAATGACCCAAAGGCGCACCCCAATGCCTGTCCATCTCTGCAGGGTGGGGGTGGGGTTGGCATCAGTTCAATACTTCACTGCCATTCTGATTCAGCCTGTCTGTTTGTTTGTCTCTCTCTCTCTCTATATATATATATATATGTTTATGTAACTATCTTTCTATGAATTGCATGTGCTGTATCGCTATTTTTACCTATTTCTAAAACAAACCTACATATCACATTTGCCTGCACTCTGAACACATACTTATGAAACTGTGCATATTTGTACTTCACTTCTGCATAGACCTCATACTTTCCTAATATTCCCATTATCACAAGCATAACTGCCTTGCCCTTATCAAAAGTGACTTCCTCTGAAAGTTACTATCACATTTTATCTAACAGTCCATCATTACAGCTGACTTCCTGACATCAACACATTGCTTAAATATAACTTACATCTACTCATGGACAAAATCTATTTCTCTAACAAAAAAACCAAAAACAGCAACAATAACAACAAAACTGTAAATAATCTCAAGGCTAAACATATGCCAGCCATTACTTTTTCATGTACTGCCACCTTCTGTACCATTTTGGGGAGTTGCATATGTTTCTCATGTTGCTTTGCATTATTGAGGTATGTGCAATTGTGTTTTCTTTAAAATGTTTCTGTCTGGACAATATCATCTGGGATAACACATACCTCAGTGGCATTTGCTCTGGGGTTCTTTTGTAAACCTATATTACTTCCTATTCCTTCCATTAAAATGTACACCTCCATATATGTTCCTAATAATGTGCATGCCTTCCTTAGGACAGAAACTAAAACAAATCTTACTACTTACAAATCATTGTGTTGTTTTTCCATACCTCCTTAACAATTCCACACAACTTCACTAACTTCATTATGTAGCCGTGGTGGATCTGACCAGAATTTGTTTTTCTTATCATCGCACCTAGCATCCAAGCTTACCCATACTATTCATGGTTCGCCTTCTCTTTGATGGGTTGAATGTTACATTTGCTCTGTCTATCAATTAAATGCTTAAATACTGTACTTATGGTACTGCACCAATAGGTACAACTGTTGTTATTTGTAGCGTGACTTGTATGTATCTGCTTTGTTTTACACTCCCCTTTCCTTGATATCAATGTTTTCTTTTAGTACTCTGTGTAACTCTGTTTACAGTTGAAGCTATGACCCAGGGGATTTTCGTATCCTCATATATGCAAGTGCCTTTACTGTATGTACACTGTTTTGCCTATGTTCCCACCCTCCTCATTATCCTGTATTCCTCTTATATTTAATGCATTTCTACAATTTTGTATTATTAAGCAATGTATGATATGTTCATGACTGTGTTTATATTTTTATACTCCCTATTCTTTGTACCCTTCCCTGGGACACCCCTGAAAAAGGGACCACATGGTCTCAGCAGGCCTACGTGGTCACCAAAATTCAAATAAATAAAAGCATTCATACAGTTTGGAATTTTCCTCAAAAATGTTAAGGGTAGAAAGGCCTTGGCCCACAGTAATGCATTTTGCTGGATTGGTGAAAAAATATCAATCCATTCCAAAGTTATATGATTTTAAAATGTCAGTCCTGAGCATGCTCAGTTGGTCTTTTGAATAGTTGCTTGAAATGAAATGAATGTACGGCATAATCCTTCTTCCTGAGGAAAAATTGCTTTTTTTGTATGGCCGCAGTCTTGTTTCCATTGAAAAAAAAAACAATTTTTTGAAAACCCATAAAAATGAGATCCTGCAGACACCCACACATGTATCTTACTAATTGGGACTCATTTAAAAGGATTCTGTAGTTACTATTTGGAAAAATTACACAGAATTAGTTTTTCAAACATTTTAAAGACTTTTTTCATGACTTACATGCTAACATACTAAAATGCCAGCAGAATAGGTCCAACGGTCTTTCGTGTCTGCTCGTTTGGTCTGCCCCCACCCTGGGAGCTGACCTTGCTGCCCTCCTCTCCCTCTCTGACTTCTCCCTTTCCAGTCCCAGATATTCTCGCTTCACTAGTTTTTGCTTCCAGAACCCTTCCCCTGTACCTGTGTCACCCCCTCTTGAACTCCTCCACTTTTTCTGCCTGCACCAGCCCCTTGGGCTATTCATTCCATGGCTCCACCACCCTCTCAGTGAAGTAGCACCTCCTCCTTTCTCCCCTGAACCCCCCCCTCCAGCTTCCACCCATGCTCTCTGGTTGCCCCCCCTTCCTTCGGAGCACCCTGACTGCTCCTCCCCTATTTACCCCTTCATGTACCTGAAGACTTCTATCAAGTCCCCCCAGTCCCTTCTCTCTTCCAATGTGTACATATTTAACTCTTCAAGCCTCTTCCCATAGGTCCTATCCCCCAAGCCACAAATCATTTTGGTTGCCCTCCTCTGGACCCTCTCCAGGAGTTCAATGTCCCTCTTTAAATGTGGCCTCCAAAACTGCATGCAGTATTCGAGGTGCGGCCTCACCAAGCAGTTATACAGTGGGAGTATCACTTCCCTCTTTCTGGAGGTGACCCCCCAGCAATGCATCCAAGTATCCTGTTGGCCTTTGTCACTGCCCTCCTATAAGTCTCCGAGTTGCTCATCTTGACATCCACCACCACCCCCAGGTCCCTCTCAGCCATTGAGACTTGTAGCACTCCCCCCCCAAGGGTGTACACTTGGCCCAGGTTTCTGGCTCCCAGGTGCAGTACCTTGCATTTCCCTGCATTGAACCTCAGCTTCCGCTTTTTAGACCACCTTTCCAGAGCCTCTAGATCCCCCTGTAGGGCCACCCTCCCCTCCTCCCCATCCATCAACGCCCCCAGTTTTGAGTCATCTGCAAAGAGAATCATCTCACTCCTGATACTCTTCCTTATGTCAGAGTTGTAGGTGTTGAACAGGAGGGGCTCAAGGACTGATCCCTGAGGGACTCCTTGGGGATGAGACTATCCTACCAACCATGACTGTCTGGGTCCAGTTCTGGAGCCAATTGCCTATCCATCTGATCATCTGGTTCCCCACCCCCATTTCTCCCAGATTATCTAACAGGACCCCATGAGGAACATAGTTAAACGCCTTGCTGAAGTCAACAAAGAGGATGTCCACTGGTCTACCTCAGTCCAAGGCACTCATCACCCAGTCATAGAACTCCACAAGGTTAGTCTGACATGATTTCCCTGGGACGAATCCATGCTGCCTATCGTCCAGGTACCCCAACTTTTCCAGGTCCCTTCCAGTCTATCCTTGACAGTGGTCTCCATCACCTTGCCCACCACCGATGTCAGGCTGATGGGCCTGTAGTTCCCTGCCACCTCCCTTGATCCTCCCTTGTGGATAGACACTATATGCACCACCTTCCAGTCCTGGGGCACTCACCCTGTCCTCAGAGAGATGCTGAAAAGCTCTGCCAGGGGTTTCGCCAGGACATCCATTAGTTCCTTCAGCACTCTGGGATGTAATTTACCTGGCCCTGGTGCTTTCTCCATCTTAAGGGACCTGAGGGATTCCCTGACTCTCTCTGCTGTGATTTCCACCACTGCTACCACGTCCCCCTGCTTTGCCTTCCCCCCACCTGCCAGTGATGCTCCCCCTCCCCAGACCAGCTGATCGGTAAGGGTCCCCCATCCTCAGTTTCACCATCTCCTCCCATGTATGATGCAGCCCCCCAATTTTCCTTGGTGAAAACTGAGACAAAGTACTCATTTAGTACCTCAGCCTGCTCCCCCAGGTCCTGTGCTCATCTCTCCCCTGTTCTAATCCTGCTAATCTGCCACTTCACCCTTCATTTTTCTTCAATGTATTTAAAGAACCCCTTGTTCCCTCTCCTAATTTCCCTGGCCAGGTTCTGCTCCTTCCTTGCCTTAACTGCCCTCACCACCCTAGTGGCCCTTCTGGCCATCAGCTCGTACTCCCCTTGATCCCTTTCACTCCATGAGCACTTGAATTGCCTATAGGCCACCTTCTTTCCCCTCACCACCTCCTGAACCTCACTGGTCCACCAGCAGGGTTTTATGGCCCTACCGCATTTTTGACTTACTCTTGCGCAGGTGCTGGTAACATCTTGTACCACCCCTTCCTAATGATTTCCCACCTACTGTTCGTGTCCATGTCTGGACCAATCCCATCCAAGTGCTCCTTAAGGATCCTTCCCATTTCCTTGAAATCTGCTCTCCTGAAGTCAGTTACCTCCATCTTTGTGCAGCCTTCTACCCCTACGAGGTTCAGGCAGAACCAGGCTGTGTCATGGTTGCTCCCCACTGATGGGTCCCTTACCTCCAGGCCCCCAATCTGGTCACTGTCTGCCAGGACCACATCCAGTATCCACTCTTCCCTGGTCAGTTCCCCCACCTGCTGAGTTAGGAATGCGTCCTGAAAGACATCCAACAACCTCTGTTCCCTGGCCACTGAGGATGTCATAGTCTCCCAGTCTGTTCCTGGCATGTTAAAGTCCCCCAACACCACCACCCTTCCTCCTCCCAATCTGCAGTGTCTCCCAATATCTGCCACCAGACTCTTCTCCAACTCCTGTGCCAGAACAGGGGGTCTGTACACCACTCCTATTTTTATTGTCTTGCCCCCACTTGTTATCATGGTGACCCAAATCACCTCCACAGTTCCATCTGCCTCCTCCACTCCTCCTCCTATGGCAATGCAGTTTTTGACTATTATTGCTACCCCTGCTCCCCTTCCCTCCCCCTGTCCTTCCTGAACATGGTGTAACCCTCCAGGTTCAGGTCCCAGTTGTACTCTGCAGTTGCCCAGGTCTCAGTGACTGCTGACACATCCACCCCTCTCTCAGTTAGCATTGCCTTGATTTAGAATACTTTATTGGCATTTTTACAGTAAGTGATCCATACTGTACATGTACAATGGCATTAAACATGTCGAACAGGCAACTCTACCTAAACCCCTCACCCCTCACTTCTACCCTCCTCCCTCCTCCCCTGCTCAATCTACAGTCATATATCTTATTTAATGGAGCTCAGGCATTTTATTGCCCAAGCTCCTGGCATTTAGCAGGACTACCTTCCACCCTTTCCCTATACTTTCATTTCCCTTGCTCATGTTCCCATGGGAATTTTGTCTTCCCCATGTCCACTCCTTACTAGTCGGCCTTTTCCTGCATTCATCCATCTCTCCAGGGAGGTGGAGACAGAGTCCTTGCTTTATAGGACCCCCTCAACAGCCTTTTCTTCCATCCCTCCCCTTCACAAGTTTAAACCCTACCTTTCAGTAATGAACCCCGCTATTTTCAACCTAAGGATTTCCTTCCCCTCCGAAATGAGATGGAGCCTATCTCTAGCATACAGCCCCTTATCCTCCCAGGTCTTCCCCCAATCCCCATCAACCCATACCCTCTGGCCCCACACCACTCCCTGAGCCACTGGTTTATCACCCTAATATTCTTCTTGTGTTCCCCACCAGTCCTTGGCACTGGCAGGATTTCCAAGAAGAAAATTGCACATCCTATGTCATGACAGACCCTGGCAAGCTCTCTGAACCTTGTCTGTAGTTCTAGCTCACTATTTCCCTCAATTACTTAATTTTCTTTTTTTTGTATGGCTATATGAAGAAGGAATTGGCCCATATAAGATAGGATCTCTTCATATGAAAAAATAATTAGGACTTGGTCTTTTTCCCCCAATTCTTTTTTAATATGAAAGAATCCTTTTTCATATATATTTTTTTCATACAAAAAAGGATGCCCTCATACAAAACATATGTCTGACTTAGTTTTTTTCCCAAATCTTTTTTCATTTGAAGGAATCCTTTTTCAGATTTTATTTTTCATTCTTACGAAAAAGGATGCCTTCTTACAAAAATTAATTTGGTCTTAGTTTTTTTCCCACATTTCAACTTCAGCAAGCCATAAATCTCTCAGTATTTGCACTGCAGGGATACTCTATATATCGAAACAAAGGTATTAATAAATAATACAACAGTAACACATACTGCCCTCCAAAATGTAGGGACTATATAAAAAACACAAAAATTAAAACCTCAAAATTCCTATAGGATAACATTGGAAGTTTAACAAGCCATGCAACCAAGCAAAAACTTGTTTTTTGGGGAGAAATGGAAGCACTTCTATACTAACATGGATGTATGCATCTATGGAGAGATGGATTGGGCTTTGTGCTTCCATAGTACACAGGTCCTGAAGGGACCTGTGTGAATGAGGATATGACTATACTATCTCAAAAACTAAGGAAATTATTTTCAAAAACTTAACTAATACACCGGTTAGGATTCTGATTAAAGCAACAAAAGCAGGGAAATGTGGTGTTAGGGGTCCCAACCCTAAAACCCTACCACATTCTGCAGGCAGCACAAGGAAAAAAACATTATGGTTTCACCGCTCCTGAATCTTTGCAAATCAGGCCCTTGATGTTCCTTGGAGTTTTTAGCCCTAATGCTGACCTCATTTTCATACAGTCCACACATCTCAGTTTCTTTACTCATGGAATGGAGCAAGCTTTAGGGCCAACAACCTCAAGGAACATAGAAACATAGAAGTTGATGGCAGATAAGGACCACTAGGCCCATCCAGTCTGCCATTTCTTGTTCTACCTTATAAATGTGCCATGGCCTTTGCTCTGTCAATGGCCTATCTATTCATACTCATATGTATTGTTCCCTTATGCCTATCCCATGCCTGTTTGAAGCCCTGCACTATATTCATATCCAGCACTTCCTGAGGTAGGCCATTCCATGCATCCACCATGCTTGATTTGTGAAGACTGAGGAGAGATGAAACCATGTTTTTTTCTTTTGCTGCCTGCAGAGTGGGGGTGGGGTGTTAGGGTAGGGAACTCTAACACCACATTTTCCTAGCAGTGTCAGTGGCTCAGCAGGTTGCACACTTGCTTCCGAGACCAGAAGATTGGAGGCTGTGGGTTCTATCCCCACACCAGATACTTGGGTTAAATCCTAATACTGAAACTGAAGTGTAGCATGAGGGAGGTGCTTCACTCCTGAGGTGATGTATTTCAGATGAGATGTTATGCTGAAATCCTGTGTGCCTGTTTTGGTGGATGTTAAAGATCCCATGGCACTTCTTAAAAGAATAGGGGAATTTTTTATTGAGACAAATAACGCAATAATTCAAATCAACAAAAACAAGAACATACTTTTTAAAGTCCAAAGCAACAATATGTGCATACAGTCAAAAGTTTATTCAACATATGTAAAAGAAGAAAAAAGAAAACTAAAAAAAATGGAAACAAAATCCACATATGTATACCACTGCATCAAACATTCAAAACCCAAGAACACTCATTCCAATATAACCTAAAAATAGAAGTTTTTAATTTACTTTTCTCTGAATTATAAACCAGTGCAATACTACAAGTTATTTATGTTATTGTTTGCACCTCATTAACCTCTTTTTGCTGCAGCAAAAAGGCATGCCTGGCTTGCAAATTATAACAGTGGCAAATTGCAAATGTAAGTCGTACAGTGTTTGGGTGAAATTCTAATAACCTAGGTGGGCAAAGACCCACAATTAATACATCATATGTAATAGGGAGGAGGCACTTATCCTCCCATGTTTTTAGAAACAATGCCCAAAAGACATGAGAAAAGGGGCATTGTAGGAAGAAATGCTGTATAATTTCTACAATGCCTACACATGTAGGGCATGGACACATTCGCTCTTCGATAGCTTTATGCTTATGTGTGCCTCTAATGCCTAGTCTGCCATGACAAGATAACCAGGTGACATCCAAATACTTCAATGGGATCTGTTTATCAGTGAGCTGCTGAAAAAAACTACTTGCAGAACTTCTTTAGTGTCATCCAAGATTTGGGGGACTTTGTAAAAGTAATTTATTAGGATAGTAGAATACAATGTTTTCCTGGTGTTTAACACAATAAACTGTGGTACGCTTCCAATGTCTAAGCTTTATAAATGCAGGATATAAAAAGGGGGGCAGATGAAACTATTTAAGGTATGTATGAACCATATATGGATCTCTGTTCCAGCTGTCTTGAATCTCAGCTATCCAACTAGGGAGAAGGGAATACCAAAAAGGGATATTCCCTTTCAAAGATGGATAAATGTTCCAATAAATAAAAAAGGCTAAAAAGCACTACAGGGTGGAGCATTCGAATTCCACCATGACAGTAATCATAGTACATTAAAATTTCTTTTAACAGGGTTGAGCCTTCTGCCCTAAAACCCCTAAAAAATATATTCATAATCTTTACTTCCATAGCTAGGGGAAGCGTAAATACATGTTCTATGTGTAAAAACAAAGGAAGAATAAGGGTCTAATAAAAACATTCTTTTTCTTTTGGAAATAATCCTATATTTCTAAGCATTAACTATGCCAGTAGCATTAGAAGCAGCCACTTACCTTTTCAGGGTAGCATGGTCTGAATTCCCAAAATACATTCCCCAAATTTTAATTGGGGTAGTTGAAATAGGTACATTTGCAACAGATTGAGGCTGCCCTGCACCCATAATAGGGCTAAATCATATGCCCGTGCTTTTATGATAATTTACCTTGGACCCTGAGACCTATTCATAGGCTGAAATAATTAGGATTAAATCTGAATCCTCAACAGCTGTAGTAGTATGAATGCAACTATCATCTGCATAGGCATGTACTGGAGATGCCAACTTCCCATTTGAAAGAGAAAGTCTGGGTATAACTTGATTGCTTACAATTTTCCTAATTAAAAAATCTATATGTAAGGTGTACAAAAGGGGACATAAGGGGCACCCTTGTCTGACTCCTTTAATACCTAAAAAAACTGATCCAGGTGTTCCATTTTAAGGCAGAATCCATTTATTCTTATATAATAGTGTTATCCAATTAATACATTTTTGGGGTAGATAGTAAGAAGCTAAAACAGAAAATAGGTAAACATGGTCTACCTGGTCAAAAGCTTTCTCTTGATCCAGAGAAAGCAGTAAACCAGGGGACTTTGTACGAGATCCATCCATTAACAAATCCCTCGAAAAATTTAAATTATGGAAAATTGATTTTGATGGAACCACACAAGATTGTGCTGGGGGAAATTATAGCATCAGCCACTTGGAATAACCTGTTTAAAAGAATAGATGCAAGCATTTTATAGTCAGTGTTTAGGAGGCTAATAGGCCTCCAATTTTTAAATCATCTCTCTCCCCTTTTTTTAAAATTACAGTACTAGCAAGGAACTAGCCATTTGGCCTGGGAGAAAGTCAATTTGCAGCATGTCATTAAAGACTAAAATTAGAATGTGACCAAATAGTAAGTAAATTTCTTCTAAAACTCAGCTGTCAGGCCATCAAGCCTGGAGATAATTTAAGTTTAATTTTTTTTATTGCCTGAGTACTTTCCTCAAGTGTAATGTCGGAGGCCAACTTTTCCTTTATGTCCTGAGAAAGAAATGGCACATCCAAATCTTGTAAATAGTCACCATTTTTAACAGCAGGAGAGGGAGTACCAAACTGGGCTTCCAGATAATGTTGGGAAACATAACATTTTCTGAGGATCAGTTTGAACAATTCTACGAACAGGATTATGAATTGTTTCTAAATGAGTATTTTGTACTCTATTCTTGCAACTTTTAAAGATATCTAAAACCTGCTTCTAGCCTTGTGTGCCATATTGGGCCTCCAGTTTCAAGGATTCTGTCCTGTCATACTGGTATGAGACCATTTCAGTCCTTATATGGTCTATGTATGTATGTGTATACACATGTATGCTGATGACACTGTCATATTTGACTCAGGTTCCTTCATACCAGACCTGACAAGCAGACTCCAACTGACTTTCATCAATATCCAGCACTGGTTCTGGTCAAATAAGCTTTCCTTTACTGTGAAAAAAACCTGTCTATATGACTTTTGGTACCAAACAAAACCTCCCAGCCCTGTCCTCCTTCTACACTCTGAATGGGACTAGCCTTGAAAACATCACAACTTTCAGTAACTAGGAGTTTGGCTCGGCAGTCACCTAGACTTCGCTGCACTTGTGGACTACTTACAGAAAAAGCTTCACCCTAAACTTGATGCACTGCATAAGAACCAAACATGCATCCCTCTGCCAGCCTGCAGAGCCATTTTTCAGAGGATGATTCTTTTCCTCTTTGACTACAGTGACACTATCCATGCTAGTGCTTCCAAGTCTACCCTGGCCAGAATGGATCCAGTCTTCCACTCCTTCTGTAGGTTTGCTCTGGATTTCCCTTGCCCCAGAACCCACTACTGCCACCTCTACATCTCTCTCCTTCCCCTCCCTCCCTTGAAGCCAGAAGTTCATTGCTTCTTCGTTATTACTAAGTACTAGCTGGGCTCCCTCCCATCCTACCTTTTGTCTCTTCTCTCCTCCCCTTCAAATCCCTCCTACTCTGTCTGTAGCTCTAGCCTCTGCTCTCTAACTCTCCCATTCAGGTGGACCTCAGCAGGGCAAGCTGCTTTCTCTTTCTGCCTTCCCAAACTGTGAAACTCCCTCCCTTGCCCTATTCATTCTTTTACCTCCATCCACTCCTTCTCCAGTCTTATATGTGATTACTCCACCCCTTCTTGTAACTGCCCCTGACCCCCCAAATTATTGTCCCCATATCTTCCTCTTCCTGGTTCTCCACCCCCTGCTCTCCTCAACCTCCTGTCTTTCATACTACATATCTCTCCCTCCCCACCTCTCTCCCCATTCCTCTACATCCTCTACCTACCCACCCTAATTCTGGACCTTCCTTGTCTCCTTCCTATGATCTACCTTCCCTTTCTCCCCCGCTACTCTTCACTCTTTGATAGACTAAACATAGCTACATGCACTAACCTGATTATCCCTTATTTCTTGTAGGCAAATGTTACTTACAGCTATTGCTGCATTTTCTGTAAATAATCCCTACGTATATGCACTTGTACATTCAATACATATTACTCAATGTTTAATTTACGATATAGTGTATAAAAGTGTGCCTTAATATGAGTGTACATTCTCTGTAAATAATTTTACACTGTATGGATACGTATTTCTCCCTTTCCCCTATCCCCAAGGACTCTTCTGGAAATGAATTGTTTATGGCTCAGCAGGTCTCTCCTGGTGAAACTTTTGAAATAAATTAATGTCCTTTTTTAAATCCATTTTTTGTTCATGGGTTTAGGAGATCAAGGCAAATAAAGTTTGTCTTAGTCTAAAATATGTGACTGACTTTTTTTTTAGTCTATTTTAGAAAAAAACTGTTTGAAATTGAATTTAGAATCCTGCCCCAATCTACAATAGAGTGATATGTCTCAATAATTGAGACCCATACTTTAATAACCTCGGTACAAAGGAGGTCAGTAGTAGTGTCCAACAATAAATTGTTGTTTAGTTGCCACCTAGAGTTTGGGGAGGGGGGGGCATTGTATTAGTTTTTAAGGTGCAGAGCAGAAAAACTGCCAAATGATCAGATGTCTCACCAGGAACAGTAATACTCCATGCAGTGCTATATGTGGGGATAGAAATAGATGATCAATACGAATAGGTAAAGTGTCCCTGGCATAGGTTTTAATAAAGCCTTCAGGGTGTGTTTCCAGAAATCCATCTTTTAACTCTGCAATGTTAATGATGGAGTTCAAGCAATTTGTATCCCCAAGTAATTTCTGAATATTTCCCCCTTTGTCTTGTAAAGAGAGACCGCAACCAAAATCTCCCCCAAAGATAATATATTTATTTATGTGGAGGTAAGGCTGGACTTGTTTAAACAATGCAGAATGTGAAGCAATGTTCTAAAGGGCATATACATTTAACAATCTAAATTTAGTTGAGGCAAACTGTATATCTTTTAAAAGAGCTTGGCAAGGGCAAATGTCTACTACTGTATTTTCTTTACCTCAAAGTCGAATCCTTTTTTAACAGAATGCCAACCCCATTGCAATTATCAGTATCCTGTGACTAGTAGGAGGTGCCAATTGTCCAAGTTTGCTTTGTTTGGTATATTTCACGAAGCGTTTTAATTCTATTGTCCTGTAAAATAGGGTATTATTTGATAAGACCTTTAAATTGTAAGGTAGTCAGCCTCTTTTTATCAGATTTTATGCTGCATACATTGAGAGCTAAAGGTAAGACAGTGTAGCCACTCTACATATTGAAGGGATTTCAAAGGAGGAAAATGCATATAATCAGTCTGGTGGCTCACCCTAGGGGGATCTCTGCAACCCTCTGACCCGTTTTGAGGAGGAAAGCTCTGCTTGAGTGTCCGAGGACACCTCCATATTAGATGATGCAAAGGATAAGGTATTCAAATCCTCTCTCTCTTCATCCATGTCACCCCAATTTCTCCACTCAAAGAGTGCCATAAATCTATTTCCAATAGCAACTGGGTGTTCAGCAGGAAATTTATTAGCTTTCCTTTTTCTTTTCCCCTTTTTGTGGATTTGACTAACATCAGGGGGGTCTTCTGCTGAGGGGTAGGAAGAGGGGGCATTTTACCTAGAATAGGTGTAGGAGCAGAACAAAAGTACAGACAGGAGGGGGGGGCAGAATATACAGAAACCTGGGAAGGAGTGGACTAGTATCTATCATAGAAGTAGATTGTTCAAGGAGGGAGGTGGGGGAGACCTGTATCCATAGACACTGGAGGTACAAGTTCTGTGCTAGTTGATGCCTCAGGAACAGAGGAAGTTCTGGCCAAGTGAACTTAGGCCTGTGTTTCTGTAATCAGTAGTTCCTGATCTAGAGGAGCACAGCCTAACCTATTGTGTGCAGCCCAGGGATACTGTCTGTAGGGGTGTCCATCTTCATCATAAAGGTTTCATCTGAAAGGGTTCAGGTAACCAAGACTAATGTCACCAAACACTAAGCACAGGTTACAATGGGGTTTGTTATGAACAGTACTTAGATGGGTTCTTGAGCCACACTTATGGCAGGTTTTTAGCCGACTTGGGTAAAAGCATAAGCCCCTATCCTGCCAATATGAAAACTACCAGGCAAATGCATAATCCCCTGTTTAGTCTACTTCAGTTGGACTTTAATTCACCAACCTCCCATCCAAACCAGATCCTAATCCAAAATAGATTTAGGCCGATCAAGATCAAGGATATTGCACCTTTGTTTCAGCCAGTACTGGACATCAGCTATACTAACCCCTTCACTTCTAAATGACAAAGTTATAGCTTTGACTGTTGTCTTTGTAAGAGGAATGGGGAAACATGGCAGCCACAAGGGGCTATCCTTCACCCCAGTATATTTTTGCCAACATTTCTCAAGAATAACTACATTTTTAAAACTAGTATCATAGACAACCTTCCCTTTTACATGTATTAAGGCAAATAGGTCCTGAGGGAAAATGTCCATTATCTCTTTCAACATGGTGTGCAATGCTACCCAAAGATCTGGTGCTGCCTGTTCATCCCCTTTAAACTTTAAATGAATGATTCAAGATGGTTAAACTTTATAGCACTGGCTATAATACTATGTACTATTGATTTAGGGCATTTTCTGGGTGTCTGTATTGTCATGACTTTGAAACTTAAGCTGATCTAGTTCATTCTTTCATACCTTTTATTTTGAGCTGTTTTTGTGCTTTGATGTTGCTGTTACTCTTGTATTTTGAAAACATTTTTCAATAAAAAAAAACTTAAACAGTATTATACCACTGAACCAGTCCTCCCACTTTCAGAAATAAGTCTGCCATCCAAAAAGGTCTCAAGGAAATTTGCTCAGTATCTTTTTTAACCGCATCTGGGATAGGAACACTATGTGGCACAGTGTTTGATGGTCTAAAGTTATGCTTCAGTTCATTTCAAGGCTCCAGTGATGCAGCCCCTGTATACTCTGGTGCAGTTCTCACAGTTGCATCAACAGTTACAGCTGTACTGATAGAAGTTTGGGCAGCAAGCACATTCAGGATATTTCTATGTCCTGAAGAATGTTTTTTAAATGTTGTCAGTGAGACATCAGGTAAAAGTGTAATTTCAGTGCTGCTGATAATGTCTGTTGCAGCAACTGGACCCAGTGAATACCAGCTGTCCCCTGATAGATTCACAGTACATCCAGCTGCCTTCAAAGCCACCTCAGGGCTCCACATAGAGTCCTCAGCTATCGGATCAATGTGTCTGCCCTTATGTAGATTCAACAAAGAGCCATGTAAGTTTTCATCATCCTGGGATGCAATAGTTATCAAGACATCTAACATGGGAAAGCTGTTATTGACAATCTGAGAGGGAACAGTCCAAGTAGATGATGCATTTGCAGCTGGTATTTCTATAGTAACAAGAGGAGTGTTAGCATCTTCTTGTAGTAATTTCAATGAAAAGATTTTGTGGATTTTCATAGCACTATGAAGCAAATCTTCAGGCGATAACCCCTAAGCAGCTAAGTCAGTCAAAACTGCAGTGTTTTCAGTGGTAGAAACTGCAGGTAGGAGAACAGTAAGCATGCCAGGTATATCAAGTGTACCAATCATTTGGCTTACCATCATGTTCATTAAAGAGTCTGTAGTACCATCCAAAACCACGGTATCATTCTCAATTTTCAATGGTCCTTGCAATGTAACTGTAAGTAATTCAGTAGAATCATAGCCCTCTGGGTGGCCATTGCAATTTACTCCACACTCTCCTATCCTCCACCTTGCTCCTGCATGTCGGCCATCTTAGAATAGCAGACAAGAGTTCCCCTACTGGAGAATATTGGAATTTCTTCAGTGTCCTGGCCAAATTTCCCTCATTCACTAAAATTCCACCAATGGCTTAATCTAGTTAAATTACACTGGGTTACCATTTATAACCCCCCCAGGTCACCCCTGAAAAAGTGACTTCTAGTCTCAGTGGGCCTACCTGGTCAACAAAATTCAATAAATAAATACAAAAATAAATGCTTCTATCACTTTAATCTGAACCCTAACTGGTGCTTTAATTAAGTGTTGTTGCAAAGAATATGTATATGTGGAAGCAGGGAGAAGACTGGCAATTGCAGGCCAATCAGCTTGACTTCTGTTCTAGAGAAATTATTGGAATCACATTTTTTGCCCTTGGTCCTTCTATTATTTTTCTTAGCCTGCCCCCATTGGAAGTAAGAATCATTAAGTTGAGGGGTGCTGGGTGTGTGTGTGTGTGTGTGTGTGTGCAGCCCACTGCATACAAGTTTCTATTTATGTCTGGTAGTGGGAGGTTTTTGTGACCTTCGCTGTTTGTGGCAATCGCTCTTATGTTGCTTGCTTTGATGTGTTTGGGCAGTTTTTTAGTCACTAATATTGGTCGGCGACTAAAAAAACTCACCCATATCACATTAAACCATCATATCTGTTGACTTAAAGGTTGCCAAACAGGTGACAAGGCCATGAGGAGAGCCAGTGTGATGCTAGGGTACATAGGGAGGGGCTCACCAGCAGAAAGAGTGTTCTGCCAACTCAAGCCAGGCAGCTATTTACCATTTACACTCACATACACACAACAACAGTACAATAAGTACAGCAAGCCAAAGCTTTATTATAACAAAATATAATACAAAAGGTTATACATCACCGATTTAACAAAGCTACATCCAAGCCCTCTTCCAATGGCTGGGAAGCCCCCTTCAGCCTGGCTAGGAGTCTCAGGAATCGGGAACAGCTCCTGCAGCAATGCATCCACTCTGCAGGTGAGGCTTCTAACCAGATGACAGGATTCTCCCAGTATTTATATCTTTTAGTATTCTTCTAGAAACATCCAGTAACATCTGCAAGCACCTAGATTGTCACATCTGCACACTGGCCAGGCGCCCAGAATCGTGCAACCCCAGTACAAACATCTGCTATTTAGATATTTTTCACATATTTGCTAAGAGGCAACATCCTGGACACTTGGCCGAGTGCCCAGAATATTGCAAACTTAGCAAATACAATCCTACACATTTCTTTGATTAATATCCAGCCTTTGATTATTGTATCAAATCCTGCACAAAAACAAGTTACATTATATTTTTTGATTACTATACTATACAAAATGGGATAACAATAATCAATACAATATATACATATCATTTGGTCCTTTGATTATTGTTAGAACGATTTGTATCCTAATTTGACCATTCGGTCAGCAATTATTACAGTTTGGATTTGTCTCTGTATTAATGTTTTATTCCTAATAGCCAAATGGGCTTTTATTAAATCAGTGTTCTGAATGATTTTCTTAATCTTTTCCAAAGATATACTAATATTAGGATTTTTGATTATATCAGGATGCCAATTCAAAATAAGTTGTTGTTCACTGTCTGGGACAAAAGTGTAAGTTATGCCCTCCCACCATAAGTGGGTTACATTCTTTAGACATCCAGAAAAGGGACAAGTTAAATTATACATTTGAGTAGTATTTTCTTGTCTAGTTACTATGCAAACATGTTGAGGCCCTATTTCAACAAACATAGTAAAGGTTAATGGTAAAATTGTCCATTGACAGAGGTTTACTGAATGCTCCAAGAGACATGGTTCATACAATTGAGATTGTTGTCCACAAACCATGCCATCCATAGTTTGTGAGCACAAGCTCAAATTTATATAATCTCCATTAAAATGTGGTAACCAATATTCGGGTTTGAGCCATGGGAGTCCAAATATTAAAGGTAACACTATATATTTACACATCAACTGTGGGTTACTAACATTATAATGGACAATTTGTCTGGAACAATATGTGTCAGTACATTTAACTTTGTTAGAAGATATTGATATTTAATTAGTAACTGGTATTTATTGTTTAAACACGGTCCTCCATATAAATTTATTATTACTCATTAAATCACTCTGTGCTTTATTTCTTTGTGTTAATGCATATATCTTCTGCATAGTACATTCTGTCCAATTAATAAATTGTGATGCATTTTGAAACAACCCTAATTGCTCCATTTGCGTCTTATTAAATAATTGCAAAAATTCTGCATCATAATCCAAAGTTAATTTCTGTGGGCTAAAGACAGTGGGCATCCACTGTGCTTGTAAATTAACTAAGCTAGATACGTCTACTCCTACTGTTTTAAGCTTGTTGGTTAATGTTTCCATGTCCATGCTGTTTAAAAATCCTACACCAGCATCAAGGCCACCTAATAATGTATCATACCAAGCTCGTCTATTTTTACATTTATGACTAGGAGCAAAAGTTATATTAAAATTAATAACATTCTTTTGATACCGTTACGCTACTGATATACAAGTAGAAGGCACTTTAACCAAGCTATTATTACTAACAATAGGATGATTTTTTAATACAGTAATATAGTCTACCCAAGTAGTTTTATTTTCTATTGCAGTTGCATTCATGCAAAACAAAGTATTTATAATAATTAGTTTAATAGTTTCGTTAAAAATGTCTGATTGATTTATGCAACAGTCTCATCCTCGGTGAGGAGTTATCATGCACATGTCTGATAAGTTGCAGCATTTAATAGCAGTCTTATTCAGCAAAGAGATTTTATCTGTGTCATAAGTATATTGGACAAATAATCATCCTGTTCCACCAACAGCTTTCCGAATACTAACATTTGGTGAGAAGGTAATATTTACTATTGGACATCCCTGTCCGGCTTGACAAGTGAAATTGTCTTATTTCCTTAGAATTTCTCCAACTCCACAGTCCATATGTGTTATTAAGCTTTTGTATTTTTTCACCTGGGGTAACAGGCTCTGCCAAACGGACCATAAGACACACCAACATTCCTTTTAGGACCCATTGCAGGACCTAGAAATACACAACTTTTATTATTCTCGAAGATAACATTTGTATCAAAAATATTATAACATACATACACAACTCTGCCCTCCAGCGTAACTGATTACTTGCTGAGGGCAGAAACCCTTGTACCAATAATAGGTGTGAGATCCAACTGTTTGCACTAGAGAAAACAGAAGGGCTTGGGCTGGGTTATGCTGTTAAAATACCTTGGGTCTTTTCTAAAACCTGTAAATAAGAAACAATTATTGGCAAATACACATTTTTTATATATATACCCCTTTAGGGGAACAGTGATGTACCTTGCAACCTTTGTGGGTATTACACTGGAAGGGATGGAGGAAGGGTAGCTAACCCCCTCCCCCCAAGCTCCTACTGGTGGAAGAGACAGCTCGAGGTACAAGAGACAGCTCGAATACTGTAGCAATAAAAAGGTTAGCTGTGGATGGTGACATGATCCCCACCTACTACACTTTAAATTATAACAAGATAATATTACAATACTATAAAGATGGGGAACTTCTTTTTCTCTAGAAGAAAGAGAAGAAACACAGACAAACAACAAAAACAAACACACACCAGTTTAAAAATAAAACAAGATTATTTCCATAGGATAAAAGAAGCCAAGCGTCCCTGGGTTCCCTTATCCTAAGCATGACAAAATGTCAGCTGAGTTTATAAAAAAAAAAAAATCTAGATTGATGGTAATACCGTATGTACATATCTCTTAGAATGCATTTACACCATGGTCACACATAAAAACAAAAGCCATTGTTTTTAACTGTAGATGGTAAACTCTCAAAAACAGCTGTAATAGTCCTTTTTTAAAATTGTACTATATATATATATATATTTTATATATATATATATATATATATATATATAAATATGGTGAGATGATGAATAATTTTCCCCTTCCAGCTGGAGTATTGCCTGTGTTGGCTGCAAGTCAGAAGCAGTGAGACGAGAAGAAAAGTTTGTTCCTCTTCACTTAGAATACTAGTTTTGCAATAAAAAGTCAAATTACATGGTTCACTCTTGGTGTGCTTTCATGAAAACATACATTTTGTGTGAAAAGTTGTGCTTTAGGCATGGAATACACATTAAGTTTGAACTGGTAGTAACATAAAATGTTGAAACACAAGAAGGTCAAATAATGTGCAAAAGGTCACAGTGTGCATGCAAGGGTCTTTCAAACCCAGCCATTCCTGTAGTGTCCTTGAACACCACCGATATTAAAATATCTTTAAATAACAGTAGAGCATACAATAAAACTGCTGACCAAGACAGTACACACACATACACATACACAAAAAGAAATACTTAACACAAAATAAGACTGACATTGTTTCACACCAATTTGCTGAGGTAATGCCCATAGTTTCATTAGAAAACTGTACTTGTTTTAGATATATGTGCTGCCTCCCTCTGTCTTGTAACACTGACAATTTTTAAATCAACACATTTATACATATCGCCATGCCAAATCTTTTCAGAACAAAACACTTTTTAAACACATTTTAACTCCGTTAAAACGAAGCACAACATATCATCTGTAAGTGAACACATCTAGTATAGAAGTATGATAAAGCCATTTATAGCTGTTAACACATTACATTTTCACCTAGCAGTGGCTTGGCACATTGCTTGCAAACTACAACTCTTTCTGCACATTGCAATCTATGACGTCATAACTCTTCACCATCAACACTACCTGCTCCAAGCAACAACTACAAACAAAAGTTCTTCACTGACCCTATCTAGGCAGCATAAATGTTCCATTAAAAATAAAGCCAATTAAAACAGTCAGCTATGAGGCAAAGAAGCTTCTTCTTTCTTTCTTTTTTTTTACTGTAACATGTTGTGCACTGAAGGCAGTCAATCCTATCTCGTGACCTTGACAACAGAATATAATTACAGAACACAGATATAAGCTAGAAAATATGCACGAGTAAGACGGAGCATTACCTTGTTTAGTATATGTATTACAGAAATAAAACAGACAGACATAAAACAACTTTAAATAAAAAATTCAGACTTACCCGGTGCCAAGGTATTTTTCTTCTTCTTTTCCGATACACTAGTCTGAGTAAGAAAACTGACTGCAGGACCTTCATGATAATTTCCCAATGCTACAGCTATTAACCCTTTTAAAGGTTTTAACCCCTTCAAAGGTTTTCTTTTGGCCATTGTAGTAACCTGCCAAACCAAGTCTTTTTCCAGAGCTCTGGTTTGCAGTTTAAAAACAAAACAAACAAAAATCTCTAACAGTACTAGGTTGAGATCCATCTGGTAGAGGTCCCCAGTACTTGGGTTTGGGATCAAATGTTTCAGCCTCTATAGGAGGCAAGGGAACTTGAAATTGATACAGAAAAACTTGAAACTACACAGATAGGCAACATGGGGGAGGTTTTCAAATCATCCTGTCTGTAGTCACCTACTGTGCGTACATCCACAGTAGTTTATTTTTCTTTTCCTAGATGTTGCTTACTTAATCAGCTGCTGCTTTTCTCCTGAAAGCAGCCTGAACTGTGAAAGCCATCATTGGCTCTAACAGTATATACTTGCAGCAAGCACAAATTACAAGTACAAAGGGCAGTGCAGTTGCCCTTGTAATTTGTTTGGTCAAACTTGTACATTTTATTTTCATATCCTGCCGACTACGCCAAAAATGTTCTGCCAACTCAAGCCAGGCAGCTATTTACCATTCACATTCACATACACACAATAACAGCACAATAAGTACAGCAAGCCAAAGCTTTATTATAACAAAATATAATACAAAAGGTTATACATCACCGATTCAACAAAGCTACATCCAAGCCTGTTCCAATGGCTGGGAAGCCCCCTTGTCAGCCTGGCTAGGAGTCTCACGAACCGGGAATTGGCCCCACAGCGATGCGTCCACCCTGCAGGAGAGGCTTCTAACAACAAAACTTAATACATCACCAATTCAATAAAGCAACATCCAAGCCCTCTTCCAATGGCTGGGAAGCCCCCTTCAGCCTGGCTAGGAGTCTCAGGAATCGGGAACAGCTCCTGCAGCAATGCGTCCACTCTGCAGGTGAGGCTTCTAACCAGACAACAGGATTCTCCCAGTATTTATATCTTTTATTATTCATCTAGAAACATCCAGTAACATCTGCAAGCACCTAGATTGTCACGTCTGCACACTGGCCAGGCGCCCAGAATCGTGCAACCCCAGTACAAACATCTGCTATCTAGATATTTCTCACATATTTGCTAAGAGGCAACATCCTGGACACTTGGCCAAGCACCCAGCACATTGCAAACTTAGCAAATACAATCCTACACATTCCTTTGATTAACATCCAGCCTTTGATTATTGTATCAAATCCTGCACAAAAACAAGTTACATTATATTCTTTGATTACTATACTATACAAAATTGGGTAACAATAATCAATACAATATATACATATATACATATCAAAGAGGTAGGTGACGATACTTTTATTTAAATCACTGGTGAGACCTCACCTAGAAAACAGTCCAATTCTGGAGATCTCATCTCCAATAAGACATAGACAGAGTAGAGATGATCCAGAAGAGGGCAACTAAAATGGTACAAGATCTGCATCAAAAACCCTATGAGGAGAGACTGAAGCACCTCAACAAATACACTCTGGAGGAAAGAAGGAAGAGGGGGATATGATAGAGACATTCCAGTACCTTATGGGTATATTTAAGGTTTAAGAGGGAAGCCTTTTTCAGAGAAAAAGTTGCCCAAGTACAAGGGGTCATGCTATGAAGCTGGAAGGGGGGGTCGACTCAGTGGAGATGTAAAGAAGCACTTCTTCACATAAAGAGTGGTGGATGCCTAGAATAGCCTCCCCTGAGAGGTGATGCAGGAAAAATCTGTAACAGGATTCAAGAAGGCATGGGAAAGGCACAAAGGAACCTTAGTGGTAAGAAAGGGGGAGTAAAGCAAGAGATCAAGTAGTGACTGCAGTGTTACAGTACGTAGGGAAAATGGGTAGACTAGGTGGGCCAAACAGTCCTCATCTTCCATCAGACTCTATGCTTCTGTACATTCATTGCAAAAAAACTGTGTTAATGCACTAGTTAGGGTTCAATTTGAGTTATGGTTGGAAACTCTAACACCATATGTCCATATTTTTGTGGCATTAAATGTACTCACTAGGGACTACTTTTAGTGAACTATTCTGATGTGGAGCCTTTGTAAAAGAGTCTCTGACTCAAAGGTTTATAATTCCTAGACTTCAATAAATAAAAAATAAAAAATAAAACTTAATGCCAAAAAAGTAGGGAAATATGGTGTTAGAGTTTCCAACCCTAATGCTCCCCCTTCCAAGCAGCAAAAGGACAAGACCACACAAGCAACCACAGACATCCATCACTGGGGAAAGACAAACAACATACTCTGTTTTCAGCTGACACAAATGCAGTAGCACTGATGTGATGTCCTACAGGCCGTATGTGAAGAAATTAGGTCACGTCTGACAGTGTTTACTCATGGAACTGGATGAGCATTAGGACTGACAACCCCAAGAAAGACCCCACTACAGACTCCGAAGACCCAAAACCCTAATGTTTTTTTTTCCTTTTTCTGCTTGGGAGATGAGGGGTTAGGGTTGGAAACTCTAATGCCATATTTCCATACTTTTGTGTCATTAAGTTGAACCCTAACTGGTTCATTAAAGTAGTTTTTTTTTGCAATGAATTTCCTTTCTTTTTGAGATAGTGTAATGGTGTCCTCATTTGCACAAGTCCCTTCATAAACACCTGCAGATGCACAGGGCTTTCTGGCTCTGTGCCAAAAGAATAGTTTGTATGTGGGCTGAATTGTCCATTTGCCTGCTGACTATAAATGCAGATAATTTGTGTGGCTATCTGGGGGGCTACAGAACCACAGGACCTGAAGAAGTGCAGGACCTTCTATGCCCTTTGATTCTATGCAGCTATGGGTGCAGAGGTGCAGAGCCCTCTGGGCCCTATGCAAAATAAAAGACATCTTCACTATGTGGTTTCTTGGAATGTGTAAGGAAAGACTGAGATTTGGAGTGGGAGCTGCAAAACAAAGGGGACTTTTGTTTGGGGACAAGAGAACATTCTTGTCTGCTAGTATTAATTGTACTCACTGAGGATTACTTTCAGTGCAAACTGCAAAATGTTGTTTTGTGAACCCTAATTTCCAGTTCAAAGCAACATTTTTGGTTTGCACAACAACTCTTGTTTTGCAAATCAAAATTTTTGGGTCACTTCACAATTTTTGGTTCACACATTTTTTAGTTTGCAAACAAAAATGTTTGGTTCGCACCACAATTTTTGATTTGCAAATCATAATTTTTGGTTCACATCACATTTTAACAATTTTTGGTTTGCAAACTAACATTTTTGGTCTGCACCATAATTTGTGGGTCACACTACAATTATTTTTTGCAGACCAAAATCTTTGGTTTGTACCACAATTTTGGTTTGTGAACCAACTATTTTTGGTTCACTCCACAATTTATGGTTTGAGAACTAGAATTAGTAGTTCATGCCACTTTCTCTGGTTCACAAACCAGAACATCTTTAGTTAAAACGAAAAAAGTAGTTTGAACCTGAATTCACCAAAGAGAAATAGTGAGTGTACGAAATATAAAATTCTGGCAAATTTCCCCATAAACAGATTATGAAATCTTGCTTAGGGAAAACATCAGGGATGTTTTAGTTTTGCTAAAACTGTCCCTTTATAACAGTTTTCCAACTTTAATAGTAACAGAAATAAAGAAGATTCCAACTGTCATGAACCAAAAAAAAAGAATATTTAGTGAGACATATTTTTTGGGTTGTGATATATCAGATCTGTGAACCAAAAAACACTCTCATGAACCAGAAATTTCACGTTCATATGGGTCATCAATCCAACACTAATTTTCAAATCCTTATAACTCATGGACCATTTAATATTATTTCAACAAACCTTTGAAAGGCACTACCTGAACACAGAACTCATGTGCCCTGAATGTTTTGTGTTGACATTCAGTACTGTGTAGCCTATACATGAGGGCAAAATAGATGCAAAAAAAACATGTTAAGTACAGGGAAAAATGTAATCCTTTTACAGATCTTGGAAACCACACAAAGTGCCGTCATGAAACTTTTCACATTCTCACAACATGGCATGTCCATAGAAAATGCAAATTTGTGGGCAATTCTGATAAACCTCACCATTGTTATTAAGCTGCAAAGTTAGGGGTTTAACACAGCACCCTACTCAACCCTAATGATAGAGACACTACCCCACCCCTATAATAGATATAGATATAGCTATAGATATAGATATAGATATAGATATAGATATAGATATAGATACAGATACAGATATAGATAGAGATATAGATATAAAGATAGAGATATAGATATTCTGTAAATATAGATATATATATATAGACACATGGTACAGATCCTCAATCCCCAGTTACATATAGAGGGGATATTCCATGAAAATAAACTATTTATTTTTTGCATCAGGTTTGACTGCTATTGACCTCATGAGTGGTGGGTTCATGAATGAGGAATGTTGATTCTGATGCAAAAAATAAATAATTTATTGTCATACTGTATGTGGCAGATTTCATTCATACAATTGGCATAAATGGCCACAAGCATCAGTAAGTCACAAGAATAGCTGGACAAACTATACAAATAAGGCATGCATGCATGAAACTTTATTTTACAATGTTTAAAGAGTTATAATTGCTTGCTACATGAGAAGTTTTACAAAACACCTAATTAAGGCAAACTAGTCATTTCTTTATCACTTACTAACATGGCAATTTCAAAGCTTTTTTTAACAGATCCAGAAATATTATGTTGTATAAATAGAACATGACATGACCTGACAGAAGATATCATATTTATCTTCACTTGAGACCAACAAAATATATCACTTATGGCGTCACCACTCATGAGCTATCATAATATCATTGGGCTCTCATGAAGATAAACATAATCTTTTTTTGTCAGGCTATGTCAATTCCCTTATTTATATGCACCATATATGAACAAGGGCCCCAGAGGCAGCAAATTCATGTATGCACCATTGGCTTGACTCTTAGTGACACATGGGAGGAACTCTGGCCCATAAGGACTGACAATCCCACCCAGGGCCATGTCTTTCACTGTTAAGTCCCCCCTCCCTATTTTGGAACATTCCTTAACCTTAGTTGAGAAACATGCCTACCCAGGGTCACACTCCTCAACTACTGGTCATGAGTACCTTGCATTCCACAGACCAACCATGGAACAGCCTCTTCTTGCCATAGTAAGGACCCCCCCCCGGGTCACAGATCCAGCCTGTCTCCCAACTCTGGCTGACCCCAATTTGTCATCCAGAAAGGCCTGTTTTTGTCAGTCTCACACAAAGAAGAAACAAATTATATATATACTGTTCTTTATGTTCTGTTTTATGTCTGGATGCAATTGTAAAAGAGAGGTTCCTCTCAATTGCTTTCCAACAAAATATTGATTGGCAGAAGTTCCACCACTAACAATGTCTTTGCTTATGCACATTTTCCCACAGTTTGCTGTGTGAGACTCTGCTCTGAACAGTTGTAGCTCCCACTAATACACTAAAGTGCTTGTGCAACATTTATTTCTTTTAAATTGATGTAACTGAGCCCTGTTGTAATTATTACACAGGAAGAAGGTCTTGCCATCTGAATTCATTTTTAAACAATTGACAGTGACAATTAGGTGTTTTTACTTTGTGCTTCAAGTTGGTGCTTCTTTTAACAGCACTATGATATCTGCAGCAGTTTACAGAACTTCAGCTCTGTCATTAAGTGTTTAGAATTTCCAGGTCGGGATACTATTTAATTGAAGCCTACAGTGAGCAGGACGAGCTCAGGCTGGGCATGTGAAGACCTGTGCAAAGACACACACGTTTCCATGCGTGTTTTGCATGTTTAGCATTGTTTAAGTATAATAGGGAGTTTCTAGCAAAGCAGTCATAAACACAAACCCTCTGCAGTTAACGACGTTTCTATGATCACTCAGATGATGGGTAATATCAGGGGCTACATGACATTCAGTTTATAAATTTGCTGTATTTCTTAAAGTACTCTGCCAACAAAGATCCTGCCCTGCACATTTTAGTATCATTATAAACCACTTAAATTAAATATTCGCTTTGGGAAGAAGCCGATAGAATCTAGGTGATTAAATCAGTGATTCCCATAAGTAGTTAACATCTATATGCTTTGTATCTGAGTTCTGCCTGCGTTCTCTTTGTTTGTGCTACCATTCCTAGTAGCTCAGAGTTGCTGAAAGCTCAGTTAGAAACAGCATAGAACTAACATCATTTGTCTGTATCTATCTTTAAAATCTTACTTATTATGGTGAATGTAACTTGAAAAATTATTACATTTTGGGTGAAAATTAAACACTAGGGCCCAGATATTCAAAAGGGTTGCGCCATGCGCAACAGGGTTGCGCGTGCGCGACTCCAAAAATGCGCCATTCTGCGATATTCAGAAGGGGCCAGTTGCGCCACCGAAAACATGCTGAGCAACAGCGCAATGGAAATGAAGGCATGCGCAAACGAAGGGGGCGGGTCCATGCATAAAGTGCGCAATGCGATATCTGAACACTTGCGCAATGTGCAAGAGTGGCTCAGCCGGAAGTTGCGCAGTACCGGATTTGAGCCAAAATAAAAAGGCTCAAGGAAGCGGCGCAAGAACCCTAGCAGGCCGCAAACTGGGGGAGAGAGACAGAGAGAGAGAGAGAGACAGGAGCTGGAAGGGCAGAGAGGGACAGTGGGTCCAGGAGGACAGAGAGGCCAGTGGGGGTGCCGGTGCAGTGGAAGCAGCAGTGGGGCAGCGGGGTAACACAGGAACAGCAGCCGGGGGCAGAAGCCAGGGAGATGGATAGTGTCAGCTTCCACATGGAAGCTGTAATGAGGGGTGAGACACCATGCTGCAGGGGACGTGGCCGTGGAGGGGCCCGTCGGTATGCCCCGACAGGCGTGTATCGTGCCACATCAGCTTCGAGCTGTACACAGACATCGAGATTGTGGGCCGGTACCACCTGAACAGGGCATCTGAGACGGCTCATGAAGCTGTGCAGTGATGTGATGCAGGCACCCTCACGACGGAGTCATGCTCTGTCCGTGGAGACCAAGGTGACAGCCTGCATGTGCCTGCTCGCAACGGGCACCTTCCAGAGGCTGACAGGGGACACCACAGGCATTACACAGTCGGCCATGTCACGTATCCTCACCCAATTCCTCAGCGCACTGCTGCCTCATGCTGCGGAGTACATCCATTTCCCCAGCACCGTGGCAGAGCGTACAACAAACATGCAGGAGTTCCACAGGGTAGCACGTATGCCTGGTGTGCTAGGGGCCATAGACTGCACCCATGTGGCCATTCGCACGCCACCTGGCCCCGACGGCCAGGCTTATCGGAACTGAAAGGGCTTTTCCAGTGTCAACTGCCAGGTGGTGTGTGATGCCACTGGGCGCATTATCAATGTCTGTGCCACACACCCTGGTGGAGCACATGATGCCTTCATATGGCACCAGTCTGCACTGTGTCATCGATTCGAGAGTGGGAACATCCCCACGGGTCATCTAGTGGGTGAGTACACATGTATGGAATGCAAACTCTGGGCAAGGGTGGGAATGACACAGGTGCCATGGTAGTGGCACACAAGGATATGGGCAATATGGACCTGACATGACACTGATCTCCACTATCTCCACACAGGTGACTGCGGATACCCACTCCGTCCCTGGCTGCTCACACCGTACCGGCACCCCACGACCCCAGCGCAGCTATGTTTCAATGAGGCACATGCCACAACACGTAACATCATAGAGCGGGTGTTTGGGATGCTCAAGGCACGCTTCCGATGCCTGGACACCTCCGGCGGAGCCCTACAGTACAGCCCCCAAAAGGCCTGTGGGATATTCCTGGCCTGTTGCATCCTGCACAAAATGGCCAAAGACCATGGGATAGCCGTACAGGTCCAAGAGGGGGACAGTGATGGGAACGCCAGTGGTGCCGGTGATGTGGGTGATGAGCAGCCCCCCCTAGGATGGAGGGACCCCCGACTGACCCGGCAGGCCCAGCTGCACCGGGACACCATTGCAGAAGAGCACTATGCCCAACACAGGTAAGTCAAGGGGACATGTGCAGGCAACACTGTCCATGCGCAAACCACAGGCACACAGGGAACACACCGCGGCATGAAGGTCAGGGGAGTTGACTGTTCCAGGCATACTAACACACCATCAGAGGGTGAGCACTCATATGGACACACACACACACAGGCAGCGACATGGGCAGCAGCACAGCACTGCGGAAATGACATTGCCAACACACAGCACCACCAACCACCCCACCACCTGGACTGTCCACGTACATGTGTCAGGACCTGGGCACACGCACCTTGGTGTACAGTGCAATGCAGGCATCATCATGCACATGCACCTGTGGACAGCAGTTGGGAGAGTGTACAGGTGGTCCGTGTGTCAGCGTGGTGAGCAGAGCACCCAGCAGTGCACTGCCCACCATGACACACATTGCACACAGGGCAGCACCAGACAGGGCCTGCACTGGGAGACAGCTCAGTCAGATAGCACTGTTCCATGGCCACCACGGATGCATGGGCGGCCCCGCCATGTCCCAGCAGCACTGGCAGGCTGAGCAGGGGTCACATCGGGTGGTGCTGGTGCACCACCAGGGGTCCCACTGCGCGAACGCGACCTTGCCTGCACAGGGGTCTGCATCCTGCCAAACAAACTTGCACCAGGGGTGCTCAGGATGCCCACAGCAGAACCCGGCATCGACAGGCCTGGTGTCGCACGACGTCGGGAATGGGGAGTGGAGAGCACACTGTGTGGGGTGTGTGGTACAGGGGCACCTGACAGTGTGGCCAATCTGTCCGCCACAGAGACCACTGCCTGGGTCAGCCTGTAAATGGCAGCGGTCACATCCATCCGCATAAGGACCAGCTCGGCTCGGTCCTGACCACACTCCCTGCTATGCCGCTCCACGGACACAGACAGTGCCTCCACGGACCTTGCAACCTGCCCCTGCAGCTGTACCGAGTCCTGCAGCAGGTGGGTGTGCATGTCCAATGGGTACTCTGCCCCAATGGCCTCGTGACCCCCAGGGTGTGGATGGTCCTGGTGCACAGCACCCCTTGAGGGTGGGCACTGTTTGCCAGGACCAGGTATGGGCGGATCAATGAGAGGTGGACATGTGCCACTGATTGACACTGTACCCCCAGTCCTGGTGTGCGACTGCTGCTGCCGCCCCTCCAACTGCTGAGCCCCCAGGTCCACCTGTTCCACCTCCGTGCTGACAACAGTGCCAGACACCTGCACAGCCACCGGTGCTGCCCCACCAGTGCTGACAGGCACAGCCTGGGACTGTGCCAGCATGCTGGTACACAGGTGTGAACCAGGAAGGCCCAGGGGCATGTGCTGGCCTGCCATGTGTCCATCATGGGACTCACACCTATCACTGCCCATTGCAGGCCTGCTATCATCAATGGTGCAGGTGCGTACCACTGCCATAGGCACAGCATGCTGGCATACCTGCATGCCAGACTGCTGTGACACAGGCTGTGCACCTCCTGCACCCGTATCACTGACACTGGAGTTGTAGGCCCAGCGTGCATGCTGCTGCAGTGCCTGCAGGCTGGTGGTGGAGGTGGATGGTCCCTCCTCCACGTCCAGCAGGTCTGCCTCACTGTCTGGACCCACCACCACCACCGTCTCCTGCAGACGAACAGGATCTGTAACAGAAAGAGAGAACATGTGAGTGCATGTGAACAACAGCCCCCCCCAACAACACCACCATGTCATACCGTGCAGTGATGGGCTTCCACCTGTCTGGAATCATCCACCTGGTACACCCGCAATGGCACTCAGCTGCATGGCCACGACCAGTGTCTCCTCTGTAGGGGTCAGCTGCAACACCACTGGTGGGCCCCCACCAGTGCCAGCACGTGCCGCCCTGAAGGCTGCCACCTTCTCCTTCAGCCTCCTGTGGTCAGTCCCCATCTTCTTCCTGCATTCCTGCATGGAGCGCTGGTGGCTTCCGTGCAGGTTGATGGCCCGAGCTACCCCCTCCCATGCAGCTACATGCTCCTGAGGGGTGCCTTCCATCCACTCAATAGTGGCTCATCCTCCAGGTAGGCCTGGAAGAGGGCCTCTGTCTCTGCTGCGGTGAAGTTCGGCCTCCTCCTACGCCCGCCGTCCACACCCTCAGCTTGGCTCTGGTCAGTCATGGTGATCTGTATGGGTGGAAGTGGACACCTGTCACTGTGCAGTCGACAGCATTTCCCCATGAGCATAGCTGCCGGCCCGGGAGGGCGGAAGCCCCCACGCTTCTCTCCGCATGGCAGATACTGATAGAAAGGGTGCCCTTTGTCCCTTTCTAAGTGCCCTTTTCATGCTCAGCCCCCTCAGCCTTTATCATCCTCCGGCACCCCTGCCCATGAGCATTGTCCTGAGCATCACACAGCATGTAACTCACCTCTCACCTGCAGTAACCAAATCTGGCCAGCACAACCCACTGTCGCATTTTTATAGTGCAACACATGCAAATGAGGTGTGGCGCTACTTTAATGACATGCTAATCACGCCACTGCGCCTTTGAATGGCTGATCGAATGATTTGCATATGTCGACTGAATATCGCGTATTTGCGCTTTGCGCAATACGGAAGGTCCGGCTGAGCCAATGGTGCAGGTTTGTGGCTGCGTGCTACACTGCATTGCACATGCCCAGACAGCTTACGCATGCATCTATCATGCTGCAGACCTGCTGAGCGTGATAGGCGATTCAGGCCATGGCCACCATTGTGCCAGTGGCGCTACAGCACTGGGCACTATATGGCGCTGTGGCACTACTGCGCGATAGTCCACTGTGGCACTGGTGCTCAGCTTGGCAGTCGTGCAGGATGCCTATACATCCTATGGCACTGTGCGTAACCTTGCGTCATTGCCGTGACCTTGTGTATGCCCTCTTCCCTCTGCCCTCTGGCGCTGTTCGCATGTCATGTGTATGTCCCTATTGCGCTGTCTGGTGACAGCGCCATGTAAAGTGACGGCACTGTTTGAACAGCACGATTGGAGCCTGTGGTGGTCTATTGTGCAACAACTCCACGTGGGGTTATGGCGCAGTGGGGCACCATATTGCCTGCTGTAAAGTTGGTGCCATGGCTAGGAGGAGGGCGGTGTCCCGAAGCCAGCTTGAAGTGGCCAACCTGGTGGCCCTGGTGGAGCCCCACTGTGAGGCACTGTATGGTGAGGCCCCCCTCACCATGCCTAGGACCCACGTGTGGCAGCAAGTGGCCACTGACCTGGTGGAGGTCACTGGCCGGGGCCGGTCTGCTGAGCAGTGCCGGCACCGGTACAGTGACCTCCGCCGAAGGGAGCCGGAACTCTTGACGCGGCTGCGTTCACATGCCAGGTGGGGCGTGGTGCCTAGGCCAGGTGAGTGTACCATCTATGCACCGATATTCTCTGTAGGGGTGTATGGGTGCTTGGGTGGCTGTGCATAGGTGCCGGCTCGGACACGGTTGGCTGTGTCAGTGTGTGCAGCTGTGCGATGGATGGTTATGGCTGTGTGGGCAGGCACTCTCACTGGGGCAGGGGGCACTCTGCTTTTGAGTCACACTGATGTTTGTCTCAACATATGTCTCCCACAGGCCGGATTTTGGAGGCTGGCGAGGCAGGGTGGGTCGTCGCTAGGGCCCCGTGCCAGGGTGTTGTGCTCAACTGCAGCAGCAGCAGCAGCAGCAGCAGCATCAGCAGCAGTGGCAGAGCCAGCTGCTGGAGGAGTGTGAAGCATCATTACTCATGGATGCTATTGCATGCTGGGGGGAGACCACCAGCCATGCACAACACAACCAAAGGGGAGGTCATAATTCCACTATACAAGACACTAGTGAGGCCCCACACTGAGTACAGTGTACAGTTCTGGAGACCATACCTGTATGGACATGGACTGGGTAGAGGGGTTCAGAGGAGGGCAACACGGATGGTGCATGGATTGCATCACAAGTCCTATGAAGACAGGTTGAAGGAACTGAACATGTACTCCTGGAGGAGGGAGGGAGAGGGGATATGATGGGGACATACAAGTATCTTACAGGGGGAACAGAGTGCAGGAAAACACTATTTTAAGCGTAAAGATGTTCCAGGACTAGAGGGCATGGGATGAAGTTGAGGGGGACGATTCAGAGGAAACATGAGAAAGAATTTCTTCACAGAATGGGTGGTGGACAAGTGGAACACCCTGCCAGAGGAAGTGGTGGGGCTGACTTGGTCACGGATTTAAGAATGCATGGGATAGCCATAAAGGAATTCTGGAGGTCAGGGTAAGGTGCAACAGACTTATAGGAAAACAGAGTGAACTTACAAGGTCAAATGGCCAGACTGGGTGGCCCATAGGCCCTTATCTGCTGACACTGTCTATGTATCCATGTATGTAGGCACGACACAGGTGACATGCATCACAGTGCAGTATCACAGCATGTCTGTGTATGCGTCACTGGTGGTCCAGGCATGCACTGGGCACATAGCTGTGTAACTGGCATTGCACCACGTTGCCACATCACTTGCCAGCCTAATTTGTACTGTGATTGATGTGGGCAGTGTGTGTGGGCGGTGGTGCACATAGCTGGTGCCTCCTGTTTGTGATGGCCATGTGCATGTTCACTGTGGGTGGGTGTATGCCATCACAGGTGCGGGACATTGGGCTATATGGCTTGCAGGTTGGGTGGTGTTCAGGGTTGTGGTCAGTCACAGCCATTGACTGTGTTCCCATTTTCCTAGGCCTCGAGGTTCTACGGAGGATGCAACAGGATGTCCGTCGCCTCACAGAGGTCAGCATTGCAAACCACAGGGTCCTGCAAGCCATCCGGAGGCATGGACACCATCAGGGCCGGGATGGAATGGGGCGCCAGCAGGGGGAGGACCAGGAGCCGCTGGGTGTAGCCCACATTACCCTTCCCACTTCTCCCATCCCTACCACCCTGCCTTCCCTCTCCAAGTTTTTAATCCTTCCCTCTTGAACACCCCTTCCTTGTACCCGTCCCCCCCAGTAAATAGTTTTTATTGTTCTTGTTGAAATATGTTTAATATACATTTCTATTTTGATATATGAATACTGTGTCGGTCTCTGATTTGCAGCTGGCTGTGGTGCTCAGTTGCAGGTGTGTACATGCCATCTGGGCTGGTATGGTCCTGGGTATGTGTGTGTGCATGGGAGGTATCTCCAGCATGGCAGTGACTTCGGTTGGTCTTCATCTGCTGCCACCCAGTGCTGGGTGCACAGGGGTGTCTGGCCTGTAGGCTTCTGTGTTGCACGGGGCTGACATGTGCTGGGGGACTGATGGGTTCCTGCAGTGCCAGTCACTGCACATGGGTGGTGTCTTGGGGTCACAGTGCAGGGTGTGCTGTGCATAAGGGGGCTGATGTGCACTGTGGTTGTCAACCCCTGTGTGTGGCACCTCCACCTGCCAGTGGTTGTGCTGGGGTGTCAGAGCCTGCTCTATGCTTTTGTTGGCTTGTCCCCATGGGCACGTGATCATCCATCCCACCCCAGTGATGCTGTGCTTGGGTGCCGGTGTGGTGTGGGTTCTGCAGTGTGTTCCTGTGCCCATGTGTGGCATGGCTGGCAGTGGGCCCCAGCCTGCCTCCCTAGTGTGCAGTTTCCATTGCTCTGGGGGGCTGTGGCTTGTGCTATGGCAGCTCTGGACTGCTCAGCTGAGCTTCCCTGGTTGTGCCATAGCGCAACATTTTGGCTCAGCTTCTCCTTCCTGGTTGCGCGATGGCGCAGTATGTGCGATATTCAGACGTTGGTTGCTTGCGCAATTTGCTCTGCTCCATGTTTGAATATCGCACCTGTTGTGCATTTGCTCAACTGGTTTGCGCTTGCTCCTGCTATTGCGCCAGTTTTGAGCGCAGTTTGAATATCTGGGCCTAAATTATTATCTCTGGTAAACAGTACATATTGCTACCAACAGATTTCGTTTTTGGAATTTGGAACTTTGTTTCCAAAACTTAATCAAGAAGTTGAGTCTTTTTGGGGTATCTTAAGAATTATAATTACCAAACCTGGTATTATTCTTTTACACTTCTTTTCTTGTTTCCTCTGTTGGTGACTTTAACAACTGTATGATAGACACCATGGAAACATTCATACAAACCAAAAATGGTGAAAAAGCTATACTATGTAAAACATGCAACATGTATATGATAGTATCTGATTATTCATTAGACAATTTATTTACATGTACTAAATGTCTTGATAATCATGAAATGTCAGTCCTATTAGAGCAGTTTAATGAAAGGATAAGTGAAATTGAGACAAGCCAGAAGGATACGGCATCTCGCTTTCAAGTACAACTACAAACTGACACACACCAATTTAACTCTATTATTATGCCTGTTCTAAAAAACAAAACCTGTACTGATGTTCTTGTGCCTATAAATAATACCCTCAACTAAAAAAAGGGAAAGGGAAGAAGAAGAAGAAAGTACTGACCCTGAGGATACTTGGTATCAAGTCCAACACCTGAAACATTAAAATAAAAATAGGGGAAGGAAAGCCAAACAATTCAACCTTGAAATCACTAACTCGTTTGACCTCCTAAATTTAGACATCACCCAAGAAGAGTCAATGGCTATGACTACTTCTGTTAAGGAAGTAATAATAACAGACTCCCCTACACTACCATATAATGAAAATCAATCTACCTGCATGAATCAGAATATTAATTTAGACCCACCCTTAATATCTTTTGATACTACTTCTATCATTCCATAGAAAGTTGAGCAAAATATGGAATTCCAGGTTTCTCAGACTAATGAAACTGAGATATATGTGTTAGGTGATTCTATAATTAAAGGACTTGACTGCGCGATATGCGATACAGATAAAGCACATTGTACCCTATCATGTTTTAGGGATGCCAAAATATCAGATATCACAAAAATGATTAATGACATTGTTTCCACAACAAATCCTTGAAAATTAGTTGTAATTCATGCAAGAACCAATAATGTTTTACACCAAAATCCTCAACAAATCAAGCAGAAATTTGTTAACTTAGCAAACAAGCTGGTAGATTTGCATTGTGGCATTTTATTTTCTGAAATACTTCCAATTCCTACAGCAACATACAAACAAAACTGTACATTAAAAGAAACAAAGAATTGGTTCAGACAATGGTGCCTGAGGCAAAATCTTAAATATATAACACATTAGGAAGAATACAATGGAAACTATGACATGTACAGTCAAGATGGACTACATCTAAATAAAATAGGGTCACAATTTCTCAGCCTCCAGTTTAACAACTCAATAGATGCAAATTTAAACTATTAAATGGGGAAGGGTGCAACTGCTATACATAAAACACATTCAGTAGAATATACCTCTGTAAGTAATAAGTAGAACAATAATTATGACTGCAAAAACAATAAAAAAGCAAAACTAAGAAAGAAAAACAGAAGAGGATATCAAAATCTGCTTTGAATAATCAAAACAATCCACCAAGTCAGGAAAATACTACACAAAGTGAAATTGATATTAATAAAGTTAAAGTTAAGGGAATACAAATTCTACTAAATAATGCTCGTAGTTTAACAAATATATTAGATGAACTAAGATATATTCTTGCTAATAAGGAAATTGACATCTGTTGTATTACAGAAACATGGTTGACTGACAATGATTGGAATTCTGATATGTGGTTTTACAAAATTCTTAAAAAATAGACAGAATGTTAAGGGAGTGGGGTTAGTTTTATACATATCTAATAAAGACAATTGTCATGAGATAATGTATGAGGATTCTCCAGCTGAGATACTTTGGGCCAAAATTGAACTAGGCAACAAAACCTTAACTATAGCTCTTTGTTACAGATCACCTAATTTAAACCAGGAAGATAACTTAGTCTTTTTGAAGCAGTTAGACAATATCAAAGTGAAAGAAGACTTAATAATTCTGGGTGATTTTAATTTCCCTAATATAAACTGGGAAACACTTGATACGCACTGCACTATTGAACGGCAGTTTCTGGAAATTACATTTACACTTGGACTGGATCGGTTAGTAACTACTCCCACTAGGAATAATAATATACTTGACCTTCTTTTTACAAATAAATTTGACCTTCTCTCCACCTCTGTTATCATACCCCCTCTGGGTGACAGTGATCACAACATGATTGTATGTGACATCTTAAATCAAACAAATTATAACAAAGGGATAAGTAAGTTTAAAAAGTATCATAAAGCTGATTAAAAAAACATAAAAAAGTTCCTGACTTCGTGGGAATGGTTAAAAAACGTAGGTAATCTTGACTTCGAACATGTATGGGATACAATAAAGACCAAAATAGATTACTGTATAAATACTTGGGTGCCTGAGAGAGCAAAATATGATAATAATAGCAAACGGAGAGTTCCCATGTGGTGGTCTAAAGATATAAAGCATATAATAAGAAAGAAACATCGGGCCTATAATAAATACAGCGAGACTAAAAAGGCTTCTGATTGGGGTAAGTTTCAGATACTTTCCAAAAAAAACAACAACAAATAATTAAAAAATCAAAACAAAAAATTGAAATAAATTTAGCCAAAGACATCAAAGACAATAAAAAACAGTGTAATAACTATATAGGTTCATTAAAACAAACATGTACAGGAATTGGACCACTAAAGGTAAATGACAATTTAATAACTATAGAAAAAGAAATGGCTATTAATTTTAATCATTATTTTACAAGTATATTTAATCCTATGGATTTTACACATCAAGATACATTACAAACATCAAATATTAAATTCTTCTTCTCTGAACAAGACACTTTAGAGGCCATTAACAAAATTAAATGCAATACATCTCCAGGTCCAGATAGTATTCACCCCAAGTTCTTAAAAGAGGTATCAAAAGAACTTGCTGGACCTTTTACCTGTTTGTTTAACATGTCTGTAAATAATGGGAAAGTTATTCAGTCTTGGAGAGAAGCAAATATAACCCACATACACAAGGGAGGTAATAAACAGTTAACATCTAATTATAGGTCTATCAGCCTTACATCACTTGTCAGTAAAATTTTTGACTGGTTATTACATGCTAAAATCTCCAATCACCTTAAAATGTTCACTTGTACTGACATTTCTCAGCATGGCTTTACTACTGGTAGGTCATGTCAAACAAGCCTTATTAGTTTTTTCGAACCTGTTAGTGATGCCCTAGAAAAGGGCTTTCCAGCAGACATCATATTCTTGGATTTTGAAAAGGCATTTGACACTGTTTCCCATAACATTTTGATCAAACAACTTCATAATATAAATTTGGACATGTACTTAATTAAGTGGATATCAACATGGTTATATAACAGATATCAAAGGGTGATTGTACTAGGGCACAAATCCAACTGGAGCCCTGTCACCAGTGGAGTACTGCAGGGATCTGTTCTTGGGCCTTTACTTTTTAGAATAGAAACATAGAAACATAGAAGTTGACGGCAGATAAGGACAGCAAGGCCCATCCAGTCTGCCCATTTCTTTTTCTACCTTATAAATGTGCCATCGGCCTTTGCTCTGTCAGTGGCCTATCTATTCATAGTCATTTGTATTGCTCCCTTATGCCTATCCCATGCCTGTTTGAAGCCCTGCACTGTATTCATAGCCACCACTTCTTGTAGTAAGCCATTCCATGCATCCACCACCCTTTCTGTGAAAAAGAATTTCCTCACATTCCCCTTAATCGGCCTCCCTCTAATCTCATGCTGTGTCCTCTTGTCCTGCTATTTTTCTTATATTTAAACATGTTAGACTCTTTCACCTTGTTTATGCCCTTAAGGTGTTTGAATGCCTCGATCATATCACCTCTCTCCTCCTTTGCTCAAGGGTATACATATTGAGTCTCGTAATCTGTCCTCATATGTCTTCTGATGCAGTCCCTGCACCATTTTGGTTGCCCTTCTCTGACTGCCTCAATTTGTTAATGTCCTTGTGAAGGTGTGGCTCCAATACTGCACGCAGTACTCCAGATGGGGCCTAACCAGTGTCTTGTACAGAAGGATTATTACCTCCTCTTACGACTTGTGATACTCCTACTAATACACCCTAACACCCCCAGCCTTACCTACTGCTTTAGAGGTCTGCTTGATGTTTTTAGGTCATCAGTGATGATGATGCCCAAGTCTCTTTCTTCCTTTGTGACTGCTAGCAACTCCCTCCCAGCCTATAGGTGGCTTCAGGTTTCTCTTCCCTATGTGCATGATTTTGCACTTCTTTGCATTAAATCCCAGTTGCCACTCTTCTGACCATTCTGCTAGTTTATCCAGATCTCTTCTCATTCTGCCCACCCCATCTGGATCATCTACTCTGTTGCAGATCTTGGTGTCATCTGCAAACAGACAAGCCTTACCCTCTAGTCCATCTGCAAGGTCACTAATGAAGATGTTGAAAAGGACTGGCCCCAGGACTGATCCCTGAGGTACCCCACTTATGACTTGCATCTCTTCTGACTGTATACCATTTACCACCACTCTCTGTTTTCTGCCCGTCAACCGGTTTGCCACCCAGTTGACCAACTTCTGACCCACCCCCAGCCTACCCAGCTTATTTATCAATCTTCTATGTGGAACAGTGTCAAAAGCTTTGCGGAAGTCAAGGTAGGCGACATCAACTGCTCCCCCTTGGTCCACCACTCTGGTTACCCAGTCAAAGAAATCTATGAGACTAGTTTGACAGGACCTTCCTTTTGTAAACCCATGCTGTCTTGGATCCTGTGCCCCTATGGATTCCAGGTGTTGCACTATGCTTTCCTTAAGGAGTGCCTCCATAATCTTGTCCACTACTGAGGTAAGACTGACCGGTCTGTAGTTCCCCGCCTCCTCCCTGCTACCACTCTTGTGGAGTGGGATCACATGAGCCCTTCTCCAGTCTTCTGGGACCTCTCCTGTGCTCAGAGACTCACTAAACAATTCTGCTAATGGCTCTGCTAGTTCCTCCTTTAGCTCCTTAAGTACCCTGGGATGTATGCCATCAGGTCCCATTGCCTTATCCACCCTGAGCTAACAAGCTCTTGTAGGACCCTTTCTTTGTGAAGGGAGTAGTGCTCACCTCCCTCCCCTGTGTCCATGATGCTGAGCTGTGGGCCCTGCCCTACCTTCTCTTCAGTAAATACTGAGCAAAAGTATCTATTTAGGATAGATGCCTTTACAGGGTCCTCCTCCTCACATGCTCCCTTTTCTCCATTAAGCTTAGCAATACTGATAGCAAGTATGCAAACAACAAAAGAAGTTTAGATAAATAAATATGCAAATGTCTGCAAGTTAGGCTGCACTGTGAACACTGCTGCATCTGCAAACACCCTCCAAGATAATTTAAATAAATTAACATCATGGTCAGCAAACAATAAAATGAAATTTAACCCAGCAAAGTGTAGTGTAATGCATATGGGGAACAATAATAAGAAGCACCCATATTCAATTCAAAATGAGAAGTTAACTATCACAACAGAGGAAAGAGACTTAGGTATAACTATAACTGATAACTTAAAATTTAACACCCATACCAATAAAACTGTTAAAAAATGTCACAAGATTATAGGTTTATTGAGACACATCAAAAGCAGGGAATCATCTGTAATCTTGCCCCTATACACAAGCCTGGTTCGTCCACATTTGGACTATTGGGCTTCAGTTTGTGCCCCAACTTCTACTGGCTACTAAACATGACAGAAAGAGTTCAACGAAGAACAACTAAAAGGATTGTTAATATGTCCGAACTTGATTATGGTTCTAGATTAAAATCTTTAGAACTTTATTCTTTGAAGTACAGAATACTAAGAGGTGACTTAATCTATACTTATAAGGCATACAATAATGATTACTTGTTAAACACAATAGGATTAGAAAAGTTCTCAGTAAGTAATTACATTAGATCCCATAACTCAAAACTAAAATCATCCTTATGTACAACTAATAAACAATCTAGATTTTTTACTCAGAGAATTCCTCCAATCTTGAATACATTACCTAGTAACATTATAAACAGTGAAAACATAGAACAATTTAAGAGAAAACTTGACGAATACATGGGTAATAAGAAATTTTCCTTCCACGGCTAATTTAGCTGGTGGTGAGTTCATAAATGGGCATGTGCCTTCTGAACTTGTATCAATCTATGAATCTATGAATAATACCCCAGGGGCCCCTACCCTTAAACAGTAAAATATGTTCACAAGTGTCTTGCAATTCAGACTTTAAGATATTCCTGATACCTGGCAGATGTACTCCATCTCTGCCATGCAACACTTCACATATCCTTCTGATGTGATAATGCCTGATGGCTTCCATGCTGCCCAAGGCAGCAAAGCAAGAAACCTCATTATTAACTTCTCTATGCGCTTTCTGCATGGTGGGTGGTTCATGTGTCCTTTGCCAGAGTAGCTGTAGTATCATCCTCAACCATACAAGGATCACTTTGGGCACCAGTGGTCTCATATGGGCTAGACCTCTCATTTGTTTTCAATCAGTTCTGGAGCTCTAAGGCTGACCAAAACATTACCACCAGGATGCACCAACAAAACCCATTAGGGGTTAATGTGAAGGCCCAGTTTAGGCATAGTATCCTCAAAATGATCCCAGTGTATCCCCCTTTTCCTGACCACTTAACCACCATTCCCATGAAGAAATGCAAGCTGGGTGCCATATGGTCAATGTGGTGATTTGTCCACTTCAGTCATATGCAGACATATTGCTGTCATATTTCTCAAACATTTTTATGTTCAAATTCTCAAAAATGCCAGGATAGCAGGTTTATTAGAAGGATGCCCATGTTTATTTTTTTAAAGGGTAATTGAGGATGAAGAATGTATATTACAAATGTCTGACATTCCTAGTAGCAATCACAGTTCCAGCATTCAAACCACCTCAAAATAATAAGATGCCACGAAAATCTATATTGAAATACAATCTTCTTATTGAGACCACTCCATAAAATGTCTGCCTAATGCACTTCAGACTGACTTGTCCTTTATCAAAGGCTGAGGGAACAAACAGACATCACAACATTTATAGTCATGATGCAACAATCAATCTCTTTTCTAATTGGCTAAAAAGATTTCAAACTTAATTAGCATGAAAACTCATAGCAATTGTTCAATTGAGACCAATGATTTAAAAAAAAAACATCCCACTATATATATAGCCCCATAGTTGAACATGACAATATAATACTCAACAGTAAAGAAAGTGTGAGGGGGGGAATTAAATAGAAAATATAAGGGTAGGTCAAACCATCCTGTTCTACATATAATTAGATACATAGTTAAAAACATTAGAAACATCAATAAATACAGTATGGGAAAACATGGGGGGGGGTGGAGAGAACTAACAGGTATTGGGACAGGGATTGTCTGACATTCCTCTTTGACCTGAGAAAAGGCCTGCTTAACAGGAAACAAATTACATTTCAAATGGGGAAATTGGTATTTCCTGATAAAATAATCAAGGGAGACAAGTCCAGTAGATCAGGAGATGGGAGGAACTCTCTCACTGTCAGAAACCTATCCATTTCAAAGCAAGATACTTGGAGAACAGGATCTATGAAACATCTCCTCTGGAAGTCTACTGTGAATACGCTCCAAGTGTTATAATTCTTCTCCATTTAGAAGAAGTCAGGAAGGATGGAGAAGGCCAGTGAAAATTGATTGGGACTGTAGAGAATCTAATTAAGTAATAATATTGATTCCCTTAAAATCTTGGAAAGAGCAAGAGAGACCCCTGCTGGCCCCACAAGATAAGGCCACCAAACAGTTTACTGACTGAAGAACCAGGATTATATAGGGCTCTTCAAAACAGAAACTCAAGGGCATTCTGCACTGCTTTTTTCAGGAGACACCCTTCCTGACACACAGAACAAGACTACCACACACTCACACTGGAGACTACTGCCTACAAGTGAACTGGGACTTGAAAACCTTTGCAGAAACTCAGTATTTTCTGGACTTTTGATCCTCCATTGACATGGTAGAAATTAAACAGTTACATTTCGCAGTGTGTTTGTGTATGTATCTTTTTCCAATTTTTGTTTGTTATCCTGTAACCAAATTTCTTTTATTTGTAAGTCTTGTACAATAATTATTTAAGTATTAGTAAAAGCACTTGTTTTTAACATACTGTGTGTGTGAAGGTGGGAACGTTTATTAAACTGTGACATGCCTGTTTATTCCTAAAGGTGCCACCATGTCTACCAAAGACTAAGCTCCTGGACAGGAATCTGGGAGCCAAATAGGAAAAATACATAGGTCGCTGGCAGGGTCTGTAGGGGGAAACTAGGTCACTGCACTACCCTTGGGAGAAGACACAAATGAGAGTTATGAGGACAGCCCTGCAGAGCTCATAACACCTGGGTCATTCCCCTAGTACAGAAACGAAGGAGGTTTCTCACCTGGCTACAGACTTGAAACTGTATTTTCCCCTTTCCCAGATTAGAGAGGAAGCCCTGGGCCCTGAAACTTGGTAATAAATTACCTTCTCAGATTTTTGGTGGAATGGGGCAATAGGAAGAGACACCAGACAAGTGGTACTCATTTAATAAATATAATTTATTACAGATCAATAGTACAGGCATACTACCAACAGTGTAATCACTGAGAGAACTACCAGTTTTACTTACCTAGGTAACACAGTCTCTCTTTTCAGAGAAGCTATGTGCTACAGAGGATCTTATACCTTAACAATCTCTATACCAATGACTAAAGAAGATGCATACAATGTATATAACTGGCCAAAAACAGGTGGCCTGAGTAACTATCCTAACTTAGTCTGAAACTTGCATAGCTTGCAAAAGATAATGCAATACAATGGGACCACTTATTATCACAAGGTTAATTGCACTTGTAATGGTGCACAATTACTGAAGATGGCACTGTTGCCTTACTTATACAAAACATAGTAAAAATACAGCAAAAAGCATTTTTCAAAGGTAGACTATATCAGTAAAACATAATACTGCATAATATGTATTAGTAGAACACAGATCCTGGCACTTATATGATAAATGTCTTCACCATAAAGTTGGTTCATATACCTACATAGGTTGCTGCCCATGAGGTGGGGGTACAATCAATGGTGCTGGACCATGAATAACATTCCCACCTCCTTTTTTGCCTTCAAAAGAAAAGGCAACAACCACAGAAAAGTAGCAGAATGGAGCTACAAAAGTCATTTACAAGTCCAACGCATGAGCCTTGTAAAGGAATTCAAGTTGTTCCCGATGTTGTCTTAGACTACATTGCAGACAGCAAAGGATTAGTATGAGAAAAATAATCAAAACTGCTTGAATAATAACAAAAGCTTTCAAAGTCAATTCTAGCCAAGTACTGGATAGAGCAGTGCTTAAATCACCATCGTGAATAAGATCATTGAGAGCATCACCAGCCTTTGAAATATTATTGCTGATATAGATCAAATGCAAATCTTTTCAAAGCCAAAAGAGATTGTAAGGATAGTGTCAAAGGGTCAATGTGTACATTAAACATGGGCAAGTATTGAGACAAGGCATGCAAGTATTGTGGATCATTATCAATAAAATCTGGTTCAGGGAGAGGAACAGGATTGATCACAATGTGACCAATAACTGTTTTCTGTTATAGAGTAAAACAGAAATTAGGAGCATTAATTGCACAAGTGTGGGCACCATAAGCAAAGGATTTATGATTTGTCACTACACAATACTGCCCATTGAAATTGTAGGTAACTTATACAGTTGGAACCCTCCATTTTTGTAGATGGATAGGTCAGGCAAAAGACTGGTTGGTGAGCCATGAAGTGAAGTGATGTACCTCTTCCAGATAGCTTCAAGATGCAGCTGTTTCAGTGGCAGGCACTGAAGACGTAGCTTGTGAAGATTCAGAATCATCAGTCAGGTTGGACGGCAGATCATCACCCAAAGTGTAAGACCAGTCAAAATGTTCTGTGGAGTATCCACATACAGGTTTAATAATGTCAAATACATCACAGTGGCACAGGCAATAACCCTTCTTAGCACAGCAGTTGGTATGCAGTGCAACTCAAGCTTATTGAACAGAGTGGTATTCAAGTAAAGAGGGTAAATCAGTTCATTCTCAGTAAATGTTCTCATCAAGATGTTGGATGGAATAACTAGCACCCAGTTTGTCAAAGACAGAAGTTTATGGATCAAAGCGAGGTAGTGACACAGTAAAAGTAATGAACATGTTGTCATGAATTGAGCATTTCTTAATAAAGTAACAGGGTGCCTGGTTTGGATAACATGAAACGTATCCATGATTTCTAGCAGTAGACATAGCAATATTAACAGAATTTGACATACATAACGTAATGCATGTCATAGATTTGCAGTGAGGACAATACAATTTTGATAGCTTCTGATCATGGATAAGATCTGGAATGTGACCTGTTTTCAAGTCCCTGAAGAGATTGTTAACAGTGGCAATTACATAAGAACCATAAGCAGAGCATAAACATTCAAGGGCAATACTGTATATTGCTTGTCTGTCTCCTTATTGTTTTGGAAAATCCATTCATTAACCTGGTTTTTAGTATCATCGAACCCTTTGGCAATTTCCTGCATATTATAAACAGTAAAACATTCTTCTTTACTTAAACTATCTACACCATGTAAGAGTGGTGGTAACACATCATTTTTAATAGTGTGTTGAAAATTAAGTGTTTGTGCTTTAATAGCAGCTATATCAGCTCTATTCCAGATAGACATTCCTGAACCAAAAAGGCCAGAGATGGTGCCTGCTGCACCAGTAACATCTGCAGTATCTTGTCTAGCATGTGATTCACTTTGACCATTAGGTGTGTGTCTAAAAACTCCTAAGTGATCAGTGGCACAGGGTTCACTAACTGGATCATTTTTGCTGATTTGGTAAGCAGCTACAAAGTCTGTAAGCATACTGAAAAGTTTAGACATGTTGGTCATCTGACAGAGACCAATCACAGCAATATTCCAATGTGTGAGATTGAAAATAACTGGGACATGCATACATTGTACATTATTAATCAAAGTTCCTGGAAGGGAAGTGGCAGTCAAACCACTAGGAGGACCAGCCTCCTGGGGAAGACATTCAGTCAGTTCTTCAGTGGGTGGGACTACAGAAAGGAACATGGCTTCAGTAGCCACAGTTATGAAGACAGAATGCACATGATTCCTTAGAGTTGAGGTAGTCACAAAAGGTAAGATCTATTAAGGCAGTCAAATTGTACAGACCAGTATGTCTAGGAGACGTTTAACAAATAGAGAGTGTACCTTTTGGTGCAATCCCTGTGCTGGGGCATCCATGGAAAGAACCCTTGGATAAATGAGCTACAGGATGTGTGTAACCATTAAAATCAGTTTCCCATTGAATCTGCAATGTGGATGTGTTTGGAGCTACAACCATGGCATTAAGATAGGCATCTGAACCTTCCTTAACAATACTCATTTTGCACCAATGTTTACTCCCTGTGGACTGGGGATATCTCTAGCTGAATGTTCAAGTTTATCAAGCAAATGTGCTACAGGTTGGCTGTGTTAAGTTGAAAGGGGCTTGTCTTGAGAGCAAGTCAAAAAAAGTAATCCCACCAGAATGAGGATGTGCAAGATAGTCTTGTGTCCAGAAAATTGGCAAGTGGTAGCAAAGTGAAATGGGAGTGTTACACCACTTACAAAGTCCCACAGAATTTATTGCACAGTCTCTCATGTGAGCAGTGGTCACACAGAGTCCCCAGATTTTTATGCATCCCCAAAATGCATCTGTCTTGTGTCCAGAAAATTGACAAGTGGTAACGAAGTGAAATGGGAGTGTTACACCATTTACAAAGTCCCCCAGAATTTATTACGAAGTCAGTCATGCATGCAGTGTCCACACAGAGTCCTCAGATTTTTAATGCACCTGTCTTGTTTCCAGAAAATTGACAAGTGGTAACAAAGTGAAATGGGAGCATTACACCACAGGCAAAGTCCCCAGAATTTATTGCGCAGCCTCTCATGTGCGCAGTGTCCACTCAGAGTCCCCAGATTTTTTCTGCATCCCCAAAATGCATCTGTCTGGTGTCCAGAAAATTGACAAGTGAGACGGGTGAAATGAAATGGGAGTGTTACACCACTTACAAAGTCCCCCAGAATTTATTGTGCAGTCAGTCATACGTGCAGTGTCCACAGAGTCTCCAGATTGTTAATGCATCTGTCTTATGTCCAGAAAATTGACAAATGGTAATGAAGTGTAATGGGAGCATTACACCACAAACAGTCCCATCAGAAATGATGACCATGAGAGAACTGTTGCTGGTCCGATGTGTGCTGCGATTCCCGCAAATGCGATGCGATTATCTCAACTGGATGGAAGGGTGCCCTTTGTCTGTACACTAATAGCAGCCTTGGTGAGTTGTGATATACACATATATATGTTTATGTATATTATGGTGGCACGGTAGTGTCACCATAGTTAGGGTGGACTACCTACCCCATTTAAGGTTAAAGTGTGAAATTGTACAGCTTAATAGCTTTGCCACTGTATGACAGATTTGCCTGAAATTTGGCAGGTACAGAGCAGTACAATAGATCTCCGGAACTGCTAAGTTTCATAACAGTCAAATATACAGTTGTGGAGCTATAAAGCACAACAGAAAGTCACATTTACACTTTTTTGTGCATTCTTTGCTTGTGCTTACAGGTCACCCAGCTTGTGTGACTAGTCTGAAGACTTCAGAGAACATGTGACTAGGGTCCCCAATGTGCCTTTTGAAGATTCCGTGAAAAAATATTAAACAGTTCAAAAGTTATTAAAAAAACAAGTTTCCCATTATAGTCAATGGGAAAAGTTAACAAAATATTCAACAGTGTTGCAAATGCAGTTTTTAGTGTCACAAATAACTCCTGTAGTGCTGTGAATCAGCCATTTGCTTTTCAGTTACTGGTCAGAGTAATGTTTGGTATTTAAATTTGGGACTCTCTAGGGACACCATTCTTTTTGTGTTCACCTAGTCAAGCCCTGAGGATGTTAGTCATGTATTTTGGGAGGGATTAAGTACCCCAGAAATATGTTTTTCAAATTTTTGCAAAATGTAGTGTCACAAAGTAGTGTAGAACATTCAACACTTTTGTGATTTTTTCAAAAGTGTCATGATTTGCGACGCAACTTTATGACACTATGCCCAAAATAACAGGAATTCTTTGCCACCCTGCAGCAAAAGAACAGTTTTGTCTTTTGAGCTGATATTTGGAGGGAAGAAAGCCAACATCCCACAGATGTGCTTTTTGGTGGCTTTGTGACAAAATATTACAGGAATGCAATGTTATGGTACTCCAAAGTTGACAATTTTTCCCATAGACTAGCATTACGGCATCCGCCACGCCTTTCAGGGCCCATATCTCGGAAACTCTTCAATATACGGACTTTTTGTCAGAAAAATGTTTAGCCTGCCCCAAATGGGGGCTAAATGCAAAACTAGCCAGGAAAGTCATAAATCATATGAAGTTTTATTTTTTTTTCTCCATCTTACAGTTCCTGAGATAAAAGCAATTTAGTATTCCAAGTCCTTATTTTCTGCTCCGAGGGCCATTATTATGCATATATTCATTGTATTCACTGTGTTTCTCTGTGCAGCTTTTGGGGAAAAAAAGGTGTGCATTTTTGTTACTGGTACAGTTAGCATTTTCATTTACGTTTCCGTTACTGTTTGCGTTAGCTTTCTCATGTCCGTCACTGTGTGCATTACCCTTTGCATTTTCATTTGAGATTCTGTTCATTTTACTGCTACTATTTGCCTTTCTATTATTGCCTTTGTTTGTGTTTCATTTTGCGTCTCTGTGCCCATTGCCATTATATATGTCTGGTGCCTTCTGCACACAAGTTAGGACACTCAGAGGTTGCATGGCCTCAGCTAGGCAATGCCTCCCCCCCAATAGAACAGGTAACTTAATAATGACTGCAGAGCCACAGACAACTAAGGCAATGGACATCATTGGTATACCTTTCTGATGCAAGGTGCACACAAGTTAGGACACTGGGAGAATACACGGCCTCAGGCAGCCAATGGTCCCCCCGACCAGATACTGCAACTTGAGTGCAGAGCCAGAGCACAACTAAGGCCATAGGCAGCATTGGTATACCTCTCTGATGCAAGCTGTACACAAGTTAGGACAGTGAGAGATTGCACAGCCTCAGGCAGAAAATCCCCCCTGACCAGGTACTGGATCCTGAAGGCAGACCCACAGCTCAGCTAAGGCCATGGACATGATTGGTATATGTCTCTAATACCAGTTGCACACTAGTTCAGATGCTGAGGAGTTGCATGGTCTCAGCTAGGCAATGCCCCCCCAGTCCAGGAACTGGATCCTGAGTGCACATGGACAGCCCAACTACAGCCATGGACTTCATCGGTATACCACTGTGATAACAGCTGCACTCTAGTTAGGGCACTGAGACCTTGCATGGCCTCAGCCAGGCAATCCCCCCCAGACCACATACTGGATCCTGAGTGCAGAGCCACAGCCCAACTAAGCCCATGGACAAGGTTGGTATATGTGTCTGATGCCAGTTGCACACTAGTTTCTACACTGTGTAGCTGCATACCCTCAGACAGGCAATGCCCGCCCCCCCACAAACCAGATAGTGGATCCTGAGTCCAGAGCCACAGCACAACTAAGCCCATGGACATGATTATGTGTCTGGTGCCAGCTGCACACAAATTAGGACACTCAGAGGTTGCATAGCCTCAGCCAGGCAAAGCTCCCACCCAATAGAACAGGTAACTTGATCATGAGTGCAGAACCACAGCACAACTAAGGTGATGGACATCATTGGTATACCTCTCTGATGCAAGATGCACACAAGTTAGGATGTTGAGATAATGCATGGCCTCAGGCAGCCAATGCTCCCCAGGTGCTGGATCTTGAGTGCAGAGCCAGAGCAAAACTAAGGCCATGGGCAGCATTGGTATACCTCTCTGATGCAAGCTGCACACAAGTAGGACAGTGAGAGATTGTACAGCCTCAGGCATGAATCCCCCCGACCAGATACAGGATCCTGAGTGCAGAACCACAGCTCAGCTAAGGCCATGGACATGATTGGTATATGTCTCTCATACCAGTTGCAGACTAGTTCGGACAGTGAGGAGTTGCACAGCATCAGCCAGGCAATGCTTCCCCAGACCAGGAACTGGATCCTGAGTGCACATGCACAGCCCAGCTAAGGCCATGGACTTCATTGGTATGCCTCTGTGATAGCAGCTGCATACTAGTTAGAACGCTGAGATCTTGCATGACCTCAGTCAGACAATCCCCCCAGACCAGGTACTGGATTCTGAGTGCAGAGCCAGAGCCCAACAAAGCCCATGGACATGATCAGTATATGTGTCTGGTGCTAGCTGCACACTAGTTTCAAAACTGAATAGTTGCATGCCCTCAAATAGGTAATGTCTGACCCCCCCACATGACCAGGTACTGTATCCTGACTGCAGAGACACAGACCAACTAAGGACATGGACATCATCAGTATACATCTCTGATGACAGCTGCACAGTACTTTGGACACTGAGGAGATGCACAGCCTCAGCTAGGCACTACCACCCCCCCCCAGGTACTGGATCCTGAGTGCAGAGCCACACCTCAACTAAGCCCATGGATATCATTGGTATATGTCTCTGATGGCACCTGCACAATTGTTTGGACACTGAGGAGTTGTACGACAGCAGCCAGACAATGGCCCACCCCCCTGACCAGCTACTGGATCCTGAGTGCAGAGACACAGCCCAACTATGGCCATCGACTTCATCGGTATAGCTCTGTGATAGCAGCTGTACACTAGTTAGGACACTGAGATCTTGCATGGCCCCAGGCAATCCTCCCCAGACCAGGTACTGGATCTTGAGTGCAGAGCCAGAGCCCAACAAAGCCCATGGACATGATTGGTATATGTGTCTGGTGCCAGCTGCACACTAGTTTTGACACTGAATAGTTGCATGGCCTCAGCCATGCAATGCCACCACCCCAGACCAGGACCTGGATCCTGAGTGCAGAGACACAGCAAAACTAAGAACATAGACATCATCGGTATACTTCACTGATACCAGCTGCACACAAGTTAGGACACTAAGCAGTTGCATGGCCTCAGCAAGGCAATGCTCCCTCCATCCAGACCAGGTACTGGATCCTTCGTGCAGAGCTACTGCCCAACTAAATCCATGGACACCATCGGTATACCTCACTGATAGCAGCTACTCACAAGTTAGGACAGTAAGAAGTTGTACGGCCTCAGCCTGGCAATGCCACCACCCCTTACAGACCAAGTACTGCATCCTGAGTGCAGAGGCACAGCTCAACTAAAGCCATGAAAATCATCAGTGTATCTCTGTGATACCTGCTGCACACAAGTTAGGACACTGAACAGTCACAGGCACAGCCTCAGCCAGGCAATGGTCTCCCCATCCAGACCAGGTAGTGAATCCACAGTGCACAGCCACAGCTCAATTAAAGTCATGTACATCATCATTATACCTGTCTGATAACAGCTCCACACAAGTTAGGGCACCGAGCAGTTGCACGGGTTCAGCCAGGCAATGTCCCCCCCTCCCGACCAGGTACTGGATCCCTCCCGACCAGGTACTGGATCCTGTGTGCAGAGCCACAGCCCAACTAAAGCCATGGACATTATTGGAATACCTCACTGATACCAGCTGCACACAAGTTATGACACTGAGCAGTTGCATGGCCTCAGCCAGGCAATGCCCGCCCCCAGCCAGGTACTGCATCCTGAGTGTAGAGCCACAGCCCAAGTAAAGACATGGACATCATTAGTATACCTCCCTGATTCTAGCTGCACAGAAGTTAGCACTGCAAGCAAATTATCATAACCATTGAATACTGATAATAAATACATAAGGCATCTTTAGTTACCAAAAAACTAATTTATAAACATTTTTTTAGAAAAAGACTTAGAAATGATATTCATTTACAATTTTGTTTTTAAATACATACAAAAATATAAAATATTTTAATTACTTTTTCATAGAAAAATACTAGAATATAAATACCATTTTTTTTAAATTATTTAAACATTCAACAAGTATTTACATCCGGGGAGGTGTGTTTTCCTGGTCGAGGCGGCACAGACCAGAAAACTGGAGCCATAAGGAGGTGCACCAGAGTTGGATAATGGTGCACCACAGGAGGAGGTACCAGTCATCTGTGGAGGGCCATTCAGCTCTGCCCAGGGAGACTGGAGCCTGCTGCATGCAGTGGGGCAGTGCTGGTATGCCCCATGGCATCTGTGGCCATGTTAACAGGCTCGAGCAGAAGGATGACCATCCCCTACTGTACCTGCAATAGTGACAGGATTTTGTCTTGTCCCTGAAGCAGGTGGTCAACCTTCTGCTCCAGTCAGTCAACACGGTCACAGAGGTCACGGAACGGTGCTGGTGTTACTGTTCCTGTGGACAGAAAATAGGCAAATCAATATGTTACATTGATAAGTGTAGTTTAGTGGTAGATGTCATTACAATCCCCATTGATGAGGATAATTTCTAATGCTAATACTTCAAAATGCTGAGACAAGTACTGGCCCTCACTTTTGGACAGCAGGAATCATTTGTTTAGTAAGAGCACATTTCAAGTGTAGTAATAGATAGACTATTTAATATATTGAAGATATCAGTTGAAAGAAAGTCATGAATATGAGTAGCTGCATTTAGTCAGCCATGCATTGCACAGATGTCCCCCAATCCACTAAGAAGAGATACATGTTCATGAGTGTACATCTATATCACAAGTTATTAGTTTGAGTAGCTGCATGGTGTCAGTTAGGAATGATCAGAGGTCTGCTAGGCCTAGGATTGCACCCTATATGGAGGAGTGATATGCTTGTGATGCTCAACTACAGGCATGGACTTCATCAGTATAACTCTGTGATAGGAACTGCACACTAGTTAAGACACTGAGGAGTTGCATGGACTCAGCCATGCAATGCCCCCCAACGACTACATACTGGACCCTGAGTGCAGAGCCACAGCTGAACTAAAGCCATGGACATCTATGGTATACCTCCCTGATTCCAGGTGGACACAAGTTACCACACTGACGAGTAGCATGGCCTCAGCCAGGCAATGCCCCACCACCCCCACCCCCAACAATTAGGTACTGGATCCTGAGTGGAGAGCCACAGCACAACAAAAGCCATGGACATCAATGGTATACATAACTGATTCCAGCTGCACACAAGTTAGCACACTGAGGAGCTGCACGGCCTCAACCAGGCAATGCCTCCCCCCAGACCAGGTAGTGTATCCTGAGTGCAGAGAAACAGACCAAGTAAGGCCATGGACATCATTGGTATATGCCTCTGATGCCAGCTACACAGTAGTTTGGACACTGAGGAGTTGCACGGCATCAGCCAGGCAATGTCCCCCCCGAGGTACTGGATCCTTAGTACAGAGCCCCAGCACAAGTAAAACCATGGACATCAGCAGTATACCTCCCTGATTCCAGCAGCATACAAGCTAGCACATTGAGGAGTTGCATGGCCTCAGCCAGACAATGCCCACCTCCCCAGACCAGCTACTGGAACCTGAGTGCAGAGCCACAGCACAACTGAAGCCATGGACATCAACGGTACACCTTTCTGATTGCAGCTGCACAGTAGTTCATACACTAAGGAGTTGCATGGCCTCAGCCAGACAATGCCCCCCCAATCAGATACTGGTTCCTGAGTGGAGAGCTACTGCCAAACTAAGGCCATGGACTTCATCATTATACATCTGTGATGCAGCTGCACAATAGTTTGGACACTGAGTAGTTGCATGGCTTCAGCCAGGCAATGCTCCACCAGACCAGGCACTGGATCCTGAGTGCAGACACACAGCCCAAATAAAGCCATTGACATCATCACTATAAATGTCTGATACCAGCTGCACACATCTTAGGACACTGAGGAGTTGCACAGCCTCAGCCAGGCAATGTCCCCCGGCCCCCGACCAGGTACTGGATCCTGAGTGCAGAGTCACAACCCAAATAAAGCCATGGAGATCATCATTATACCTGTCTCATACCAGCTGAACTCACCTTAGGACACTGACAAGTTGCACTGCCTCATCCATGCAATGTCCCCCTGACTAGTTACTGGACCCTGAGTGCAGAGCCACAGTAGAACTAAAGCCATGGACATCAATGGTATATCTCCCTGATTCCAGCTGCACACAAGTTAGCACACTGAGGAGCTGTACAGCCTCAGCCAGGCAATGCCCCCTCCCCAAACCAGGTGCTGCATCCTGAGTATAGAGCCACAGCAGAACTAAAGCCATGGACATCAATGGTATACCTCCCAGATTGCAGCTGCACACAAGCTAGCACACTGAGGATTTGTACAGCCTCAGCCAGGCAGTGCCCCCCCCCCCCAACCAGGTACTGGACCCTGAGTGCAGAGTCACAGCCCAAATAAAGCCATGGACATCATCATTATGCCTGTCTGATACCAGTTGCACACATCATAGGACACTGAGTAGTAGTAGTACGGCCTCTGCCATGCAATGCCCCCCCCCCACACCAGGTACTGGATCCTGAGTGCAAAGTCACAGTCCAAATAAAGCCATGGAGATCAGTGTCATACTTGTCTCATACCAGCTGCACACACCTTAGGACACTGAGGAGTTGCACGGCCTCATCCGTGCAATGCCCCCCGACTAGGTACTGGACCCTGAGTGCAGAGCCACAGCACAACTAAAGCCATGGACATCAATGGTATACCTCCCTGATTGCAGCTGCACACAAGTTAGGACACTGCACAGTATATTGCAACACTTACCTTTAGCACCTCTATCTGGCTCTTGTTTCACTGCATGCAGTGGCTGATGTTCTTCAGTCTTTCTGGCAGCTAGGAAGAAAATATATAGATTTTAGATTACAGATGATATTACTATGTCTGTATATTAAGACTGGTGTTTTAGTCATATGTGTTTCTATGTTACTACTGCATAATACCACGAAGTATGGTGAGTAACACTGCAATATGAATATGTTACATTTTTTTTCAGTTTTCTATGCTTAGAACAGTTAAGTTTCTACATTGCTGGCATAGTATAGGTGATTCATATCACCTGTGTGCAAGTATTGTGACCTGAGTGTTCTGCTACAGTACACCTACCTCTCTGATAGCAGCTGCGGAGAAGCTATGGGGCACTGAGGAGTTGCATGGGCTGAGCCAGGTAATGCACAGAGCCTCCCCTCAAAAAAACTGTTATTGTATCTTCATTACAGAGCTAGTGCTCAACTGAACTCAGGGATATAAATGCTATTAATTACCACTACCAGGGCAGACTAGGTAGGACACTGGTGTGTTGCTTGGCATCAGTCAGGCAATTCCCTGCCACCCCCTATGAACATATACTGTATGGTGAGTAGTGAGATACAAGTCAAGTAAAGCAATGGAGATCAGAGTACACTTTTTTGATAGCAGGTGAACATACCTGTAACTTACAACAGTGTCAGTTGGATGCCCTTAACAGGGTAATGCACCCTTTCCGCCTACACCCTCAAAAAAAATGATATTGTATTCTGCGCGCTGACCTACTGTGCCATTAAAGGCATAAATATCAGCGTTATATCTGCTTGATAGGACCTGCACACAAGTTAGGATAAGGTGGAGTTCTACGGCGTCAGCCAAGCAATGACCCCACTATTTCACACACCCTGGAAACACTATGTAATGGATCCCAAGTGCTGAGGTGCTGGTTAACTGAACTCATGGATATAGAAACAGAAACATAGAATTTGAAGGCAGATAAGGACCACTTAGCCCACCTAGTCTGCTCATTTTTCTACCTAACAGATAAACTACAGATCCTAGTTAACCAACAGCTTACTTCCTCCTACCCCCCCACTAGGACTGCCTTATGTCTGTCCCATGCATTCTTGAATTCCCCCACTTTTCTTGACTCCATGACCTCCACAGGGAGGCTGTTCCATGCATCCACAACCCTCTCTGTGAAAAACTACTTCCTCATGTTACCTCTGAGCCATCCCCCTTCTATTTTTTAATTGTGACCCCCTGTTCTTGCACATCTCTTTTTCTGAAAGATGCTACCCTCCTGGACTTTGTTGATTCCCTTGAGGTACTTGAAAGTTTTTATCATGTCCCCTCTCACCCTTCTTTCCTCAAGGGTATATATATTAAGCTCCTTTAGTCTTTCTTCGCATGTCTTCTGGTGCAGACCCTGCACCATTTTGGTTGCCCTCCTCTGGACAGCCTCCACTCCGTCTATGACGACACAAAAGCACTTATTCATCTTTCCACCTGACGTCACTGCTGCATTCTACACTATAATGTATTTGTTGCCCATGTCCATAGAAACTGTATAGTGTATTCATAACCCCGTATTATGTGTACTACTCTAAGCACATCAGCAGGCCTTACATGTACTGATCTGTATTGCTGTATCTTGTAACATACGCACTGCACTGTACTATGATATGACTGTACCAACTAATACTATGTACCTCCTGCCCTCTTGCACAAAACTGGGAAATTGTATACTGTCTTAGTAACCCTGTACGATTTGTATGACTCTGTGATACCTGTCTGTATGTTCAAACCTTGTGTAACAATCCCCGGGTCTCCCCTGAAAAAGGGACCTTTGGGCCCAGCTGGCCTATCCATTTAACAAAATTTAATAAATAATAAATAAATGTCTTTGCAGAGATGGGGTCTCCAGAACTGCACACAGTACTCCAGATGGGGTCTCGCCAACTGTCTGTACAGATAGATAACAACTTCCTGTTTTCTACTATTGATGCTTCTCCCTATGCATCCCAGTATCCCCCCAGCCTTCCTTACTGCCTTCTCACATTGCTTGCCCACCTTTAGATCATCTGATATAATTACCCCCCGGTCCCTGTCCATTTTTACTGTTGTCAGTATCTCACCCCCCATTGTGTACTCTTCCCCTGGGTTTTTGCTTCCCAGGTGCATTACCTTGCACTTCTTTGCATTTAATCTGACCTGCCATACATTTGACCATTCCTCCAACCTTGCCATGTCCCTTGTCATCCTTTCCACTCCATCTTGTGCATCAACCCTGTTGCAGATCTTTGTGTTGTCTGCAAAGAGACATACTTTTCCTTCCAGTTCCTTGGCAATGTCACTTATAAAGACATTAATAAGGACCGGTCCCGGTACTGAACCCGGCGGTACCCCGCTAGTAACCCTCCTTTCTTCACTGTGGACTCCATTTACTACTACCCTTTGCATCCTGTTGTCTATCCAATTTTTTATCAAGCCTACCACCTTGTGACCCACTCCAAGGCTGGCTAACTTGTATATTAATCTTTTGTGTGGGACTGTATCAAATGCCTTGCTAAAATCTAGGTAGGCCATGTCCACAGCCCGTCCCTGGTCTACTACTTTGGTCACCCAGTCAAACAAATCAATTAGATTCGTCTGACACGACCTCCCCATCGTGAATCTATGCTGCCTTGGGTCCTGTGCCCCACTGACCTCTAGATACTCAACAATTCTTTTCTTCAGAAGTGATTCCATCATTTTCCCTACCACTGAGGTCAAACTAACTAGTCTGTAGATTCCTGCCTCTGTCCTGCTCCCACTTTTGTGAAGAGGAATTACATCTGTCCTCCTCCAGTCCATAAGGATGATATACTTCATTTATACCAGCTGCATACACGTTAGGACACTGAGAACTAGCAATTGCACAGCCTCAGCCAGAACATGTGCTAATCCCCTCCCACCCCACAGAAACAGTATTGATTCCTGACTGCTCAGACAGAGTGTAATTGAAGTAATAGATATCAATGTTGTAGCTGACTGATAATGCCTTTGTACAAGTTAGGGCACTCAGAGGGTACTGATCCTTGTCTAGGGAAACTGCTTCACCCCATCCTCACCCACATCTCTCTGATACCAGCGGTACACAAGTTAGTACACTAAGAGGTTACATAGCCTCAGCCAGGGAATTCCACCCCCCCTGAGAGATACTGTATGATGCGTGGAGAGCCAGACCCAAGTACAGCTGTGGACATCATTGGTATACCTCTCTGATGCAAGCTGCACACAAAATAGGTCACTGAGGACTTGCACAGCATCAGCCATGGAATGCCCTCCCCCACACTCCAGGTACTGGATTCTGAGTGCAGGGGCACACCACAACTACAGCCGTGTACATCATTGCTATACCTCTCTGATAGCAGCTGCACATTACTTAGGACACTGAGGAGCTGCATGGTCTCAGACAAGGATTACCCACCCCTTGGAACAGGTACTGCATCCTGAGTGTAGACCCACAGCCACACTAAGGTATGGAAATAATTGGTATACATCTCTGATACCAGCTGCACACTAGTTCACACACTCAGTAGTTGCACAGCCTCAGCCAGGCAATGCCCCTCACCAGAATAGGTACTGGATGCTGAATGCAGCCCCACAGACAAACTTTGACATGGACATTATTGATATACCTATCTGACTCCAGTTGCACACATATTAGTAAACTGAAAGGTTGCATGGCCTTACCCAGGCAATGACCCCACTCCTCCCACCTAACCAGAACAGGTACTGGATCCTGAATAGTTGCATGGCCTTAGCCAGGAAAGGACCTCCCCCCACCCATCCTGACCAGATACTGGATCTTGACTGCAGAGCAACAGCCCAACTAAGGTTAGCTGTTGCATGTGCAGTTGTGAACCACAGAAAACTAAAGCCATGGATATGAATGGCAGTGTTATGTGATAACATTCATGCACACTGTGCCGCTCTTCCAATTTGTGTTAGCTGACACAGGCAATGTCCCTGTGTCCTGTGCATTAGGTTATCAGTTGTTCATCTTGCTGTAATAGATTTGTCTTACCTTCTGACTCAATGAGGATGACACTTTCTGTGTCAGATTCATGGCCCTCCACAGCTTCAGCCCTGGCTGGTACCACCTCTGCCTGAGTCGAGGAATGCCTACGATGTTATATAAATGAATAATGAAACATTTTTACAGTGCTGTATACATCATCGCAGACTTCAATATATGTCGGTTTCATTATTCTAATACTCTGTACAATTGATTTATTTTCATGTCTTTGTTCTGTTACTTTCAGCGTTCCTGTGTACTACTGTATATTTTGGTTACAATACTATGCTGAGGTCTCTTCACTGACACTAGATGAAACATAATTCTGTGAAAGATTTACATAGCCAGCAACAAAAAGACAGTCGTCGTACTGTTAAACAACTCCTATGTTAACAGGATGTACAGTGAAGGATCTATTGCTAACTTTTAGTATCACAGATTTGACACATGTTCAATAAGAAGTGCTTATTCTGATGTGTGCATGTTTTTAAAAGGTACAGGCTCTACACATATAGCTCGTTATGCATGGTTGTCTGCTGCATAATTTTTATTCTATGCAATGCTTGATACTACTACCAACTGTCACTGTACAGCATTCTTAATACTGATATAGATATTGCGTTGAGTTGTTAATGTATTCTATACTTAAAACACTGAAGGTGTTCCCCAGCTTCAGGCTTCCCAGCTGTTTCCCACATTTCGTGGGAGAGGTAGTACCAGGGGGTGTCATTCTCCGGTACCTCTCCGCATTTCTTCAGCATGTCGAAATGCTGGTGCACCAGTTTCCACTTCTTCTTCTTGCACATGAGTGCAGTTTTATTCTTGATTTTAAAACGATAGCTCAGGTGAACATTTATGCACCTCCACATGGCATCCAGATTTTTATTTGTGCTGTGCATTAGTATGTGAGCATTGCCTTTTGTTTGTGCCACCCTGACCAGGCAACACATCTTCCAAGCTGACCAGATTCTCATGGTTTTTGTAATCTGTTGAAGTGAAAAGTGAGAAAGATAATAATTTAGTAAATCTTTTTATATGTATCATTATGAGGCTGGCTTCATTCAGTTAAACATTTTTGTTCAGCTATATGTGGAAACACATGTTTATAACAATTGTACAGGTCAGATAAAAGTTTATACAGATTATAGCACTCATAGCTGCATTACATCAGATAGTCTATGCACTCCTGCACCCCCCCACTATGACTGTGCCAACACAAATTGCATGTGTGTGTGCTATGTGTGTTATGTATGCAGCTTGTCTATTTTTTGCAATTGCTTCCACAAGGCCTAGTCCTCCCACACCCCCACCCTCCCACACCCCTCTCTCCTCCACCCCCTCTTTAAAGCTCCTCCCTATTCTTCTATCATTCATCTGGTCCTTTCCCCATCAAACCTCATACATATATGCCCACCCATGTACCATTATCCAAGCCTTATCCCTACTAGAGTGTTTGTTTTCTCTCCTTTATTAGGTTTTAGGTTTACTGTCCTTTGCCTTGTATATATGTAAATATTTGTACATCTATCTCACTCATAAATGGTTGTATTTGTGCTTATTCAATATCATGTTTTTGTATACGATCTGTAACCTTTTTGTTATGACCACTCAGGTCTATCTTGTAAATGAGCTATGCTCAATGATGTTCGCCTGAATAAATAAAGATTTTGATTGATTGATTGATTGATTGATTGATTGACCAAGGTTTTGTGGTTCATAAAAGATGTTTGGCCTTGTGTTGTGCAGCAATGCAGGATTTGCAGAAGCTGAGGTTTCAATCCCCTGGTATGGCAGGTGTGGATTCTCGGTTGTATGAGGGCACATTCTCGGGGGGGGAGGGGGCAAAGCCCAGCAAGATTGTCTAAGTAGTAATACAAGTTTGGTCTTTCATTTGATTGGCAAGATTCAACCATCTAGTTTCAGAATAGAGGTCACAGGTGTGAGTTAGGCATTGGGAGCCAGTGACAAGTCAAAAAGCCTTGTTGAGGGTGGTGGATACATGTTTGAGTACGGTGGTTGTAGCAGAACCGTAAATGATAATGCCATAATCAGTGATGGATATGATGGAGTTCTGGATGGTGACAGCAAGGGCTTGGGGTGTCAGGTGTTTCCTATGAAAGAATAGGAGGCCTAGCCAGGAGTTAGCGGCTTTGGTGACATGGTCGATGTGGGCAGTGTAGGAGTGGTGAGGGTCAAGGGTGATCCTGAGGTATTTATAGTTTTTGACCTGTTCCAGTGTGGCACCTTGTCTGGTGATAATGGAGAGTTGGAAGTGCTTATGTTTACTATGGGAGCTGCAGAGGATCATGGCCTTGTTTTTTTTTTGATTAAGGATCAGTCTGTGCTTTGTGTACCAATTCTCAATTGAGGAGAAGCCGGGTTGGAGATTTTCTTGCAATTTCTTTGGGTCCTGGTGTGTGGCAAGGATTACTGCATCATCGGCATACAAGGTGATATGTTCAGTGCGGGAGTCCAGTAGGGTGTTAAATAACAGGCTGAAGAGTAGGAGTCCCAGTGTTGAACCCTGGGGGACTCCAGAGAGGACAAGTTTGGAATCAGAGTGCACATCCCCAATTTTTACATGCTGAGAGTGGTTTTCAAGATAGCTTTTGAACCAAGAGATTGAATCATTGGAGAGATCAGCATTTTTTAGTTGGCTCAGGAGAAGGGAGTGGTGGACACTATTGAAGACTTTGGTCAGGTCGATGAAAATAGCACCAGTTAGTTGTCCATTGTCGAGGGTACTGTGAATGGAGCTGGTGAATTTGAGTTAGGAAGAGGATGTACTATGACCTTTTCTAAAGCCATGTTGCTGTTACAGAGAATATTACAATTTTCCAGATGCTTGGTAAGTTGGTCCACTACTATACATTCCAGAGCCTTTGACAGGGGAGGCAGAATGGAGATAGGGTGGAAGTTCACATGGTCAGTCTTATCACCACTTTTGTGAATTGGGGGTAACACTTGCCATTTTCCATTTGTCCAGAAACTGGCTAAGGGAAACAGAGAGAGAGATTAAAGACCTTAGTGAGGAGCCCAAGTACTTCGTCAAGCATTAGTGGCAGTAGCTTGAGGTCAAGTGTGTCATTACTTATTCTAGATTTGCTGATGGCTTTGACAACGTAGTTTCAGATTTGATGTTTCTTTAGTGCTTTAAAGTAGAAAGGTGGGTGACAGGCATGGGTGGAGGAGTTGGGGTTGGGAATTGACATATTTTGGAAGAAGTCAGAGGGGAGAACACTGCTAAGGTCAGTGAAAGCGATGTTAAATGTGTTTGCGATAGTTTTAGGGTCGAGTGTAGTGTGCCCATTTATGTTGAGTATGTTTGGCGAAGATTCTGACTGCTTCCCAGTGACATCTTTAATGTTTTTCCAGAAATCCCTCCCATTTTCCCAGGAGTTAGTGATGGCATTTTTATAGTAGTCAGATTTCTGCTGCTGAATGGATTTGGTGCAGTCGCTCCATGCCCGTTTATAATTTTGGATGTCAAGTTGCTTACCGAAGTTTCTAGCCAGTTCCCGGAGATGGTCCCTGGATTTAAGTTTTTTTAGGTGGTCTCCTGACAGTCAAGGGTTACTAAGCGATTTAACTTTATGCTTTTTAAGGGGGGCAAATTTATTACAGGCTTCACTGAAAATGTGAATAAATTGCTCCAGTGCAGTATTAATATCTGTTGCCTTGAAGATGGGGGACCAGTCCTGCAGACAGAGGTCTGATTTGAGGTAGGGTAGCTGACCACAGGGTAGGACTCTGCTGGTGATGATTTTTGGAGGGGGCTTATAGAATTTGTTTGACCAGGTACAGCTGATGGGAGAGTGGTCACTGAGTGAGTCAGGGAGGACTGAGGTTTTTGTGATCCGAGAGGGGTGGTTGGTTAGGATCCAGTCGAGTAGGGTGCAGGTCCCAGTTCTGTAGTTCTTTCTGGTGGCATAGTCAACCATTTGAGTCAGGTTAGCTGATATAACTAAGTCCTTAAATGGCTCACCTTCAGCTGAGAGCCAATTAATGTTAAAGTCACCAAAAAGGATGATTTCAGAGCCAGATGGATGGGATTTGACAAAGTCAAGGACAGCGGTTACACCATGTCCCTGTTCCTTAGGAGGTATGTAAACAGTGACAACTGTGAGAGCCTTATTGTGGGTGCCTAATAGGAGTCTGATGGGAAGAATCTGAACAGGAGTTGTTGGAAGATTGGAATCAATGGGGTGTCCTCGGAAAGTGTCTTTTACATATAAGGCACACCCTCCACCTCTTTTGGACTTGTGATCAACCCAGAAGACATTGTAACCAGGAAGGGTGGTCGCCTGACCAGGAATGATTTGGGTGAGCCAAGTTTCAACTACTGACAGAATATCTGGGTTGTGTTAGGTGGTAAAGGTTTGCAGTGCATTAAGCTTAGAAAGTAAACTGCAGATGTTCAGGTGCATGATTGAGAGAGCACCTGTTGTTTTTTTTTTGGTTGGAGGTGTTTGGTCCAGGGTTAGGGTGAACAGTTCCTGATAGCAGTGGGAGGAGAAGCACAAGTTTCAGGATGCATAGGCGGAGTTCAGTCAGACAGAGGTTGCATTTCTTTTTTGAACAGTAGTATGCCAGGTGGTAATGTTGAAAATGCAACATTGGAATAGTTGTACAGTATACAATGTGGCTAGATGTGCCCAAGGCTCACACATGAGCAGGGACAGATCAGTTTCAGTGGTGTGCCTCCAGGGGGAGGATTTGGCCCATTGCCAAATGATGTAAAAATCAAATCCACAGGAAAAAGACCAGTAAACTGTTTGATCTACAGTAACAAGACAAAGGTGTGTTAAATTCCTGGAACACTAGCCTGGGGCATATGGAGGAAGTTGAAATCCTTTGCCAGTGTCTTCCCTTTATTTAAATAGTTGTGAATGATTCTCAAAGACATGCAGATCCCTTTAGCAACAAGGTAGATGGAAATGTGGATTCAGTTTGCACTCCCCAGGTCAGAGCTTGTAGAATTTCTTAGCTGTACTTACTTTGATTGTGATGGCTTCCAAAAAAGTTGATTTACAATAGAATCCCAATATCTGCTGGTGATGTTTTCCAGTTTCTTAGTCCAGGAAACTTTCATAGATCTCATATCCAAGAATGGTCTAGTTCCTCCAAGCCGAAACACATGAAAATCCACTAAACTAAACTACTGACAGAGACAAACACAAACACCCAGCCACACAGCTCAAGTAGGCAGAGCTTGACTTGAGAACTTCAGAAAAGTTGTGTACACCATTAAGATGAGGCTACAACACTATCCTGTCTTGAAACAACACAACATCTGTGATGTTTTCACAGGTAGCTGGCTACATGCACAGTACTCAGAGGCATATTTCTGGGAGGAGTTATATTACTCACAGAAAAAGGAAAGCGAGTTCTGCATCAATGTGTCCAGTATACTGTGTAATGTGCTGACTGTATGTGATGACATGACAACAGAGTCAGATGATGAATCTGAGTCAACTGTTCAGCCTCATAAGCATCACTGTCTGGCATAGACATGTGATGTGACTTGCAATCGGGGACAATCATCATTTGACAAAAGTGAGTACTTTATCAATTTGTTTGTCATTCCTGATCATAAAGACAGACATAAATTGTTTGAGACTATAGACCTTTGTGAGATCCGTGCACATACTGGATTTATGGGTCATCCACTTGCATGCCTAGATAGTGGTCTTTGTGACAGTGTTTTTCATAACATGTGGATGCTGGCAATGCATCAATCAAGGATGTGGAGCTTTGTGTATGGGGTCCATGAGGTGTGATGAGTCATTGCACAGTTTACTTATCTTAATGAGTTACTGCAGTCTGGTGACATGCATGGTGCCATGACATTTCTGAAACAGCTGCAATGTGACAGCAGTGCCACAGATACTGTACTTGATCAGTCATCAACTGCTGATGGAAATTCTGTATCTGTCTTAGAGAAAGAGATATTGTCAAGAAGTTTGGGAAATCCTTTGCCAAACTGAGTTGGCAAAGTCAGAGAAATTTGACTCTGTATGTGTGTCATGTGATCGGCTCTGTTACCAGAAACAAACAGTAACAGTTAATCTGGAAACCTCATCACCATATAATGATTTGTGGTTTTGACTGTCAACATTTCTGCTGTTAAAGTGTGACTTCCAGTTAGAGCCAATCACTGTGATGTGCAAGCACAGTTTCTTCATGGTGAAGGGCAACACTCTGCCACCAAGGTCATTATTGAACAATATGGAGGCACATGTTATGCCTTCTGAGATTGCCACATTGAATATGTTTGAATGGAGTCTTATTCAGACTATGAAACTGATTCAAACTATTCTATGTCTGAATACAAAAACACAAAACATTCCACAAAAAGAACTCATTTGGTCTCTTAAGGGTTTCGTTATGTATCTTCCACTTCCTCTGCAGGAAAATGTGAAGGCAATCTCCAGTGAGAACAGTTTGGTGATTCTTGTCAATGGTGTTCCAACAAAGTTAAAGATCATCTGGCAGGATGTTGTCAATGTAGAAAAGGTGAAGCTTGCCCTTACTTAAAGAACAAAAATACCTTTTATGCAGATCTTGACACTGATCGCATGACTAGTGTGTCTGCTGAACACGATATGTTGGATACTGCAAAACCAATGATTGAGAAGGTCAATGTAGAGACAAATGATAATGTGTATGAACAGTACACAATACATCCACTGGATGGCAGAGATCCAGTAGGGGATAACATTGATCTGTATCAAATGAAACAGGTGGAAGCTGCCCTTGTCAGCATTTGGGAAGCGACACTGGAAGCACATTGTTTTCTGGATTTATTCCCAAAAGGGTCAGGTGGACATCTAGATGATAGAGAAGTGCATGAGCAAGGTGCTGAATACCATACCAGTCATGTGCTCAGTAAGGATGGAAAATTCAGATGCAACATACAGTACTTGTTCCATCTCCTTTGGGAGAGTGAGCTTAGCATACTGTATGCATCTATTGCACATACTATATGGCTCACAACTCCACTTGATGGAATCACTGCCATTGAGTTTTTACAGAAATTAAAGCAAAAGGATGAATATGTGCAAGTCAATTTGTCTTCCATACTGTCAAGCCTACATGGCACCAAAGAATACTGGTATCACAGACACTCTGAGGAGATGACTGTGCTGTGAGAGTATGGTACAGTGACATGGTTTGTCACACTTAGTTGTGACAAGTACACCTGGGAGGAGGTGATTGAACTCTTGAAGTGGAACAATTGTGATGTAGAGGGCTTCTCATCAATGACTCTAGGAGAAATGTGCTCACTTGACCCAGTGTCTGTAACTAGACATTTTCACAAGCGAGTCCATGAAATTCTGACTTTCATTTTGTCAAAGGACAATCCACCTCTTGGTATTGTAGAGCATTACTTCTGGAGGATGGAATATCAGGCATGAGGCACTCCTCATATCCATATGTTACGGTGGATCAAGGATGCTCTGCACATAGGTGAACAGGAAGCAGCAGAAGTGCTTGCGTTCATTAAGCGATACATCACTTGTGGCATACCAGACAAGTATGACAGTTCTATGCTGTGGAGGTTGGTGCAGAAGTTCCAATGGCATATTTGTATGAAATACTGCTGTTGGGTAGTGAAGAGCAAATCTGATTGGTACACAAGATGTCACTTCGGATTTCCCAGACGTATCTGTCAGAACAGCTGCATGAATGAACTGTTTTCAGCTATGCAACACCACTTGAAGGCAAAATCTACCAAGAGGGTATATGAGTTACCCAGGGATGAGGATGAGGTGTACATCAATGACTACAACTCCACTCTTCTAATATGGCAAGCAAACATAGATGTTTAGTTTGTGGCTGACAACTCGTTGGCTGTGGTTTGGTACGCCACTTCGTACATCAACAAACATGAACAGACTAGCTTGCAAGATCTTTGGGAAGATATTGCCAGTTCAAGCAAGTCACTGACATCTCAGTTGTGATCCCTGGGATTGAAGACCCTATCACACAAAGAATGTGTGCTTATAAGGCCAGCGATCAGTTGGTTGGTACACATTTGTATGGCAAATCTAATGCTGTGTGATTTCTAAATGTCAGCTACAAAGAGTGGCACAAACATGTACTTATTCCTCATGCTGAGATTGAGGAACTGGCTCTCAACAGACCTCTTCAAAATGTATATTGAAGAAAAACTTAATTGACATGTACTACCCCCATGGACACAGTAACATGGATGGTATGTGTCTATTTGAGGTGGCTAAATGGTACGACTACAAGACAGATGTCTCACCTGATTGCACATGTGACATTTACAAGGTCAGATTAGTGGATGGCTGTCTCATAAAGAGACATAAGCCTTGCCTCATTGACCACTGCAAATTACATCTAGGCACATCTGAGAGCAGAAAGCATTACTACTTTGCCCTGATATTCTTATTTAAACCCTGGAGGAATGAGTCTGAATTAAAAGGTGACTATAATACATTTGAGGAAAAATTAATTCACAGTTATGACACATTCAAAACTGAATACTCTGACACATATATACAGAGACTGGACACTGAGAAGGAGCAGCTTGAAAAGGCACAGAAATGACTTGAAGAGGACACACCTGTTAGTTCACAGGACAACATTGATCTGGAAGGAGAAGGTATACTTGGAGTACGTCTGCCTCTGAATGCCTCTGAAGTACTCATGTCAGAAGTGGAGAGTGCTATGGAACATGGCACACACTGCACTGTTGATCTAGCAGAATTGAGGGAGAGACAATCAATCAGCAACAACACGTGGTGCACTCTGCAGTTACTGATGCTGTCCAGCATAGTATGCTACATGAACAGAAGAAATGTGACTGTCTTGACCACAAGCCACTATTGATGTTTGCTAGTGGCTCAGCAGGTACAGGTAAGAGCTTCCTTATAGATGCCATTACGGCTGAAATACGGAAACTGACAGGCTCATCAATGCCTGTTGCAGTTATTGCTCCCACTGCAATGGCTGCATACAACATTGGTGGAGTTACATTATACTGTCTCTTCATGTTGCCAGTGGAGCATGGCAAAGCAGGAGAGTATCGTAAGCTGTCATTTGAGGTTGCATCACAGCTTTGTTCTATGTTTACTAAGATGAAGTTACTAATCATTAATGAGATTAGCATGGTCTCTAATTTGATGCATGCCTGTATACACTGACATCTACAGGAGATTTTGGGCATTGACTATGGAGAAGCATTTGGTGGTAACAGCATTGTTGTATATGGAGACCTTTTACAACTTGCACCAGTTAATGCGGAACTTGTCTTTGCAGCTTTGTCTCTCAAGCAGGCTAAGAATATACTAGGCTGCATTGGAGGTTTTAACCTGTGGGAGCTATTTACCTATGTTGAGTTGTGTGAGAACATGTGGCAGAGTGATGATCTGTCTTACAAGGCACTGTTGGATCAAACTTGTACAGGATCTTTGTCACCAGAACATATTTTAGTGTTACATGGTTAAAGAATCACAATGGATACCAAGTCCATACATACAACATGTAATGTTTTCAGTGATGTGTACTCCAAAGGCACAAGGATTATGTGTCTTATGCCATGACTTAACAAATGTGCTGAGTTCAACAGTGTTATATAGCAGAGAGAGAGAATCAAGAAATTGTCACATTGCATGCTGTTGTTAGTTGATGGTGTAATTCTGAGTCGGAAGCTGGTAGCAAAGATGACTGAAAAGACTCTCTGAACTGAAGTTGGATGTTTTATGAACAGCTGGCCTGAAAGCTGTTCTTACAGTTTGTAAGAATGTGTGTGTCATGCTACAGTATAATCTTGATGTTGAGCGTGGCATGGTAAATGGTGCCATGGGTCACATTATCGACTTCATATACAATATTCAGAAGATGTTTATTGAGACACTTGTCCAGTTTGACAACATGGAACAGTCTGAGCAGATTGATAGTACCTGTGTTAAGTTCCAGGTATTAAAGGATATTCATGTCAACAGGAAACAGCTTCCAATATGTGTTGCATATGCTGTTTTCATTCACAAGTCACAGGGCTTGAGTTTGGATTCAAAAATGGTTGACATAGGCACAGACATTTTCAAAGATGGCATGAGCTATGTAGCACTTTCACTCATCCACATTTCTGGGTTGTGCATCATAACACTCATACCACAGAAGATACACACTGACAAGTGATGTATTTTGGAGTACAACAGATTACGTACTCTGTATCAGCCACAGTTGTCTCTCATTCCACTACCTACGTATGTGGTTGTCTCACATTTCACAATCACAGCTTCAACTGACAACAAGAGAAAAAAAGCTGCCACTACTGAATCTACTATGCACAGTAATAAGAAGGTCCATATCTCAAATACAGATGCTGAATCTGCTGTTACTAAGAAGTCACTTGGTATGGCCTTTGTCCCAGTGTTTGATAACAGTGCTATAGTAAGCTGCTATGCTAATTCAGCTATGCAAGCTTGTCTCCACATGCCGCACTTTGTGCAAGCTATATCAGCTTCACAAGACACTCCCTTATCAAAGGCATTGAAGGAAGTTGTCAATGTGACTTCTGATCAGTTACACAGTGTACAGTATCTGACACCTCTACGACAAATCTTAGGTACATATGAAGGGTATGGTACATTTGCTGCTAACGTACAACAGGACTCCACTGAGTTTATGATGGCCATCATAAACAGTTTGTATGAAGAGGGGATTCCAATGTGACAGTACTTCACTGCCTCATATGTTACCAGATATGTTTGTCTGTCATGCGGTCATTCAGAGTGAGAAACCACTGAGGGCATGCTTTTGGTTTCTTTGTTTGTGCCTCAGTCTCAAAGTGTCAAGTTCCAGCAGCTGTTTACCAATGCAGAAAGTGTGTCACCTATGTGTTAGATGTGGAGGGACATGTACTCAGTCTATACATCTCAGGATGTCATCTCAATATCTTATGCTTGTATTGCATAGATTTAACTCTAACGGGCTCAGCGTTGACACACCTGTCACAGATTTCACAGCTGGTAGAATTGTATTTAACCAAGCAGTGTTTGACACTCAGACTGTGATCTACCACTATGGCCAGTCTGTACATTCTGGAAATTACACTTCTTTGTTGAGGAACAGAACTGGCTGGGTTGAATGTAATGACGCCACAAGTACTTTTAAACAGAGGCTACCGTGACAATTAAAAAATGCATGCATCCTGATATTGAAGAACTACCACAATCTTCATGCATCAGAAGAATAGTCACACAACATGTGACATAACTTGCTGTCCATTTTGCTAGAGTGGCTTCTGCTACATTTACACTTGTTTTTTATGCAAATCTGCATTCAGCATTACAATGCTAGCACATCGCATGGTTTACATGCATATGTTTACTTAGTCTGAGTTGCGTTAATCAGTGACACAGTGAAAATAGTTGCAGTGGTCTTTAATCAGTGACAACTATCTTTACAGTCTCTGGAGAAACCACACTTAGATGTCTCAGAAAGACTTTTAGATGGCAAAAGAGATATGACTATCTGGTCCTTCTGTTCTGTCATTGTCTTTTCTTTTGAGTAACTCATATGCAGCCATAACAAGTACTACTTGGCACACTTGCCAACTGTGTGCCTCTACTTAGGCACAATATTTGGCCGCGTGCATGGCAATGCTGTGTATCATATGTCTTTTTAAACACTTGTACTGCGTCATTCTATTATTTGGATCTTGTATGAGTAAAATATATCCTGCATTTGTTTGTGGCAGTTTTGTGTTACCACAATTGCACACTGTTTTCTATCTGATCTGCTGGCCTGTACTTAAAGAGTAGCATACTCTAATATTGGCATCACTCTGTGACATGTTGATTATTAACAGGTCTGGCTTGTGATTTTTTGTCCCTTTGCGACTTGATTTAATACATCCATATTGTATCTCAACAGTGTACTTCTATGCCTGTTTTCTTTTCATACATCTGTGTTGTATATATGTATATATGACTATTAATAGATTATTTAGTTAAAGTCAGTACTGTTAGCTTTTTAGCAGTTATCTTAATTGCTATTTAACTGAATGTATTAAACAATGCTAAATATTTTGCTGGTTTACACTATTTAATTCACAAGTATTTAAACATATTTTTGACATATTAATTAATATTACATAGATATTTAGTAGACCTTTTCTAGTTTGTAGTGAGTTCATATAGGTATCATGAACAGTAATAAAGAGTGTTATGGTAGATCTTGTTTATTAACCAGAGATGCCATTTTCTCTATAAGAGATTATTAATTTAATATTTATAGTATTGTGTGCAACCATTACTTATTATTAATTTAAAGTTTTTGATGATGTAGATTCTACAAAATTTCACTGTCAATGTTAATTACAAATTTGATGATTTTTAGTGATGCATATAGTACCTGTTATCATATGCCATTTAATTTTGGTTTCTGTAAGAAGTAAATTAAATATATGTATACAGTTGTGCACTGTTGTAAGTCGGACACTTGCAATGATAACAACTGATTTTTATATTCCTGATAATATTTCTCGATCACCTCAATTGGGGGGATGGGTGGACATTTTCCAAATTCATCCATATACTGTATCTATAAGCCTTTACATGCATATATATGTATATATATATATATATATATATATATATATATATATATATACATATGTCTACACATAACTATATTTAAATTAAATGTATCTAAATACCTTTAATAAGTATGTTTTTTTAGATACCAGAATGTGTTTCTGCTGCTATTATTTAAACAGTTGGCACCAGGTTTTTCACCCACCCCAGGAACATTCACACTATCAGTCACACAATGACAATATCATCATCACTGTTTGATACACAATAAGTAGTGTACAGAGAATATCATGGCAGCTGTGTTCATGTGTTCTGTGGTACTGTCACAAGCTCCTCATCAAGCAGCTGTCATACTGTTTTACATGTATTTTAAAGTTTGATGTAATGTTCTTTTTTATATTGTTTTATGAGACTGATTTTGTGTATCAATTTGACTTTTAATTTGGCATTTTTAATCAATTATTAATTTGGCAATAAATCTTTTTCAAGCCATATCTAACTGTGTTGTGTCTTTTATTGTATATTAAGTCACAGTGCTGATATTTATACTGGTTTTGGTATATTACCGCATACAAAGAAAGTACAGGATGTACATCTGTGCATATTTTCTACTTAGCAGAGTTGTTGTACTGTTGGTCCATGTGTCGCACATATTACTCTCCTATTTTCTTGATGTATGAGTTCATTTTCATGTCTAAGGTGTAGCACATGAACTATTGCCACATGAATAGCTTAAGACAAGTTCATATTAAGATAAAGCTATCTATATCATGATCAGAGCATGGTACACAAAGGGAGCGATGCTATCACCAACATAATGTAGTATAAGAGTATGCTTTCTCAAAAAGACAGGAAAATCATGGCAAAAAAAATCCATTTAATGCATCAGTTAGGGTTGTTCCACACCAACAAAAATGAGGAAATTCAATGTTAGGGTTGAAAACCCTAACTCCACATTCTCCCACCCCACCCCCAGCACCCCCCACACACACACCTCACACGCACATGCACATTCAAGTAGGGAGGAGGACCAAGGCAACACAACCAATCACAGACAAGCAGCAGCAGATGACAGAAGTAACATACAACTGTCTAAATATACTACAAGACACATCCATCATCATGGGCCACCAACTGTAAAATTTGAGCAGGCATGGGTGTACATAGTGTTTTGGACATCTCCATAGGGTTACATAGCAGAACAGTAGTATTCTACACAGAATACCTATGATATGCATTGTTTGGTTATGCTGGGATAGTATCATGAGGTAGCAACATAGAAGAAAGCATGGATAAAATGATATGCTATATAATGTGGCCATATGCACAAAAAAATGACTTCATGGCACCCTTTAAGTAAGATGCAGTGTCCAACATACCTCTGCTCAAATCAAGATGGGCATGGTCACACTAACACATACATGTAGTATGAATAACAAGTTCTGATCATAAATCTATTAACACATGCAGTGCTTAATAGTTTTATGACAGCTCTGTTATTTTTGATTCATTATAGTAAGAAGAATGAATACTTGGTTATTATACTGCCACATGCATAAGCACTACCACAGAACTAACAGTGGTATGAATGCAGCATGATATTTTCAGACTATGATAATACTCATTTTCCTGTAAATATGTGAAATGCTTTATATGATAATGTCAACCATGGTCCATGATGATATTTAACAGTTTGTGAGCTACAGTACCACATAACTGCTGAACTGTACAGTATTGGATTACAGTGCAGCAGTACACTATATATAATAGTATTCTGATACATTATTTCCTACTGCTAGGACAACATTAGGAGTCATTTACACACATGAAAAGTCAGTGTACATGCTGTCTGACATTATCCATTCATAGGTACAGAAGTGGTAGCGTGGTGTGTTTGGCCACCCCTGCTACCAGAAGCGTAAGAATTTGTATAGAAACAGAAACATGCATTTGCACTGACAAACTCACAGCAAGGCAAAGAGAGTGAAGTGGTGCAATGGAATCCTTTGAGTAAGACAGTCTCATATACAACTGTGCAGGTTCAAATAATAGTGGAGGAGGACTTTGTAGATAATACTGTATTAATCCAATTTTTTCTTATGGCATGGTAAGATCAGTAGGTACTTAGACACATGAAACTGTGTTACAATGATCTGTGATACTACACAGTCATAAACACAAACATGTGAACATGGAGCCCTTTGAACAGCATGTTAGCAGCTATAATGATGCGTGTAACTGGACATATGTACGTACCTGTATAATGCTGCCTGTAACTCTACTAGTGTATTTATGTATCTCACCTGTATGTAACCACTGTCCTAAACCTCACTTAATTGTTATTTCTCCCCCATGACGAAGTACCTTTGTAAACGAGTCTCTGACTCAAAGGTTGTAAAACTGATTATTTCAATAAAATAAATATATATATACATATATATATATATATATATATATATATATATATATATCAAATAGTGGAGAAACACACTTAACCTGTTTCAAATGAGAACATTACCAGAATTCAGCTATCATGTAGTGTGACCATGTGACTTTTTGGGTCTGACACTTCCACACAGATCTGCAATTGTACAATGTAAGACAATGGTGCAGCAGAACTGTACACATACTAGTGCACTGATATATAATTGTCTTATCCCAGGGTAACATCAGGAGACATTAACAGTCAACAAAGGTCCCTAATGCCACTGTCAGATATTGGCATGTTATTAGAGTGATTATTACCAACACATTGTCATTCAGAAGAGATAAGAAATGTATTAGATATAAAAAAAATGTTTAATGTGATACAGCAACAGCTGATGGCCAGTATGCATGCACAACACCAGGTCACTCGGATGGCAGCAGAACTCCTACAGTTGGTGGCCCATGATGATGGATGTGTCTTGTAGTACATTTAGACAGTTGTATGTTATTTCTGTCACCTGCTGCTGGTTGTCTGTGATTGGTTGTGTTGCCTTGGTCCTCCCCTACTTGCATGTGCGTGTGTGTGTGTGTAGTGCTGAGGGATGGGGTGGAGAATGCAGAGTTAGGGTTTTCAACCCTAACACTGAATTTCCTCACTTTTGTCACTGTGGAACAACCCTAACTGATGCATTAAGCAGAGTTTTTTTTGCCATGAAATATATATATATATATAAATATACATATATACACACACATATACATACATATATATATATATATAGATATATACAGTGTATATATATACTGTATATATTTATATATATATATATGTATATATATGTATTTTGTAGGTGGGGGGCTTGACATACATAGACATGTACGCATTGTATTGTTTTGTATCACATGTCAGAGATACTGTTAGTGTGCACATTCCAGTGCTCAATGAGAACTTTTTGTGCTGCAATTGGAAATGGATGACTCTCAAGCTAATGAAGGAAAGTATTTTTTTTGGGGGGGAGCATATTTGCAGGTAGGGCTAATTAATGGTTTCTTATTTGGCTACCTCTTCACAGATTTCATCTGCATCCTTCTCGAGTCTGGTTGTTAATGGTGGTCATAGTCATCAATTGAAATGACTTCTGCATGTTGCATGTCTGCCCCAGCCCGGGGGTGGGGGAGCCTGATGTTGAAGAACTTCTTTGGATAAGGCAACTATGCCACAACAAAGCATCTGGAAGTTTCCTAAAAAAATAAATGAAGGACTTATTACATAATTGCAGCAGTAAAACATTATGTTTAAGTTATGGCTGTTCTACGGGTATCTAGATTATTAACACAGATAGTAAGCTATCACACTGCAATCATCATATCAATGACAACTTAATTTAGTATCAGGCTGTGTAAAAAATATACTGTGTCAGTGTCCTTTGTTCTCAATCACAACTCAAGTTACATTTCAAAACCACATCTTGTCAAGTAACACAACCTGTGTGCAACTTTTTCAACACCGTCATAGCTGCACATCTGCAAGTTCGGAATACAGTGCATGATATTTTGCAGAAATAGTTTTTGCAATGTACACTTTACCTAGTGTATGAATCTTTCTCGGTCTTATTTGTTGCACTCTTTAAAAAAAATTGAACAGATGAAATAATATATATATATATATATATATATATATATATATACTACCAGTATGGATTTGAAAATGGATATTCCATAGGTTCCTGTATATGGTACTGCTGCAGTACCATTGATACTGACTTTCAGCCAAAGAGAGTCATTTTTTGTTAACCTGTCAAAAAACAACATAAGTTTACCATATATGTTTGACCATTGGAGTTAGAAAAGCAACAGAAAACAAAACATACAGCAAAAGGGACATTGAATAGAATAAAAAAAACATTAGTACACATACTCACTTTATAGTTTTAATATTACGAAGCCTTGTGCCTGTGGCTGATGGATGTAGTTTTCTGTTCAACTCCCTCTGCCTTGGCATGGTCAATGTAATGGGAAAACATTGTGAGAATGACACTGGTGGTGGGTGCTGGTAGTTATAGCTGTGGCACATGACATTCCCTGTGACATCTTCCAACATCTGGTGGTTATGGCAGTGGCTAACAGCAGTGGTGGTGGTCTGGGAGGGCACACTAAGTCATTTTCTGTGGTAGCAGTGACTAACATGGGTCCTGGTGGTGGTGATCTGGGGGCACACAAATTTATTCTCTGTGGTAGCAGTGGCTAACATCGGTCCTGGTGGTGGTGATCTGGGGGCACAATAAAGTCATTCTGTGTGGTGGCAGTGGCTAACAGTGATCCTGGCAGTGGGGGGCATACAAAGTCTTGAAAAAGAAAACATGCATCATACAGCAAATGTCACCACCATTTAACAACTTCAGTTAAAACCTGCCAACATTAGCCACATCATCATCCTCATAAAGAAAGCTGAGTTTCACAGTCATCTATGTCTGAAGTCTGATGAATGGGAAATTCTTTCTCCATTGTGTCATCATCTACATCAGTGGTAGGCCATTTCATGCTGCCACTGCTGGTGCCACCAGTATGGTCCATTTCTAAATTACCAGAACCACCATGATTTGGCTGGGGTATGAATACTGAGGTTGCAGTCTGTACTGATAAGTGCCTCTCATTCATTTTTTTGAATGTTAGCAAACTAATACTTGCAGGAGAGAGGTTTATCTGATGATCCCTAACTATTGCACTTGCTGAGCTGAATATCCTCTCAACACTTACACTGGAGGGAGGGGCATGTGAGGTACTTCAGTACAGAGGAGGATTATCAGTTATTGACTGATGCCTGTTTTCAGACAAATATGACTCAACCACTCTGCATGCCGCAGTAAGTCAGGTGGTTGATGCATTATCCCGTTCTCCAGAATTATTTATTTCACAAATTCACACTAGGGACAAAGCCTCTCAAAGTAGGTTGTTCCTAACTGCTTTGGATGACAGACCACCTGGAACTGCAGTCTCCTACAGGATATGCTTGATACTCCTCCAGGTGCACCTTCAGCCTGATTATGCTGCTGAGGTTTGCTGACCTTGGCACATGACTGCTTTGCCCCATGAACCAAGCTCGCCAGTTGCCCATGGACACATTTTACCTCTTCAGGCCCTCCCTCCATTACTGAGGCAATTCCATGTTTGTATCATGGATCCAGCATTGTTACTATGGCAAAATTATCTCTACTCTGAATGCTCAAAATGTGACGATTCTGGTTGAATACTGTGAGCATGTGTTTACTAGGTAAGTAATGACAAAAGGAAGCTATGAAGCCTATCTTTATTATCCCCAACATTTGTGGAAAATTACACTTTGTTGTAGTTTTTGGAGAGCCAATGATCTACACCCTTTTTAAAGGATTCAAATGTATTACAGTCTACTAGCTCTTGTGGTAGTTGGTTCCAGAGCATTGGTGTTCTTACTGAGACGAAATGAAGCTTCCTATTCGTTTTTGCTTTGCCCACCATTAGTTGTTGATTGGGAAGTCTAGGTACTAGTTTTCTTTGTGTTTTAACAATACCACATTTGTCCATCAGAGAAGGTGATTTGAGAATTTTATATAAGAACAGAAGATCAACTCTAGAGTGCCTAAACTTCAGTGAATGTAGGCCTGTTTTTTGAAGCATCTCTGGATATGGTAGTGATGCTAAATGGAGCACCATTATTGTTGCCCTTCTCTGAACTCTTTCAATCACTTGAATGTCCCTGACCTTGTATGGTCATTCCACACTGGTGACCCATAATCTGTATATGGTCTGATGTATGCTTTAAACAATGGGATAATACATTCCTCTGTCTTAAATATAAATGTACGGTTAATGTACCTAAGTAGTGAATTTGCGGTTTTTAGCAACATGATTACAGTGATTGGAGGAGGATAATTTGTCATCTATCAGGATGCCCAAGTCTCTTTCACATATGGCAGATTTAATGATAATATTGTATAGTGTATAAGTTTGTTTGGGATTATTGTAACCTAAGTGGAGAACAGAACATTTGTCTGTATTGAATGTTATTTTGTTCTTCTATTCCCAATGCTCTAATACTGAGAGGTCATTTACTAACTAGTCCATATTATAGACGGAATCCACCCTACCACCTAATTTAGTATCATCTGCAAATTTCAAAAGTATGTTCCTGGAGCTAATCTGCATATCTGAGATGAAAATATTGAATAGTACTTGGCCCAGAACTGATCCCTGAGGCACACCACTGGTAACACACATATTACCAGAATAGGCACTGTTGATTTTAATGTGCTGGGTCCTGTTGGTTAACCAGCAATTGATCCATTTTATTATGTTACAAGAAAAACCTAGGTCTGATAGCTTAACTAGGAGAATATTGTGAGTAACCTTATCAAATGCTTTGCTATAATCCAAGAGGATGACATCCATGGGAATCTCATTGTCTAGTTCTTGGTTGACAGTATTGTAAAAGGCTATTAAATTGGTAGTGCAAAAAAAATTCCAGCTTGAACCCATGTTGTGAGTGGTCAATAACACCTAGAGTTTGCATTTCTGCCTCTAATATGCCTTTAATCATTTTTCCATTACTTTATGTGGGATGGAAGTAAGGCTAATGGGGTGGTAATTACTCACTATGGAACAGTTACCCTTTTTAAGTATAGGCACAACTGTAGCAGTTATCCAATTAGATGGAATGGATCTTGCCGCTAATGATTTATTAAAAAATAATGGAAAGTGGTGTGGCAATATTTTCAGCTGTTTCAACCAGAAATCTAAGATTAATTAAGTCAGGGCCACAGCTAGTATTTGGTTTTAAATTTTTAACAAGAAAACTACTTCAGAAATAGTAATAGTGTGGCTATTTTCAGTAGAACTTGACATGATAGTATTTATATTAATTATGATTGTATGGTTTGAGAATACTGATACAAAATAGGTATGAAATGTGTCAGCTGTCTCTCTATCAGATGTAATGGTGTTTGTGCCATTGGTCAATGGCCCAATGTATCTGTCAATCCTTTTTTACTATTGAGATAAGAAAATAGGGATTTGTGATTATCTCTGGAATGGGCTATGCGGAACTCAAGGTTGTGTTTTGCATTCCTGACAGTACTTTTTAGTTCTTTAACAGCAGTTCTGTATTGTCCCAGTATGAGTTCTTTTGTGTCTGTTATGCATTTTTTAAATGAGTAAATAGTTTTTTTCTTCTGTTTGATTTTCCTATGAATATCATTATTTAACCACAAAGGAATTTGACCTTTACTGTTATATTTCATTAGGGCTGGAATATAAGCTTTATCTAGGTTTATTATCTTGTTTTTAACTAATACCCAAGAGTCTTCCAGGGTTAAAGGTGATAAAATTGATTCCCATGGGGTATTTTTAGGCTGTTGTTTATTGCCTCAAAGTTGGCTTTGTGGTAGTTATGCACCTGAGCATTATTAACTATTATGGTAGATTCATACTGTAGATTAAGTACAATGGTATGGTGGACACTATTCCCTAGTTGGTCTAATATTGAAAGATTTAAGACCTTGTCCTCAATATTGGTAATCACAAGGTCTAATATATTTCATCCTCTAGTGAATTCTTGAACAATTTTCTCAAGCCCTAATTCCTTTACTGTTAAAATAAAAGATTTTCTGACAGCTGTTGTGCCGTTAGTAGTAAACCAATTTATGGACGGCATGTTAAAGTCTCCCAGGATCAGGTTATCGCCTTTATTCATCATGGGGCTAATGTCCTGTATTAATATGTTTGTATATTCTAACTCAGAGGATGGTGGGCGATAATATGTGCCCAAGATTTGTTGTGGGTGTCCCTGAAACTGAATGGCTACCCATATACTTTTCATTGGTGATGGAGCTCATCCCAACAGAAGAGAGAAGGGTTGTCTGCAAAGTTTTCCCAATGTGTAAGGCATTTTATTTCATGTGACAAACACCATTTTCTCAGCCACTCATTGTACAATTTAATTCTGTTAATAACATATTCAGTAGCTCTTGGTACTGGCAAAACCTCTGAAAAACATATTTTACAACCCATTTCAGTCAGAATGTTGTTAAGACAGATGGTATTTAAACTTAATTTGGTTTAGGTGGCATCTATTGCTATCATTTGTACCAGCATGTATTATTACCAGGGTTTTGCACCAGAATGTTTCAGTATGTTTGTAGCCATCAAGGATTTATTGGATATACCTGCTCCCCTGAAGATGGAGCAGGTATGTTTATTTTTATCTGGATTACACACCATCCTGTCAATGTGCTTCAGAATGGAGTCCCCTAATACAAATACCTGCGGAGGAGAATTCACCTTGCTCGTTGTTGTTGTTCCAAGGTTAGGTGTTGTCGATTCTAGGGGGACTGGGCTTTTGTTGTTGGATTTCACCTCCATCTGAGTGAGTGTAGGTACAGAGGTAGAGATATTTTTTTGCTGGTGGTCATAAGAAGTGGGGGTACCTAATGAGTCTGTGTCCAGAGTATCATCGTCTGGTGTTAGAACCTCAAACTTGTAATGGGTCTGCACCATAGAGGCAATATTGAACAGTTGGCCACCCATGCACTTTGTTTTACCTTTGGGGACCTGTGACCGTGTTTCATCCTCTGGGTTGGGTATAGGTGCTAATACTGAAGTGGCTACTGAATTTGTTGGTTCTAGTACTGTGTTAGTGCCACTACAGAGATAGTAAAGAGATGCCATTTCATCAATGTATGACTCTAATGAGTGCAAGTCTGGGTCTGAGGAGCTTTTGGTGTGCAGAATGTTTAATTCATCCTGTAATACCCTGAGCAACAGACATCTATCACATACAAAATTCTCATTGTGTGGCCCAATGGCATACATTTAACAACTATCAAACATATTTTCATTGGTCCCCATATTATGTTATATTTGGCCACACACTTTCACTTAATATACTCATGGTCTACCTCAGGCCCTTCCTAGCATCTACAGTATTTGCTATTGTTGTGAAAGATATATACAAGGTTGTAATTTGTCTGACTTACCTCCCTGCTGACCCAGCTGACCCAGCAGGCACGCGCTGAGATGCGCGTGTCTCTGCGCGCATCTCCAAGCATGAATATGTGTACTCAATCCACTCACACTCACTCTGCTCACTGTAGCTGTGCTTATAAGGAGTGGGGATAACAGGAAGTAGTGTGTCACTTCCTGCCAACTGCTCACCCCAACACAGAATATTTTAAAGATCAAAACATTTTTTTTTTAAATTCAACACAGTTGTCACCTCATGTGGTGGTCTTAATATGCTGTTTCTGCACTTCACCTGCAAAAAAAGCCAACTAGCAATGAAGGTGCTGTAACTGGGATGTGGCTAGGTCCTCCACCTTCCCACACTGCCTTTGAACAAGCAGCTAAGCACCTTTTGAGACAGAATGTCTCACTTGTTTCCAAGGCAACCTGAGCCCAAACATAAACCCCTTTCCAGAGGCATGTACTGTTCCAATTAAAGTTTTAAAATGCTGCAAAGTTAAAAGAACAAGCTGGAGTCAGACAGAATGTAGGAAATAGTGCAGACTCCTGTGCACTCTGTTTATATCCTCCTTGTTTCAGCAACATAATGCTAGTACTGTCTCCAGCAACATCAAGGCTATGCTGTACATTCACCAGTGTCTGCCTCAGCACCTGCAGCAGTGGAATTGATTGGCTAATGGAGGCAGACTCACCACTCACTGCTTGTGTGGCATGTTCAAAATACCACAAAATTGTTATTACAGAGTCCATGAGGTGCCACTGTTCAGTCGTCATAGACTTGGAGGCCCTAGAACTGTCATGGCTAGTGCGCATCACAAGATATTCTTAGATTGCTTTGTATTGTTCATACAACCTCTCTGCCATGTATAAAGTGGAGTTCCACTGAGTGACAACTTCCAGCTTCAAGTCATGCTGAGGGAGGGTGTTTCGCATCTGTAACTGCTGAAGTTGTTCACGGGCCTTTGCAGATTGTGAAAAGTGAGAACAGATGCGGTGTGCAACGGTCAGCATTTCCTTTACATCTGGGTGCTGCAGAAACTCCTGCACCACAAGATTTAAACATGGGTCATGCATAGAACACAAAAAAAGGCACCATTCATGATGACTTCAGCAAAGCTTTTGACACTGTTCCACATAGAAGATTGATAAATAAGCTAGGTAGGCTCGGGGTGGGTCAGAAGTTGGTCAACTGGGTGGCAAACTGGTTGACTGGCAGAAAACAGAGAGTGGTGGTAAATGGTATACAGTCAGAAGAGATGCAAGTCACAAGTGGGGTACCTCAGGGATCAGTCCTGGGGCCAGTCCTATTCAACATCTTCATTAGTGACCTCGCAGATGGACTAGAGGGTAAGGCTTGTCTGTTTGCAGATGACACCAAGATCTGCAACAGAGTAGATGATCCAGATGGGGTGGGCAGAATGAGAAGAGATCTGGATAAACTAGCAGAATGGTCAGAAGAGTGGCAACTGGGATTTAATGCAAAGAAGTGCAAAATCATGCACATAGGGAAGAGAAACCCTGAAGCCACTTATAGGCTGGGAGGGGAGTTGCTAGCAGTCACAAAGGAAGAAAGAGACTTGGGCATCATCATCACTGATGACCTAAAATCATCCAAGCAGACCTCTAAAGCAGTAGGTAAGGCTAGGGGGGTGTTAGGGTGTATTAGTAGGGGTATCACAAGTCGTAAGAGGGAGGTAATAATCCCTCTGTACAAGACATTGGTTAGGCCCCATCTGGAGTACTGCGTTCAGTATTGGAGGCCACACCTTCACAAGGACATTAACCAAATTGAGGCAGTCCAGAGAAGGGCAACAAAATGGTGCAGGGACTGCATCAGAAGACATATAAGGACAGATTAACGGAGCTCAATATGTATACCCTTGAGCAAAGGAGGAGAGAGGTGATATGATCGAGACATTTAAACACCTTAAGGGCATAAACAAGGTGAAAGAGTCTAACATGTTTAAATATAAGAAAAATAGCAGGACAAGAGGACACAGCATGAGATTAGAGGGAGGCCGATTAAGGGGAATGTGAGGAAATTCTTTTTCACAGAAAGGGTGGTAGATGCATGGAATGGCTTACCACAAGAAGTGGTGGCTATGAATACAGTGCAGGGCTTCAAACAGGCATGGGATAGGCATAAGGGAGCAATACAAATGACTATGAATAGATAGGTCACTGACAGAGCAAAGGCCGATGGTACATTTATAAGGTAGAAAAAGAAATGGGCAGACTGGATGGGCCTTGCGGTCCTTATCTGCCGTCAACTTCTATGTTTCTATGTTTCTATGCATTTCACCACATTTGTCCCATTGTCACTTGCTACGAACCTAGTTGTCAGGGACAGGGGCTTCAGCCACTTGTCAATTTCAGTCAGTACCATGTCCAACATTTTTTCAACAGTGTGTGAAGAGGTCACATTGCACATAGCAATCATTGCATGCTGTTGAATTCCTGGAAGATTGCTACCATGACACTCCACCTTATTGCACCGATTATTCACAGTACCAGCATCACAAACAACACCTGGCACCTACACCCAGTGTGCAGTTATACACAGAAATGGACTCCACCCTGTTTTGCCACTTGTCCACATATCCATACATAAATGGATGAATGGATTGGATGAATGTTGAAGGGCATGTCTTACTAAGTCAGACACAGTATGGTTCAACTCGGGGACAGCATGGGTCGAAAAGTTTGTCCTGAATGGGACTTTCTATTTTGGACAGGCACGTGCAGCAAACTGCCAGAACCAAGAATTCTCCTCAAAGGAGAAGGGAAAAAGATCAATTGCAAGCATTTCAGCTACAGCAGCATTAAGTTCATGTGACACTGTATGATTGGGTGGGTTCTTCAGCTTATGCGCAAAATCACTCTGTAATGTGGACTGACTTAAGTGTTTTACATGGGGTGTGATGACAAATGTTTCTGCTCTATGAATGGCAGGGGGTGGAGTGTGGATGTTTGATGAAGACCGTTGCACAGCTGATCATGACAAACACACAAATACAGTTATTTTGCCACATTTACCAACCAGGGTTGATGTGCCACTTGCATTGGACATACTGCATTCACCACCACCACCACTAAAACTGCTACTCTCACCAGCACTGGACTACATTTCAAAATCATTATGTTCCTCCACCTCATCATGCCTGTAGTAATCCTCTGCTCTTATTTCCTCACTATTGCATACATTTAATTTCCTACTGAATTTAACAGTCATGGAAGGGGATAACATGCTCATTATGGTTGATTACTAGGTTAAATGCCCCACTGTGGTATTAGTTGCTATCTTGTGCTGGATTCACAGTGCCATGTGCCTATTCCTAAGATGCGTATGCTGTCCTCCTGTGCCCAGATGGCTCCCCTTTTTACTTTGACTCAAATGCACATGGCAAACCTGGCAGACTGCAACTGACTCATCATTTGCATCTTGCACAAAAAAATCCCAAACAAGGGATTATGATGCTCTACTTTTAACATGTTTCTAATGCTGCTTATTGGACTCCGTTCTTTTAAGCCATGAAGTGGTGGGGTGTGCTATGTGATTTTTCAGGCAGAAGACACTTGGACTGCAACTGATGACAATGACTACCTATCATTATTACTAGGTCATCATCATCATCATCATCATCATCATCATCATCACCATCAACTGAAACTGGTAAATCACAAGTTTTTATGGGAAGGGGGATTAATGCAAATAGACCCAGACATATCCACCTTGAATTTCTTTTTTTCTGGTTCCCAGCTGGGGTCAATTACATCATCATCATATTTATCAGCATCACCCACATCAACATATTCTGCTTGGATGCTGGCATGTGGACTGCATGTTGCAACCACAGCAACATCATCATCATCAGATTCATCACCATCATCAACACCACCACCACCTGATATTTTTTCACCACACTGTGAATCACTGCATGGAAAATGCATGACCTGAACTGCAGTGGAAGAAATGTCACATTGTATGCTATAATTGACATGATTATCAGACTCCTCATGTTCAGTTACTGGAATGTTACTTGGAAGTATGACGTCATCTACACTGCTACTCACTCACACTTCTTCACACTCCACTATATTTTTGGACACAGCACACTGGTCAGAAATGGAGCATGAGGCAGCAATACTCATACCACCACCAGCAACTGTACTAACACCACCGGCAGGGGTAAATATCATCTCCTCCAACTATGAGTGAAGCTACTGATTGGCTGTAAAAAACATTGCAGGATAAATACCTTTCCTCACATCAGCAATGCACTTCTGTGTCTGCATACTACCATGCCCACAGACAAACTTACCACTGACAGCAGTGCCATGGCAATAACCAGCTTTGCTTACATGTCTCTTTGCAGGCATTTTGGAGGATCAACAACAATATTCTAAACAAATTTAGATTTTGGAACATTCAGTCTAGGTGGGGGGTGCTGGATGTGAAGCCAAAAAAAACCAGACAACTGTGGCTTCAGCAACAGATACAGATGCAAATTCACAAGTAAAAACAACACCTTAACTAACCAGCAGGTCTGATGTCACAAACAATGCAATCTGGAAAACAATTCCTTTTGCCAATGTGGGGGGGGGAGCACTGACTACAGATTTTTACAGCAGTGCAAGCAGCAAAACAAAGAAAAGATACCACAATGGCAGTACAAAATCATGCAGCTGCAGTAGATTCAGGTTCACACTGCTGCACCTGTAATTACACTGTGGCACAACAAAAGGTGTATTATTTGATGTCATGCATTACACACACACTCACACACACACAATTTGTCTACAAGTAATGCATAGCAAATTGAAAAGTTCAGTAATATACCACATATTGTAAACAACCTGAAATTATGAACTGCTGCACCAGATCCACACAACACATTCAGCAAACAAATTTCAACAATAACTGACAATATTATTGTGTGTACATTAACACAGTCAGTTTTATAACAAAAATATAACCAAGAAACAAAGAACTCCCTATTTCTCCAACTTAAATCTACCTACACCACAGATATGCATCTCCCCAATACACACTTTCACTGTCTCTTACTACACAGATTCAATGTCGTACATTAACATTCCAAATACACACACAAACAAAAATGCTCGATGATATGAGAACTGGAGGTTTTCCTACAATTGATGAACTAAAGTTTGAGCAAAAAAAAATTACTCAAAAAGGCTTAATAGCTTTTAGAAGGTCTGAATCAAAGACAGCTCACAGAATACACTGTCTCCTACAGCTTCCTACACACACTACCCCAAACTGAGGCTGTGCGGATCAATATAGTGCCCATGTGACCTGAAATCCCAAGATCCACTGCAAAAGTCACCTTCAGAGCTTAAAACCAAGGTGAAGTGAGGCAAAGTACATTGCTTTCAATGCACTTCACCTTTAAGATTGGTTGAGTAGTGGTCTGGGAAGGTGGAGTAATGCAAAGTCATTGTTTTCAGTGGACTTCACATTACCCAGTGTAATGTGAATTAATTCGCTTCATGTTGTGGAGCACTCCGGGAATTCACCTTGGCTTCGCAAATCACTTCACAGAGTGAACTGCAGCCACTTCACCCACCACTAGTGATGCACAGGCCAAGAAAGACAACCTCTCTTTCAAACAATTGTGCCTTAGAGGGGCTGCACATGAGGCCTTCACTCTTGAGGAGAGACACAAGTTCTTCTAGAAAGGCCAAATGATCTTATATGGTTGTTGCCAGAAGCAAGTCATTTATGTACTGCAGGAGACACTGAGATGTAGAGAACCCCTGCAGGGCATCCATCATGTGGAGATGGAAGAGAGAGGGGCTATTGTGGAACCTCTTGGAGAGGCACATATAGTGTATTGACATCCATTAAAGGTGAAACAAATTTGCATTGGCTTCCCGGTGCTAATGGGAATGACAAAAAACCATTATAAATGTCAGGAGTTGTGCACCACTTTTTGTCAGGTATCAACAGCTTGAGTACATCAGGTGCAGATGCTACAGTTGGTGCACAGCTAGGAGTAGCCTAGTTGAGTTTTCTGTAGTCAATTGTGAGTCTCCAGGCCCCATTCGGTTTCTTAATGGGCTAAACAGGTGAATTAACAGTGGAGACACAGGTCCTAATCATGCCTTGTTGAAACAATGATTGGATGGTCTCCCTCAATGATGGCAAGACTTCAGCAGGAAATGGGTAGTGCTTCTGCCTCACAGAGTTAGGCCCCATGATTGCAATGGCAGTGTGCGTCCTACCACAATCATGCATGCTGGTGGCAAACACATTGAGGTGTTTTTGCCACAGGGGTGCAAGCTCAGAAAACAGCTCATGACTTTTGAATAAAGCCATGACATCATACTCTGTGTTATAAGAGATGGCTGCCACCATGCGTGAATCTGGGATGGTGACAGCATGACATTGTCCTTTGATCTGAATGAGTAGCCTGTTGGCTAGGTCCACTGCACAGCCATGTAGTGTTAGGAAGTCAATTCCCAAGATGCTGGGGTGATGATGTAGGATCATGAGGTCAAAAGCAAAATCAGTCCTGAGATGGCTTACCATCACAGGTAGAGGAATAGATCAGTAGGTGTGTAGCTGGGTATCATCTACACCCTGCACACTGGCCTTCCAGTCAGTAGACCAGTCAGATGATACTGGGTCCTCATCAAGTAGGACTGACATGGTTGCTCCAGTATCCAGAAGTATAATAAGTTGGCAACCCCTGACCATGGCCTTTATGCAAGGCTGTCTGTTTGTCTCAATGATTAAATCGCTCACAATCTGGACTGAGGCCTGTAATTGTCAATCGGTATTTTAAGAATCAGCATAATCCTTTTCCTGAAACCGATGGCCTGCAGGATTTTTCAAGGCCTTCTGTATGTCTTCCAATGGGTACAAATGTTCCTGTGACATCACAGGCACTGCAACAGCCTGTATGGTTGGTTCCTCCTTGGATGTAGCATCGGCCTGGCCAGTAACCAGTGCAACAAAATAATTACCTTGGTTTTTCAAGCATTCAACAGCTGAAGTCAGAAAAGGATTTCTTCGTCTGCCTGTCTGTTCAGCAGTCAGGGCTAGGGCTGCTATAGTTCATGGATCTTTAGCTTCCCTTTCAGCACAGATCTCCCCCAACAGCTTGCGGAAGTTCTCATGTTTATCTTTGATATGTTTATAGCTAGGACCATTGCGGTTCTAGCTATTCTGCTGGGCATTTGGCATTTGGATTTTTACAACTGCCTCTGTCTCAGTTCCTGTTGTTTCTATAGTTTGGGTCCTCCCCCTTGTGTGACTGTTTGTCATCAGAATGGGTGTCATTTGTTTGTTATTTCCCTCTACCATATAATGGGTAGGAGTGTCAAGGGTATGCTGTACTGCAGCAATCTGTACTGCTGCAGCCTTTTTGGATTTGCTGGAAGTAAGGGTACAGAGGTAGACCTGGTAGGCACACTCTATCTTAGGGAGGATAGCCTCAAACATATTGGTAGTCAGGTAGACATTAAGCTCAGCCTTTCCTGGAATGCTGCAGTCATGTTCTGGATGTATGAATCATTGTACTCAGTTTGGTCTCTGTCTGCATCTTCATTTGTGAGGCCTTTGTCAATGCTGTTTGTGAGCCATAACTGTTGATGGTAGGCCGCAGGACTTTCTTTTGCACTTTGCTTAACCTTGTAGGCCAATTGAGCTATTATGTCCCCCGGGGAGTTGGTGGATATAAGGCCTGCTGAAATTACATCAAAAGTGAGGGTGTCTGAACTCTGAGAGTTTGGTCCAGAGGGTAGAGTGGTAATCATAGAAAAGTTGATTACCTAGTGGTAGATTAAGGTACCACTGTGTCACCACTTAAGGAAATTTGCATTGAGTGTAATGTGATCCTGCCTCATTTTGCCATAGAGGTACCTCAATCTACCACTAGGTAATCAACTTTTTTGTGACTACCACTGTAGTTTCAATCGTCTGTCACAGGACTTGAACCTGGTGTTCAGGTTGGTGGGAGAGCTTCTCACAAAGGGAGTGCATTTTCTCCAAGTGACAACTGATATTGTCCATTGGACCCATCTGCCTGATGCTCTGTGCAATTTGCTGGACAGGGTAAGTGACTTGTAGGGTTTAGAGGTGTGCATAGTCACCCAGAGTTCTTCAAGTTCCCAAGCTTCACAAAGTGCAACTTCCATTGTGGTATCAGCAATTGCTTTGTACGTGTAATCCTGATTAACAGAATCATTTAGCCTTTTGCCATTTTGGTCCTGGATGGCCCTTTTTGGTCCTCTGGGACAGTGATCCAACTAATCGCATCGTTAATCATGTCTTGGATCACCAACTCATCTCCCCTGGTGAGAAGAGTGAGTGGAGGTGCACCACAGAATACAGGCCCTCTGTCTGTTTCATGGGGGCTGCCATCTTGGCATTGTATGTGGCATCCACCATGTTTGTGTAGATGTGATGACGCAGTGTGCATGCCAATGTTGGCTCCATCTTGTGAATGTAAATGAGCAGACTAGGTGGGCCAAGCAGTCCTTATCTGCCATCAAAGTCTTTGTTTCTATGTTTTTAGATGGCTGCTCCACCATGGGGGTTGGACTTACGTGTGATGTGGCATGCCTTGTCAGCAAAGTCAGTCATCATTGCTGGATGATGCAATCTCAATGGGCATATACTGAAACATGTTCATGGCCTTAACATGGCCGGCAAGAACCTCCTGTGGATGGTGCAACCTCAACATCTTTTCTCTATATTTCTTTGGATAGACTTTTGCAGTGCCCTGCTTAATACCTCTCTCAGCCTCTCTCTGCAACACTCTATATGCAGCGCCCAAGTCAATGTTTTCCTTAAGCTCTTTATCCAACTCACAACTCACACACTTGCAATCCTCTTTCAACTCAGCATTCTCCTCTCTCAAACCTTCATTCATATTACTCAAAATATCATTCAAATATGCTATTTCTTATCACATTTTAACCATTCACAATCACCTCTTAGTAAACATATCTCTTGCCCAGTGTCTTGAGCAGTACAGTACAGTAGTCTGGAATTAGCATCATGGAGTGACTAGGTCTCCTCTGCTAGTTTCTGTTCTTTTTTCTGTAACTCTGATTTAAGAGATGCATTGTACAGTTCAAGGGAGGCACACCTCACTGTGAGACTCTCAACAGTGGTACTCAGAGCCACAACCAAAATACATTTAAGGTTGTATTTTTTTGGCTGTTTGTTTGGGCTCTAGGTATTGGTCAGATATTACCAGCAATGGTTTTTCAGCAGATTTTGCATCCAGCATGAACTCTGACACGGGATATGAGGTTGTTTGCACATCGAGTCTCAGTTCTGTGCACAGGTCAGACATGACAAAGAAAGGGTATACAATCAAACAAATAAGCGGTTGAAAAACTTGTCAAAATGTCTCGGCGCTGTCACCAACCACTTTCTGGTTCCCGCTGGGTGAACCTTGAAGCCAAGGTGGTTTACTGTCACTTGCAGAAGGTGTGTGAAGGAATTTGGTATGGGTCTGCCATGCCAGAGACCAAGACAATGTGGGACCGACACAACATTACCACTGTAAGCATGAGTACATCCAAGTAGGTGAAAATTGCACTACACTACTCGACATTAAAAATAGATTGAATGTGAAATTCCCTTTGTAACTTCCATCTGCACACAGTCACCAAATGTAACTTGGTAATTAATCACCCTGTCATATTCTTTATAGAATAGCACAATAGAAAGAAGTAACAGACAAGTGGTACTCATGTAATAAATGGAATTTATTACAGATCAATATTACGTGCTTATTACCAACAGTGTAATCACTGGGAGGACTACCAGTTTTCCTTACATAGGTAATGCATTCTCTCTTCTCAGAGAAGCTACAGTACATGCTACAGAGGGTCTTATACCCTAATAATCTCCATAGCAAAGACTAAAGAAGATACATAAAATGTACATAATTGGCCAATAACAGGTGGTCTGAGTCACTATCCTAACTTAGTATAAAACTCACATAGCTTGCATAAGATAACACAGTACAATGGGACCACTTATTATCACAGGGTCAGTTGCTCTTGTAATGATGCACAATTACTAAAGATGGCACTGTTACCTTACTTATATGAAACAGAGTAAAAATATAGCAAAAAGCATTTTTCATAGCTAGAATATATCAGTAAAACATAAAACAGCATAATATGCATTAGTAGAACACATATCTTGACAGTTTTGCCTATATGGTAAGTGTCTTCATCCTACAGTTAGTACATATACCTACATAGGTTACTGCCCATGAGGTGGGGTACAATCAAGGAAGCTGGACCTAGGATAACAACCCTTGTAGTGAGTGTTCAGTTGTGAGCTCAGTAGACACTCTAGAAGGACAGGGGGAGGGTATTCCTCTTCCCCCTGCCTTGGATTGCACCTAGGGATGGGTGGTATGAGCTCAGTTGACCCAGCACCCAGGAGTGGGGTCTTGACAGTTGAATCATAGACCTGCTGTGTGCCTCCCTAATGTATGAGTGCTCAGGAATCAATATTACCATTGTTACTGTGAATTTGCCTAAGAAATAGTAAAAAATATTGTAAGTAACCAAAGAATACAAAGCATTATATCTTTGCCACTGCCACAGCCTTCCACTGCCATGCATATTTCCCCTTACCTGCTTCCAGCTTTAGGTGTTATGTAAATCTTACAAGCTTTGGAAGTCCATCTGCCCACTGCTTTTATCTTGCTCAGGTGGCATTCCCAGTCTGATCACCTAGGTAGTAGTCCCTGTGACTACTACTAGCAGGGATATCCTATAGCAATCCAGAGGTGGGTGCTCATATGGGCCAATCAACCAACCAGTCTCTACCTCTTTTTGTATTTTGGCTGTGAGTATCCCCAGAAGAGTCAAAGCAGATTTCAGGTTCCATGCCATTGTGGCCATCTTGTGCCCTTATATGGAATCTCATACACTTTACCAAAACCATCAGCCAGATACTGGGCAGCTTGCCTGTTTGGGTATTAGAAGAGTCAAGGAATTAGATAAGCTGATTTTATCAATGTTCTAGCCAGACTTTCCAGCACCTTGCTTCATGTTGTCTGTGGTGGAGCTGTTCACATCCTGGTGGGAATATCTCATGGTCAGAGTGCTGAACTATTGTTGAATGCAGAGAGCCACTACATGCTGGTTGGTTGAGGAGTAGTTGACATAGCAGAAGCTGCATTTTCCACCTTTTTTTAATCCAGAAAAGGTATCCCATCATAATTCCATGCCTGTCTGAGAGTGCAGCCTTTCTGGGCAGTCTTGTGTGGCCGATATTTTGGTTTCCCATTGCTGTTCTCCTTTCTCTCCCCTGCAGGATTGACATTTTGTGGTGGGCTAGCTGAACCAAGTGAAGCTGTGAGAAAAAACCTGTGGAGCGTTGACTGCAGGGAAGTTGAAGCTGAAGCCCCCTTAAAAAAGGGTTTTTGCCTCCAACTCAGCAGCTACCATACAGCATTCTGCATTCAGCATTTTGAGAGTGATATGATTCATTGCATCTGACTACTACATCTAACTACTGGCTCTCGCATTGCTGCTTATTCGCATGATAAGTTTTTTTGGGGGGGGGTTCTCTGCCCACTCATCTTTTTCTTTTTTGCTTTCTTTTTCTGAGATATAATAATAGGACATAGAGAGCACAGAAAACATAGAAGGCATGGAGATGTTATTTCTAGTATTTTCAATTTATTTGTGTTGGTTTATCTGTGTATCCATGTTTACATCTTTTTTGTTCTTTGAACAAACTAGTAATTAGGATTTAGAATTTAGTATTTATTTAATGGTCTGAGTTTTTAAAGTTTTGCACCAACACAGACTCACATGATCCATTGGTTGTATATAAGGTGCAGATCGCTACTCAGATGGTGGGTTTGGCAGTAAGCTGTGAGCTGCAATAGCTGCTATTTCTGTTAAGTTGCTTACTATACTCCTCTTAGCCTGATGGCAGACTGGGGATTGACAATTTAGCTTAATCTAACTGAATCGCTTTCGCATCAGGTGTTTTTTATTCTTCAAAATAAGGGGGGCATTTACAATAACCAAGCAAATAGAGGATGGTGTTCTCTGTTAAGTAAGTGGCCAACTATTGAAATATGCCTTTTGTTTTTTATACGTATTTTATATGAACCGTGAATTGTTTCTGTAAGCAATCAGGTTTATATCAGACAATACCGATCATTTATGTGGATCTATTTTTTCTTTTTTTGCTGTTTTTAGCCTTACCTTTTTTTAGATGTCATATTAGATGTCTTGTCTTGACTTTTTTCCCCTTTTGTTAAGATCTGGGGTAATGGCTGGAAGAATGCAGATCACAGAGAACAGTCATGGGGAGCTAATTACATTGTTTGAGCCGTTTGAGCTAATTTGGCTGTTCACTTAGATAATAGCTTCATTCATGATTTTCAATTTGAGATGTGAGCTGTATATCTTACATAGCTTCACTCACAAGAGCTAGACTGCCTGATATTGATTTTGGACTATTGGACTATTGGTCTACTGGATATTTGAATTGCTGTATTCTTTTATTTTCTTATACTCGGAATATTATCCGATTGACTCTAATTTTGGAACTGAACTGAATCTGAATCTAAAACTGAAACAGAACTTGAATCTGAGCTATGAGAAGATTCAGATTCAGATTGGATTGGACAAAGGATTAATTGGGTAATTGGGAAACTGGCTTTTTGAACAAATGTATGAGTGTGGACACTGAAACTGTTATACCAGCAAAATTAAGTTGATGTTTTGAAGTACCCTGTTTTAAATTTAGCTTTGAAAGGTTTGAAGCTGTAGTTGAATATCTGGAAGTTCTTTCTCCTCTTTGAATACACCTTATAGTTATCAACAATTATCAACAGTTACCAACGATTCCCAATAGTTACTAATAGCAATTATGGTATAAATCTAATTTAAAAATGTAGCTATGTGGTTGTTGATAAGATCATTGATAAGCTTGCTCTAATATTCTAAATGATCAAACTTTTGTTTATAAAATGTTTTAGTTTGTTTCTCTTGATCTGTTATTGACCGAGTGTTAACTTGTAGGTGTATTGTACATATATATTCTATTTCAATGGCAAACTCTAGACTACAGAGAATGAATAATCCTAATGTATCACCTTTATTAAATGAAACATCCTTTGTTAAAGTAATACAGACTAAAGTGATTAAGCAGACTAAACAGACTAAAATTACAGATCATATAAGCAAATTCAAAGAGGGCTCTAATACTAATAGAATCTCCACACCCACAAGCAAATCTGGTAATGCTGCAGATATGACTTCTCAGTTTTCGCATGTGAGATTTATATCAGATTTATCAATGATAGAAGGTACGATAGAGAAGAATAACATGGGGCAGCGAGAAACCAAATATAATTATTCCCTACCAAGAAGTGATGAGGAAGCAAGGGATAATAATTCACTAGCTAAAGAACAGATGGCTGCATCAATTAGTCCCTGTATAATAGCACCGGATGTGTGGGGAAATGAATGATACCAAACAAGGGAGAAAACAGTGTTAGAGGATGTTTCAAGGGATTTGCACTCTATAATTTCAGGATTCAAACAGTATAATGAAACATCAGAGCTGCATAGGAGGTGTCAAAAACAGTGTGATATGAAATGTAAAGAGAGCTTAAAATGTGATTATCAGTCCAGTTACCTGAGTGACAAATTATTTAATTTGTTATCACAACAACATACAGCTAACATATTGATAATGGAACAGGTTCTACTAAATAAAGAAATAATTGAAACAGAAATGAAATTGGACAAATTAGAGAAATGTTAATTGAGAGGATGGAAGACAAAGCAGAAGAGGTTAAGGAAAATAGCCATTTGAATAGTGAAGGGATTAGGCCAGTTTTTGAAAGTATTTATGTACCTGAGAGCCTATTGAAAACTAAATCAAAAATGATTCATAGAAGGAGTAGAAAGGGTAGAAAAAGCAAGAAAAGTGTTGTAGTAGCAAAAGAGATTATGATTATAAGGAATGAAAATATTAAGGAAAAAAGAATAGCTTCTGTACCAAATATAACCAAGAGTAATATAACCAAAGAAGAGATTCAAATTCTGATCATAGAACAATCAAAGGAAGATGAAAAGATTTTAAGGGGAACCCAAGAATTGCATCTAAAGCTGGTTTTAAATTCTATGTCACCAAGTAGTGAACTTAACTTACATTCTAAATTGACAAGTCATTTACAACAATTAAAAAGGGAGATTGCTGTATTGAATTATGATAGGAATAGGAATGAAACAGCTGCAAATTCCATAATTGAGGTAAACAATGTACAGGTGAAAGACTTTGATGAGATATCAGTATATGTTGAAAGTGAAAAAGATAGTATCCAAGAGGAGAAACTTGCTATTCACATTAAGCATGAAATAATGAACGGACAAGATCTTGGTAATCATTCACCAGAAGTCATGGGTTTAATCCCATTAGTCAGAGTTTTAGCTCTGAAGGGATGGATTCAATTAGAACCAGAACACCAAATAAAACAAGTGACAGGGAAACTAAAGATAGAGATGGATTTAGATATTAGTCTGGTTGAGTTTAGGGGGATAAAAAACATCCAAGTTTACTCAGCTATGTTACTTGAGATCCATTTTTATTCATCTTGAACAGCTAATTATGTTTGGCTTAATGTATCAGTTTTCCAAAATAAAGAAATATATTTAACATTTCCTAACAGGCACCTATTTAATATTCCTGAACTGCAGACTGAGAAATCAGATCAAGATCCTGTGGAACCAGTACTGTTTGGATTAAATGAATTATATAGAGAAACTGATAGAAAGTTAACCAGAGATATTTGTAGTCTTTTAAGGAATTTTTACAGGTGTGTTTAGGAAGAGGTGGTATTATAGTAGTAGAAAGATTAGGGAAAGGATCCCAAGTCAATATTTTGGTAAAAGATAAGGAATTGCAAAATGACACTTGTGGAATACAACAATAACTAATGCTATGGGGCTGAATTTAATAGAATCAAAAATTCTGGGTGTCCAAAAGGAAGAACAGGATGCAAATTAAATAAAGGATAAAACAAATTCCAGTTCATGGCTGGTTATCATGATTGACAATCAGGGATTCTTGATAGAGAACTTGCAATGGAAGTTACCATGGGACCTGATTCTAATTCAGATAAATCTATCAATGAAAATTTAAAATGTATCTCTTGGAATATAGCAGGCAATAAAGAAAGACTACAGGATAAGGATTGGTTAAAGTATATTATGGCACATGATGTAGTCTGTTTACAGGAGATGTGACATGGTCTAGATGATCAGATTGACATAAATAACTTCAAAGTTATGCACACGCCAGATAAAAAAATTGCTAGAAGAGGAAGAAATTTGGGTGGGATAGCCATATACATCAAGTTGAATAGTTTTATACATAGTGAATGCATTGTGTCTAGTTATCATTTTATTGCTGTACTGTTGAAGTATGAGAGACAGAGTATAATAGTAATTAATGGTTATGTTCCTCCAGAAAAAATCCACATTTTATAATATGATTATTTGGCAACAATTGGACATTTTATTAATTGAACTTATTACTATATTTAGAAGTGGAAATGTTGTTAGTTGGAGACTTTAATGCCTGTATAGACTTTTTTGATGGTTTAGCAGATAACTTCTTTTTTCAATGTGCAATAATCCCTTATCAATGGGAAAAAAGAACAACACAAGATAGGAACATTAATAAAGCAAGTATTGCACTGTTAACAATATTAAAGGAGTGTCATTTTCATCCACTGAATGGAAGGTTAAAAGCAGATCATCTGGGGGAATGTACCTATCTCTCGACTAGAGGAATGTCATTGATAGATTTGGTATTATGGACAGGATCAATTGATTTTTAGGAAAGTCTGATAGTTAACCCAAGAACTGAAAGTGATCACTTCCCAAGTGTGCTCAGTAGTAAAATGAAGCAGATTAGGCAGTTACCTGTAGAATGATCACTGACCCATATGGAAATTAGATCAAATAAAAAAATTATATGGAAATCAGAATTAACCCATACTATTATATATATTATTAACTCATTTCGTAATGAAAGTATAGAGTCTTTAAATACATACACTGCTGAACAATTGATTGATAGACTATATGGGCTTTTTGGCAGATTAAATAATGAGAAGAAGTTTGCTGTTAAAATAAATATGAATTAAAGAAGTATCTGTTTTGATGATGAATGTGTGAAATATAAAAACGCATTATGAAAATTAAATAAACAGTATATGAGGCAAAAAAGTAAAGCTTTATTGAAGCTCATCATTCAATCCCCAAAAAATTATATAAGGCCCTTCTGAAAGATAAACAAAGAAAGCATTACAGCAAACAATGGGAAGAAATGAATAGTGTGCTTGTGAATAAAGATCAAACAGCATTTTGGCAGTTAGTGGCAAGAGGCACAAATAATCATAAAGAAGATATGGATAATTATATATTGGAAGCTGATTGGATTAATTATTTTACTCAGCTCTTTTTTAATCAAAATATGATTAGTAATGTACATATGACAGTGGGGCGAGAACAATTGGAAATTGCCTATGAGGAGGTTTATTTGGCTACTAATACTTTGAAAACACAGAAAGCTCCAGGACCAGATAACATTCTAGCAGAAGTATATCAATGTAACACAGGATTATGGTGCAGAGTATAGACAGCCATGTATAATAAATGTATTTTGGGAAATAAGTGCCCTTATATGTGAAAAGGAGAATATATAGTCCCTATACATAAAAAGGTAGTAAAGGGAATTCTGCCATGTATTGACCAATCAGTTTATTGGATAATAATTAAAAAATATTTTCCAAAATAATACTCAACAGGTTAAATGAAGCTATAGTAATAACAGGTGGGTAATCCCCATTTCAAGCAGGATTCTGTAAGGAATTCTCTACTCTGGATAATATTTACTTATTTCATCACTTGATTAAGAAATATGTACTTATCAGGAAGCAAAAATTGTATGTAATGTTTGTAGATTATTCAACAGCATTGGATACTATATCCAGAGTAAAGATTTTGGATATATTATATAAAAGAGGCATAGATAAAGTATTGATTGAAATCATACATGATTTATATAATAATAACTGGGCACAGGTATGACTAGGTATGGGTGGACATCGTTCTGCTTCCTAATAGAGGAGTCAGGCAAGGCTGTGTCCTAGTCACTACTTTATTTGCTCTATACATTGATAAGTTATTAATAAATTTAACAGACCAAAAATCAGATTCTCCTAAAATACAGAATCAAACATGTTCAGTTCTTGCCTATGCAAATGATTTGGTCTTATTTTCTTTGACACAGAAAGGGGTTGCATGATAAAATCAGCCAATTGGAAGATAGATCTAGAGAATTACAACTAAAAATTTATCTCACCAAAACCAAAATACTTATTATTCCAAATAACAGAAAGAAGGATGGAGTTTGGTTTCTATATGATGAAAAAGTAGACATAGCAAAATAAAATGTTTACTTGGGGGTTGAATTTAAAAAGAATGGACTATGGAAACAACAATTTCAAAGATGTCTAGACACACTTAATAAAACAGTGTTGGGATTAGTTTAGTTTAATAATAGATTTGGAGAAATAAGCATTAAACCCTTGGTTAAAGAGATTAAATCAAAATTTGAATCCCAACGTTTAGCCATCCTGGTGGCACTGAGGGTTGAGGCACTGGACACCACACCTCACACCACATCAGTGACTTGAGTTTGGAAATGAGCCTGGGGCATCGGGGGTCAACAGGGGAGGACTGGGATTGAGCATCCGCAGGCTGCTCTCCTGGTCCTGGGGTAGGTTGGGGAATCTCATCACACTGTAACAGCCCCTGGGGATGCCTGGGAGCACTATCTGCACTGGTGATACTAGAGGGGGGCATAGCAGATGTCGGCATATTGTGCCAAGGAAGTCATTGAAAATCCTTCTCCGAGGGCTAAAAAATGGAGGAAAAGTGGCAGGGTGTAACCATGCATCTTGAAGGCTGCGCTTTGAGCCACCTGAAGTACTTTGGCAGAGTCCTGTCGGGGAGGGTCCGGAGCTATCCTGGCTGGTAGAGGCAGAGGGGGTGCCCTCCAGTGGGATGGAAGACGATCGTCCTGGATCATCCTGGGTGCAGTTTGAGCTACCCAGTTCTCTGGGAAAGTGAAGCCGGTGGCTGGATGCCCCAAGGCAGATAGTGCCGCAGCAGAGGAGTAAAAAAAAAAAATTTAATCCCAACTTTTATATGGTACTGAAATCTGGGAAGCATCCCTACATAGAAACATAGAAGTTGATGGCAGATAAGGACCGCAAGGCCCATCCAGTCTGCCCATTTCTTTTTCTACCTTATAAATGTACCATCGGCCTTTGCTCTGTCAGTGGCCTATCTATTCATAGTCATTTGTATTGCTCCCTTATGCCTATCCCATGCCTGTTTGAAGCCCTGCACTGTATTCATAGCCACCACTTCTTGTGGTAAGCCATTCCATGCATCCACCACCCTTTCTGTGAAAAGAATTTCTCACATTCCCTTAATCGGCCTCCCTCTAATCTCATGCTGTGTCCTCTTGTTCTGCTATTTTTCTTATATTTAAACATGTTAGACTCTTTCACCTTGTTTATGCCCTTAGGTGTTTGAATGCCTCGATCATATCACCTCTCCTCCTTTGCTCAAGGGTATACATATTGAGCTCCATTAATCTGTCCTCATATGTCTTCTGATGCAGTCCCTGCACCATTTTGGTTGCCTTTCTGGACTGCCTCAATTTGGTTAATGTCCTTGTGAAGGTGTGGCCTCCAATACTGCACGAGTACTCCGATGGGGCCTAACCAGTGTCTTGTACAGAGGGATTATTACCTCCTCTTACGACTTGTGATACCCTACTAATACACCCTAACACCCCTAGCCTTACCTGCTGCTTTAGAGGTCTGTTTGGATGATTTTAGGTCATCAGTGATGATGATGCCCAAGTCTCTTTCTTCCTTTGTGACTGCTAGCAACTCCTCCCAGCCTATAGGTGGCTTCAGGGTTTCTCTTCCCTATATGCATGATTTTGCACTTCTTTGCATTAAATCCCAGTTGCCACTCTTCTGACCATTCTGCTAGTTTATCCAGATCTCTTCTCATTCTGCCCACCCCATCTGGATCATCTACTCTGTTGCAGATCTTGGTGTCATCTGCAAACAGACAAGCCTTACCCTCTAGTCCATCTGCAAGGTCACTAATGAAGATGTTGAAAAGGACTGGCCCCAGGACTGATCCTGAGGTACCCCACTTGTGACTTGCATCTCTTCTGGACTGTATACCATTTACCACCACTCTCTGTTTTCCCTGTCAACCAGTTTGCCACCCAGTTGACCAACTTCTGACCCACCCCGAGCCTACCCAGCTTATTTATCAATCTTCTATGTGGAACAGTGTCAAAAGCTTGCTGAAGTCAAGGTAGGCGACATCAACTGCTCCCCTTGGTCCACCACTCTGGTTACCCAGTCAAAGAAATCTATGAGATTAGTTTGACAGGACCTTCCTTTGTAAACCCATGCTGTCTTGGATCCTGTGCCCTATGGATTCCAGGTGTTGCACTATCCTTTCCTTAAGGAGTGCCTCCATAATCTTGCCCACTACTGAGGTAAGACTGACCGGTCTGTAGTTCCCCGCCTCCCCCTGCTACCACTCTTGTGGGTGGGATCACATGAGCCCTTCTCCAGTCTTCTGGGACCTCTCCTGTGCTCAGAGACTCACTAAACAATTCTGCTAATGGCTCTGCTAGTTCCTCCTTTAGCTCCTTAAGTACCCTGGGATGTATGCCATCAGGTCCCATTGCCTTATCCACCCTGAGCTTAGCAAGCTCTTGTAGGACCCTTTCTTTTGTGAAGGGAGTAGTGCTCACCTCCCTCCCCTGTGTCCATGATGCTGAGCTGTGGGCCCTGCCCTACCTTCTCTTCAGTAAATACTGAGCAAAAGTATCTATTTAGGATAGATGCCTTTACAGGGTCCTCCTCCTCACATGCTCCCTTTTCTCCATTAGCTTAGCAATACCCTCTGGACTTTCTCCTTTCACTAATGTATCTATAGAAAGTCTTGTCACCTTCTTTACTGTTCGTGCTAGTGTTTCCTCAGTTTGGGACTTTGCCTGCCTTACTGCCTACCTGCTTCCCTTAGGGCAATTTGGTATGCCTCCTATCTTCATCCCGCTGTGTTCCCTTATATTTCCTGAAGGCCAGCCTTTTGGCTCTGACCTTTTCTGCTACTGTATTTGAGAACCAAAGTGGTTTCCTTCTTCTTTGCACTTCCTTTTCTGTCTAACACAATGGGATGTTGCTTCAAGTATTGCATCCTTAATGCTTGCCCACTTTGCCTGTACCCCTCACCTGTGTTTCTTTTGCCAGGGCTAGCTTAACTCTGTTGGCCATCTTATCAAAGTCAGCTCCTCTGAAGTACCATATTTTGCCTGGGAATGGGATGATTTAGATGTAGTAGCCAAATTGAACCATACCATGTGATGGTCACTGGCCCCAGGTGACCTTCTACCTGGAGATCTGTGATCCTTCTTTGTTAGTCAGTACTAGATCTAGGATAGCCCTGTCTCTTGTGGGTTGCTGTACCAGTTGTTTGAGGCCCTCCCTGCAGGGAATCCACTATGAGTCTAGTTCTGGCAGATGTTCCTGCTGCTATTGACCAATCTGTATCTGGCATGTTGAAGTCTCCCATTATCAGAACCTCCCCTTTAGCTGTCATGTTTTGTATATCTTCTAACAGTAATGTGTCTATGTCCTCCCTCTGGTCTGGGGGCCTGTAGACAACCCCAGTTCTTATGGCTGTCCCATTTCCTGTTTCCAGGGTGACCCACAGTTCTTCTGGCTCCTTATGGTTATTCTGAATTTCTGTAGCTTTGATATTTTCATTAACATACAGGGCCACCTCCCCCCTTTTGCACCTCGGTCTCTTCTGAACAATACATAGCCAGGTACTGAAGTCTCCCAAGTGTGGTTACTGGTAAACCACGTCTCACTAATTGCTACTATGTCCAGTTTAGCCTCTGACATTATTGCCTGCAGGTCTGGGATCTTATTTCCCAGGCTGTGAGCATTTGTGTACATGATTTTCCATTGGCCAGATTTTGGTGTGTTAGTTGTTGGGTGAAGTTTGGCATTACTCCTGTGCGCCGTATGGGGAGACAAACCTTTTTTCTTACCTGGTGATGCAAATGAACGGCAAACATGCTGAATTCCTGTTTGACCACTAGCTGAGGGGGGAGGGGTGTTCTTCCCATTCGATGTATGGGGTGCTGCACCCCTCTCCCCATTTGCTAGTTTAAATATTCTGCAAAGACGTTAAACTTCTGCCCCAATGCACTGACTCCTTCTTTAGTCAGATTCAGTCCATCAAATTTAAAGAACTTTCGGTCCCAGAACTGTTGCCAGTTCCCTACAAATCTGTGTCCTTTTTCCTGGCACTAGTCCTTGAGCCACATGTTTAGCTCCCCTATCTCCCCTTCTCTGACCTTCCGTCCATCTGCTCCCCTCTCCCAGACTGGCAGGATCTCAGAGAAGGAGATGCCGGACAAAATAGATGATAGTTTGTCACCCAGCCTAGTCAGGTGTTCCTTGGTCTCCACAACTGACCGGTGGCGAGATCATTAGTCCCTATGTGTACTAGGACATCAATGTTTTCTCCTGCTTTGTGAACAATTTTAGCAATGCGGTCAGTGTCTCTCCATGCTGATGTACCTGGGAGACATCTGACCATCACCCCCTGGCTGGAGATGGGTATCAACTCCCCGAATCATGGAGTCTCCTATGATCAGAAGTTTTTTGGATTTCCTTTGTGCTTGTTTAGTTTTGGTTCCTGGTTTGGGTGAGTTTTGTTGTGCTAGCTCCTGTGCTGCAGTGTTCTGCTCTGCAGTGTCTTCTGCCTCTTTATTTGATTTCAGAGATAGATGCAGATACCTGTTTGTAGTGTTTATATGGTTTTTTGGAGGTAATGTGTAGGAGAGCAGAGAGTGATGGGGCACCTGATTTGCTCCTCCTAACCACCTGCCAACCTCCTGGACCAACTACCCTCTGCGGTCGAGGTTTTTCTGTTGGATGCTGGGGAAATGGCAGGTGGTTCTTATAATGTATTTCCTCTTCAATATGAAATTTGAGGCGTGCAATCTCTGCCCATGCTGCCCGGAGCTGAGCCCTAAGATCTCCAAAGGCCCAGCATGTAGGACAGTGTCCTAAATCCTGTAAGACTGTTCTCTGAAAATTGTTCCACAGTACCTGCAGTTAATGAAATCCATTCCAAATAAGTTGCTGGGTTTGTAACCTAGTCAGAGTAATTAGAAGGAAAAAAAGGAAAAAAATGCAAGTAATGGTTTAATTGTGCTTTTGTTTAACTTGTTATAACAAGTTAAATTACTAGTTCCCTGTAAATGAGATCACCTTGTGGAGGCTCCACTGATCCGCCCTTTCCTGCTTTGCCACAGAAAATGTCACAACTGTGGTACCCTATAAAAGGAGTGTAGCGTGGGGTGGTTGGGGATGGGGGTGGGTGGCTGGGCCTTTCCCCTGCCTAAAAAGAAGAACCACGGACGAAAGAACAAGGAGGTAAGAGCAGAAACAATCAGTCAACAACAAATGCAGTAACCCTGAAAGCTTATCCTAATGTTAGATAAAACTGTAAAACCTGTAAAGCACCACCTGTAATAATTTCAGAGAAGATATACGCTGTAAGAAACACTTTGCTCAAGAGAAAAATAAAGCAGTAACAGAAGATATACCTTGCAAAAGACAATTTGAATCAGAAGATTACAGGAGTAATCTGTTAGCACACACCTGTAGGCACACCTTGTAATAATGCAGAAGAAGGTATACCAGCAAAAACAATTTGAATCTGAGAAAAAATAAAGCAATGAAATGTTAGCAACAAACAGTAGCAATCCCTGTGAGTAAAAAATAAAAACACCACCGCACAGTAAATCTGCTTAGCCAAACTAAATCTTAATCCTTCTCCCTTGCTCTGGTAAGTTTCTCTACTCTGCCTTTCAAGCAGTCTTAGAAGGAAAAAGCTCAGGTGAAGCTAGGTGCCTTGGCCAGCAAACCAAGTCTTCTACCCTTATGTAAAAACTTACCATACTTATGTTTAAAAATGTAAGGAATATTTTGGGAGTAGGGAGGTCTTGCCCTGCCTTATACATTAGATAAGAGCTTGAAATTACTAATATTAAAGCATTATGTGATATAGTCTAAGACAGGTTAATTTTTGGATATGTATAACTAGACTCCCTACTACCAGAATCACTGCTCTATGTATGAAGAAAAAACAGAAATGTTTTGAAATGGGATATACTTATGGATTCTGGTATCCAAAAATTGTTCAATTATTAAACAAATATACATTACAAACTTTAGTTGCATATGTTAAGAAACAGATTGTACTTAGTAATAAATATAAGAAATATGTAACAAAAAAATTGGAAATTTTCGGGAAAAGCAAGAGTTAGAATATATTAAAAACTACTTATTCTAAATGGTTTGCATTTAATAACATCAATTTTGGATATAAAGCCTATTTTCATATTTTGACAAACCCTCTCCTTAGAAGAATATTTGCCGTATATAAATTTGAACAATCTGATAGCAGTGTTATAAGACATAGGTATAAACATACAACAGATGATGACTGTAGTTGTGCAATTGGTGGTCGTGACGATCTTGCCCAAGTTATGTGGAAATGTTCTTGGTTCAATAAGAAACATGTGTATTTGTTTGGGCCTTTTATAAATACTGGCCCAGATATTCAAAAGGGTTGCGCCATGTGCAACAGGATTGCGCGTGCGCAAGTCCAAAAATGCGCCATTCTGTGATATTCAGAAGGGGCCAGTTGCACCACCGAAAACATGCTGAGCAACAGCGCAATGAAAATGAAGGCATGCGCAACTGAAGGGGGCGGGTCCATGCATAAAGTGCGCAATGCGATATTCGAACACTTGCGCAATGCGCAAGAGTGGCTCAGCCGGAAGTTGCGCACTACCGGAATTGAGCCAAAATAAAAAGGCTCAAGGAAGCAGCGCAAGAACGCTAGCAGGCCGCAAAGTGGGGGAGAGAGACAGACAGACAGAGACAGAGACAGAGCTGAAAGGGCAGGCAAGGACATTGTGTCCTATAGGACGTAGAGGCCAGCGGGGGGGGTGCCCGGTGCAGTGGAAGCAGCAGTGAGGACAGCGGGGTAACACAGCAACAGCAGCTGGGGGCAGAAGCCAGGAGATGGACAGTGCCAGCTTCCACATGGAAGCCGTAATGAGGGGGGTGAGAATCCATGCTGCAGGGGGACGTGGCCGTGGAGGGACCCATCAGTGGTATGCCCCCGACAGGCGGTACCGTGCCCGCATCAGCTTCGAGCTGTACACCGATGTTGAGATTGTGGGCCGGTACCACCTGAACAGGGCAATACTGAGACGGCTCTGTGAGCTATGCAGTGATGTGATGCAGGCACCCTCATGACGGAGTCACGCTCTGTCGGTGGAGACCAAGGTGACAGCCTGCATGTGCCTGCTCGCCACGGGCACCTTCCAGAGGCCGACAGGGGACACCACTGGCATCACGCAGTCGGCCACGTCACACATCCTCACCCAATTCCTCAGTGCACTGCTGCCACATGCTGCAGAGTACATCCATTTCCCCAGCACCACGGCAGAGCGTACCGCAAACATGCAGAAGTTACACAGGGTAGCAAGTATGCCTGGTGTGCTAGGGGCCATAGACTGCACCCATGTGGCCATCCACACGCCACCTGGCCCCGATGGCCATGCATATCGGAACCGAAAGGGATTCTCCAGTGTCAACTGCCAGGTGGTGTGTGATGCCACTGGGCGCATAATCAATGTCTGTGCCACACACCCTGGTGGAGCACATGATGCCTTCATATGGTACCAGTCTGCACTGTGCCATTGATTCGAGAGTGGGGACATCCCCACAGGTCATCTAGTGGGTGAGTACACACGTATGGAATGCAAACTCTGGGCAAGGGTGGGAATGACACAGGGGCCATGGTAGTGGCACACAGAGAGATGGCCAATATGGACCTGACATGACACTGCTCTCCACTATCTGCACACAGGTGACTGCAGATACCCACTCCATCCCTGGCTGCTCACACCGTACCGGTGCCCCACGACCCCAGTGCAGCTATGCTACAATGAGGCACATGCTGCAACACGTAACATCATAGAGCGGGTGTTTGGGATGCTCAAGGCATGCTTCCGATGCCTAGACACCTCCGGTGGTGCCCTACAGTACAGCCCCCAAAAGGCCTGTGGGATATTCCTGGCCTGTTGCATCCTGCACAACATGGCCAAAGACCATGGGATAGCCATACAGGTTGAAGAGGGGGACAGCGATGGGGATGCCAGTGGCGCCTGTGATGATGGTGATGAGCAGCCCCCCCTAGGACGGAGGGACCCCTGACTGATCCGGCAGGCTCAGCTGCACTGGGACGCCATTGCAGAAGAGCACTATGCCCAACACAGGTAAGTCAAGGGGACATGTGCAACCAACACTGTCCATGCGCAAACTACGGGCACACAGGGGAACACACCAGGGGTGCATGAAGGTCAGGGGAGTGGAAGGGTCCAGGCATACCAACACACCATCAGGGAGGGGTGAGCACTCATATGGACACACACACACACACCAGGCACAGAGCGTACATGGGCAGATGCACAGCACTGCAGAAACGACATTGCTAACACACAGCACCACTGACCACCCCCACCACCTGTACCATCCAAGTATGTGTGTCAGAATCTGGGCACCTTTGCACCTTGGTGTACAGTGCAATGCAGGCATCATCATGCACACGCACCTGTGGACAGCAGTTGGGAGGGTGTGCAGGTGGTCCGTGTGTCAGTGTGGTGAGCAGAGCACCCAGCAGTGCACTGCCCACCATGACACACATTGCACACAGGGCAGCACCAGACAGGGCCCACACTGGGAGACAGCTTAGTCATGTAGCACTGTCCCACGGCCACCACGGATGCATGGGCGGCCCTGCCGTGACCCAACAGCACGGGCAGGCTGAGCAGGGGCCACATGGGGTGGCACTGTTGCACCACCAAGGGTCCCACTGCACAAACGTGACCTTGCCCGCACAGGGGTCTGCAGCATGCTGAACAAACGTGCACCAGGGGTGCTTGGGATGCCACAGCAGAACCCGGTGTCGACAGGCCTGGTGTCGCACAACACCGGGAATGGGGAGTGGAGAGTGCACTGTGTGGGGTGTGCGGTACAGGGGCACCTGACTGTGTGCCCAATGCATCCGCGACAGAGACCACTGCCTGGGTCAGCCTGTCAATGGCGGTGGTCACATCCGTCCGCATAAGGACCAGCTTGGCTCGGTCCTGAGCACACTCCCTGCTGTGCCACTCCACGGACACAGACAGTGCCTCCACAGACCTTGCAACCCACCCCTGCAGCTGTACTGATTCCTGCAGCAGGTGGGTGTGCGCGTCCAATGGGTACTGTGCCCCAGTGGCATCGTGACCTCCAGGGTGTGGACGGTCCTGATGCACAGCACCCCTTGAGGGTGGGCGCTGTTCACCTGGACCAGGTATGGGCAGATCAAAGGGCAGTGGACATGTGCCACTGCTTGACACTGTACCCCCAGACCTGGTGTGCGACTGCTGCTGCTGCCCCTCCAACCGCTGTGCCCCCAGGTCCACCTGTTCCACCGCCGTGCTGGCAACAGTGCCAGACACCTGCACAGCCACCGGTGCTGCCCCACTGGTGCTGACAGGCACAGCCTGGGACTGTGCCAGCATGCTGGTACACATGTGTGAACCAGAAAGGCCCAGGGGCACGTGCTGGCCTGCCGTGTGTCCGTCATGGGACACACACCTATCACTGCCCATTGCAGGCCTGCTATCATCAATGGTGCAGGTATGTGCTACTGCCATGGTCACAGCATCTTGGCATGCTTGCATGCCAGACTGCTGAGACACAGGCTGTGCACCCCCTGCACCCGTATCACTGACACCAGATTTGTTGGCCCAGCGTGCATGCTGCTGCAGTGCCTGCTGGCTGGTGGTGGAGGTGGATGGTCCTTCCTCCATGTCCAGCAGATCCGCATCACTGTCTGGACCCACCACTGCCATCTCCTGAAGATGAACAGGATCTGTAACAGAAAGAGAGTACATGTGAGTGCATGTGAACAACTGCCACTGCCCCCCAAACACCACCACCATGTCATACCGTGCAGTGATGGGCTTCCACCTGTCTGGAATCCTCCACCTGTTATGCCCTCAATGGCGCTCAGCTGCATGGCTGCGATCAGTGTCTCCTCATTTGGGGTCAGCTGCAACACCACTGGCGGGCCCCCACCAGTGCCAACACGTGCTGCCCTTGAAGGCTGCCACCTTCTCCTTCAGCCTCCTGCGGTCAGTCCCCATCTTTTTCTTGCATTCCTGCACGGAGCACTGGTGGCTTCCGTGCAGGTTAACGGCCCGAGCTGCCCCCTCCCATGCAGCCGCACGGGACTGAGGGGTGCCCCTCCATCCACTCAGTAGTGGCTCATCTTCCAGGTTAGCCTGGAAGAGGGCCTCTGTTTCTGCCACTGTGAAGTTGGGCCTCCTCCTACATCCACCATCCTCACCTTCACCTTGGCCTTGCTCGGTCATGGTGATCTGTATGGGTGGAAGTGGACACCTGTCACTGTACAGTCTACAGCATTTCCTCATGAGCATAGGTGCCGGAACCGGGGTGGGGCGGAAGGGGCGGGAACCCCTCCACGTTTTATTTCTGTATGGCAAAAACTAGTAGAAAAAGTGCCCTTTGTTCCTTTCTAAGTGCCCTTTTGATTCTCAGCCCCCTCAGCGTTTGCCATCTTTCGGCACGCTTGCCCATGAGCATTGTCCTGAACATCACACAGCATGTAACTCACCTCTCACCTGCAGTAACCGAATCTGGCCAGCACAGCCCACTGTCGCATATTTATAGTGCAACACATGCAAATTAAGATTGGAGCAACTTTAATGACATGCAAATCATGCCACTGCGCCTTTGAATGGCTGATCAGATGATTTGCATGTGTTGGCTGAATATCGCAAATTTGCTCTTTGCGCAATACGTCGGTTGAGCCAATGGCGCAGATTTGTGCCTGCATGGTACACTGCATTGCGCATGCCCAGATAGCTTACGCATGCGTCTGTCATGCTACAGATGTGCTGAGCGCGATCGGCAATTCAGGCCATGGCCACCATTGTGCCAGTGGCGCTACAGCACTGGGCACGATATGGCGCTGTGGCACTACTGCGCCATAGTCCACTGTGGCACTGGTACGCAGCTTGTCGGTCGCGCAGGATGCCTATACATCCGATGGTGCTGTGCGTAGCCTTTGCATCATTGCCATGACCTTGTGTATGCCCTTTGCCCCCTGGCGCTGTTCGCATGCCATGTGTACGTCCCTATTGCGCTGTCTGGTGACAGTGCTATGTGAAGTGACGGCGCTGTTCGAACAGCGTGACTGGAGTCTGTGGTGGTCTATTGCGCAACATCTCCACGTGGGGTTACGGCGCAGCGGGGCGCCATATTGCCTGCTGTAAAGCTACCAACATGGCTAGGAGGAGGGCTGTGTGTTGGAGCCAGCTGGAAGTGGCAAACCTGGTGGCCCTAGTGGAGCCCCACTATGAGGCACTCTATGGTGAGGCACACCTCACCATTGCAAGGACAAGAGTGTGGCAGCAGGTGGCCACTGACCTGGTGGGGGTCACTGGACAGTGCCGGTCTGCTGAGCAGTGCCGGCACCGGTACAGTGACCTCCGCTGGAGGGAGCCGGATGTCTTGACGAGGCTGCGGTCACGTACCAGGTGGGGCATGGTGCCTAGGCCAGGTGGGTGTACCATCTATGCTCCTGTATTATCTGTAGGGGTGTGTGTGTGTTTTGGTGGCTGTGCATAGGTGATGGCTTGGACATGGTTGGCTGTGTCAGTGTGTGCAGCTGTGGGATGGATGGGCATGGCTGTGTGGGCAGGCACTCTCACTGGGGCAGGGGGCACTCTGCTTTTGAGTCACACTGATGTTTGTCTCAACATATGTCTCCCACAGGCCGGGATGTGAGGAGGCGAGCACCAGCTGATGAGGGGCAGGCCAGGGACCCGGTGCCAGCAGGGGTGGCACCCCTACAGCAACAGCAGCGGGAGCAACAGTGGCAGCAACAGCGGCAGACAGAGCTGCTTGAGCAGTGTGAGTATCATGACTTCATCGATGCTATTGCATGCTGAGGGGGGGAGACCAGTAGCCCTGCACAATACAACCATGCAGGAAAGGGGAGGTCATAATTCCACTATACAGGACAGTAGTGAGGCCCCACCTGGAATACAGTGTACATTTCTGGAGACCATCCCTACGTAAGGACGTACAGTGGGCAGAGAAGGTTCAGAGGAGGGCACCAAAGATGGTGCATGGCTTGCATCACAAGTCCTATGGAGACAGGTTGAAGGAACTGAACATGTACTCCTGGAGGAGAAGGAGAGAGGGATATGATAGAGACATACAAGTATCTTACAGGGTGGAACAGGGTGCAGAGAAACACTATTTTGAGTTGAAAAAGATGTTCCAGGACTACAGGCAATGGGATGCTGTTGGAGGTGGACAATTCAGAGGACACATGAGAAGGACTGTCTTCACAGAACGGTGGTGGACAAGTGGAACACCCTGCCAGAGGAAGTGGTGGGGGCTGAAACAATCATGGGATTTCAGAATGCACGGGATAGACAAAACAGAATTCTGGAGGTTAGGGGTAAGGGGCAACAGACTCCTAGGTAAACAAAGTGAACTTACAGCTCAAATGCACAGACTGAGTTGGCCATAGGCCCTTATCTGCCGACATTGTCTATGTATCTATGTCTGTATGCACGACATAGGTGACATGCATCACTGTGCAGTATCACAGCACGTCTGTGTATGCGTCACTGGTGGCCCATGCATGCACTGGGCACATAGCTGTGTAACTGGCATCGCACCACGTTGCCACGTCACTTGCCAGCCTTGTTTGTACTGTGATGGACGTGGGCAGTGTGTGTGGGCAGTGGTGCACATAGCTGGTGCCGCCTGTTTGTGATGGCTATGTGCATGTTCACTGTGGGTGGGTGCATGCCATCACAGGTGCGGGACATTGGGCTACATGGCTTGCAGGTTGGGTGGTGTTCAGGGTTGTGGTCAGTCACAGCCATTGACTGTGTTCCCATTTTCCTAGGCCTCACAGTTCTCAGGAGGATCCAGAGGGACATACGTGGCTAACACAAGTGTCCGTGAGACAACCAGGCCATCCTGAGTGACATACGAGACATGGCCTGCAGAGGAGGCATCGCCGAGAACAGCGGCACCAGGCAGAGGACAACCAGCCTGCTGGGCCTTAGGCCACATTACCCTTCCCACTTTACCCATCCCTACCACCCTGCCTTCCCTCTCCAAGTTGTTCATTCCTACCCCTTGCCCACCCCTACCTTGTACCCATACCCCCCCTTGTAAATAGTTCTGGTTGATTGTTTTGTAATTTACACATTTTGAGAATACATTTATATTTTGATATGAATACTGTGTTGGTCTCTGATTTGCAGCTGGCTATGGTTGCTCAGTTGCAGTGGTGTACATGCCATCTGGGGTGGTATGGTCCTGGGTATGTGTGTGTGTGTGTGTGTGTGTGTGTGTGTGTGTGCATGGGGAGGTATCTCCGCATGGCAGTGACTTTCTGTTGGTCTTGCCATCTGCTGCCACCCACTGCTGGGTGCACAGGGTATGTCTGGCTTGTATGCTTCTCTGCTGCACGGGGTTGACGTGTGCTGGGGGGGATGCATGGTTTCCTGCAGTGCCAGTCACTGCACATGGGTGGTGTCTTGAGGTCACGGTGCAGGGTGTGCTGTGCATACGGGGGGCTGATGTGCACTGTGGTTGTCCACCCCCTGTGTGTGGCACTCTCAGCCTGCCAGCGGTTGTGCTGGGGTGTCATGGCTCTGCTGTGCTTTGTTGGCTTGTCCCCATGGGCAAGTAGATCATCCATCCCACCCCCAGTGATGCTGTGCTTGGGGTGTGCAGGTGTGGTGTGGGTTCTGCAGTGTGTTCCTGTGCCCATGTGTGGCATGGTTGGCGGTGGGCCCAGCCTGCCTCCCTGGATGTGCAGTTCCATTGCTCTGGGGGAGGGCTGCTTGCGCTATGGCAGCTCTGGATGCTCAGCTGAGCTTCCCTGGTTGCTCCATAGCGCAACATTTTGGCTCAGCTTCTCCTTCCTGGTTGCGCGATGGCGCAGTATGTGCGATATTCAGACGTTGGTTGCTTGCGCAATTTGCTCTGCTCCATGTTTGAATATCGCACCTGTTGCGTATTTGCTCAACTGGTTTTCGCTTGCTCCTGCTGTTGCACTCATTTTGAGCGCAGTTTGAATATCTGGGCCACTATGTATAATACTGATTGTGCAACTCTGACTCTCATTCTAATTCATACACAAGACAAAAATTCAATTGTATGAATAGTTACATTTGTTCTGGCAACTAGCAAAATAAAGAAGAAACTTAGTAGTGCAATAGCAATGGTTGTTTTTTAAATTTTGTAAGTTTGTGTATTTAAATGTTATATATTGACATGTGTATGTATTTATGTATATTATGTCATGTCTTTGTCTTTTTGTTGACGACTCTCTGAGTCAAACAATAAACTTGTAACTAACTAACATCCTGGTGCTTCTCTCCATAGCTTATGTAGTTACTGGCCTTGTGGTTCTCCCTGAGTTTCTGCAGACATAGCTAAACTTGAAGTGGGCATGTAAACACTGACTTTTGTTGAAATCATAATAGATACCTATCTGGCCCTGTTTTTGATCTCACCTGGCATCCCCCCACACCTTGCCTGACTATCAAATGCCAGCTATCCATATACAGTACATTACAAAGTTGGGCTTACCCCATGTCATGTAACATGCCCACAAATCAGGAAACATGTTCTTCCATCTTAAATTTGTCTGCCGAACCATTTTCAGCCTGAATTGCTTGTCATATTTTAACCAGGTATACCCCTCAAAAGAGAAGTGCACAAACATAATGGTGTTCCTGTATTTGAGCAGCAACACCAACTTCTCTAAGTACTTTATACCGTAAACTGATAGAAAAATATTGATGCCCACAGCCCAGGTTTCAAATATGTAACTCATTTTTAGCTTCCTTGGTCTGTTACACTTCCCCTTCTTTTTCTCATCCTCATGCAGCAGTTTCCAATGGAGGAGGGAGAACATACGATTGGATTCCCCCCTCCTTATTGTCTCCCTAATGGCATTCAACAGCTGATTGCCCATGAGTCATCCACCTTGATGTGTGCTCATTTTTGGCTACCATAATCCTCATTCACCATCCCTGTTCTATGAGCCCTGGCAGCATCCCTGGTGATAAGTTGAACATTTTTGTCACCTCTGTGAGGGTTGGCAAGGATGCCACATGTGTTTTTGTATTTGAGGTCATGGTCAACATTTTAGTCCATACCCCAGCGTTCAATTAAGTTGGTAGAGCTGCCATGTTCTGCAGAGGTACTAGTCCAGGGGAACCAGCTGTGTCCCAGGTGAAACCCAAGATTTGGTTTTATAAGTTTCATAAGTCAAATCAAGCTTTGGGACTTTCGTCCATAATGCTTGCCATTTTATTGTTAAAACGTAGTAGTCTTATCATATAGATACTCGTCTAATCTAGACTTGAACATGTCCATACTAGAACTCCCTCACCACACTTACCAGAAAGCCATTTCATGTCGACATTACCCTTACAGTGAACCAGTGTTTCCTTAAATTAGTATTCCATTTAGGTAGATCTAATTGCATGCAATGCTTTCTTGCGCTAGACCGACCTGTTCTATATGACATTTTAAGATCTTCACTAATGTAGCACCCCGTGATATTCTAAACATCATACAAAGGTCTCCCCTTAATCTTATATAGTATAAAGAATATAAGTTAAGTTTAGTTAATCTCTCCTTATTGGACAGTCTTTTTAGTTCAAACACTTATCTTGTCGCTCTGCGCTGTACACTCTCCATTCTCACAATATCTTCCCTGTACTGTGGTGACCACAGTTAGACGCAATACTCCAGGTGTGGTCTCACCAGAGCTCCATACAATAGAATAATCACATTTTCATGTCTGCTAGAAATATGTCTCAAGATACAATTTAAATTCAAATTTGCCCTTTTAACCTGTTGTTTACAATGTTAACTAAACTTTAAATCTGAAGTAACATTGATACCCAAGTCTCTGTCTTTAGATGTTGATACCAGAATGCTGTTCCCAATGTAATACATATGTTTGCTATTGTTTCGGCCCATATGCATAATTTTGCATTTAGAAATATTGAGTTCCAATTTACTAATGTTAGTCCACTCATAAATTTTGTTTATTGCTTGTTGCAAAAAAAGTACCTCAGCTGTTGAAGTCACAGTAGTACCCAGTCTACAATCATCAGCAAACTTAGAAATCCATATATAAGGACTACTGAGTTGCAAGGATGAAATATAAACATTAAAAAGACAAGAACCCAACACCGAACCCTGAGGCACCCCACTGATGACTGCAGACCAATCTAACATCACACCCCTGACCACCACTCTCTGCCTTCTGCCAGTCAACCATTTAACTATCCATTTTACAATGTTACTATAAATTCCTGTTTCAATCAAAATTTGAATTAATTCCTCATGAAGTAGCTTGTCAAAAGCCTTGGTAAAATCCATGAAAACTACATCCACCAGCTTGGCATTATCCAATTCGGAGTTAACATTTCCATAAAAGGATAATAAGTTAGTTTGACATGATCTAGACTTAATAAAACCATATTGTGCAGGACCAGACAAATTATTTGCTGTTATACTGTGTAATCAACTATGATATCCTTTAAAATACCCTCCATAACTTTACCCAATAATGATGTCAAACTAATGTGCCTAAAATTGGCTGGCTCAAATCTAGATCCTTTTTTTGTGGAGAGGAACAACCAAAGCATTTCTCCAAGCTTGAGGAACTTCACCACTATCCAGGGATGTTTGACATAAAAAAAACTCAGTGGATCCACCAAATGGCAGCAAGTTCTTGTAAAATTCTGGGGTGAATGTTATCTGGGCCTGGAGATTTATTGATGTCTAATTTACTTAATCTGTTCTTTACCTCTGCAGGTGTTATTTTAATATTTTCAACTAAGGAAGTTGAGGTATTAAAAATAATAGGTGTATTCCCAGGATTAAAAACTGAGCAAAAATAATTATTTTGTGTGTTAACTGTGTCTTGTTCATTAAGCATGTCACCATTATTATATCTAAAGGGTGCTAGAATTGAGTGACAAATCTTTTTACTGTTAATATATAAGAATTTTTTTTTATTATCTTTAATCTTATTAGCCAAGGTAATCTCTTGCTGAGCTTTTGCTCTTTTCATAGTTAACTTAAGTAATTTAACGTTTGTTATATTCTGAATAATTCTTCTGAGTTTTATCCTTCATATATTTCTTAAATAATCTATCATTGCTATTGATTAAATGTTTGATTTGTGTATTTAGCCAGCTTGGATTAGGTTTTTTACCTCTCATTTGTTTAGATTTATTAATTGGAATATGCAAGGTAATGAACTTATTAAGCTTGTTAAGAAGTGCAATCCACATATCCTCAGTGTTTTTCCTTCAAAAGCCTTAAACCAATCCCATAATGCCAGATCTTGCCTAATGCAGATGAAATTTGCTTTTGCCAAATTTAATTTAATTGCTCTTTCAGATTTGGAATACAAATTATGAGTTAGCTCCAATGCTCCTATCATACACTGAACTTTAGAATGATCGCTAGTACCCAAAGGAGGTAGAATCTGTACCTCATTTATTAAATCACTCACATTTGTTAATATGAGGTCCAAAACATTATTTCCTCTGGTATTTTCATAAACTAATTGTTCTAAATCCAGCTGATCAAATGCATCCAAATATAATTGTTTAGTTGTATTACCCACCTTTACTAACCTCCAGTCTATATTAGGGAGATTGAAGTCACCCAACACTATTAAATTGTCCTCTGGATTCAAATTATTGAGCAAATCTAAAAAAATAGCAACTTTATCATGAGTATTAGATGGTGGCCTATAATAAAGCCCAATTATAACTTTAGGGCCACTAGATGATATTTACTTACATAGATACATAGACAGTGTCAGCAGATAAGGGCCTATGGCCCACCCAGTCTGCCCATTTGAGCTTGTAAGTTCAGTTTGTTTTCCTAGAAGTCTGTTGCCCCTTACCCCTGACCTCCAGAATTCCTTTAAATCTATCCCATGCATTCTTAAATCCTGTGATTGTTTCAGCCCCCACCACTTCCTCTGGCAGGGTGTTCCACTTGTCCACCACCCGTTCTGTGAAGAAATTCTTCCTCATGTTTCCTCTGAATCGTCCTCCCTCCAACTTCATCCCATGCCCTCTTGTCCTGGAACATCTTTTTTGCTTAGAAATAGTGTTTTCCTGCACCCTGTTCCTCCCTGTAAGATACTTGTATGTCTCTATCATATCCCCTCTCTCCCTCCTCTCCTCCAGGAAGTACATGTTCAGTTCCTTCAACCTGTCTTCATAGGACTTGTTATGCAATCAATGCACCATCTTTGTTGCCCTCCTCTGAACCTTCTCTACCCTGTCTATGTCCTTACGTTGGTATGGTCTCCAGAACTGTACACTGTACTCCAGGTGTGGCCTCACTAGTGTCTTGTATAGCGGAATTATGACCTCCCTTTTCCTGCTGGTGATGCCCCTGCCTATACATCCCAGCATCCTATTTGCTTTACCTGTTGCCTTGTCACGCTGTTTCCCTACCTTGAGGTCATCAGAGATGACAACCCCAAGATCCCTTTCCTGCTTGGTGCATGCTATATCCTCACCCCCAACTGATATATTGTGCCAGGTTTTGTGCCCCATATGCATCATCTTGCACTTCTTTGCATTTAATTTCAATCTGCCAAACCCTGACCATTCTTCAAGTTTCTGCAGGTCCCTTCTCATTCTGTCTACACCCTCTGGTGTGTCTACTCTGTTACAGAGCTTTGTGTCATCAGCGAACAGTGAAATTCTGCCTCTAGATCCTGCGCAATGTCACTGATGAAGATGTTGAATAGGACCGTCCCAGCACTGATCCCTGTGGTACCCCACTGGTCACTCTTCCCTCTGCGGAGTGACAGCCATTTACCACCACCCTCTGTGTCCTGCCACCCAGCCAGTTACCTACCCACCGCACTACTGTCCTGCCCACACCCATATTCCCCAGTTTGTGTAATAGTCTCTATGTGGCAAGTGTCAAAGGCCTTGATGAAGTCCAGATAGGCCATGTCCACTGCCCTCCCCTGATCCACCTCCCGAGTCACCCAGTCAAAAATTCAACAAGGTTGGTCTAATGATGATTCTCCCCTGGTGAAACCATGTTGCCTTTGGGTCCTGTAGTCCATTGACAACCAGATGTTCCACCAATCTCTCCTTCAGTAGTGCTTCATGATCTTTGCCACTACTGAGGTGAGGCTGACTGAGTCTATAGTTCCCTGCTTCCTCTTTGTTCCCACTTTTGTATAAGGGGACTACATCTGCTGTCCTCCAGTCTTTGGGTACCTCCCCTGTTTCCAGTGATTGGCTAAACAGGATAGCCAGAGGTTCAGCCACCACCTCTCTTAGTTCTTTAAGGACCCTGGGTGTACCCCATCTGGTCCCATTGCTTTATCAACTCTTATTACTTCCAGTTCCTTCAGGACCCTTTCTCGTGTAAAGGGACTTGTGTCCATTTCTGCACCATTATCACCCCTTGTACTCCCTTTAGACTCATTACCCCTCTTCCTCAGTAAAGACTGAGCAGAAATACCTGTTCAATATGTCAGCTTTACTGTTGTCATCCTCCATGTGGCTCCCATCCTCCCCCTTCAGTCTCACTATCCCTCCCTTTGTCTTTCTTTTTTCACTTATGTACCTGTAATAGGTTTTGTCCCCTTTACCCACTGATTTTGCAATGTGTTCTTCTGTCTGAGCTTTGGCTTCCCTTACTGACTTCCCGGCCTCCCTTTGTTTCTCCTGGTACTTCTCCCTATCCCTTTCTGCCTGTGTCTTTTTGTATTGCCTGAATGCAATCTTTTTTGGCTTTCACTTTCTTTGCTACCTCTTTGGAAAACCATAATGGTCTCCTCTTCCTTTTCCTCTTGCTAACCTGCTTAATGCATAATTCTGTTGTTCTTATAATCCCCATTTAAAATACTGCCCACTGTCCCTCAACCCCTGATTCCTGTCCCATTCCCCTTAATGCCTCTTTCAAGTATCTCCCCATTTTCCCAAAGTCTGCCCCCCTAAAATCCAGGATACATGTTTTTGTGTGGTTTGGTTCTGCTCTTTCTGTGATTTCAAACCACAATGACTGGTGGTCACTGTTACCCAGGTGCTCCCCCACTGTTACCCCATCACACCATCCCTGTTTGTGAGCACAAGGTCCAGTATTGCCTTCTGCTGAGTTGGTTCCTTGACCAGTTGCTTGAGGAAGGCACCCTGAAGGGAGTCCAGGATAAATCTGCTCCTAGTTGATGCTGCTGCTAGGATGCTCCAGTCCACGTCTGGAATATTGAAGTCTCCAACCAGTACTACCTCACCCTTGTCTGCCATCCTTTGGATGGCTAGCATCAGCTCCCTATCTGTTTCTTCCTCCTGGGCTGATGGTCTATAGACCACACCTGTGTGAATGGCTGGCCCCATTTTCCTTTCCAGCTTAACCCACAGTATCTCTCCCCCATTTTGTTCCTCCTAGATCTCTATGGCCCTTATGTCATTTTTCACATACAGCGCCACTCCTCCTCCCTTCCTGCCTGCTCTGTCTCTTCTGAATATGTTGTAGCCAGGTATGGCCATCTCCCAGTCATGGTTATCATTACACCGGGTTTCAGTGATGGCCACAATGTCCAGGTCTGACTGTACCATGACAGCCTCCAGATCTTCCATCTTGTTGCTAAGGCTCCTGGCATTTGCACACATGGCTTTCCATGATTTGACCTCCCTAGACTGCTTCACTGTTCTACTCCAGCCCCTTCCTTGGTTGGTATTTATCCCTGGTCCTCCTTGCTGTCTGCTCTTCTGCTGAATTTTGCCCCTTTTCTGCTTATCCACCTCTTAAGCCAGATAGTTTCATCTTCAAGGTTGTCATAAGGCAATTGTATGCAGTTGATGGATTCATGTACATATATTGCAATGCCCCTACCTTTTCTATAAGATCTAGACTTATGGTATAGGTTATAACCTGGTATTAATTTCTCCCAGGAGTCATTAATATCCCACCAGGTTTCTGTAATACATGCTATGGCCCAGATATTTAAACTGCACCAGGCTGTGGTGCAAGCTTGGGTGCAGCTGAACTTGGCTGTGCAGGGGTGTGGATTGGGCGATATTCAACGGAGCTGTGCCATGGCTCAGCAGCATTGAATATCACATCTTGGCCATCCGCAGTGTGCATGGCGCAGTGGCACTGCACCAGCGCAAGTGGCCAGAGTGGAGCAGGGGGATGTGCTAGCACAAGTTCCATTGCGCCATGCACAGCAACTGCAATATTCAAAAGTTAACATGCAAATGGGGCCATAAAGTATGCAAGGCACATATGATGCCATTTGCATGTCATTATGGCCCAATTTGCATGCAGGTGCATGAACCCTGAGGACTTGCACCTGGTGCTTGCCAGGCAGCAGCCATTGGGGAGTGACACCCCCTGAAGCCAGCAATGTGCTTCACAGCCTGATTGCGGGCATTTGTATAAATGAAAGAACATGTCCTATATCCCTGGTGGTCCAGTGGACCACTTTCTGCCTGATCGCGGGCATCTGTATAAAAAAAAGACTTTGTCCAATATCCCTGGTGGTCCAGTGGACCATTGTCTGCCCAATTGAGAGCATCTATAAAAAAAATAAGACTTTGTCCAATATCCCTGGTGGTCTGGTGGACCGCTATCTGCCTGATCACGTGCATTTAAAAAAAAATAATTCCAATATCCCTGGTGGTCTAGTGGTACCCCCACCTGCCCATTGTGCCCCACTGCTCTGCTCCCCCCTGTCAGCCAGTGGGCAGCAACGCCCCACCTGCTTGCCACCCCACCACCCACCGACTGACACCTCATTAGGGCTGTATGCCCATTGGTCCAGAGCGTGAGCCAATGGGCATGCAGTCCATACTGTACTACACATTCCAGATATGTGAATGATCATTCACATATCTGGAATGTGTAGTACGGTATGGGTTGCATGCTCATTGGCTCATGCTGTGGACCAATGGGCGTATAGCCCTACTGAGGTGTCAGTGGGCAGGCGGTGGGGCAGCAGGCAGGTGGGGTGCTGCTGCCCGCTGGTTGACTGAGGTGAAAGGAGTGGTGTGGCTCAGTGGGCAGGTGGGGAGGTACCGCTAGACCAGCAGAGATATTGGAATTATTTTCTTTTTACAAATGCCTGCGATTGGACAGAGAGCAGTCCACTGGACCACCAGGGATATTGGGCAAAGTCTTTTTTTATACAGATGCCTGTGATTGGGCAGACAGTGGTCCACTGGATGACCAGGGATATTGGACAAAGTCTGTTTTTATACAGATGCCCATGATTGGACAGGAAGCGGTACACTGGACCACCAGGGATATTGGACATTAATCTTTTTTTTACAAATGCCTGTGATCAGACATGGGTGGGTGCCACCAGCTGCAGCCAGAACTTAGGTGGCCACCCACAGGTGGCAGCTGCCATATTGCACCCTGCAATGTGGCAGCTCACCTGGGTGGCCATCAGTTGTTCCTTTTTTTTTTGGATCAACTTAGTGCTGGCACAGGTAGGGGTTATGCATGCATGGCTCTGCACATCCCGGGCTGAATATTGGGCTGTGCAGGGTATGCATGGGCGTGCTGCCCCTACCTGTGCCTGTATACATTACTGATGCACTCCGGCACATCAGGATTTGTGCCGCGCACTTTTCCCTTTCGAATATTGCGCTGGAGCACATCAGTGGGTTGTGCATGGTGCAACACTGTTGCATCATGCGCAACCCTTTTGAATATCTGGGCCTATATGTATATCATGTGTTAGCATGAACATTTTAAGTTCATCATATTTATTTATAAAACTTCTAGAATTTATAAGTATCATTTTCCAACCCATAATATTATTATGATCCAATACTGTATTCATGTTTGAATGCTTTACTGACATGGGCTGCCTCCGCACCAGTTTAAATGAAAATCAGTCACTCTATTCAGTTTCCTACCTAAAATCCTGGAACCTGCTAAACTGAGGTGCAGACCATCAAGTTTAAATAGAAATTTGTTGCTGAATGTAATGGAATTGTCCATAAAGCCTGATTTATTATTTGTGCAAAAGGTCCTTAACCAGTCATTTGTTAACTTCATTGCTTTATTTTAGTAACAAAGATACCCATTTGTTGTTAATATACATCAGAATATTAAGTCTTCTCCTTTTTGTTTGATTCTCATTGCTATGTCAGTTATTTTAGTCTGAAATGCATTCTGGCTAGTTTTAGATACATCATTAATACCAATGTGTACTAAAACTAATGGGTTCTCTGTATTCTTCATAAGCCCATCCAATAAGGCTGACACATCACCTGCTTTAGCTCCTGGAAGGATGCTGACAGTAGTGCTATTTTTCCTGCCTTCACATACCACAGTATCTATTCCTTTAATAATTGAATCACCTATAACTAATATCTTTGGTCAGGGCTTTTTCAGATAACAGTGTGTTTTGATTATTTGCAATGACATACCCCTGTTGAGTACCCTGGGGATTTTTTTTTTAAATTATCTCCAGAGTCTATATTGTATTGCAAGCAATCAAACATGTTTTGAACTGGTAAAGTATTTTCATTGCAAGTAGTACAACACTTCTTTAAAGGATTTTTAGTTTTTGTCCATGGGGTGCTAACCACAGGCATCTCAGGCACCCCCCCCACTTGAATTAGACTATCCTCTTCCAACACACATTTAGCTCTAATGTTAGAAATTTGGAATTCAGGTACTGTAATGCCATATACAGATTGATCTATAAATCTCTTAAGGCAGGTAATTACATTTTGAGTCACTAGTCATTGTAAAAGATTATCAATTTCCTTTCTTAAATCTGCAATTAGTACACAATTTTCACACACAAAATCCTTGCAGGCTGGTGCTTCAGTAAACATCTGGCAGCTGATGCAAATTCTTTTAGATTTGCTGCCATGCTTACCCTTATTTTGTGACATCATTCAATCCCTTAACTTTACCATCTTGCAGGCTGTATTTACACCAAGCATTTGTGTCCCTGTACTCCATGGACTCAGCGGACACAGCAGACACGTGCAGACGTGTGTGTCTCTGTGTGCATCTCCACTCGTGCCCTGCGCATGCTCGCCCTACTCACTGCAGGGCTGATTTTAAAGCAAGTGTTGATGGGAAGTGTAATCAATTAACCAATCGGCTCCTGGCAACAAAGTTGCACAGCTACAGGATATGTTGTGAAATTTACACCATGCATTTTCCACTCATTCGTGGAAGAGGCACGATATGTCAATTAATTTGCACACAATCAGATATAATAGCACTGTATGGCCAGTGCTGTCTGCCTGTAGATACTAACAGGGCTCCTCGTACACACAAACAATCAATAAAAGTAATGCAATTATATTTCCTCAGACATTTGCCTCAGAGTGCAGTTTAGCTTTTTATGAGCACAGCATATGTTTGCCCGCTCACTGCAGGGCTGATTTTAAAGCGAGTGTTCGTGGGAAGTGTAATCAATTAACCACTCAGCTCCTCACAACAATGTTGCACAGCTACAGGCTATGTTGTGAAATTTACACCGTGCATTTTCCACTCATTCATGGAAGAGGCACAATATGTCAATTAATTTGCACACAATCAGATAGAATAGCACTGTATGGCCAGTGCTCTCTGCCTGTAGATACTAACAGGGCTCCTCATACACACAAACAATCAATAAAAGTAACAAAAGTACATTACCTCAGATGTTTGCCCCAGAGTGCAGTTTAGCTTTTTATGAGCACAACAGGACTCCTGTCCAAACATGCACTGCAGGCCTTTGTGCAATTTGCATGCTGTACTGAGATCGTCCTGCCACTGCAAACTATTGGATGGTGCTTGGCACCTGTTCCACTAGACTTTTTTACACTGGATGTGGACCTAGATATTGTGGCATGAATCAGGGGGTCCATGGGATCCAAATAGACCCTGACCATTCATAGTGACAGTAGCCCAACCAAAACCTGGCCACGTCTGTGCCCATGGGTTCCATATGGCTCCTTTTAGAAAACTTGACCATTGTGGCATTTGTGGGTTTGCCAGTGATGTGGATGGTCTCATTGATTGGCCAGAGTGGCCTTCAGCCCCAACACCAGAGGAAGTAACATCTGGAACTGGCTGTTGATGCCCTATTGTTGGTAGTTGTGTGACTTCCTCAAGTGATTTGGGTGGGTGACCCGTCATGTACCCTTGGGTCTCCTCTCTTTTACCATTGCATCTTGGGATACCCCTCCAAGTTATGCTGCTCATCATAGGCTCAGCCCTTGGGCAACAGGTGGCCACTGTATATCTGAGTGTCCTGTCCCAGTCACCATGGTGGTGGTTCATTGAACTAAGCATGCACACTCCAACATGGGAAGGGTTACAGCACCACCATATGTGTTGTAACTTCTCACTTAAACTGGAGTTGAACCTCATTATCACCAGAATCGTACTTACCCTCTGTCAGTTGATCCTGATCACTGGAATACAGTGCATCCAGTATGCTGCTGCAGGTGTTTTCTACCCTCCTTGTGGCCACATCTGTGATGACACTGCCTCCTTTCACTGGATCAACCTCTGTGTCCTGCCTCCTTGTGTCCACCAGCATATGTGTCTTACACTCTACTGGCATGCTTTTTCCCATTTTCTTACCTCTGGTGTCCTGAGCCACTGACTCCAGAAAGAGAGCAGAAGGCTACTGTCTTCTGTTGGAGCAGCCCACACATTCAGATCCTGTACTTACAGCCTCTGCTTCAGTCCCAGAGCCACTGCCATTAGTGTCCTTATGACCACAGCCACAACCCATAGGCCGGGCTCCAGTTTGGACAGGGTCTGTATCCAATTTGGACCTCCTAGCTCCTTCAGGCACTGCATTGTCTCCACAGAGGCTCTGTTTTGGCAGGGGAAACTGGGAGAGCCTGACCACCCTGTGCCTGATAGCACCCTAATCAAGCTATGGACCAATGAAGTACTAGGCAAAAGTGTAATTTACTAGAGGAAGTGCAAGAAGATATATTTAGTGTATTGCAGTATCAGGCCAAAGCATAACTTATTATAAGAAGTGCAAAAATAAATATTTGTCTCTTGCCAGCACACATATACATGTTTGGCGACTGGTTAATTGTTTGCTTTTTGCAGAACAAAAAACTGATTGCCGCCCACTAAGACCACACTGACTTGTTACTTTTTCATAAAAATTCTAGTGGACATAACCCTTAGATTTGAATTTGACAGTGAGCTTTTGTGCTCCATTGGATAGAACATTAAACATACAGGCCAACCAAGCCTCACACAATACACTGATGTTAATGATACAATACACTGATGATAAAGCATAAATCCAAAATCACCTAAAATGAATAAAAGAGCCATTTGCTTCATACTAGGCTTCCTACACACTCTGTCCACAGGCTGCTCCATTGTTAAACTGCTCAGCTGTTTGCCTACTGGCATAGAATCTATATTATATAGCTGATAGGTCCAAAGTCTATATAGAGCTATATATTTCCCCCTTTTCTTTTTCTTTTTTTGCACAAAATTGCTGTTACTGTGACCTGTCCTGTGCAAACTCTGGTCCACATTGCAGACAGTAACCCCACAAATGGCTGCCACAGAATTACCATTGATGTGCCCACCATGACAACAAGTGGAGACATCATGGCTTTCCTCAGGTATCAACAGATTAATTTGCTTGCCTGCAGCACATTGTAGGCCAAGCACCCTTGCTATCCTAGACAGCAGCTTCATTTTACCTAACAGTATGATTGTAGTTTGCTACTTCTCAGCTCCTTGTAATTAAAATTAGAGTGGCATTTTTTATAGTTTTTTTCTCCTAATTTCACCCCTTCTCTGCTACCTATGTCCATCCACCTCTCCTCCCCAGTACCACAGTGCCCCTTGTTCCCCACTGATTTCCCTCCATGGTGGGTCCAGGAAGTGGAGGGCCATCCTTTCCCCATTCAGGACTCATCATTTAGATTTGGGATTTGGGCAGTCAAGGAGTGGAGCAGGATGCTTGTCAGTAGGCAGGGCTTCACATAGTCTATGGTTGCCTCCTTTTTTTCTGTTTTCCGTCTCTCCCCCCGTCATGGCTGTGAACATGCTTGCATGAAGGCATGCTTGCACCATGTAGCCACACTCTTTGCCTCTCTAAGTCCAGTGCTGTTCCCTGACCTCCACTAGGAGGCAGCCAATGCCTGGGATGACCTTCCCTTCTTCCCCAGGACAGCAGATCAGTCCATTGGATGCTTGATCCTCTCCCTCCCCTCCTGAGCCCCGGTAACCCAAGCTCATTTCCAAGCCTGGGTCATCAGTTTCAAGTGAGGTGTGGAATACAGTCCCTCAACTGTCAGCATCACCAGGCCAGCTAGTTACAATGGCATTTTTAAGTCACCGGCTGTGCAGTGGAAGTCATATTTGAAAAACTTTATTTTTTTAACAAGTATACTCTACTGAAGTTCAAAAACAAGACAAGTGCAGGGCATAACACAGTCAGAATTACACAATAGGATGCCAATATTTAAGGCTATTTAAGTTACTAGCCACTGGCACACAGATGCACACAGAAACATAGCAGAATTAAAGCCACCAAAGAAGGCAAGAACATGGTAGGGAACCACCAAGAGTCTGGAAAACTGGTTGGTTTGCATCTAAAACAGAATGGGAGGACAGACTGGATGCCCAACAGCCTTGGTTATCTAGGGCAGGAGAAAAGGCAGAGGGACAATGTGCAGGTAATTTGCAGAAAGTATTCAAATTCCCTACTTTCCAGCTAGCCAGGGGAACTCTACTCAGTTTGTTTGGTGGACACACATTCACAAGAAGACAACATGTCCTTGAGTACCTTGGTGGAAGACAATGTAGAAAACAATGCATCAACTATATCACAGTGCATGATGGTAGGCATGTTTCAGAAACTACTAGAACAAACAGTGGCTCTGGAGAAACCCAAGCACCTGAGAGACTCTAACAGGAAAACCACAGAGTGCACAAAACTCACAATGGAGGATGATAACCAGCCAGACAATCCTGATGATGAATCTCCATCTGAATGGGAATACTCAGAAAAGGAGGAAGAGGAGTCAAGAGAAGGCCTGGCTGCCAGATTATGCCCCTTCAGTACCAACCCTGAGATAATAAGGGTAGTTTGACAAACACTTAAATCTGAAGAACCTGAGCCCACCTCCACTGCCCCTGAGGAGAAGAAGCTAGATCCCCTCATGGGAAGAAAATGAAGTCCCACAAGTTCTTCCCAGTATGGAAGGTTCTGGAAGGTCTCTTACCTAGAGAATGAGATGCCCCAGATCTGGTTGAAATAAAGGATAAAACCTCCCTTGACAGAAGATATCCTCTTTCTGAAGACATATAAGAGGCATGGTCTCTACTACTGAAGGTTGATCCACAGATAGTAACCTTATGTCATGGTATAGTTCAACTGTTAGAGAGGGCCACAGCATTAAAGGGCCTAAAAGACAAGAAGGCAGAGGAGTCAATAAATAAGGTACTAAAGAAGCTAATTCTGCCTAAGAAAGCATCGGGGGCATCAATTTACACCTTACAAGCCATACTTAGGTGGCTCAAAGCCATTCAGAAAGATTTGCCCAAGACTAGCAGGAATGAGGCAACCAAGGGTTATGTGCATCAGGCAATCAAATTTGTGACAGATGCCTCTATAAACACTTAAAATGGCATCATGAGCCACAGCCACCATCAACAGGGCAAACCATAAGCAATGGCTGAAGCTCTGGCAGGAAGACCAAGAATCAAAGAATATGTTAACTAAGCTGCAGTTTAAAGGAAACATGCTGTTCTGTAGAGGAAATAGTATAGTGAAGACAACAAACATCTGTGCAAAACAGCTGAGCAAAAGCAGGATGAAAAGAGACCAATGTGGTGATCAAGGGAGGTGGTGGCAAGGGTAAGGGCAAAAAGGGCAGTGTTCATGAGATACAAGGAGCTGCAGAGGGAAGAGGACAGAGAGGTGTACCAGAAAAAAAAAACAAAGGGAAGCAGGGAAGGTGGTGAAGGGTGCTAATGCACAAACTGAGGAAAGAACAGCAGGGAGTTACAAAGGGAGTACAGAGGGGGCCAATAACTTGTTTACATATATAAGTGAAAAAAGTAAGCCTAGAGGAGGAATTGTGGGTGTGAGGAGTGCAGAGGGATACTGAGCAGAGGATGATCAGAAAGAAGTAGATATTGAGCACATACTTCTCTTTGTCTTCACAGTGGAAGGGGAAAGGGAATGGGCCACATATAGGTCACAGAACCACTGAAGGGAGGGTAGTAGACACAAGTACAGTTGAAGAGAACAGAGTCCTGAAGGGACTTGTGAATCTGAAAGCAGGCAAGGCTATGGGGCCAGATGGCATACATCCAAGATTATTGAAGGAGCTCAGGAAAGAACTGACTGCTCCTCTGACAGTCCTATTCAAAAAATCATTAGATACAGGTGTGGTCCAAAAAGGCTGGAGAGGGCAGCTGTAGCCCTGTTCCATAAAAGCAGCAAAGGAGAAGAGACTGGCAACCACAGGCCAGTCAGTCTGACATAGTAGTATTGAAACTAATGGAGTCACTTCTAGATGAAAGATTTGTAGATGGTTCCATGTCCTAAGGGCAATTGCCAAACGGCGATCATCCTTATGGTGAGAATACATTGCCAAAATTCAATTTCAGCAATGTGTAATTGCAGCACCAGTTACAGTGGTGCAAAATCTCAGATTTTCCTTTTTTGCAGGGGGCTGTGCCTCCCACACCCTCCCATGGGGGCTTTGCACCCCACACATCCCAATATGTAGATTCTCAACTCCAGGGGGGTGCATGTCAGAGGGTACATCCACGGGAAAAATAAACACTATCTTGGGCAGGGTGCATCAAAAAGTACAAGTGCCCAGTCCTGAATCCTGCATTCTCACCACCTCAGGCCAGCACCCAACCCACCACACCATGATGCCAGCTAGATGGAAACCCACAGCACCATCCATCACAAACCCTCCCTCCCCTCACTCAGCATGCTCACTCCCCCCAGTTCACACATACACACGTGATACACCATCACCTTATCATGAACCCTCCCCGACTGGTCGCCCTCACTACACCCTCACCGTCAGGGCAGTCGCCACATGTGGGTCGCCACTTTGGTAGCTGCCCACTTGCAGTTAGCCTCTATCAAAGGATAGCCTGGTAGATTACCTTGCATCAGTTCCATGTCAAAATAGCAATCAAGAAACAGAGATCACTATTATGGTGGATGTACATCACCAAAAATCAGTTTTGGTGATGAACACTTGTAGTGCAGAAAAAAAAGGCACCTGAGACCTACAGGTCTCATTTTTAATGTGGGGACCATGCCTTCTGCTGCCCCCTGCACCCCCTTCTTATGGATTCTCAACTCCAGGGGGGTGTACATTGGGGGGGGTGAAAAACTTGATAAAAATACATGCCACCATGTGGCAAAAAAAACTCACACCATGCCAGACCAGAACCCGGTACCCCATGCCTCCCAACCATCACCCTCCTCACGATGCCAGCGATCCAGCTTGGCAGCTGCTTGCTGCAACCCCTTCCACATGCCATCCCACCTGCCTCTCCCCCCATGGGTGCATGCACATATACCCGCTAGTTCCTGTTGCAGTTTTCGCCAACCTCTGTACCCTGTTGACATCCTCCTTGGGTAGCTGTGATCACAGTTGCTGACATTGAGTCATTGTTTTTCTAAGTGCACAATCTTGATTGCTATGGTCATGGACTACCCCTTGCATCTGGCAGGATACAGGACCCGGGGCAGCACAGATTCACAGGAAGGAGATCATGTCAGAAAAATCTGATAGATTTATTTTACTGGGTGACCAAAGAAATAGATCAGGGGGAGTGTCAGACATGGCTTACTTACACTTCAGCACGACCTTCAACACAGTGCCACATAGGAGACTTATAAAAAAACTGGGAATCTTGGGGGAGGGAGCCAAGGTGGTACACTGGTTGGATAAATTGGTTGTCAGATAGGTGACAAAAGGTGGCTAAATAGACTCACTTGGGCAAAGGGAGAGTGACTAGCAGGGTTTTTCAGCGATCAGTGCTGGGTCCAGTCCTCTTTAATATCTTAATATGTGACATTACAGAAAAAACTGGAAAGGAAGGAGTTCCTCTTTGCAGATGAAACCAAGATCAGCAATGGGGGGGCACTCTGCATGGGGTGGGGTAAATGAATAGAAACCTGAAAAAGCTTGAGGGTCAAGGGTATGGCAGCTGGATTTCAGTGTAGAAAAGTATAAAATCAAGCACCTTGTGTACGGAAACCCAGAAAAAGAGTACAAAATGGAGGAGCATAATGACAGTCACTAAACAGGAAAGGAACCTAGGGAAAGTCATAAGGGATGACCTTAAGGTGGCAAGGCAATGCAACAAAACTGTGGGGAAAACCAGTAGGATACTATGGTTCATGGGGTGGGGTATCACCAGCAGAATTAGGGAGGTGATGTTGCCATTGTATCAGTCATTGGTGAGCTCACACCTAGAGTATTGTGCTTAATTCTGAAGATCATACCTCAGAAATGAAATAGACAGGGTAGAGGCCATCCAAAGAAGGGCAGCAAAAATGGTGCAAGGGTTGCACTAAATGTCCTATGAAGAATGACTGAGGGATCTAAACTTGTACACCCTGGAAGAGAGTAGGGTGGGGGAAATGATAGAGACCTTTAAATATCTCACAGGGGTGAATAAGGTACAGAAGCAGAGCATTGTTTGGAAAAGAAGCTGTACCAGGACTAGGGGTCATGCAATGAAGCCAGAGAGGGGACATTTGGAGGCATGTGAGGAAGTAATTCTTTACTGAGTAGGAGTTGGATACCTGGATCAATATTCCAGCTGGGGTGATGGAGGCAAAAACAGGGATGTGCTTCAACCATGCATGGGGCAGGCATAAAGGAAAACTGGTGTCAAAGTTGGGGTGGGAGAATAGGTTGCTAGAAATGATGTGGACTCTGTGGTGGTAGAATAGGCAGGGAAAAGAGAGCAGACTAGGTGAGTCAAGCTCTCCTTATCTGTTGACAAATTCACTTTCTATCTAAATATATTAAACAGAAAGGTGACAGTACCTGAATGGGGGGTCTCTGCTTTCCTTTCAAAACAACAGATTTTAAAGCTATTCTCAATGACGGGTGGGGGGAATCCAGCATCTTCAGATTCAAAACCAATTTTTTCAGCAGCAGAGGAGTCAAAGTGAACAACAGAAGGGGTAATTATAAGTCCAGAAAGAAGGACAGAATCAGAAACAACAATGACACCAGACTGTTTCAGCCATGAGGAGATGCAGACTAGGGCATTGTAACAACAAGTAGGAGGTTGACTTCCATGACATGCCAACTTCTGGGCAAACACAAAGACAGATGGGTGCTAGACATAGTCTCCAAAGATTATTCCATCAAGTTCAATCAACTACCAAATAACAAAAATGTCTTCAGTAACACATATCTCCAAGCAGGTCTTCACTTCCACAAGTGCAAGCTTTGGTGAACCAGCTTCTAGAATATGGCCCGGTAGTCCCAATTCCACCTTATAAGTGAGGATCTGTTTTTAGTTCCAAAAAAAATCTGTGCATCATACTGGACTTCAAGTCCATAAATCAGTTTGTTTGATACCAGAAATCTAAGATAGAGACATTATGCATCACAACAGCAGCAGTCAGATGGGGTGATCTGTTAATGCTCGGCACAAGCACCATTACAGAACTCTCCATGATCTTGGGCACATTGCCACCAGTGCATGACCTACTGCACCATACTGAAGCACAAACATGAGCATAAAACCTATTTTCAGGGGTGACCAGATGTAACAATTGAAACAAATAATTTACAATATAGTATATCATAAAAATCAAATCATAATATATAGAAATAATAATAAAGCAGCAATCAATTACACTGACAAATGTCTGTATTAATCAAGTATTTTTTTTAAATTATTTTGAAATTCAAAAGACTAGAACAACTTGCAGTAACAGAATAAGGCTTTGAATTGTAAAACTAAGGAAGCTGATGTAGCAGTGATTTTTGACCTAGATAAGTGTTCATGGCTGGCATGGTAATATTAGATTGTAGTTGAACATGTACTCAATAAGGAAGTACATTGTTAAAAAAGTTGACGAAGAAAAACAGGTACTTTTCTCACAACATTTTTTCTAGCTAATGTTCCCATACATATCTTCAACATCTAATCTAGACAGGGTCAAATAAGTGTGTTGTACAAAATGCAGTGATGCATTCAGGCAGGGAGTTGTGTTATGAACCTAGCAAATGATTATACAAAACCTTATCCTTGGACAGCACTCTCTCACCTGCAGAGAAATGCAACAGTATTCCATAATTAGTAATAGGAAGTAAAAAATATTTTGCAAGCAATAGGTAGATGGTAACCAGAATTAATCTATAAAGAACACCCAGTCTCTGGTGTAAGATTGTTGCCATATTTATAGTATGTAAACTGTACTAGAGTATGCTGTTAAAGTCAGGCTAAGATAGTTAAAATCACTGACTTGCTTGATTTTGGAACCTAGAATGGTCTCCAGCTGAGAATTAGGATTTAATGTTAGCTTTTTTCTAGCATTATGGAAAATCATAGATTTAGGTTCTGAAGAAGAGTTCAACACCAATTTCTGAGACAGAAACCACTTCTGGACCAAACTGAAATCGTCTTATAATGTATGGGGAGCCCTTATAAAGCACTGCCTAATGTCTTTTTTAACTTGTACACTCATCGTTCTGATGTCAAAGTTGTAAACCTTACTTGCCTATGTCAGATCTATGAGATTACAAGATATACAGTAACTGAGCTCACCTGACTACATTCTAACATTCGAATGTAGGTCATGTTATCATGTAGTGTTTTAAACTCAGAAACTGAAGCAGCAGTTTAAAAATGAATGCAGAGCAGTAAAAAGTGAACAGTAGTATGTCCTCACCAGGTGCACAACTAAGCAGGCTGGATTTTATAAATAAGCAGCAAAATTAAAAAAAAAAAAAAGATTCTGACCTACAACTACTGAGGTCTTACCTTGCTGATATGAAGGAACACTGCAACATAGAAGTAATCCGGGTACAGAAGCTCGATCACCACTTTGCAGAGTTCATCTATAAAATAAAAATAAAAAGATGGGTAAAAGTATGCACCTGTGACACTCCATGGCATCCTAGGAAGTGTCAACAGGTATTTGTTAAACTATAGGCATTCAGTGTTCCATGGCAACAGAACAGATTTCAAAGAAACACATGAAATGCTGGAAGCAAAGCAAATATCTTAAAAAGCATTGCAAGGGTAGTTAGCCCCATTGGGCAGAAGCTTTGACACCCAATAACATAGACTAGCTATAAACCACAAACGTTCTCGGCATGCATAGCCCTACAACCTTAATTAACATGATTTGTTTTTCAATAATTGCCTATACTATTCCTTGAGAACAGCAGAACATTACAGTTCAAGGTGGTCGGACTTGGTGTTGTTGAAGGACAGTGAGGTGTACTTAAAAGTACTCTGAGCGCCAGACAAAGACAAGGTCTGGCGACAATCCCAGAGACATCAGGGCAATAAAACCATGAATATATGCCAGACAAACACACCCCAAGAGATAGATCTAATAAGTGCATGCAAGTTGTACAGTAGTCACAGGCCAGAAGCCATGCAGCACCCCAATGCCCCTTTCTACTGAACACTGAATGTCAACTGCAAACCTAGCATTTCCCTCTGATTCCATGCCATGCCCCTTGGCTAAAACAAAATCAGCAGTATGATGTACTGTATAGAAACCTCCTCTGGATGCCATCAGAGAAGAGTATTACAATCCACTCCACCCACAAGATGGCCATTTAATATCTAGCCAACAGTGATGTGCCACCAGCAGAGATTCAGCTGGTCTCTGGATACAGGTGCCTAGCATCCATCAAAAACTAAAGTGCCCTGAGTCACACCAAGCAGAAAAGAAATTCAGACATATTTGGCACCCCGATTAACATACAAAAGGCTTTTCCTTCTGCCAGCTCACCTTCCTCAGCACTAGCTGCCCCTCAGTTAATTGAAGCTACTTCAGGAAAAGCAAGAAACCCACTAAGTGACATGGGCATAAACTTCAGTCTGTGAGGGGAAGGCATATAGATAACAGTTAACAACAACTACTATGGGCCCCAGAAGAAAAAGAGAAGAGTTTCAGTCATCTATGACTCATCCTTGGACATGGATTAGCGATCTTAGCTGACTTGACCATGGGTAGCCAGTAAGTTCTTGTTATTTTTTTCTGGTTTTGTTAGTGTGTCAATGTACAATTTATTAAAAGTAGTTTTTTTATTTTTTTCTCTTACCTAAATTGCCACCTCCAACATTTAGCCTCCAAAGAAAGTGCATCCTACCTCATTTGATGAATATTTCCCACAGCCCCTCAGGTCCACTTAATTGATGTGCCCTCTTCCTGAACAAGCACATGATTACAGTTAGCCAACTGCATTCTGTTTCATGAGTAGCAACACTCAAATGACTTATTTAAAAAAAATGAGTATTTTATCTATTTTTTTTTCATTTTAACAGTAAACAGTTAATGTTTTAACAGTTATAGTTATTTCGCCTCAATGTAGCTGCAATAAATCTAACTTGAAATCATGACTGCTGTGTCGAAGTCTGGATATGTGAGGTAAGCGTTATGCAAAACAACTGTTATTTTTTTGTGCATTCACTGCATGTTGCTAAACCCATACACTATAAAAGACAATGGGCTGGATATTCAAAAGGGTTGTGCCATGCGAATAGAGTTGCGCCTGTGCAAGTCTGAAATTGCGCCATTCTGCCATATTCAGCAGGAGGCAGTTGCGCCCCCCCAAGGCAAGCTGAGCAACAGCGCAATGCAAATGAATTCATGCTGAACTGGAGGGGGAGGAACCATGCATAAACTGCACAACCCGACATTCAGCGGGCTGTGCAGAGTTGTGCAGGCACAACCCCCAGCCTGTGCCTGCACAACTTTGAGCCAAAAAAAAAAGGAGTAAAAAGAGGGCCACTCACAGGTGAGCTGCCACATTGCTGGGTGCAACACAGCAGCTGCCACCTGTAGCTGGCCATCAACCTACTCCCTGTGCCCCCCCTGCAGCCCGATCACAGGCAAAAGTGTAAAAAATCCCACTACCCCCCAACTGGCCCGATCATGGGCAAAAGCTTAAATAAACCCCCCCACCAGCCAGATCGCAGGCAGCAAAGTGTTCCCCCCAGAACATATCCCTAGTGGTCCAGTGGACCACTAAGCCCGATCACGGGCAGCAAAGTGTCCCCCCAGAACATATCCTTTGTGGTCCAGTGGACTGCAAAGCCCGATCGCGGGCAGCAAAAGTTTAAACCCCAACCCCAAGAACATATCCCTGGTGGTCCAGTGGACTGCTAAGCCCAATTGTGAGCTGCATAAAGTGGTGACACCCCCCAAGACCATATCCCTGGTGATCTAGTGTCCCCCCACTCCACACACCCACGAAGCCCCACTACCCCACTCCCCCCGGCAGCTGGTGTGTGGCAGCATTCCAGCCACCTGCCACCCCACTGCCTGCTGACTGACTGCCTGGTAGGGCTGCACTCCTATTGGTGCAGAGCAAGAGCCAATGAGAACATGAATTCATTCCATATCTGGACTGCCTTTTGTACGGTATGGGCTGCATGCCCATTGGCTCTTGCTCTGCACCAATGGGCATGCAGCCCTACTGGGCAGTCAGTCAGCAGGCGTTGGGGTGGCAGGCAGGTAGGATACTGCTGCCTGCCGGCTGCCGGGGGGAGTGGGGTGGTGGGGCTTCGTGGGTGTGTGGGGTGGGGGAACACTAAATCACCAGGGATATGGTCTTGGGGGGATGTCACCACATTATGCAGCCCACGATTGGGCTTAGCAGTCCACTGGACCACCTGGGATATGTTCTTGGGGGTGGGGGTTTAAACTTTTGCAGCCCACGATTGGGCTTAGAGATCCACTGGACCACTAGGGATATGTTCTGTGGGGTGGAGATTTAAACTTTTGCAGCCTGCGATCAGGCTTAGCAATCCACTGGACCACCAGGGATATGTTCTGTGGGGGGTTTAAATTTTTTCATCCTGCAATCGGGCATAGCGGTCCACTGGACTACCAGGGATATGTTCTGGGAGGGAATCTTTGCTGCCCGCGATTGGGCTGGTGGGGGTTTTATTTAAGCTTTTGCCCATGATCAGGCCAGTCAGGGGGAGGAGGGTTTTATGCTTTGCCCGCGATTGGGCCAGTTGGGGATGGGGAGATTTTTTACACTTTTGCCCATGATTGGGCTGCAGGGGGTGTCAGTCCCCAACAGCTGCTGCCTGGCAGGGTGCCAGACACAAGTCCTCAGGGATCGGTGCACCTGCATGCTAATGGCATTACTAATGGGGCCATAAATAGATGCAAATGGCCCCCCCTGCGCCTTGCATGAATTATGGCCCCATTTGCATGTCACCTTTTGAATATCGGAAAGTTGCTCATGGCTCAATGGTACTTGCGCCACCGCAACTTGAATGCTCCACTCTGACCAATTGCGGTGGCACAAGTTTCACTGCGCCATGCACAGTGGCTGTGGCCGGGGGGGTGATATTCAAAGGAATTGCTCAATAGCGCAACTCCTTTGAATAGCGCCCTGGCCACACCCCTGCACAACTATTTTGTGCAGCACAAGGGCTTGTACCACAAAATAGCACAGTTTGAATATCCAGCCCCATGACTGGTGTTCTTCAGTTAATCGCATTGAAATCACCTGTCACGGTTGCCATGCCAACAGTAAACCTCTCGAGCTATGCTCTTGAGGTTAAAAGACAAGCATGGCAACTACTAAAGGTGATTACAGCGTGGTTAACATAAGAACCCTAGTCATTATCCTCTATGTAATGTTTCTTTCAAGCCATTAAGATTTGACCAACTTGTAAAAATAATAGCATCATCAGAAGAAAGTTAAACATCAGATTTTCTATATACAGCAGAATGGGAATTTTAACTAAACAAAAGGGGGCCCAAATTGAATCCCTGTGGAACACCCACTGTTACTATAGCAGGGGAGAAAAAAACATTAGAAATCTGATTTATTTTGTGAATTATCCTGTAGATAATTCTGACACCAGCCCAGCACACTCTCGGAGAACTCAGGTCCATCAAAGCTTTTATAAGTAGTTGATGGCTTACAAAATACAAAGCCTTTGTGAGATCCATAAAGACAGCTATAGAAAAATTTTCTTTATCCAAGGCCAGATCCAGAAGCAAATGATTTAATACCTTGTATTGGACCAACATAGATGTTACAACAAAAGAACAAAGTGCTGTAGCTTTCAAACCAACTTGGTTCTTCTTCAGAAGCTTTATGACAGTAATTAAGAAAATACCAAATTATTAACACCCAGACAATGCATAAAAATCAGAAATAATTCTCATTGATTTAACATATAAATTTGAAATATAACAGAATATTATATCACAGAAGCTAAATAACACCAGTATGCATTTAATTAAGAAGCCACTGAAGGGCAAAGTTTATCAAGAAATATCAACAAGCAGAGAGCTCTTCTCACATAAATTTTATAATGTCTCAGTATATTTCTAGAAAACATTCTACTGATAACAAAACCTACAGTAGAGATACTATTCTCTGTAACACATTTAAGATGAGCTTACAACTTTTATTGCAGGTGTCCTTGTGTTTTAAAGCACATTGTCAATGAAAGGCAAAATGCTGAAATGAGGCCTAATTGCAAGTTGAAAACAAGCCCCAAATTAAACATACACACACATACACAGACATACATACATACATACATACACACACACACACACATATATATATATATATATATATATATATATATATATATATATATATATATTATAGCAGCACGGTAGTGCTACCATAGTTAGGGTTGAGGAGGCATTTACATGTTAAACCTAAAATTTTACACCTTAAAAAAATTTGAATACATGATCAAGATCCATACATCTCTGGATCTGCTAACTTTTGTACTGCTTGGATATACGGTTGCGGAGTTATTAATCGTGATCTGCGAGCTCATTTACGATTTTTTGGAATTCTTTGCTTGTCTCTACAGGTTGCACGGTTTGCGTGACCAGTCCGAAAACTTCAGGGAATGTGCGATAGGGTCCAGTAATGCCTTTGAAGATTTTGTGAAAATTATTAAACAGTTCAAAGTTATTCAAAAACAATTTCCCATTATAAGTCAATGGGAAAAGTTAACAGAAAGTTCGACAGTGTTGCAGATGCACTTTTTAGTGTCACGAATGGGCCTAGTAGTGTTGCAAATCTGCAATTTTATTTTCAGTTAGTGATCAGAAAAATGATTGGCATTTAAATTTGGGACCCTCTAGCAACACAATTCTTTTTGTGTTTACCTAGTCAGACCCTGAGGGTGCTAGGAATGTCTTTATTTTGAGGTTAAATTCCCTAGAAATGTTTTTTTTCAATTTCTGAAAAAAGTAGTGTCTCAAAGTAGTGTTGTACACTCTACACTTTCGCAAATGCTTGCAAAAACTGTCGCAAATTGTGACTCTACTTTTCCAGGTTATGCCCAAAATGACAGCAGTTCTTTGTCACCCTGCTGCAAATGAACAATTTTGTCTTTTGGGCTGAAATCTGAAGGAACGCAGCTAACATATCAGAGATGTGCCTTTTGGTGGTTTGGTGCAAAATATTGCAAGGCTGCAAAGTTACAGTAGTCAGATGTTGACATTTTTTACCATAGACTAACATTGTGGCATCCGCTGCATGACAGGAATTCTTTGCCACCCGGTTGCAATATAACGTTTGGTCTTTTAGACTGAAATTTAATGAGAAGAAAGCCAACATCCCACAGATGTGCCTTTTGGTGGTTTGGTGAAAAAAATATTACAAGGTGGCAAAGTTCTGGCACTCTGAACTTCTCTTTTTATCCCATAGGATAACATTATGGCATATGCCATGCCTTTCAGGGCCTGTATCTCGGAAACAGTGCGAGATACGGACTTTTCATCAGAAAAATTCTTAGGCCCCTTTACAGGGCTAAGTACAGAACTAGCCAGGAAGGTCATAAATCATATGACTTTTAAATTTTGTTTCTATGTTGTACGGTTCCTGAGATATAAGCAATTTAGTATTCCAAGTCCTCAATTTCTGATCCAAGAGTCATTATTATGCATGCATTCTTTGTACTCACTGTCTTTCTATATGCAGCGTTTAGGGAAAACCAGTGTGTGTGCTTTACATAACTGTTACCCTTAATGCTTCTGCTTGCGTTTCTGTACCCATTTCACTTAATGTTCCTGTCTAATCACCACCTTGTGCGTTACTCTTTGCGTTTTGATTTGCACTTGCATTTGCTTTATTTTAACCATTTGTGTCGACAGTACTGTTTATCTGTGTGTTTTGCTTTGCATCACCATGCTCAATACCATTTGTGTTTATGTGCAGTGTGTTACTAAGTGAAAAGACATCACATGGCAGGAGCATGGGGCCCAAAGGCCCCACGTTCCCACTGCTGTATTACATGCACTGTTTTTCAGTACTGCTTATCTTTGTGTTTCGCTTTGTGTCACCATGCGAATTACCATTTGTGCTTGCGGGCACTGTGTTACTATGTGAAAAGACATCACGTGGCAGCAGGGCCCCACGTTCCTACTGCTGTATTACATGCACTATTTCTCAGTAATGTTTATCTTTGTGTTTTGCATTGCACATTACCGTTTGCGTTTATGGGCACTGTGTTACTATGTGAAAAGACATCACATAGCAGGAGTGCAGGGCCTTCAGACCCCATGCTCCCACTGCTGTATTACTTGCACTATTTTTTAGTACTGTTTATCTTTGTGTTTTGCTTTGCGTCACCATGCACATTACCATTTGTGTTTTCGGGCACTGTGTTACTATGTGAAAAGGCATCACATGGCCGGAGGGCCCCACACTACCACTGCCATATTGCATTCAGTATTTCTCAGACTAATTCTCAAAAAGAAGGGAAATTAGAGGAAAAAAACTCTGTTTACTGCATCAGTTAGGGTTGTTCAGCAGTGACAGAAGTGAGGAAATTCTGTGTTAGGGTTCAAAAGCATAACTGTGCATTCACCCTCCACCATCCCAGCACCACAGACACAGAGAGACACACACACATGGAAGTGGAGGGGGGAGAACCAAGGCAACAGGACCAATCACAGACAACCAGCAGGAGGTGTCAGAAATAAAATACAACTGTCTAAATGAACTGCATGAGATCCCCAGTACTTGAGAGTTCATACTGCATGTTCAGCATACATCCTCAGCAAAATTAAGGCAATGTACAGCAATGGTACACATTCCTGATACAAGGTGCACACAAGTTACCACAGTTAGGAGTTGTATGGTCTTAGTTAGTGATGTCCTATACCTTGCTATACCAGCTAATACACTCTGACTGGAGAGCCACAGGAAAACTAATGGTTGTGCATGCTAGTTAACACAGTTAGGAATTATAGGAACTCTGTCCGGTAATGCCCCACCCCCAGCCCACATACTGTACACTGACTAGAGATGCACCACAAAAATATGACAATGGACATGAATAGTGTAGCTCCATCTTTGCAGCTGTGGAGAAGTTAGCACAGTTAGGAGTTGCACGGTCTAATGGGTGGGGGACTGCACTTCCAGAGACCCACAGCATTGGGACATCGATAGTAGAACTCAGTGACTGTAAGCACAGTCAACTTAGCACAGTTAAGATCTGCATGCTATGATACAGGCAATAGCACCCCCGTCTCAGTACATACTGCATCCTGAGTGCTGAGCCACAGTAAAAGTGAGGTGATGGACATCAATGGTACACCTGCGTAATTGTAGGTACACTCCAGTTAGACAGTTAGGAGTTGCATGGACTTAGCCAGGCAATTACACCACATATATCAGTTACTGCATCCTGTTTGTACAACCACAGCTGTATTGCCTTAGGTAGTGATTTTGCACAGTTCAGCATGGCAGCTACTTCCCCATGACTGCAGAGTCACAAGGAAAGTAAGGGTGGTACATAGTAGTTAACACAGTTAGGAATTAGATGGCCTCTGTCGGTTAATGAACCAGGCCCTAGCCCACATATCTATACTGAGTGGAGAGCCACAGCAAAAATAAGCCCATGAACATGAACAGTGTAGCTCTGTCATTGCAGGTGTATAGAAGATAGCACACTTAGGAGTTGCACAGTCTCGTGGAGTGGGGGACTACACTTCCAGACCACTTGCTGCATGTTAAGTCAAGAGCAACAGGCAAAGAAGGGTGATGCAGATCAGTTGTACACCTCCCTGATTACAGGTACAGTGTAGTTAGCACAGTTATCACTTGAATGGCCTCAGCCAGGTAATGCCTTTCCAAACTGTGACATCAGGTACTGGATCCTCAGTAGAGACCCACAGCACAGCTGAGGGTATGGACATCAGTAGTAGATGTCAGTGATTGCAGGGACACTGAAGTTAGCACAGTTAGTGTTTGTGTTGGCTGAGACAGGTAATGCCCCCTCCCAAAAATTCATACTGCATCATGAGTACTGATGCACAGCAAGACAGAGGCAGTGGATATCAATGGTACAGCTCTGTAATTGTTGGTAAATACAAGTTAGCACAGTTAGGATTTGTATAGCATCACCCAGGCAATTTCCCCATGCATAGCAGTTACTGATTCTAATTTTACAGCCACAGCTGCATGTCCTTAGGTAGCAATGTCATACATCTCTCTAGACCAGCTACTGCACTCTGACTGGAGACTGACGGGAAAAGTAAGGGTGGTACATATTAGTTAACTTAGTTAGAAATGACAAGACCTCTGTCAGGTAATGTCTGAACCCCTAGCCCACATCCTGCATACTGAGTGGAGAGCTACAGAACAAAAAAGCCAATGGAGATGAACAGTGTTATGGGGGGACTGTACTTGCAGACCACTTGCTGCATCCTGAGTAAGCAGCCACAGGAAAAGAGAGGCAATGCACATCAGTTGTACAGCTACCTGATTGCAGGTACAGTCCAGTATGCACAGTTATCACTTGAATGGATTCTGGCAGGCAATGTGTCTTCAAACGTGACAGCAGGTCCTGCATTCTTAGTGGAGATACAAAACACAGGTGCAGATATGGACATCAATGGTAGACATCAGTGATTGCAGGCATACTAAAGTTAGCTAAACATAGAAAGATAGAAAAATAGAATTTGACAGCAGATAAGGACTGCTTGGCCCACCCAGTCTGTCCATTTCCCTACCTAATGGATAAGCTGCAGATCCTAGTTAACCAGCAGCCCACTCATCCTACCCCCACCCCCTAGAATTGCCTTATGACTGTCCCATGCATGCTTAAATTCCACCACTGTTTTTGATTCCACAACCTCCTCTGAAAGGCCGTTCCATGTGTCCACAACCCTCTCTGTGAAAAAATACTTCATTAAATTACCTCTGAGCCACCCCCCATCTTCAAATTGTGCCCCCTTGTTCTTGCACACCTCTTTTTTTGAAAGATGCTACCCTCTTGGACTTTGTTGATTCCCTTGAGGTACTTGAAAGTTTCTACCGTGTCCCCTCTCCTTCTTTCCTCGAGACTATACATATTAAGCTCCTTAAGTCTATCTTCATAGTCTTCCGGTGCAGACCCTGCACCATTTTGCTGCTCCCTCTGGACAGCTTCCATCCTGTCTATGTCTTTGCAGAGATTGGGCTCCAGAACTGCACCAGCACCAGATGAGGTCTCACCAGCTGTCTGTACAGAGGATAATAACTTCCTTTTTTCTACTGGTGATGCCTCCTACATCCCAGTATCCCTGCAGCCCTCCTTGCTGCCCTCTCACATTGCTTGCCCACCTTTAGGTCATCTGATATGACTACCCCCTGGTCCCTTTCCATTTTTGTTGTTGTTAGTATATCACCCCCTATTGTGTACTCTTCCTCTGGGTTTTTATTTCCCAGGTGCATTACCTTGCACTTCTTAGCATTGAATCTAAGCTGCCATACATTTGACCATTCCTCTAACCTTCCCAAGTCCCTTCTCATCCTTTCCACCACACCTTGTGCATCAACTCTGTTGCAGGTCTTTGTGTCATCTGCAAAGCGTCATACTTTTCCTTCCAGTCCCTCTGCAATGTCGCTTATAAAAACATTGAAGAGGACTAGTCCTAATACTGAACCCTGCGGTACCCTAGTAGTAACCCCCCTTTCTTCAGAGTGGACTCCATTTACTATTACTCTCTGTGTCCTATTCTCCAGCCAATTCTTCACCCAGGCTGTCATCTTGGAACCCACTCCCAGGCTGGCTAACTTGTATATTAATCTTTTGTGTGGGATTGTGTCAAATGCCTTGCTAAAATCTAAGTAGGCTATGTCCACAGCCCTTCCCTGATCTACTACTTTGGTCACCCAGTCAAAGAAATATATCAGATTTGTCTGGCATGACCTTCCCGCTGTGAATCCATGCTGCCTTGGGTTCTGTGCTCCTCTGGCCTCTAGATACTCGACAGTTCTTTCCTTCAGAAGTGATTCCATCGTTTTCCCTACCACTGAGGTTAACCTAACAGGTCTGTAGTTTCCTGCTTCTGCCTTGCTCCCACTTTTGGGAAGGGGAATCACATCTACCCTCCTCCAGTCCTCGGGTACCACCCCATCCTCCCATGATTTGTTAAAGAGGGTAGTCAGTGGTGTCACTAGTTCTACCCTTAGTTCTTTTAGGATTCTGGGATGAATCCCATCAGGCCTCATTGGTTTGTCCACCTTCAGTTTTAAGAGTTCTTTCAGAACCCTTTCTTCTGTAAATGGGCTGGTATCAACTTCTGTATCCAGAGTGTTTCTACTGTTTGTTTTAGGTACCTCCCCCTCTTCCTTCGTAAATACTGAGCAAAAATATTTGTTTAGTATCTCTGCCTTTTCACAGTCACCCTCTGCCCACCCTCCTCCCCATTATTAAGCTTCACTCTCTCCCTTGGTCTTCCTTTGCTCCATGATGTACCTACAAAAGATTTTATCCCCCTTCTTAACTGAGTTGGCTATCTTTTCCTCAGTTTGGGCCTTTGTTGTTCTGACTGCCTTCCCAGCTTCCTTTTGCTTTAACTGATACAGTTCTCTGTCCTGCTCCTTCTGTGATTCCTTGTATTTCCTGAATGCTTTCTTTCTCTCTTGAACCTTCACTGCCACTTCCTTTGAGAACCATGGTGGTTTCTTACATCATTTCATTTTCTTTATTTGCTTCACACAAAGGCTTGTTACCTCTATGATGGCAGTTTTTAGTATCCCCCATTGTTCTTCCACCCCTCCTTCCTGCCCATTTGCTAGTGCATTCCTTAGGCACTCACCCATTTTGGCAAAATTAGCCCTCCTAAATTCCAGTACTTTTGCCTTGGTATGGCTTGACTCTGTTGCTGTGTTTATTGTGAACCGTACTGTTCAATGGTCGCTAGTTCCCAGATGGCTACCCACTTCTACATCTGTGATCCTCTCTCCATCTCCATTTGAGAGAACCAGGTCTCAAGATTGCTCCCTCTAGAGTGGGCTCCAATACTAGTTGTCTAAAGCATGCCTCCTGTAGGGCATCTAGAATAACCCCACTGTTTGAAGTGGCTGCTGCAACTGCACTCCTGTTAACATCTGGCATATTCAGATCACCCATCAGCAATATCTCCCCCTTTTCTGCTATTCTAAGTATACTTTCTATAATTTCCTTGTCCATTTCCTCCCCCTGAGAATAGGATTTGCATGGATTTAGACAGCTAATGCTGCCACCCCAAAATTTGTACTGCATCATGAATGCTGATCCACAGCAACAATGAGGCAATGGAGATCAATGGCACACCTTTGTAATTGCAGGTACAGTGAAGTTAGCACAGTTAGGAGTTACATGGGCTCAGACAGGTGATTGCAGCATGCATAGCAGTTACTGCATCCTGAGTGTAAAGCCACAAACTGCATAGCATTAGATAGCAATGTCCCACACCTCGCTACAGCAGCTACTGCCTGCTGGCTGGAGAGACACAGGAAAACTAAGGGTGTTACAGGCTACTTAACACACTTGGGAATTACAGGACCTGTATCAGGCAATGCACCATGTCCTAGGCCACGTGGTGCATACTGAGTGGAGAGGCATAGCAAAAATAAGACCTTGGACATCTATGTGTGGTACTACTTCTTCCAGTTGATTTGCATGCTTAAAAGGAAAAACAGTTACATTCTAATGTTATGGTTCAGTAAAGACTTAACACAGGTGGTTAAGTTTAAAATAGATTTATTGCCAATTGGTGGAACTGAGAAAGGGCCAATTAAGATCAGTCTCACAATACAATCCTTGCATGTATGTAATCATTGCTAGGAATATATCTAAATGTGTGTCACAAATAGTAAGTAGGTGATATGGATTGGAATAAGTACTTACATATGAAAATATGAGTATAGAAAGATGGCAGGAGAGGAAGACCATTTGATCTATTACGTTTGCTCATATTGCAGGGTACGCATCTTGAGCTAATGCCTGTGCTGTCCCTCAGCAGTCCTCCCATCCTCCCTAGGCATGATTCTTATCTTCTTCCTATGCATATACAAGGCTCTTTTATAGCTGCTCACTGTCTTTAATGAGGTGACCTCTTCTAGTAGCACATTTGAAGTGTTCACCACCCTTTGTGGGAAGAAGTGCTTTCTGTCATCCCTGCTAAACCTACCATTGCCAGTTTAAAACTGTGATCCCTCATGATATAGTTGCTACTCAGCTTGAAGAGACTTTGATTATCAATATTATTTATCATTTTTAAGTTACTGAATGTTCCAATCATGTCCCGTCCCTCTCTCCTATCCTACATTAATGAAGGTATGTCAGGACCTTCTAAGCAGTGATTACACACATGAACCAGTGATGATTTGTTGTTATTGTGTGAGTGATAATGTGACTGTTCCTGGGGTGGGCAAAAAACCAGATGCTAAGTGTTCAAGTAAAAGAATATAAAAATGTTATGCTTTCAGTGACACTAGATAACTGGTATGTTCAGTTAAATATTTTAAAATATATCACTGACGAGGTGCATATGGAAAATTCCCACCTGACCCCTCAATAGAGGCAATCATAAACATTGTCAAGAACAGGCATGACATGCGTTGTTATCAGTAAAAGTGTCTGATTTACAATTTCAAGTATTATTAATATAGATTACATTTATTTGCATGACAAGTACAACACATTTCATATTATTACAGGTACAATATACATTTCTTTCAATGGTTACATTAGTTACTATATCAGTTCTGAACTAGTAAATAACAAATGTGTGTAGCATGTTGTTATTATGAAAGATATAGGGCACTGAACTTAATCACTATAGTATTCTATTATATGTTAAGGAGAAATTCTTATTTGACTCTTATAGTAACACTTTTACTAAAACAAACTAGTTAACAACAACGGGCAGATGAAATGAGAATGTAAATATTATTAATATGTTATTGCATATGTATGCAAGAGTCAGTTGATAATAAGCTGCAATATTTCAGTATTCACACTTGGTTGATTTCACTTGCTTCATTATGACTAAAGAGTTTTATATGTATATCCTGCATGTACAGTTTCAGTGTAACAAATACATCAGGCATAGTTCAACACTGGTGCATGGTGAAAGAATGATGATGTTGTCAAGATGTCAACAGATAATAGACAAAAAACTGGTGATAGAAAACTTGTGACAGAGTGTTCTCTTTGGTCAATGAGACATGTGTTTCACACTTATTTAAAATGATAAGGGACAGCTTTTGTGTCTCTGCAGAGGCAAACAATTAGCAAGTGGCAACAATTTCTTGTTGTGTATGGGTATGATACATCTACAAGAAAAGATATGTACAGAACAGAGGAGCCAGAAAGGACTCTGTTTTGACATGTACAATCTTCGATAGACATTTAAGCATGGTTTCTCTAGTGACTGTGAAGACTGTTAGTGCTGACTGAAGCCACTACAACAATTTCCATGTTGTCACTGATCCTCATAAGATCTTATATGTCATGGTGCATGAAATGTCTCTGGAAGTATATCATTTTGTTGATAAACTACGGTTTATTGATAGTGTTAGATTGCAAACAATTGTACTTCCCTACGACTGAGTCTGTCACAAAGTAGTCAGTAAAAAATTTCACAAGTTGTGTTCTATTATTCTAAGATATGAAGGTTATCATAATTCTTCAATATTAGAAGAAATGCATTTTTTAAGTGTTGTGGCAGTCTCTGTTTAAAACTGCTTGTAGAGTTGTCACACTCTACCCATCCAGTACTGTAACTTAGCAAACTGGTGTAATGGCCAAAATACATATGCTGACCATGGTGATAGACTACACTGTGAGTGTCAAACATAGATTGGTTAAAAAATATTCTACCAGCTGTGTAATCTGTGATGGTAGTGTCACCTCTGAGCCCGTTGGAGTCAACCCTACAATATAAGCAACAGATATTGAGATGTAGTCCTGAGACTTATGGACCGAGTACATCTGCCTCCACACCTTTCACAGGAGTGACTACATTGAGCATTGGTAAATAGCTGTCAAAATTTGACACTTTTGGCTTGAGGGACAAAAAGAGCAATCCACAGCATGTCTTCTTGCAGTTTCACGCTGTGAATGACCACATGATACACATACATATTTGGTTACATATGACACAGTGAACTACTGGTGCATTAGAGTGCTGTCTTCATCCAAGCTGTTTATGATTGCCATTGTAAACTCACTAGTGTCTTGCTGTATGTCTGCAGCAAATGTACTGCATCCGTCATATGTACCTAACATGTGCCATAATGGTGTTAGTGACTGCACATAGTTAGACTGGTCAGAAGCCATGTTGACAATCTGCTTCAATGTGCTTGATAGGGGAGTGTCTTGTGGAGCAGATATTGCCTGCACAAAGTATGGCATGTGAAGAAAAACTTGCATAGCTGAGTTAGCATAGCAGTTCACTCTAGTGCTGTTGTCAAAGACTGGCACAGCAGCTACACCAACTGATTTCTGATGAACAGCTGGCTCTGAATGTGTAGTTGATATTGTGACCTTTGTTGAACTCTTTAGAGTTGAATCACTTGTGGAAGCTCATGCCTGTTAGCTGACAGGTACAGATATGACTGTACGATGTGAGACAGCCAGATATGAAGGCAGTAGTATTAAATACATTTGTGGCTCATAGAGAGTACATTAGCTGTTGTACTCAACAATACATCGCTTATCAGCTCATATCTTCTGAGATGCAAGAGTTATAATGTGCAACCCAGAAAGACTACGGACATGTGAAAGTGCCACATAGCTCATGCCATCATTGAAAATGTCTGTACCTATGTCCACCATTGCTGAATCCAAACTCAAGCCCTGAGATTTGTGAATAGAAAGAACATATGCAACACGTAGTGGAAACTGTTTCCTGTTTACATAGATATCCTTAAATACCTGAAATTTCACACAGGTATGTACTATCTGTACAGGCTGTTACATGCTGTCAAAGTGAGCTACAAGTATCTTGATATATGTCCTCTGGACATTGTAGACAAAGTTAGCGATGTTACCCATGGCATCATTTACCATGCCTCGTTCAACATCGAGGTTAGATCATAGCATGACATGTGCCTTCCTACAAAGTGTAAGAACAGCTACTAGGACAGCTGTGCATTAAAAACATCTGACTTCAGTTCAGTGAGTCTTTCAGTCATCTTTGCTACCAGGTTGCAACTGAGAATGACACCATCAACTGTATCAACAGCATGCAGAGTTAAAACTTCTTGGTTTTCTCTCAGCAGCATAGCATTGTTGAACTCAGTACATTTCTTTAGTCATGGCATAAGGCACACTATGTGTGTGCCTGAAGAGTACACATCACTGAAAACATCACATGCTGTTTCTATGGATGTAGTATTTACTCTGAGTCTCTGATCGTTTAACATAGCAACATGTTCTGGTGATAAAGAACCTGTACAAGCTTGATCTAAAAGTGATTTGTAAGCCAGATCACCACTTTCACGCATGTTCTCATACAACTCAACATAGGTGAATAACTCCCAAATGTTAAAACCTACAATGCAGCCTAGTATGTTCTTAGCTTGCTTGGCAGTCAGAGTTGCAAACACATACTCTGCATTAACTGGCACAAGCTTTAAAAGATTACAATACAGGCTTAGAATACAAATTAAAGGCTGCAATACAACAATACTTTTGCCACCAAATGGTACTCAATCCTCAGTACCTAAGATCTCCTGTAGATGTAGGTGTATAAAGGCAAGCATTACATTGGAGACAATGCTGATTTCATCAGTGATGAGTAACTTCATTTCTGTGAACATGGAACAGAGCTGAGATGCAACCTCAAATGACAGTTTACAATATTGTTCTGTTTTGCCATGTTCCAGTGGCAACATAAAGAGATGGTGTAATGTAAACTCCACCAATGTTGCATGCAGCTAGTCCTGTGGGAGCAGAAACAGCAACAGACATTGATGACCCTGTCAGGCTCTGTATTTCAGCAGTGATGGCTTCAATAAGGAAACTCTTTCCTGTGCCAGCTGAACCACTAGCAAAGATCAGTAGTGGTTTATAGTCAAGACAGTCACATTTTTTTGTTTCATGTAGTAGGCCATGTCGAACAGCGTCAATGGCTTGAGAGTGAACTACATACTGTTGCTGATTCAGTCTTTCTCTCAAGTCAGCTGGGTTGACAGTGGAGTGTGTTCCATGTTCTACAGCAGTCTCAATTTCTGAGATTAACACTTGTGGGGCATTTAAAGGCTGAGGTTTGCCTAGAACAGCTGGTCCTTCTGGGTTCAAGATTGTCTTGTGAGCTAACAGGAGTGTCTTCCTGAAGCTGCTTCTCTGCCATCTCAAGCTGTTCTTTCTCATCCTCTAGTCTCTGTATGTATGTCTCTGAGTATTCAGTTTTGAAATTCTTCCTCGAGTGTATCACAGTCACCTTTTAATTCAGACTCATTCCTCAGGGTCTAAATAAGAATAGCTGAGCAAAGTAGCAATGCTCTCTGCTCTCTGCTCTCTGATGTACCTAGATGTAATTTACAGTGGTCTATGAGCCATGGCTTGTGTCTCTTTATGAGATAGCCATCCACTCCGTTCACCTTGTAAATGTGCCATGTTGAGTAAGGTGATATATATGCCTTGTAATCATACCACTTAGCCACCTGAAAGAGACACATATCATCCATGTCATCATGTCTACAGGGGTAGTATGGATCTATCAGGTTATTCTTCAAGATATGTTTTGAAGAAGGTCTATTGGCAGCGAGTTCCTCAATCTCAGCATGGGGAATCAGTACACGTTTGTGTTTCATTATGTAGTTCACAATGAGAAACCATACAGCATCAGACTTCCCATACAGATATGTACCCATTAAATGGTTACTGGCTTTATAGGCACCACATTCTCTGTGTGAAAGGGTCTTCTAGCCCAGTGACCACAGTTGAGATGTCAGGCTCTTGCTTGAACTGGCAATATCTTCCCAAAGATCTTGCAAGCTAGTCTGCTCATGCTTGATTATGTACAAAGCCATGTACCACACCAGGGCCAATGAGTTGTCAGTCACAAACTGAACATCTATGTATGCTTGCCACATTAGAAGAAGAGTTGGGTTGTAGTCATTGATGTACGTCTCTTTTTCATCTCTTGGTAACTCGTATACCTTCTTGGTTGATTTTGCCTTAAAGTGGTGTCGCAATGCTGAAACAAGTTTATTCATGGAACCATCCAGACAAACTCATCTAGGGAATCTGAAGCGACATCGTGTGTACTAATCAGATTTATTCATTACTATTTGCTGCCAATATTTTGCTCAAATATGTCACTGGAACTTTTGTACCAACTTCCATAGTGTAGGACTGTCATACTTGTCTGGAATGTGACAAGTGATATATTGCTTGATGAACGCTAGCACTTGTGCTGCTTCATGTTCACCTATGCATGGTACATTCTTGATCCACAATAACATATGAATATGAGGGGCAACCCGTGCTTGATATTCCATCCTCCAAAAGTAATGCTCCACAGTACCAAGAGGTGGATTGTCCTTTGCGAAATGAAAGTCAGAATGTCTTGGAACAGCTTGTGAAAATGTCTTGTGATAGACACAGGATCAAGTGAACACATTTCTCTGACAGTCATTGATGAAATGCCATCAACATCAGAATTTGCCCACTTCAACAGTTCAATGAGCTTGTCCCAGGCATATTCAGCACAACTAAGTGTGACAAACCATGTGGCTGCACCATACTCTCGCAGCACAGCCATCACTTGGAAGTGTCTGTGGTACCAATATTCTTTGGCACCACGCAGACTTAAAACTATGGAAAACAGATTCACTTGCACATTTTCATCTTCCTGCTTTAATTTCTCTAGAAATTGAGCAGCTGTTATTCCATCTAGTGGACTTGTGAGATGAATAGTATGTGCACTAGACACAGACAGAATGCTAAGTTCACTCTCCCAGAGAAGATGAAACAGGTACTGTATGTTATGTCTGAATTTGCCATCTTTACTGAGCACACTGCTAATGTGATATTCAGCACCATGTACATGCACTCCCCTTTCATCTCACCATACACCTGACACTTTTGGAAAACAGCATGCTTCTAGTGTTGCCTCCCAAATGCTGACAGGCTCACCTTCCACCTGTTTCATTTGATAGAGATCAGTGTTTCCCCCTACTGGATCTCTGCCATGTAGTGGGTGAATTGTGTGCTGTTCATATACATTGTCACTTGTCTATCCACTGACCTTCTCAATCATTGGAATAGTTGTTTCTAAGACATCATGTTGAACAGAGAGATTACTCATGTAATCAATGTCAAGATCTGCATAAAAGGGAATGTTGCTCTTTAAATAATTATGAGCAAGCTTTACCTTCTGTACATTGACATCTTGCCAGATGACCTTGAACTTAGTTGGAACACCATTTACAAGAATCACCAAACTATTTTCCATAGAAATTACTTCCACATTTTCCTATAGAGGAAGTGGGAGATACATCACGAAACCCTTTAGAGATCTAAAGAGTTATTTCTATGGAATGTTCCATGTCTTTGTGTTCAGATGTAGAATGGTTTGAAACAGTTTCATTGTCAGAATTAGAATGTGCTCAAACATATTCAATGTTGCATTCTCACTTGGTGTAACACGTGCTTCCTTATTATTCAACAATGACCTTGGTGGCAGAATGTTGGATTTTAGTTTGGCGAAACAGTGTTTGCATAGCACAATGGTGGTCTGTAACTGAAAGACAGATTTCATCAGCAAAAATGCTGAGAGACAGAACCACATGTCATTGTATGGTGACAAGGTTTCAAGATTCACTGTGACCGTCTGTTTGTTGTAGCACAGACGGTCACATGACACACATACAGTCAAACTTCTGAGCCTCTGCCAGCTGAAATTTTGCTATTTATTTGCAGTACTGTTTCAGCATGTCACTTTCTGACACAGAAACAGATGTTTCTCCAGAACTTGGTGACTGATTAATACTTGTGTCTGGTACAGAAGTCACATGTTGCAGCTGTTTGAGAAAAGTCATTTAAAGAAGTGTACTGATTGACAGCTCATCGGACTTTATATAACCTGTATACAAAGTTCTGCATGCCTGTTTGATATAATCCCAGCATACGCATGTTGTGAAAGACACTGTCACAAACACCACTACTGAAGCATGCTAGTGAGTGACCCATAAGTCCAGTATGTGGACAAATTTCACAAAGGTCAATCTTGTTAAACAGTTTATTTCTTTCTTTATGATCTGTTATCACAAATATGTTGACAAACTGTTCAACTTTTTCAAATGACAATTGCCTACAGTTGCAGGTTGCATCACATGGCCATGAGAGACAGTGCCATTTACAGGGCACAGTGGCTGCATCATAGTCATCATTTGTCTTCATTGCTGTGTCATCACAGACACTGAGCACATTGACCAGCTTACCGGAGTCATCAATGGTGAACTTGCTCTCTTTTTTATTGTGAATAATAAGATTCTTCCAAGAAATATACCTCTGAGTGCTGTGTGTGCATCCAGTGACCTGTGAATACATCACAGAAATTATGGACAGTAGAAGTGGGATAGCATTGTAGCCTTTTTTTGATGTCGTACACAACTTTTCTGAATAGTTCAAGCACATGAGACATATTAAGCCATAAACGTTGAATAACAAATACTGCTCTATTAATGAATGTGCATACTTTGAGATGCAATTTCATCAAAGTCAGATGACTCTTTGTCTTTTTGCACTCATGTTTCATCACAGCAGCAATAAGTCTGTCGATCTTAGCTTTACTTGCTAGTGATCAGAAATACTTTTACTTTCTCAGATAAAAATCACCATGTGTGAGTTTTCAGTGCTGTTTAGAAGGTCTGGTTATGGTTGCTGTGGCAATAATTCTGTTTTGTCTGAGAAATCCACAAAACTGTCACTCAGGTAAACATTTTTTCCTTGCTGTTGAGCAAGTATGTGGTTTTGTTATGGAGTGAGTTACTGTACAGATCACTATTTCAGCATAACTCTGTATTGTTTTATGTCTTGAGCTCACATCGCTGTTTTTTTATCATTCTTAAGCAAACGTGAAGTACTATGATACCTGTTTTGTCTTTTTATACATGCACATCAGTGTTTACTAGGCATCTTTCAATGTGTTTCTTCACAGTAGCAGTCAGTAATGTTACAGAAGTATCAGACACCTGCATAAAAGACTCAGAAAAAGGAAATATTAGTATATGCTTGTGTTGATCACTTCTAACATTGTATATTTATGCAGATGATTTTTGTATATAACATTACAAAATAAAGGTCTCAGAAAATGTAATCAGATTGGTTGCTTGAATTTTGACAGTATTATATTAATTCATGTTACACTGTCTTGCATAGCATTATCACCATGGCACATAGATTCTTTTTCATCCTATTCTGTATAGTGATTTTGACCTGGTATTGTTAAACTGCTGGTGAAAGAACTACTTTATTTAAAATCTTTCTCTAAATGAGGAACACATTAATAAAGTTGATTTTAAACACTTAACTTTCGGATATAAATTCTCATGATAGCAATGAGGTATTCACAAGAGTCACATTGATAGTTAGTTAACGATGTCTTTGGGGCAATATGACACTTGCTCTACCTTGTGCCACATTACAACCCTAGGGATTGCTTAAGATATCATTAAGCCAAGCTCTGTTCATGTGTTATTGGTAAAACAACTAATCACAATTATTGATTAGGAATGAATATTGAGGTCACTTGTGCAGTGACAGAAAACAATGAAATGAGAAAATGGAGCTTCAGCAATTACATAGTTGTGCAGGTAGAGTCACAATTTCAGAGTAAGTATGTGAAATTGTGTGAAGTTATGTATTTGTACATTAAGAAGAAGTAGGAAACGTTGCTTCAGTAATTATCATTTTTGGGAAAAAATAATCAAATAATGTTGTACATTCAAAGTTTAAAAAAAACAGTGTTGTGTGCATGAAAGTGTCACAAAATATAGTGTTGTGCATGCAAAAGTGTTGCAAAAATAGTGTTGTGTGTGTGAAAGTGTCACAAATTTAAGCTTGGGAGTAACAACTGTATTCATTATCAAATCATATCTGATTGCTATTTTTTTTCCATCTGTTTAACCAGGTGAGACACACTAAGCTGAAAGCTTGTTTACAGGTGTAACCTGGGAGCACAGGAAAGTTAAGTGACTAGTTTAGGGTCACGCAGTATGCAAGTGGGGGCTGTGGGATTCAAACCCAGGTCTCCAGATTTGTAGCTCAGAGCCTTAAACCACTGTGCTATACTACCTCATTATTTGACTGACAGCTAGTTCTGCCAATGGTATGCTACATTTATCAGGCCATGTAAGACAACCAATCAGAGTTGGAGAAGACTGAAGAAGAAGGCCACAGCAGCCATCTTAGCCAACACTGAGACATACCACATTTATAACTGTAAGTACATCATATTTTATAAAACATTTTACTACTATGATAAAAAGTGTTAGTAACAGATAAATAGTATTAATCAAAATGTTTTTTAATGCTCTATTTGACTATGTTGTTAGAAATAACCTATGATGCTGCATTATTTAGGTAAAAGTGTTTAAGGTCGGACAGTAATTTGGTACTTACTTGCACAGATGCAGATGCAAATGGAGGGAGATAGCAAGATGCACGTGTGCCCATAACAAAAGAGGGAACCAATCAGACATGTGTCTGCAGTTGTAATTGTTTAAAACTGCCTATCAAAAGATGCATTTTTTTCTACCTTTAAATTTTAGCACATTTTAGCTGGAGCAGAAGTGCAGTCAGTGCATACACTACATGGGTTAATGAAGCACAGTAGTAGCCAATGATTTGTTTTATTTGCGTGTCATGGATCAGCCCACTGAAGCTGAGTTAAACTTAGGAAGGAAAATAGCAATTTTACTTTCACTGCTGCTTAGGTACTGCAGGGTGAACACTGACTTTTTTGGTAGGTCTCTGTCCACTTCTAAGTTGAAAAGCTGAGAATGGCAGAATACAGCAAAAGGACATTGTGGATTGTTGGAAGCAGTATAGTGAGGCGAGCATCTGAGTATGCTCAGAATAGTGATTTTGGGAGAAACCTGCAGCTCCCAAATTGCTGTGTTAAGTGGTTTGGCAGGGGTGGAATGAGGTGGGAGCACCTCATGCCGACCATGTACAGACTTTTGAGTACTCAGGCTCATCCAGACATATTGCTGATACATCTTGGAGGCAATGATTTGGGAAACAAACACTGGGTAGATTTAGTAACAGAAGCAAAATTGGTCCTCACTTCTATTATAAGTATGTTGCCTGCCTGTAAAATATTTGTTCAGATATTACAGAGCATAGGGTCTGGCAAGCAGAACACCATATGTACCTGACTGACAGATCCCAAAGAAAAGTCAGCATACAGATATCTGCATTTCTATGCATGTCTGGAATGACCACTATATGTCACCCAGCAATTAAGTATTGTTATGATTGGCTATACCTACCAGGTGGTGTACACTTCTTGCATGCTGGCAATTGCTACTTCCTGGGAGACCTTCAAGATGCAATCCTTAAAGTCCTCTAAGAATGTCAAACTGTTTGAGCAAATAGCAAAGTGCAAACAAAGGTTCTTTCCAGAACCAAAAAATGTTGGTCAAAAAATAGAACAGCTGCATATATCACTCACACAGGTGTAACACCTGGGTTGGGAATATTCAGACTGTGCCAGGCTGGGGAACAAGGCTGGGCAAAGTGCAACTGCAATGCAGCAGGGTGTTGTCAGGGTGATATTTTACAGTGCTGTGGCATGGTCAGCAGTGTTAAATATTTCAGTCTAGCAACCTGCATTGTGCATGTTACACTGGGACTGCACCAGTGGAAGTGGCCAGAGAGGAGTAAGGGGATACAGCACTGAAGTGCAGTGGTGGTAGGTGCAACTATCGCAATATTTAGTACTATATATGCAAATGGAGGCATAATGCATGCAAGGTGTCAATGCACCTATTTGGATATCATTATAGCCTCATTTGCATGCAAGTGTGCTGATCATCAGTAACTTGTCCCTGGTACTCTGTGAGGCACTACCTGTTGGCTACTGATGCCCCCCGGGTGCTTTGTGGTAATGTATCTTGACACTAGATCTTGGCTTTTCTATAAAAAAATACTTCTGGTAGTACAGTAGACTCTACCCCTTCACCTTATCATGGGTTAACTGTATAAAATGTATCCCTCTTGGCCCTGTTCACTCTACTTCCTCACCCAATTGGGCTGGAGTGGCAGTGGAACTACAGTACCATGGTTACTTTTAAACAGAAAGCCTACAATTGGGTGAGAGGGTGGGGTGTAGTAGAACACCAAGGATATATTTTTCATAGCAAAATCACAGTTGGTGACGAAGGGCTGATACCAACACACAGTAGCCCTTTAGCTTGGGTGTTCACCCACAGCTGTTGGCTGCCATGTCATACTGTGCAATACTGTAGGTCCACTGTGATTGTCAGTTTTTAAAAATTTTTCAGGTGGGAAGGCCTCAACAGTGTGAGCACAAGTATGGGTTGTGGTTGCAGATGCTCACGGTATCACAGGATCAATACCAGGATGCATCAAGCATGCATAGGAGTGTCACTGTACCACAATACAACCCATGTGAAAAATAATTGCTGTGTTAAGAGGTATGGCAGTGGTGAAATGAGGTGGGAGCACCTCATGCCAACAATGCACAAACTTTGGGGTAGTCAACCTCATCCAGACATATTGGTGATAGATCTTGGAGAGAATGATTTAGCACCAAACATTGGATAGATTTAGTGGCAGAAGCAAAATTGCAGCTTGGTTCGGTTATCAGTATGTTGCCTGCTTGTAAAATTATTTCTTCGGATATTACAGAGTGTAGGGTATGGCAAACAGAACATCATATATACCTGATTGACAAATCCCAAAGGAAAGTCAACATACAAATTTCAGCATTTCTACATATGACTAGAATGTACACCATACATCACTTCTTGCATGCTGGCAATTGCCATTTCATGGGAGACCTTCGAGATGCAATCCTCAAAGTTCTCTAAGAATGTGAGACTGGTTACACAAGCAGCAAAGTATAAATAAAGGATCTTTTGAGAACCATAAACTGTTGGTCAAAAAATAGAACAACTACATACATCAGTTACACAAGTGTTAATATGATATGAGACTATTCAGACTGTGTCATGCTGAGGTGCAAGCTTGGGAACAGTGCAAGTGGGATGCACCAGGGTGTTGTGAGGGTGATATTTAGTGGTGATGTGGCATGGTTGAGCAGTGTTTAATATTTCACTGTTGACAGCTGTATTGTGCATAGCAGATGGCACTACACCACCGCAAGTGGCTACAGAGGAGCAGGGGGAATGCAGCAGTGCAAGTATGCTAGTGGTAGGTACTACTGCTGTGCTATTGAGCAGTGAATGAGCAAATGGGCCCATGCTGCAAGCAAGGTGTAAATGTGGCCATCTGCATGCATTTTTGGTTCCATTTGCATGCAGGCAGACCAATCAACAGCAACTTGCATCTGGTGCTGTGCCAGGCAACTGCAGTTGTGGAGGACACCCACCCTGTCCATTAGCAGCAATGTGCCTGAACTCCTGATCATGGGTTTCCTATATTTAAAAAAATATCCCTGGTGGTCCACTTGACGCTACCCAGTGTCCTTATTTCATCTTTACTGTATTAAAAATGTCACTGGTGGTATAGTGGATCCTACCCCTTCACCTGATCGACTGGGGGACAGTTGCAGTGAACTGCCAGGGTTATTTTTAATATAAAGTCCATGATTGGAAAAGGGTGTGGAGTCCACTGCACCACCATGGATATTTTTATAATAGAAACCACACGATTGGGCATAGGGGAGTCAAGTCAGAGGTGCTGCCTAACGTGTTGTGACATGCAATACAGCAGCTCAGCTATGTGTGCTATCACTTGTTCTTCTTTATTGTGTTCAACAGTGTGCAGTGCAAGTAGGGATTTTGGCTGCATATGCTGACATATACCAGGGTGAATATTGATGTGCAAACTATCCATGGTAATGCAGCTCAGTTGTTGCTACATACGCTCATTGATCAACTATGTTACGTTGGTATTTGTACAGACACAATCCCTCTCTAAGATGGGATATAAAAATAGTCCCTAGTGTTGGCATGGGTGTAAAACGAGAGGGATTCTCATCCATGTTATATGGGAGTGCCCTATAGTTAAATAATGGCAACAATCACTTCAACAAGAACTACAAAAAACAATTGACCATCCAGTATCCACCTCTACTGCACATTTTTGATGCACAGACATGACTGCTTCTGTTGGAGGCTGAGAAACTTGCTATACTGCAGAGAACAAACTAGAACACATTTGAAGAACTGGGAACCTGGTAAAATATAATATTGTTGGGGACTTGTTAGGAAGGTAAGCTACACTTTCTACAGAAAGTTTCATTTTTTCTTACTGGCATTAAGAAGATAATCGCAGGATTCCATTAAAGTGTAGTAATTTTATAACCAGAGTGGGTGAAATACAACTGAAGTTGCTTGATTCCTGTGCTAGAGACCTAGGATTTGGAAGGATATTTGTGCAACATTTTAGAAGTGCCCTGCTGGCTGAGCAGTGAGTTGATTTTTATCCCTGAACTCAGTAGAGTGGTTTGTGTAGAAGCAGTGGCCAGAAATTTTGGTGATGGTTGACTTACTATAAAGGCAGTACTCACCAGAGTGGTGGAGCAGTGGTATATTTGATTGTTTGTAACAGTCACCAGTGATTGTGACATTTCCTTTATAGCCAAGGTTCTGACATCACTTCCTCAACAGGTCTTGGGGCAGAACTGGCATATTCTTAATTATTCAGCACAGTGCATAAAGGGTAAGTACACACCAAAAACAAAATATATATTTTATATATTACTCATTGTATATTATAAGGAAGAGGGACATGTGGTTAGTGGTGCAATGCTCTGGCTGTGGGGCAGCAGTTTTCTGGGAGACATTCTGGAACCAGTGTTGCTGCCCTATTTGTAGGCAACTGTCAACTCTGAGGGAAGAGGTTGCCCACCTCCAGGCTGAACTGGCAAGAAAAAGGAGGCCTCCCCACCCAAAGAGCACCAGCTCCACAACCACTGCCCTCAGAGGTTGCCATGTGTGAAAGCAGATAAATCACAGGAGGTTCTGAGAGGGTGAGAGTGGTGGAACAGAGGTGTAGCCCCGAGGTTGTACCTCTACACAAATCATATGTCAGTCTGGCAAATCAAGGTTCCTCTATGATGACACCATCAGTTGAGACCAAGAAGAATGCTGGGGACATCCACAAGGAGACCACAAAAGAGTGGCAAGGGACACCACAGGGGAAAGAAACAGCTTCTGATAGGGGACTCAATTGTTAGGGGTGTAGACCTCTGGAAGAGGGATAGGAGAGGGAAGTAAAGGTGTCTACCTGGTGCCATGGCTTGGAGGAAAGGAAGAAAATCCTCAGGATTGCAGAAGCAGCATCATCTGAGGAGAGAACTAGATATCATTGTCCCTCAGGACAAATGACCTAGCTAGGGATGAGATCTGTGCAGTGCAGGATGATGTGGAGGAGTTGGGAGGCCTCAGACAGGTAGCAAGCATGGTAACCTTCTCAGAGTGCTGCCAGTCTATGGCAGAGGGTGAGGCTAGAGTACTACACACCATGCAGTTTAATGAATGGTTTACAAAAACTGGTGAAAAGCACAGGGCTTTGGCTTCATTTGGGACTGGAGGTCCACCTGGAGAAGAAGAAAGTCTATACTGCGCATGATGGTCTGCATCTGTCCAAGGAGAACAAGCTCATGGGTGACAGGTTTAAGCCACCATGCAGGCACCAAACTAGCTAAAGGGAAGGTGCTGACAGGAAACAGGAAAGTTCAAGCCTCCCCAAAAAAAACATAGTAGGTAGTAGGGTAAACACTGAGGTACAGAGCTTGACAGAGGGGAGGACAGGGCAAAATGGAAAAATAGACAAAGACAATAAGAGCAGGGATGGTAAAAAGGATAAGAATAACATTAAATGGAGAACAATGAGACACCAATGCCTATAGTCTGGAAACAAGCTTCAGAGCTAGTAGCCTTGATGGAAGAGAAAAATTTGGACAGTGTGCAGTCACAGAAACATGGTACACAGAGAACCATGACTGGATGTCAACATACCAAGGTACACAACCTACAGAAGGGACAGGGAGGGTAAGAGAGGTGGGTAGCTCTCCAGCAACATAAGGGAAGGATCAAAGCTACAGAACTAAAAGTAAGGGGAGGACAAGAGGCACTCTGGGTCACCTTGAGACAGGAATGGCCTCACAATCTACAAGGAGTTGTATACAGACCCCGTCTCAAGGGAGAATGGACAGGAGAAAATGATAGAGGCATTCAAAAATGGTGGAAAAGGGAGATACTGTTGATGGGGACCTGGAATGCCAGATGTTAACTGGATGACATGGACTGCAACCACATCCAAGAGCAAGGTCATTCTCCATGCCCACAGGGGCATGCCTTAGACAGCTAGTGGTGGAACCCACTCAGTAGGGAACAATATTAGACTTGGTACTCTTAAATGGAGAGAGATCAAAATTTAGAAGTCAGTAGACATCTGGGAACAAGTGACCACTGCACAGTGTGCTTCACAATAAACACAACCGTGGAGACAAGCCATACAAAGACAAGGATACTGGACTTTAGAAAGGCTGACTTTGGCATAATGGGTGAATACCTGAGGAATGCATTAGCAAATGGCCAGAAAGGAGGGGTGGAAGAACAATGGAGAAAAATCAAAACTGCCATCATGGAGGCAACAAGCCTTTGTGTGAAACAAATAAAGAAAACAAAGCGGAATAAAAAGCCACTATGGTTCTCAAAAGAGGTATCAGGGAAGGTTAAGGAGAAAAAGGATGCATTCAAAAAGTACAAGGAATCACAGAAGGAGCACAGCAGGGAACTGTATCAATTAAAGCAGAAAGAAGTGGGAAGGCAGTCAGAAAAGCAAAGGCCCAACCTAAGGTAAAAATAGCCAACTCAGTTAAGAAGGGGATAAAACCTTATAGGGTACATTAGGGAGCATAGAAAGGTTAAGGGAGGGATCATGAAGATTAATAAAGGAGATGGGAAGTGGGCAGAGGGAGACAGTGAAAAGGCAGAGATACTGAATTAATACTTTGCTCAGTATTCACAAAAGAAGAAGAGGAGCAGTTACCTAAATCAAACAATAGAAGCACTCTGGGTAGTGGGGTTGACTCCAGTCCATTTACATAAGAAAGAGTCCTGAAAGAACTCCTAAAACTCAAGGTGGACAAAGCAATGGGGCCTGATGGGATTCACCCTAGAATACTAAAAGAGCAAAGGGAGGACCTAGTGACACCACTAACTACACTTTTTAACAAATCATGGGAAGATGGGGTGGTACCTGAAGACTGGAGGAGGGCAGATGTGATTCCCCTTCACAAAAGTGGGAGCAAGGCAGAAGCAGGAAACTACAGACCTGTTAGTTTGATGTCAGTGGTGAGGAAAATGATGGAATCACTTCTGAAAGAAAGAATTGTTCACTACCTAGAGGCAGGCGGAGCACAGGACCCAAAGCAGCATGGATTCACAGCAGGAAGGTCATGTCAGATGAATCTAACCAATTTCTTTGACTGGGTGACCAAAGTAATAGACCAGGGAGGGGCTGTGGATATGGCCTACCTGGACTTTAGCAAGGCATTTGACACAGTCCCGCACAAAAAATTAATAATCAAGTTAGCCAGCCTGGGAGTGGGTCCCAGGGTGGTAGCCTGGTAACAAACTGGTTGCACAACAGGACACAGAAGGCAATAGTGAATGGAACACATTCTGAAGAAAGGGGGTTACTAGTGGAGTACCTCAGGACTCAGTACTGGGTCAGACCTCTTTAATGTCCTTATAGGTGACATTGCAGAGGGTCTGAAGGAAAGGTATGCCTCTTTGCAGATGTCACAAAGATCAGTAACAGAGTTGATACACGGGGGTAGAAAGGTTAAGAAGGGACTTGGCAAGGTTGGAGGAATGGTCAGACATATGGCAACTTAGATTCAATGCAAAGAAGTGCAAAGTAATGCACCTGGAAATAAAAATACAGGAAAGAGTACACAATAGCAGGGAGGTACTAACAACAACAATAATGGAAAGGGATCTGGGTGTAGTCATATCAGATGACCTAAAGGTGGGTAAGCAATGTGAGAAGTCACTAAGGAGAGCCAGGAGATACTGGGATGCATAGGGAGGGCATCAGAAGTGGAAAAAGGGAAGTGGTTATCTCTCTCTTAGACAGTTGATGAGACCCCACCTGGAGTACTGCATACAGTTTGGAGACCTCATCTACATAAGGACATAGACAGGATGGAAGCAGTCTAGAGGAGGGCAACTAAAATGATGCAGGGTCTACATCAGAAACCATATGAAGAGAGACTGAGAGAGCTTAATATGTATACCTTTGATGAAAGAAGGAACAGGGGACATAATAGTAACTTTTAAGTACCCCAGGGAATCAACAAAGTCCAGGAGGTAGCATCTTTCAGAAAAGAGATGTGTAAGAACAAGGGGCACAATTTAAAGTAAGAGGGGGCGTCTCAGGGTAATGTGAAGAATTATTTTCACAGAGAGTGGTGGACATATGGAACTGCCTTCCTGGAGAGATTGTGGGGTCTAAAACAGTGGGAGAATTCAAACATGCATGGGACAGACATAAAGGCAATTATAGTGGGGTTGCAGGAAGTAGGCTGTTGGTTAACTAGAATCTGCAGCTTATCCAATAGGTATGGAAATGGGCAGACTGGGTGGGCCAAGTGGTCCTTATCTGCCATTAAAGTCTATGTTTTTATATTTCCATAATTTCTTAATAGTTCAACTGTAACTATTTATTCCCTCGGGAACCCTATCCTTCATCTACCCTCTGTTTTCACAGTACACCCTTGTACCCCACAATAAATTTGTTTCTGATCGCCATCATTATTAGCACGTTTTTAGATTTCTTTCAGCCCTGGATTCCTCCTCTTCCCACTACTCCAAACTACTGCTTCTTGACCATCAGACTGCTACTTTATCTACTAAAACTGTTCCACTCATTTCATCCTCTGTCCCCTCCTGTTTCCTTTTCCTTCTTCTCCTCCTCCATCTCTCTGCTTATTAAAAATGCCTGTCATACTGTGATGGCCCTTGTGTTTGTCATCTGAGCACCACAGCGAGTAACCCCTTCAGTACTGATGATTTTCTGTCATTTTATTTTAACAGTATTCTGAATTTTCTCAGAACTGCTACTACAGCTGGCCCATCAGTGCAGCAGTTGGAATTCCTCTTGCAATGCTAGTGACCTGGGTTTGGTAATGGACTCAGGTTGTCAGACGGCCTGCCGAGGGGAAAAGGATTGAGCATCCATAGGCCTGTTCTCCTTCTCCGGGGGGGTAGTACTCCCGTCATACAAGCGGCTCTCAGTGGAGGCTGGATTCGCTGCAATATGCTGATGTCAGCAAGTCTTCAGGGCAGGGCAGACGCTGGACATCATTACACATCTCCGCCCTGCTTACAGGGGGGAAAAAATGCTGCGGGATCACCTCTATGGTGCCCTTCCCTCTAAATCCCAATTAGCCTCCGGTGCCAGTGTTGCCCCCGACAAGATATTTGTAGTGCAGGGCTGGCGGGGAAGCAGCTCCACAACCCCACCCTCTGGGGGGTATGCCAGAAGTGACAGCAGAGGAACCTGTTGATTGCTGGAGGTGGGGGATAAGAGGGCCATGACTAAGGGCTGAAATTAGCGGCGATCCTAGGCAACAACAAAAAGCAGACTAAATAAAAAAATAAAAAAGAATTGCTGCTACTCTTTTTCTTACAGTACCATGCATTGTTTTCTTATTACTGTACCTAAAGACTCAGAAGCATTTACATTCTGTATATATCTGACCAGCAGTGAAGATTGTGCACTACAGTAAATACATTATGCAATTTCAAATCTATAAGTGAGGCAATAAAGCCACAAGGGTGCTGTAAATGAGAAAAAATGCCTGGCTGGCTGACAAACAATTTGAACACACTGCTCCTAACAAAAGACCAGAAGAAGTATAATGAGCTAGTTAGTGAGATTTAACATTTAAAGTTACAAATCCCAAGTACAGCAAAAAAAGCACTAACCCCTATAAAAATGTAAGCCTTCACTTAACCTTAACATAGCAGTCAACCTTAGCAGTATCTTAGCATGAAGTTAGCATTAAATTAACATTCAAACTGCTTTTGTGATATTTAACAGTCAATTGTATTATAATGGACAATCATGATGTCTCTCTCACAGTCAGAAGCCTTAAGTTAGCCTGCTAATAGCATGAAAAATTTAAATGAGATGCAAATTAGAAGGCTAAGATATCAGTTTTCACACCAGTCTGGATGATGGTTAGGGACAGCTTTGTAGCAATATGCGTATACAGTACTGCTGATGAATACCCTGAATTTATTGCATGACTGTTATCAACTAATAAGTAACTTTAAAAATATTGCTTAGGACTGGGCTTTTACTGTTAAATGAGTGTGTGGTACAGTGCGGTTATAATGTGTGGGAGAGGTTGATTATGGGTGGAATTTGATGAATTCCTATACTTGTTATGGTATTGGTGTGGCATCAAGAGGTTTACCCTTTTGACTATGATACAATGATGCCATAGCAACATTTTCACATTGCACATACAAGCCTTGCAGATTTGTGCTTGCCTGTTTTGAAGTACTTTAAATGACAAGCGACTACTGATGAATCCATATAATTCTATGGATGAACCTACAGGTACACAAATTGAAGGGCATGGATGCAATCACAGTAGTAATTGGATGAAGTGGGGCTTGAACATGGCATGGGGGCACAGTCTGTCATCAAAGAAAGGCTGAGGTAATAGGCAAAATGGGTTGGCAAAAGCAGTACTGTTGTTTTAAATGCTGCGCATACACTATAAGACCAATGAATTGGGAACGATTTAACAACATGCTGTGTTCCTTTCTCAAGGTTGCTATGTCAACTGTAAACCTCTCAAGCTTCACTCTCAAGGTTTACTAGGTTGGCATTACAACCTCTCTAATGGACCGACTTTGTTACTAACTATTCCCCATTCATTATTCTCTATATTTGTGTTGCCATGTTAAAGGACAACTAAACCGATGTTTTCCTTGTTGCACTTATTTGAATGCAATATGCTCTAGTAGAAGGTCTCAGTGCCCTATGAAGCCCTATGTACTTTTAAGTAGGAAATATCAGTTGCGTACTTGTTTGGTGACTTTTCTTTCTGCCTGTGGCTCCTCCTGCTTCTACACTTGGATTAATATCCCAATACTTACACTGCAGTGCAGCATGAGTGGTGCTGCACTTCTGAGTGCCATCTTTCAGATGACATGTTAAATCAAGGTCCCATCTGCCTGTTCTGGTGGTAGTTCATGTGGATGTTAAAGATCCCATGGCACTTCTCAAAAAGAGTAGGAGAAATTTTTATTGAAAAACTGCACAGTACATCCCAAAAATACATACACAATTGAAAACACTAACAAGGATTCACAAGAAGATATCACAGCATAATCATCCTATTACATCTTTAGAAATGGCATCTCTGTCCAATGGAGGACCCAAGCGTCTGAGGACATATGCTGTTTCTCAAACATACATTGTTTAAGGAGTTCATTCTCCACAATGATAACAGTTTGTTCAGGTTCTTGATAGTTATTACAGGACAAATGTACATCTTGTCTGCCACAATACAAACTTTATAAATGCAAGAATCAGATGTATCATTCCCTTTTGCATACCCGGCTATCATGTACTAAATCCCCCCACTATTTCTGCATATGATATATATTTCTAATACAAATTATTCCAATGGGTAGCTATTATATCCCACATTGCTTTCACATATGGACAGTCAATAAAAAAGTGTAACATTGATTCTTCTTGTGCTATACAAGATAACCTCGGGGCACATCCGTTCCTCCATTTTTGAATTTCCTTTCACATATAAATGTCCGTGTGCACATAACCAGCTATTATCCCAAATTTGTGGCAGAATAAAAGGGTCTTTAAGTGAATCAATATAATATCATTATAACTGGGGTCAACATCCTTGAAGGAAATTGATGATGACCTAATAGTGTTATGAGTATTGTTGAATATAAAACTTAAGTGGAGATAGGGCCAAAATATTTAATTGTAATTTCAGGTTTTCAATTTCCCAAGTGCAGGTCTAAAGAAAACACATCCTGTCTTGACCTAGGCTTTCAATTTACCCTGTTTCTCCCAGGTGTTGCAAAGATGCCTTAACCACTCACTAGCAAATATGGTCCATACTGCTAAACTTGGTTTTGACAAGTCAACCAAATTCACATGAAAAAAATTACAATAGGAAAAAAGTACCGAATTAATAAGATTTAGACCCCCTTTCTCTACCAGCAAATATATTACGTCCCGTTTAATGGGATTTAAGCGGCATCCTAAACCTGGAACACTAATCCTAACAGAGAAACTTCCAAAGTCCGAGGTAATGGTTAAACTGTACTAAGAAATATAAATATTGGGGGCCAAAAGTTTTAATTGCTGTTACTTTTTTCCTTTTTGACTGATTCCAGGTTTTCCAAACAGCCACCTTTGTTTTTGCAAAGTCTATTTTTAGTTGCCAATTAAACACACTATTGTCCTCCCTTCCAAACCAAATCCCCAAATACTGAAAGGGGTCAGAGGACACTCAAATTCCTTTCCAAGATGTTGGGGAAACACAAAAAGTATTCAAAGGGTGTGCAATACTTTTCTGTATATTAAAACAGGCTCCTGTCAATCTAGAAAACACTTCAGTACAATCGAGAACTCATACACCTGATGTGTAGTCAGCTACAAGGATACATATATCATCTGCATAGGCAGTCACCTTTATTTCCATATCACCACCTGGTGTTGAGATCCCAACTATGCAGGAATCACACTGTATAAACCAGACTAATGGGTCTAAACACAATATATAGAGCAGAGGACTACATGGACATCCTTGTTGTACCCCTCTTGATATATCAATATAGGTACCAAAATGACCATTAACAAAAGGTAGTGCCGTACATTCTTGTTTAACAACGAAATCCAGTTTACAAAACAGGCAGGTATACCATAATGTGTTAATATTAGAAATGAAATGATGTGGTACTCAGTCGAAAGCTTTTTCTGAGCTAGGGACATAACAAATCCATGTGATTGCCCATCTTTACCCGGTTCTATGATTTCCTGAAGTAATAATACATTTTGTGTAATAGAGCGTCCCAAAACCATACACGTTTGGGTTGATATAATAAGCAGTGAAGCAATGCTAAGTAGGAGAGTATGTAGAATTTTCAATAAAATTTTATAGTCAGTGTTTAACAGACTCAATGATCTCCAATTGTCAAGAATTGCTCGATCTCCCTTTGTATATATCAGAATCTGTATCGCTATGCAAAAATGCTTATCTACTTGTAATCTACCCAAAACTGTATTAAACACCATCATTAATATAAGTTGTAAAATTTCAGTGAAAACCACAAAATTCTGAAGGAAGGTCATCAATACCAGGGCCTTTGATTATTTAAGATGTTTTATAACCTCCCCAATTTCTCCCTAGTAATAGGTCTAGTAAGATCTCTTAAAAGGTCACTAGATATACTAGACACCTTAATACAGGCAGAAAGTCAGTAACTTGTAATTCAACAATGGTGGTCATCTTATACATCTCTGATAAATAATTTGTTACATCTGTAATATTACTGGCCCATCTGTTACTATAGTACCATCCATCCTCCTAACAGATTCCATGCGAGTAGTCTTTAAATGCATCTCCAAACCCAGTTTTCCCTGGAGAACAAATTTTATGCTTGTTTAACATTGCTGTTGCCCTAGAGTATTGTAATTTCATCATACCTTTTTTAAGTTAAGGATCTGGGCGTTAACCCAATATGATGAATATTGATAATCGAATAGAGCTTACTAAGTTGCAGTCAAAGCTTAAGATATTCCTTATACTGATACAACCTGACTTTAGAAGAAAGTCTTTGAAACACCACTTTTAAACCCTCTTTGTTTCTTCCCACCAAGTACTAATATTCTTCACTAAACATGCCACTGACATTCTCGCTTTAAGAAATTCAATAATCTTATGTCTACTGTATGCTCCTTCAGGAGTGCCAGATTTCATTTCCAATACCCCATGCCATATTTTGGTCCACACTCACCACCCACAACATATGTAGGACTGCATGGTCCGAGGGTTTCAAGAGGATGGTTGCTGCTTGCAAGATTCTAATAGTCTTTTTGTAAATATGAGTCTGTTCTGGTAGAAGTGCACCCTAAAGTAAGTATGGCCCTATCTTTATATAAATTCCTAAAGGAATCTTGCAAATCAGTCTAGTTAATTATGTTATTTAGATAGTTAGAGTCATAATTTTTTTTGAAGTTGCACCCTATCATGTCTATCACTATGCAATTAAAATCTCACCCCAAGTCACAATTTTAGTAGTTAGTAAATAAGGGCTAACTTCCCAATATAGATCAATCCGCTCCTTTTTGTAAGAGGGCTATAGATATTAATCAACCTCCACCCTATACCCTTAAAGGTAAAATCAATAATAGTGCCCTGCCCACTGAAATATCTGCTAACAGTGGCACCTAAACCCATCACCCTTAAACAGAATACCTACTCCATACAAACCCCTGTGCCAAAAAACAAGCATTTGTCAATGCGAATGTTTGCTTGCTGGCATTGGCAGTAGTAATGTAGAAGTTACAGAGCTGCGTAATAGGAATGGCAGTGAAGTACTGAACTGAAACCAACCCCACCACCACCCTGCAGAGAGTGACAGGCATTGGGGTGTGCATTTGGGTCATCAGGCATAACGGCCTCGCCATTTCACCACACCCCACCCTGCAGACACTGACAAGTGTCACGGTGTTCCTTGGGGTCTTTGGCCCTTATGCGCACCCCATTTCATTAGGAAATGCGGTGAGATGGGTGCGATATAGGAGAATGGGGTGAACTTAGGGCTGAAGGTCAAGGCATACCTCGATGTTTCTCACTGGCTGCAGGGTGTGGAATAATATATGAGCATTACAAGCAGGAATCCCAAGTCACACCCTGATGCCTGTCATTCTCTCAGTGTTGGGCATTATGGTTGGAAACCCTAATACCTCAGGCATTCATTGGTATTTTCACTCCAAATTTTCAACATGTTTTTTTGTGACCCCACCTCATGAATAGGGGAAAATCAGTTTGTTGCGAAGCTGCTTATGCACAGCGAGTACAGCATTTAGCACCACAGGTGCAAAACATTCCGAACAGGATGTAAAAAATGACAGCTGTACTGTTCATGGGGAGGTGTAAAAAATGGCAATGTTGCAAATCTGCAGTAAAAATATTTAAAAAATGGTGAAGTCATGAGCGTACATAGAAACTGTGCAACGCACACCCGTAATATAATTAGGTTGGGGATATTTTACAGCAGATTGTCAACTCCGGCATTTTGGTGCCTCCGATCATGAACAGTGTCACTGTGATTTTCTCTATCTGTGCCGAACAATGATTTCCACAGCAACCATGCATCTCAGGCTGAAAGTGTGAAAACACACTTCAGCCATGTTGTGAAAAATGACAGCTGTACTGTTCATAAGGAAGTGTGAAAAAATGCCACTGGTGAAAATCTGGACTGAAAATATTACAAAGTCATGAACTTACGGTGCGTGGAAACTAGCATTGCTCACTCGTAGCACAGTCATTTATGGACTTTTGTCACCAAATTTTCAACATAGCCATTTAAGACCTCTGCTCATGAACAGTGTAACTGTGATTTTCTTAATCTGTCCTAAACATTGCTTTCACACCAACAGCACCATTGTGCTCTACATGTCTTGAAAACACATTTTTAGGCGGCGTGAAAATGGCAGCTGTACTGTTCATAAGGAAGTGTAATAAAATGGCAATGTTGAAAATCTGGAGTGAAAATATTAAATTTGCAAACTTACGAGCATGCATAGGAACTGCGCAACGCACGCTTGTAGAACAGTCATTTTTAGGAATTTTTTCACCAAATTTTCAAAATAGCCATTTTAAGACCTCTGCTCATGAACAGTGTCACTGTGATTTTCTTAATGTATCACATACATTGATTTTGCACATACTGCGCCATTGTGCACTACATGGGCGGAAACACATTTTGGGCAAGATGAGAAAAATGACAGCTATACTGCTCATAAGGAGGTGTGGTAAAATGGCAATGTTGAAAATCTGGGTGAAAATATTGAAGAAAATTAGAACTACAGTGTGCATAGGGCACCTTGGCATGCGCTCATAAAACATCATTTTAGGAATTTTTTCACCAAATTTCAACATAGCCATTTTAACACCTAAGCTCATGAACAGTGTCACTGTGATTTTCTTAATTTGTCCGTGCATTGATCTGCGCTGTGACTGCGCCATTGTGTGCTACATGGGCAGAAACACATTTTGGGTGACATGTGAAAAATGATAGCTGTACTGCTCATAAGAAGGTGTGATAAAATGGCAATGTTGTAAATCTGAGTGAAAATATTGAAAATTAGCTACCTACAGTGTGCGTAGGAACTGCGCAATGCACCCTCGTAAAACAGTCATTTTAGGAATTTTTTCACCAAATTTTCAACATAGCCATTTTAAGACCTCTGCTCATGAACAGTGTCACTGTGATTTTCTTAATTTGTCCCGTACATTGATTTCACACACCGACTGCACCATTCTGCGCTACATGGGTGGAAACACATTTTGGGTGAGATGTGAAAAATGACAGCTATACTACTCATAAGAAGGTGTGGTAAAATAGCAATGTTGAAAATCTGGAGTGAAAATATTAAAATTTCGTGAACTTACGAGCCTGCGTAGGAACTGCGCAACGCATCCTCGTGAAACAGTCATTTTTTGGAATTTTGTCACCAAATTTTCAACATGGGGTTTTTGGGACCCCTTCTCATGAATGATGTCACTGTCGTGGTATTCAGGCCCGAAGGGTGATTTCGCAGTCACTGCGCGGTGACTGCCAAAATCACCCTTTGGGCCCGAACTAAACCATGACGATGACATCATTCATGAGATCCAAACTGAATTAAACAAGTGCATCACCAAAATACCGAGATATGCAATAAAGTTGAAACCCCTATGTAACCCATTATACAGCTTACGGCATTTCCTCAGTTCGCAGTCGGCTTTGAAGAGTGCAGACGTGTTCCCGTCCACGAAGATCGTCGCGCGGAGTCCGGAGGTAAGTATTGGGTGGGGGTGTGGGAGGCTGGGTGCGCAGTGGGTGGGTGCGGGTTGTGGGAGGGTTGGGAGGCAGCGCGCTGAGACAGTTTATTTTACAGGAAAAAACAAAAACAAGGCGTTGTGGGACGTTTGCCATGCTGGGGTGGGCTCCCAGCATGGCACAGGACTGGGGGGCATTCAGCCGATGGGAGATTGGCACCCCATCGGCAAAATAAAAAAAAAATCGCGGCTCCGTTTGCCACGCTGGGGTGGGCTCCCAGCATGGCACAAGGACTTAGGGCGTTCAGCCGATGGGGATTGGGCACCTGTCGGCAAAATACAAAAAATCGTGGCACGGTTGCTGCGCTGGGTGAGCTCCCAGCGTGGCACAAGGACTGGGGCGTTCAGCCCGGCGGGATTAAAGCACCCGCCCGGCCAAGAGGCTGGTGCTTGCCACGCTGGGTGGGCTCCCAGTGTGGCACCTACAACTGGGGGGTGGGGGGCGCAGCTCAGCTGACGGGGATTGGGCACCCGTCGGCTATACAGTCGGGGTGTCACGTCTGTCTGTGCGTGGGGGGAGTTCGCGCCAGGTAGCGATATCTTATCGCTGCTCACTCAAGCGTAGCTCCCCCTTTCAACTGAATGCCACAGCATTTTGGAGCGTGTCATACACAGCTCCAAAATGTATTGGCTTACAGGGGCCGCGCCTGCCAGCCCACTGACTGAACTGGAGGAGGAGGTGACACACCTCCGAAATCTCCAATGAAGGCACTATGTTTCTTGCACATGCGTGCAAGCAAACATAAAAAACGAGGGACCTCAACAACACAATTGTTGGGCAGAATGGACTAAGGAAATTGTATTTAGTCTAGTGTCTTGTAACAAGCATATATAACAGTTCAAATCCTTCAGCACTGACAATGTGATTAATCTATGCTTAGTATTTTTAATACTACTCACAGTGATAGTAGCTACCCCTAAGTGGGGAAAGGCCTGTGGTATAGGATGCAATATACTTCAAGGCAGTTTCCTTAACCTGGAACTTCTGTGTATCCTAGTATGAACCCTGGAGGTCTGCTCCTTTTCCGCTCCTCCTCAAGCCTTTCTCCTTCTGATTCAGAGGAGAAGGGAGCCAGAGAGGATGCCTCCGAGTCATCTCCTTGTTCTGAATCTAACGTAGAGGGTCTGAGAACATCAAATTTATTTGACAAAGCAATTGCTTCATCTCCTGGGATACTTCCCTTTGCAACCTTAGACTTGGGCCTGGTTTGCTTCATACCCTTTTTTTTTGCACTGCTCTTAACCAATGGGGGGGCATTTGGACTTCAGTTTTCTCAACATCAATGGACACTGTGGCAACTGGAGAAGAAGGTACTGGGTCAGTGGTCTGAGGAGGTACAATGGAGGGTATAAGCTGTATCTACACTCATAATTTAAACATCAGGCTCAGGGAGCAAGATGGAGGTGCTGGGCGGGAGGGAAATGTTCATGGTCTGGAGAAGCCTGACCAGCTTTTATTTCTTTTTGCATTTCTTTCTTCTGGGCTTTCTATAATATAAAATCTTGACTAACATGATCACTTTGATTGTGGGTAGCCCATGGACAAGTTCAATAAGCATGTCCGTATCATCACACAGATTGCAATGTAATTCCTCCATGCAGTCTGAGCTATGGTGGCCAAATGTTAAACAAAGGTTATATTTTATCCTATCACAAGCAGTGCCCAAATGAGAATAGGCTCCACACTTAAAGCAGGTTCTCAGTTGTCTGGGAAAGAAACAATGACCTCTCTCGTTACCAAAAAACAGGCTATTAGGGAGATGTACTGGGCCTTAGTTATTATTTCGTAAACTGACCTGTATAATCCACCCCCATTCCAAATACATTCTTCATCAAAAATTGGTCTAGGGCACAGCAGAAAGGGTACTTGAGACCTTGCTCTGCAGCAAAGTGCCCTATATACTATTTATTGCTTGCTATTTTCATATTCACAAAGGAGCCCTGTCTTTTTGACAGGCAGTGGGATGCTCAGTCAAAGAACCTACAGTAATTCCAGCACTTGTCTGTCTGTTCATTTTATGGTGCTCTGCACCTTTAAATTTTAAAACATACGTGTGTGCGTGTGTGTGTGTGTTGTGGGCAGACGCAGGACAGGTTGTCTAGGGATTAATTGGACCTGAGCTCATACTTGCAGGTTACACCAGCTATTTAAGTCAGCCTGCAGCAAACTCTTTTGTATAGCAGAAAGGGTACTGAGACTTTGCTCTGCTGTACAGCGCCATATACCATTTATTGCTTGCTATTTTGATATTCACAAAGGAGCCCTGTCTTTTGACAGGCAGAGGGACGCTCAGACCAAGAATCTAATTCCAGCACTTGTCTGTCTGTTCGTTTTATGGTGCTCTGCACCTTTTAATTTTAAAACATACTTGTGTTTGTGTGTGTTGTGGGCAGACGCAGGACAGGTTGTCTAGGGGATTAATTGGACCTGTGAGCTCATACTTGCAGGTTACCCCAGCTATTTAAGTCAGCCCTGCAGCGAGTTCTTTTTGCATAGCAGAAAGGGTACTTGAGATCTTGCTCTGCAGTAAAGCACCATATACACCATTTATTGCTTACTATTTTGATTTTCATAAAGGAGTCCTGTCTTTTTGACAGGCAGAGGGATGCTCAGCCCAAGAACCTAATCCCAGCACCTGTCTGTCTGTTCAATTTATGGTGCTCTGCACCTTTTAATTTTATAATATACATATGTGTGTGTGTGTTGTGGGCAGACTCAGGACAGGTTGTCTAGGGGATTAATTCGACCTGTGTGCTCATACTACTGAGTTACACCAGCTTTTAAGTCAGCCCTGCAGCGAGCTCTTTTTGCATAGCAGAAAGGGTACTTGAGACCTTGCTCTGCAGTAAAGCGCCATATATACCATTTATTGCTTGCTATTTTGATATTCACAAAGGAGCCCTGTCTTTTTGACAGGCAGAGGGATGCTCAGTCCAAGAACCTAATTCCAGCACTTGTCAGTCTGTTCGTTTTATGGTGCTCTGCACCTTTTAATTTTAAAACATACTTGTGTTTGTGTGTGTTGTGGGCAGACGCAGGACAGGTTGTCTAGGGGATTAATTGGACCTGTGAACTCATACTTGCAGGTTACACCAGCTATTTAAATCAGCCCTGCAGCGAGCTCTTTTTGCATAGCAGAAAGGGTACTTGAGACCTTGCTCTGCAGCAAAGTGCCATATATGCTATTTATTGCTTGCTATTTTCATATTCACAAAGGAGCCCTGTCTTTTTGACAGGCAGTGGGATGCTCAGTCAAAGAACCTACAGTAATTCCAGCACTTGTCTGTCTGTTCATTTTATGGTGCTCTGCACCTTTAAATTTTAAAACATACGTGTGTGCGTGTGTGTGTGTGTTGTGGGCAGACGCAGGACAGGTTGTCTAGGGGATTAATGGACCTGTGAGCTCATACTTGCAGGTTACACCAGCTATTTAAGTCAGCCTGCAGCAAACTCTTTTTGTATAGCAGAAAGGGTACTTGAGACTTTGCTCTGCTGTACAGCGCCATATACACCATTTATTGCTTGCTATTTTGATATTCACAAAGGAGCCCTGTCTTTTTGACAGGGAGAGGACCTCAGACCAAGAATCTAATTCCAGCACTTGTCTGTCTGTTCGTTTTATGGTGCTCTGCACCTTTAATTTTAAAACATACTTGTGTTTGTGTGTGTGTTGTGGGCAGACGCAGGACAGGTTGTCTAGGGATTAATTGGACCTGTGAGCTCATACTTGCAGGTTACCCCAGCTATTTAAGTCAGCCTGCAGCGAGCTCTTTTGCATAGCAGAAAGGGTACTTGAGATCTTGCTCTGCAGTAAAGCACCATATACACCATTTATTGCTAACTATTTTGATTTTCATAAAGGAGTCCTGTCTTTTTGACAGGCAGAGGGATGCTCAGCCCAAGAACCTAATCCCAGCACCTGTCTGTCTGTTCAATTTATGGTGCTCTGCACCTTTTAATTTTATAATACACATATGTGTGTGTGTGTTGTGGGCAGACTCAGGACAGGTTGTCTAGGGGATTAATTCGACCTGTGTGCTCATACTTGCAGGTTACACCAGCTATTTATCAGCCCTGCAGCGAGCTCTTTTTGCATAGCAGAAAGGGTACTTGAGACCTTGCTCTGCAGTAAAGCACCATGGGTGGGATATTCAAAAGAGTTGCGCCATGCTAATAGGGCTTGCATTCACAAGTCGAGAATGCGCCATTCGCGATATTCAGCAGGAGGCAGTTGCGCCACTGAAAACAGGCTGAGTAACAGCGCAATGCAAATGAATGCATGCTCAACTGGAGGTGGAGGAACCGTGCATAAACTGCACAGCCCGATATTCACCGGGCTGTGCAGGAGTTATGTAAGCGCAACCCCAACCTGTGCCTGCGACTTTGAGCCAAAAAAGGGTGAAGTGAGGGCCACCCACAGGTGAGCTGCTGTATTGCAGGCGCGCAACACAGCAGCTGCCACCTGTGGCTGGCCACCCGAATCCTGTGCCCCCCACAGCCCGATCGCAGGCAGCGACTGTAAATCCACCACCACCCCCATTGGCCCGATCGCGGGCAGCAGTATGGCCCCAACATATCCCTGGTGGTCAGTGGACCGAAATGCCCGATCACGGGCGGTAAGTTAAATCACCCCCTCCTCCCGAGACGCAATGCCTGATCGCGGGCAGTAAGTTCAATACAACCACCCCGAACGCAGCCTGGTGGTTGAGTGTCTCCCCACCCACCCACCCACGAAGTCCACCACCGCTCCCCTCCAGCGGCGGTGGGCGGCAGCATCCACCCACCTGCCGCCCGCCGCCCGCCAACTGACTGCCTGGTAGGGCTGCCGCCCGTGGTGCAGAGCAAGAACCAATGGGTGTGCAGCCCGCCATCCCTATGACAGTCCAGATTTGTGAATGAATGAATTTTCATTCACAAATCTGGACTGTCATCTTCTGACTATCGCATCATCTGGCTCTTGCTCTTCACCAATGGGCGTACCAGCCGGCAGTCAGTCGCGGGTGGCAGGCGGTGGATGCTGCCGCCCTACCGCCGCCGGGGGTGGTGGTGGGCTTGGGGTGGGTGGGGTGGGGGACACTAGCCACCAGGGCTATGTTCGGGGTGGTTTTATTAAACTTACTGCCCGCGATCAGGCATTTCGGTCTCGGGGGTGATTTAACTCTACTGCCCGCGATCGGGCATTTCGGTCCCTGACCACCAGAGATATGTTCGGAGGAGGGTGGGTTTTATTAAACTTACTGCCCGCGATCAGGCATTTCGGTCCACTGGACCACCAGGGATACGTTCGGGGGGGGAGCCACATTGCTGCCCCCGATCAGGCTGGTAGGGGGGATTACACTATGCCCATGATCGAGCCAGTGGGGGGTGGTGGGGGGAATTTACAGTCGGCTGCCCGCGATCGGGCTGCAGGGGGCGTCGGTCCCCGATGGCTGCTGCCTGGCAGGGTGCCAGGCGTAAGTCCTCAGGGATCGGCGCACCTACATGCTAATGGCATGCAAATGGGGACATAATCAGATGCAAATGGCCCCCCCACGCCTTGCATGAATTATAGCCTCATTTGCATGTCACCTTTTGAATATCGTGATTTTGCGCATGGCACAATGGTACTTGCGCCACCGCAAGTTGAATGCTCCACTCTGTCAACTTGTGGTGGCACAAGTTCCACTGCACCATGCACAGTGGCTGTGGCTGGGGGGGGTGATATTCAAAGGAGTTGCTCAATAGCGCAACTCCTTTGAATATCGCCCCGGACACACCCCAGCGCAACTATTTTGCGCAGCGCAAGGGCTTGTGCCTATGAATGGTGCAGTTTGAATATCCCACCCCATATATACTATTTATTGCTTGCTATTTTGATATTCATAAAGGAGCCCTGTCTTTTTGACAGGCAGTGGGATGCTCAGTCCAAGAACCTAGAGTAATTCCAGCACTTGTTTGTCTGTTCATTTTATGGTGCTCTGCAGCTTTTAATTTTAAAACATACGTGTGTGTGTGTGTGTGTGTGTGTGTGTTGTGGGCAGATGCAGGTTAGGTTGTCTAGGGGACTAATTGGACCTGTGAGCTCATACTTGCAGGTGACACCAGCTATTTAAGTCAGCCCTACAGCAAGCTCTTTTTGCATAGCAGAAAGGGTACTTGAGACCTTGCTCTGCAGTAAAGCACCATGGGTGGGATATTCAAAAGGATTGCACCATGCGCAATAGGGTTGTGCATGCGCAAGTCCGAAATTGCGCCATTCTGCGATATTCAGCAGGAGGCAGTTGCGCCACTGAAAACAGGCTGAGCAACAGCGCAATGCAAATGAATGCATGCTCAACTGGAGGGGGAGAAACCATGCATAAACTGCACAGCCGATATTCAGCCAGGCTGTGCAGGAGTTGTCTGGCGGCACCCCAACCTCTGCCTGCGACTTTGAGCCAAAAAAGGCTGAAGTCGAGGACCACCCACAGGTGAGCTGCTGTATTGCAGGGCGCAACACAGCAGCTGCCACCTGTGGCTGGCCCCCAACCCAGTCCCTGTGCCCCCCCACAGCCTGATCGTGGGCAGCGACTGTAAATCCCCACCACCACCCCCACTGGCCCGATCGCGGGCAGCAATGTGGCTCCCCCCCCAACATATCCCTGGTGGTCCAGTGGACTGAAATGCCCGATTGCGGGCAGTAAGTTAAATCACCCCTCTCCTCCTGAGACGCAATGCCCCCGATCGCGGGCAGTAAGTTTAATAAAACACCCCCTGCGAACATATCCCTGGTGGTCCAGTGGACCAAAATGCCCAATCATGGGCAGTAAGTTAAATCACCCCCTCTCCTCCGAGACCGAAATGCCCGATCGTGGGCAGTAAGTTTAATAAAATCACCCCGAGACATAGCCCTGGTGGCTGGTGTCCCACCACCACCCACGAAGTCCCACCACCAGCGCCCCTCCGGCTGCTAGTGGGCGGCAGCATCTCACCTGCCTGCTGCCCGCCCGCCCACGACTGACTGCCCAGTAGGGCTGCATGCCCATTGGTGCAGAGCAAGAGCCAATGGGCATGCAGCCCATGCATACATGACAGTCCAGATTTGTGAATGAATGAATTTTTCATTCAAAAATCTGGACTGTCATGCTATGGTATCGGCTGCACGCCCATTGGCTCTTGCTCTGCACCAATGGTCGAGCAGCCTTACCGGCAATCAGCTTCGGCGGGCAGCAGGCGGGTGGATGATGCTGACCGCCCGGCTGCCGGGGCAGGGGTGGGGCTTCGTGGGTGGGTGGGGTGGGGACACACTAGCCACCAGGGCTATGTTCGGGGGTGGTTTTAATAAACTTACTGCCAGCAATCAGGCATTTCGGTCTCCAGGAAGGGTGATTCAACTTACTGCCAGCGATTGGGCATTCGATCTCGGGAGGAAGAGGGTGATTTAACCACTGCCCGCGATCAGGCATTTCGTCCACTAGACCACCAGGGATATGTTCAGGAGGGGGTGGGTTTTATTAAACTTACTGCCCGCGATCAGGCATTTTGGTCCACTGGACCACCAGGGATACGTTCAGGAGGAGGGAGCCACATTGCTGCCCCAATCGGGCTGGTGGGGGGGGAGTACACTATGCCGATGATCGGGCCAGTGGGGGGTGGTGGGGGAGATTTACAGTCTGCTGCCCATGATCGGGCTGCAGGGGGCGTCGGTCCCCGATGGCTGCTGCCTGGCAGGGTGCCAGGCGTAAGTCCTCGGGGATCGGCGCACCTACATGCTAATGGCATGCAAATGGGGACATAATCAGATGCAAATGGCCCCCCCATGCCTTGCATGAATTATAGCCTCATTTGCATGTCACCTTTTGAATTTCGTGATTTTGCGCATGGTGGAATGGTACTTGCGCCACCGCAAGTTGAATGCTCCACTCTGTCAACTTGCGGTGGCACAAGTTCCACTGCGCCATGCACAGTGGCTGTGGCTGGGGGGTGATATTCAAAGGAGTTGCTCAATAGCGCAACTCCTTTGAATATCAACCTGGACACACCCCTGCACAACTATTTTGCGCAGCGCAAGGGCTTGTGCCTATGAATGGCGCAGTTTGAATATCCCACCCCATATATACTATTTATTGCTTGCTATTTTGATATTCATAAAGGAGCCCTGTCTTTTTGACAGGCAGTGGGATGCTCAGTCCAAGAACCTAGAGTAATTCCAGCACTTGTTTGTCTGTTCATTTTATGGTGCTCTGCAGCTTTTAATTTTAAAACATGTGTGTGTGTGTGTGTGTGTGTGTGTGTGTGTGTGTTGTGGGCAGATGCAGGTTAGGTTGTCTAGGGGACTAATTGGACCTGTGAGCTCATACTTGCAGGTGACACCAGCTATTTAAGTCAGCCCTGCAGCGAGCTCATTTTGCATAGCAGTAAGGGTACTTGAGACCTTGCTCTGCATTAAAGCGCCACATACTCCATTTATTACTTGCTATTTTGATTTTCGTAAAGGAGTCCTGTCTTTCTGACAGGCAGTGGGACGCTCAGTCAAAGAACCTACAGTAATTCCAGCACTTGTATGTCTGTTCATTTTATGATGTTCTGCACCTTTTGATTTTAAAACATACGTGTGTGTATGTGTTGTGGGCAGACGTTGGACAGGTCGTCTTGGGGATTAATTGGACCTGTGAGCTCATACTTGCAGGTGACACCAGCTTTTTAAGTCAACCCTGCAGCAAGCTCTTTTAGCATAGCAGAAAGGGTACTTGAGACCTTGCTCTGCAGTAAAGCGCCATATACACCATTTATTGCTTGCTATTTTGATATTCACAAAGGAGCCCTGTGTTTTTGACAGGCAGTGAGATGTTCAGTCCAAGAACCTAATTCCAGCACTTGTTTGACTGTTAGTTTTATGGTGGTCTGCACCTTTTAATTTTGAAAATACGTGTATGTGTGTGTGTGTGTGTGTGTGTGTGTGTTGTGGGCAGATGCAGGGCAGGTTGTCTAGGGGATTAATTGGACCTGTGAGCTCATACTTGCAGGTTACATCAGCTATTTCAATCAGCCTTGCAGTGAGCACGGTGAGCTCGGGCAGGGCGAGCGCTTTGCGCATGAAGACTTGTGCAAAGACACACGCGTGATCACGCGTGTCTGGTGTGGAAGAGCTACAGAAATTGAATCCTCTGATCTCTAAAATTAATTTTTGATCAATCTAGTTTAACTTGTGGTGTTCAATAGCAGTGTCAATGAACTTGTACTTCACTTCCTGTTCCTTTTTGTAACTTGGGGTACTTAACTGATCTGTGGTTTATATGTTTCAGTACTTTGATTGTTAGAAGAGGAATTTACTCTTTTATTTAATTAACCTTAGTTGTTTTTAAGGGATTGGTCATTTCAGTCTGCTGGATGGTACAATAGTCCGATTAGTTAGATTTTAATTATAAGGGAGTTATTCCTCACAATTTACGGTCTGGTTATTTATGTTTATCAACAAGTGTGATACACTGTTGTTTTAACTCTTTACTTTCGGATTTAGAAATTAGAGTAAAGTCATGGCAGATTGTAGTGATTTTACAATCATGACCACTACCGGATCCACAGGCATTAAATGCTCAGCTTGTAATATATTTACTTTAGTGGTGGGTGAGCAAAGAAATCAACCCTATACCTGTAGCAAATGTCTTGAAATTGTGGATTTATACCATATGATTGAGCATCTCAATGTAAGATTAATTACACTTAAAAATAGTCAAACTGATATGCAAAACCATTTAAAAACAAATATTTTATAATTAAATCCAGAAATCAGTACCAGCAATGTTGGCATCACAGATGTTACACCAAGCACCTCCCATCCTTCTGTAATTCCCATGTCAGCAGTTATTAATAATCCCCAGTGATATAAGGAAGGTATTAGAATAAGAGCTAGGGAAGATGAAGGTTTAATTGATCACAATCAGGACACTGATGACAGCTGGTTTGTTACACAAAATTCAAGAGTTACTGAAAAAGGTAGAAAGGCCTAACATTTTTGCATTAAGCAATTTAACAGATGTGACTCCAGATAATCTTAATGAGTCAATTGACTGTGGCATTTCCAATTTACCACTAGTTAATAATCGGCATACCAATGACATCCCGCTCATTGATTTGTCCTCTGAACCTACATTACCACCTAATAATGACTCACACTCCATGCCTAACATTCTCTTGCACCAACAAATTTATGCATTGGGTGATTCATTGACTAAACATCTGGATAGGACTATCTGCAACCTGGACAAAGCTAACAGAACCTGCTCTAGTTTTAGTGGATGCAAAATATCTGACCTTACACTTATGTTACCCGAGATTATGAAGGACCGTGGCAGCAAACCCATTGCACTGACACATGTTGGCATCAATAGCATTTATAAAGACTCTGTCCAATCAATTAAAGAAGATTTTGCAGCTTTAACAAATAAACTTGTTGATATGGGCTGCACGATTTGAATATCAGAAATTTTACCTTTCCCTCATTTCTCATCCTTTCTAAATTATAAAATCAAAGCTGTGAATGAATGGTTAAGAAAATGGTGTTTAAACCAAAATTTGACATGCTTAACACAATGGGAGGAATTTGATCTCCATCCAGAATTATTCAGCTACAATGGATTGCACTTAAGCAGACAGGGTAATGCCACTTTGGGTAAACAATTTTTGACATCCATTCACCATCTTTTAAACTAAAAATTGGGTGTGAGATGGTGGACAGGCCGCCATCTATAAAAACTCCAGTCAGTAACATAGAAACATAGAAACATAGAATTTGACGGCAGATAAGGACCGCTTGGCCCACACAGTCTGCCCATTTCCCTACCTACTGGATAAGCTGCAGATCCTAGTTAACCAGCAGCCTACTTCTTCCTACCTCCACCCCCTAGAATGGCCTTATGACTGTCCCATGCATGCTTGAATTTCACCACTGTTTTTGACTCCACAACCTCATCCAGAAGGCCGTTCCATGCATCCACAACCCTCTCTGTGAAAAAATACTTCATAAATTACCTCTGAGCCACCCCCATCTTCAATTGTGCCCTCTTGTTCTTGCACCTCTTTTTTGAAAGATGCTACCTTCTTGGACTTTGTTGATTCCCTTGAGGTACTTGAACATTTCTATCATGTCCCCCCTCTCCCTCCTTTCCTCAAGGCTATACATATTAAGCACCTTTCATCTCTCTTCATATGTCTTCCGGTGCAGACCCTGCACCATTTTAGCTGCCCTCCTCTGGACAGTTTCCATCCTGTCTATATCTTTGCAGAGATTGGGTCTCCAGAACTGCACGCAGTACTCCAGATGGGGTCTCACCAGCTGTCTGTACAAAGGGATAATAACTTCCTGTTTTCTACTGGTAATGCCTCTCCTTATGCATCCCAGTATTCCCCCAGCCCTCCTTGCTGCCCTTTCACATTGCTTGCCCACCTTTAGGTCATCTGATATGACTACCCCCAGGTCCCTTTCCATTTTTGTTGTTGTTAGTATCTCACCCCCCATTGTGTACTCTTCCCCTGGGTTTTTGATTCCCAGGTGCATAACCTTGTACTTCTTAGCATTAAATCTAAGCTGCCATACATTTGACCATTCCTCTAACCTTGCCAAGTCCCTTCTCATCCTTTCCACCCCACCTTGTGCATCAACTGTGTTGCAGATCTTTGTGTCATCTGCAAAGAGACATACTTTTCCTTCATGTCCCTCTGCAATGTCACTTATAAAGACATTGAAGAGGACTGGTCCTAATACTGAACCCTGCGGTACCCCACTAGTAACCCCCCTTTCTTCTGAGTGGACTCCATTTACTATTACTCTCTGTGTCCTATTCTCCAGCCAATTCTTTTACCCAGGCTGTCATCTTGGGACCCACTCCCAGGCTGGCTAACTTTATATTAATCTTGTGTGGGACTGTGTCAAATGCCTTGCTAAAGTCTAGGTAGGCCATGTCCACAGCCCCCGATCTACTACTTTGGTCACCCAGTCAAAGAAATCTACCAGATTCATCTGGCATGACCTTCCTGCTGTGAATCCATGCTGTCTAGGTCCTGTGCCCCTCTGGCCTCTAGATACTCGACAATTCTTTCCTTCAGAAGTGATTCCATCATTTTCCCTATCACTGAGGTTAAACTAACAGGTCTGTAGTTTCCTGCTTCTGCCTTGCTCCCACTTTTGTGAAGGGAATCACATCTGCCCTCCTCCAGTCCTCGTACCACCCCATCCTCCCATGATTTGTTAAAAAGGGTAGTCAGTGGTGTCACTAGTTCTACCCTTAGTTCTTTTAGAATTCTGGGATGAATCCCATCGGGCCCCATTGCTTTGTCCACCTTCAGTTTCAAGAGTTCTTTCAGAACTCTTTCTTCTGTAAATGGGCTGGTATCAACTTCTGTATCCAGAGTGTTTCTACTGTTTGTTTTAGGTACCTCCCCCTCTTCATTTGTAAATACTGAGCAAAAATATTTGTTTAGTATCTCTGCCTTTTCACAGTCTCCCTCTGCCCACCCTCCCCCCCTTTATTAAGCCTCACTATCCCTCTCTTGGTCTCCTTCACTCCTGATGTACCTATAAAGGTTTTATCCCCTTCTTAACTGAGTTGGCTATCTTTTTCTCGGTTTGGGCCTTTGCTGTTCTGACTGCCTTCCAGCCTCCTTTGCTTTAAATGATACAGTTCTCTGTCCTGCTCCTTCTACGATTCCTTGTACTTCCTGAATGCTTTCTTTTTCTCTTGAACCTTCACTGCCTCTTCCTTTGAGAACCATAGTGGTTTCTTACATTGTTTTGTTTTGTTCATTTGCTTCACACAAAGGCTCATTATCTCTGTGATGGCAGTTTTTATTATTGTCCATTGTTCTTCCACCCCTCTTTCCTGCCCATTTGCTAGTGCATTCCTTAGGCACTCACCCATTTTGACAAAGTCAGCCCTCTTAAAGTCCAGTACTTTTGCCTTTGTATGGCTTGACTCTATTGCTGTGTTTATTGTGAACCATACTGTTCGATGGTTGCTAGTTCCCAGATGGCTACCCACTTCCACATCTGTGATCCTCTCTCCATCTCCATTTGAGACAATCAGGTCTAAGATTGCTCCCTCTTGAGTGGGCTCCAATACTAGTTGTCTAAGGCATGCCCCCTGTAGGGCATCTAGAATTACCCCACTCTTCAAAGTGGCTGTGGCAACTGCACTCCAGTTAACATCTGGCATATTCAGATCACCCATCAGCAATATCTTCCCTTTCTCTGCCATTCTAAGTATACTTTCTATCATTTCCTTGTCCATTTCCTCCCCCTGAGAAGAGGATTTGTGTACAACCCCTGTGCGGATTGTGGTGCCATTGCCTGTCTCCAAATTTACCCACAGTGCTGCTTCTTCTCCCTGTTTACCCTTTTGTTCTGTTGCCTTTATTCCTTCCCTTATGTAGAGAGCTACTCCTCCTCCTCCTCCTCTTTTACCCTCGCTGTCCCTCCTGTAGATAGTGTATCCTGGTATGTTTACATCCCAGTCATGGTTTTGTGTGAACCATGTTTCTGTGACTGCCACGATATCCAGATGTCCCTCCTCCATCAAGGCCACTAATTCAGGAAGCTTGTTACCCAGACTATGGGCATTGGTACTCATTGCTCTCGATTTTTTGATGGCTTTACCTTCTGTTGCAGCATCCCCCACTGACCTTTCTCCCTCGGTCTTTTTTCATTTAGTACCCTGTTTTGTAGGGAGAGGCTGGGATTTTCCTGCTGCTTATCAGTGCCTCCCCCTTTGACTAGTTTAAAAGCTTGCCAATGAAGCATTTAAACCGATTGCTCAAAAGACTTGTTCCCTTCCTGGACAGATGTAAAATGCCATAAATTACATTTTCTATATTTTAATGCTAGATGTTTAACTCAAAAATTGGATGAATTAAAATGTAGAATTAATAATGGGGATGTTGACATTATTTCCATCAGTGAAACTTTGGGGGATGCAAAAATATCATGAGGAACTAACATACCTGGTTTCGCAACCTATACTTTCAATAGACCTAAAAGGAAAGGTGGTGGAGTGGCGTTATTTATTACGAATCAAATTAACTCTATAGATATAACAAAGTATATTAAAATTCAAAACATACAAACAGAGTCTATCTGGATTAAGATAAACTTATCTACTTCTGAGGCCCTCATATTGGGTCCTTGTTACTATCTTACAAATTCATCAGTTGATATATTAGATGCACTTTTATCCAAATTTGAACAGGCAAAATCATTAGGTAAAATTGTCATCATTGGGGACTTTAACATTGGCTAGATTGACTGGCATAATTTACGTGCAAATACCTGCAATGGGAAGAAGTTATTATATACTTGTACCCAGTTGGGACTTCGGCAAAATGTATTTTGCCAAACCAGAGGAAAAATGATCTTAGACTTGGTCCTTTGTGATGATGACCTTGAATTAGAAAATATGTTAGTTAGCGATCCTGTAGGGAATAGTGATCATAATACTATCACATTTAATATTGTACAAACTTTTGTATGTAATCCCAACTGTACTAAAATCTATCTGTACAACAAAGCTGACTTAGATACCATGAAACATATTATGGGAAATATCATTTGGGAACTCATATTGTCAGACTTTACCCCAGAAGATCACTGGGAATATTTTAAGAATATTATATTTCAACTTAAAGAACTATATATTCCATCCAAACTTAAAAAATGAGACTAATATTAAAGCTCCTAAATGGATGAATCAATCTATCAAGAAATTTATTAGACAAAAGCAGAAAAAATATATTAATTTTCAAAAGACTAAAATGTCCTCTGACTGAATTTCCTATAAACATATACAAAGAACATGCAAAAAATTGATTAGGAAGGCTAAATCTAACTGGGAACAAAACTTAGCATTCAGCACCCACAAATCTAATAGCAAACAATTTTATTCATACATCAATTCTCTAAGGAAACCTACATGTCAAGTAGGTCCATTATTGAACTGTGACACTTTAATATATGAGCCTAAAAAAATGGCCGATTTGTTTAATGCAAAGTTCTGTAAAAAAATTTCCGGATCCTCTAATCAAACTTATGATTATACCTTACTAGAAACCAACTATGTTTCACAGTTAAATTTTCTTTAGACACCATTAGAAATAAAATACTGAAATTGAAAGAAAAATATAGTCCTGGTCCAGGTAATATAGCAAGTCATTTATTATTTTTATTAGTTGATGTCATTACAGTTCCTTTAAAATTGATGTTCGAATATTTTTTGGACACCAACTTTGTTCCCCATGACTAGAAAGAAGCCCATGTCATCTCTATTTACAAAAAGGGCCAACAAATAAGTGGGATAATTATAGGCCTATAAGTCTAACTTCTTCTATTTGTAAATTATTAGAGAGTTTAATTAAAGATTTAATTTCCCCAGTCCTGGATTGTCATGATGCAGAACAACATGGCTTCAAAAAAGGTAGAAGCTGTCTGACAAATTTAATATGTTTCTATGAACATATCAGCTTGTAATTAGACAGAAATGTTTCATGCAATATTATTTATATTGATTTCAGTAAGGCTTTTGACATCATGCCACATTGGGCCTTAATTACTAAACTTCACAAGCTCAATATAAACAAGTTTCTGGTCAATTGGATAATTAGCTGGCTTTATAATCACTCTCAGCAAGTGACCATTAATGATAGCACTTCAGCTAGGGGTAGTGTGACTAGTGGGGTGCCACAGAGTTCAGTCCTGGGCACTTGTCTCTTCCAGGCATTCACTGTTGACCTTACTTCTGGCTGTTCCTCATTTACTATTATATATGCCGACAATGCAAAAATAGGTGGCCCTTGTGCCTCTGATCATCAGGTTGTTGCCATTCAAAAGGACCTAGACCATATCACAACATGGGTTAAGAAATAGGGTATGAATTTGAATATCTCCAAATGCAAAGTAATGCATTTGGGTTCTAGTAATTTACAAAGTCCCTATTATTTGGATAGCATACTACTTGAGACCACATCTGATGAAAGGGATTTGGGTGTCAATATTTCAGATAACTTTAATTACAATAATCATGTACACAATATTATTAACAAATCTAATAAAGTGATATGGTCTATATTATGTAATATTAGATCTAGAAAACATGAAGTATTGTTGCCCTTGTTTCGTGCATATGTTAGACCACATTTAGAATATGCCTCACAGCTTCAGAATCCTTATAAAAAATCTGAATGCCTGTTACTGGAAAGCATTCAAAGAAAATATACAAAAAAAGTTTCTGGGCTATTCGCAGTTCCTTATGAGAACAGATTAGACATTTTAAAACTTATGCCCTTATCTACATGTCGACTTTGTGGTGATCTTATGTTATTGTATGATATTATTCAAGACCCTTATTTATTGTGTGAACTGGGTCTAGAATTTAAAAACTGTGGTCATAACATCAAGGGCCATCCCTTACAATTGGTAAGAAAACCTTTTGTTTAGTCTAACTGTAAATATTTTTTTACTGTCAGAGTTGTTGGCCCTTGGAACAGACTACCACTAAATGTTGTTATCAGTGAAACTAAAAGTATTTTTCAAAATAGGTTGGATAGTCTTATATGTAATGGGTATGACCCCTCATATTATGTACTGGATTAGTATAAGAGCTTCATGGGCTTCTGCCTTCTTTTTGTTGCACCTAACCTTAGTACGAACCTTAGTACCCAACAGGCCACATCTTTTTTGTAACCAATAAACAATATCATGAATTGAAACAGATTCATTATGGAATAAAACTGTAGCATTTTTGATAGAAGGTTTTGTTAGGGGTATGGCCTTAAATGGTAACCATAATTCCGTGTATTTGAAAGAATCATATTTAGTCCAAAATTGGTCGAGACCCTGTGGAGAGGTAAAACTTATGCCATCTAAAGTCGAACCTGAGACATGAATCAGGGCATGAATTTCAGTTAAAAAAAAATACCCCTTTAATAGATCATGCCCTACATACAGTTGATCAGGGGCCACCTCCAACCCCACAAGGTATTCTAAGTGAACCGCATTGTGTCTCTGCGGGGGGGGATCCTGTAAAGGGATCCTTCCTCCAAAAGGACTCCCAGGTAGTTTTTGTACGTTCTTGAAAAGTTGGAATGTCTCTAGGAGCACCTTGACTATCTTCCCCTCAATCAGCCCACTGGACAGGTAGAACTGCTTCTTCCTCTGAAACCAAGGTTAAGGGTTCCATAACTTGTTTTGGGCTAGAAACAGAAGGTGATAGCAAACTCTTATTAGTAGGATAAGTCTCAGGCCCTGAAGCCTGGTTGGCAGGTACTGTAATAGTGATCCCAGGAATGTCCATTTGCAGAGGGGAAGATCCTTCTGGAATCAGGCTATGTGCTGGGTCCGGGATCCAAATCCCGGCATTTCCCCACTTCCAACCTGCAGCAAGCAGGGAGCATTCTAAGAACATCAGGGAAGCCCATGAGTGGGCAGAGCAGTGTGTTCAGCACCCCTTCCTTTTCGTAGCCCCAGCGTAGGAGCTAAAACAGATGGTACTTGTTCAGGTGAAATATTTATAGTACTTACAGAAGTGATGGTGCGCGAGGATGTTGATGAGGTCTCAGTTACTCTCAGGGGATCTTGCTGCACTGTCAGAGAATTTTTTACTGAAGCTGACTCAGGCTTCTGGAATGCTTTCAGAGCGACAATGTTACTTGTCTGAATCATGCAGCCCTGAGCTGTAGCAAACACCGCTGCTCCCTGCTCAATAATTGTTTTAGCAGCTTCTTGCAGGATGTCATCAGAAATATTAGGAGACTGCATAGAGGTAGTAGTTTCAGACATAGCAGTATCCATTATAGTACATTTTGTAGTGGCACAGTGCTACGCTTTATTTTGTAGCAATATATTATTAAGCCAACTTTCATCAAAAGTAAATAGCCCATGTGCAACTCGTTCCTTTACACACAATGGAGCAATCTGATGACAAAGAAGAGAAATCCAAAAGACTGGAGGTGTATTCAATAGGTAGGGGATAACAGTCTTAAGAAACAAACAGTGAAAAAACACCAAGGGGTTCAACATCCGAACCCCACCGTGGCAATAATCAAGATTTGTGTAAGAACATTTCACCAGATTTAAATGGCAGCCCCAGAATCCCTGAAAGAAAAGATTATACAAGCGAGCCTCCAAGGAAAAGGGGACTGGAAAAACTGAAGCCACATGAAGAAATAAAGGAAGAACTAAGGTTTTCAACCACAAAACCCACTTTCTCTTTGCAATAGTATGACCCTTCTAGGATGCAACTAAATGAATGGCCTTGTCCAAAACAACAGTCCAATTTGAGTGGGTATCATCAGGGGAACCAAAGGTCAATCCTAAAACTCTAACCTGGGAAAATTGTACAGGCACTCCCGCAACATAGCGAAGTGAATGTGGGGGTGGTGGAATTGGGAGGTACAATGCAGCACTCTTATTATAATTAAGCTTAGAACCAGACACACATTCGAAATCCGTTAAAAAAAGGACCAAGTATGTCTCTTGTAGGTGCGGGGTGGTGAGAATGCAGAGATCATCCACATAAGCCAATACTGTAGGGATAGAGCACCTGTAAGGAAAGGACAAATGAGGGATCGATGGGTGACATAAGAGTCTACCAAGTAATGGATCTATATGAAAAACATAAAGAAGAGGACTGAGAGGGCAGCCCTGCCTAACCCCAGTATGACTCAAAAAGGGGGGCAAGTGGCACCATTCACGTAAGAATGGATCCAGGCAGTGGAATAGAGCAATCTAAGTAATTGAATAAAGCACTCTGGAATATCATGATGAAACAAGACTTGAAAGAGGTAGTCATGATTCACTCTATCAAATGCCTTCTCCTGATCCAGTGAAAAAAGAAGCGAAGGAGAAGAAGAAGAGCTAAAGGCAGAGACATTCCTAAGCAGGGAAAGATTGGAAACAATAGTGCATTGAGGAATAGCACAAGTCTGTACTTCTGAAACAACATGGGATGCAACAGGAAGAAGACGGTGAAGCAGGATGGATGTAAAAATCTTATAGTCTACATTCAAGAGACTCAGAGGCCTCCAATTCTGTATGTCCTACCTATCTCCTTTTTTGAACAACAGAAACACGATTGTGTCTGAAAAATTCAGAGGAACAGAATGAGTAGCAATGATAGTATTAAAAAGCAAGGTAAGAATGGGTAAAAAAATCATCCAAAAAAGCTTGATAAAGTTCAGCAGTAAGACCGTTCTGCCCTGGAGAAGTACATCACTTTTGTTTCTTAATAGCTGCCTGCATGTCTAACAAGGAAATTGAGGCGGTCAACTTGGTGCAAAGATGAGGAGGAGGAGGAGAAGGGGTCATGAAATCAAAAAAGGAAACAGCAGTGGATGTAGCCACTGAAGGAGTCCCAGAAACACTGGATAAATGGGAAGAGACCTTTAGCTGTAGAGAAGTTATAGTATCATAAACCTTAGAAGAGTCAGGGCCCATAAGACATTCAATGTGCGTGGCTGCCACCCTGTCAGAACAGCACCTGTATATATCAAAAGAGGCCTTTGAAGAGTGGGTGCCACAAGTAGCCTTAAGACACAATGAGTGGGCCTTGTTATATTAATAATCTTCCAACTGGGTCTTTAAGGAAGCAATAAGAGGGGAGCAGTCTTGAGCAGTCTCAGCAGCCCTAGAGATTACATCCTGTAAATGTCACTGTAGTAACAAATACTGATGATAAGAGGAAACAGATTTACTCCTGGCAAACCTAAGAAAAAAGCATTTAAGATCTGATTTGGTATCATCCCACCAATATAATGGGGAGGTGTAAGCATCCAGAACCGAAATTCGGGCTAACAGAAGTTTACGACAGTCTCGAATAATGCTGCCATCAGACAATAGGGAGCTATTCAACTTCCAGCATGAAGAAATAAGAAGAGGATGAGAAGCCATAGAAGGAAAATAAAACAATGAGATGGCCATGTGATCTGAGGTCTCACAAGGAATGACCTTCACCTGTTGTACCATAACATTCTGGGAGAGAAAAATAAAATCAATACAGGTGGCCAGAAGGCCTCTATGATAGGTCATTGTTCCTATGGGATGCACCATGCAATACCTGTCCTTAAGAGAAGCGTACTTGAGAATAGTACGTAATGCAGTAGAGTCCCAGAAAAGCTTCTGTGTGGAGCCTCCTCTGTCAGCCACAGTGAGACCACAATTGAAGTCTCCGCCCATATAAAGATGTCTAGAAGTGTGTAAATAAGACTGCAACAACCAAAATAAGTCAGAACAAGCAGCAATACCCTGAGGTACATAAACATTCAGAATCCTGAGCTGGAGGCGACGGAAAGTGCAATCACCAGGGACACTATCAACCAGTCTTGTAATGGCACAGTCAAAACCAGAAAACAAAATATCCAACCCATCACATGTAACCTCACTAGAAGACCGAAAGGGCCTCTAGTCCAGCCAGCAGAAGCCTGGGTCAGCTCATATTGAGTCTTCAGCCTAGTATCCTGAAGTAAGTAAAGATCATGCAGGAGATCCAAAAGATACTGGAGAGAGACAAGATGTTTTCTATAAGATTTCATGCTGCACACATTAAGTGTGAGGCAGCAAAGACCCAAACCCACAGGCATAAGAAGAAAGAAAAAGGCAGAAAACCAGCAGAAAAACATGAAGAATTAGGCAAAGAGGCATCAAGTAACTGCCGATTGCCACCTGGTGTCAGATATAGTAGGGGAGGGATCTTGTAGGGAATCAGAGGAGTAGTCTAAATGGAGGGAAGAGGCCTGTGAAGATTCAGAATCATTTTCCTCATCCACTATATCACTCCACTGCTTCTGTTTGGATGGGGCTTGATAGCAATTCCTGGTCAAAATGGATTGTCCAGAGGAAGGGCTGGGATCCTTACACTTACCTTTGGACTTACCCTTTTTTCCCTGAGAAACCTCCGTGAAGGGGTCCAAAGCAGGAGGGTTAGGGGGTGGTATGTGCCAGGATACGATGTGTATGTGTCGGGTCTTATAACACAGGATCTGCCACTGGAAGAGCAGGAAAAGCAGAGGGAAGATCCTCACTGGGAGGAGGGGGCACTACGACCTGGCAGTCCCCTTCATGCTGCCGAAGAACCTGAGTCTGAGAGTCCGTCATAAAGGCGACCTGATCCTGAGGGGGATGGTCCAATTGATTATGGTCAGCCCATGGACATTGATGGTTAGTATGGCCAGTCTAATCACAGAGATTACACCTCCGGGGGTTAGGGCAACTGAGACTCACATGACCATAGGCCAAGCAAATAGTGCATCTTGGCTCGTTGCAGGTATGGCTCAAATGCCTCAGAGAACCGCATTTATGGCAGGTGCGGGATTGACCGGGATAAAAACACAAACCTCTATCCCTACCTATATAAAAACTACCTGGCAAATGAACTATACCTCTGTCATCCTGCTTCAATTGCACCTTAGCACTTCCAACTCCCTGTCGAACAGGTTCTCATCAAAATGAGGGCGAGCCTCGAGAATGTGCCTTTTCTTAAGCTAGTATTGCAAATCCGCTGTTCTCACTTCTTCATTACAAAAGAAGAGTAATCAATTTTACCGTAGGTTTAGTAAGAGGAATGAGCATAAAGGGGGTCCATAAAGGCTGTGACTTCACCATATCATATTCGATCCAAAATTTTTCTAGAGTAGAAACAGTCTTAAAACTTAGATCATAAACGGATTCCCCTTTAACATGTATGAAAGCAAACAATTCACTTGCTGAAATACCCATAGACTCACGCAACAGGGAATGCAAAACAGTTTTCCTATCAGGTGCAGTAGAGAGGTCACCAAAATATTTCAGACAAACTGCATTCCTACATCGGGCTGGTTTGCCCAAGTTCTGAAACAGGACACTGAGGTGAATGGGACGGTCAGTCAAAGCCTCACCTGTACTTACAGTAGGCAAAGGATGATTATCCAAGAGAGGAATAGAATCAGCTGTCAAAGAAGAGGGTACTGCCAGTGGAGGATGCGGTACCAAAGCAGAATCCTTAGCTTGCATAGGGCTCGAAGTTTCAGGAGTTGGTTGGCCAACAGCAGAAATTCATTTTGAAGTGGAAAGGTGTAGGAGCAATGAAGCCACTGAGGATGAATGAGGGAAGGAAGTAGATTCAGCAGGCTGTTCAGTGACTGTGTTTCCCTGCATAATGTCCTGTGCGCTTACACCAGGAAGCGGTTGAGTCCAACCCGCAGCACGCAGAGTGGAAGCAGGGGACCGTGCAGACTCTGGAAATGAAGTACCTCTGTGAGTAGTCAGAGAGGAGATCCTGCCTGCAGTAGCTGAAGCAGTACTGGTAGGAGCTGTAAGTCCGCTGTTGATGTGTGCGATAGCCTAGAGTGTAATTCAGCCTGGTCAGTGGAAGTAGGCAGGGTGGAGTGTAGTGCGTCGTCCTCCTGCACGAAGCACCATAAGAGAGAACAGTTTTGTTCATATAACAGTCTCAAATGTGATGGAGACATAGTTAGTACTGGTCCCAAGAACTGTAGGAGGATGCTGGTCCAAAATCTGGGTGAGAGTTCCAAAATCAGGAGGTGTACAAACAACTAGTTGTGGCGCAGAATTCGACTGATTATTACTGCAAGCAATAGGCAAACCAACAGACATAGTAGGCTGGAGATCTGAAGCAGAAACCACAAACCAGAGCTGCATCACCTCCACCTCCTCCAGGGTCTGGGACAGCAGCCACCTTTGTCCCGCAGGAAAAAGAGTCCCCCCTGCTCACAGGAAGCAAGAGTAGGGGAATTTCCCCGGTGCCCTGGCCAAGTTTTCCCCCATTCACTAAAATACCACCAACAGCTTAATCTGGTACAAAGTCAGTTTGAATTCATCTGTATCACCATCCCCCAGGTCGTGCCTGAAAATAGGCAGAATTTGTCAAGTGCACTTAACTGGTCAACAATAAAATGAAATAAAAAAAAAGAAAGAAAGAAAGAAACTCCACTAAGCCGGGAGTGTGCGTACCTGTGGACCGCTTCCTATGACATCATCAGAGAGACCCAGCTGTAATACCTACCCGCCTGCCATACAGAAGCATCAGGAAATGTAGTTTTGTAGAGGTGGAAATTGTTCGATGCTATCACCTTTTGCTTCATTTTCCATTCTTTAGCAGTTGCATACTGTAACAGTAACTAATGTTTACACCTGGCACAAAGGTATTTTTACCGAACACTGTATTTTATTAAGGAGAAACTCTTGTTTCACCTCACAGACTGCCATTCTCATTCCTATGCTCAGATCCTACATGCAGCACAGATCAGTCACAGGTTTTGGCAAACCTCGACGTATATGTATGGTGACACAGCAGGTACAGAACTGTTTTGGAGTTCTGAATCAGTCAGTTTAAAAACAAAAGTTTTTTTCACTACAGCAATGTGTATGTCTCCCAAGTGACAAGTCCTTACATTACTGCTACTGTGCAGACAGATTGTGTGTCCTGTCATTACAAATGATATGTGCTCTAAAATGTGACCCAGCCTGTCATGTTTCTGATGTACTTCTTAGTTGTGTGCCAACAGCTTCGTCCCCCCACCCGTAAATTTCTTTGTGGTGCCTTATTTACCCATCCATAACTTGAACAAGCCATATTCACATTGTGCATGTGAAATATTTATATTGAAGGCTTTTTTCTGTCAATCCAGTAGTATCTGTTGTTTGTCCTATACCTGTTTGTCACTGAAATGAGGTGCACAGACAGTCAGATTGGTTGACAGTGACTATTCTCAATGCTACCTATAGATGAATGTGCGGAGTCCCTACGCCCCACATACCCACATCACGTAGCCACTCTGCACACATTGCACCCCTGTGCATAATTCACAAAACAGGGTGCACAGCCCCTGTGCACACTATTTATTTAGATTTTGTTTACCAGGTAAGCCTTCTGAGACCAAAGATCCCTTTTTCAGGGGCGACCCGGGGTTGAGTAAACCAACCACTTTACATTAGGATACAGTAAGACACCTTCAAAATACATATACAGTTTGTACAGGAGGCAAGGGAACAGTAAGACAGTGTCAGAGAACATACAGTAGGTAACATAGCCAGTGCACATACATTGCCAGTGGGATACATTTGCCTACAGCCTTCAAAATACTTACACAGTTTGTTCAGGAGGCAAGGGAATGGTAAGATGGTGTTGGAGCACATTCAGTAAGAAACAGAGCCAGTGTACATATGTAACCCCTAGATGGCGCTATCCCAGGGGCTACTACCCCTGCCTGATTTGCCACTAACAGGTTGAGGGGCCTGGATCCAATGGCGGGTGCCTCCACCCAGAGGTCAGGGTTTGCAATAGTTAAACTAACTTGGTCACAGCCCTCTGGGACACTGCAACCCCCCTTTCTTCCCACTAGTGGCCCACACAATATATCAGAATTACCTTCACAGTATACACTTACCCCCAGGTCTGGTTCGGCACTGGGGCCTCCTGTGAAATGAGATACAGTGCAACAATCACAGTACAGTACTTTAACATAGACAAATACCTCAGGCAGTATAACTTTGCTGAAACAAGCAGCTCTGATTTATTTAGGGGGATATAACAAGGACAGGGAAATCAGGTTAATTAGCTTATCACTCTAATAATCTACCTATGGCTCTGTGCAGGCCTATCCCTATCAGTTACTGTCCCTGGGTACCCAAGCCCTAGTGGCTAGTCCAAACCGTGGCAGCTGGTAGGGCCCTTTCACACAGAGAAAAGGAGAATTAAACAGTCAGCAGTACAGTAATTCCATTTGGATTTAATGTGGCAATTCAACAGGGCGACCCTGAATTAGTACTCACGACCTCCAAATAAGATAGGGTCCTTCAATGTCAGCAGGGCTCACTTGAGGTACACAAACCTCTTCACACATCCATATAAAAGAAAGCACTACACCAGGCAGGCTGCATCTGTATCCCGATCGCAATTACTGCACAATACCGGAGAACACAGCAGATTCAGTTCCTGACAGACCGAGTGTAATTCAACAATTTCTCCAGTCTTCTACAGGGTGAGCCTGGTTTCTACTCTTCAGAGATCCTTTGATTCTTTTCACAGGACGGATTCAGTCCTAACAAGCTGTTACACAAGCTGCAGACCGGAACTCTGGGCCTTACACACGTTTTTGACTAAAACTGCACACTGAAAGCACAGGGCTCCTTCCTTCTTCACTGCCAAAGCTCAACTGAACTCCAACCGACAAAACTGGCACTTCCTTTGAGTTCCTCCCAATCTTGACTGGATTGGCTGTCCTCACAATAGACTGCTGCTGTTGGTCCAAAAGGCACTGAAGTCTAAACTACATCTCCCAGAGTCACTGCCCATACAATCCTCTTGTGGTTGGCTCAGATTATGAGTCCAAGTTCTGATTCGTCCAAGGCACCATTTAGAGCTGGCTTACCCCACACTGATTGGTCCAGTTCAGCAGTTCAAAACTAGAATGGGGAACTAGCAGACACAGTTCTGACTGCAAAGAAAGGTTAGACAAACTGTAATTTCATTATCACTCTAAATAATTTCTGGCAAACAGTTACATCTTTCAGATAGGTTCCCTTTGCACTCTAGTGACTGCAAAATGAAGTGAATTGGCAGCAGCTTGAGTGGTACTCAGAGAAGCACACAGTCCCCCCATACAAACTAATTATGTCTGCAAGCAGACAGCTCTTAAAGAGACAGTACCAGAAGGCTCTAAAAACACTCACTGATAAATGGCTTAAATGCCAAACACCATTCAGGCTTGGAGCATTCAAGCAAGCTCCTGGAAGTCTTTTGGGAACCCCCATTTGCAGGGGGGTTACACATACATTGCCAGTGGGGTGTATCTGCCTACATATATATTAGTCTTTGGGGCTAGCTAGTCCAGAGGGAGCAAAGAGTTTTGTCTGTTGCCATTTAGGCAGGGTGTGGTAGGGTGCAATAATCTAGCGGTTGCAGCAACAGTGGCTCAGTTCAATAAGGTAGACTTTAAGACCAGCCTTGAATGAGGAGAGGGTAGGTTTGTCAAGCAGGGAAGAGGGGAGCGAGTTCCACAGAGGTGTGGGGCTGTGAACTGGAAGGAGCACTTTCCTTGGTTGGTCCAGATGTGGGGTATATTCAGGAGCGGACTGGAAGTAGACAAAAGGTTAAGGAGGGAGACTTTAGGGGTGAGCAGATCACTAAGGTGAGGTGGGTGGTGCATGGAGAGGAGTTTGTAGGTAAGGTAGGCAGAGGAAAAGGATAGTTTATGCCTGAGTGTTGGCCAGTGAAGGTCCTTGAGAGCCTCACAGTGACGCCTCCAGGGGGAGGAGTGGGTTGTGAAGCGAGCAATGCGGTAGTAGAGTGTGGAGAGCTTGTTTAGCTCAGTCTCCATGGTTACCCTGGCCATGCGTGCCACAACATGCAGGTGGCGGGTGGGGGGCATGTCAGTACCATGCACCATGCACAAAGATGCAGAGTGCCTTCAGCGAGGAGGGGGCATAACAATGTGCAGGTCATGACAGAGTGGGACCCTGCTGTAACTGCTGTTTGTGCAGCCATGCACAGAGACCCACGCATGGCCCAGGGGTACTGTCACAGTACACCAGGAACTGTACTCCAGAACCCATCCCCGTACCCTCCCATTGACACCGGCACATGATCGTGGTTGTCCCCATGACAGCAGAACCCCTCCTTCACCAACCAAGGGGGCGCTGGCCCTGGGAATTCTGTAGAACCCACCACCACCCCCTGTAGACCCCTATGCCCCTTCCCCACACATGTCTACTCATACCACCCTGACCAGTACAAGGTGCCCCTTATACTGGTGATCCCACAACTGGATACTGGCCACACACACTGGGGGCAAACACTAATACTTCCTGACTGCAGGCCACGTGCAATGGGCACAGAGTGGCCATCCTGGTATACCCCCCAAACCACTGACCCTCACTGATGTCTAGTGTCCCCCCATCAAGCGCTGACCACCACTCTGATGTACCTGCATAGTCAGTGTCATGGGCCAGATGGCCAGTTGCTCAGCCCTCTGCACTCCTGCTTGGCTGATGGACATCCAGGTGATGGTGGGAATACTCTGCCTATTTGTAGGGGCACATTCCCAGGATCAATTGGACATCTTGCAGCTGAGAATGTGTACAGAGTGCTGTGCCACTGGTGATCCATGCCATGGCACTGACTATGTGGGTACATGAGGGTTGTCATTGCCGGGGGGGGGGGGGTTGGAAACCACTGTCCAGCAATGCTAGTAAGGGTGACTGGTGCATGGTACCTGTGTACTTGTGTGCATTGAGGGGAAATGTTATGTGTTGCATCACTGACAGGGGCAGCCATGTGTAGGAGTGGGAGTAAGTGCTTCTGCCATACAGGGACATGGTGCTGTGTAGTGATAGGGCCTTGCTTCATGGGAATCAATGCTGCATGTGTTGTTGGTGAGGCTGTGGCACTGCAGTGGGTGACCACTGTGCTCCAGGGGCTTGGACAGAGATCTGTCACATGATAATCCCCAAACTCCAGATCAGTGGTGTTTATTGGCCCCACCACCCCAAAGCACAAACATTCCACACCACATGCCCCCCCCCACAAACACACACATTTTTCTACACAGTTGCAAGATGGCATATTACACTTTCCACCACTCGTTCCATCTTGGATGCCTACCATCTGACTGTTAGTGGTTGCACACTGCATATTCATAGGCTGCACACTGCTAGAATCACTCAGACAACAAACATCTGTGGTGGAGTGACTGGTAGAAACTGCATCATGCACATGGCAGCTGCCCTTGGTGGAATGACTGTTGCAAAGTGATGCTCACTGTCCTATAAGCGCAGCAATGATATACAGGCATGTTGTTGGGAGTGGATGTGCATGGTACTAAAAGGGGCTAGTAACCACCCATGAGCAGGTGTGGAAGCTGGGATTTTGTGAACTACTTTATGTATCAGGGACTGCTGTGCTGTGCTGTGCTGTGGAGAGGTTTTGGAGAGCCAGTGACATTTGTGTGTGGCACAGGTCTTGGGCTGGGGTGAGGGAATGTACGGTACATAAAGAACCTGGTCAGGGGCAAGATCTACCCACATGTGCATCCCTATCATGCCACAGGGTGTCCTGACTTGAATGAAGGTTGGACATCTGAATATACGCTCATCTTGTGCTCACAGTTCAGCCTCATTTGCCATCCTTGCACTTTGGTGTAAGCGAGGGGACACAACAGACAGGTAGCCAGTGATACAGAATACCTTGTCTTCATAGCTGTCATTGAGTTTGGACCTACACGTGTTTTGCATGTACGTGTTGTGTGTTCCTGAATCTCATTGAAACATGATGCATGTCAAGTGCCAAAGGCACGCACCATAGCTATGCATCTCTGGGCCTGCTTGACCATGTGCACCGTGTGTTCCTCAAAAGCTACATGTACCAGTCTGTGGTCCATCACTCTGTGGTGCACAGCTCAGCATTGCTGCATCAGGGCACTTAATGGGCCATAGTGGAGGAGACAGGCAGGCAACATAGCAGATACCATATGCTGTGCTCCCATGAAGGTGTGCATGACAATGCGTGTAGCAGCATGGACCATAGGAGACATCACTGGAACTCGTTATGTATGTATTTATTTGTTCTATAACTGGGTTGGTGCACTGATCCTAAAACCTTTTTCAGGCATGGCACAGGCCAGAAACTGGCACAAACAATGTAACATAGAAAGAAAACAGTGTAGCTCATGCAGGGAACATAACAGGGAATCAGTGTAGGTCAAGGTAAACAGATAAAATATAACATAAACCATACCAGATACATCAACAGTTGATCATAGCAAGTTATATAAAGCTTAGGTAAACAGGGTACATTTTCCCTGTCACTCAACAACTGATACTGTCGCACACACATTCCTGTTGAATTCCACTGCAGGCAGTACTACACTGCCAAAAGTGAGGGTGTATGTAGCCTGTCCCCAAATGCAACTGCAGACAGCACTAGACTGCCAAATGTGTGAGTGTATGTAGCCTATCCCCCAAGTGTGATACAGAAATATCGATGGGTGAGTGAACATGACATGATGTCACCCTGTTGTGATGGCATCTGGTTTGTCTGTTTACAGCACAGTTGACCACTTGTCATTTTGATGCCCATTACACAGTGTGTAAACATAGACAGACAAGCATACTCGTTGTCACTGAAAGATCAGTAAGCCCTCTTTTGCTGCCTTAAACTACATATTTTTTTTTTAGTTATTTAACCAGGTGAGACACACTAAGCTGAAAGCTTTTTTAACAGGTGCAACCTGGGAGCACATTTATATATGTGGCTTGCAACCCCTCTTGTCTGTAACATTCATGTCTGTGTGACCATTCTAAACAGCAGCAATCCATCCATAATTTGTCTCCAACTGTCCCCCTCCATCCCTGTGAAGTAGTTCCTCATGTTGCCCCCCTTCATACACACACATACACACACACACACACACACACTCACACACAGCTGCCTGTTGTGACCGCTTGTCCTACATCCTCTTTACCATTTGAAGATAGTCCATCCACTATGTTGTGTGTTCATTTTCTGTCTTCCAATGTCTCTGTCATATCCCCAGTTCCCTCACATTTTCTGGGGAGTCCATATTGGCATCCTTAGGCTTTTATTAATAGTGTCACTGAAGTAAGACCTGCATCATTTTGTTTGATAACCTCTCCAGCACTCCAACCAGATGTATGTTCTTTTGGACATAGTGCCTCCCCAACTGTGCACATCAGTTGAGATGTGCTGTCAACTGTGATGTGTAACATGTTGTCCATATGTCACATGTTACACATGTTATGCTTGTGATGCCCCTTCATAGGTATCCCAGGCGTATGTCATCTCCTCCTGATGACCTGTAACACTGTGTGTCTCTGTTCAGGTCATCACAAATGGTAAGTGCCCACTGTGTAGCTTATTCTGTGACCTGTACTATTTCAAGCACCACTTCATAACCACCACAAACCCAGAATTTCTATGCCCTATCTTCAAGCTTCTGCAACTTTTTGTGGCATTGAATGGTACCCATTAAATGTGGAAGCGTTGATGTTTGACTCTTCCTCCCCTCTTGAGTTTATAATATGCCTGTCATTGGTGGCATATGCAAATAGACACACCTTTTCCTGTATTCCCACCACTGGACCGTCTATAACAGTGATGGGTGCTGCACCACCATAATTACCTTTACCTCCCCTGATAGTCTTCTGTGTAGTAACACTGTATAGCTGCTACGAGTAGGACAAGTACAGACCCACCTCACCATACTATGACCCACTCTGTTTTTCATACCATAGAAAGGGACATGCATCAATCAACAGGAACTTGGTAGTATAGTGAACTTTTACTTTATTATGTGAATGCACAGTCTACCAATAGCAGTGTGTGTTTTCAGGTCAACTGTGTACTCATTTTGGAAGCTGGCATGACATCATTATAAAGAAAAGTATTTCTTTTTATATCCATCTAACTTGAACCTTCAGTGACACACTAAATAAGTACATGAACACACACACACTCAGATTTAATTTCAAATCTTTGGTTATGTCCATCATGAAACATTACTGAATGGCCACTTCAACAGTGAAGTTTAGTACCTGGCATGCAAGACCTCATTTGCCACCTTCCAGCAATTATGCAGAGCCTATACTTGCCATGTGCCCATGGCAAAACATGACACATGCACCACACATGTCAGGTAGAGAGGTGTGACAGTCACACCTCTGTGGAGTACTGATATCCCATAATATTCCTCATTGTGTACAGGACCCCTCACTTTCACCATCTCAATGTACAAGTAAATTACCTGTGGTGTGGTGTTCCTCTTACAACTATCAAAAGCAGCACCTTTTCAAAATTCAAATTCACACTGCCTTGCAGAAACAGGCACCCACCTCCCCTGCAAAAGTGAAGAAAGATGCACACCACCTCACTCTACCACAAAATCAGAATGGTCATCAAAACTACAGTCCACTATCCAGCACTGCCAGTCACCTAACTGAGCAATCCATAAAGCAACAGGCAATTATTCAACATTATGCTCATTCATTGATAGGCTGCACTTATTCTTTCTGTTCGGTGCACTTTGTTTGCCATGCAGACCATACTGGACAGCTATTCTAGTTGCCTGCCGGGTGTGGGTGCAGATATGGTGTGGGTGGTGTCGTGTGTTAGTGACCACAAATCTGTTCCCTGTGATTCCCCCTTTTGTTGACTACATACAGGTATATATTACAAAACAAAGAAAATCTGTTCACCGAATGTTAGGAACATGAAGCCTGCTGCTAAAACACAGCTGCCCAATATTGGAATTTTGAACATGGTGGAGTTACAGTCCTGTTTCTGTGGGCTTTTCCCCCACAGCCCCAAAAGTAGGGTGCTGCGTCCCACCACACACCAAGTAACTGTGCTGTGCTGTGCTCAAAATTCAAAGTTTGGGCAACCATGTTGTGGGCAGACAGCATTCGGATACTGAAACTGGGGGAACCGAATTTCTCTAATCGGGCGAAAAGAACTTCTCTCTTTCAAAATGATGCCCTATTGAGCAGCACAGTCCTCCACTGTGTTCTGCAACAATGACTATGATGAGCTGAATGTATGACTGCAATATTTTTATGAATGAGCATAAGGTTGAACAATTACTCTGTCAGTCATGGCCAGCTTGGTTAGGTGGTGGATGCCTGTGACAACCGGTCGGTTGTGGTTGGGGTGAGGGGGCCTGGTAGTCACCGGGGATTTCAATTTGGCAATGTGCCGTACATCGGTGCTGAGGTTTGGTGGGGGGTTGGGGGCAAAGATGTCAGTGCTTTTTTTGGTATAAAGGGATGACAGATGCTAAGGAACCAGTAGGGTCGACTAGAATCCTGGGAAATACTGGCCCTGGGATTACTGATTTCACCATGTGGAACTGGCCTTGCCTTTCAGTAATGTGTAAGTGCAGCTTGCAGGTACAGAAACCCAAAAGCAAGGTCAATTTACACATGGCAACATTCCTAATACACAGGAGAAGTTACCTAACTGAGGCATGGAGGTGAAAGCTGAAGGTGTGCATGATTCACGCGAACAAAATGTCACTGCATGTGTACTGTCTAGAACTGCGTGAATGTCACACTGATGGTGTTAATCACTAAGAAGCACTGCATGCATGAAGTAGTAGAGGTAACAAATACAGAGGGAAAGCTGTCAGGGCAGCCTATGTGGCACACTTGACACACATGGAGACATTTTGTGAGGCATACCTCTGTGCAATACTTTACTACCCACTGAAAGCATGCTTCAGCTGAAACCATATCAGGGCAGCAGCTCAGCCAGACACATATCTGTTGATTGTATAAGGTTGAAAGTAGTGGACCCACACCTCCTCATCAGTCAGGTGAAATGGCTCAAATACTAAACCCACACATGGGGCTAGACCAGTGGTGCTGAAGGTTGCAGCATTGGACACCACGCCTCGTGGCAGTGCTGCAGACCCCAATTCGGGAACACAGTCTGTTTGCATGGTGGTTGCCAGGAGTGAGGAAGGATTGACTTTCCATAGACAGCTCTCTCTCTCCTTGGAGAGGGGCATAGCACTGTGCACTGCACACTGACAACCACAGGTGTGTGGATGTCATCAGTAGTCTGCAGCAACATATGGGAAGGGCCCACATCCAAGGCCCAAGGCTGCCTGCACAGAGGCGGACCCAGCAACTCTGCCCAGTGCATGTTTGTGTGTACAAAGACACAGAGGGAAAGCACAGGGAGCCAAGAGGGCCCATGATGGCACAATGTGGCCTTCCATGATGCCCCCCCCCTTCTGGATTGTTGTTCTAGGGCAGGGGGGTGAGGGCAAGTGGTGCTCCACACACTGGCCTCACTGTTAGGGCAACCCGTGGGGGAATCATAGTGGTGCAGTGGACCAGGGTGGATGATTGTGCTAATTGTCTGAGTCCGTCCAAGGTAGGGATGGAGCCACCTGTCTGCTCCACATAGGTGAAGTAAATCACAAAACAAAAAGGAAAAATAACACACATATGGGTTTTAGTGCATTCACAATGGTAGGCCTACATTCAGTGGTCTGTATGCTGTGACACACACATGCACAGTGATAGTTTTGTGATCGGTTTGCATGCAAAAGGGAACTGTGCATTGCACCCGTACTTTGAGGTGCATCTGACATTGTTACAGGAAGCAACCTTCTGTTGACATGTCCATGTCCTTGCATCCCATACCTGAATGTCTAACCCCCCAACCCCGGTAACATCTTTGCACAGTAAATGATGTGCCTTTCTGCTTACTATCCTGTTTCAGTATTGATGCATGCGCATCTTGGTCATGCATCCCCTACTCCTGCTAACTTTACAGTTGCGGTTTCAAAGCCACATCCAATAATGTTTTGTGGCTGTCATGACAGCAGGGGTTGTAGCTGCTTGACTGCGTATGCTGTTGCTGTATGGATGAACAGACTTTGCAAGTGTTATCAGTATTACATCACATATCACCTCATACTGAGTGTGTACTCTCAGTGATGCAGTGACACATTTTACTAGGAACACCACATATACTAGTACCCGTGGCCACAAAGAACCATCTTTTGCAGGCCCATGACTACTGGCTCACTCACATTTACAGCATGGGGTCTTGCATGATGCACCGCTGCATGCACGATACTGAAAAGAGTGCTGAGTGTTTGACTGAAGCAGAGCGCATGACAAAATAACATATTAGCCAAATGAGTAGCTATATAACATACAGTGTGTTGAAACATTACTCACTTCACAAGTCACAGGTAGGTGTCTGGTGTAAGTACATGGATGTGACCCTGCAGAAAAGTGCAGTACTAAAAACAACCAATCAGATGACTGCATAATGTGAAGTGACTATGCATACTACAACACGGTACAGCTGTTTACAAGACATGTCTTGAAACTGCAAATATTGCATTTTGACCATGACATGGTATACGGCCACTGAGTTGAGGTCATGATCATAGCCCTATACCACCCTGCACAAGCAGGCATCAACATCTGACCTAGTTACACCATTCAGCCTATTACCTGGAATGTCAATGGTATAACAGCTGAGTTGTATGTGTGTACACCGCACTGATGCCTTTGACAAAACCGCCTGTCAATGCACAGCTGTCCAGAACATTCTGACTTCAGTGCCTCCCTTCACAAATGTCATGCTGATACACAGCATTCAAGAAAGCAACTGTACATACAATAACAGTGCCATGAAAAGAACTGTTCTTTGCAATGACGCCTCACCATTCACCAAGAACAAGTTGATGTGAGAGTTATGGGACAGCTTCTTGGTGTCCTGAAAGCAGTATATTGCCTGGGTAGGCATTTTCTGTACCAAATTACAATACCTTCAATAACCACCATGGTAATTTTTTTTTTTTTTAACCAGGTATAGCACACTAAGCTGAAAGCTTTTTTACAGGAGCGACCTGGGAGCACAAGGAGGTTAAGTGACTTGCTCAGGGTCACACAGAATGCAAGTGGAAGTTGTGGGATTCAAACCCAGGTCTGGTCTGCTGGATGTAACCAGATTTGCAGCTTAGAGCCTTAGACCACTGCACTATACTGCACTAGTATGACATGGTTCAGTTGCAAGTGGGCATAGGACATTGTGAAATGACCAGAAACATTGGTAAATGGATACAAAGAAAGGGCATCACAACACTGTAACCTATCAAACATTTTGGCCTCATACAGTCACATGCCAAGTATTACAAGTACAGTAACATAACATTTCCAATCAGTAACCTAGCACTTCTGTAAACAATTCAAGTCTCATGGCACACACCACTTGAAAGCTGTGTATCAGGTGCAACAGTTTGCCTATTATTCTGTGTTATGAACAGCTAATTCATAGGCATATCTGAAGCCTGTGTAGTCCTCCAATGGAAAGACTTCCTGTATCACCATCACCACACATGCAGGCAGAATCTTTCGGTTGTTTTTCCCAAGTTTTCTCCAAATCCATCAGACGAGCCATCTGTAGGCAACGTGTCTGAAGGACCTAATAGATAAAACAGAAACATATATGTGCACTGAGCAACAGTGTAAGATGAAGTCACAACATGTGGATATGTAATACATGGACTCACAATATCAAAATTGTATATACATGAAGGCACAAGTACTTCCTGTTAGGAACTATATGTAGGGGCAGCTCATGAGGGTTGAGCACGGTACAAGGATTGAAAGGGATGCATCCAAAATGGACCCATACACAGGAAAATGAATCAAGCACACAACTGTATAAGCACAGAGATTATCACTCATACAGTTAGAGTGATGGCTCTCTCATGTTTTGGGTGTGTGTGTGTGTGTGTGTGTGTGTGTGTGTGTGTCTGCATATCTGAAGTCATCAGCACTGGTACACAGCAATGACTACCAACACAACAGGGTGTTGCTGTTATAGACATTGTACCACAAAGAACAACATTACTGTGCAGCTTACTGTGCCTGGCTAGGGGTTGCTGTGGAAGCATTTCAATCAGGTAAAGGTTGTGGATGTGGCCAGCCTACATGTCAGCAAGGTGTTCCACACCACGCAACATCAGAGGTTGGGAAACAACATTTGCTGCCTAAATGTGTTTTCAGGGGTGGAAAACTGGGTCATCCATTGGCTGACTGGTAGGACACAAAGGGTGATAGTAATCCCAGTTCCCTCCAAAGAGAGTGGAGTCGGCAGAGGGGTCCCTCAACGATCAGCGTTTTGTGCACCCCCCAAGTGACATTGCATATGTCCTGAAATGGATGTTGTGTCTCTTTGCAGATAACACAAAAATCTGCAGCATGATTTTTTTTTTATCATATATTTCTTTTTGAGCCCCATACTGACAGCCCCCATCCGATCAGGTCCCCCAGCCCCATCTCCCAGAATAACCAGGGCTTACCTTACACCTGGCCCTGGAGCAGCACCTGTGGGGAGTCTGTCTTCATCCTGTCATCTGTGATTTTCTTTGGTTTTCTCCTGAGGGCACCAGGAGAAGGACACATGCATGTGAAGACATGCATCACCTTACAGCCCCAGTGAGGGCCCCCTTCTGCCCACCCCATTGACCTACTGCCTTGCACTCTCAAGCCTGAGCTGCCCCATGGCCTCCATCAGAGGGAAGCCATTAGCCGAGGGATGCCACGCCACCACCCCCGGAGAGGAGAGTTACCTGCCGACAGCTCAATCCAGCTCCTCCCTCCCCCCTGTGCTGACCTCCGATGACCCTAGCTTGTTCCTGAAACTGGGTTTGCAGTGTTCCATGAGGTGTGGCATCCAGCACCTCAACTCTCTGGACCACTGGGCAGGCCAATCTGCAACATGATTGATGGTGCAGGAAGGGTATACAAAATTAAAATGGACCTAAGCAAGCTTCAGGAATGGTCAGTGGCATTGCAGAAAAGATTCAGTGCAAAGAAGTGCAACAGCATACACTTGTAGTACAGAAATGAAGGGGAGAAGCACATAATGGGGGTGCAGATTCTGAAGGTCACCAGTCAGGAAAAGTGCCAGGCAGTAATCATATCTAATGCTGTAAACATTACATCAGTGTGAGAAGGAAGTGAGGAGAGTGAGTGGGATGCTGGAGTGTAAAGGGAGAGGTGTTGTCAGCAGAAAACAAGTTCTGGCCTAAGCCAAAAGGGCAACATGGGTTGGGGGTGGGGATAGGGGTTGGACAGGGAGAGTTGGGTGGGGAGGATATCTATAATTTAAAAATAAAATCAGCAGTGTCCTGATCATGGCACTGGGGGATTGGTCACAAGATAGACTGAACAGGTTCTACTTCATTGGTAGGCTGATTAGAATCCAGCTGGACGGGATCAGGAGCATCGAGTAACATACCTGCCTGGCCCATTCTGGGATTATCAGGATCATTGTCACTGGCTCTCTGCTGAGCATTATGAGCACTCTCGTAAGGGGTGGGAATGATGGGATTTCATGCAAGAACCTCCCTGTCCAGTCAAGGACTAGGGCATCCTCAGGGACTGTACCACTTACTGATAGTCTGCAACACCACCTGGACACCTACTGGGACAGCAACTAGGATGAGCAGAAAGGACCTCAGTCAACATCTCATCCAAAGGATGATGCACCCCAGTATTTCATCATCTCCCTAATACTGCATCTGCATGCAAGCATTTAAGGTATGAACCAAAATCCCAGTATGAGACTAGAGCACATGACCTTTTGATCCAGATTTGCATGTGCCAACAACTGAGTCATACTTGCATGCTGAAAGGAAAGGAGTTGGATTTTATATAGGCAATTTCATACACATTGTATCCCAAAGTACTTTATGAGCCACAAACTGATGCAGCAGCCGTTAGGAACAAAGTGAGGTTAAAGAGCCCCTGACCCCAAGGGACACTTTAGAGGAATGTAATATTTAAACATAATCCATTTTATATTTTATGTCTCCTTCTGTAATTCTCACCTTTACTAAACACATATAAATTGTGCAGTTCCTGCACCTATCATGAAGATGATCAGACTTATCTAGAGAAATTGAAAAGAGCCACCAAATCAGTTTTCTGGTAAATGACTAGTCACCACAGGTATGCTACTAATCAGAGACTACTAGAATAAAGGTATAGTCAAGCAATGTTCATGTGGACTTACTCCAGTTCCTATATTGCCTGGCCTCCTACTGTTAGGCAACAAATGTGAGGAACACCATCCTAACAAACATCAATACAATCTAGTAATTCTAGCCAGTACAGAAGCAAAATGCCTTCTACTGCATTGATGGTGCACCTCTGAAATTCCAACTCTACATGAGTTTCTGAATGGTATGGTGCAACTGGCCCAATATGAGACACTTTCATGTCTGGCTACAGAGTCTGACAATCTGAATGATAACATGTGGTCTAATTTCCACTCTTATCTCAAGAATACCTCAAATAGGCAACTTCCAGCTACCGAATACTCATTTTTTTCTCCCAAAACTGGAATAGGATACAGAATCCCCTGCCCTTCTCTTAATATAATCTGTAGAGTGACGATTACTCCCTTTTTGTTTGTTGTCCCTTCTTTGAACCTCCCTCCATGCTTTGAATGGCTCTAGAATAATCTGGAAGAATACTGCACAGGATTTCATATGAATAAATCTAAAGATGCGGTCCATAGACAAAATTCCATTGGTTGCACTGTGCTAATTTTGTAAATATTTCTTTCTTGATTATAATGCAATAATGCATGCTAAAATTCAGTATATGTAATATATCAAGCTATGTTATCTGTTGCAGATGAGTATACCATTCAGACTTCCTTGTTAGTCTCCACATCATGCTTAATACTATCAATTTATATCTGCAATATACAATAGGGTTTATAGATACCATTACAATATAAATAGGGTTTGTTTTACCAGAGTTCCTTTTCCTTCACTTTTTATACAGACTGTCAAATGTCTCACCTCAGGATAGAATGATGTCCTTAGAATTTCTATGTTTAAACTACAGGTCTGTCTTATGATGTATTATTTAAGCAATAGGCCATGAGGGGGTGTGGGTTATCGGGGGATTAACCACAGCTAGAGTGGTTTGCCCACGACACACAGCCAAGTGGATAAATTCATGCCAGCCATGGTAGATCCCCTGATAACCCAGATCCCCAAGTGGCTTATTACGATTATACCAAGTATTGCTTTTTTTATCATTTAAAAAAAAGCAGTACTTGGTATAATGGAGGCAGTATGGCGCAGTGGGTTAAGGCTATGAGCTGCAAATCTGGAGACCTGGGTTTAAATCCCACAGCCCCCTAGGTGCATACTGTGTGACCCTAAGCAAGTCACTTAACTTCCTCGTGCTCCCAGGTTGCACCTGCAAACAAGCTTTCAGCTTAGTGTGTCTCACCTGGTAAAATAATTGGTAATGCTTAATAAGCCACTCAGTATTAAAGCAGTGTTTTTATTTTGTTTTGCTTCCCTGATGTACGGAGCTGCTGTTTTATGTTCTCTGCTTAGCAGGGAAATAAGATGGCAGTCACAGTTCAGTGATTTCGGTGTCGGATTGTTTTTTTTTCAAAGAAGCAACTGGCTGGCACTTTTTGTGGTGATTATCAGAAGATTTACATTGGAGGTAAGGTGCCAGCCTGCCGTTCTAATTGGTTGGTGTCTGAGGTCCATGGTATAATCTGAATTATGTATCAATGTTCATTTCTTTGTTTTTGTTTTTGAATATTAATAAACATGATTAACTTGGAAAAAGGCCATCCTAATATATGGACAGCATGAATCTACTGTTTAGACTCAACAGGTAACCTCAGTAGATGAATTTTTGTATTAATATGGGGTGGTAGGCATATTTAATTACTTGAGTCATTAAATAAAGATCAGCTATAAAAGCTGCTTTAAAAATATCAGACAGTTAAGAATACATTTAAGATGAATCTAAGAATGTCTGAAACACAGTTTTGCTAACAAAAAAACTAGATAATGACATGTGTTGCGACTAACAAGTGCTGCTGCTTTAGAGCGGTGACTGTTATTGCTGTTGCTGTCACAGAATACCTGTAGTCTCCCCAGTCCCTGTATGTTTATCTTTTTCTGATTCCCAGACATTAGTTGACAGCAGTTCTACTTGCTGAGTGGATATCACCGAAAGACTGAACTGGCATCAAGAATGCCTAGGAAACAGAAACAGACTGAAGTAAATGCTGAAGAATAGAAATACAAAACTTAAAGGGATCCCTCAATAAAATATCAGTAGATAGAGATGTCTCCCTACACTAAGCAGTTATTATATTAGTCTGCAAACATTCAGAAATGAATCCCCCCTGTAATAAACGTGTTGTGGCAGTCTACCCTGGTGACTTTTTTTTTCTATTTTAAAAGTTATGCGGTAGTCCCATACCTACAAGCATGGCCATTCTGAGTCAATCAGCTAACATTGCATTTTTCAGATTAGTGTGAAATATTCCAGGAGATCTGTGTGAATAAAAAGGATGTCCACATTATGAAACTTGCAAATGAACAAATAAGTTCCAGTACTTAGAGCTACATGCTTATGGTGTATAATTAATGTACTAGACTTGACATTTGTTTTGCAAGCTTTTGGTCTTTGTATTTATCTAAAGGCATAAGTTAGAAAATGTAAATCTTGAACAATGTTTTAGATTCTTAGTTTTGCTTTCTGCTATACTCACTTCGTTTTTCAGTCCCTGAAAAGCTGCTGTTTATTTCCACTTGAACCTTTTCATTTTTACGTTCGCTTGTGCGCATGTGCAAGGAACTTTTTGGGAGAGTAGCACACTTGGAGGTGTGCCTCTATCATCCAATGCACTACTCCCTTGAGCAGGCGTGGTGGTCCTGCACCAATGGGTGCAGGAGCTCAGTATGACAGCGGTGTTCCTCTGCTGCAAAGGAAAGCACCACTGCCATACTGGGTGCTGCCCCCTGCGTCATCAGCTGCCTCCCCCCATACGCATCACACCGCCCCCCAAAGCTTTGATGCCATGCTGGAGGCCCACCCTAGCATGGCAAATGTTGTTTGCCTGACGGTGGTGCCCCAATCCTCGTCGGCTCCCACATCCCCAAGCCATCCTGCTGCCATGCTGAGGCCCACCCTAGCGTGGCAAATGTTCATTGGTTGCCGATAGAGGTGCCCAATCCCCGTCGGCTCCTCGCCCACGTAGTTTGCCGAGCAGGGGTGCCCAATCCCTGTCAGCTCCTCAGGCCCCCCATCTTCTGCCATGGGGAGCCCACCCAGCGTGGCAAGCGATCCCATCATCTTTTTTTTACCTGTAAAACAAATACGGTCCCAGCGATCTCCCAGACACCCCTCCCACAACCCGCACCCACCCACTGCGCACTCAGCCTCCCTGCACCCCTCTCACCCCATACTTACCTCTGGACTCCGGCGCAATGATCTTTGGTGGACCGGGAACACGTCTGCACTCTTCAAAGGCGACTGCGAACTGAGGAAATGCCGGTAAGCTGTATAATGGGCTAGATAGGGGGGTTTCAACTTTATTGCATAACTCAGTCATTATTTGGAATTTTGGCACCAAATTTTCAGTTGGTGGTTTTTGGGACCCCTTCTCATGAATGATGTCACTGTCATGGTGTTATTTGGGCCTGACGGGTGATTTCGCAGGCACTGCACAGTCACTGCATGAAATCACCCTTCAGCCTTGAATAACACCATGACAGTGACGTCATTCATGAGAAGGGGTCCCAAAAACCCCATGTTGAAAATTTGGTGCAAAAATTCCAAAAAATGACTGTTTTACAAGCGTGCGTTGCGCAGTTCCTACGCAGGCTCGTAAGTTTGCAAATTTTCAATATTTTCACTCCAGATTTTCAACATTGCCATTTTACCACACCTCCTTATGAGCACTGCAGCTGTCATTTTCACATCTTGCCCAAAACATGTTTCCGCCCATGTAGCACAATGGCACAGTCGGTGCTAACTCTGTGTATGGGACACATTAAGAAAATCACAGTGTCACTGTTCATGAGCAGAGATCTTAAAATGGCTATGTTGAAAATTTGGCAAAAATTCCTACAATAACTGTTTTACTGAGCGTATAGCAGTTCCTACGCACGCTCGTAAGTTTGCCAATTTCCAATATTTTCACTCCAGATTTTCAACATTGCCATTTTACCACACCTCTTTATGAGCAGTACAGCTGTCATTTTTCATATCCTGCTCAAAACGTCTTTCCGCCCATGTAGTGCACAATGACGCAGTCAGTGTGCCAAATCAATGTATAGGACACAGTAAGAAAATCACAGTGCCACTGTTCATTAGCAGAGGTTTTAAAATGGCAATGTTGAAAATTTGATGAAAAAAATCCTAAAAATGACTGTTTTATTTAGTATGCGCTGGTACAGTTCCTATGTCAGAGGTTTGCTACTCAGTATTTCCAATTCAGATTTTCAACATTGCCATTTTACCACACTTCCTTATGAGCAGTACAGCTGTCATTTTTCACATTATGCCCAAAATGTGTTTCCGCCTATGTAGCGCACAATGGGGGTAACAACAAGGTCATGCTGACAATTTATTGTGCAAATACCAGCAATCGCACAGGGCATTAGGGTAAAGCACCATACATGCCAAACACCAGTGCAAATACCTGCAAGCGAACGTTCGGCATTGACAAATGCTTGTTATAAATACACTTACTGTGCGTCTCTGAAGCAATTCAATCAATCACAGCCCAGAGTCAGGTTGTCCTTAGTTACTTCTTCAGATTTGTTGATGGTTGCCATGGGCATGACTTTTCCATAGCTATCTGCAGTGAACTTTTCAGCTGGAAGAGAGGGAGGGAGGGAGGAGGGATGGCGGAGAGAAAGCACACGCAGCAGCACTGAATTCAACAGGCTTCAGTCTTTTATGTGGCGTGAGTCAACACAATCCGGAAAAAACACATCTCGTGTTAGCCCCATTTTGAGCGCCCTAAGACCGCAGCAGAGAAAAAGTTGCCTGGCATTGTCACAAGAAGTACCTGTGCAATCATGAGCTCATAGCATGGCACATAAAGCCACCAATCAAGTGTTTGGGCAGTTAAAGCAAAAACATGCAATTGAAATGAATACTTTATTTTCAATTAATATTAGCCAGGTTATTTTTATGGTAGATGAGATCAAATGTAAAGTGATCTAATACTTAAAAGCTATTGCACATGTGCAGCTGAATTAGTAAAACAAATATTATTCAATGTATTAGAAAAAGAGGGGCAGACTAATTGGTCCAGGCTGTTCTTATCAACAGACACTTTCTCTGTTTCTAAGGTAAAGGTTCAATTCATGTGGGGGCAAATTTTTTCTTTTTATGTGTACTATTTGTTACATTTTAAAGTGCCCCTTTTCCGTTGTTATGCTCCCTTTCCCTACTTTGAGACTGACTTAGCAGTTTTACTAACATTAAGAGGCTAAGTCTATCCTGTATGCCCTCCCCCCCCCACACACACACAACTTTTCCAAGCTAGGAAGGAAATAGGTTTGCTCCCATGCTAGCAACAGATTTTTAACCACTTCTGAACTCTCAACGACTGGCGCATCACTGCATTCTCCGTTCGTCGCGATCAGCTGTTCTGTCACTGTGTACAGCACAGTCCTTCCCTGCAGCAATGACATCCAAAGTTCGTCTATGCAAGTATTTTTTTTTTATATGCATCAGGGCATTTTCTATTACTATCAGATTACCAGTTGTGGAGTGCTCCCTATAAAGTTTATGTATTGTTTTAGATTCTGAAGTGAAGTTTTCCAATTCTGTCTCAGCCAAATTTTTTTTTGGGGGCGGGGGATTCTGGTGAGGCTAACAGGAAACTCGCATTGTCTTAGCAGTTGGATTCATTTCTGAATCCTGTCTGTGCAGTACTGTAAGACAGTACTCATGTGTAACTCATACCTCTCAACCTCTTGCCTCATGAATCAGGGACAAGGCTTAAAAAAATCAGGGACAAAGACTCCAAATCAGGGACACATCTTAAAAACTGGTACTATTCTCTCAGAAAGCTGATAAAATAAAGGGATTTATTTTAAGATGCATTTTATGAAGAAGAACAAGTCTGTTACTTTAATGTTTGACATTATTGTGTGCTTTTAATCCCCACTGTTCTGTCACAAAAACTTAAATTTTTACGTGGGACAGAGGAAAATTTTGAGGCAAAATCAGGGATGTCCTTGAAAATCAGGGACAGTTGAGAGGTATGTAACTCCAGTTCAATCTGCTCCAAGCCTAAAAATGCTACAGAATATGCAGTATTTCCGAACTGAAGTACGACGGTCTGCTTTTTTTATACTTTGAATTTCTTTCAGTACTTACTGTACTACATTGTTGTCATCATTTACATAATTAAAATATATGTTTTATTATAGTCCTGTTGACTGTGAGGTCTGAAAGTTTAATTACAGATATCAAAAATGAATGTTGTTTTCCTATCTGTACACAGTCTGAATGTATAAAAGAAGAGACAGATGGGTATAGGAGGGAAAAAGAAGAGCCCTCTGTCTGTCTATCTATCCATCTATGTGTCCAGTGTGGAATGCAAAAGTGAAGTAAGGGGACGGGAAGAGAGGGGTGGGGTGGTACAGTGCACAGTGGGCAGTAATGGGAGGGTTTCTTTAGGTGCAATACATTCACATCCTCTTGGGCTGTGAGTATGTTGCTTTCCTAACTGTACACATTGGGCCCGATTCTAAAAGAGTTATATCTGGTGTAACAGCACTTGCACCAAGTAGAATGGTGCAAGTAGCAACTTGTGCCAGTAGTTGTGACTTGTGCAATTCTACAATGTGTCGCGGGCCACTTGTGCCTAAGAGCAGTTATGCCAGCAGATGTGCCATAAACCCCCTGCGACATGGTGCTAGGGGGTTTATGGCAGCAGTTGCACCCTATTCCAGTAGGGCAGCAACAAAGCCCCCAATGCTGGGATTCTACAAGAAACCCCAGAGGAGAACCAGCAATGTAAGTTTCACCAGCATTTATCAGGCGTAACTGTGCATACATCCTCTGGGGGATCTAGTAACCCACTTCACCCACTCCAGGACCCGTCCCATGCCCAGAACATTTCCTTCAGAGCTCCACAGGGCAGCCCACAGCCCCCTAGCCCCCAATCACCCACAGCAGATGTGCCCAACTGGGCATCCCACACCCCCAGCCCCCAGAACCCCCAAACCCATAATGCCCTGCAGGGCAGCCCACACACATTATGCCCCCAACCCCACAACGCTAGAGATTTTCAGAGAAGCTAGAACTATCTAGTTGTGCCTCGACTATAATGTTATAAATGTAATAATTAACAATTCCTTAAGATGTTTTTAGACCATCTCCACTGTTAGCGCATTCACCATGTTTTCATTTCATTCCTCAGCCAGTGATTGGCATAGCTTCATTTTCACTTTCATGTACAGCTGCTGAATGAGCATAGCATGAGCACATACTGTATAGATGCACTCAGAAATAAATGAGTATTCATTCATTTCTGAGCGTGTTTATACAGTAAGTGCTCATGCAGTGCTCAATCAGCGGCTGGTCATGGAGGTGCGATGTGGGCTGTTCCAGTCGCTGGCTGGGGATGGGTGGGGGGAGAATATGGGTGGACTGGTGCTGCTCGGTGGGGTGGATGGGGGGCCACTAGACTACCAGGCATCTCGAGGTTATTTAAGTATTTACCATTTGAGGCATTTACTTTTGGTCGGGGACTGGCTGAGGGGGGACACAGCTGCCCTGCGAGGCTTTGAGGGGTCACGTGCACTTGCTGGCAGGGCTGCCACTTGCAACATGCCCCATAAGTTGACGTATCTTTCCACATGTCGCAAGTCATGGGACTTACCCGCGGGGACCCTGTTTCTTCTAGAATCGGTCGCAGGGTCGATGTCGCAATGGCATTTGGCGTAAGTTGCCTATGGCGATGACTTGCACCAAGCTTCTACAATTGGGAACATTGTCTGAATGTATAAAAGGAGAGACAGACGGGCATAGGAGGGAAAAGGAAGAGCTGTCTGTCTGTTTGTCCATCAGTGTATCCAGTGTGGATTGAAAAAGCGAAGGGAGAAAGGGCACCAGAGAGAGGGTGGGGTTTTGATGGGTGGTGAGAATCTGGGTTCTTTTTAATTAAGGAAAAATGCAGAGTCCTCACTCTGTGATCATTAAAGAACTGCAGGCTCTGCCCCTGCAGCCCTATAAAGGAGGTGGTGATGCCACTACATAGGCCACTGGTGAAACTTTACGTACTGTGAATATTTCTAAATGTCATATCTCTAGATAGATCCAGAAACAAATGATTTGATACATTTTATTGGACCAACATGGATGTTACAGAAAAGAACAAAGTGCTTTAACTTTCGAACCAACCAGGTCCTTCTTCAGAAGCTTTGTGGCAGTTTTTTCAAATATCCCATGCTATTAACACCAGATTATATAGAAAAAGCAGAAATAATTTTCATTGGTTTAACATATACATTTAAAACATAATAGAAGATTACGTCAGAGAAGCTAATTAACACCAGTATGCCTTTAACTGAGGAGCCTCAGAAGGGCAAAGGTTATTAAGAATTTTCTACAGCCAGAGAGTTCTTGTCACATAAATTTTAAAATGTCTCAGTATGCCAAGAAAGCATTCTAGTGATTAAAAAAAAAAAAAAACTTGGAGTGGCATTCTCTCTAATACATATAAGATGAGCTTACAACTTACATTCCAGTTGTCCTGGTATATTAAAGGACAGATAATGAGAGAGAAGAGAGATGAGAGAAGGACCTGGTGGGTTCGAAAGCTAAAGCACTTTGTTCTTTTCTGTAACATCCATGTTGGTCCAATAAAAGGTATCAAATAATTTCTTTCTGGATCTGTTCTTAAAAGGACCAATACGGCACTTACAACATTTTTTTATATCTCTAGATAGACATAGACATAGCTGAAGTGCTTCAGAGAGGGGCAACAAATATGGTGATGGGGCTGCAAGTCAACTAATATGAGGGGAGATTGAATTCACTGGAAGAGAGGAAAAAGATTTAGACTTCAAAGTACCTGTAGGCTGTAAACAAGGTACAAGAACATAGCATGATTCAGAAAAATAGATGTTGAAGAAGACAGGGCCATGATATGAAAATAATGGTGGTGAGAAACTGTTTTGGCATGGCAAGAGGGGGTGAATCTATTGAACTGTCTTCCCATGGGGGGGGAATGGTAGGGTAATTCAAACACACATGGGACAGACATAAAGGAAGCATAATCATGCAGGCACACTGCTTTATGTGCTGTCTCACGTACCATACCTAAACTGTTGACAACAGGATGTTTCATTACAAACATTTTAGTGATAGTTGCCTGACTACAACACCAGACTGTTTCAGTTTGTAAATATTGCAGTTAGCCAGTCATGAATCTAATAAAACAAAAATGGCAATGTGAAATTACTCGTGCATTGGAATGTTATCATCCAAAAGGCCGTCCGTCTCAAGGTACTCTTAGTATGACACCAGTACAACTCGTCAGATCAAGCAGTTCAGTTGGAAGAAATCAACCTCGGTAATGCATTCGCAGTCCTCAGGCTAATTCTCATGAATTTGGGGAAATTCCTTGCAGCAAAGGCATTCTCTTTCTGTTATCATAATTGCACACTTATGGCACTGACTCCTGAAAAAGAAAAAGAGAAATGTGGGTCTTGATAACTTATTACAATTGCTTACATAAACAGCTATCATGCAACAGTGTCAAGACAGATGACTAAAAAATTCACACAATGACAGTGTCATCACTGGTGGCATTCTGCACCATGGTGCCAAGCCAGGTACATTTTGTGGCTAGGATGGGGATGACACGAGTCAATGACAAGGACAGTCAGCACTAGGCCAGTATGTCATGTTCAGAAAAGTACAGTATGGGGGAGGTTAAAATGTAGAGGGGCACTGATGTGTGACAGCACTTGTGTTATACATTCACAGCATGGCATCAGGTATCAGGTAAAACAGGACTACACACACTCAACATGGCAATTTTTTGGGGGGGGGCATTGCTTCACCCAGAGTGTTGCAAAGAACTATCATGCCCTGGCACTCTGCAAGTGCAAGGCACACAGGCTGGACTACATTCAGGCCTGCAAGAGTATGCCAGCATGTGCCACGGAGTCAGAGTACACTGGCAAGCTGCATGGAATGCTGCAATGATTCCTGGATGCATAACTGGGTAGAGACAGTCATTAGACACCAGAATCATGATGTGGAGCACCCTTCTCATGGTGTTCTGGCAGTATTCAAGGGTAAGCAGAGTAGAACTGTGTTGGACACAGATATGTTTCCTGCACATATAACTTTGGGGTGGTGGATTGGGTAACTTGGGGGTGGGAGGAGTAGGGTTATATGGGCTGAGTGACATTGTGTGGAGGGAGCCTCAGCCAGGATTTTTGCGTGGATCACCCTGCCTATTGGGTTCTGCCACTCTGCAAGGCAAAGCAGGATAGGTTGGACTACATTCAGTCCTGCAACAGTGTGTCAGTGTGTACCACAGAGCCAGAGTACACTGGCAAGCTGCATGGAATGCCACAAGGATTCCTGGATACATAACTGGATGGAGACGGTGGTCAGACACCCAATGCATGGTGTGGCACACCCTGCCCATGGTGTTATGGAACTCTTCAAGGGTAAGCAGAGTAGAACTGTGTTGTACACAGATATGTGTACTGCATAAGTTGGAGGTGGGGGAAGTGGGTAACTGGGGGGTGTGAGGAGTGGGATTATGGGGGGGTGGGGTTGTGTGGAGGAAGCCTCAGTCAGGGCATTGCATTGAGCACCCTGCCCATCAGGTCTTGCCACTCTGCAAGGCTAAATCAGACAGACTGGACTGCATTCAGTCCTGCCAGAGTGTGTCACTGTGTGCTACAGAGCCAGTGTACACTGGCAAGCAGAAGCAATGTTTTCCTGAATGATCCACAGCACTGAATGCAACACCCTGCCCTTCTGGTTGCTGCACTTGGCACTAGTAGGGCACATGAACACCAGTATTTCACTTTGTACTACAGAGCCACAGCTCACAGTCAATATGGATTGAATGCAGTAGGCATTCCTGACAGCATAACTTGGGGGAGGACTAATGATTATGCATACACATTGAAAAAATAAATAAATATCTTCCATTCTGTACACAGGGGTTACAAGAACAAATATCATTCCCAGTCTGAAACTGGTGCCCGACGTCGTTGGTTCACTGACTGCAGAATTGGAGCCTTCATCTGAATCTAAATCCATTTCTATGTCAGGACTCTCGGCTATTGTAGATGGCTGAGCCCGCTCTGGCTCAAACTTATAAGGCTCAGCCATCAGAAAAAAATTGTCTGCGATGTCTAACTCATCTAAAGGCAGGGAATCAGCCATTATTTTAATAATAAACTAGTATTTCCACCTCTACAAAACTGCACTTCCTGATGCTTCTTTATGGTAGGAGGATAGGTATTGCAGCTGGGTCGCTCTGATGATGTCTTAGGAAGCGGTCCATGGGTGCTCGTGCACGCTGGCTCAGTGGAGTTTCTTTAGAAGCAGGAGGAGCCATGGACAGAAAGAAAAGCAACCAATCAAGCAGAAAACTGATTTTTACTACTTTAAAAGTACGTAGGGCTTCATAGGGCACTGAGATCTTCTGCTACAACACACTGTCATTCAAATAAGTGCAACAAGGAAAAATGCCAGTTTAGTTGTCCGTTAATCACAAAGCTGATTTAAACTTTATAACATGTGCTTGTTTTATATAAAACAAATACACAGTATAGTGACTAAAATATACTTACAGTATTTATACAGCCTACATTGTGACTTATAGTTTATTACGCTATCTTAAACATGATGCAGAGTCTAATCAATAAATGTGTGTTATTAAAGGAATAATGCCCAACAGGGTGGGTGTTTTGCTAGGATAACATCCTGCCTTGGGTGGTTGAGCCCAAGGCCACCAGCCGAGGGCATCCAATGCCTGAGAAGGGATGTTATTCCAGCATAACACCCACCCTGCAGGGCATTATTCCTATTATTCAATGACCCCTCAGTAAAATGAAGTTCATTAAGAATATGTTTAAAATGCTTTCTTTACTTATTTTTTTTATTGTGTAGGTATACATATTAAAAAAAATAGTGCTGCTCTATTGTTTGCCCAGTATGTCGTAGTGTTTTTTTTTTCACTTTTTACTACATAGAGTGGGCTATTGCCCCCCCCCATTGATTTTTAATCTGGTTGTGAACTGTTGCTGCCCCTATTGTGTTTAATTGACCAGGTCCTTTGCTCTTTCTTGGAATGGGTGAAGATGTGAGCATTTATTTTTTTATTTCTTTAAAGACTGCAAGCCGTGCTACAGGGACAATGCTCTAGGTCCACAGTTTTCATTTCCTGTTTCAATCGGTAACTTGAAGACATGGTTTGCGGTCTTCAAAGAAATAAGAAAAACATACAGTCATCTTCACCGGATCCCAAGAAAGACAGAAGGACCTGTTCAGTTAAACTTAATGGACGGCAATGTACGTTGAAAGATTTTTTTTTTAAAACATATAGCGTGTTCATGCGGTTCTTGTGGGCAAACTGTAGAGCGTCAACGGACGAACTCGCACTGAGAGGTACAAAGCTGTTTCAGGGAAACGTAAAATAATAATTTAAACTTTGAGCTTGGGAAAGGGGAGGTTCTACTTTTTTTATGTGGGTCAGTTAGCAGGGCAGTGGCGATGTTGAGCAGCACACGGAGGGCTGGTCCCGAGCTTGGAGGGGACAGCTGAAGCTGCTGATATGTATGATTGTGGAGTGATCTTTTTTCTACATTAGATGCGATCATCTGTGTGGTGGGGCTATAACATCCCGGGTCCACTCTCACTCTGACCAATCAGAGAACATGAATCCTTCTTGCCATTGTATAATGTCAGACAATAACCCACATCTCAAAGTGTCTTATTCCGCTTCTGAGAAAAGAGTTGCTAATATTAATAGAAGAAAATGTTGGTGCTCACCTCTTGTGACAGAGTGATGACAATTTAGTCCCGCTGTAACTAGATACCAGGATTTCGTACCTTTCTGAGTGTGCTTGAAGGATATTACAAATGTTATCTTCATGGGTGGTATCTATTACATCAGACCTCAATATGTCTAAAAGGATGACATGGCTCAGTGTGAAGACAGTGATAAAGTACCCAGAAATAAAAACATTTTTATAACTAAATTGTAAAAAAATATATATATCTGAGCCTATAATTACACTTCTCTGTCCCACCCACCTCCAACTAATGTGTGTTGCCGCAGAGGCTTCCTGGGATGGGAACATCTGACAGCGTGTAGTCACACACGTCACCAAGGAGATTGCTGCAACTCTCCACTGGGAACTTTTGTAGAAGCTCTGCAGTGTAGCCCTACCTCAGGAGGGAAGCATCCAAAAGATGCTCTGAACTCCCTCCTTGCTGGCCACCGCTTTTGACATCTGGACTTGTGGCACAACCTGGTGTTGCCAGCATATGAGAGAAATTAAATTTTATTCAGTGCCACAGAGCCAGCTGAATAATCTTTAACTGTGATGTCTTTATTGAAGTCAGGGTGTGTGTCCATTATAGAACATACAAGTCTACAGTGGTTGTAGGCATGAGACACAGCCAAGTGCTTAAGACACTTTAGGCATGCATATAGTCTGCAACAAATGCACACCTGTTGTGTACTATTTGCTCTTATAAAATGTCTGAAAATAATCTGAGTCACATTTCCATTCTTTTTAATATATCTTATTTGGAGGACTTGCACTGTATAATCCTTCTACTTCAAAAGTACTCAGAATATTGCAGTCTTACTAAGGAATACCAAAACTCCTATTTATGTTTAATTAGTCATTTGTAAGTAATAACACATGACAAGGTATGCATTATGGCAGTATAATCGCATACCTCAGGTGTGCGGTTATACACAAAGCACGGCCGAGTGCTATTAAATGCACCTCAGAAGTGCTATTACTATCATCACAATAGCACACACTGTCAGGCCTTATTGTTTACACCATATCAAATTTCAATTCAGCAGAACACAACTAGAAAGCATTGCACATATAAAAAACAAAAGTCTGGGGCCAGCCCCATGTCTCGGTGTTAGCGCTATTGTTCACCACGCCAACAACATATGCTTTGGAAGCACACCTGGGTTGCTGGCAGTTGTCTAGGGAGGAAAGGATGGAACATCTGTTGTACTGAATTGCTCTCCTCTGACTTCTTTTTAAATTGTTTTCTGTGTGACCAGAGTGCAGCATGAAGACTTTTCCATAGATTGCTTCATGTCAGAAAACACCCACTGCCAATGTCAGGTCTTAGATGCTGGCACAGAGCTTCAGTTCTCTAATGAAACACGATAATAACTGGGTGTGACATCACAACCAGTTATTATTGCATTTGACAGCAACTAAACTGTTGTTGTTAAAGAGGGTCCCCAAGAGAAATGTATGCAAAAATGCATTTGACATTTATTTGAGCAAACTACCACCTAAAAGTGGTCAGATCAGTGTATATGAAGCTGGAATACAGAAAGTCAGTATGGTATCAGGCATGTTCCTTAATAGTTACTGCAAGGCAAGGCAAGGCAAGGAAATTTTATTTTTCAGGCACCTAATCCCAGAGGCTCAGGGTGCTGTACAATAAAAACACACTATCAGTACAACAATTTAAAATAATATTAAATAAAAGCAATAATAATAATAATAACAGCATAAATAAATATATTCTGTAACCAGATATCTTAAAAACAGGTACTCAGAGGAAAAGGAGCAGGGGCTCCCAATGAGGACTGTTATATAAGGTCAAGGAAGGCTTGATTTAACAGGAAGGCCTTCAGGCAGGCCTTTAAGCCTTGTCCTGGGAATCACCAGGGGGCCCCTAGAGGAGGACCAGAGGGAGCAGACTGAGACAGCAGATGTAAGAAGGTCTGACAGACAGTCAGGGCCCAACCCATGTAGGTCCTTAAAGGTGAGCAGGCCCACCTTAAAGAGGATCCTCCACCTCACTGACAGACAGTGCAGATCACGCAGAACTGGGGTGATATGACAGAATTTAAACTGCTCAGTGAGTAGCCTAGCAGCCATGTTCTGCACTAGCTGCAGCCAGCGAAGATTACACCGCAGAGACCCTGAGGTAGAGTACATTACAGTAATGAAGTCTGGATGCCATAAAGGCATGAGCCAAGGTGGGGAGGTCCATAGACAGAACTATGGGCTTAACCCTAGTGATAATCCTAAAATCATAAAACCTGGTCAGGACAACAGATGACACCTGAGAATCAAATGACAATCTGATATCAAAAGTCACACCAAGATTTCGTAACCTTGAGGAGGCCTTCAATGGAACAGATCCCAGAAATAAACGGTTTCAGTGCCAGAGGCCATCCTGTTCCACCTTTGTCACAGAGTGTGGGAAATAATCACAGGTGAGCCAAGCTGTCAGGATTTAAAACACGCTTTGTGATATTTATTTGCAAGATTTACAAAAATAATAAAAATAACACAATAAATACTGCAATATAAATGACCACTTCTCCTTCAGTGGTTTCAGTGGTTTCTTGCACACACAGCTATACAGTCCAGGATTTGTAGAGTTGCTACAGTCTTATACCTTCTGTATCACTAGTCTACCTGCCCTGTAGACCTGTGCAGGAACCTTATAGCCGCTAGGTGAGGTCACTTGACTAAAGTCCTTAACCTTAGGTACAAAATATAAAAGCTCTATGTTAGGCTATGTAACAACTGTGACACAGCAGAGGTGCTCTGACAGTTTAACTTTATATCCTAGTAAATATCGGCTACTAAACAGTAATTATACTACTGTAGTTCCTTTTTCAGCACTGATTACTGGGATAATTATTACCTAGTGACAAACAAGGTGTTCACATATTTACACCATGATTGGCAGAGGGTGTACTATAAAACAGGGGCTTCAGAGGGTGCTGTTCCCTTAAGAAAACCCATTAAGAACTCAGCAGCCAGGTAAGGAAAAGGTTCTTTGTTTCAGGTTTACCTGGGTATGTCATATATATTAACTGAAACATCTTAAAAAGCTTCCTATCACAAATAATTGCTTATTGTAACCCTCTAATGCCTTTTATAGTGTGTGTACTAAATTAAAGGGCAATACAAGCTTGCAGTCTCTTATTTTAGTTACCAAAAGTAATCTTATATTTCAAAGTTTCTTAAATAAATGTAGCAGAAAACAACACCCTTTTATTCAGGTACTTTAGGGTGCATAATACTTTAGGAGCATTTGCAGTCATGCAAACCTTTGTTTCATTTTACTGAAGCCTTTTGGTATTTCTTTCATTTATAAAATAATACAGTTATTTTAAACTGTATGCCAGACTTGTTCCTGTGGTGCCAGCATCTATGAGGGAGCTTCTTGTGCCCTTCTTATCCAGCAGGTAGGGTATAGAGTCCTCAGGAGGCATGAGTAAAGTTAGGAGCAGTGACTGGAATTGCAGAACTATGGTACAGCTGCTGACTCATCAGTTTTAATGCCTCAGTGCAAGGTTTCATGGTTTTTCCTTCAAATAACCCTAATTTCCTAGCCTGCAAAGAGCAGTTCACTATTTCAACTAGGCAAAGCCTTTTTGCCTTAATACTCAGTTTGTCAGCTGTGTGAACGTGGGCAAAGCAACTTTTACTTTTTTTCCATTTGTCGGTGGGTGGCTAATATTACAAATGCCACTCGCTTTATCTTATTAAGCACTCGTTCTAACTCTGGGAAAAAGCATCCTTTCTTTAGGCACAGAAAAAGTTGCCTTTCTTCTTAAATATTGCTTGGTTCACTTTAGCAATGTGAACCAAGTGCAATTTAAAACGCATGACTTTTTCTTTTGTCTCAGGGCAGCTGCATATTTCAGAATTGCCTTGCCCTGAGACCTAAAGTGTATTCTAGCATTTATAGGTACTACAAACTATCGCTTCCCATGCAGAAAAGGCCATCTTAAAGGCTAATATCATTTTCTTCTTATGTATGTATTTTTTCTTGATTAAGTTCCATAAATGAAAGTACACTCTTCATCATAACTTTAACTTTTAAATGCAGGGCACCTTTTCTGTTCCCTATGCAGCATCACAAACAAACAAAGTACTTTTTAACAATCCTTTTTTATGCTGCTTTTTCCAGATAATGTTATTTCATTTTCTTAGCCTCATATAGCTTTTAGGGACTTATTTTGTTTCTTCCTCTGCCCGAAGGCATAAAACATTTATATCTAGTCACCATTCCTAGGCACACCTTCCCGTGGTGCTATCTTTATTCTTAATCTTTGGGACTAGGACAGAATTTAAGTAGAATAAGTAATAGTTTTAGATACAGTAGGAGTTTATAGAAGATAGTAAAGTACTATCCTAGGTGGCCTACCTAGGATAGTAGAACAGAAAAAAATTAGAGATTTAAGAGGTACTGTTGCAGCAGAGATTTTTATACAGAGGGTGGTGAAAAAGAAAATAGAATATAATTCCATAGTCCAAATTCATGGGGGTGTAGCCAACATCTATCACATACCTGCCTTCTTAAGAACAAACCAGTTTCCTTTAAAGACTGGTTTGACAATCCCCTTTTTCCCAGCTCCCCTACTTAATAATAGGAAGGGGGGTTTGGTTGGAGCTTTCTCCCATCCACTATGAAAGCTCCATCCCAGGGTCCCTTAATACAATAACAACAGAAAGATGTCTTACAGTACATAATATCATATAGACTTACAGTACATCCTTCTTTTAAACATACCCGTGGGCTTCAATAATATTCCGTTATATATATTTGTACACATATATAGTATAAAGAGGACCATTTGCACAAACATGGGGAACACATAAGTTATCTGCAGCCCTAAAAGCTGTTTTCACAGAAGACCTTTCAGGTTACCCCTAGCACCCTCATGCACCGAACATGCTTTCCTTTTTAGGCCTCCAAAAGGACTTGGAGGTCCTTTACATAACCTCTTGGTAAAGTCAGAGGTGTTCTCTGATAATCGTACTTCCCTCCTTAAGAGAGAAACAGTTTCTGCAAATACATAGACAAACTGTTCTCCTTCCTAAACTGTAGGAAGGGTGGTGGAGCTCCTGCCCACCCTCTCCATAAAGTTAAACTCCAGGGTCCCTTAATCAAAGTAAGTATTTATGCAGTCATTCACTGATAACAATACTCACTTACTACACCCTGGGGCTACAGATGGTTTTGCCACATAATATCCATTAATATCTATATCCTTCATTTCAAACAGGAAGACTGGTCACCCCATAAATGCCACATAGGTTATTAGCACCCATTAATTACATTTGGAACATTTGACACCTACTAATGGCGTGTCCCTTCAGATATTCCCCCTGGAGGTCATTTTCTTCTGCAACCTCCTCATATCTGTACTGAAAAAATAAAGAAAAGGTGAAGGAATAAATAAAAAGACTATCTAATAAGTGGCCAGTCTATCAGATAAAAATATGAAAATTTAAGAAGATAGAAAAAAGCAAAGATGGTTGCAACAACAGTTTCATAGCCCAGATGTGTGAGGTAAACAGTGTCCACTTTCCCTTTCCCTGGAAGGGGATGGAGCTATGGCCTGCCCTCTTCCATTCACTCTATCTCAGGGTCTCTTAACACAAAACAGTTGCTGTACAGTATATACTTTTTGTTCTATATGTTACATAACCCTGAGACACTGATTACTTCCATGTTTATGCCTTTATCGGTAACGAACACTAAGAAATATTCATCAGGTTTATGCCAATTTCTAGCTTCTAATAGCCAGCTAGCAATGGAACCCAACACTTTAACAGACATGAATCTAAACATTTTCCAGGAACACAGAGTTGTATCAAGGGCTACCATCTCGTACCATTTGCCCTATTAGGGAGTCTCCCACGCTTTCCCGGGTGCCACTTGCATCGGCCTTCAACCCTTAGAGCGCTTCCTCCCCTGTATCTTTCTGGTAAAACTTCTTTGTGGTTGTACCCCACGCCATCCCTAAGGTAGTCTGCCACCTGTCTGTATAACCCAGGCCAATAATAAAATGGGGGTAATGCTGGACAGTACCTCTCCATGACCTACAGACCTCCACTGGCAGCCTCTAGCAGTCTCCAGTACCTTACTCCTTAAGTCTATGGGTACTATCACTCTAGCACCAACCTGTTTTGTCTGGGGGTTGGGCCTCATGTAGTATAGAACCTAATTCCTGCACTCAGACCTCCACGACTGATTAGACCCTATATCTCCATTGACCAGTTTCTCATCTCAGATTCTTACATATGACTCTAGCCTGGCAATTTCAGGATCTTCGACATGCAATATTCCCCAATCAACAGCAAGGGAATCAACACATGACATGGGAGGAGATTCAAAACATTTAAATATCCCTTCAGCTACCATGGTCTCTTCTGCGTTGATTGAAGTTTTTTGAACCAGTACTCACAAGTCCGGTAATGGTCTTATCCTTACCTGGGGAATTCTCCTCTTGTAGATCCTCTTCCTCCAGATAACAGCCCAGAAAAATAGCTAATACCAGTAACAAGGAATCCATCTGTGGGTCCTCCTCTTCTCAGTGCCATGGCTCCTGGACATCCGCAGCTACATCAGATTCCACCAAATGGGTCATCTCTAGCAGCACCTTGTAGTAGTGCTCAGTTTCTCTCCGATGTTGGTCCACCTCCAACCATCTTCTGCTTAGCCAGTGTACAAGCTGCATCAGGTCAGTCACTTGGTCTTTCTACCGATCCTGGGCATCCACAGACTCCAGTTTGTGTGCCATCCTGCCTTTTGTCTCTGAGGTCAGGACACCAGCGCTGGTGTCTAGTACTGGTCTCCCCCTCATTTCTCAGGATAACCAGTACCAAATCCCACTCCTAAAACCATCTGTCACAGGGTGTGGGATATAATCACAGACAAGGCAAGCTGTCAGGATTTAAAACACACTTTGTGATATTTATTTACAAGATTTACGAAAATAATAAAAATAACACAATAGATACTGCAATGTAAATGACCACTTCTCCTTCAGTGGTTTCTTGCACACACAGCTATACAGTCCAAGATTTGAAGAGTTGTTTCAGTCTTATATCTTCTGTATCACCAGTCTACCTGCACTGTAGACCTTCTTTCACTCCATCCAAGGCCGATCTGCCTGAAGTCCTGTGCAGGGAGCTTATATACCCTTTAGGTGAGGTCAACTGACTAAAACACTTAACCTTAGATACAAAATATAAAAGCTCTATGTTAGGCTGTCTAACAATTATTACCCACCAGAAGTGCTCTGAAAGTTTAGCTCTACATTCAAGTAAGTATCAGCTACTAAACAGTAATTATAGAACTGTAGTTCCTTTTTCAACACTAATTACTGGGATAATTACCTAGTAACAAACAGAGGGCTGGATATTCAAACTAAGCCCAAAATGTGCGCAATAGCAGGAGCAAGCACAAGTCCATTGTGCACATGTGCAATAGACATGATATTCAAAAATGGAGCAAGCCAAATTGCGCAAACAGCCAATGGCTGAATATCGCACAACCTGCGCCATAGCATAACCGGGAAGGGGAAGCTGAGCAGATACGACACGCAATAGCACAACAAGGGCAGCCAGCTGAGCAGCCAGAGGCACCATAGCACAAGCAGGGAGCATCCCAGCAGCAGAGCAATGGAACTGCACAACCAGGGAGGTAGGCAGGGGCCCAACACCCATGCGACAGATGGGCACAGGAACACACTGCAGAACTGACAATGCACCCCCACACCCCAAGCACAGCACAACTGGGGGAGGGACGGAATATCCACCGGCCCATGGGGACGAGCAAACAAAGCACAGCTGGGCCATGTTGCCCCAGCACACACACACTGGCAAGTTGAGACTGCCACACAAGGGGGGCGGATCACCCCATGGCACAGCAGTCCCACGCCGTGCACAGCACACCCTGCACCGTGACCCCAAGACACCCCCCATGAGCAGTGACCATAACTGCAGGAATCCCCATGCATACCCCCCCACTGTCACACTGCAACCTCATGTACCACAGAACCATACAAGCCAGAGCCACCATGAGCATCCAGCAGTGGGTGGCAGCACACGGCAATGCAACAATGGCAGACACAGTGCCAACACGCACAAACCCCCTAAGGCACAGCTGAGAGACCGAACATGTGTCACCACAAGAGGTACCCCACACGGGAAAGGGTGTGCTCCTGACACCACTGCCATTGATGCAGCACCCTGCACAGTAGACAAGTGTCACAGTGCGACCCACCACGAGCCACAGCAGCCAGCACAGACACCCACAGTGCTGCGTGGAAGCATGCAGCACACCGGATGCAACACAGTGCAGGGGCAAACACACACCCATACCCTCAGGGACACCAACACAGGGATGCAGTAGTGTGGCAACCAAGCCCCCAGTGTGGGCCCATGTAAACTGTGCACACACAGCCTGCAGTCCTCCATGGCACAGGGGTGACACCCACCCTGTGCATGAACTGTGGCCCTGTATGCCACCAGCATATGCCTGGATCACAAGTAACAGGCAGTGGTGCACAGCCCTTGCAACACACACAAGACACAGCATGGAGGTGGGACAGCAACTGTGGAGGCCACAGTGTCACCTGAGGCAAACATGCACCTCACCAGTGACAGGAGGCAACCCAGCATTGTGACGGTCACAGTGGATGACCTGCAGGGACAGCCACCACTGACAAGGCAGAAGACCTCACAGGCCAAAGACATTCATGGGTGTCAGCTGCACAGGCCAAGGACAGCTTGACAGGGGCACAATGGACACAGAGCAGGCACCATGGAACACTGCACACAGCAATGCAATGCACAGAGAACAACACACACCACAGATACTGACTGATAGCCACTCCCACACCAGAGACACTTCCCCATGCACACACACACATACCCATGACTGAACCACCCCAGATGCCATGCACACCACTGCAACTGAGCACCTATAGCCAGCTGCAAATCAGAGACCACCACAGTATTCAAATCAAAATATCTGTATTATAAAATCAACAACAACAACAACATCAACATCAACATCTATTTACATATATACATATATGGGGTGGAGGTACAGGTACAAGGTGGGGTGGGTAAGGGGTAGGGGTGAACAACTGGGAGAGGGAAGGTGGGGTGTGCGGGACAGTCAAAGGGGGGAGGTAATGTTCAACTATTGGCATCCAGCCTGCTCCCCTGCTGCCTGGTGCCGGTCCCGGGGTCGCTGTCTCCTCCTCACCCCATGCTGCTGGAGGTCCTGCAGTATTGCCAGGGATTCTGCGGCCACACGTAACAGCTGATGTATGAACGCTCTATGCGTAGGCGTATCCAGACACTGAGGACAAGGGATCAGAGTCAATTGGTGTGACTGTCCATCCACCTGCAGCCCACCCATCATGAATGGCACACAGCCATGTGCCCCACTCCTGTGATGGTGTGCACCCACCCACAGTGACCATGTGCACAAGACATGCCCAACCAGGCAGCAACAGCCATGTGTACCACTGCACATACACACTGCCCATGTCCAGCACAACACAACCAAGGCCGTACAGTAACGTGGCTATGCAGTGGGTAGGCAGTGCCACAGCCATGTGCCCAGTGCACGCATGGACCACCATTGACGCACTCCCAGACACGCAGTGCCACTGGACAGTGCTGACTGTCACATGTTGCGTGCATGGCAGTGGTGTCCATGGATGGTGGCCATGCCCTGCTCCCCACCTTGTCACACAGCATGCAATAGCAATCATGTTGTCATGGCACTCACCCTCATCGGGCTGTTGCTGGTGTTGTGGTTGTTCACTGCCATGATCCGGTTCTGCAGCCACCACCCTCGGCTGCTGATCCATGGCCCTCCTCCACTCTGCCATGCCTGTGGGAAACAAAAGGTGAGAAACACATCAGTACTATCCCAAAGCATATTTCTCCTGCCCCAATGTGTGTGCCCACCCACACTGCCAGACTCATCCATCGCATACCCTGTAAACACCGCCACAGCCAACCCGAGACCATCCCTCCCCCATGAGCTCGACACAGAAGACAGTGTTACCCATATGGACCATACAGGTGCGTAGATGGATCACCCACCTGGACAAGACACCACACCCCCCTCATGGCATGTGACCACAGACATGCCAGTAGCTCTGGCTCCCTCCTTCTCAGGTCCCCATAGCGGTGCCTGCATTGCTTGGAGGTCCTTCTGCGGCCAGTAGCCGCCTCCAGGTCAGTGGCTACCTGTTGCCACACTTGAGTCCTGGCCCTGTCCAGAGGAACCTCACCATACAGTGGGACATAACGTGGCTCCACAATGGCCACAAGGTTGGCCAGCTCAAGGGCACTCCATTGGGGGGGCTCTCCTGAGTGCCATCTCCAGATCTATTGTAGGCAATATGGCACTCCACAGTGCGGCAACCCCAAGTGGAATTGCTGCACAATACACCGCTGCCATTCGCTATTGCACTGTCGGCACAGCGCCGCCATTCCCTATCGCACTGTCACCGAACAGCACGATAGAGCTGCAGACATGCTATGCGTACAGCGCCAAGGGGGCAAAGGTCAGGCACAGGGTCATGGGTCTCTGGTGCAAGGCCATGCACAGCACCATCGGATGTCTATGCATCTAGTGTGATTGGTCACCTGCGTGCCATTGCAACATCGAACTATTGCGCAGTTGTGCCAAAGCACCATGTAGTGACCGTCGCCGTAGTGCCACTGGCACAATGGTGGCCACGCCCTGAATTGCCTACTGCTCACAGCATGTCATCAGTGCAGCAGATGCCTGCGTCAGCTACCTGGGCATGTGCAGTGCGGTGTACTACGCAGTCACAGAACTGCGTCATTGGCTCAGCACATTCAACCGTATTGAGCAAAGCGCAATAGCGCAATATTCAGCCGTCATATGCAAATCATCCGATTAGCCATTCAATGGCCCAGCAGCACGATTTGCATCTCATTAAAGTTGCTCCACACCTAATTTGCATGGATTGTGCCATAAAACTGTGACACTGTTTGGCAGTGGCCATAATTGATTACTGCAGTTGATAGGTGAGTTGCATGCTGTGTGCTGTACTGGACTGTGGTCTCAGGGAATTGCTGTGTACTGCACTGTCACAGGTCACCACTCTTACCCACACAGGCTGTGACATGACTGAGCGAGGACTGGGTGAGGAGGATGATGGTGGGCGAAAGAGGAGGCCTAACTTTACTAAGGCTGAGACGGAGGCACTCTTTGAGGCCTACCTGGATGAGGAGCCACTGCTCAGTGGACAGCGGGGCACTCCTCAGGCCCGTGCTGCTGCATGGGAGGGGGGTGGCACGTGAGGTCAACCTGCACAGTAGCCAGCAGCGCTCTGTGCAGGAGTGTAAAAAGAAGATGGGTACCGACAGGAGAAGGGTGAAGGAGAAGGTGGCTGCCATCAGGGCGGCACATGCTGCAACAGGCAGGGGCCAGCCGGAGGTGGTGCAGCTGACTCTGGCAGAGGACAGGCTCACTGCAAGCATGCAGCACAGTGCCATCGAGGGCGTTCCTGAAGGTAGCTTCCAGACAGGTGGTAGCCCATCACTGCATGGTACGTCATGTTCTGTGGGGGGGAGGTGGATCCCATGCACTAACGTGTCTACTTTCTGTTACAGATCCTGTGCATCTGCAGGGGTCAGCGGTGGAGGGTCTGTCCACTGTGGACAGCCATCTGGAATTGGGAGAGGGACCATCCACCTCTGCTGGTAGCCGGCGTGCATTGCAACAGTGTGCACGCCTGGCTGCCAACACTGAGGTCATTGAGACAGGTGTGGGGGGTGCCCTTCCTGTGTCTCAGTGGTCTGGCGTCCAAGCATGCCAGCATGCTGTGTCTGTGGCACAGACCTGCACCATTGATGATGCAATGACCATTATGGGCGTTGACATGTGTGTGTCACAGAATGGACACACAGCAGGACAGTACTGTTGCAGCCACAGCGGCGGAACAACTGATCCCTTGGGCACAGCAGGTGGAGGGGCAGCAGCAGCAGTCACCCACCGGGACTGGGGTTACAGGGTTCAGCGATGGCGTATGTGCACCACCTGTGGACTTGCCCATACCTGGTCCTGGTGAGCAGCGTCCACCCTCAAGGGGTGCTGAACATCAGGACCTTCCATACCCTGAGGGACAGGTTGCCGATGTGGCAGACGACCTCTTTGACGAGCACACCCGCCTGCTGCAGGCATCAGTACAGCAGCAGATGCGGGTTGCAAGATCAGTGGAAGTAATGCGTGTGGCTCTGGAGCAGGTTCAGAAGAGACACAGCAGGGACACCGAGAGGATCCTGTCATGGATTGACCATTTGCAGATGGATGTGACCGCAGCCATTGACAGGCTGACACAGGCGTTGGTCGCTGTTGTGGCCACATTTGGCACACAGTCAGGTGCCCCTGTGCCACTCACACCATGCAGTTCACTATCCACACCCCATTCCCGGTGGCATGCGACACCCACCCTGTCAACACCGGGTTCAGCTGCAGGCATCCCGAGCACTCCTGGTGCAGGTATGTTCAGTGTGCCGCAGACACCTGTGCAGCCACGGTCGTGTTCGCACAGTGGAACCCCTGGTGGACCATCTGTGCCACCCCATGAGGCCCGTGCTCAGCCTGCCAGTGCTGCTGGGTCTCGGCAGGGCTGCCCACTCATCCGAGGTGGCCGTGGCACTGTGCCACAAGACTGAACTGTCTCCCAGTGCGGGCCCTGTCTGGTGCTGCCCTGTGTGCAATGTGTTTTTTGGTGGGCTGTGCACTGGTGGGTGTCCAGCCCTACACGCAGACACACGGACCACCTGCACACCCTTCCAACTGCTGTCCACAGGTGCATGTGCATGCTGATGCCTGCATTGCACTGTACACCAAAGTACAATGGTGCCCAGCATCTGACACACGTACATAGACAGTAAAAGTGGAGGTGGTGGCCTGTGGACATGTGTGTCTTTAGTGTCTGTGTTCCAGTTCTGTTTTGCACCTGACCCCTGTGCACCTTGTGCCTATTGTGTGTGTGTGTGTGTGTCCATCCATGTGGCGTGTTACTGTTCACCCCTCCCTGGTTGTCTGTGTGTGCTTCTGTGCCCTGCCACTTCCCTTGCCATCATGCACCCCTGGTGTGTTTCCATGTGTGTATGTGGGTTGTGCCCTAGCCACTGGAGGTTGCACATGGCCCCATGACTTACCTGTGTTGGCTGAAGTGCTCCTCTGTGATGGTGTCCCAGTGCAGCTGGGCCAGCCAGATCAGTCGGGGGTCCCATCATCCAAGGGGGAGGGCTGCCCATCCGCATCTTCACCGACGTCACCATTGTCCCCTACGCTGTCCCCTTCTTCGACCTGTACAGCTATCCCACAGTCTTTGACCATGTTGTGCAGGATACAACAGGCCAGGAATATCACACAGCCCTTTGAGGGGCTATACTGTAGGGCACTACCAGAGGTGTCTAGGCAATGGAAGTGCGCCTTCAGCATCCCAAACACTCACTCAATGATGTTGCGTGTGGCAGCATATGCCTCATTGAAGCATTGCTGCAATGGGGTCATGGGCCGCCGGTAGGGTGTGAGCAGCCAGGGATATAGTGGGTATCCACTGTCACCTGTGTGGAGATAGTGGAGGTTAGTGTCTTGTTCAGGCTCAGACTGCCCCTAACACTGTGTGCCACACCCATGGCACCTGTGGCTTACCCCCCCTTGCCCACAATTTGTCAGTTCTACATGCATACTCACCCACTAGATGTCCTGTGGGGATGTCCCCACTCTTGAATTGATGAAACAGTGCTGACTGGTACCATATGAATGAATTGTGTGCTCCCCCAGAGTGCGTGGCACAGACATTGATGATGCACCCACTGGCATCACACACCACCTGGCAGTTGACAGTGGCATATCCCTTCCAATTCATATAGGTAGCCCCATTGGGGCCAGATGGCATGCGAATGGCCACATGGGTGCAGTCTATCGCCCCTAGCATGCCAGACATACGTGCTACCCTGTGGAACTCCTGTATGTTTGCTGTGTGCTCTGCCATGGTGCTGGGGAAATGGATGTACTCCGCAGCATGTGGCAGCAGTGTGCTGAGGAATTGGGTGAGGATGCATGATGTGAGCCACTGTGTTATGCCTGTGGTGTCCCCTGTTGGTCTCTGGAAGGTACCCGTGGTGAGCAAGCACATGCAGGCTGTTACCTTTGTCTCCACTGACAGAGCATGACTCCATCGTGTGGGTGCCTGCATCACATCACTGCACAGCTCACAGAGCCACCTCAGTATTGCCCTGTTCAGGTGGTACTGGCCCACAATCTCGACATCTGAGTACAGCTGAAAGCTGCTGTGGGCGCGGTACTGCCTATTGGGGGTGTACCACCGACAGGCCCTTCCATGGCCACATCCCCCTGCAGCATGCCTTCTCACCACCCTCATTACAGCTTCCATGTGGAAGGTGGCACTGTCCATGTCCCTGGCTTGTGTCCCCCCCAGCTGCTGTTGCTCTGTCCCCCCCACTGTCCTGACTGCTACCTCCCCTGCACTGGGTACACCTACTGGCCTCTGCACTCTGTGACCCCACACACCTTCCCTTGCCCCTATTATGTCCTCTGGTTTCCCTGGCCTGCCCTCTTTGTCCCGCTTGCCCTGTCTCTCTCTCCCTCCCTGCCTCATGTGGCTTCCCTGTAGCATTCTTGTGCCTCTTCCTTGCTCCTTTTTATTTTGGCTCATTTCCGCTATAGTGCAACTTCCACCTGATCCACTGTTGTGCATTGCACAAGTCTTTGAACATTGCACTGCACACTTTATGCATGGTTCCACCCCTTCAGTTGCGCATGCCTTCATTAGCATTGCGCTGTTGCTCAGCATGTTTTCAGTGGCGCAACTGCCTCCTGCTGAATATCGCAGAATGGTGCATTTTCTGACTTGCGCTGTTGCAACCCTATTGTGCATTGCGCAACCCTTTTTGAATATCCAGCCCAGGGTGTTCACATATTTACACCATTATTGACAGAGGGCACACTATAAAACAAGGGCTACAGCTGGCACTGTTCCCTCACGAAAACCCATTCAGAAATCAGCAGCCAGGTAAGGAAAAGGTTCTTTGTTTTAGGTTTACCTGGCTATGTAGTATATATTAACTGAAACATCTTAAAACACTTCTTATCACAAATAATTGCTTATTGTAACCCCTCTAACACCTTTTGATATGGTGCATACCAGATTTAAGGGCATTACAATCTTGCAGTCTCTTGGTTTAGTTACCAAAAGTAATCTTCTTATAGTTCAACATTTTTTAAATAAATGTAACAGAAAACATTACCCTTTTATACAGTTACTTTAGGGTTCATAATATTTTGGGAGCATTTGCAGTCATGCAACCCTTTGTTTCATTTTACTGAAGCATTTTGGTATTTCTTTTATTTATAAAATAATGTAGTTATTTTAAATTGTATGCCAAACTCGTTGCTGCGGTGCCAGCATCTATGAGGGAGCTCCCTGTGCTCTTCTTATCCAGCAGGTAGGGTAGAGAGTCCTCAGGAAGCATGAGTAAAGTTAGGAGTGGTGGCAGAAATTTCAGAACCATGGTACAGTTGCCAATTCCTCAGTTTTAATGCCTCAGTGCAAGGTTCAGGGTTTTTCCTTCAAACAATTTCCTATCCTGCAAATGCATTTCACTATTTCAACTAGGCAAAGCCTTTTTGTCTTAATGTCCAGTTTGCCTGCAGTGCGACCGTGGGCAAAACAACTTTCACTTTTCACTTTCTTGGTGGGCGGCTGATATTGCAAATGCCGCCCAACCTCTTCTTGCTGAGCACTTGCGCTAACTCTGGGAAAAAGCATTCTTTCTTTAGGCACAGAAAAAGGTGCATTTTTTCTTAAATATCACTTAGTTCACTTTAACTGTATGAACTGAGTGCATTTTAAAAAGCATATTTTTTTTTTTTGTCTCAGGGCAGCTGCATATGTCAGAATCACCTTGCCCTGAGATCCAAAGTGTATTCCAACAGTTCAAGGCACTACAAAATATCACTTCCCATACAGAAAAGGCCACCTCAAAGGCTAATATCATTTTCTTTTTATGTATGTATTTTTCTTCATTAATTTCCATAAATGAAAGTACACTCTTCATCACAGCTTTTATCTTTTAAATACAGGGCATCATTTCTGTTCCCTATACAGCATCACAAACAGACAATGTACTTTTTAAGGATCCTTTTTCATGCTGCTTTTCCTGGTTATCATTACTTCTTTTTCTAAGTCCCATATAGCTTTTAGGGACTTATTTCATTTCTTTCTCTGTGCGAAGGCATAAAACATTTATACCTTGTCACCATTACTAGGCACACCTTCCCATGGTGCTATCTTTTTTCTTAATCTTTGGGACTAGAAGGACAGAATTTAAGTCAAATAAGTAGTAGTTTTAGATACAGTAGGAGTTAATAGAAGATAGTAAAGTACTATCCTAGGTGGCCTACCCAGGATAGTAGAACAGAAAACAAAACAGACTTAAAAGGTACTGTTGCAACAGAGGTTTTTATACAAAGGGTGGTGAAAAATAAAATAGAAAACAGTCCCATAGTTAAAATTCAGGGGTGTGTAGCCGACATCTATCACACCTTCTGTTTGACTCCACCACCAGTACCTCTGTCTCGTCAGGTTCAGTCGCAGCCAGCTGGAGGATATCCAATCATTGATCTCCACAAGGCAGCCATTTAGTAATTCCACCGCACTAGAAGTTCCAGGAGCAAAGGAAAAATACAGCTGGGTATCATCGGCATTGCAATGAAAACCCAGACTCTATTTCCTAATGAGCTCACCCAGGGGCAGCAAGTACATGGTAAACAACACTGGCGAAAAGACCGACACCTGAGGTACTCCACAAGACAGGAGGCTAGAGGAGGAGGAGAAATTCCCCATCACTACTCACTGCCTCCTGTTCTTGAGGTAGGACTCAAACCAGCAGATGACCAAGCAGGTGAGCCCACACAATTCCCTCAGTCCGTCAAGCAACACACAATTTTCCACTGTGTCAAAGGCTGAAGAGAGATTGAGGAGGACAAAAATTGACCCCTCCCCCAGATCTTTATCCTTGTTGAGGTCATTATGCACCTGAAGTAATGTGATTTCTGTACTATGCCTTGCACATGGAAGTCAGACTGGAATGGCTCATACAGATTGAAGGCCATGAGTTGCTCCTCAAGTTGCTGCACCACAACCTTCTCTTCAACTTTTCCCAAAAATAGGTGGTTGGAGAAGGGATGGTAATTTGCCTTGATGTCAGGGTCTAACAATGTTCTTTTTTCAGGAGGGGACAAATCAATGCCTCCTTCAAGGCATCTGGAAAACTCGTAAAAAAAAAAAAGAAAAGAAAAACAAGCATTTGTCAATGCCGAATGTTTACTTGCTGGTATTGGCATTGGTAGTGCAGGAGTTAGAGAGATGAATAATAGGAATGGCAATGAAGTATTGAAGTAATGCCAACCCCCAACCCCACCCTGCAGAGGCTGACAGTCTTTTGGAGTGTACCTTTGGGTCATTGGCCATAACACTCATGCCATTCTACCTCACCCCACCCTGCAAACACCAATCGGTGCTGCAGTGTGTCTTGATGTCTTCGGCCCTTATGCTACTCCATTCCTTAAGGAAATAAGCTGAGATGGGAGCAGTATAGGGGAATTTATTTTTTTAATTTTTATTTATTAATTTATTTGTTCTAGGATTACAAATACCCTTGAGCTGAGGCTCTTTTACAAAGGTTCCATGTCATTGGTACAATTAAGACAGTCATAAGCAAAGATAACAGTTTATAAAAATAAAAAAAAAACACATAGTCTTGTAGATGAAAAAAGAACAATTAGGTGAAACTTTGGGGAGGGGAAGGGAAAGGAGGAGGGTGAAATCAGGGAGACAAAGTGGATGGGAGAAAAGGGGAGGTAGGTTGGGGGGACAGAGAGAGGAGAGGTGGAAGGTGGATAAAAATAGAGGTAGTGCAGCCGGGTGGCATTTGTCATGGGCCAGCAAGGGAGGTGAAGATAGGAGGGGTGGTGCTGTCAAAGTGCAGGAGTAGATGTAGATACAAAAGGGCATCTTCAGCTATGGAACCAAAAGACATGTTTAGCCACAACAGTCACAGAGGTTGGAGGCAGTGAGTGTTAGGCAGAGATGAGTCTTAAATGTGCTGAGCAATAGCGAGGATGAGATGTCACTGGGAAGACCGTTGTACCAACTAGTGGCCCGGTAAGCAAAGGATCTTTGGCCTTGTGTTGTGCAGCAATGTGGGATTTCCAGAAACTGAGGTTTCGATCCCATGGTATGTCGGGTGTGGATTCTCAGTTGTATGAGGGCAGAGACTCCGGGGGGGTTGGGGGCAAGGCCCAGCAAGATTTTCTTAGTAGTAATACAAGTTTGGTGTTTTATTCAATTGGCAAGATTCAACCATCCAGTTTGAGAATAGAGGTCACAGGTGTGATTTGGGCTTTGGGAGCCAGTGACAAGTCAACAGGCCTTGTTGAGGGTTGTGGATACACGTTTGAGTGCAGTGGTTGTAGCAGAGCCATAAATGATAATGCCATAATCAGTGATGGATATGATAGAGCTCTGGACAGCGACAGCGAGGGCTTCAGGTGTCAGGTGTTTCCTATGACAGAATAGCAGGCCTAGCCGGGAGTTAGCAGCTTTGGCAACATGGTCAACGTGGGCAGTGTAGGAGAGGTGAGGGTCAAGGATAATACCTAGGTATTTAATGTTTTTGACCTGTTCCAGTGCGGCACCTTGTCTGGTGATGACGGAGAGTTGGAAGTGCTTATGTTTATTACGGGAGCTGCTGAAGATCATGGCCTTTGTTTTTTTTAAATTAAGGATCAGTTTGTGCTTTATGAGCCAATTCTCAACCAAGGAGAAGCCGAGTTGGAGATTTTCTTGCAATTTCTTCGGGTCCTGGTGTGTGACAAGGATTACTGCATCATTGGCATACAGGGTGATATGTTCAGTGCAGAAGTCTGGTAGGGTGTTAAGGAACAGGCTGAAGAGTAGGGGTCCCGGTATTGAACCCTGGGGGACTCCAGAGAGGACAGGTTTGGAATCAGAGTACACATCTCCAATTTTTACACGCTGGGAGCAGTTTTCAAGATAGCTTTTGAACCAAGAGATTGAATTATTGGAGAGACCAGCATTTTTTAGTTGGCTCAGCAGGAGGGAGTAGTGGGCAGTATCAAAGGATTTGGTCAGGTGGATGAAAATAGCACCAGTTAGTTGTCCATTGTTGAGGAAGCTGTGAATGGAGCTGGTGAATTCGAGTAAGGCAGATGATGTACTATGACCTTTTCTAAAGCCATGTTGCTGTTTACAGAGAATACTATAATTGTCCAGATGCCCAGTAAGTTGATCTGCTACTATAGGTTCCAGTGCCTTCGGTAGGGAAGGCAGAATGGAGGTAGGGCAGAAGTTCGCATGGTCAGCCTTATCACCACTTTTGTGAATTGGGGTAACAGTGGCCATTTTCCATTTGTCTGGGAATTGGCTAGAGGAAAGAGAGAAATTAAAGATATTGGTGAGGGGCCCAAGTAGCTTGTCAAGCATTAGGGCCAGTAGCTTGAGGTCAAGTGTGTCATTGCTTGTTCTAGATTTGCTGATGGCTTTGGCAATGTAGTTTTGGACCTGATGTTTCTTTAGTGCTTTAAAGTAGAAAGGTGGGTGACAGGTGTGTGTGGAGGAGTTGGGGGGATGGGAGTTGACAAATCTTGGAAGAAGTCAGAGGGGGAGAACACTGCTAAGGTCAGTGAAAGCGATGTTAAAAGTGTTTGCAATAGTTTTAGAGTTGAGCATAGTGTGCCCATTTATGTTGAGTATGTTCGGCGAAGATTTTGACTGCTTCCCAGTGACATCTTTAATGTTTTTCCAGAAATCCCTTCCATTTCCCCAGGAGTTAGTGAGGGCATTTTTATAGTAGTCAGATTTCTGTTGGTGATTGGATTTGGTGCAGTCATTCCATGCCCATTTATAATTCTGGATGTTGAGTTGCTTACCGGAGTTTCTAGCCAGTTCCCAGAGGTGGTCCCTGGATTTTAGTTTTTTTAGGAGGCCTCCTGACAGCCAAGGGTTACTGAGTGATTTAACTTTACACTTTTTGAGGGGGGCAAATTTATTACAGGCTTAATTGAAAATGTGAATAAATTGCTCCAGTGCAGTATTAGTATCTGTTGCCTTGAAGATGTGGGACCAGCCCTGCAGGCTGAGGTGTGATTTGAGGTGGGGTAACTGACCACGGGGTAGGACTCTGCTGGGGATGATTTTTGGAGGGGGCTTATAGAATTTATTTGACCAGGTACAGCTGATGGGAGAGTGGTCACTGAATGAGTTAGGGAGGACTGAGGTTTTCGTGATCCGAGAGGGGTGGTTGGTTAGGATCCAGTCGAGTAGGGTGCAGGTCCCAGTTCTGTTGTTCTTTCTGTTTACATAGTCAACCATTTGAGTCAAGTTAGCTGATATAACGGAGTCCTTAAATGACCTGCCTTCAGCTGCGAGCCAATTAATGTTAAAGTCACCAAGAAGGATGATTTCGTAGTCTGATGGGTGGGATTTGACAAAGTCAAGGACAGCGGTTAGACCAGGTCCCTGTTCCTTATGAGGTATGCAAACAGTAACAACTGTGAGGGCCTTATTGTGGGCGCCTAGTAGGAGTCTGATGGGAAGAATCTGAGCAGGTGTTGCTGGTAGATTGGAATCAATGGGGTGTCCTCGGAAAGTGTCTTTCACATATAAGGCACACCCTCCACCTCTTTTGGACTTACAATCAACCCGGAAGACATTGTAGCCAGGAAGGGTGATTGCCTGGTTAGGAATCTTTGGGGTGAGTCAAGTTTCAACTACTGACAGAATATCCGGGTTGTGTTGGGTGGTAAAGGCTTGCAGTGCATCAAACTTAGGAAGTAAACTGCAGATGTTCAGGCAGATGATTGAGAGAGTGCCTGTTGGTTTGTTTTGGTTGGAGGTGTTTGGTCCGAGGTTAGGGTGAACAGTCCCTGATAGCAGCAGGAGGAGGAGCACAAGTTTCAGGGTGCATAGGCGGAGTTCAGTCAGAGAGATGTTGCGTTTCTTTTTTGAACAGTAGTATGACAGGTGGTAATGTCGAAAATGCAACACTGGAATAGTTGTATAAAATGTGGCTAGATGTGCCCAAGGCTCACACATGAGCAGGAACAGATCAATTTCGGTGGTGTGCCTCCAAGGGGAGGATTTGCCCCATTGCCAAATGATGTAAAATAATCAAATCCACAGGAAAATTACCAGTAAACTGTTTGATCTACGGTAACAAGACAAAGGAATGGGGTGAACTTTAGGGCTGAAGACCCCATGGTACACCTTGATGCCTGTCAGTGGCTGCAGGGTGGAGGTCGGTGTGGAATGGGGTGAGCATTATGACCAATGACCCCAAGTCACATCCCTGACACCTATCAGTCTGTACAGGGTGAGCATTATGGATGGAAACCCTAGTGCCCCAGGCATTTGTTGGCATTTTTGCTCCAGATTTTCAACATGGGTTTTTTGGGACCCCACTTCATGAACAGTGGAAGTATCATTTTGTTACTCAATCCCAAAAGGTGATTTTGCACAGCGAGTGTGCCATTCAGTGCTGCAGGTGTGAAAACACATTTGAGGCAGGATGTGAAAAATGACAGCTGTTCTGTTCATGAGGAGGTGTGAAAAAATGGCAATGTTGAAAATCTGGAGTGAAAATATGAAACAATGGTGAAGTTACGAGTGTGCATAGAAACTGCATCACACACTCGTTACACAGTCATTTTTTAAAACGCTTTCATCAGATTTTCAACATGATGTTTCTGGGACCTCTCCTCATGAACAGTGGCACTGGGATTTAATTAATCTGTCCAAAGAGTTGATTTTGCACAGCAACCGCATCATTTTGTGCCACAGGTGCAAAAACATATTTCGGGAAGGATGAAAAAAATGGTAGCTGTACTGTTCATAAGGGGGTGTGAAAAAATGGCAATGTTGGAAATCTGGAGTGAAAATATTAAATATTGATGATGTTACAAGCGTGCGTAGAAACTGTGAAATGGACACTCATAACTCAGTCATTTCTGATAGCGTTTTCACCAAATTTGCAACAAGAGCTTTTTGGACCCCACCTCATGAACAGTGGCACTGTCATTTTGTTAATTGATCCTGAAAGGTGATACCACGCAGCGACCGCAAAATCACCTTTTGGGACTGAGAAACAAAGTGACAGTGATAGTGTTCATGAGGTGGGGTCCCAAGAATGCCATGTTGAAAATTTGGGAGCAAAACTCCAAAAAGTGGCTGAGATATCAACCTAAGCTGAAATCCCCATTGATTGCCATTATAGGGCTTACAGTGATTTTCTTCAGTTTGTGGCTGGCATTTGAAAAGTGCAGACGTGTTCCTGGTCTATAGAAGATCGCTGCTCCCAACCTCCAGAGGTAAGTATGGGTGAGGGGAGTGAGGGGAGGTTGATTGCACAGAGGGAGGGTGCCTGTTGGGGAAGGAGGGCCAGCAGGAACAATGGGAGACTTTTTTTTTCAGCTTTAAATAACACAGATTTTGGCACTTTGGAGTGAGCTTCCAGTATGCCAGAGAACTGGGGAAGGGATCAGTGCAGATCCTGGAATTGGGCACCCTGAGTTTAGCTGAGAAAATTGGGGCAAGAGGGGGCAGCACATCCAACACTGGGAGTGGGCATCCTGGTTTTAGAAACATCAGAGGTAGTTTTTGACACACTCAGGTGGGCTCCCAGTGTGCCTCATTAAAGGGAGAGGCGAATAAATGCTGACATGGGAACTGAGCACCCTGATGTTAGCAGGTGGGTGGGGGATCCGCTAACATGATCGCAATTAAAGTGAAAGTGTCTTTGGGCACTGTATACTCCCAGCCTGTACAGAGCTTAGGCTGTGGCCTACTCTGTACAGGTGGGAGAAGAGGAGCAAAAGGAGTCAGCCGCACATGAAGGAGGCAGGTGAGGAAAGCGCCTCCTCCCACCTTACAAGAAGGGACAGGTGGGGTGACATCAGCCAGCTTGATCGGGACACAAACCGCTGTTTGCTGCACGGTGACCTACAGATGAAAGGAAAAGCTGCCACATGTCTAGCCATTGCAGAGCACTCTGCATTAGCAGACAGAGACACACCCCTCAAAAGTCAGTCATTGCAAGAAGTTCGACACACGTGCTCAAACTTAAAAAGCAGTCTCTGCTGTCCAGAGACACCCCATACCCTGTAATGGGAGTGGATTTCCCATTACAGTCAACCCTCACAATATAAGTCAAGTAGAAGGCCTTACCTTAGCACAAGGGAGCCAGAGGTAGGAGTCAGAAGGGTTGTCATCTACTGTACCTGTAAAAAAAGAATAGAAAGGGGGTGTCACAAAGGATCTGTAGCTGTTAGCAGGTAAAATGGGGTAAAAAGGACAGGCTATGCACTGAAGTATGCTTATCTAATCAGGCAGAAGTCTGTGTCCTGTCAAATCTACAAAATAAAATAGGTTAGCTGGGGAAAAAACAGTAGCAGAGCAGAAGCAGAGAGGAAAGAAAGTGTGTTTTGGGGGGTGGGGTGGGCACAGACAAAAAACCCTGTGCTCTTATGGGTGGCCGAGTGGCCAGTATTGTCTCATAAAAAATGAGTACACTTATTTGATATTTAAGTGCAAGTAAACTTCAGTATACTAAACATGTAGTTCATACTGAAGTATATATCCCTGGCATTTACTTCCTCCAGTACTCCCATGGCCTCCCTCCCCATGGCGAGACCTGACCACAGCCAGGTAGTATTGCTTGCCCATTTCATGGGTACTTTACAAGGACAAGCCTCTGGTGGAGGAGCAGCTAATGGTTAAAGGCAGGGCCCAACCACACCAAGATCTTCCTGCATGCACAGGGGTTGAAATATCCATGTCTGCCTGACTCAGACAACCAGCTTTCCCCAGGGACAGTTGGTTTCATTTCTCTGACTGTCCCTGGAACAGGCATCAAGTGAGAAAGCATTTGTGGGAATTAGAATCCAGGAGATTCTGCCATCTGCAAGGCTGGGCTATAAACATCCCAACATTATGGTGTCACATTTTGAGAGATGTCCATTCAACCACAACTTCTCATGATGGGCCTTCTGTGCAGTCAGTGGTCTCACCAAGCTATGGAAATAACTAGGGTTCAGGAATGAGCCTGGAGCATCAGAGGGAGGCAGGGGTGGAGGAGAATTGGGCATCCTAGGTCCATTATCCTCCTCTGCAGAAGGAGGGCTACCATTCCCACTGCAATACTGCCACCTGGGTGACCATAGGTGGTGGTGCAGCCCGGAACACCAAGAGGGAGAGGAGGACATTAGCTGGGGTCCAAGTAGCTGCATGTCTCCGCATGCACATGTCTCCTTGGACCTCCCAGTATGCCGCCATGCTTAGAGTTAGGGAGAAAATGGAAAATGGGTCCCTGCTACTATGCCTGGTGATAGGCCCCAATGCTTAGCAACTGGACTGACCCTGAGGAACCCAAGCAGAACTGCCAGACATGATTTGTGTAACAGAGGGAGAGAGAGGCTGGCGTTCTCTCCCCTACCCTGTCTGGAGGTAAACTGTGGCTAGATGAGGGATGGTCCTCTGGGCACAATTGGGAGTTACACCACCTGAGCCACAGGACACCTTTGCGCATGCCCAGAAATGCAAGTTCAACTTTTAGTAACAAAATATCTCAGTATTGAGTGCTCAGTTTGCTGACGGGTTCTCTTACATGACCAATAGAAAGAAAGGTACAATATTTAACCCTTTACCGGTTAAGGACCCCAAATCACGAGCTTGTTTATGAATGAGCTCCCCCATGGCTTGGCATCATTTCTGCTTGTTGACTCATGCCGCAGAGATTTCCAGTGGACTGGCACTAATATGCAGCAACTACACTGCTCCCCATAGACTACTGCTTTATAGAGGGTATAAAATTGCCCCCAAACCTGACAGTGCCCCTTGAACATTCGATTTTTATTCACAGCCATCACTCAGCAAGTAAAAAAAAAAATCTAACTGCAACAGTACACTAGACAGTTAGTTTAGTTAGTTAGCCAGCTAGCTGTTTTTTTAATAGCTTGATTGTTTGTAACTGATTATGTCAGTGCTAATGTTAGTACAGTTTCTTAGCAATTCTATAGTGCTACAGTTCTGCTGTAACTCCTTTCTCTTCTATATTGGTACAAATTATATGTTTACTATGCAAGCTGACATTCTGTGTTTTATCAATTTTATATAAACAAAGCTCTTTTTAAAATAGCTGCAGAATACTCAATTGCAGCATGTATACTGAATGCTGCCATGGTAATATCAGTGTTTAGTGGGGGTGCTAAAATCACCAAACTAACAAAGATGCTGCTATAGCTGTCAATCCAAAGCAGCAAAAGCTCTAAGTAGAATGCAACCACATGTACAGATCAAGCTAACTTTGGCTATATATTCCACTAACATAAAAGTGCATGAACAAATAAATAAATGTACCTGAAACCTATAACCCTATAAAACAAAGGCAAACTCTCAACAAAGAAAGAATAAAAACATTAAGATTTTTACACAGCAAATTGAGGACACAAAACTTAAAGATACAAATAAATACAAAATCAGAGCCTTCTCTGAGAACAACTCCCCCTGATTGCCAGTTTAAATTGTGACATCATCTAGTTAGTTAGTTACTTAGTTAGTGAGTTAGCTAACATATAGGTGTTTATAGGGACCAATGAGTGTGTGAACTGATTGAAAGTGGGCATACCAGACTAAAGAACTATTCCTTGTCTAATGATTATATTTATGCCGGTCCATTTCAGAAATTGTTACACACATGTATGACAATAACCATAATGACAAATGATAATAATAATAAACATAGATTGATAGCAACACAGCTCCATCTGCAGCTGCAGCTGTCAGGAAAGTCCTGCTGTTCGCATACAGAGAATGTGGCTGAAATGCTTCTATTTCTACTATGCAGGCTTCATTAACCTTATTATCTTTTGAGCATTCAAATACCTTTCTGTCCTGTTTTTTTTTTTTTAAAACAAGAAAGTACAAAAGTTTCTCATATGCACTACCTATGCAGGATTTTGACTAGCCTGTAGATATTGAAATACCTCTTCTGTCCTGTTATCTTTAAAACAAAAGAAAAAAAAAAGTCAAAAGTGTAATGCCCCAAAGCTTCTGCCAGAATTAGATACATAGTAGATTCCCTGCAGTGGGAGGGCCTCAAACAACTGGTACAACAACCCACAAGAGACAGGGCTATCCTAGATCTAGTACTGACTAAGAGGGAAAGGATCACACATTTCCAGGTAGAAGGTCACCTGGGGGCTAGTGACCATCACATGGTATGGTTCAGTTTGGCCACTAGAACTAAATCATCCCATTCCAAAAATATGGGACTTCAGAGGACCTGACTTTGATAAGATAGCCAACAGAGTTAAGCTAGCCCTGGCAAGAAAGAATACAGGTGAGGGGGTACAGGCAAAGTGGGCAAGTATTAGGGATGCAATACTTGAAGCAACATCCCATTGTGTTAGAGAGAAAAGAAGTGTAAAGGAAGAAGGAAGCCACTTTGGTTCTCAAAAACAGTAGCAGAAAAGGTTAGAGCCAAAAGGAAATATAAGAGTATGCAGCGGGATGGAGATAGGGAGGCATACCAAACTTCCCTAAGGGAAGCAGGGAAGGCAGTAAGGCAGACAAATGCTGAAACCAAGAAAACAATGGCACGGACAGTAAAAGAAGGTGACAAGACTTTCTATAGATACATTAGTGAAAGGAGAAAGTCCAGAGGGGTTATTGCTAAGATCAAAGGGGATAAGGGGGTGTGTGTGAGGAGGAGGAGGGCTAAGTAAAAGCATCTATCCTAAATTGATACCTCTGCTTAGTATATACATAGATACATAGACAGTGTTGGCAGATAAGGGCCTATGGCCCTCCCAGTCTGCCCATTTGAACTCGTAAGTTCAGTTTGTTTTCCTAGAAGTCCGTTGCCCCTTACCCCTGACCTCCAGAATTCCTTATGTCTATCCCATGCATTCTTGAATCCCGTGATTGTTTCAGCCCACACCACTTCCTCTGGCAGGGTGTTCCACTTGTCCACCACCCATTCTGTGAAGAAATTCTTCCTCATGTTTCCTCTGAATCGTCCTCCCTCCAACTTCATCCCATGCCTTCTAGTCCTGGAACATATTTTTTACTTAAAAATAGTGTATTCCTGCACCCTGTTCCTCCCTGTAAGATACTTGTATGTCTCTATCATATCCCCTCTCTCCCTCCTCTCCTCCAGGGAGTTCATGGTCAATTCCTTCAACCTGTCTTCATAGGACTTGTGATGCAATCCATGCACCATCTTTGTTGCCCTCCTCTGAACCTTCTCATATATCCTCATATACTGAGGAGAAGGTAAGGCAGGACCCACAGCTCAGCACCATGGACACGGAGGGGGGTGCATTAGTACCTTCACAAAAGAAAGGGTCCTACAAGAGTCTGATAAGCTCAGGGTGGACAAGGTAATGGGACATGATGGCATATATCTCAGGGTACTAAACAAGCTAAGGGTGGAACTAGCAGATCCATTACCAAAACTGTTTAGTGAATCTCTGAGCACAGGAGAGGTCCCAGAAGACTGAAGAAGGGCTCATGTGATCCCGCTTCACAAGAGTGGTAGCCAGGAGGAGGCAGGGAACTACAGACCTGTCAGTCTTACCTCAGTAGTGGGCAAGATTATGGAGGCATTCCTTAAGGAAAGGATAGTGCAACACCAGGAATCCATAGGAGCACAGGTTCCAAGACAGCACGGCTTTACAACAGGAAGGTTCTGTCAAACTAATCTCATAGATTTCTTTGGCTGGGTAACCAGAGTGGTGGACCAAGGGGGAGCAGTTGATGTCACCTACCTTGACTTCAGCAAAGCTTTCAATACTGTTCCACATAGAAGATTTATTAATAAGCTGGGTAGACTCAGGGTGGGTCAGACGTTGGTCAACTGGTTGGCAATCTGGTTGACGGGCAGAAAACAGAGAGTGGTGGTAAATGGTAAACAGTCCGAAGAGATGCAAGTCACGAGTGGATCAGTCCTGGGGCCAGTCCTCTTCAATATCTTCATCAGTGACATTACAGATGGACTAGAGGGTAAGGTATGTTTGTTTGCAGATGACACTAAGATGCGCAACAGAGTAGATGATCCAGATGGGGTGGACAGAATGAGAAGAGATCTAGATGAACTGGCAAAATGGTTGGAAGAGTGGCAACTGGGATTTAATGCAAAGAAGTGCAAGATCATGCACATAGGGAAGAGAAGCCCTGAAGCCACCTATAGGTTAGGAGGGAAGTTGCTGGCAGTCACAAGGGAAGAAAGAGACTTGGGCATCTTAATCACAGATGACCTGAAATCATCCAAGCAGACCACTAAAGCAGTAAATAAGGCTAGGGGGATGTTGGGGTGTATTAGAAGGGGTATCACAATTCATGAGAGGGAGATAATAAGGCGCAAATGTCACTCTATTTGGTGCAGAAGTAGCTAGGCTATTGTCACTTGTTTCTGGTTCAGATCTCTCTCTATTCTGTTACCCAGTTCTGTTCTGGGATCTCCCCCTAGATTTTTTTTTATTTTTATTTTTATTTATTTCAGATTGGGATTAATACCTTTGAGTCAAGGACTCATTTACAAAGGTTCCAGGTTGATAAGAGACAATGACATTACAAACAACACATAGTCATAAGTTGGTTACAGAATCCAGTGGTAGTTACAATTTCAGTTCCATTGAATAGCAGTAAATACATAAGTGCCTTAGAGGTGGCAGGTCTGGTAACCCAGGACACAACATATCAGGCATTAGGAGATAAGGGTGAAACAACTGGGATGGCAGTAAAATAATTCAGTTCTCAGCAGGTAGTGTGGGGCCATCCCCTAGTACAAGCAGGGTACAATAAGAGGAGTGAGGACTCTAAATGGAAACAGTTCACAGCCAAAGTAGGCTTTGTCATTGTAAGGCAGTGGGGAGGAAAGTGGTGGGGTGGAGTGAAGAGATTTGAGAGGGAAGAGAGTTGCAGTGGAATTGAGGTAGGAGAGATGGTGGAGAAAGGAGAAGGAGGTAGCTAGAGTGGGAGACTTAGTGGGCAGGGCAAGGTGGAGCAAGGAGTGACAAGAGGAGTAGAAGGGGGAGGGGAGGTATGAAGAAGGTAAGGGGGGTAGAAGGAGTGGTGAGGGCCACATTGGAAAGGGGTAAAGGGGCAGGCCAAAAGACTGATTTATTGGTACGCAAGGGGAGGGAAAGAGGAAGGGAAGAAGGAAGGAGGGGAAACCCAGGGGGACTCTGAAAAGTAGTACTGGAACCTTGTTAGGGTTTGCGGAAGCAATTGCAGTCATTTTCTAGGGCTTTAGATCTACCACATGACTGGGAACGTGGCTGTTTATCCCAATTGTAAATTTGATTGTTCTTATAATCTGTGATATCCAGATTACGTTTTGTCTGCTTCCTCAAGATTACTTGTTTCTCATGTGATGTCACTTTATCTTGTAATCTCTGGTTGTATTCTATGTATGCTCTAAATCAGAAAGTTCTACTTTCAAGCTGTCAATAGCCGACAAAATATTTTTATGTCTTTTGGTGTCCTGATCGATTAATATTTCAATAAGTGTTGTTGAACAAAGGTCTAAGGCTGTCTCCCACCTTTTCTGAAATTTATCTTTATGAACCACCCCCATAGGAGATTTCCCAATCCTTTGGCCTCTAGTGGCTAAGTTTGTATCTTTGTTTTTGAGCCTCCTAGTATGGTCGATTGTGTGTCCTGGCGTGCCCCCTTTAGAATCTCTGCCAGCACTTCACTCTCAGAATCCACACTGCTCGTCTTCACAAATCAAAAGGAGTCTCCCAATGTGAGAGAACTGATGAATTTTCATAAATATAGATGTCTTGAAGAAAAGTTTTGCTCAACAGCCCTATGGCTTACCCTTCAGTTGGTTTACTGGGAGGGGGAGTGCCATCCACCCCCCAGATCAGTATATGGTTTCATTGGCTGGATCCTGGAACAGTGGTGAGGGTGGGGCAGCATGGCTTCATGTTGCATAGCCTGATTTTCCCTGGTTTCTAGTTCTCCATGCCCGAGGTTAGCATGCATGTACTGGCATGAACGTGCAACATGAAGATGCTGTAAGTACTCAAACATCTATGCCCGGTTCTCTGAGAAGTACCCACATGCTATGCACCCAGCCTCTGCAAGGTGGCAGTTAAGCAGCGGCACACACTGTTCCTCCTCCCCTGAAGGAGGAGAGCCATCTGTGAATGTTTAGCAATATCATACAGTTATCCTCCTTTTTACAACTTTATATAGTAGATGGGCAGAGCTCAGACCTGCATCTCATCTGCCTGCTTGTTTCCCCCGAGAGGATTCCCCTGTAAGTCAAAGAAGATGCCTGCCAGAGTGAGAGACTGTGTGAGCACATCTTTGTGACTTTACTGGCTAAATTTTCTTTTTACGGCTGCAAACTCTCAGTGAGTAGAGGGCTCGGGGGAGCCAACTGTTGAGGTCACCACAGAGGTGGGGTTTAGACCATTTAAATTCCAATGCCACTCACAAGTGTGAGCATTTGTGAATGGTGTGAGTGCTACTCCTACAAGGAAAATAGATCTAGATCTTAAAATTAGAAGTACCAATTTGTATTCCCTTCCAAATCTCTTTAATCTTGGTGAGTTCCTTCGGCCATTACTTTGTAATTATTGATTATTGAAATGAAATAGAGTGCTTATCAAGGTGATCAACACTGATAAGGAGTGGGTAAGCAATATGCATTTTATTATATGCACCCAAGTTTTATTTAATTAATTGGGGAAATAAGTACTAAAGCCTCTAAATGTAGTATTGGGTCTAAGTGAATTTTAATTATATTTTGTCTCAAGTACAGGATTTTATATGGTGTGAAGGTTGTGACACTGGGAGTATTACTATTTAGTGTAAAGAAAACAAGGTTGAGGTAGTAATAATGCATAACAACAAGATTATTTTTTTTTTTTTTTGCTGTTTCTATGTTTAATTAGTTCTTCAACTAAAATACGGACATTTAGAATAAACTCGGTCTTTACTGGCTCATCCATTCAGTAGTCAGAACACAAGTTGGAATCATTTGTAGAAATTGGATGTTATATTGTTTAGCTAGACAAAAAAGGCTATTGGAGTCACATGAGTTATGTAAGAACATGTATTTGGATAATACTATGTATGCACTTTTATTAATGATGGGAGGGGGATATAGAATTGAATCCTGGACCTACAAATGATAAGGGAATAAATATAAAAATCATACCTGATAATGCCAGGAGTTTGGCCCCAAAAATGGATATAGTAGAGATGCTATTTGAAGAACACAAACCAGATATAGCAGGCTTTTCTGAAACTTGGCTTTCAAATATGGTCGAAGACAATGAAATAGGCCTGATGAGATACCAATTGTTTTGCTCAGACAGGAAAAGTAGAAGAGGAGGGGGGTCATTTTGTATTTAAAAAAATACTTCGGGATCTGTAACAACTTTAACAAAAGAAAACACAGGAAATGTATACTATATGGTACTTTAATTGCAGAATTTAAAAGTGGCTATTAGGATTATATGTTCTCCACCAAATGTAAAGATGGTTGACCTGGAACAGATGGTTAATATAATCCAGGATAGTGTAAAAGATAAATTATAGGTTTTGATGGGTGATTTAAATTCGGATTGGTACAAGTCAAGAGGAAGAAAGTTAAAGGAAATGCTGGCATCTTTGGATGTAATACAACACATAAAAGAGCCTACCAGATATACCAGTACCTTGTCAAAGGGAACTATACTGGACGTGTTACTAGTTTTCGCCAATTAAATGTACAATCCAAAGGAGTCATGCCACCATATTTGGGGGACCATAATCAAATATGGGCAACCATTAGATGTGTAGTTCACTTTCAGAAACAACCCAACACAGGGTGGGTTACAGATATGAGACACTTTTCCATCAACAGATTTAATTTGGATAGGTCAACAGAAAACTGGGACAGATGTAAACAAATCCCAGATTTAGAACAAACAGTTGAATATTTTGTTGATAGATTTTTGGAGATATGTGTAAAACAAGCACCCAAGATAAAAGTAAGTAAAAGAAACACTAGAGTACCCTGGATAAATGATAAATTACTAAAAAAATATAAGGATAAAAAACAAGGTCTGGAAACTGATCAGAAAATCAAAATTAAACAATGACTGAGCTATATTTAAAGCAAAAATAAATTACTGCAAACATCAGATTGAAAAAGCAAAATCAAACTATTTCAAAGCAAAAATAGATGGGAATAGTGATTTATAAAGATTCTGGCAGACAGTAAATGATATTGTTAGTCCAGAAAATAAAAAAATAGCACATAAATCAATTGATTTATGAGGGAAAGACAGTAAAGTAACTCAGGGAAACGGTAAACTTATTGAATGATTTTTTTGTTGACCTACCAAGCTTGGATATAAAAACCTTACCTGACAATGTATCACAAAAAGAAAATATATTTTAAGAGATCATACCACCTTCTTGATTTTGAATATTAAATGTAGCTGATGTTAAAAAATGCTTAAAACAGATAAAAATACACAAATCTCCTGGCCTGGATGGTCTAGAAGGAAAATTTCTACAGATGGCTGCTGATTACATAGCACAGATGGTAACTTATATGTTTAACTGGAGTCTGAGTACTGGGATCTTTCCATCGGTGTGAAAACAAAGTAAAATTATTCTAATTTATAAAGGAAGAGAACATTACGAACCAGGTTATTATCGACCAACAGCCCTGCTTTCAATCATATTCAAATATCTTGAGAAGCAAGTGCGTGCACGTGGGGGTGTCCAATAAAGTCCAGAAAGCAGTCAGGATCCAATACTTTGAAATTTATTAGAAGTAGAAAAAAATAAAATGAACTTAAAGCGGAACTTGTACATAACTTTCGAAAAAACATAAGGCACAGGAAATCATATCTTTAACAAGAAATAAAAATTCCTGCCAAAAAGGCACCTAGAATCTGGCTAGGCATCTGGTAGGTTTGCCTTCCTACCACACACTGACTAAACACTTCACATTCACTCTGCTTTTATACAAGTGGAGAAGCACATGACCTAGTTAACTCCTCCCTGAACTTGCATCATAAAAGTGGGTCAACCAGGGCCGCTCAGTCCTATAAGGAGTTTGGACTGAGAGAGAGTTGGAAGCACTTTACAAGAGAGTTGTAAGTCTAAAGCATTTCTGGATCACAATAGGAGACTTTAGTCCTTTTAAATTAAACATTTTCATCTTTCTCCTTTTTACTGTGGCATGCTTTGTCTTTTCTCTTTTAAAAAGTAGTATTTTAACCTTTTTTATTTCAGAAATAAACAAACACCACTTTTCAAGTGAATTCTCAGTTACAATTCTTATATAACCATAATTCTGAGCTTCTTATACTAAAAACTAGCAAAAAAGGCTGTTAACTTGTATAATTCACCAAATAATGAAAATGCCATAACAAACTCTTTTTTCAAGTTCTATCTACATCGATCGACAGTCGCACGATCACATGTCAACGCAGCATATTCGCAGGAAATTAATCAAACAGCTTGTACTGCAAGCACAGAGCATTCTAAACATTGGGGCTTTATTATTTAGAGAAAAGGTGGAAATAAGGAAAGGGACAGAAAGACTGCTCAAAGCTGGCCAAGCTTGAGTAGGGGAATGACAGAGAAGGAGCGATAGTAAAAGGAAGAGATTAGAAGAGCAGGAGACTGTTGCAACAGATTTTTTTAATATTTTAGCCCACAATGTTCTCAAATTACCTCCAAAACATAGGCAGGTAATTACATATGCTCTGTATCCATGAGAGCATATCCAAGTTCGGGGGGTCACTGACCCTACCACAGTCCTCTCCACTCAAAATGAAAACTAGTAGTTTTCACTACTTGCAATAGCTTGTAGATCTCTTTTGTAAAACAAAAAGAGATGGAGCTTTAGCCCACCCACTCCCAAAGCTCCACCTCGGGGCCCTTTAATATTCTCTTTTACTTAAATACAATGCATTCTCAAAATACAAATATATTCATTCCCCGAGGTCTACATTTGATTCTACCATTATGTCTGCTCCAAAGCGAGACATGCAGTCAGCATTACTATTAGCGGTTCCAGCTCTATGATTAACAGAGAATTTATACAGTTGCAATGTTAGATACCATCTCATAACCCTTGGGTTGCTATCTTTCATGTTATGTATCCATCGTAGTGGATTATGATCTGTCCATACTGTAAACTGAGTTCCCCATAAATAATATCGTAGGGAGTCTATGGCCCATTTGAGTGCCAAACACTCCTTTTCTATTGTGGAGTACTTGGTTTCCTGACATGTAATTACGGCTAATGTACAGTACAGAATGTTCTTCTCCGTGGTGGATTTGAGATAACACAGCCCCAATCCAACATTAGAAGCATCCGTCTGTAACAAAACAGGTTTATCAAAATCAGGACTTTTTAACACTGGGGAAGAACAAAGTATTGCTTTTATGGCAAGAAATGATTCTTCACATTCTGAATTCCAGATTACTTTTGAGGGTTTGTTCTTTTTGGTCAATTCAATTAGAGGGCTAGCTAAAGTAGAAAATTGAGGCACAAAACATCTATAGTAGCCTGCTATGCCTAAAAATGAATGCACATGTTTTTTTGTGAGGGGACGAGGACTCTTGGCTATGGCGTCCACCTTCCCTACCTCTGGTTTTACCTGCCCATTACCAATTATAAATCCAAAATACCTGGCTTCCTTCATAGCAAGGGAACATTTGTTGGGGTTGATGGTGAGGCCAGCTTGTTTTATAGTCCTTACAACAGCAATAAGTTGTTTAACATGTTCTTCCCATGTTGGACTAAAAATGATTACGTCATCTAAATAAGCTCGCTATATCCAACGTGAGGTCTCAGGAGTTTATCCATCAACCTTTGAAAACTAGCTGGGGCTCCATGAAGTCCAAATGGCATCATTGTGAACTGAAAAGACCCCAAAGGAGTGCAAAAAGCAGTTTTCTCTTTTGATGCTTTCTCAAGCGGAATTTGCCAGTATCCTTTAGTTAAATCAAGTATACTAACATATCTCGCTTGCCCAAGTTGATCAATGATGTCATCTATACGGGGCATTGGGATATCCATCAAACTTTGATATTGAGTTGAGTTTTCGGAAGTCTAGACAAATTCTTATCCCTCCTTCTTTTTTAGGGACAAGGACCATAGGAAATGCCCATTCGCTATTAGCTTCTTCTATAATACCCATTGCTTTCATCCTTTCTATCTCTGCGATGACTTCTTGTTTTAATTTCTCAGGAATCCGATAGGCTTTACTCTAATGGGTGTGTTTTGAAATGTATGGATCTGATGACATATTTCCGTAGTTTTCCCCTGGGACTGTTGTAAATGTATCAGGAAACTGACTTAGAACGTGGGCTAGTTCTTGTTTTTGACTGTCTAATAAAGAAGGGTTTATTGTCAAATCTTTAGACAATTGTTCTCCTTCCAGTCTATCATATGCCAGCTCCATCTCATTGTCCAATGGGTTGGAACATACATACATGACTTCAGTAGGCCTATCATGCCATCTTTTCAATAAATTGGCATGGTACACTTTTAGTTTTTGTTTTCTGTCTGGTACTTCCACCAAATACGTAGTGGGGCTAATTTGTTTCTGTATCACATAGGGCCCTTGCCATTTCATAGTTAACTTGTTTTCAGTGGATGGAAGTAACAATAAGACACAATCCCCAAAGCTAAAGTGTTTTTCACCCACCCCTATGTCATATCTTTCTTTCTGATAGTCTTGCTTAAGTTGATTCTGTTCTTGCGCAACCTGAGTATACTTTGCTATTCTTTTACATAACTGTGTAACACAGTCAAGGGTAGTAGGATTTTTCCAGGTAGTAATATCCTCCCACTGTTCCTTAACTACGTCTAGGAGACCTCTAGGATTCCTACCATATAATAGTTCAAATGGTGAGAATCCAGTCGATGCTTGAGGTACCTCACGATATGCAAAAAGTAACAGTGGCAGATATAGGTCCCAGTGTTTACCCTCATCTTCCACATACTTTTGTACCATTTTCTTCAGCGTTTTGTTGAAATGCTCAACCAAGCCATCAGTCTGGGGATGGTATGGAGATGTGTAGATAGCTTCTACCCCCAGAGCTTGGTAGAGACGTTTCAAAATGGCTGAACAGAAATTGGTTCCCCTATCCGTTAAAATAACTTTTGGTATGCCCACTCTGCTAAATACCTTGAGCAACTCCTCTGCTATTTTATCCACTGTTATTGTGCATAGAGGAATAGCCTCAGTATAATTTGTAGCATAGTCACACAACACAAGGGCAAACCTGTTGCCTTTAGTACTTTTGGGGAGAGGTCCTATAATATCCATGGCCAATCTTTCAAAGGGCATAGCAACCAATGGTAAAGTTTGAAGAGGAATTTTGTCCTGTCTTGTAACTGGCGCCACCCTTTGGCACTGGCTGCAACTTTTGCAATATTCAGCCACTTGATCATGAATGCCGGGCCAAAAGAATCTATATAGTAACCTTTTTAAGGTCCTATCCCTTCCTGCATGTCCCCCACATGGTACATCATGTGCCAAGAATATTAATTGTTCTCTATACTGACTAGGAACCACCAGTTGATCTACCATTTCCTCAGTTTTTGGATTTTGACAAACTCTATACAACTTATCCTGTTGCAACTTATACATTGGAGGTGTACCTTCCACTCCATCAGCAATAAGCTGGGAAAACAAAGGGGTTAGTGTAGGGTCATTCTTTTGGTCACTGATAAAAGAGTCCGACTTTACAGTTTTTATCATGGCATCATCACAACCTAAGTCCTTTGTTTTATTCCATGTCCATTTCTCTAGTCTCTTTTGTTTTTTTGATTTCACAGTTTTTCCAGAAACATCAAATAAGGTATCATCAAGAGGAAACAGTTCACTGTCTATTTGTTTCTGAGATGCTTGAGATCATGTAGCCACAGCAGATATGGAAGAAGAGGCAGTCAATAAATTGTTAAATACAGGAAAGTCATGTCCCAATATCACAGGTACAGGTAGTCTAGGAACCACGCTTATCTTCAGATGATGTGCCATGCCTGATGCAGTAATAGTAGCTTCTTGTACAGGATAGAAATGAGTGTCCCCATGAACACAAGTCACCCCAGTTTTCTCCAAGTGTTTCTTTGTAAGAGCACCACTGAGTAAATCAGCATGTACCAGGGTTTGCTTACTTCCTGAATCAATCAATGCCATCACATCCTGTCCTCCAACATTAACAGACACAGTATATTGCCCCCAGTTTGCTAAGGCCAGACGAGAAGGATCAGATTTTTTCTTGGGGCAGAATCTAGTGATGTGTCCCTTGGTCTGACACTCGTGGCAAATAATATTTGGTTTAAATGTTCTCATACTTTTTCTTTCCTCTTTCATCTTAGTAGAAGGACTAGTGGGTGGATGTTTTATTAATACTTGGGAAGTATTTGTCCCATGAGACCCTTTCTGACGATGTGGGTGAGCTGTAATATAATCTTCAGCTAAACTGATAGCTTTTTCTACTGTGTCAGGTCGGTGTTCTCTTACCCACATTTGAACCTCATAAGGTAGTATTTTTACAAATTGTTCTAACACAACTGACTCGGACCACTTGATGTATGGCACGAGTTGCAGGTTGTAGCCATTTTGTGCATAAGTCTTGCAATCGAGCACAAGCTTCTTGTGGGGACTCAACAGTATGATATCTGAATGCTCGAAACCTTTGACGATAAGTCTCTGTACAGATGTCATACCTTTTTAATATTGTTTGTTTAACGTGATCATAGTTAGTAACATTTCCAGGTTCTACATGACTATAAGCTAGCTGAGCCTTGCCTGTGAGATATGGGGCTAAACGAATAACCCACTGATCCCTAGGCCACCCACAGGCTGTTGCCACTCTTTCAAATGTTGTAATGTATGCTTCAATATCATCACTGTAAATTAGTCTGGAAATTTTAACGTCCTTTGGGCTCCCACTAGGTAGAATAGGTCTAGTAGTTCCAATAGCCTGAATAGCCTTAAAGAGTCTCCACCCACCTGATCTCATTTTGTAGACGGTCTCTCTCATTTTGTAGACGGTCTCTCTCTGTCTCTGCTTCTCCAGATCGAGCTGTCTCACACATAACCATCTCAGAAAATCATGTACTTCGGAAGGGGGTTCCTCTTCCTCCTCTTTGACATCTTCGCCCCCAATAGCTTCTTCTGCTGCCTTTGGTTTACCAGTCTCTTTCCTTCTGACATCACCCAATCCAGCTGCTAGGGGTAGTTGAAATTTGTCCACCATGGTTCTGGTCCATGTACCTTCTGGTGCAGACATTTCCACTTTCTCCATCTTCTTCTGCTCCTCCATAATGACTCTGGACAATATCCACAAGAAAGGTGGCTCTCCTTCCCTTGTGATCCCACATCTGACACCAAATGTGCACATGGGGGTGTCCAATAAAGTCCAGAAAGCAGTCAGGATCCAATACTTTGAAATTTATTAGAAGCAGAAAAAAATAAAATGAACTTAAAGCGGAACTTGTACATAACTTTCAAAAAAAACATAAGGCACAGGAAATCATATCTTTAACAAGAAATAAAAAATCCTGCCAAAAAGGCACCTAGAATCTGGCTAGGCATCTGGTAGGTTTGCCTTCCTACCACACACTGACTAAACACTTCACATTCACTCTGCTTTTATACAAGTGGAGAAGCACATGATCTAGTTAACTCCTCCCTGAACTTGCATCATAAAAGTGGGTCAACCAGGGCCACTCAGTCCTATCAGGAGTTTGGACTGAGAGGGAGCTGGAAGCACTTTACAAGAGAGTTGTAAGTCTAAAGCATTTCTGGATCACAATAGGAGACTTTAGTCCTTTTAAATTAAACATTTTCATCTTTCTCCTTTTTACTGTGGTATGCTTTGCCTTTTCTCTTTTAAAAAGTAGTATTTTAACATTTTTTATTTCAGAAATAAACAAACACCACTTTTCAAGTGAATTCTCGTTACAATTCTTATATAGACCATAATTCTGAGCTTCTTATACTAAAAACTAGCAAAAAAGGCTGTTAACTTGTATAATTCACCAAATAATGAAAATGCCATAACAAACTCTTTTTTTGGCGTCTTCGCACATTCGTACGATCGCACAGTCGCATGATCACACAGTCGAACGTGCGCACATTCATGCAGGAAAATTAATCAAACAGCTTGCACTGCAAGCACAGAACATTCTAAACATTGGGGCTTTATTATTTAGAGAAAACGAGCTGGAAATAAGGAAAGGGACAGAAAGACTGCTCAAAGCTGGCCAAGCTTGAGTAGAGGAATGACAGAGAAGGAGCGATAGTAAAAGGAAGAGATTAGAAGAGCAGGAGACTGTTGCAACAGACTTTTTTCATATTTTAGCCCACAATGTTCTCAAATTACCTCCAAAACATAGGCAGGTAATTACATATGCTCTGTATCCATGAGAGCATATCCAAGTTCGGGGGGAGGGGTCACCGACCCTACCACAAAGTGCATATACAAATAATGGATTATCTAGAAAAAAACTCTATTTTAACACCTTATCAGGCAGGATTTAGAAGGGGCCTTTCTACTAGCTCAGTGCTAATAGACTTTAATGACTTTGTGGCAACCTCTTTGCTATTTGTATGCTGGCTTGGAGACTGCTATGTTGTTTGTAGACCTGTCAAAGGCTTTCGACCTGGTGGACCACTCCCTGCTTCTGAAGAAACTCTGGTCTTTGGGTGTTACTGATGGACCCTAGGATTGAATTAAATCATACCTAACTGGAAGATCACAGAGGGTATGGGTGTCCCAGACTCTAGCACGTGTAAAACAGGTTAGTAGAGGAGTCCCTCAAGGGTCAATCTTGGTGCCCTTGTTATTCTTGAGGTGGTGCAAATCTCTAATATCAGGCTGTATGCCGAAGACACAGCACTGATTGCTATCATGGTTGATGAGTTGGATCTGAAAAGTTGACTGCAAAGGGACTTCAACAGCAATGGGGAGTGGTTCACCAGGTCGAAGCTTGTGATGAATATAAAGAAGACAAAGGCCTTTATTTTGGAAATAACAACAAATCTAGATTAGATATAACATCGATAAGTAATACACTGATAGAACAGGTCATGGAATATTAATATTTGGGATTGATTTTTGATGTGGAATTAAATGTTCAAGAATATATTAGGGAGGTGTTAAATAAAGTTAATAAAAAATTAGGAGTACTTAGATGAACATCCAGATGTTTATATCAAAGAGCTAAGAAAACTATTGTAGATCAGATGATATTGCCCTCTGTCAATTATGGAAGCAATATTTACAGGGTTGCATCTAAATAAATGCAGCATAAATTGGACAAAATACATTACAGACTCACAAGATTTGTACTGTGATGTCACTTCAGGCCTCATCATTGTGCACTGTTAAACAAGTTAGGATGGTTAACACTAGAACATAGAAATGGGGAAATGTGGTTAAAATTATTGCATCACTTCTTTATAAAACAACCAACATACTAAATTTCAGTTGGTGCTCTGACAAAAAAGGTAGAACCAACCTGGATCTTAACCAGACCTGCATATGAAAACAAGATAATGATTAACTATAACAAAACAAGGTTTGGTGAAAAAACTTTACAATACCAAGCAGCTAAATTTTGGAACATGCTTCCACATTTGATGAGAGTAATGACATCCACAAAACAGTTTAGTCTAGGACTAAAAGTTACATTTCAAGAGGTATACAACTGCTAATTCATAATTCAGGTTCTTGTACCTACCTCCTAGTAAAAGACCAAGTCATATATTTGTCTGTATATTTTGTGTTACATTCTGACTGATCATGTACTTGAGGTGTTTTAATTCACTAAACTGTATGTCTTGTTTGTAAAAGTATTTGATTGTGTAATATAATTTCTTATATAGTAACATCAAACAGGGCTGTCTTGTGAACAGGGATTCTATCTCTAATGACATGCAATTTTTTATCATGTATAACAATAAGAATGTTATCTTTCTATCTATAGTGATATAGGGTCCCCATTTGAAGTCTATTATGGGATGATAGAAGTTCTTCCCTTTTGCTTGATCTATGATTCTCTGACATCCGCAGGCATTGGAAAACCTAAACATAAGCCTTGGTAGGATAAAGAATGTAAACAACAACAAAAAAGTATCCATAAAGTAGGAAGGATTGTTAAGAAAACTTGATTTGGCACCAAAAAAATTGCATTAACTAACCTAAAAAAAGAACACAGCGTCATGACTGGACACAAAAAGATCTTATATAAGCAATCTCTTTTGAAAAAATTAAAACAACTATAAAGAAGAAAGATAACAAAGGCTCCTGGGAATTGGTTTCCATGAGTACAAACAATACTCAGATAAATATTATTTTTGTAATTCATAATAAAGTGTGTGAGCATTTTTTCACAAGTACTCTAGTGCTCTAAATGAATCCAATATGGACCAACTCCTTCTAATCCAGATGGAAGCATATTCTCCACTGATATTTACCAACAAAGAAGTTTATGATGCAGTTTTAACATTGAAAAAAATAAGACCCTAGGTCCAAATGGGATCCCTATTTAAACATTCCTGGCTAACCCCAGTTGGTGGCCAAAAATACTGACTATACTGTTTAATTATATTAATCAACAATCAATACTTCCAAATGGCTGGAATACAGGACTAATAATTCCTCTTCACAAAAAAGGGGATATATATGAGCCTAATAACTGTAGACCCATCTCCTTGATGTGTATTGGTCTGAGAATTTGTTCCTGAGTAGTTCTGAATTATGTAGAAGTTTGGGTTATGAATCACAACTTGATATTGAAATTCCAAATGGGCTTCTGATACAGGCATGATACAACAGATAATTTATTTATTCTTAATCATCTGATGAATAAATACACAGTGGCTAAGAAAGGTACATTATATATAGCTTGTTTAGACCTTAGTTCAGCTTTCAATAACATCAACAGGGATGAATAATGGTATATAATAACTGGTCAGCAATTTCTCTCAATGTACTGACCAGGTTGATATTTTCCATAACAACCGGCTGGTTGTTATGACATTCATGAGCCATGCCAGTCAAACTATGCTGCTGCCTCATTGGCCAACATTCTGTATGTGGGTGGGGCCAAACAGTCTCACAAACTGCTGGAGAAAAATTGCTGGTCTGTTATCATAAAAAATAAAAGATGGGAAGGGTGTTTCATATGAGAATTTAATGCACACCCTCATTATGGGATGCTTTGACAAACCCCTTGGGCTTCGCCCTTGGGGTTTATGTAGCATCCCACAACTCGAGTGTGCATTAAATTCTCATATCAAACCCTTCCCCATCCATTATTCTCTATATCTTAACTAGTAAGAGAATCGATCATGGCTTACTTTGCATACTGAGGCTGTTGCATTCAAATAACTCTAGTGTGGTAAGATCTACTAATAATTTTTTCACTAAATATATTCCTGTTAACAAAGGTGTCAAACAATGATGTTTACTTGCCCCCATTCTATTCAATCTTTGCATAGATACTTGAGTACAATTTTTACAGTCGGTGGATACCTTCCCCCCAAAAATATATGACACAGAAATTCAGATATTACAATATGCAGATAACATTCTGCTCTGTGCACTTACTCCTCTCGACCTTAAACTAGCAATTAAAACTACTCAACAGCACTTGTCTAGTTTGAACCTTACGGTCATTACTGTAAAGTCCAAACTTTTGGTGAGTTGGCCCAAAAAGAACTCAGGTGCTGGGTTCTTCATAGACACAGATTTAGATGTTGTGCAATGCTACAAATATTTAGGGATGAATCTGAATCTGGATCGCTCTTGGAAAACATTTAAAAACTATAAAAAAAAACAAGCAGCAGTTATATCCAAAGCCACTGTAAGGTTCAGGAATAACTTTGCTGGAAACCCATTTTTGTCTCTCAAGCAAATATTTAATGCTAAAGTCATCAGCAGTATCACATAAGGGGCTGAACTTTGGGCCTTCACTAACATAGGTAAACAGAAACTATTTAAAATGCGTTTTATAAGCAAGTTTTTCATTTACAAAAATACTTCCCCGCTGCTTTACTATGAACAGAATTAAGATTAAAGTCTGTGTCATCATTAGCCTGTATTAAGGCAATCAAATGGTGGGGGAAAATTATTTCTCTTAATGAAGACAGACTATTGTATAAATACTGGCTTGAGAGCTGTAATAATAGAAGGATCACTCTGTGGTCCTGTAAACTTAATGATATGCTTAAGAAGATAGGAATATTGGAAATATGGGATCCAATTGTTCTGGCAAACAGCAATAGTTTTGTGAATACAGCTACCCAGAAGGTCTTAGACTGTTATTTTCAGATGGAGTTTGCAAAACTGGCAGATTTACCTATATCAAAAACATATCATAAATTAAAAATCCCAAATCCAGACAAAAAAGAACTGGAATTCTGTAAAAAGGAGGCTCACAGAAAAACCTTGTTCAAAATTAGATGTGGTATGTTACTTAATACGAGTTGGACGAGTACATGTGTGTCTAATACACATTATTTAATAATCTGTAATGGCAATCCCAGTGCCTTGTATATACAAGATCTGATGCACCTTACCATTGATTTTAAGTTGACTGATAGATTAAGATTAAAATGCCTCAGCCCTGTATGGAGAAACATTAACATTGCAAGAGACTAGAGACCAAATGGAGTTTAATGAAAGGTATTTAATTTTGTGATAAAGAATATATTTATTCAGCAGCTAGCTTTGCTTTTAACCTTTTCAAAAGTATATAACCTTGTCAACCAATGATTAAATGGTAATTTTTTAGCTTTCATTTTGTATGTGATAACTGACTTTTTATACATACTGGCCCAGATATTCAAACTGCACCAGGCTGTGGCACAAGACCAGGCACAGCTCAAATTGGTTGCGCAGGGGTGTGGACTGGGTGATATTCAACAGAGCTGTGCCATCGCTCAGCAGTGTTGAATATTTCACCCTAGCCACCCGCAATGCGCATGGTGCAGTGGCACAGTGCCAGTGCCAGTAGCCAGAGTGGAGCATGAGGATGCAATAGCGCAAGTTCCATTGCACAAGGCACAGCAACCATGATATTCAAAGACTGACATGCAAATGGAGCCATAAGGTATGAAAGACACACATGGGACCATTTGCATGTCATTATGGCCCCATTTGCATGCAGGTGCACCGATCCCCTATGACTTGCACCTGGAGCCCTGCCAGGCAGCAGCCGTCGGGGACCAACGCCCCCCTGCAGCCAACAATGTGCTCCACAGCCCAATCACGGGCTGCAGTAGAAAAAGGAAAATCATAAATCCCTAGTGGTCCAGTGGACTGCTGCTGGCCCGATCATGGGCTAAGTAAATAAATAAAATCCCTATCATCCCTGGTGGTCCAGTGGACCTGTCCACCCGATCGTGGGCCGAGTAAATAAATAAAATCCCTATCATCCCTGGTGGTCCAGTGGACCTGCCCGTCTGATCACGGGCTGAGTAAATAAATAAAATCCCTATCATCCTTGGTGGTCCAGTGGACCTGCCTGCTTGATCACAGGCTAAGTAAATAAATAAGAATCATCAATATCCTGGTGGTCCAGTGGACCCCTACCCCACCCGCCCACTGAATCCCACCCCGCTCCCCCAGTCAGTGGCGGGTGGCAGCCCTACCTGCCTCACCTCACCGCCCGCTGATGACACCATCCAGTAGAGCTGTCGTCCATTGGTCCACAGCGTGAGACAATGGGCATGCAGCCCATACCATACTACACATTCCAGATACGTGAATGGATCCCCATTCACATATCTGGAGTGTGTAGTACGGTATGGGCTGCTTGCCCATGGCTCACACTGTGGACCAATAGGCATACACCCCTGACGGTGTCAGTTGACGAACAGCGGGGCAGTAGGTGGGTGGGGTGCTGCCATCTGCCCGCTGACTGGGGGACTGGGGTGGTGGGATTCAGTGGGTGGGTGGGATGGGGGTCCACTGGACCACCAAGGATATTGATGATTCTTATTTATTTACTTAGCCCGTGATCAGGCAGGCAGGTCCACTGGACCACCAAGGATGACAGGGATTTTATTTATTTACTCAGCCCGCGATCGGATGGGCAGGTCCACTGGACCACCAGGGATGATAGGGATTTTATTTATTTACTCGGCCCGCGATCAGGTGGGCAGGTCCACTGGACCACCAGGGATGATAGGGATTTTATTTATTTACTCGGCCCGCGATCAAGTGGACAGGTCCACTGGACCACCAAGGATGATAGGGATTTTATTTATTTACTCAGCCTGCGATCAGGCTAATAGGTCCACTGGACCACCAGGGATTTTGGATAAATCTTTTTTACTGATGCCTGCAATCAGGCATGGGGGGGCACCACCAAGGAGGTGCAGCCAGAGCTCAGGTGGCCACCCACAGGTGGCAGCTGCTGTGTTGCACCCTGCAGTGTGGCAGCTCACCTGTGGGTGGCCATCTGTTGTCCCTTTTTTTTTTGGATCAACTTTGTGCTGGTGCAGGTAGTGGTTGTGCATGCATCACTCTGCACATCCCAGGCTGAATATCGGGCTGTGCAGGATATGCATGGGCAAGCCCCCCCCATCTGCACCTGCATACATTACTGATGCACTCCAGCACATCGGGATTTGTGCCGCACACTTGTCCCATTTGAATATCGCATCGGGGCGCAACCCTTTTGAATATCTGGGCCACTTTGTAATAAACTTTGAACTCTGAATGCTCAATCCTCTTTTTCCCGTTGGCCCCACTTAATCCTGGTCCATTCCTGAACCCATGCCACTGGCATTGATGAAGGTAGGGGGTCCAGCTCCGCAGCCCTTCATGCCACAAGGCTGGCTGTTATAAATGGCTTCTGACTCAAAAATGCACTTTATAATTTGAATTAGTGTCTATGGTTACCAGCTCCCTGAGGTCTATTTATCTCTTAGAAAGTAAATCCTTCCATGCACATTTACTGTTATCCTTGTACAAAAAGGTTTCTTGGATTCAGTGAAATACTTTTCCTTGCCTACTTGTAATTGAAATCTTCTGTATGAACTGTTGGGTGTGGTGTTGGTGTCAGTTGTAAATATTTCTTCTGTTTTGTGTGTTATATTTTTTTTAATAAAGACTTCCCCTACTGTTCTTCAGTAGGTGCCATGGGATCCAGACAGTAACCAGAAATGGGTGGAAGGGACCTCAGTTGAATGGTATGGCACAATTTCTCAAAGCATGGACATTTAACCACACTGTATTAAGTGGGAAGTGTAACCCTAGTTTTGGGACAGTCTCTTAAAAAATGGACATTTAATCACACTGTATTAAGTAGGGAGTATAAGGGTAACTTTGGTATGATCCTTCAAAGCATGGACATTTAACCACATTGAGTTAAGTAAGGAGCATCCCCTTCCTGCCATCCCCAGTGGAGCCTTACCTTGACCTCTTCCTTTTGACTGCTGTCTGGATTCCTTAATGTACCTCCTGACCTCCTTTCTTGGCTTAACTCTGAAATAGTTGTTAACCTCTTTATGCCTCACTCCTTAATTGTGTTGCTACCTTTTCTACAGCTCACCACAAATCATAATGAAATGAAAATAGTTGTATGTGCTTGAAGTTTCGCTGTTACTGTTATGTAATATTGTCACCTATGTTCATTATTTGTTATCCTGTAATGTATTTTCCTGTACAGTTTGTCTTTTGATGCAGAACCTTGGTAAAAGAACCTCGGGTTCAAAGGTATTTAATTCCTGGTTATAAATAAATTATATATATATACAGTATATATATAAAACCATACATTTGGCACAGTCTTTCAAACCATACATTTAACCATGCTGAATTAGGTAGGGAGTGTAAGCTTAACATTGGCACAATCTCGCAAAACATAGACATTTAACCACATTGCATAACGCTGGGAGACTGACAACCAGTTTTGGCACAGTCTGTCAAATTATGGATATTTACCCACATTTCATTAAGTAGGAAATGTAAGCTTAACTTTGGCATGAGACCTCTCTCAAAAGCATGACAGTCAACCTCACTGCATCTCTTGAATCATGGGCATTTAACCACATATCATTAAGTAGGGAGTCTGACCCTGACTTTGGCATTATCTCTCAGACATGGACATTTAACCACTTTGTATTAAGTAACATAGTTATATATAAAAAAAAACCAAAAACTTGAAGAACCTCAGCACAAAAGCATTAAGACAGGGGTTACCTATAAAGGGCATTGGCAACAAAGCCAGGTTTCCAAGAAATACAAAAATCATACATATTCTTATAATGTGAAGGGTACTGGAATATATATGCAAATCACCATGAACATTTAGGCTGGTTCTGCTTTCCCATCATCCTTTGCATTATGGGAATATGCATTATTTTTTTACTTCTTGGAAACCTGGCTTTGTTGCCAGTGCCTTTTAAGGGTAACCGTTGCTTTAGTGCTTTTGTGCTGAGGCTCTTTGTCTTTTCTGCTTGCTCTTTTTATATTGGGCCCATCATGACCCAAATCTGCAAGACCACATCAGGGCTGGCTCATGTTTGCTTGAAGGGATAAAAACAGATAAGACATAATAATAAGTCATGTGTAGGATGAAACATTTGTTAGTAAACATGTAGCATGCCCTCTTGAATCATGGACATTTAACCACATATCCATTTCCTATTTTGCAAACTGACCCAGTCATTGGTGCTTCCTTTACAGAACCACCTATTGCCTCCTACTGCTGGCCACCCAATCTGCGAAATCTCCTGGTAAAAAGCAGCGTTCCTACACCCAACAGTTCCTCTCTACGAGGTACCAAACCTTGCAACAGAACTCGCTGCTTCACTTGCAAATGTATTTCCAGTGTGACTGAAATTTGGGGTCCCATAGGTGTTTTTCTCATCACCAAGGTGTTCTCCTGTACCTCCTCTAATGTGGTATTTTGTATTCTTTGCAGGAAGTGTGTAGCTGTTTACATCAGAGAGACTGGGTGACCATTTCAGTGAACATTACAGGACAGTCAGGAATGGAGACACTAATAAACCTATTATATCCCACTTTATTTCCAGGGACCACAGTGCCAATGACCTTTCTGTTTGTGTCCTCCAGCAGGGCTTCCGGGATTCTGACCATAGAAAAAACATGGAAACCAAGATGATCATCCGCCTTGGCTCCCAGCAGCCCTCTGGTTTAAATGACAGACTTATTTTCCACATACACCTTTCAGCTCTTGTTTTCCCTAAAGCCTGTTTGTATCTGTACACATTAAACTTCTTTTGATTTTCACCATTTGTCTCCATCTCTGTCTCTTTCCCCCACATATGTCACCTTTCAGCCTTCTTACTGGACCCAGTTAATTAGTCCTACCTCGGGACTTATCCAGCTCATTTTCTCCTATAATGCCACATCTTTCTCATCATCACCCTTTTGTTTTACAGATTCTCTCGTAATCTTACTTTTTATCACTTCTCCCTGAGTCTTCCCCTTTCTTCTTTCCCCACGTATGTATCCCTTATTTTACCTCCCCTCTTCACTAACTTTGTTTTTTCCTCTTTTAGATATTTCCTGAAGAAGACCTACGGTCGAAATGTAGATTTTAAACTCCATTTTCTATTTTCAGTGTTCATTTAATATAACCATTTTGTTTTGCGTTCAGACTACATGCTGATGCAGCACCTTGTCTTTTTTTTTTACAATTTGTCTGTATCTTCTGATCTCCCTCTTTGCAGACTGCATGAAAGGCCATTTGGCTCCATGTTTTCCTGCTGAAAGCAGAACCACCCTAGAGTTTCATGATTTGTATATATATATATATATATATATATATATATATATATAAATATATATATATATATATATATATATACATATATACAATAGGGGTGAGTGGTAAATGAGTGAGATAAAACAGCATATCATCCACTGCAGTGTGATATTTTTACCCTCTGCTCTACTGTGATGATATGAAACATTTACACACACAGGTCACAAAAGGTCACTGATATCATCACCCTAGGTAGCTTTCCCCTCAGCATGAAAGAAACACCTGTGCTGTTACCATAGACACAAATGCAGAATTACCTGAGAGGTCTCACTGCTGCCTACAGCTAACTCAGTGAACATTACAAAACACACCTATCCCCCCAACTTCCAGCTCATTACTGTGATGCTCTCAACTTGATGCAGCCAGAATTCCAAACAGCACAGCTTCACAGAACAGTCTAAACTACTGCCTGCAGCTAACTCAACTACCATTGAAACACACTTTCACTTGTTCCTCAAACTCTGATTCTCACCCATTACAATTACTGTGAAAATTTAAACTTCACTGCAGCCAGAATCCTAAAGAGCACAATTCACAAAACACTCTGCACTCTGCCTGCAGCTAACTTAATTACCACTGAAAACAGTATCAGCTGTTCTGACACTCTGCCTCTCAGTTCATTACAATTACTTGCTCTTAGCTTCACTGCAGCCAGACTGCTAAACAATACAGCTTCACAAAAGTATGTTTCTCATTCCCATCTAAAACTAACTCATTTAGCATTGCAAAACACACTCATGTGTCTCTCACAGTTTATAACACTGCCAGCCCATTCAGAAAAGCTCACACAGAATGAGCAAGCACATTAACAGGAACAGAACACAAGACAGCATAAAAAAACTTCTGAAACTCTTGGCCCTATTGTATATATCGAATACATGATGGGCAGATCGTGTGCTATGGCAAATATTGTCACTCCTGCATCGTGAGCTTGGATATCTCACTCGTGCCTTCGGGACTCATGAGATATCCAGAGCTCACTCTGCAGGAGTGACAATATTTGCCATATCACACTCATGCCCATCATGTATCCCTCTATATATATATATATATATATATATATATATATATATATATATATATATATATATATATATATATATATATATTCCATGATGTTTTACATTATGGGGGTATATTTATTTTTATTTATTTTTACAGAGATCAGAAATCACCTTTGAGTCAGAGGCTCATTTACAAAGGTTCCACGTCACATATATTGAACAGTACAGAGTTAAGGTTACTCGTCACATATATTGAACGATACAGAGGTAAAGTAGCATACAGAGAAGGAAACAGAAAAAAAAAATTCTTGAGACATAGTAAAGGTAAAAAATAAGGCTTGAAGTCAGGTTCTAGCAGACTTACGGAGTAGATAAGCATCTAGAAACAAGGAAAGAAAGAAAAGGAAAAAAAAGAAATTGGGGGGAAGCCAGCCATAGGCTGTTGTCAGGGGGGAGGAAACGTGTGACATGGTAAGTAGCAGTCACAGCAGTTTGAGGACTGGAGGTGACCTTTAAGGTGGTTTTGAAGAGGCCAGTAGGGTTTTGGGTTACGATGAAGTTGGGTAGGTCATTCATCCAGTAAGGGGCCTTGAAGCTGAAAGACCTTTGATATTGGGAGGTACGACATCGGGAAAGTGAGAGATGTTGCTTGATGGAGCTATGAGTTACTTTTGGGGTTGTAGACGGATAGATTAGGGTGGTGAGACCCAGAGGGGAGAGACCTAGGGTGATTCTTTGGCCATAAGACAGGTGTGGAATTTGATCCTATTGTCAAGGTTAAGCCAGTTTCTGGAGTTATATAATGAGCAGGTGTGTGTGAGGTGGTCGCAGCCCAGGACAAGTCAACAGGTTTTGTTGAGGGAGAGATGTAGCCTATTTAGGATCGCGGTGGTGGAAGCGCTATAAATTAGTATACCGTAGTCAAGGAGGGAGATGATGGAGGATAAGACTGCAAGTCGGAGGGCATCTTGGGTAAGGCAATGTTTGATGTGGTATAGCAGTCCTAGGTGGACATTGAGGGCCGTGGACAGGTGGTGTATGTGCTGGTGGAAAGCGAGAGCCGGATCCAGGGTGATGCCTAGATATTTGAAGAAGTTCACTTGCTTGGGGGGGGGGGGTTAGATCAGCAGTTAGGATCTGGAGGCAAAGTTTCTGCTTAGTGTTCTGGGGGTGGATGAAATCATGAATTTGGTCTTCTTGTAGTTCAATATGAGGTGTTGGGCAGTGAACCACTGTTCAGCTTCATTAAGAGAGGACTGGATGGAGTGGTGGAGTTGCAGAGGGTCATGGCTGGAGGCATAAAGGACAGCATGATCCGCATATAGCAGTAGGCTGTTAGAGCAGGAACTAGGAAGGGAGTTAAGGTAAAGACTGAAAAGAAGGGGGCCAAGGATGGACCCCTGGGGGAACCCTGAGAGAATTGGGAGATTATTGGATAGGGCAGTGTTGATTCTGACCTGTTGGCACCTACCAGTTAAGTAGTCAGTGAACCAGTGTAGGGCATCCTGAGAAAAGCCGATTTTGGAGAGTGTGACTAGCAAGAAGGAGTGATTGACAGTGTCGAATGCCTTAGAGAACAGCACCAGTGGCGTGGTCTTTGTTTAATGCAGAGTGGATGTGCGTGGTGAATTCCAGGAGGGGGATAGTACTGTGCCCTTTGCAAAAGCCATGCTGCTGTTTACAGAAAAGATCATGTTTGTTAAGGTGGTCAGTGAGCTGGTCATAGATAATGCACTCGAGAGCTTCGGATGGGGTGGAGAAGATATGGGCCGGTAGTTATTAGTGTCAGTACAGTCAGTTACATAGCTTCATAGGCAGCAATGAAAACAAGCAACCCTAACCTTTGCACAGTCTCCTGAAGTGTAGACATTGAGGCTGGTTTATCAGTGTAACAGCAAGGTGTCCGGATGTGACGCTGATGTCCCGGGTTTAGGAATGGACCCAGGAAGTTGGAGGGCCAGCCAGGTGGGGAAGGATTGAGCATCCCATGGACAGCTCCCCTCTCCAGGGGGAAGGGGGGGTGCATGTCTAGTGCAACAGAGGCTCCTGGCAGAGGTAGGGAGATCCACAGCGTCTGGTGCTGAGAGTTGTGGGAGCCAGGACAGACATGGGGCTCATTTCCTTGATGTCACTGCATGTCCTACCTCCAGGGAATAGCAGCATCCAGAAAAATCCAGTACCCTAGGCATGATGTACTGCTCCACTTCTGCCCTTGTCCGCTGGGGGTCCTACTCCCATGGCACATCCTGGGGGTAAGCCAGGGTTTGCCTGTTATCATCCATTGGGGGGCTGCCTGGGGGGGGTAAGCCTCTTGTGTGGTGGGGATAGAGCAGAGTAAGAGGCTGAGTCCTGCTAGTTGAGGCTGAGAGACTCAGGCCAAAAAAATAAGTGTGGACATTGAACCACATTACAATGAAATGTAACCCTCAGTTTTGTACAGTCTCTCAAAGCATGGGCAGTTAACTCCATCTTATTAATTAGGGAGCATAACCCTACTTTTGGCATGTTCTTATAAAGCATGGCCATGTCATAAAACCCTATTGATGTGCTTTGAGAGCACAAGTCAATTTAAGATGTTGAGAATGCTGTGAAAGCTGCTTAGTTAAACATGTACATGCCTGTGAGGTGTTTTTAGCCTTAGACATTGTAATAACATAAATATGACAGTCTCTTGAGCCTATCATCTTCTGCCAGTGAGCGCAGACTTAATCATTATACATCCTGAATTAATGTTGCAAGACTGGCCATATGCACCATGGCTGTCTGCCGAAGGTAGTTATTTTTATAATGCATTGTGTAGGCAACAAAGCTTAATTTTCCTTTGCAATAAAAGTGGGACATAAAATTGTTCTGTGCAGTTCTCGATGTGTCCTGAATCAGGCCTTTAAAAGCTAAGCTTATTAACAGCAACAGCACAGTTTTAGTATGGCTTAGTATTTCACATGGCACCAATCTATGGAGTGTCTTTCTGCTTATTGATGAGAGATCAAGGCAGAATGAATGACAAGATATGTAGAAAGCAGCAAAGGATCATTTCACGGTTACCTTCTGAATATGGAGAGGACAGGTAGAAAGGAACATTTGACCTGAGTGACAGCATTTCCTTCCTGGAAGCTCTAACTTCAAGCTCTGATGACACAAAAAACAAAAGAAATTTATTTAGAAAACTTTTTTTTTTTTTAATGGGACACCGTCAACCCTAGAGCTAATCTTGGTCTATTTTAAATTAAAAAGATTGTCTGTATGACAGAGATGACAATTAGCAAGCTGTTGTTTAGCATATCAAAATGCAATCAGTGCTCATTTATATCAAATGCAATCATTCCTTTATATGTGAAGTAAATGAATTTAGGTGTTTTAAAAAAATTGTTTTAGAAAATGTATAAAAAGCTCATGCCTGTCAGTTGGCAATCTTTTGTCATCCTCAAAGTGACATTGGCACCGCTGCATATGATGAATAATCCTGTTCTAAAATGTAGAAGAATCTGTTCAGCCATTCTGGATCAAGAGTATAATGTGAGGTTAATAAAGATGGCCACTAATTCAGCACATCTGACATGTTGCAAACTAAAGCCTGAGCAATTATTCACAAAAACATTATTGGAATACAGGCCAGCCTGTTAGCACATCGGTAGGTAATTGCTTGTGATGCTGTACACCCAAGTTTGAGAATGAGCATGGGTCATCAGTGGCTAGCCGTCATAAGGAGGATTTAGCATCTCAGACGCTATCTCCTTCTTTGGGGAGAGAGGCCAAAGTGCTCCACCACAATATAGCCACCTAGGTGACCACAGGTGGCAGTGTGGTTGGAATGCTCATGGGAGAGTAGGATGCTGATGATGTCGGTATGCAGCTACACATTACAATGTGTGCTCACCGTGATGTCCCTAATGGAGATGTTTCAGAGACAAGGGAGAAGCTGAGGAAACAACCTTTGATTGGCAGGATGATCAACCCAGGTAATGCAGAGCTCTGCACAGACATCCCTCTTCTCCCACTGACCTTAGACCCCGGAGGGGTTATCGGTCCTTTCAGACTCCTTCCTGGGGCAAACTGAGGGAACGTACTGCACCTGGAAGGGGGGACTGTAGATCTCAGGATGGGAGAGCTGTAGACAGGGGCAACAGAGTTGGACGGTGACCAATGGCAGTGAAGGAGGCAGAGACAGTGAGAAGAGGGCATAAGTATAGTATGGGACACTAACTAGCCATTTTGGAGATATTGAAGTGATGTTTTTAAACAATGACTTTCACCAGAGAGCCATCTTAAATTGGACCCTGTTGAAAATGTTAAATTGGACCCTGTTGAAAATTAAAACAGTATACTGTACTATTAAGAGTAATCATCCACTAAAATCTGAATTAAACCTATACAGCTGTTTTTGAAGGTTTGTGAGTAATAAAAGGTGGCTGCCCATCAGTTATCTTATTTATTTATTATTTATTAAATTGTATTAACCCGGTAAGCCCACTGGGCCTCGAAAGTCCCTTTTTTAGGGGCGACCCAGAGTTAGTTACATAAAGCTGAGCAAGTACAATCAAGAAATACAGAGTAGGACATTGCGTACAGGAGTACAATGACATTGTACAATAATCATTAGAGAGGGCAGTGACATACAACATAACAGCAGTGGCAGCTGTTAGACTTAGAGCAAGTAGTACAATAAAATATACAAGCATCTTTGATTAAATGCACACAAAAAAACACCTTTATATGAAGAGTACTCATTCAAGTCAATACTACTGATTGATTGAGTTTTACTAGAAATCACAAATGAATAGCAAAATACTATACCAAACATCATCACAAATACATATTCATTAAAGTGACTTTATTTCCATGTGGGCTCCTAAGTACGCAATAACCCACAATAATGCACATATTTCTTGAGAATTAATGCATGCCCCAGGTGAACTGGAAGGCATGAGGCAAATGGCCGAATGGCTTTCAGTGTACCCGGGAAGTGCATTAATTCGCAAGAAACCAATGCCTAGGAGTGGGTTATTACATTTAGAAAATGAATAAAGGTTCTGAAATGAAAAATAGTTTTATTTTTTGTTAGACTGTTGCTAAGTAGACTATGTGACTTTGCCAACAACGGCTGAGTACCTACGACTGGCTCTGGACAGTGCATTTAATTTTGTTGAAACTTACGCACTGTTGGTTTTTGTTTTGAAAAAGTGAAAACAGTTTTTATTTTAATGGAAAAAGGTTTTATTTTCCAAAAGTTTTATTTTCATTTAGTTATGCTGTTGTTAAGTATATAAAGGCAGGTCACTTAGGAACCGTTCATACACAAGAGATTAATAAATGGTCATGTGATGTGTTTAAACCAATGAAGTTGCTAGGATTTTGAAGTCCATTTTATAAGGTAAGTGACACAAGTGAATACTTCAACTATCACTTACTTTATGCAGGAGCCCTCCCCCATGGAAAGCTGCGAACATCTAACATATACTTTTTATTCTTTTTCTAGGTCAGATATGTACTGTAGTTATCTCTGCAACTGCAGCTCCAGAACATCATTAGTGACCTCAGGAAAAGGGGGTTGAGAGAAGAATGCACTACAGTAATGCTTCTGATCCGAATAGCTGTGATATGCTCTTCACCTGCACTCCACATCACAGCAGAGTGCCTTGGTGGTGGCAGTATTGGTTATTGGTTAGAATACTCCAGCCACTTTTTTTATGCTCCTTTCTTAGGCCTCCCAGCGCACTTCACATTCCAGCCAGCCATGGACCTCACCGACACCCTCACCCCATCCCCCTCTACCTGCCTAATATTGAAGCCATTCCAGGGATAACCCAGTGTATCCCTTCACCAGATGGGTCCCTCTCCTCTGAGGGGGAAGGTGCCAGGGAGGACAACCAGCACATTAACCATTCAGTCCCTGGGAGCTGCTGAGGCAGCTTTGAGGACACAGGACACTCATGGCGGCAGGAGCCAGTGGCCATCATCCAGCCAACCAAGAAGCAATTTTTCTGGTTTGCTCCCCAGGGGCATGGTGTGCCACAGACATCAAGGCACATGCCAATGTCCACCACACCCCTTGCATTCAGCAGGGCTCACTGAACTGTTGCACTCCTGGCCTCCACCAGGATGTGGCACACAGCAAGCCACATCCCTCCCTTCCTCCCTCCCTCTGGGAGAAGGCGAGCAGTCATCAGATGCTCAAACCTTCTCCTCCTAGCTGGCCGTCCAGTGACCCAGGTCCATTCCTGAACCCGGGTTGCCAGCGTCCCAAGCAGAAATCCAACCACTGTGCCAATGGGCCGACCTCCAACCGCTTCTAACAGGACTGTTGTGGGCATTTAAACACCCCCACACACTGTGACTCACAGATCTCCCTGTGGTGATGTTCAGGGTCAGGGAGGAGGAAGTGCATCTGGTCCACAGTTCAGCTACTGCTTCCACATTCACCTACCAGCAACTTTTTATAAAAAAAAGACAATTTTCACCTGCCAAAAAATGTATTTCAGCACTGGGGCTTTAATCACCCTGGAAGGAACTTCTTTGTTTCTCAGGGAAGGAGGGCACACCCAAAGTTAATACAACATACACAGTCTAACAAGCCCTACCAAGCAATGATATTATGTAATATTATGTAAATAATACAGTTATTTGAGCAATATGTACTAGATATTCCACTACAGGGTATGCGTATATAATTGCATGGCTGCACACCCCGTAGTGGATTACCTTTTTTTTTTATCACAACATTATTTGTACTACTTCTGCAGACCTGGCAGGAGCTATGACCCCCCCCCCTTCGGAGGGGTACATCATCCAGTCCATCATGGGTCCTGCTGGGTCCTGGTATTTTTCTTCCATTTTCTCCCCCCCACCCTTACCCGTGCAATGGGCGTAGCAGCGGTCTCCACCTCCGCAGAGGCAGCCAAGCACCCCGGGTGCAAGCCGAACCCCTGTTATTGTGCTGACACACGCAGCACAAATCTCCCACCCCGAGGAAGGAGAGCAGTCCTCCAGACACTCAATCCTCACCTCCCAGGCTGACCCACAAATGACCTGAGTTCGTTTCCGAACCAAGGTCACTGGCATGGCACAAGTTGTGGCATCCAGTGCCTCAGCCCTCAGTGCCACCATGGATCATCTGTCTTATAAAATGTCCAGAAGGTTCTGAGTGATCAAAAGACATGCAAGCATGCAGTCATTGTGGAATAATGCACAGTCATGTAATATGTTTCATCCAGTCAGGAGACTGGATTTTTACATATTTTTCTTACCCATTTTATAAATATATTTAGAGTATAGAGATTTCTAAATTAGGATAAGCATGAAATCATTCAAATTGAGTGCGCCATTACTAAGTTTCACACTCTTTCCAAATGGGAGGCACCTAATAGGGAATAAGATAGGATCGGCTGCTGGAAAGGTTTCTTTTAAAACACCATAAAACAATGTCATAGGAGATTATTAAACAGCAATGACTGAACATTTTATATTAAAGCAAGTCACTTAACCATTTTCAAAGTGTCACAGAAGTAAGTGCTAGACAGTTACAATGTCAAGATAAAGGTTACTATGAGAGGCCATTCAATTCAAAATGACAGCTTTTTGAACAAAACACATACCAGAATGAATATGACATACTGAAATGGGTATATGTCACAACAAATGTGATACATTACAACATGAATATGACATCAGCTGAAATGCATTTAATACCTACCAAAATGGATATAAACACATGATGAAAATGAGTATGAGATACACTCAAATGAGTGCAACATGTAACAAAATAGTACAACACATGCTAATATGAGTAGAACACACACCAAAATGAGTAGAATGTATACCAACATTGATTAAACACATATATGTTTAATACCTGCTAAAATCAATGTAATACATACTAAACTTTGTGAAAACACATACCTAGAAGAGTATAACATGTAATTAGTATATCCTGCTGAGATGAGGATGGCACATACTGAAAAGTGGGAAAGATACACTAAATTAAGACATACCAAGAAGAATATGATGTCAAGAACCAATCACAATGCAATGAAGACACTGCATAGGAAATTACCCTATAGTTCACTGCATCCTTCTGCTTTGTAGCAGGACATAAGCTTTTCAACTGAACTTAATTTTCAGCTGTAAGTATGCAATTATATTATTTTGTAATAATTATGTAATTGAACAGATTCATAACATAATCAGCTTTTATAGAATAGCATGGATAAATAATGCACACATGATCTATACAACAACCTACAGTGCTGTATTGATCAATGGACCATCGACAACAGCCACCTTTTGGTGGAATGCTAAAACTGCTGAAGTTGAGCAAGTATTTTATGCTGATTAGTTTCCCACTTTTTCATTTGGTTACAGATTAAGAAACGTTAATGTTATAAGCAAAATTCTTATGTTTGTATTAGCATTTTTATAGCCAACCCCTTTGACAGAGTCATTTTTAGAGTTATCATAAAAATTGATTAGCACCAGTGACTAAAATGATGAGTCAACTATGGGGATCAAGCCCGATGCTGCAAACTGGAAAGTTAATATATACTAATGAAGTTGTGTTATAGCATGATATAATGTATGGTGGACTCAACCTGCTATTCCTTTTCCAGTAGCGTTGCTGTGAAAGGCAAACTCTCTAAATCCACAGCCCCCTCACCTCCAAAAGGCTTACTCCTGATCCAGCTTTTTATTTAGAAAAGCTTGTTTTTCTCATGCTGCTACTTACTTTATTTTTATTTTGAAAAGTCTGCAAACCGAGAATATGGTGGACGCTGGGGACTCCATTTACTGTAAAGGTGTGGAAGGGCAACATGCACTTCAATACAAAATTATTAAACTGCATGGTGCATTGCCGCACCTTTATAGTAAATGGAGCTTCCCCCCCAGCGTCCGCCATATTCCCAGTTCATGGACTTTTCAAAATAAAAAATAAAGTAACTAGCAGCATGGGACAAAACGTGCTTTCTAAATAAAAGTTGGATCCGTAGGCTTGAAGGGGTTGTGATTTAGAGTTTCCCTTGAAACATTGTAATTGTTTATTTCTAGGCTGAACATTAATCACATAGATGCCAGTTTATACACTCTCTCCTGGCAAATCACACTGAAAGGAAAATAAGACATTTTCAGAATTAGAAGGCCACAATGGGAGGGCTTTAAGCCCGTGGTTCGATGGGCAGAGCAACAACATCACTCTACCATTTAGTTTAAAGGTCACAACATCCTCCGTTTTGCCAGGATTCTTTTTCGTTTATTGCCGGTGGTGATATGCTTCCTCGTGGCTGCCTTCTCTTATTCTGTCTTGCCCATCATTCGGCTATCTCTGGCCTCTGTAGTTCTCATCCCATCCCGGACATCGAAGAGTCACTCAAATCAAGGACAATCAGTATCTGTCTGCTGGCTCCATCTGGCCTGCAGTTGATATTTTAAATGGGCATTTCTATCATGACTTACGTGCCATCTCCTTGCCCCGTGGCCCTCCTGCTGCATATATCAGGTTTGTGACTCTGGTCATCATTAACCACCTTATTGATCTGTGGGTACTCTACTCATGAATCATACCTCACCTTCCTATTTTTGCCTTCATGGCTTCCCTCTCTCATCATCTGATTAGCTTCCAAGTTTCCTAACTCATCATTCCATCAGGCTCATCAGCCCATAGCTTAGCTACCTCAAATTGCCTTGATATCCATTCAACGACATTCAGATCCATTATATCTTTCATCATCCTGCTCATCTATTTCATTCACTCATTCAGTTTCAGTTGTCTCAACTCAACTCTGTCTCCTCTCGTGGCTATGCCTTCCTGTCCATCGCCCTTTGCTTCAGGCTGGCTGGCTGCTCTCCACCATCATTCAAGTTCAAGTTTCAGCACTTCATCAATCCATGGCCCTCATGCTTCATGTATCAGGTTCCTGATTTTATCCATCATCAGCAGTCACGGCTTCAGTCTGGTCATAGCTTCTCTATCTCATCATGCTTCGGTTTTCTCTTGGCTTGCTCTGCTATTCACATCATTGGGCCATATGTATCTGACTGCATGTGGCCTTCCATCGACCCCAGCCTGTGTGCCTCCTCATCTGGCTTGCCCAGTTGCAGTTCTCATTCTGTATCAGCTGGGTCCTACGCTGACCCATTACCTTCCCTCCATCCTTTGTCCTTTCCTACCTCGCATCCTTGTATCAGCCCCCATGGCTTCAGTACCTCATCATGCTTTATCTGTTACCTTGTTTGCATTCCCTGTTCCAGTGTCCTTTCTAGTACCTGCTATCATGGCTCCACTTTTAGTTTCCCTTTTCATCTTTCATCGTCCAGTTGTGATCCTCGATCGCTCCACCTGATTTGCCTCTGGGTTTCTATCTCCCTTCTTGGCCTCTGACTCTACCTCATTTTGAGGAGCCTGCTTCTTTTTATTCCTTCTCCATGGTTCATTTTCAAGTTTGTTCCAGTCTCTTCCTATTCCAATTCCATATCGGCCATCCAGGATTCACTCCGCTCGCAGCCCACTTTTGATATTCTTTTTGGGCGTTCTTACCATAACTCCTATGCCACCTATCAACCATGGCTATACTAACACTCGTATTGAGTTATTAACTTCAGTCATATTGAGTTCATATATCCAGTCATCATTCACTCAGCATTACCTCGAGGTTTAGTGTCTAATTGTTCTCATCGCCAATTTCACTCGCATCGCTTACCTCAGCATTACTTCAGGGTTTATTTATTTGCATCTCTTACTTGAACATTCCTATCATTGAACTTCATAACTACCACATCGACTACAAACTCAGGGTCTAATTATTCAGAATCTAATCATTTACATCACATAACCAAGCATGTCTCTTTAACTTCAGTGTTTACTCAGTCGCATTGCTCCATCAAGTATATTGTTCAATTAAGTCAATCTGCATTATCATCTCTTCTCATCAGCACATCTGGAAACTCCTTTTAAGCACATCTGCATACACCTTGCTCTGACTTGTACATGGATTTACTTCCTCCCATCCTTGCTTCTCTGACATACTATGCTCCTCTGATCTGCTATCTCATTGAATACTAGAGCATACCCTCCTTGGGTCCCTGATACCTCATGTTCATTATTTTAATCTGTGCTTCTTTTGAGTTTTTCCCTATCCCATCGTCATCATCCCTACTTGTATCCCTCATCTATGAACCATTCTTTTTTTACTAACATATGTCCTAAAATCAGTCGTCGTCAGCCTGGAGGGAAGGAGACCTAGACCTTGGATCCCCAGAGGTTTCCTCCTAAAAAAGGGGGGTTTTCCTCTCCTCCATGCCAATGGTTATAATATTAATTAGAGTTACTGCTTTATTCTCATTAGTTAGTAAGGTTCCGCTGTTGGATGGAGGTGGATGGTGGCATTGGCTTTCCCCTCTCTCCTTAGTAAGTTAGCCCTTCTTGTCACAGAAATTATTCATCATCCTAACCTCTTTGATGCTTGACATCTTCAGGTATTCTTGTTGGGCTTCTTCCTACCCTACCTTTTGCTGACACATTATTTCCGGCACTTGTGGGGAGGAACCTTCCTGTAGGGTTCCTTGCATCATACTCCTACAGGTGGTATATCCCATGGATAGAGGCGGAAGCCACAAAAAACTCAAGTTACACAAGCATTCTCATATTATCTCATTCAGTTGCATCAGCACATTGAATGGGAGGGCTTTAAGCCCATGGTTCAATGGGCGGAGCAACAACATCACTCCCTCATCGAGTTTAAAGATCACAACATCCTGGGTCTGGCCAGAATTCTTTTTCATTGCCCACCATCCTCCCCTGCTCCTCCAGCAGCACGTCACTCTTACTCATGGGCTTCTTCCTACCCTACCTTTAGCCGATGCATTCATTCTGGAACCTGTGGGGGGGGGCCCTCCTCTAGGGTTCCTTGTGTTGTACTCCTACAGAGTGGTATATCCCATGGATAGAGAGGTGGAAAGCCACAAAGAAAACTCAGGTTACACAAGCATTCTCATATTATCTCATTCAGTTGTGTCAGCACATCGAACTGTATTTGATTGCTTCCATTTCCCCCCTCTGGTTGTTCCCACCACAACAATCAAGATCTCAACTACTGCATTATTCTTCTGTCTAGGATGGTGCATGAACAAGCCACTGTATTCACAGTCATTGATAATGCTGTGCTAGTTCTCCACCTGGGGCAGTATAAATGCTAGATAGTGTGTACCCACCCTCCGTGGAACCTGATCACCTCACCTTCACAATGTACCTGGCCACCACTGAAACTCAGTGTGTGATTCTGGGATCACACATGAACCCGAATCTGCCAGGTGGCAATGTTACTGGGCCAGTAGGTAAACATATGTTTGCTACATCACTACCATTTTACAAGATTTGATTTGCATAGCTTGGAGTCTCCAAATTAGAATGGGAAATGCATTCCTTTTTTTTCTGAGTTTTGGTTCCCACAATGCCCCCCCCTTTTACAGTAAGCCTCCTGTCCCAGTTGGAAGACACTGATACACATGTGGGTCACACACTGCAGTGGTGCTGCTACAAAACATAACAACCTTATAAGCAACTCATGAAAGTCGTAAATAAGGGGTAGTTATAGATTAGGCAGGACTACAGACACTCAAAGAAGGGGTGCCTTTGCATAGTAAAGATTAACTCCTGTAAGAAAGGGTGGCTGCAACCCCATATCCAGCAAAAATTGGGCAGCACCATTATTGAATGGTGGCCTGCATGGGTTTCAGGCCCTTCCTAACAGTGGGGGAAGAAATGTATGTATGTATGTATGTATTCATTAATTCATTAATAAACCTTTGAGCACAGGTGCTAACATATTAATTACCAGCAGATTAGGCCTTATGGTCTAGCGAGTCTGCTCGAACCTCAGATCCCTAGTTGAGTGCTGAGGCCCCCCTTGTGTTCCAGAAACCCCTATCATCCATCCCCACCCCCCCGGGCCAGACCATCATCTGATACATCCGCTCTGTGTCCGTCCCACCCTCTTGAAGCCCTCCACTGTGGATTTCTGAACCAGCTCACCAGGCAGTGCATTCCAAGGGTTCACCACCCTCTCAGTGAAAAACCTGCTCCTCTTTTCCCCCCTCACCCTTCCACCTTCCAACTTCAAACCATGCCCTCTGGTGATATCTCCCTGCTTTAGTCTAAAGAACCCCTCCAAGTTTACCCTATTTATTCCCTTGAGGTACTTGAAGACCTCAATCATGTCCCCCCATCTCTCCTCTCTTACAATGAAAACAGGAAGAGCTCCTCAAGTCTGTCCTCATACATCAAATCCTCTATTCCTTGTATCATCTTAGTTGCCCTCCTCTGTACCCTCTCCAGGAGCTGTATTTTCCTCTTCATGTGTGGTCTCCAGTACTGTACACAGTACTCAAGGTGTGGTCTAACCAGTCCATTATACAGTGGCAGAATCACTTCCCTGCTCCTAAAGGTGATCCCCCTTACAGTGCATCCCAACATCCTGTTTGCCTTGCTAGCTGCTCTCCTGCACTGCTCAGAGTTATTCATACATGCATCCACCATGACCCTTAGGTCTTTTTCCCCTGTTGAGGCCTCCAGAGCCTCCCCTCCCAGGGTATACCTATGTTTAGGGATTCCCCACTCAAGATGTAACACCTTGCACTTGGTGATATTGAAATTTAATTTCCATGTTTGAGCCCAGCTTTCCAGGGTGTCCAGGTCCCCTTGCAGGGCCAACCTCCCCTCTTCCCTCTCAACTACTGCTCCCATCTTGGAGTCATCAGAGAAGAGACTCATTTCACACCCTGTACCCTCTCTGATGTCCGATATGTATGCATCAAACAGGATCGGACCCAGGACCGAGCCCTGTGGTAGCCCACTACCGACCTCTCTAGGATCTGAGAGCTCTCCACCGACCACTACTCTCTGGGTGCATCCAGCTAGCCAGTTTTCAATCCATCTGACCATTGAAGGGCCTACTCTCAACCCTGCCAGTTTCTCCACCAGACCATTGTGGGGGACAGAGTCAAATACCTTGCTGAAGTTCAAGAATAATACATCCACAGGCTTTCCCCAGTCCAGTTCTGATGCTACTCATTCATAGAACTCCACAAGATTGGTTTGACATGATCTACCTGGCACAAACCCATGTTGCCAACTATCCAGACCTCCAACCTCCTCCAAGTACACCCCCAATCATTCCTTTAATATACTCTCCATTAATTTTCCCACCACCGAGGTCAAATTGATGGATCTATAGTTACCTGGTACTTCCCTCGACCCCCCCTTTATGAGAATTATTGCCATCCTACAGCCTGTGCAACCTACAACCCTTCCAAAGATGTCTGCCATGGTGGAAAGTGGCTACCCTGTTTGTCCCTCTCTGTTCATAATGGCACACACCCCTTTTCTCAGTCCCTTCCCCCCTGAAATACAGTCTCTCTCTCTATACTGACTGCAGTTATTTATGAACCCAATTTCAACCCCACCAATAAAGTTCCCAAGTCTCACAAACACATGCAGTCCAGTGTGTGTCCAGTCCCACTAACAGTGTGTGTGTGCAGACATCTGGTACCGTATGATGTCATAGGCCCACCAGTTACTGTTGCTTCAAATTTCAGTCACAAACAGAACTGCACAGCCCTTCAATCCCAACCCCCAGTGGCTTTCAGTATTTAAGAAAGCCTACAAAACAGGGTGGGTGGAGGCTCCACCAACACCAGGCAAACATCACATTTAAATTTCACTCTAATTATCACTGCCAAACAAGTGTTCCCACACCCACCACACAAGCCCCAATAGTTACAATATCACAGTCCACATAACAGTTCTAACTCAAAGAAGTACTCTTTTACAACGGTTCCATGGCAAGGACAAGGACAACGTATACAGATAAATTAACAATTAAATACAAAGTAAGCAGTTCCAGGGGAACATTGTCAAGTATCAGTACAAGCAGGTAGTTGCAAGTCCATATTACAGCATATCAAGTTGCCAAGGGCAGGAAGATCAAGCGAAAGCTGGCGCAGAGTACATGACATTCACTTATCAGAAGACAGTGATAACTATATACTAAAAAATCAGTTACAAAAGACGTCAGTTATAACAGTTACATTTGGATCCAAGCATGAGAACTTTTTTCAGTTCTTCCTTAAATAGGGCTATTCTGGGGAGACCCACCAGGGATTCAGGAAATTAGTTCAGTCATTGAGGAGTTCTGACTGCAAAGGAATGCATGGAGCATGGCCTGGTTTGTTTTTCGGAAGGGTGCTAACAGGGCACTCCTAGACATATTTTTATTTATTTATTTGAGATAATCAGAAAGACCTTTGAGTCAGAGACTCATTTACTAAGGTTCCACGTCATACATAGTGTGGTACAGGGGAACAGAAACAGACAGGTTGCTGTGTATTACATTACGGTGAGATTATAATGGTTCCACGTTATAAATAGTGAAGTATAGGGGTAAGAGAAAACATACAGGTAGCTGTGAAATTACATAATTCCACATCGAGATATACACTAGATACAAAAGTGAAACTATAAACAAGGACATCATGGAATATCAGGGTTTAGCACAGCTCAAAATAGGGGAGAGGCTGTTTGTCAAGACAGAATTTCAGTGGGAATTGGGTCTGGAGCCTGATTAGAGGCTGGTCTATTCCTAATGGAGTATTGGTTGTTAACTGTGCAGAGGAGGTTTTGTACAGCAGGTGGGGTAAGGCCCATCACAGTCTTTTTTGTGAGCAGACAGGTCTGGTACCTTATTCTGTCCTGAATAGGAAGTTCGCTGGTTTGGGAATATAGGGAACATTTATGGGTGAGCCTGTCTGCCCCATGTGCAAAATGATATGCTTTATTTAGTATCAGCCTGATTCTGTTAAGAACAGAGTTGGTGGCCACATTGTAGACTGGGAGGCCATAATCTAAAAGTGGGAGGACCATGCTGTATACCACGAGGCACCTGGCTTTTGGGAGTGAGGCTCAGACATTGCCTGAGCAGCTCACCTAGTTATGTTTGCTTGCACGCATGTGCAAAAAACATAGTGCCATCATCTGAGATTTCAGAGGTGTGTCACCTCCTCTTCCAATTCAGTCAGTGTGTTGGCAGGTGCGGCCCCTGTAAGCCAATGCATGCTGGAGCTGTCTAGGACAAGCTCCAAAATGCAGTGGCATACAGTTGAAAGGGGGAGCTACGCTTCAGTGAGCAGCGATAAGATATCGCCAGCTCATGCGCAGCTCTGCCTACACACACACACACACACAGAGGCATGAATACTGCGTGCTGCCTCCCCACGCATAATACTCTATAGCCGACGGGTGCCCAATCCCCGCCGGGCTGCTGCGCCCCCAAAGTTTCCAAAATGCCACACTGGGTGCCCACCCCAGCGTGGCAACTCGATGTATAGCCCAACGCGGGGTGCCAATCCCCGTCGGCTTCACTGTCTCTCCCTCCACATGCTATCGCCGACGGGGTGCCCAATCCCCGTCCGACACTTCACTCCCCAAGTACAAGGTGCCACACTGGGAGTCCATCCCAGCATGGCAAATGATGCTATGGCTGATGGGGTGCCTAATCCCCATCAGCTTCATGCCCCCATCCTTGTGCCACGCTGGGAGCCCACCCAGCGTGGCAAACATTCCGCATCGCCTTAAAAAAAAAAACCTGTAAAGCAAAAAAGGTCCCACGCAGTCTCCCAGCCCCCTCCCACAACCTGCACCCCCCACTGTGCATCCTGCCTCCCCACACCCCCCACCCATACTCCAGAGCACGGCGCGGCGATCTTGGTGGACCAGGAACACGTCTGCACTCTTCAAAGCTGACTGCAAACTGAGGAAATGCCGGTAAGCTGTATAATGGGCTAGATAGGGGGTTTTCAACTTTATTGCATATCTCAGGCATTTTTTGGAATTTTTGCACCAAATTTTCAATATAGGGTTTTTGGGACCCCTCCTCATTAATTCTTGCACTGTTATGGCATTACTCGAGCACGAAGAGTGATTTAGCAGCCACTGCGAAAAATCATCTGTCAGGAATGATTAACGAAACGACACTGCCAGTGTTCACAAGGTGGGCTCTCAAAAGACTATTTTAAAATTGGTGAAACTAATCTAAAATTACTGTTTTACGAAAGCATGTGATGCGTATTCCTATGCACGCTGTAGTTCATGAATTTTCAATATTTTCACTTCAGATTTTCAACATTGCCACTTTACCACACTTTTATGAGTGAGTATAGCTGTCATTTTCACATCTCACCCAAAATGTGTTTCGCCATGTAGGGCACAATGGCGCAATCGGTGTCTTGAAACCAATGTATGGGACAAATTAAGAAAACCACAATGACACTGTTCATGAGCAGAGGGTCTTAAAGAATGCTATGTTGAAAATTGTTAAAAAAATTCTAAAAATGACTGTTTTCTGAAGTGCGCTGCACAAATTCCTATGCATGCTCGTAAGTTCGTGAATTTTCAATATTTTTACTCCAGATTTTCAACATTGCCATTTTACCACACCTTCTTATGAGTAGTATAGCTGTCATTTTTCACATCTCACCCAAAATGTGTTTCCACTCATGCAGTGCACAATGGCGCAGCCGGTGTGTGAAATCAATGTACGGGACAAATTAAGAAAATCACAGTGACACTGTTCATGAGCAGAGGTCTTATAATGGCTATGTTGAAAATTTGGTGAAAAAATTCCTAACAATGACTGTTTTACATGCGTGCATTGCGCAGTTCCTTCGCACATTCGTAAGTTCGCGAATTTTCAATATTTTCACTCCAGATTTTCAACATTGCCATTTTACCAACCTTCTTATGAGTAGTACAGCTATCATTTTTTCACATCTCATCCAAAACGTGTTTCCGCCCATGTAGGCACTTCCAATGGCACAGTCGATGTGCAAAATCAATGTATGGACAATTAAAAAATCACAGTGACACTGTTCATGAGCATAGGTCATAAAATGGCTATGTTAAATTTGGTGAAAAAATTCAAAAAAATGACTGTTTTATGAGCGTGCATTGTACAGTTCCTACGCACGCTCGTAAGTTCGCAAATTTTCAATATTTTCACTCCAGATTTTCAACATTACCATTTTACCACACCTTCTTATGAGTACTACAGCTGTCATTTTTCACATCTTGCCCAAAATGTGTTTCCACCCATGTTTTTGTTTTTATTTCGTTGTTTAACCAGGTATAGCACACTAAGCTGAAAGCTTTTTTACAGGAGCGACCTGGGAGCACAAGGAGGTTAAGTGACTTGCTCAGGGTCACACAGTATGCAAGTGGAAACTGTGGGATTCAAACCCAGGTCTGGTCTGCTGGATGTCACCATATTTGCAGCTCAGAGCCTTAGACCACTGCGCTATACTGCTCCTTATGTAGCATGCAATGGCGCAGTTGATGTGCGAAATCAATGTATGGGACACATTAAGAAAATCACAGTGACACTGTTCATGAGCAGAGGTCTTAAAATGGCTATGTTGAAAATTTGGTGACAAAAGTCCATAAAATAACTGTGTTACGAGTGAGTCTTGCACAGTTTCCATGCACCCTCGTAAGTTCATGACTAATATTTTAAGTCCAGATTTTCAGCAGTGGCATTTTTCCACACTTCCTTATTTACAGTACAGCTGTCATTTTTCACAACATGGCCGAAGTGTGTTTTCACACTTTCAGCGCAGAGATGCGTGGTCGCTGTGGGAAATCATTGTTCGGGACAGATAAAGAAAACCACAGTGACACTGTTCATGATCGGAGGCACCAAAATGACTGAGTTGAAAATCTGCTGTAAAAAAAATCCCCAACCTAATTATATTACGGGTGTGCGTTGCACAGTTTCTATGTACGCTCGTGACTTCACCATTTTTTTAAATATTTTTACTGCAGATTTGCAACATTGCCATTTTTTACACATCCCCATGAACAGTACAGCTGTCATTTTTTACATCCTGTTGAATGTTTTGCACCTGTGGTGCTAAATGCCGTAGTCGCTGTGCATAAGCTGCTTCGGCTAACAAACTGATATTCCCCTGTTCATGAGGTAGGGTCACAAAAAACATGTTGAACATTTGGGTGAAAATACCAACGAATGCCTGAGGTATTAGGGTTTCCAACCATACGCCCAACCCTGTAGAGAATGACAGGCATCAGGGGTGTGACTTGGATTCTTGCCTGTAATGCTCATACCATTCCACACCCTGCAGCCAGTGAGAGGCATTGAAGTATGCCTTGGACTCTTTGGCCCCATTGTTCACCCCATTCTCCTATATTGCACCTATCTCACCGTATTTCCTAATGGAATGGGGTGCGCTAAGGGTCAAAGACCCCAAGGAACACCGTGACACTTGTCAGTGTCTGCAGGGTGGGGTGTAGTGAAATGGCGTGGCCATTATGCCTGATGACCCAAAGGCACACCCCAATGCCTGTCACTCTCTGCAGGGTGGTGGTGGGGTTGGCTTCAGTTCAATACTTCACTGCCATTCCTATTACGCAGCTCTGTAACTTCTACACTACCACTGCCAATGCCAGCAAGCAAACATTCGGCATTGACAAATGCTTGTTTTTTATTGGCAAGACTGACAAGGTTGTCCACATGGAGTGCAAAGGAAAGGGTATCGTCCAGGTTGACTCCTAGGTATTTAAAAGAATCAACCTGATCCAATACAGTAACATTAGCATTACAGATGGCAATGGAAGGGACCTTTTTTTTCACTTGGGGACCAGAGAACAGCATAGTCTTCATTTTCTTGTAGTTTAAGACTAGTTTATTTAGCGTGAAACATTCCTCCAGGGACTCAAAGCTATTTTGTAGATCACAGGAAAGTGGTGTGTACTACTGGTAAAGACGATGGCATCATCCACACAAAGAAGCACCTTCGGAGCAGGGCATGCTTCAAGGAGATTATTTGTGAACCAGGGCAAAAAGAAGTGGGCCAAGTATTGAGCCTAGTGGTGCTCCTATTGAGATGCTTTTAACATCCGATAATGTGCCATGAATCCTAACCCACTGTGTGCGGTCAGAGAGGTAGCTACATAACCAGGTTTCCATGTCTGTGGAGAGGCCCTAAAGTGTGATGCTTTCTGAGCAATAGTGAATGATTTACCAACCTGAAGGCTTTAGTCAAATCATTGTAGATGACAGTCACCAGGTGGCCACCATCAAATGCCTGATGCAGGAAGTTGGTGTACTCAGTAAGGACAGTACTAGTGCTATGGAGCTTCCTGAATCAGTATTACTGTTTACAATGAATATTATACTTGCATAGGTAGGTGATGAGCTGATCCAATATATTTTTTGAGGGCCCTAGACAGTGGAGAAAGGTTTGATATAGGCCTATAATTGGTAACATTAGATCGGTCCCCACTTTTCTGCACTGATATGGCTAGTGCGGTTTTTCAGATTCTGGGAACAGGCAGTATTACAGGGAGAAGTTAAACATTTTAGAAAAGGGAAGAGCAAGTTCCTCTAAGGACAAAGCCTCCAGCTTCATGTCAATCAAATATCACCCCCAACCTAGTTTTACCCAAAACTCATTTTACACATTTGAGGGTGTCCACCAAAGTGATGTGTTTGAAAAATAATTTTTCATAGGGTTTTGATCAGAACTGCTGGTATGATCAATACCATCTTCGTCAGCAGATCCTAGTTTCACACTGGGAGGGGGAGGACAGAGCTGAGATCAGTGAAGGCACTGTTGAATGTATTGGCTATCTTGTCCAAGTCAAGGGTGACAACCCCCTGGGTACTGAGCAGCTTGGGGGGTGTGTTTCATCATTTTTAACCAGGAGTTCCTTTATGATGTCCCAGAATTTTTTCATTACTCCAATTGTTTACTTGTTGTTCTTTATAGCGTGTTGCTTTTGCCTTCCTTATTCCCCTTGTACACTTATTTTGGGCTTCTTTGTACCTTTGCAGGTCATCAGGGGGCCCGGATTCTCTTGCTCATTGCCACAGATTATCCCTGTCACACATTAGGGTTAGAAGTGCAGGGGTGATTCACCCTGTTGCAATATCTCAAACCTTGCATTTTTATGGGGGGTAAATTTGTCACAGGTGGCATTAAATTGACTTATGGTGAAGTCTATGGCCGTGTCAGTATTGGGGTGGAATCAAGATAGCGCCAATCTATCTGGGCCAGGTGTGCCTTGAAATCACCAATTAAGCCTTTATGAAGGATCCTGCTGTTGATAGTTTCAGGGCAGGGCTTAGGGAGTTTAGCAGTCCAAGCACAATGTACTGGGCAATGGTCACTGATGGAATCTGGTAGGACTGAGACCTCAATTAGCCTTTCCGGATGGGTGGATAATATCCAATCAATAAGAGTTCTGGTACCAGTTTTGTAGTTGATCCTGGTGCAGTCTTTAACTACCTGCGTGAGGAATAGACTGGCCACCAGATCCGTGTGGGCAATACTAGATCTGGCTACCCTATTTATCTTAAAGTCACTAGTGACTATGGTTTCTCAGTTATGGCTGGCTTGTTTGAGGTACTGTACCTTGCAACTGTTTCGAGGCCTAATTGTTGCTTGCCAGGGGTATGTAGAATTATATAATGACAAGTGATTTAAGTCCCCTCCCAGGCAGAATTTTAACAGTCAAGCATCCAGTCACTCATGGGGTTGTGAAGATTATGTTTATGGCCTTGTAGGTAAGCCCTTAGATAGACTAGGCATCACCACCCCCTTTAACCATGGCAGTTCTGCCTCAAAAAGTTATAGCCACCCAGTGAGGTGGCAGTATCAGAGATTTGGGGAGAAAGCCAAGTTTCCATAAGAGAAATTATATCAGGTTGAACAAGTGCTACCCAGCCTTCAAACTGTGCACCTTTCGGTAGGATGCTGCCAATGTTAAGGGAGACAATCTTTAGCCTCCCTTTGGGATCCTTGCCTAACTCGTCACCACTAAACGGACCTGGGTTAGGATAAATATTACCACACATGAGGAAGAGAATGGGTAAAAGAGTTTTTTAGGTCCCTCAGTCCAGAGGTTGTCTCAGGGATTTATTAGCACATGGATGATTTTTAATGTTGACCTTGTAGCCACTAGTCACATAGAAAGAAGTAAAGCACAAACTAAATGAATCACAGGTAGCATGCTCTAGAAAGGACTATAACATAAAATGGGGGCGAGGGGTAATCACAGGTAGTCCAGGGACATCCGTTTCCCATGGAGATATAGAGCTTTAGTACATAGGGATCAAGGCCCAAGACCAGGAGAAAAAGGGTTGCCCTCCCCAATTCTAGTTAGGGTAAGACATGAAAGACTGGAAAATGCATATAGGACAATTGTAATTAAACTAGTCATTTAACACATACTATGACTTGTTTCTTTTTTATTTGTGACTGGACACAGGAGAGGCCATTGCTGCTGCTGGCGTCTGTGAATATATTACATTGCAGAACAGAGATATTTTGAAATGTCTGAATAAAGATGCTGAAGGGGGGAATTTAAAGTGCTGTAAGAAAAAGGTGAGCAAAACTGAATGAAAAACATGTTCCAACAATGAATAAGATATCTTGTCACCATGGTATTTCCATTTAAATATAAACTGTTAGAGATTGCCTGATGTCCCAACAACATGTGCAGTGTACTGCCACACAGGCAGCCTGGCTCACTTGCATTTGGTGAGATGTGGGCCATGAGTGTTGTCAGAGGCTGTCCATCCTCAATCTGGGAGAGAAGGACTGCATTTCCCCAGCTGCAGCACCCAGGGTCCACAAATGATGATGTTTCACCTACAGTCACAAACGTTTGGGACAATGGCACTTATTTATGTTGGCAATAAGGCATAGAAACATAGAAATACAGAATTTGATGGCAGATAAGGACCGCTTGGCTCACCCAGTCTGCCCATTTTTCCCTGCCTATACTCTCACCACAGACCCTACTTGATCTCCATCTCCCTCCTCCCCCTGCTTCTCTACTGAGATTCCCTCATGCCAATCCCATGCATGCTTCAGGACCACCACTGTTTTTGCCCTCACCACCTCCACTGGAAGACTGTTCCAAGCATTCACCAGTCTTTTAGTACAGAAATACTTCCTCACAGCTCTCCTAAATTTTTGCCTACCAGCTTCACTGCATGTCCCCTTCTTCTCATGCATCTTTTCTTCTGAGAAATACTCCCCCTGTACCTTGTTTTGTTTTGTTTATTTAAACTGGAAAGTCCATGAGCCAGTAGCCCGTTTTCATGGTCGACCAGTGTACATAAAAATAAAATATTACAAAACATACAAGTACATAAAATAATACACCAGTCTTGTGCCATAGAGTTACAAAACTAGACATACACACTTCATTCAGAATAAACGTTTACACTCACTTTCATCCAGTAGATGCTTTTTAACTGCATCCTAAAAGTCGGTGGTGAATTCTTTAAACAATCAACATTGGTTTGTAAGCAGTTAAAAAATGTGGAAGTGTATACAGAAGTGACTTTTGACCTACTGTAGTCTTCATCCATGGAAAGACAAAAAATGTCTTATCAATTGCCCTAGTAGAGACAATACCAGAGTGTCTACAGAATAGAGCGGTAAGTATAGTAGGAACCTTATTCATGGTAACTTTCTTGGCAAGAAGTCCTATCTGTAATTTATATCAAAAGTCAAGTGGCAGGAACCCAGCTGTACTTAGCAAACTGCAATGATGTGTCCTAGCAGACATCTGTGTGGAAAATCTAGCTATTTGATTCAAAAGTACTCTAACTTTAGAGAATGTTATTCAACCCTACAAGGTATTTATAGGTCTCTTTCATGACCCCTCTATCCCTCTTCTCTGCCAGGGTGTACCTAATAAGGTCCTTCTGTCCTCCTCATAGGGTTTCTGATGCAGCCCCTGCACCATTTTAGTTGCCCTTTTCTGGACAGCCTCCACTCTATGTCCTTCCTGAGATGTGGTCTCCAGAATGGGACACAGTAATCCAGGTGAGGTCTCACCAGCAATCTATACAGTGGCAACACCATCTCCTTCCTTCTGCCAGTGATACCCCTCCTTATGTACTCCAGAATCCCACTGGCCCTACCTACTGCATTGTTGCACTGTCTTGCCACACTGAGGTCATCAAATATGATTACTCCTAGATCCCTTTCCTGTTTGGTGACCATCAGTACCTCTTCCCCCAATTTGCATTCTGCCTCTGAGTTTCAGTGACCTATGTGCATGGTTTTGCACTTTTTGGCACTGAAACCAAGCTGCCACACCCTTGACCACTCTTCCAGTTTTCTCAGGTCTCTGCACATTCTTGCTGCCCCTCTGCAGTATCCACCCTACTGCAGATTTTGGTGTCATCTGCAAAAATACATTCCTTCTCTTCCAACTCATCTGCAATGTCACTTATAAAGACATTAAAGAGGACTCGTCCCAGTACTGAGCCCTGAAGCACCCCACTGGTCACCATCCCTTCCCTGGAGTGAACTCTACCATTATCCTCTGTTGCCTATCCATTAAACAATTTCTTATCCACTTTACTACCTTAGGACACGCCTAAGCTGCCCAGTTTCCTTACGAGTCTCCTATGTGCTACTGGTCTTACTAAAATCTAAGCAGGCCACTTCCACTGCCCCACCCTGATGTAGTTCCCTGGTCACCCAGTCAAATAAATCTATCAGATAATTTTGTCATAATCACCCCCCCCCCAATGAATCCATGCTGCCTTGGGTCTTGTAACCCGCTGGATTCAAGATACTCCCCAATCCTTTCCTTCAGCAGTGATTCCATTAAGCCCCCCTCCCCCCTCATAGTGATGTCAGACTGACTGGCCTATAGTTGCCAGCCTCCTCCCCGCTACCACTTTTATGAAGTGGGGCTACATCTGTTCTCATCCAGTCTTTTAGAACCATGTCTGTTTCCACTGAATTGTTGAATAGGGCTGTCAGTGGTGCAGCCTGTATGTCCCTGAGCTCCCCAAAAACCCTTGGGTGTACCCCATCTGGCCACATAGTTTTGTCCACTTTCAGTCTTTAAGATTTGGGAATCCCTTCTGGACTCTCTCGCCAGTAAATGGACTTGTGTCTACTTCCCTCCCGACAGTATTCCTGCTGCTCTTATGTGGCCCATCCCTTCCCTTCCTCTGAGAAGACTGAACAAAAGTACTTGTTCAGGATATCTGCTTTTTCCTAATATTCCTCCACACAGTCCTCCCTGGCTCTTTTTAACCTCACAATCCCTCTCCTAGTTATCCTCTTTTCACCTATGTACCTAAAAAGGTCCTGCTCCCTTCAGTTACCCCTTGGGCTATTCTTTCCTCAGTTTGTGCCTTTGCACTCCTCACCTCTTTCCCTGCTTCCCTGTGCTTCTTCTGATACACCTCCTATCCCCTTTGCAGCTCTATACCTCCTGAATGCTATCCTATTAGCATTTACCTTATCATCTACTTCTTTCTGCAATAGCATCCCAATGCTCACCAGGTCCAGTACTGCTCTATCACAAGTGGGCTACCCAACTTGCTGACTGAGAAGTGCTCCCTGGAGCCCCTAATACGCTGAAGTAGGGAGTAAAGAGAATCCATGGGGAGAAGAATCCCCCAGGGTGCAAATTAATAAAGGAAGCAGGGTGGTAGACGTGAGGGAGGATGGGAATGGAAGCAATAGAAAGACTGCGGGGAAGAAGGTAAAAGAGGGGGTAACAACATCTGAAAAGCTATGTGCATGAATGCTAGCAGTCTAGGAAATAAGATTCCAGACCTAGAGACCATCATAGCAGAGAAACAAAGAAACATAGAAATTGTCAGCAGATAAGGACCGCCAGGCTCATCCAGTCTGCTTGAAAGCCCTACACTAGATTGTGGCCTTTGACGCTAACTGGTCAATGGCTTTTCACCCCACTTTACCACGTCTAAGGTACCCTTATGCCTGTCCCATGCATGTTTAAAACCCTCCACTGTGCTCACCCCTACCACCTCTTGTGGCAGTCTATTCCATGTGTCCACCACCCTCTCCATGAAGAAAAACTTCCTCACATTCCCCTCAGCCTGCCACTTTCCAATTTCATACCATTCCCCCTTGTCCTTGTACATCTCTTATATTGGAAGATGTCTCCCCACTGCACCTTGTTTATGCCGTTAAGATACTTGAAAGTTTCTATCATGTCCCTCCAATCCCTCCTCTCATCCAGCGAGAACATATTGCAGTTCTTTAGTCTCTCTTCATATGTTTTCTGGTACAAGCCCTGTACCATCTTAGTCTCCCTTCTCTGGACTGCCTCCACCCGGTCAATGTCCTTATGATTGCTGACCTGGATACTGTAGCCATTACCAAGTCATGGTTCACTGAAAGCCAAGACTGGGAAGTAGCCATGCCAGGTCATACTGTGGTCAGGAAGGACAGGGTGGGAAGGAAAGGAGAGGGTGTGATACTTTATGCGAAGGAAAGCATAAAAGCGATGAAGATACAGGAAATACAGGGGGCCGGGGCAGAGGTACCGTGAGTCACCCTGAAGACAGGGAACTGAGCTACTATTTGCCCTGACATGATCCACTGACCTCCTGCACAGGGGGTGGAGTTAGATAAGGTAGTGGTGGAAACTACTGGCAAGATGGTATAAAAACGGAAGGTGTTGCTGGTAGGGGACTTCGGTCTGCCTGATGCAGATTGAAGCCTCCCAGCTGCAGCTTCGGCTAGAAGCTGTGACATCCTGGACTCCCTGCAGGGGGCATTCCTCAGGCAACTAGTCAGTGAAGCCACTCATAATGGGGCAATACTGGACCTGGAACTCACTAACAGAGACAGTGTTGCTGATGTCAAGATGGGAGGCCACCTGGGGACAAGTGATCACTTTACAGTGTGGTTCAATATAAGGATAGCAGCAGAATCAAATCACACTAGGATGAGGGTCCTGGACTTCAAGAGAACAGATATTTGGCCGTCCCGGTGGTGCTGAGGGTTGAGGCTGTGGATGCTACAGCTCGCGCCATGCCAGCAACCCACATTTGAGAGTGAGCTCAGGTGCCGGGGGTTATCAGGGATGGGGTGAGGATCGAGCACCCACTGGGCTGCTCTCCTTCCCCATGGGGAGGGTTGGGGCATGTCCGGCATATCAGTGGCTCCCAGTGGAGATCAGGGGGTGCTGCATTGAGTCGGCTGCACATCAGCGTTATTGATGCAAGCAGGGTTGCCATGCGTCAAGCATCAGAGTGCACTATGTGGGGGGGGCACCAGAACAAGGAAAAGCCCGGTTCTGCCAGGTAGGCAATGCACCTGACCGCTATGCCCACCACTGGAGCCACCTCACATGGCCTTCCAGTTCCTCCGCCCAGGCCCCCACCTGCGGCCAGAGTCTAAATTGTAAGAGCACCCAGGAGGAGGGGTGGCCCCACCCCAAAAGGATTAAGCTGGGGGTGATGGATGTAGGTGGGGGGAGAGAGGAGGCTCAGGGTCGAGGGGGCCTCAGGCGAGCAGGAACAGGCAGAATGCCTGAAAGGGACTTTGTGGGCCATGACCAGAGTGACAAAGAATGGGAAAAAAAAGAGGACAGATATTATAAAGATGGGTGAATGTCTCAGAGATGATATAGTGGGCGTGGGGGTGGGTGACCTGGGTTGGGTGGAGGAACGGTGGGCGGAGCTAAATGGTGGCATAGTGAAAGCAACAAACCGCTACTTCAAGCAAGTGAACAAAGGCAAGAGGAAAAAGAAGCCGCTATGATTCTCGCAAGAGATGGTGAAAAATGTAGAGTCTAAAAGTGTAGCACTCAGAAGGTATAAGGAGTTGCAGAGGGAGGAGGATAGGAAGGTATATTGGGGAAACAGAAGGAAGCAGGGAAATCAGTAAGGAGTATGATGGTGCAAACTGAAGAGAGAATAGCCCAGGTGGTAATGAAAGGGGAGAAGACATTTTTTAAGTATGTAAGTGAAAAGAGGAAGACCAGGGGAGGGACTGTAAGGTTGAAAAGGAAGAGGAGGACTTTGCAGAGGTGTACCAAGAAAGAGCAAACATCCTGAACAAATACTTTTGTTCAATGTTACTCTTACTGCTGCTGCTGCTGTTCTTGGCCCTTTTAAGAGACAACTCTGACTTCATCTCATTTCAACTAGTCGTTGTGACTGCCTCGCCTAATCAGGGGCCCACCACTCACTGCCCTCCACTTCAGTCTTGACAGCTACCTCTCCCTGCCTTGCCCCCTTCTACCTGCCTACCCCCTTTCCCTTCTTCCTTTCCCCCTTCCCTCCGACATTTCCTGACTTTTATCCCCTCCCCTCCCTCCCTCCCTTTAGAGCTTTTACCCTCACCTCTACCTCTGACAATGGCCTTCCTGCCTGCATACCCCCTCCCTCTCGCCTGCAGTGCTCATTTTTAAGATTGCCCTTGGCTGGTATGTCATGCTACCTAACATTTGGCACATTTTGAATTACTGGAATTTCCTAAGCCTCATTCTCTTGATTCTTTTTATTGTGTAACTATGTATTATTATGTTGACCTTTGATTGTATGTATACCCCCCCATTCCTTCGACGTAGAACCTTTGTAAAGAAGCAGTTCCTGCTCAGAGGTATTTGTAATCCTAGATTTCAATAAAATAAAAAATTAAAAAATGTCCACAGAGGAAGAAGAAGGGGTGGGGCCACAAACAAGTAACAGGAGCACTGGAGAGGGGGGATGGACACTAGTCCATTTTCTGAAGACACTTGTTAATCTGTAAGTCGACAAAGCAATGAGGCCAGACAGGGTGCATCCAAGGGTACTGAGGGAGCACTGGGAGGTACTGGCTGCACTTCTGACAGTCCAGTTTAACAGCTCATTGGAAACAGGAGTGGTTCCAGAGGACTGGAGGAAGGCAGATGTAGTCCCATTTAACAAAAGTGGTAGCAGGGAGGAGGCTGGCAATTCTTGACCAGTCAGCCTGATATCGGTGGTGGAAAGGTAATGGAGTCACTGCTGAACAAAAGTATTACAGACTATCTTGAATCCAATTGATTACAAGAGCCAAGGCAGCATGGATTCACTGGGGGGTATGTCAAACGTTTCTGATAGATTTCTTTGACTGGGTGACCAAGGAAGTAGATCAGGGTGGAGCAGTGGATATGGCCTACCTTGATTTCGGTAAGGCTTTCAACACCATTTCACATAGGAGACTAGTAATTAAGCTGGGCAACCTAGAAGTGGCTTCAAAGGTGGAAAACTGGGTAAGAATTTGGTTAGGGGATAGGCAGCAGAGGGTGGTAGAAAATGGAGTTAACTCCGAGGAAGGAAGGATGACCAGCAGGGTGCCACAGGGATCAGTGCAGGGACCGGTCCTCTTTAACGTCTTTATAAGTGACATTGCAGAGGAGCTGGAGCGGAAGGTCTGCCTTTTTGTGGATTACACCAAAATCTACAATAGGGTGAATACTCTGGAGGGGATGGTGTTGGAAAGAATGAACCTGAGAAAACTCAAGTGGTCAAGGGTATGACAGCTGGGTGTCAATGCAAAAAGTGAACAATAATGCCCTTGAGGCACAGAAACCCAGAGGCAGAGTACAAAATAGGTGGAGTGGTATTGATGACCATTAAGCAGGACAGAGACCTGGGGGTAATCATTGCTGATGACCTAAAGGTGGCCAAGCAATGTGACATGGCAGTTGGGAGGGCTAGTGGGATGCTGGGAAATAAAAAGAAGGGTATCACCAACAGAAAGAGGGAGATGGTGTTGCCTCTGTATAGATTTCTGGTAAGATCCCACCTAGAGTACTATGTGTAGTTCTGGAGACCGCATCTCTAGAAAGACATGGACAGAGTGGAGGCAGTCCAAGGAAGGACAACTAAAATGGTACAGGGTCTGCATCAGAAGCCCAAAGAGGAGAGACTAAAGGACCTAAATGTGTTACCCCTGGAGAGGATAGGACTGTAACTGTATTTATATAGTGTCTTTCCACAGCTCAAAGCACTTTACAATACAAATAAATTTAAATTACAGATAATACATAGTGGCAGGCAGTACATCTCTAGTCAAATTATACATTAAGAGGGTAGCATCTTTCAGAAAAAGAGATGTGCAAGAACAAGGGGGCACAATTTGAAGATAGAGGGGGGACGGCTCAGAGGTAATGTGAGGAAGTATTTTTTCACAGAGAGGGTTGTGGATGCATGGAACAGCCTCCCTGAGGAGTTTGCAGAGTGAAGAATAGTGGGGGAATTCAAGAATGCATGGGACAGACATAAGGCAGTCCTAATGGAGGGTAGGAGGAAGTAAGCTGTTGGTTAACTAGGATCTGCAGCTTATCTGTTAGGTTGGAAAATGGGCAGACTAGGTGGGCCAAGTGTTCCTTATCTGCTGTCAAATTCTATGTGTCTATGTTTCTATGTTTCTATTAAACATACACATAGAGGCCACATCTACTGTTCCACCCTGATGTAGTTCCTTGTTCACCCAGTAAAAGAAATCTATCAGATTCATTTGACATGACCCCCCCCACCCATTCAATTTTTAAATTGCAATGCATTTTCTTTTATTATATTTTATACTGTTTTCTTTATTGCATCCCACTGCTGTTGCATTAAGTAAGTGAAAACATATTGTATTTATATTTGCTTGTGACTAATTGGCATCTGTAACTGTAATCTAGCTGTACCTGCTATATCATACTTTGTATATTTTTCCTTGTCCTCCTTTTTCCCTTCCCCCAGGATGCACCTGGAAACAATCCTCTACTTAGCTCAGTATGCCTTTCCTGGTGAAACGTCTGACAAAGCTCCCTGAGTGGCTGCATCCAACCTACTACCAACCATATCCCATTGCCCTATCAATTATCACCTCCTTGTGTCTCTGCCCCCCCCCGCATGTATGCTCATACCACTGTTTGTCTATGAAGTACTAAATATCTGTACCAACCAGTGCTCTGCTAATCCTGTGACTTTAAAATTGCAACCAAGATATGACAGCTTGTATTACCAATTGTTGCAATCCCCAATGATGTAACTAAATTGTTGTACTGTATTTGTCCTCTTTGTGACGAGGTACCTTTGAAAATGAGCCTCTGGCTCAAAGGTTTGTAAATTGATGTACAAATAAATAAATAAATAAACAAACAAACAAACATATTCTACAGAGACTGATGGAGCTCATCATTCTCCTGAGAAGGCCTCTCTAAGCAGTCAAGTCTTTAATTGTGATTTAAAACTTCCCACTGAAGGGGCAGAACAACTGTTTTTTGAGACAACATTTCAGAGTATTGGTAGAAAGGGCTTACCATAGAATGATGCCTTTCATTGGTTTGGTGGAAAATATTAACCTGTTCCTGAGTTATAAGGCTTTCAAATTTCAGTTCTGAGCATGCTTAATAGGGTCTTTCATTTATGTTTTCTTTTTCTATAGAGACTATTATTCTCCAAGGCACATCACAGGTGGCTGTTCAGCCCTGCCCTGCCACTCTCACCCAGCAACTGCCTCCCTGATCCACCGAACTCTATATCTCCCATGGATTCTACCCCATGGGTGAGACAGGAAAGGGGAGGGCCATCATCCCCCCACCCAGAGATCATGCGTTCAGATTTGGAGGGTCGGTGAGACAGTGACAATGCAGGGAGAGGGCAGGCAGGAAGGCAAGGCTTCATATAGCCTGCGACCACCATTTTTTCCACTATTTTCTCCCCTTGGCATGGCAAGCCATTTGCATGTGCACATGGAGGTGCACACACACTACAAAACCTCGACCCTTTCTTCCACACTGCTCTATCTATAGTGCTGCCACCTGGCCTCCAACAGATAGCAGCCAAGAAGTGAGACAGTGTTTCCCCCACAACACCAGGAGAGGTGAGCAGTCAACTGGATGCTCAGTCCTCTCCCCACCCCCAGTTAAACCCCAACAACCCAAGCTTGTTCCCGAACCTGGGTTGCTGGCATGGTAAGAGGTAAGGTGCATGGCACCTCTGCCCTCTGCACCACTGGGCTTGTTATTTCATTTACAGTGGCATGAAAAAGTATTTGCCCCCTTCCTGATTTTCTCTATTATTGCATATTTGTCACACTGGATGTTTTCAGGTCTTTAGACAAAATGTAACATTAGATAAAGGGAACCTGAGTGAACAAATAACACTTGTTTTTTTTTCACTTATTTCATTTAGTTAATGAAAACAGTTAGCCAACACCAACTAGCACTGTGTGAAAAGTAATTGCCCCTTACACTTAATAATTGGTTACGCTTACCTTTAGCTGCAATGACTGCAACCAAACGTGTCCTATAATTCAATATCAGTCTTTCACATTGCTGTGGAGGAATTTAGCTCACTCTTCCTCGCAGAACTGCTTTAATTCAGTAACATTGGTAGGTTTTCGAGCATGAACTGCTCGTTTCAGATCCTACAACAGCATCTCTATTGGGTTTAGGTCTGGACTTTGACTAGGCCACTCCAAAACTTTAATTTTACTTCTTTTCAGCCATTCTGATGTGGACTTGCTTTTGTGTTTTGGATCATTGTCTTGCTGCGTGACCCAACTACGCTTCAGCTTCAGCTGACGGACGGATGACCGGACATTCTCCTTAAGAATTTTCTGGTACAGAGCAGAATTCATGGTTCCTTCAATTATGGCAAATCGTCCAGGTCTTGAGGGAGCAAAGCATCCCACATCATCACACTACCACCACTATGTTTGACTGTTGGTATGATGTTCTTACTGTGGAATGCTGTGTTTGCTTTCATGAACATAATGGGATCCATGTCGTCCAAAAGTTCCACTTTGGACTCATCTGTCCATAGAACATTTTCCCAAAAGGCTTGTGGATCATCCAGGTGCTTCTTGGCAAATGAGATGAGCATTTATGTTCTTCTTGGTTAGCAGTGGTTTCCTGCCTTGCTACTCTCCCATGAAGCCTATTTTTGCCCAGTCTCTTTCTGATTGTGGAGTCATGAACACTGACCTTAGCTGAGGCAAGAGAAGCCTGCAGTTCTTTGGTTGTTGTTTAGGATCCTTTGAGACATCCTGGATGATTTTACGCTGCGCCCTTGGAGTAATTTTGGCAGGCCGCCCTCCTGGGAAGAATCACTACTGTTCCAAGTGTTCTCCATTTGGAGATTATGGCTCTCACTGTGGTTCGATGGAGTCCCAGAGCCTTAGAAATAGCTTTGTAACCCTTTCCAGACTAATAGATAGCAACAACTTTTTTTCTGATCTTTTCAGGAACTTCCTTAGATCGTGGCATAATGTGCTTGTTGAATCTTCGTGCTGGCAATGTGACTCTGATGGTAAGGGTCAAAATAAGTGAGGTTTATATTGAGCAGATCTGGCTATAATCAAGCCTGGCTGTGTTCAATCAGCTGACTCTAATTATGCCTTTAATTGGGTTGATTTAACTAGGGGGCAATTACTTTTTCACACTGTGCCAGTTGGTGTTAGTTAACTTTTTTCATTAAATAAATGAAATAAGTGAAAAAAAAACAAGTGTTATTTGTTCACTCAAGTTCTCTTTATCTAATATTACATTTTGTCTGAAGACCTGAAAACATCCAGTGTGACAAATATGCAATAATAGAGAAAATCAGGAAAGGGCAAATACTTTTTCACGCCACTGTACATGTTTGCTACAAAACAACAATTTGGACTTAGATCTTTTCTGATTTTTTCTCACAAAAGAAGAATCTTCTTTCATGAGCCAAATTCTTCTTTCATCAACAAAATTCTTCTTTCTTATGGCAGTCATATTTTTTAAAAAAGAAATAAGAATGGCACCCTGGAGGGGAACAAACACACAAATCTAGCCAAACAGGACCCATTTAGCTAGATTCCAGTGTCTGTTTTTTGAGAAAAAGACCCCAAAATGTGATTTTAGACATCCCTAAAAACCTAGCTGGAAGGTTTAGCGAAGGATTGCTATTCTTCTTTCTGAAGGGAGGAGGGAGAGGGGAAAATGGTAGAGACCTTTAAATATCTCATGGGATAGATAAGGTACCGGAGGGAAGTAAAAGTATTTTTGAGAAAGAAAAGTTCTCAAGAACAAGGGGACATGCTATAAAGCTGGAGGAGAGGTAGATTCAGGAGAGATGTGAGGAAGTACCTCTTCACAGAAAGAGTGGTGGGTTCCTGGAACAGCCTTTCAGCAGAGGTGGTGCAGGCAAAAACAGTAGTGGGGTACAAGAATGCATGGGATAAGCACAAGGGAATCTTAGGGGAAAGGAAGGGGGAAGAGGGAGAATGGGCTGGAGATCAAGTAGGGTCTAGGGTGATACTGGACATAGGGAAAAAAATGGGCAGACTGGGTGGGCCAAGCAGTCCTTATCTGCTGTCAGATTCTATGCTTCTATGCTCTGCTTCTAGCTGAAACTGCAGCTGGGAGCCTCCAATCTACATCCGGAAGACTGAAGTTCCTTACCAGCAGCACCCTCCCCTTTTCCTGCCACTGTGTTAATAGCTTCCACCAGTGCCTTATCCAGTTTCTTCCCCTGTGCAGGAGGTCTGTACGTCATGCCAATATGAATAGCTGCTCTGGTTCCTGATTCCAGGGTAGCCTAGAGTGCCCACAACCCCTTCATTCGACCCTAGATTCCCTGTGTCTCTGTCACTTTGATAACCTCCCTTACATACAGCACCACCACCCCTCTTCCCTTCCTTCCCACCCTATTTCCTGAACAAAGTGTAGCTTGGTATGGCCAGACCTAAGTCATGGTTTCCTGTACACCATAACTTCATAATGGCCACAATATCCAGGTCTGCTGTTGGATTTTCTGTGCTTAGCCAAAGCACGTATTGTATGATCCAACACTGTCTCTGCCATGATTGCATCTAGGTCCAGAATTATGTTTCTTAGACTTCTTGCAATTGCACATATGGCATTGTTCCTGTGTCCTTTGTGTTTTACCACCCTACTTTTTTCTCTATTTTCGCATCCTGGGGCATTTTCTTCCCCTCAGGTCCTCCCATCTCTCTGCTTCAGTGCGTGGGGTGGGCACTTTATGCCTGCTTTTTCTTCTTCCATGCCCCTTAGTTAGTTTAAGTGTTCATCAAAACAACATTTAAACCACCGACTAAGGACTGTGGTTCCCCTTTCCAGACAGATGCAGACCTTCACCCATGTATAAGCCTATAACCCTCAAGGTTGGTCCCCAGTCCTCAGTGTAGCTGAACCCCTCTTCTCTACACCATTCATTCAACTGTGAATTGAAGCATCTTGTGCAGAGAACCCTATCTCCCCCCAGTCATTGACAGACAACACCTCAACGAAAGCCACTGGGCGCATTACCTACCTAAGACCCCTCCTCATCTCCTGAAAATCTAATGCACAAACCCAGCCCCATCCCTAGCCAGGTCATTAGTCCCCAGGCCGACAAAGACATCCAGAAGGTCCAAAACAGATGTAATCAAGAAGAGTGTGTGTAAAAAACTGATGCTGCATGGTAATCAGGCCGTGTAAACTTTAACAGCCTCTGGAACAAAAAGAAATTGATACAATAGCCCAGCACCAATGCTACTAAATGCACTATGCCACAATCTTGGGGACAATACCCCAATGACATCCAGCTCCCCCTCCTGCCCTGCCACCCTAATGATCCTTAGGATATACTTTCCATCCCTCTGAGCTGTGTTACCAGGTAGAAACCTCATCGCCCTCTTTCCCTCCCTTCCTGTTTTCTAATCTACCCCCCTAATGATTCCACTGTCTAAAGTGCTGGGACTTATCGTGGAGCTTGTGGGCTCCTGTGGTGGACTGTTTTCCTTGTTTCGTACTAGCTGTCACAGACTATTTTAGCCCACTGTGTGCTGTGTCCAAGCTTCCTCATATCTGGGACTCTACCCCTTTTGCTCCTGTCAGTCAATCAAAGCACAGTCTGTCTCTGGGGGAGTGTCTGCAATGGAAGAGTGGCTTTTAAACAACTGCAGAGTTCTGCTTCTGCCTGCAACAGGGATTCCACTGTCTACAGTGCTGGGACTTGCCATGGAGCTGGTGGGCACATTCTGCCTCTAGGGGTGGCTCTTTCTTTTATTTTATAGAACTTTTTCTCCCATCGGGATGCTGGCAGGTGCAGCTTTGACTCTCCTTCACTTGAGAGAGCTCTGTTCAGCCTCTCAGGGCATCATGAACCCTGCCATCATCTCTTTTCTGCTTTCTCCCATTCCCCATTGCTGGGGCGCACACATCACCATGCGTACATGGAGGCACACGCATGCTGCATAGTCCTGCAGCACCTTCCTGTCTGTTGTCAGCCCAGACCTGTACTACCACCAGGCCTCCACCTGGAGGCAGTCATTTGGTGGGAACAACAATCCACCTTCCCTGAGAGAGAAGAGCAGTTCTATGGATGTTCAATCCTCTCCCTCCTCAGCTGACCCCCAGCAACCCTCACTCGCAACCTTACCTGGGTCACCAGTGTGGCAGGAGGTATGATACCAGTGCCTCAGCCCTCCATGCCACTGGTCCAGCTTGGGGGTGGGTATTTTAGTAGGTCTCTAAGGCCTGTTCCCTGGTGGTCCTCTGCTGAGGTCCGATCACTTAAGGGTCATAGCGTAAGGGCAACTTAGAGTCTGCCTGGAGTCAGCTGTGAAGAAGTTGTGTGGCTGGGTCTGCTGCTCCTCCTCCTCCGAGATGTCTGCTGTGCTCCCCTATAACTGTCTGTGCCTTGTCTTACTACCTGGCTCTCCCTTTTTTGGTTCCTTTATTTTATTGTGTTCTGAGATTGAGCATTATACTTACTGCCATTCATAGGTGTCAATACTATTAGTTAGTTGTTTGTGTTTTTAACATGTAAATCTTTTAGATGGGTGTAGGAAAAGATGGAACTGAAAACTTGGGAACCAGAAAATTTGGCACTGGACATGACAAAACAGGAGAATTAGGCATATTACCCAACATGGAAATTTAGTCCCTCATACTCTAATAAAAATTAAGTTATTCACACACGTTACACACAACAGCGCAAAACACACATCCACAATCACATCGCACAGCAACATACTTCAAAACCACTTTAAAAACATGCAAACCCTCTATGTTTCTATGATTCAATAAAAGAATGACAAATGCATTCATGAGATCACAACACAGCAAAGCATTCGATGTCAGTCCGGGGGTATGCAACTCAGGGAGAAGTGACATGTACTATTCTGAACTCCGGGGGCATGCAACTCGGGGGGGGGATTAGAATGTCGAGGAGGGGGAAATTTACTATCCCAAACTCCAGGTGGGGATACAACTCGGGGGAGGGCACGATTTATGTCACTCATGGCAGAAAAATGTAACCAACAACCTCAAAAACACAAAGGTTGTAAGACTCAAACTCAGGTCTGCTGGACGTAACAAGCCCATTCACAGCTCACGGCTCTAACCTCTACGCTATGCTGCCAGTATGGTTTTATGGCACACACTCATGGACTTCAACAAAACAACTTGGGGGGAAGGGGATGAGTCAAACTGCAGGACCGTGCTGCAACAATCGTAACCAAATGCCCACACACTCACTTGGGACAAACCTTCCTGTCCAGTTCCGAAACTTCCATAACCCAAAACTCCTGTGTATAATTCTTCAGCTCCATCTTTTAGACAATTGTATTGTAACTCTTTTTTTGCTTGTTTGTTTTTTCCTTCACCTAGTTTTTTCATTTTGTTTTATTTTCTCCTTCAGTTTCACCACATTCCATTAGTCCTCATTCTGTTTAATTATTTTGCTGTACCTACTTTAATTTTAAGTCTGCTCACACACTATTGGTTTCCATCCTGTCTCAGCTGTTGCTCTTTATGTAGTTATTCCTCCCCCCCAACTATTCTTCATTTGTTGTAGTGCTGAATAAACATGAAGCTGAAATCTATAGGCAGTTGGATGATTGTATTAGTTATAGAAGGTTGAATGAGAATCCTATTAATATGTTAAATGCAAAGATTGATTTCTTTGTACATGACTCAGTATATGTGGGTTATATATCTGAAACAGAAGAGATGTACATGGGGGTTGAACATCCAACAGTTCCCACCATTTATGTTCTTCCTAAAATTCACAAAAACCAGACCAACCCCCTAGGGCGTTCCATTATTTCAAGTAATGGATACCTTATAGAAAAGCTGTCAATATTTGTGTACCATTTTTTAAAAGAAATGGTTCAAAATCAGTGTTCATACATTCAGGACTCTGGAGACATCCTTTTAAAGCTTGGGGGGTTGGTCTGGTCTGGTCTGATGAATTTGTGTGGATAACAATTGATATAACGAGTTTATATACTTGTATAAGACATGATCATGGTGTAGCCGCAATAGAATTCCATCTGAACAATAATACAAGTGCAAGATATTACCCTAAAAAATTTATTTTGGATGCCACTGATTTAAGGTTGAACAGTAATTATTTTCTTTTTGATTGAAAATATTTTATTCAAACAAGAGGGACTGCAATGGGTAAAACGATGGTTCCCTCCTATGCAAATTTATTTATGGCATGGTGTGAGGTGACCAAGGTCTTTACAGAAAATAAAAATCCATTTCTACCACACATCACATTCTGGGCCAGATTTATTGATGATTTATTGGTGGTGTGGAAAGGGGACGTAGTGTCAGCATCCAGCTTTGTAGAGTTCTTTAAATGAGAGTCATGTGGGCATGAAGTTCACTTTTTCAGTTGATCAGATTTGTACTTGTTTAGATTTGACATTGGAAGGCAGGAAGGGATAAGGGGTTATTACAGTACATCTGTATATAGGAAACATACCTCAGGAAATAGTCCGCTTCATGCAGATAGTGCCCATGCACAGCATGTTATTGGGGGGGGGGGGTCCCATATGGGCAATTCATATGAATCCAATGTAATTGTTCTGATTTGGAAGATTTTGAAAAACGGAAAAGAACACCTCATGAATTGAGGCTATTTAGAGCAGGACATTGATCATGCCTTTGCAAGAGCATGAAATCTAGAGAGAAGCAAACTCTTGGTCCCAAATATAAAAACCACTAACATTGAGCAGCCTATCACATTTGTGACCAAGTTCAATCGAGTGGCTCAGTATGTTTCAAACATTGTTTTGTAACACTGGCCTGTTGGGAAAAAGCCAAGGATCACCTACAAGAAGGGGAAAAAACTTGGTGACTGGTTAACTCATAGTCACTATGAAAAATAGGTAATTGAAATGAGACCGGATTGGATACCACAGAAACCAGTGGGATGTTTTTGCTGAGGGCACTGTATGTCAGTATTGTATTCAAGGCGATACTTTTTTACATCCAAATGTTGAGAAGAAAGTAACTATAAAAGATTTATAAACTGCTCTACAACTCATGTAGTTCACATAGTAAAATACACCTGTCCGATGATATATGTGGGACGTACAAAACAAGTCTCAAAAAACGTATGCAAGAGCATATAAGAGCTGTAACAAGATTAGAGCCAAATACACCTTTTGGTTTGTACTTTACTACTTTTCATAACAAAAGAACTTTGGATTTTGAATTCATGGGTATTGATTATATCAAAGCCAGTCCAAAAGGAGGTGACAAAGTATGACATTTATTTAGATGTGAGGCAAGCTGTATTTATGTATTAAAAGCCCTTATTCCTGGGGGTCTGAATGATAGTTTGGATATAGTTCAGTTTTTGTAAATAAAGAACTCGTAAGTTTTGCCCTTCCTGTCTTCCACCATCCCTTTCTGTAACCCCCCCTTAGCTCAATTTTTCCTCTGGTGTAATTAACACCAAAATCTACATTTAAAATGTATGGTGTAAAATTACATTTATGTGTGTAACCATTGGGTTTATTAAATTATATAAATTTTGTAAGAACATTTCTAATTGTAGAGTATTAACATTTGCACTCTTTTTCACTTTCCCTCCCCTTTCCTTTTTAGGTCCAAACAAAGAGTTAAATTGGAAATCTGTTCCAAAAAATGGTGTGTTTGAGGTTCACCTGCCAATTCCCTGGCTCTCTTGGACCTTTTCCTTTCTTTCTCTCCCTTCTCCCCCTTCCCCTCCTCTTCTTCCATCTTCTAGTATGTATGTATGTATGTACATAAGATATTTTCATCAGAAGTCTCTTTCCATTCAATATAGTAGAAGCATCAATATGTGACTATCAGTATTAATGTTTAATTCACAATGTACATGTGAATAGTTTATGAATATATTTAAACAGTGTTGTGCCTTACCAATGTGCTAAAATTGCCCATTGTAATGAATTTTACGGTGTCTGTGTTTCTTTAAATTGTGTAAATAAAATGAAGGCTTGTGCACCTTTGGCCACACCCCCTGACGAAGTATCATGAATAGACTCAAAGCGCTGGGGTTCAGTGCCATGGACTCAGGTGTACTTTCTGAAACCTGAAGCTGTTGTTTTTTATTTATTTACTTTTGTTGACAATAACTTGTGACTTTTATTGCCTTGAATGCTGCCAGTTCTGGGATTTCTTAACTTGTAGCGGCTGCCGTTAAGGCCTCAGTTAATTATCCCTTGTGACTGTGTGTGCCGGATTGTTGTCTTCATGTTTTCTTTATTTTGTTTTTAACTGCTTTCCCACTGTTCTACTAGCTATTTTTACTTCCCTGTATTTATTTATTTTGTTTTTGTTGACCGAGTAAGTGCATTAGACAAATCCTGCCTATTTTCAGGCATGACCCGGGGGAGGGGGAATACAGATGAATGCCAACTGACAATGAACCAGATTAAGTTGTTGGTGGTATTTTTAGCGAATGAGGGAAATGTGGCCACGAAACCAGGGAAATCCCCCTACTGCATTGCTGGCAGTAGGGGGACTTGCTGTTGTGAATCAGATCACTTGGTGGTTAGACTTGGTGGAGGATGGACGTCACAGCAAATGGACAGCAGTTGGGCTCTCCCTTGGTGTTGCAGGAATCTACTGAGCCCGCGGGCCAGTTGTGTCCAGATAAGGATTTGGAGGAGGGTGAGCTTTTTGTCTCAACAGAGGATTTATCGAGTCTTATTGTACCAGAAATGATGAGGAAAATGTTGACAACACTTAGCACTGAAGAACAACTGAAGCTGCAACTTGCAGAATTAAACCGAGAGCAAGAATGGGTCAAAAAGCAGTTGTCCACACTTTGTGCAGAGGATGTATCTGTCACTACCTGTCCGGAGGCTGTCAGTGCTTTGAACTGTGAGTCAGTGCCTCCTGTTCCAGATACATAGAAACATAGAATTTGAAACATAGAATTTGACGGCAGATAAGGACCGCTTGGCCCACCCAGTCTGCCCATTTCCCTACCTACTGGATAAGCTGCAGATCCTAGTTAACCAGCAGCCTACTTCTTCTTACCCCCACACCCTAGAATTGCCTTATGACTGTCCCATGCATGTGCAGATTCCACCACTGATTTTGACTCCACAACCTCCTCCGGAAGGCCGTTCCATGCATCCACAACCCTCTCTGTGAAAAATACTTCCTTAAATTACCTCTGAGCTGCCCCCTCTATCTTCAAATTGTGCCCTCTTGTTCTTGCACCTCTTTTTGAAAGATGCTACCCTCTTGGACTTTGTTGATTCCTTGAGGGACTTGAAAGTTTCTATCATGTCCCCCTCTCCCTCCTTTCCTCGAGGCTATACATATTAAGCTCCTTAAGTCTCTCTTCATATGTCTTCCGGTGCAGACCCTGCACCATTTTAGTTGCCCTCCTCTGGACAGCTTCCATCCTGTCTATGTCTTTGCGGAGATTGGGTCTCCAGAACTGCACACAGTACTCCAGATGGGGTCTCACCAGCTGTCTGTACAGAGGGATAATAACTTCCTGTTTGCGACTGGTGATGCCTCTCCCTATGCATCCCAGTAACCCCCCAGCCCTCCTTGCTGCCCTCTCACATTGCTTGCCCACCTTTAAGTCATCTGATATGACTACCCCCAGGTCCCTTTCCAGTTTTGTTGTTGTTAGTTTCTCACCCCCATTGTGTACTCTTCCCTGGGTTTTGTTTCCCAGGTGCATTACTTGCACTTCTTAGCATTGAATCTAAGCTGCCATACATTTGACCATTCCTCTAACCTTGCCAAGTCCCTTCTCATCCTTTCCACCCACCCTGTGCATCAACTCTGTTGCAGATCTTAGTGTCATCTGCAAAGAGACATACTTTTCCTTCCAGTCCTTCCGCAATGTAAACATAAAGACATTGAGAGGACCAGTCCCTAATACTGAACCCTGCGGTACCCACTAGTAACTCTCCTTTCTTCTGAGTGGACTCCATTTACTATTACTCTCTGTGTCCTATTCTCCAGCCAATTCTTTACCCAGGCTGTCATCTTGGGACCCACTCCCAGGCTGGCTAACTTGTATATTAATGTTTTGTGTGGGACTGTGTCAAATGCCTTGCTAAAGTCTAGGTAGGCCATGTCTACAGCCCCCCTGATCTACTACTTTGGTCACCCAGTCAAAAATCTATCAGATTTGTCTGGCATGACCTTCCGCTGTGAATCCATGCTGCCTAGGGTCCTGTGCCCCTCTGGCCTCTAGATACTCAACAATTATTTCCTTCAAGTGATTCCATCATTTCCCTATCACTGAGGTTAAACTAACAGGTCTGTAGTTTCCTGCTTCTGCCTTGCTCCCACTTTGAAGGGAATCCATCTGCCCTCCTCCAGTCCTCGGGTACCACCCCATCCTCCCATGATTTGTTAAAAAGGGTAGTCAGTGGTGTCACTAGTTCTACCCTTAATTCTTGTAGAATTCTGGGATGAATCCCATCAGGCCCCATTGCTTTGTCCACCTTCAGTTTTAAGAGTTCTTTCAGAACCCTTTCTTCTGTAAATGGGCTGGTATCAACTTCTGTATCCAGAGTGTTACTACTGTTTGTTTTATGTACCTCCCCCTCTTCATTTGTAAATACTGAGCAAAAATATTTGTTTAGTATCTCTGCCTTTTCACAGTCTCCCTCTGCCCACCCTCCCACCCCTTTATTAAGCCTCACTATCCCTCCCTTGGTCTTCCATGATGTAAACATAAAGACATTGAAGAGGACCGGTCCTAATACTGAACCCTGCGGTACCCCACTAGTAACCCTCCTTTCTTCTGAGTGGACTCCATTTACTATCTCCCCCTGTTTGATACGGAGCAGTCGGATGAGTTGCAAACTATTTCTGCCTTGGAGCATCCTGAACAGACTGTGAATGTTACGGCTAATGCTGGCAGTGGGGAATCTAATCAGATTCAGTGCTAAAAGCTTTTACAGTGGTGGGAGTACTGGTGGTGTCTCATGGTTTACCACAGGTTGCTATGGTACTCCCAAAGGTCCCAGATGTGTCTACGTCAGAGCACAGAGGCTCCGTTTCCTCCAGGTATACCACCACCCTAATGAAAGCAGCAGGGTTTGTTCTCCGAGGACCGTTCTCAAACCCCTCTTCCACCCTGCAACCCACAGAAGTGAACTGTATGTTTCAGATGGACCCTCTTAATCAGGAAGGAGTCTCTGACTTTTCTTTTCTGAAATGGCCATCGATTCATCTGGAGAAATTAGGAGATGAGGGAAAGGAGAAGACAGCAGCAGTGATTTTCACTAAAAGAAACTTAGGGGCACCAGAAGAGGGGCATGCTGATTTTTCTACTACTAAAGCAGATACTGGTCTGAGGGCTTTGGTTATTATTCCTCCTGGACATGCCTTGACTTATGAAACATGGTCCCCTCAGCGAGCGTTAAGTGATGCTGGATGGACTCTGGATAAAGGGTCTTGGCGGCCCACACCTGAGTGGGACCATAAATTAAATTTTTCCCAGAATGAACCTACATGGCAACCACAGTTACCAGTTTCATCACTACCTACTGGGGCTTCTGAGGGGGTACGGAGGGGGTGAGGCCTTCTGAGGTTGCCTTGCAGGTCGATGCTCCAGTAGTTACTACTAATTTGGGAGTTGAGCAACAGGTGGACACAGTACAGGGTACTCCTGTCACTGACAAGCCCCTGATGTCTGAATTATTATCTAGAATTAAAAAAGAAGCAGCACCATGCAGAAATGCTGTGCGACTGTGCTATAAGTGGGGTCTTGAAGTTAGGCCTGATAGGCTGTATGTCAGGAAAAGTTTGTTAAAAGAGTCTTTACATTTTTCTCCCAGGGAGGTATTTATAAATATATCTGGAGAAGATAACTTTGATGTGAGCTTTCGTTCAGCTTATGCCCTGGATCTTTTTTGGGAAAGATACAACCGGGTGAAATTTCCCCCCATATGGACACCCTTTTTAGTGATTCCCTTAACAAAACCATTAATTAAATATGTTACCATCATGTTTAGGAATGAGGGAGTTCATGTGGATGATATTTCATGCTGGTTGTCTCAAAAATGTGAGATCTTGAGTCCTCCTGAAGCTATATTAGATTCTGAGCAGTTTTGGACAGGGGATGGCACTTCAAAGTTAAGCTTAGGCAAACTGATACTGGGATAGACCATATTCCAAATTCTTTTTTGTCAGGACAGGACAGAGGGGTGTGCTTTTATGCAGGGCAACCCTGTGCTTGTTACAAATGTGGTTCCAGAACACATTTATCCAGTTCTTGTGATAAGCCTCGATGTGACAACTGTGGGGAAATCGGTCATATAGCTTTTCAATGTGCTAATTTTATCAAATGTGACCTCTGTGTGGAAATCGGGTGTTGGTTCATTATTGCTCTTTTGGCTCACAAGCCCTCTTAAACCTATTTCTAAATTGTCTGTACCTTATTACTTTTTGTCAATTGCAAAGAAGCTCTTTAAATGGGGTTGTTGACCCAAGTAGTAAGGGATAGTACAGAACCACAGTTGTATATTAAAGTTATGCAGATATTACAACCGAGTGAACCAGCCTTTAAAAACTGTCCTTCAGGTCATACGGAGGCAGTGCTTCAGAGGTTAAATAATCCTAGACTGCCGGACTATATGTGGGAAATTTTATGGCTCACTGTTTATGGAAGGATTGGGGTTCAGGGAAATGCTAAGCATAAAGCCTTAAGTGAAAGAACTTGCCCTTTTTTAGAGTGTGTGGCTCAGGAGGAAACAGTGGAGCATTTTTTCTTTTTTTGCACATATGGCAGGTCTCTTTGGAAATTCCTTGCCTTTAAATGGAAAATGAGGTGGTTATTGTACTTAGATTATGATATATTGGTGTTGGGTCATTCTCCTCAGTTGGGGAAGAGGTATAATTTAGAGACTCTGCAGATCTTTTGTTGTGCTTTAATATATTATTTATGGCAGGCTGGGTGCCAGTGGGTTTTGTATCAAAAACTGATGCCCTACAATACTGTAGGGTTATTGATTCAGGGAGCCCTGGAAAAGGTGTATCTTCATGATTTAGGGGTTTCAACCACTAGGAAGGTGACAGATTGGGTGGAGAGGATTCAAGAGGTTTATAAAATATAAATAGTTAAGGGTTGTATATAGCATTTTGGATTGCTTTATGGGGATGGAAGGGGAATACGGGATGTCTTAGGCTTATATGGGTGTGTAGAATGATTAGATTTAGGAAAATTGTAATGAGTCTGTTTTGTTTGCTGTCTGACAAGAATGTTTTATCTTTTTTTCCCCAGATTTAGTGTGTGTGCCTGTGCTGTATTGTAAATGTTTTCTTTGATGTAATATTAATAAAAAATTCCCCTGCTCTTTTCGATAAGTGCCATGGGATCTTTAACATCCACCTGAAGTACCACCAATTCTGGCACATGGGACCTCGGTTTAACATCTCATCTGAAAGATGGCTCCTTGGAAGTGCAGCACCCCTCTCCTGCTGCACTACAGTGTCAGTACTGGGATATTAAATCAAATGCCAGATGTGGGAACTGAACCCACAGCCCTCTGATCTCCGGGCCTTGGAGGCAAGTGTGCTACCTACTGAGCCACTGACACTGTCTGTTTGCCAATCTGTTTTCATTCTCTATATCTGTTCCTTTATAACCTTTTATTCACTCCATTTTACTTGTTTGCTACTTATTACTTGTAATCTTTTTTTCCTACTTTTTTGCACCACTATGCTGTTATCTTCTCTGTTGTTTCTTACCGTTCTCTCCCCTTTTATCTCCGTTCCTCATTCTACTTCATCCTTCTTCTCCCCCCTACTTTAGTCACTTCCCCTCCCTTTCCGCTACTCTCCCCTCTTCCACTTCTCCCTCTCTCCTCCATTTCCCTTGGTGTCCTTGATGTCAAATTCTTCCTGTTCCTTGGCTTCACTTTGAAGCTCTCTGCCACTTCCTGTTCCTTCTCTCCCCCTGTTCGACCTCCTTTACTTCTCACCAGTCTCCCTCTGCCAAGCAGCACTCTGGCACTTTAAAACTCTTTGCTACCGTGCTACTTTTGTTGGCAGGTGACACTGAACTTAATATTGGTCCCCTCACTACAACATCCTTGCAAATTCCTAAAGGTTTGAGATAAATCCATTTAAATATCAATAGCCTTCTCCTTAAGACTGTCTTTTTGCAGCCTACCTGCTTAACCTTCATCTGGATATCCTAGTTTTATTAGAATCTGGGCTGTCTTCTAAGGTACTGAAATCTGCTGTAACTATACTTGGCTACAGTGTAGTTAGGCAAGATCACATTAAGAGGGGTGGTGGTGTTGTTATCTATGGGTTAAATTTTAATTTTTTTAATTATTTATTGAAATCTAGGATTACAAATACCTTTGAACTGCTGGTTTACAAAGGTTCCATGTCGAAGGAATGGGGGTATACATACATACAAAGGTCAACATAATAATACATAATTACACAATAAAAAGAAGCAAGAGGCTGAGGCTTAGGAAATTCCAGTAATTCAAAATGTGCCAAATGTTAGGTAGCATGACATACCAGCCAAGGGCAATCTTAGAAATAAGTGCTGCAGGTGAGAGGGAGGGGGTATGCAGGCTGGAAAGCCATTGTCAGAGGGCAGAGGGTGAGGTTAAGAGCTCTAAAGGGGACGGAGGGGAGAGATTAAAGTCAGGAAATGCTTGGGTGGGAGGAAAGAGAAAGGGGTCAAGCGGGTGGGCAGGTGTGGAAGGTAGAGGAGGGGCAAGGCAGGGAGAGATAGCTGTCAAGACTGAAGTGGAGGGCAGTGAGCAGTAGGCCCCTGATTAGGTGAGGCAGTCACAATGACTAGCTGAAATGAAATGAAGTCAGAGTTGTCTCTTAAACGGGCCAAGAGCAGCAGCAGTAAGAGTTTCTTTGTTGAGAGTATTGTACCACTGTGGTATTCTGTGATCAGAGGCCCTCTGGCCCACGGTCCAAATTCACAAACAGTTTTGGGACTAATGAAGTTTACAATGAAGATGAGTGGGGGGAAGTCAAGAATGATGTGAGCAAATGTTTCTTCACAGAAAGGGTAATGGATACCTGGAATATTTTACCAGTGAAAATAGTGGAGACTGAAACAGTGTGCGGCTTTCTACATGCGTGGGATAGGCACAGTGGTAAATTAGGCTGGATACAGGGAGGTGGGAGGGTCAACAGACCAGATAGTGTCTGCGAAGACAGAATACATAGGGAACATCTGGCAGACTAGTTGGGCTAATCTGTCCTTTTCCACCATTAAGTTCTGTTTCTAGTCCTCGTAATTCCAAAGTTATCTGTTTAAAAAAAAACAAAAAAACAGGGGCTTTGCAGTAGGCTAACTTAATGATAATTGGTATTGTCCAGACTCCAAACTTTCATTTACAAAAAGTTTCTAGCCCTAATGATTCTGAAGTTGGAACTTCCTACAGATAATTTCTTTGAAAAAGGCTAACTCCAGAACTGTAAATGCTATAAAGTACAGTTAAGTACAAACTGATGGTAACAGTAGATCTTCGAGAGGATCTCTTGCAGCAGGCCTTCACTGGTAGGGCTAAGCTGTCAGGTGCCAGGACCACACAGAAACCTTTCTAGCTAGCAGTGTACCAGAGCAGGCCACCCACCTCCCATGTCTATTATCTATCATCCTTGTCCTGGGTCTGTCTAGACCCTCTAATTCCCCTACTTGGCAATTCCTCACTACTGCAGACAAGTGGTGTCTTTGCCATGCACTCTCTAATCGCTCTGCCTGTTTCTGCCCAATTGCACTTAGAAACCTGTTCATTGCACTTAGTAACCTGTATTTTTTGTTATGTAGCTACCAGCTGTTTCACTTACGTATGTTTATTGTTGTCAAGTGTCACCCTTGTTCCTCTCTCTGTACAGTGTTGTCACTGATGTAACTCAATGGCTCTGTATTGAATCACCTGACTTGGAACCTTTGTAAATGAGCCTCTGACTCAAAGGTATTAATCTGAATCTTAAATAAATGTCAGTGGCTGATGTCAGCTTATCCTATATAAGGCAGCCAGCCCCCATGCCCTCCTCAGTTCACCTGCCGGAGACCATAAGCAGGATACCGGAAGTGGGGACCAAGGGGGATACTGAGGTATCCCTATAGCAGAAAAAAAGGTAGAATACAAGCAGAAGATTCACCCGGATGGAAGGGAGGGGAGAGAGACACAGGAATAGCAAAAGAGGAAAGGAGAGAGGGAAAGCAGGGACTGCGGCAAGAGATCCTGTCAAAGATCTACTGTTATGATAAGTTCTTACATAACTATAGTATCTTATTTTGAGGGTATCTCTTGCAGCAGGCCATCACCAGTAGGACTGAGTCCCAAACAGTTCTGGTACTACAGATAGGCAGATTGGGTGGCTGTTGAAAATGAATAACAGCCCAAGAAAGGAGACCTTGGAGGACAGCCAGGCTGAAGTTGTCCTGACACCTAGAGGCAATGTCCAGACTGTAATGCTTGGTAAAGGTATGGACAGTACTCCAGGTGGCAGCAGCGTAGATGTTGACAGCTGACACATGACGAGAGCAAGTCACTGATATGGCCAACAACAAACAATGTAATTTGCTAACCACTTAAACAGACGCTGTTTCTACATCAGAGTTCTCTCTTCCCCAGAGTGAATGAAACAAACAACTGATTGGATTTCCAAGAATCCTTATTCCGGTGTGTATAGTACCTCAGGGTTCTATACATGACAAGAGCAAGCCACTGATGCGGCCATATCTCTTGTGGAATGATCCTTAACCACACCAGGAAGTTCCTTGCTGTACTTCTGGTAACAACAAACAATGTAAATTGCTAACCACTTAAATAAACACTGTTTCTACACCAGAGTGCCCTCTTCACCAGAGGTGAATGAAACAAACAACTGATTGGATTTCCAAGAGGCAGTATAGTGCAGTGGTGTAAGGCTCTGAGCTGCAAATCTGGAGACCTGGGTTTGAATTCCACAGCCCCCACTTGCATACTGTGTGACCCTGAGCATGTCACTTAACTTCCCTGTGCTTCCAGGTTGCACCTGTAAACAAGCTTTCAGCTTCACATCCAAGATATGGAGCAATGCCTCCCCTTGATTGGAATGCTCCTGAAAATAAACAGGCAGGTGGATGGATTGATTCAAAGTAAACTCAGACACCACCCTAGGTAAAAAATGTAGTTTTTCACAAAGACAGGGTGTCACTGCATACAAATCCAAATAAGGCTCCTTACACATGAAGGCCTGAAGCTCTGAAATCCTTCAAGCAAAGTAATGACAACTAAAAATAATACTTTCCATGACAGAAAGCATAGCTCGCAAGACGCAGCTAGTTCAAAGGGAGGCAGTGTCAGCTTTTCCAACACAAAAGTAAGGTCCCGAGGCAGAACAGGGTCCCTTATTGGGGCTTCAAGTGCAGACTGCCCCGCAAGAATGTGCAAGACACATCGAGATATGTACCTTAATAGAGGAGTATCCCAGCCCCAAGTCTGAGAGGGATAAAAGGTACTCTAGGACCTGATCCACTGGACAGGTGAAGAGATCCAATTGGTGCGAGACAACCCAAAGAGTGAAGCACTTCCATTTCATGGAGTAGGTGGCCCTGGTGAAGGGTTTTCTAGCTGCCACCAGAACATCTGCCACTCTGGAGGAGACCCCACATCTAGCTATGGCTATGTCCTCAGGTGCCAAGCATGGAGATGGGAGTGACTTCAGGTCCAGATGGACAAGGGAGCCCTGGTCTTGGAAGAGCAAACATGTGCACAGGGGCAAGGAAAGCAGAGGTTCCACCACCAGTTGTTGCAGCAAGGGGTACCAGATCTGACAAGGCCAGAAGGGGGCAATGAGGATCATGGTAGCCCCCTCCATCTGGAGCTTGATCAGAACTCGCTGTAGGAGTGGGAAGGGAAGGAAGGCATACAAAAAACCTCCCTGTCCAGGAGACAGACAATGCAACTCGCCAGAAAACTCCATACCCTGGATCTAGCGAGCAGAAAAGCAGTTGTGTGGGGATACAAAAAGGTCCAGTTTGTGCCAAACCCATCTGTCAAAGAGATCTTCTACCACTGAAGTCAGAAGTTCCCACTCATGAGCCCTTGACCACGAGAAACTTAGGAGGTCCGTCAGGACATTTTGATCATAGGGAACATGAACAGCCGAGAGTTACAGACTGTGGTCGATTACCCAATACCAGACCCTCATCTCTTCCCTGCACAGGGGATAGGAATGAATCCCCCTTGCTTGTTTATGTAATAAACCACACACATGTAGTCCATCTGAATCAACAGAGGACCCAGGGAGTGTTGAGTCAGGAAGGCCTGAAGCACATACAGTATTGTGTGCATTTCAAGGATGTTGATGTGGAGAACCCTCTCAATGTCTGACCAAGTCCCTTGTGTTTGGTGGGGCCCCATATTGCCACCCCAGCCTAGGCCAGAGGCCTCCATTGTAACAATCTGCTGAGGGGTAGGTACTGAAAAGGACTCTCCACGAAACAGGTTGCTGGGTTCCAGTCACCACATTAGCACCTTTTTGACTAGACCTGACACAAGCACAGGGTGATAGTGGATGTCCAAGTGCTGGTCCCACTGGACTCACAGTGTCCTCTGAGGGATTCTCATGTGAAGTCTGAACAAGGGCACCATCGCAATGGCTGTGGCAATTAAGCCCAGAAGCCATAAGAATTCCCTCACCTGAACATGGCGGCTGGAGAAGAGAAGCCAGGCCTGAGCCATCAGGGACTCCGCTTTGTCAAAGGGTAAGAAGGCTTTGCCTTGAGCCATGTCCAGGACTAACCCTGTGTACAGGAGATGCTGGCAGGGGGTAATGAAGGACTTGGGCAAGTTGACGGTAATGCCCAAGGACTGAAACAGGCTGCAGGTACTTGCCAGAGTTTGCAGCAGATGGTCCCGGGACAGAGCTGCCAATAGCCAGTCATCCAGGTAGGGAAAGATGTAAAAGCTCTGTCTCCTAAAGGCAGCAGCCACCACCACTAGGCATTTGGCCAAAACCTTGTGGGCTGAGGACAGACCGAAGGGCAGAGCCCAAAACTGGTACTGCTCCCCCATAAACTGAAAGAGAAGGAAGTGCCTGTGGGATGCAAAACTATGATGTGCAGGTAAGAATCCTGCCACTGCCGTGAAGCAGGGTCAATAGCCCCTGAAGGGTTACCATCCAGAAGTATTTGCATTCTATGTACCAGTTGAAGTTGCTCAGATCCAGGATGGGACACAGGTCCCCTGTCTTCTTGGGACTAGGAAGAAGTGGGAATAGTACCTGGGGATGGGCTCTATGGCCTTCTTTTGCAGTAAGGCTTGAATTTTGGCCCGTATAAGGGGAACATGGCCTGGAGAATATACGGACAGGCTTGCCAGATTTTCTGAGGGCCACTCCATAAACTCTAGAGTGTGGCAGTGCTGTATGAGCTGTAGCACCCAGTTGTCTGTAGTGATATCCCTCCACCTATCCAGATGGAGGGAGAAGTGACTTTGACCACCACCTCCTGCAGCCCTGCGAGTGGGTCCAGCAAGGAGTTAGGAGGTGGGGGCAGCAACTGGCTGGACTGCAGACGTGCCTCTGGTTGCCTAAGAAGGGCAGCACTTGCTTTGTCATTTACCCCGGGAGGGGGTTATGCCTGTTTACAGGAGGAACAACAAAAAGAGGCCCTGTGACCTGACTTCTGCTGGGTGTGGTACATGGAATGAACTGACTTAAAGGCCCTCCCAGAGGCTTGGAGCTCAGAAATAATATCCTGAATGTCACCCCAAACAGCTTGGAATCCTGAAAGGGGCATCCATAATGCTAGATTAGACATCAGGGGCAAAGTCCAAGACTCTAAGCCAGGCATGGTGCCTCATGCTAATACCCACGGCAGCAGCCTGGCATCTTAAGCCACCCAGAGGACATGGGTGCCAACATCTGACCCAGTCTTCATGGCCTGAAGAGTTTGCTGTTTGGAGGGGTCATTCGGCATAACTGCAACTACCTCTCTAGCCTGATTCCACAACATATGGGCCATGTAGTTAAGAGCCCAGATGGGAAGAGGGGCCGAGGCAAAGACATGCTTGCCCACCTGGTCCAGCTTCCTCAACTCTGTCAGGAGGGAGGGCACTGAGGTGCTTAGGTCGCTTGGTGCAGTCACGGGCTGTATTAATGACTACAGAGTCAGCTTTGGGGTGCTTTCCAATAAAGGATCTGCCAGCTGGAGCATGGTAGAGCCTATAAGCCTTCTCAGAGACTGCAGTAACAGTATGGGGATGGAGCCACATGGCCTTGGTAATGTCCTCATATAATTCAATGAATGGGGAAACTACCAAAGGAGAAGCATCATGCTGAAAAGGTAGACAACCAGGCAGTGAAGCTCCAGGTCCTGCTCCTCAGTCTCTCACCCTATTGTTGCCTGGATATGCTTCATGATACCCATGAAGAAGAGGTCATCAGGAAGTGATTTGGGAACATCAGACTGCTCCCCTTCATCCCCTGAGGATACCCCCTCAAAGGAGGAAGATTTTGAACTGACATGGTTGTAAGTGGCAGAATTTTCATCCCTACTGTTGCTGGACTGGTGATCGACCAGGTGAATGGAGGTTCCCGCATCGGTGGGGCTCCGAGGGGTAAAAGGAGCATTCAGTGCCAGGCGGGTCATGGCAGGAGAGGCGGAGACCTGAGAAGGCCCTGAAGTGTGCAGCTAAGGCGGCGCAGTAGGTTTTAGGGCCTGCAGCAGCATCAAGGCCAACAGCACAGAGATAAGGCCATGGTAGTCCATGGGCATCAGCACCAGATCTGCAGGCACAGGACAGCAGTAGAGCAGCTAGGGCCCTACAGACACAGGATAGGGGTAAGCCTCCATCAGACACCCCTCCAGCATTGGGGTCGAATACCCTGGCTGTGGTCCCACTGGAGTGGGAAGCTGAACTGGCACCGATCCTGGAAGTGGCAGGTCAGACATAAACCCTGCAGGTGTAGGCAGGTGGAGGGCCAGTGCTGGAACTGGCATAGGGCCTGCAGGCTGTAGATGAACAGGTGCTGGCCCAGCAAGTGATGGACTAGGCGATGCTGGGGTGGGATCTGCAGGTGCCGGGTTAGGATAGACCAGTGCCGAGGAGGGAAACTGGCATCTAAGAAGCACTGGTGCCCAGCTGCATCTGCCCTTGTGAAGGAGAGGCAGAACTGATGAAGCTTGAGACTGGTGTGAGCGCGGGTGACAGGGTGGCAGATTGAGGACCGGTGCCAACAGCACCCATGCTGGCCAGAGAAACTCTATACATAGGAACAAATGACCTAGCCAGTAGGTTGGAGGAGGAAACATAACAAAACCTAATTGAACTCTGCAAAAAACTGGCTTCCCTTTTGTCCAGTGTATCTTTCTTGGAGATTCTGCCAGTCTGGGAGAAAGGGGACAGCAGGCAGAAGATCAGAGAGAAACACATAATTGAACTTAACAACTGGCTAAAAGGCTGGTGCAAGGAAAAAGGACATCACTATGTAAGAGACTGGCACACCTTCAGGGACAGGGAGTTTTTTGCCTTCGACACCTCACACGACAGGTGATTTGAGCATGCAGGCAAAAGTTTGATGTTCATATCTCTCAGTAAAACTAGTGGAGAGGGAAGAAACAATGGTGACCATTGCATCAAAGAAGGCTCCATATACCCCTCCCCATCCTCAGCTAAAACAGCATCTCAGCACCATAAGGAAAGCGAAACCTTCGATCAAAATGAAAAAAAAAGGGTAATCCACCAAGGAGAAGTGGTAGGGTTACGAAACACAAACAATGTAAACCAAAACTGCATATTCAGACCCAACAAAGGCAATTCCAGGAACGGCAAGCAATGTGCATCAATGATCATAGCCTACCAAGCAACTCCCGAAGCTCACAGCCATGTTGGCAGTGACCCAACTAGACTGGGTTGCAGTCACAGAGACATGGTTCACCATGAACCACACCTGGGATGTTACCATACCAGGTTACACGCTCTTCAGAAGAGACCATGAGGGGAAAAAGGTTGGGCGGTATCTCTGTATGTAAGGGAGGAGATCAGTGCAATGGAAATCCAGGGAAAACACAGAAATGCGAGGACCTGTGGGTCACCCTGGGAGCTAGGGATAAGGACTCCATCCAAGTGGGGTGTTGTATTCCGACCCCCATCCCAGGAAGCAGATGTTGACAAAGAACTCCTAGACGCCATCTCAGTGATGGCTGACAATGGTGAGCTACTACTAGTCAGAGACTTCAATCTGTCCAATGTAGATTGGACCTCATACATGGCATCCACTGAAAGGTGTAGGGAGTTCCTGATCCCACTGAAAGGTACAGGGCTCAACCAACTAGTGAACTCACCAGCTAGAGAGAATGCAACCCTAGACCTAGTGCTTACAAACTGCTCAAAGGTTTCAAATGTACAGGTGGGCATCTATCTGGGGACCAGCGACCACAGGTTGGTTTGGTTAACAATCAACAAAGCAGAGGGAATATGTCTCACAAAAATCAAGATCCTTGATTTCCGTAAAGCAAACTTTCCAGCGATGAGCTCAAGAATCAAATCAATGCTATCCAAGGTAGCTTGGGGAATCTAGAAGAAGACTGGCAACATTTTAAGGAGACCATAACTACAGTTACTGAACAAAGTGCATGTCAAATCAGTAAACCAACAAGAAGGAAATACATCTCTGGTTCACCAGGGACACAGCAGCAAAAATAAGGGAAAAGAAGAGGGCCTTTAAGCAATACAAAAAGTCACTGAAAGAAGCTGGCATGGACGATTACAGGAACAAACTCAGGGAGGCAGGAAGGGCCATTTGAAGGGCCAAAGCACAACAGAGGAAAGGACAGCACAGGGAGTCAAGAAGTAGTAGTAGTAATAGTAAAAAATTGTTATTCATACAAAAAATGAATAAGGATATCTCCACTGAGCCGAAGCTCCTTTACAGTGAGATCCAGGTGTCATTTCCAGTTACTCTTATAAGTTAACAATATATAATGAAGGAAAACACAAATACACTATAATTATACATCAATAAATATAACAAGAAGGGAGATAAAACCTTCTATAGGTACATGAGGGAAAAGAGAAAGAGTAATGGAGGAATAGTCAGATTAACAGCACAAGATAGCCAGATGGTAGAAGAAGACAAACTCAAAGCAGAGGTGTTGAACAAATTATTTTGCTCCGTATTCACAATAGAAGATAGTGGTAAAGGACCTCCATAAAGAAGATGGAACACAATAACAAGGAGGCTGACACTAGCCCATTTACAAAGGGAAAGGGTCCTAGAAGAACTAAACAAACTTAGGGGTGATAAGGCAATGGGACCAGTTGGTATTCACCCAAGGGTGTTGAAGGAGCTATGGGAAGAAAATGCAGTATCACTAGCAGATCTTTTTAGTAAATCACTGGAGAGTGGCATAGTGCCTCAGGACTGGAGAACAGCAACAGTAGTGCCCTTGCACAAGGGAGGAAGCAGAGAGGATACTGGAAACTATCATTCAGTCAGCCTAACCTCTAGAGTGGGAAACATTATGGAGACACTACTAAAAGACAGAATAGTGGAATACTTGAGGGAAAATGGAACACTAGACCCCAAGCAACATCGCTTCATGGCAGGTCGATCATGTCAAACAAACTTAATTCATTTCTTTCACTGGGTTGTCAAAACAATAGACCAGGGTGGTGTGGTGGACACAGTGTACCTAGACTTCAGCAAAGCCTAAAGCGCGCAGAGTTAGGGCATAAGATAGTTAACTGGGTTAGGAATTGGCTACAGAATAGGAAGCAGAGAGTCTTGGTCAACAGGGCATTGTCACAAGAGGGGGAAGTGACCAGCGGCATACCACAGGGGTCAGTGCCAGGTTCAATACTCTTCAACATCTTCATCAGTGGCATCACAGAAGAATTGAAGGGGAGGGTGTGCCTGTTCACGGGTGATACAAAGCTCTGCAACAGGGTGGATACACAGGAGGAGGCCACAAGCATGGTAGCTGACCTCAGGAAACTACAGGAATGGTCAAAACACTGTCAGATAAAATTTAACACCAAGAAATGTAAGGTCATGCACCTGGGAAACTGAAACCCAAGGGTAAAGTATACTCTGGTCGGGCACCAATTGGAAGTGAAAAGATGGAAAGGGACCTGGGTGTACTCATCACCAATGACTTCAAAGTCACAAAACAGTGTAAAAAAGTTGCATAAAGAGCAAGTGCCATCCTTGGATGTATAGGTAGAGGCATTACAAGCAGAAACAAGAGGTAGTCATCCCTCTGTACAGATCCTTGGTAAGGCCACACCTGGAGTACTGTGTCCAGTTCTGGAGGCCACACCTGAAAATGGATATAAAAAGATTAGAGACAGTGCAGAGAGGGGCTACTAAAATGGTGCAAGGGCTGCACCATCAGACATATGAAACTAGTCTCAAGGTACTAAAATTGTACTCACTAGAACAGTGAAGAAATAGAGGAGACATTATACAAATGCTCAAATACATCAAGGGAATAAACAAGATAGAGAGTAACTTCCAAGTAAACAAAGGAACTCGGACCCAGGGGCACAATTTGCATCTGGTGGGAGGCAAGTTCAGGAGCAACTATAGAAAATACTTCTTCACCGGGAGGGTGACAGACCCATGGAACAGTCTACCAGCACAGGTGGTAGTAGCTAAGCCTGTAAGAGAATTTAAATTAGCATGGGACAGACAGTGTGGACAGCTTGGCATGAGCAATTAAAGAGGAGGGAAGTAGCCACCTTGGACAGACTACATGAATAAAATGGTCCCCATCTGCCGACACCATTCTTATGTTCTTATGAGCCACCTGGAGAACAGCCCATGAAAAACAAAGACTGAAAGAGCAGGGGTTAGGGGACAGGATAAGAGAGACTCTGCACTAAAGGCTGCTGCTGGTCATAGAGATCTGGGCTGGCGGTGGGGCCACCAGGAGTCCTGAGGGGATAAAGGCATGTGAGGCTGAGGAGGTTGACCCCCTTAGGGAGGAAGACCCTGATGCAGTAGTTTTAGGCACCTTACGCGAAGACCACGGTCAGGAGGAAGACCAGGGTCAGTACTGGTTCTTATCCTTGTGTTTGTGCTTCCCTGATCATTTTTCCTTGGACTTGGATGAAGAGGAGCCCGAGGACTTGGCAAGGGACGTGGAAGAACTTCGGGCATGCAGCTTCTGTTCCATCTGGGTGACCTTCTGCTAGAGGAGATGGCTTTCGAGGATCCTCTGACAGCCAGACTAAACTTCTGGCAGATGTTGCAGGCCTAAACATTGTGGCCTGGGCCTAGGCAGAAGAGGCAAGCAGAGTGACCATCACTGTCCAGGATCTGTTTGCCACAGTCACACTTAGTGGCGCAGTCAGGCAAGAGGAAGGTTGTGAAGACATAAATGTGATAAAAAAAACACAGAAAAATTTCAATGTTTAACTAAAAAAAAAAAAGAGAAAATAAGAATGAACAGAAAAGGCAGGAAAATGGCACTCGACTGTAGCTTCAGTAGAGTCCATGGTTTGACATGTGCTGGTTAATGGCAATAATGTACTGAGGAGGTCATTGGGGCCACCCACCTTATATAAGACAGGCTGACGTCAGCCACTGACATTGGAGGTGGGTGGCCCCCTCTGGTACACTGCTAGCTAGAAAGGTTTCCATGTGGTTCTGGTGCCAGATGGCTTAGTTCTACCAGTGATGGCCTGCTACAAGAGATACCCTCAAAGTAAGATATGTAATTTTTTTACTAAAAACTTGAAGTCATGCTGACACATGTATTACATCAAAATAGTTTACAATTATCAATATTTTATCCTTTCTTCAATGCATTTTTAGAATATTTTAAATCACTGATATTTTAAATATAAATAAATCATAGCTACATAAAAATAACTTAGCTATGCTGCCCTGGTTTCAAGTTTTATTAAAAAAAATAAGTTTCTAGCCTTGGCAAATACAAAGTTCACCCATTCTAAGGATTCTAGAAGGAATAATCTTAGTCTTGGGGGTCCCCCGGCAATGATAACCCAAAAAAACAATAAAGTGAGATCCACTCCACTGTATGTAGTTAATCTTCAACTTAATAATTTTCACATGTGGCTGGAGATTTAATAGAGTTGAAAAGTAAGCACAGCACAACAATGGTACTACCTCTCACTACACCAGCAGCAACCCAGGTCTGGAATAGAGTCAGGTCTCTTGGGGACTGGCAGGGGAAGGAGGCTTGAGCATCCCAAGGACTGCTCCCCTCCCTTGAGGTGAGAGGACACTGCGTTACGTTACCTGACTGACAACATGTGGAGACCAGGTGGCAGCACAGCCAGCATTCATAAAAGAGGAGACAGGAGCTGCCAGATGCTTTGTACACATGCATGAGAGTCAATGCACGCTGGCACCCTCAGGATAAAAATGGAGGAGTACATTTCTGGTCCACCTGAATGACTCAGGCACTCACCACCACCACCCCTGCAGGCATACGCTCAACCAAAGGGCAGGCCACCCACCACATCTGCAGTCCTTGCTAACTGGTGTTTAAAATGTAAGTTCCTGAGAAGGTCAGTGATGGGACTTGGGGAGGTTGCCACCAGGAGAGACGGAGACCAAGGGTCAAAGAAAAACCTCCATAAAAGAAAATATTTTGAACTCTTCAGGCTAGAAATGTAATTTTTTTTTAAATAAAGCTTGGAGTCCTGTCAACATGGTTCTGTACTACTGATACAGTTCTATACATCATATACATGTAAATACACATCACTACATTTTTAACCACAATGTTATGGCTGCAAGTGTCTTAATGAATATTGACATATGTTGACATGTATCCTTATAAAGCTGATCCCGTAGTAATACTACCTAAAACCTTTCAAGACTTTTGTGCCAAAAATGAGAAATGAAAGTTCTGTAAATAGCTGGGACCGAGTATGCAAAAGATACTAGTGAGCTGTATTTATTGTTGCCTTAGCTTCTTGTATTTTCTTTTACATTTACTACTTTATTGTTACTGTATGTTTTTGCTCTCTCCTTGTACCCCTCACCCCTGACGCTGCTGGAAACGAATTGTCTGACAGCTCAATAAGACTTTCCTGGTAAAACCTTTAAGTATCAAAGCAATTATAATAACTATAATGTTTACAATTATATGAGAGCTATCTGTTCTCAGTCACACACAACAAGACCAGCCATCGGTTACTGTCCCACAAATTGCATCTGAGAACCCCAGAGTTTGTTATTCAACTAAACCCCTCCTGCAGTCAATTAATCAGCCTATAGCCATGCCCACAGTTGGTTATTCACAACTCAAAATCAAAGGAAAAAAATGGCTTCAGATGCAGCATCCATTTCGGAGGCTCCACAACAAATAAACAGCAGATTTCAGACCCTCACATAGAAAGAAAAATCCTGTACAGTATCTACAGAAGATAAACAGACTACAAAAAAGCAGCAGCAAAGATTTATAAAGCTATTTACTTCAGTTCCCCTCACAAGCAAGAACGGAACAGCCCCCTCCACCCACCATAATGACCATGGAACTGAAATACCATAAAACACAACATACCCAACATTTTTAGGGATTCTACTGATTTTCACATTTTCTCCACTACTAAAAACCTCACCCATGACTCCCTCCCACTACAGCACTTCCACTCTGCCAAACCAACTTCGCTGAGTGCAAACACCATACCTAATCTAACCTCCTGATTTTCTGGCTACAGTGTCAGTGTGGCTCAGATGCTTTGGTACTTTTTTCTTTCTTCATCTTGATCAGCAACTAATGCAGTGTATTCTTAAAAAAAGGGGGAAAATCACACAAACTGGGATCTAGTCCTATGCAACCTGCCAAGCTGACTTTCCTGATTTCACAGATCACATGTGATCCGACTTCCGGGTTTTCAGACTACACTATTGCTGTGGCTTCAGGTGCTACACACATACTCTGAAGCAACTGAGGTAACTGACTGGAGCTACGCTGAGTTCAATCAAAACAAATTGCAACTGTTGTAATGGTAATAACATGCAGTTAGTTGGAGTATGCTCGTAATAATTGACTGGTGTGGATTACATTAAATGCCAAGGCCAAACCTACGCCAGCCGGTTATTGCTTTATATACTCCAACTAACTGAATGCTATCACTTAATTATATGAGAGGTATCTGCTATAAGCCAGTCAGAATGCAGAACACCTGCCAGTTATTCTCCCACAAACTACCTCAAAAGATACCCAGTCAGTAATTCAACTGAACCCCTCCCACAGTTGGCTAATCAAACTTTTGCCACATCTGCAATCGGCTATTCACACCTCCAATGCAGACACCATCCACCTTGGCTGCCTCACTCCAAGACAGCGAGTGACTTAGACCGCATAGCTGAGAGGAGCTGGCTATATTTTAGCATAGGTAGAAAGTGCACAGCAGCAAGCAGTGAACACTAGAAAATGATAGTTTTCTTTTTTCTCAAATGGACAGAGTGCTGAGAGGAGAGACAGTACAGTAGTGAGAGCCAGCTGAGAGAGAGAGAGAGAGAGAGAGAGACAGAGAGAGAGAGACCGAGAGACAGAGAGAGAGAGAGAGAGAGAGAGAGAGAGAGACAATGCTGGAGTGAGTAACTTAGACCTCATAATTGTAGCTATGGATGCAACATGGTGGTTGGATTTTTATTCCATGGTGGTTTTTTTAATTATTTCCTCAAGGAGGGTCAAACAGGACAACTAGCATGTCGATAGGAGCTCTGTCCAAGTGGGCAGTTGAGCCCAAGATGTACTGGGACCCACCTTAAAGACAGAGGTCCCAGTATGTGGACACATGGTACTGTCACAAAGTGATCAGATTAACCACTTAGCCCAAGTACACCATTAAGAACACTGTTGTTCCATGTACTATAGGATTGAAAGCCTTTTTCTGCATGGTTACTGGTGACATCACAACTGTGTGGGGGAAGGGTGGGAGTTGTCATGTAAATGGATTGCAGGGCCATGCAGAAAATATCACAACCTTCACATTGGTGAGCACAGCATTTTCAGATGCCTCTTGCCTGTAGAACCAATACAACCAGGTAGTATTGGTATTAGAATTCTACTCTCAACCACTAGCTAGAGGGTCACATAGATTTGTGAGGGACCATATAGTAAGTAGTATCACTGTGCAGTGGCCTGCATTAGGCATGTTCCCACTCGGTCATCTTCCTCCTCCTTTGAACTGAAAAGATGTTTAAAAAACTTCTGCCCAACTGCCTTTCTGGCAAAACTTGGCAACATTATCTGGCAGGATTTTTATCTGGCCCCCTGCTATCACAGAGGCCTTTAACATCTTCCAAAATCTTCTGCCGGGGCTGACAGATAAACATGCCCCCATTAGGAAGCTCAAAACCAGGAAAAGGTCTCGTGATTGGTTCACTCCCTCCTTAAAGAAAGCTCTCAGAGATGTCCTGTGGAAAAGGGCAAGAAAAACAAAGGCAGACACTGACTTGCTAGCCTTTCGCATAGCAAGGAATGCCTGTACCAAACTGATCAGGTCTGAAAAAGCCCACTTTTTCCAAACTGCCCTTGAGGAAAACATAAACAGCTCTGCCAAATTTTGAAGTATTGTTAAAGAGGTCAAAGGTCATTCACCAGCCTCCCCTTGCCTGCCAAGATCGTATCTGGCATTACTACTTACACCGATAGGGTGGACATCCTTGAATAGCTTAACAATCATTTTGCTACAGCTGACCTAGCATTTGATGCTTCTCCAGTCAGCAAACTTATTGATCATGGTGATACATGCGATGGTCCAAGTTCTGGTGCTTCTCCCAACCCGAGCCTTTCTTCTTTTAGCTTTCACCCTGTTTTCTTCAAACAAGTCAAGCGCCTCCTACTGTCCTTGGAAGTGAATAAGAACACAGGCGCAGACCATCTAGAACCACTATTCTTGAAAATAGGTTACTATTACTTGTCAGCCCCCATCACCCATCTATTTAATTGCTCCCTGATATACGATGAGCTACCACCCCTTTGGAAAATTGCTCATATTATTCCCCTCTTTAAATTTGGTGACCTATCAGACCTGAATAATTACCGGCCTATTTCCCTTCTGCCAACTCTCTCTAAAAATCTTGGAAAAAATTGTCAACTCTCAGCTTTGAGAGTACATTGACTCCAAGAACCTCCTAAATTCAGTCCATTCGGGTTTTAGACCTGAACACAGTACGGTGTCTGCCCTTACCAAAATGTCTAATGACTGGCAATTAGCTGTTGATGAAAAAAATATATATTTATGCCCTCTTCTTAGTCCTTAGCAAGGCCTTTGATTCTGTGGACCATAACATCCTGCTTAGTATCTTGGGCAGGATTGGCCTTGATAGCACTGCACTACATTGGTATGAGTCCTAGTTTAGCAACAGAATGTAACAAACAAAAGCGCAGGGTGATTTGTTTCCACTGAAAGTTCTGCCTAGGGGAGTGCCACAGGGATCTAGTCTGGGCCCTATACTCTTTGCAATCTATATTAACAATATTGATGCCAGTATACACACAGCTAATGTACACCTATTCGCTGATGATATGGTCCTTTATACCATTAGTTCCTCTCCTAAAACCACACATAAGGAACTTCAGCAGGACTTTGTCACTCTTCAGCACAATCTTCTAAAGCTAAAGCTTCTGCTTAGAGCAAAAAAAAAAAAAATAAAGCCATGACCATCTCACCTCATCTCTGCCTTGCAACAGTGCCTCCAGCAAACCCCCAGATTCACACACTAATAGGTGAATCAATGGAAATTGTAGATAAGTTTAAGTACCTGGGATAACCGACTAAGCTTCACGATCCACTTGTCCGAGCTTCAAAAAAAACTAAGGTAAAGACTAGGTGTATTCTTTCGTATCAGACACTTGTTTACACTAGAAGCCAGGAAGAGACTAGTCCAAATGACCTTCCTCTCTCTGATTGACTACGCAGACTTTCTCTATAGCCACTGTCCTATTACAGTCTTGAATAAATTAGACACTCTCTACCATCGTGCCCTAAGGTTCGTCCTGAATGTACCCTTCTGCACTCATCACTGCCTTCTCTATAAGTGGCTGGGCTGGTCCTTCCTCTCACTCAGGAGACAAAGAAATGCTGTCCTCTGGTTTTACAGGGCACTAACTGATTGCCTGCCTACCTATATCTCTAACCTCTTTGTGAGAGCACAGGGGCTTTTATGTCCTGAGAAGAAGCACCCTGGTAACCTTCAAGGTACTAGAATAAAGACACGGTATGGTTCAGCTGCCATCTGCTGCTCTCTCCCAGCTCTACAGAATAATGCCCAGAAAACCTTAAAACTGGCCTTATTACCTGGGCCATACATCTTTAAAATACTGTTTGAACGCTAACTAAAGGACAGCTGTGCCTGCTTTAGGTACAAGTACCTTGCCACTCTTCTGCCTTGGCCATTGATATCATTAGCACTACCTCTGCCAACACCAGCAATTTTTCTGCTTTCTTTGCTACTACAGCATCTCCATTTTAAGCTGATCACTTATCCTGTCTGCCCCTCCCCCAATTTTTTCCAATTTCCTTATTCTTATTGTAGCAACTTACCTTTACAACTTTTCACTAATGTTCTCCTCCCATGTGTAATAATGCTGTACATTTATGTTAATGACTCTGTATTGTACGTATTAGTCTCTGTAGTTGCTTGTATGCTTTTTTTCCAGGACCATCTTGCAAATGAGTTTGCTCAAGGATGATTTTGCCTGGTTAAATAAAGTTTTTGAATGACTGATTGATTGATTGATTGATTGATTGATTGATTGATTTGACTGAAGTAACATATGGGGGGAACCAAGAAAGGGAGAGGGTTATATGTGATGCCAAGGACTGTGTAAGGGCTGGAGTTTGTGAGGGGCACTAAATCACCAGGAGAGCACCACAGCACCAAAACATTAAAATCTCAGCAACCCAGAAGTGGGCCTTAAGGTGAGAATTGAGATGGTCAGTGGAACATTATGGAAGGTGCTCACGCTGGAGGCCATTTCACGGTATAGCACCATAGGAATGGCGCAATGTCAAGCCAAGACCTTCGTGAGTAGTGAAGTCCTGCATATAAATATGTGCAAACCCCATTTGCCCTGTTTGCAATGGTGGTCAAATTTACTGTACATTATGCCTCAACTTCCTGTGAGGGCCCCCCATGCTAAATGTTGTTCATAGGGCCCAGTATTATGTAAATCCAGCCCTGAGTCATGCTTTATGTTACTGCACAAACATATAAAAAAACTTAAAAAACTCACTCCAACTCATATAACGGTAATAACATTCAGTTAGTTGGAGTATACTCGCAATAGCCGGATGGTGTGGGCTGCATTAAACGCCTCGGCCTTTGGCATCCGCATTTAATGATCCAAACAAGCCGGTTATTGTTTTGTATAATCCAACTAACTGAATGTTATTACTTAAATATACACTGTGGTGTCATGCCTGTTTCATAGAAAAAATACTCTGCCCTAATCATTATTTCTTATTTTAACTTATTTCTTTCTCAGTGTCTGATCTATCACTGTATTTGGGCAGAGATTTTTAATCTACTGCCATTATTTCCTGTCTGCCAGTTTCAAAAAAGATGTTAAATTAGCCTGATGTTAAATGAAGCAGTTGATGATGTAATGATTACACAACCCTGCCCACATGCATATGTGAACAAGTTAGCACTGACTTTTCTACTCTTCATAATAAAAACATTACACTGGTGCTAAATGCCTAATTCTGAACTGCATAGGAGAAAATCCAGTCCTCTGATTGGCTGAAAGCTTGTCACAGTCATGAGTAAACCTGACCACAAAACCATCCTTTTAAAAATGTTCCTGGCAACAGCTTTTTACAGCACTACATAGCACTTGTCTGACTTGCCAACCACAACAGGCTGTCTTGTGCCAAACTGCAGTGCACACTCTACAAGATCCTGCTTGTACCAACTGCACTGCCACTGAACATGGCCTCTACAAACTACCTGCTCCAGCAAACCTTTCACCATGCATCCAGTACAAGGCCCTGCTTGGGCTAACAGCACTGACACCATATGCAGCATGTACATTTACAGCTGGGTCTGACCAGCTGTACTGCCACTAACTTGCACAACTCCAACATTCAGTTAAGCATTTTAACTACTTCTAGTGTCTTCTGCCATTCCCCTCATAGCCGTACTTCTAAATCCTGAAACCAGCTTCCAGCAGTGCCTTTCCACAACATAATTAAAAACAAATGTGTAAGCACAAACAAATGTGGGGGCAAGATCTACATAAGCAGACACCCATTCAATTACTTTGCCCAATCGGACCCACAATAACCGTACACACACACCAGATTTTGGTTTGGGCATAAAAGGCCACAGCTTTACTAAACAACAAACATTTTATTTAGAGCAAAATAAAATCTCAATGTACAACACAATTATAGCCATGTAAGAGACCCCTGGGGCAGGGAATTCAGGTGGTATGGTGTTTCCAATGAGGGAAACTCTGGCCCTCAAGTCGAGCAGACCTGCCCAGGGCCATGCCTCTCCCTCAGACAGTTCTCCTCCCACTCAATTGCATTTTGGGGTATCATGACAGCTGAGCAGGACCAGTGCCTGCCCAGGGCTGCCTTCCCCGGCCTCCAGGCATGAACCCCTAAGATGCCCACCATGTTTTTGGGTGCCCCTTTTTCCTGGAAACGTACCCACCCAGGGTTGCGTCACAAGGGGCACCAGTCACCCAATACCATGTATGCTTAATTTACCTCTCCACCCTGAATTTATGTCCCTTCTATGAAAACTTGCTGTGACTTCAAACTTGTAGGCCCGTGAGGGCTATTCAACTTGCTATCCCCAACAACTGTCACGGCTGATTGAAACCACAAAAATGGGTGGGTGGGTGGGATGTCCAAAGTCAAGGGCAGGTCCAGAGAAGGAGAATCCTTCTCTGCACCACCTTTAAAACTCCCCCAACACCCCACCCGAGCTGGGCCGTGGCCCCCCATTTGTGGGGCCCTTGCAATAGGCCTGTTCCTGGTAGCCATTCTGGGCCACCATTCACCAGCAGTGTGGTGGCCCAACTACCAGGTAAACCCACCTCCAGTTGGGTGTGCTGTGTGCAAAGCTAACCCCAGTGAGGGCTGGGGGTTTGAGGTCATTAGTCAATCGGACCTAACAATAACTGTACATGCACACGCGGTTTCGGTTTTGTCATAAAAGGCCACAGCTTTACTAAATATCAAACATATTATTTACAGCAAATCAAAATCTCAATGTACAACACAATTACATCCATGTAAGAGACCCCTGGGGCAGCGAATTCAGGTGGTATGGCCCTCAAGTAGAACAGACCTGCCCAGGGACATGCCTCTCCCTTGGACAGTTCTCCCCTCCACTTAATTGCATTTTGGGGTATCATAACAGTTGAGCAGGTCCAGTGCCTGCCCAGGTCCACCTTCCCCACCCTCCAGCCATGAATCACTATGATGCCCACCATGTTCTTGGGTGCCTTGGGGTATCATGACAGTTGAGCAGGGCCGGTGCCTGCCCAGGGCCACCTTCCCCGCCCTCCAGCCATGAACCCCTATGATGCCCACTGTGTTCTTAGGTGCCCCTTTTTCCCAGTAGCATACCCACCTAGGGTTGTGCCACAAGGGGCCCGAGTCACCAAATACCATGAATGCTTAATTTACCTCTCCTTCCTGAATTTACGCCCCTTCTATGAAAACTTGCAGTGACTTCAAACTTGTGGGCCCGCGAGGGTTATTCAACTTGCTATCCCCAACAGTTGCCACGGCCGATTGAAACCATAAAGAATGGGTGGGTGGGTGTGAGGCATAGCTCTCTGTGCAATGACAATGCCCATTGGGAGGCACCTACACCACACCTCTTTTAAATCCTCACCCACTGCTGATGGAACTGCTATTATCCTGCTGCTTGCTCTTTCCATCATGCAAGAATGTGCCATTGTAACCAAACTGGCTTATCTGTTTATCTGATGTAATCACATGTGCTTGTTAACTATGTAACCCATTTGCTGTAACTAAAAGTCTGTTATGTATTTGTCCTCAATGTGACGAGGTACCTTTGGAAATGAGCCTCTGGCTCAAAAGTTGTAAACCAATGTACAAATAAATACATAAATAAATAAGCAGGAACATGTGCGTGCAGGAATTTGCCTTAGGTGGAGACAGAAAGCTAGTAGAGAAAGGGTGAAGCACGGGGAGGGAGCAGATTTCAGAGGAAGTGGAGGCAATATGAGAAGGCTGCTTGGCCAGCAGAAGAGTGAGAGTGGGGAATGGAGAAGCTGCGGAAGTCCCCGGAGTGATGCGATTAGGAAGAGCAGGGCACTGGGGATAGCAAGGAAATTAGATAGGAGAGGAGGGACCCAAACCAATATTTGACAATGAAGGAAATGCAGTGGGCCTGGAGATGAGACAACAGGGGGAGGATAGTGAGGGAAGAGTAGCAGGAGTAGCAATGGGTACAGAGAGAAGTGTTGGTGGTGAAGCAGCAGAAGACATTTAACAGGGTATCCAATCTGGCAAGGGAGAAGAAGGAAGAAGCAATGCAATAGGCTATATCCGCATAATCAAAGACTGGGAGAAACCTTTTGGTTACAAGTTCCTTACGGAGGGAGAGGCAGTCTTTGTTGTGAAAAAGGGATTCTAGTTTGGGAAGGGATTTAGCTTGAATAGCATCTATGTGGATGGAGAAACTGAGCTTTCTGTTGAGGCAAACTCCTAGATACTTGTACACAGTGACCACTTCCAGAAGGGTGCCATCCAGAATGGTGAAAACTGTGGGGGTCGAAAGTCCGGCCAGCTTCTGGCAGGTGCCAAAGTTCATTGTCACCATCTTTTACTATTGACTTTAAGATGGTTTCCATGCAACCAGCATAGGACATTAAGGAAAACCTGCTGGAGTAGCCCAGTCACAGAGGTAGCTATAGTGCCAGAAGTATGGATAACCATGTAATTGGTATACATATGGATGTTCAACTAGACACATGGAGAGGGAAAGTCATTGAGAAAAATGGAGAAAAGTACAGGACCAAGGATGGAGCCCTGAAGGACACTGACTAGGATGGGGAGAGGGGGGGATAGGACTCCCCATACCTGTACAGACTGTTAATGGCCCAAGAAGTATGAGCAGAACCAAGCAACAGCATCAGCTGATAGGCAACTAGAGCACAATTTGTTAAAAAGTAGGGGGTGGGACACTCAGTCAAGGGCTTTGGTCGCATCTATGAATATAGCAGAGATGATGTGGGCCAGATCCATCCCACTGAGGATACAGTCAGTGACCCACAGCAGGGAGAATATGGTAGAATGATGCCTCCTAAAGCCAGACTGGAAGGAGGAAGTAAATCAGAGGAATGAAGGGTGGTTGTGTGTCTGGAGTAGAGGCCCACATGGATGCACACAACAGGATTTTTACACAGTTGCGAGACTGGAATAGATGGTTCTATGTCATGTCGGTGAAGAAAAAATGGTGACTGTGAAAACAGTCATGTCTTCATAGTGAATTGAAAGTTGGCGACAGCTGTATTTGCAGTGGGGTTTTGTGCTCCCACCCCCCCCCCCCCCCCCGATTGTGTGGAGCTTTCCCCCAGCATCCCAGTTTGTAAATATGCTAACTCCAGGGTTGTAGCACCTTGGGGAGGGGGGAATAGGGCTGCTGCCATTTTTCAATTTGCTATGAAGCCGTGACTGTTTTCACAGTCGTTGATTTTGCTTTGCTCACATCATGGGCTAGTGGAGTGGACACTCACATGAATGCCTACAGCAGTTGTTTTTTGTTTTTTTTTTGACAAGTGGTGCAATGGCACAGATATTAACAATGTTTTGGTAGTGTGAAATGGGTATAGGGAATCTGCAGCTGATTATGTAAACAACCTGAATCAGAATTATTTGAATCTTACCTTTACTGCAAAAATGTACACTACAGAAATAAAATTTCTAGACCTTCAATTTGTGGAAGAAGTAGACAAAAATATCACCACCAAATGATTACATAAAAATACAGCTGGTAACACTGTTATATAAGTGTCTAATGCCAACCATTCCCAGCTTGTTCCCTCCATATCATATGGGGAATTATTGCAGTTTGCCGAAATTGCTTTGAAATGAACCATATTCATAGTTAATCTCATGAGATGTATGACAGATTTAAGAAGCAAGGATACTGTAAAAACACCATTGATAAAGCATTCTCTTGCACTCTAGATACTAAGAGAAATGACCTCCTACAAATCAGAGAAAGAGAAAATAATGCTGATAATCCAGGCAGATTTATGTGATAATGACAAAAGCCTAAAGGCGATCGCTGTTATCGCGAAGCCAGAGTGCCGAAAATCAATAGTCACTCTGACTCCCCAGCACACAGCAAAATCGTGCCAGGGACTTGTTTTTTGAAATGTTTTATGCAGGGGGCTGTGCACCCCTCACCCCCCCCACTTAAGGATTTTCAACTCCATTAGGGTGCAAGTTGGCGGGGGGGATGCAAAAACATGTAAAAGAGAAAATTCAGGTCGGGCACAACAAAAATGCACCAGCGCCTGGAACTGAATCTGAACCCAGCACCCTCCTCACCGATGCCACCAACCCATCCACCATGCCACAGGGCCAGCTCGGCAACTCACTACAGCACCAACCCTCAAAATCCCTCCCAACCCTCGCTGGGCATGCTTGCTCCCCCCGGGAACTTACATATAGCAACATCCCGTCGCTATAGTCACCGCCTCTCCCATCCGGTTGCCCTACCCTGTTGGTAGCCCTGATGACATGCGACAGGGATTGGGTCGCCATTATTGCAGGTGTGCAATTGGTGATGCCCATGTCATGGCCTACCAATCCAGGCATGTGTGTATTGGAATTAAACAGTATAGCACCAAAATCAAACAGGCTGTGCAGTCCAAATGATTCCTTTTGAATCATTGTAAAATTCCAGGTCTTTTTGCATATTCCCCTAGATTCACATGCAGTAGGGGAAACATTTTAGGGGCTTGCTGATGCATAGCCACCCATGACTGGCTTATAATGTGAAGCCTATGTGGCTCCAGTCATGTCTTTAAGGTATTTTCCCAAGTGGCAAGTGTACTGTGTGTCGGCGCAGCTTGCCTGGCAGTGAATTCTTGGTACCAGAGCTTAACATCAGGGTTGGGACACATGTGTTTATATCATGCCAAACAAGGTTTGTTGTATATGCTATAGTTTATCCAAGACTGTAGCTATATGTAGGATGCAATAATTGTTCTCTCAGAAACAGAGTTTTGAAACATTTCAGAGATACCCGCAATGGAAATCTAGCTATGTTATTGGGTCGATATTTCAGTAAAAAAACATGCACAAAACGTTTTGCCTGCAAAGTTTGTAGGGTTTGACCTTGTGCCCCCTAGATGGGGGAGTGATCATGTTCAAACATTATTACAAAAAGAATCTTGCTAGGTTTTTAATTTAAAACCTAGAAACATAGACACATAGAATTCGATGGCAGAAAAGGGCCAGCCAGTCTGTCAGTTCTTCCCTACCTACATTATTACTGCAGACCATACCTAATCTACAACTATTTCTCCCCCCCTTCCTTTCCACTATATTTCCCTTGTGCTTGTCCCTTGCATTTTTGAACCCCACCACTGTTTCTCCCACCCTAGCACTGCTGGAAGATTGTTCCAGGAATCCACAACTCTTTCTGTCAAAAAGTACTTCCTCACATTTCTCTTGAATCTATCCCCATCCAGCTTCATAGCATGTCACCTTGTTCCTGAGCTCCTTTTCATCTGCAAAATGCTTCCCTCCTGTACCTAATTTATGCTGTGAGGTATTTAAAGGCCTTTATCATATCTCCCTCTCCTTCCTCCATTCCAGGGTGTACATACTGAGGTCCTTTAGGCCCTCCTCATGCAGACCCCCCACCATTTTAGTTGCCCTCCTCTGGACTGCCTCCACTCTGTCTATGTCCTTCTGGAGATGTGGTCTCCAGAAAAGTACACAGTACTCTAGGTTTGGGCTTTTCAGTGATCTACACTGAGGCAACACCAACTCCCTCTTTCTGCTGGTTATGTTCCTCCCTAAGCCCGCTAGCATTCCACTAGCCTTACTGACTGCCTTGTCACACAGCCTGGTCACCTTTAGGTCATCCAGTATGATTACCCCCGGGGTCTTTTTCCTGCTTAGTGGATGTCAATACCACTCCAACTATTTTGTACTCCACCCCTGGGCTTCTGTGCCCTAAATCTATTATTTTGCACTTATTCACATTGAAACCCAGATGCCATGCTCTTTACCATGCCTCTGGTTTTCTCAGGCCTCTGCTCATTCTTCCAAACCCCTTCCCAAAGTGTCCACCCCATTACAGATTTTGGTGTCATCTTCAAAGAAGAAGAAGATCTTCCCTTCCAGCTTCACTGCGATGTCAATTATAAAGATTTATGAAGACATTAAAGAGGACCAGTCACAGCACCGATCCCTGAAGTATCCCTCTGGTCACTCTCCATTCCTCAAAGTGAACTCTGTTTGCCACCACCCTCTGTTGCCTATCCCCTAACTAATGTCTTATCCAGGGTATCACATTTTGGCCCACTCCTAAGCTATCCAGCACGCATACTAGTCTCTTATATGGAATTGTGTCGAAAGCCTTGCAGAAATCTAGGTTGGTCATGTTCACCACTCCAGACAGATCTAAATCTTATGTCACCTAGTCAAAAAATCAGTCAGATTAATTTGACATAACCTCTCCTCAGTGAGACCATGCTGCATGGGTCTTGTAACCCACGGTATTCAAGATAGTCCACAATCCTTTCCTTCAGCAATTATTCCCTTAAATTTCTAACCATTGATGTCAGGCTGATTTGCTTATAATTGCCAGCCTCCTCCCTGATACCACTTCTGCATAGTGGGACTATGTCTGCCCTCCTCCAGTCCTGCAAGCCATCACCTATGTATTGCAGGGGGAATGTCCTTGGTGGGATGGAGGAACAATGGGCAAAATAAAAGGGTGCATAGCAAAGGCAACATACCTCTGCATCAAACAAGTGAGCAAAAGCAAGAAGAAAAAAGTGACTGCTATGATTCTCGAAAGAGGTAAAGGCTAAAAGGGTAGCATTCAGAAGATGTAAAGAGATGCAGATGGAGGAGGATATGGAGGTGCAACGGGGAAACAGAGAGAACAAGGAAAGCAGTAAGGAGCACAAAGCAGTGATGTGGAAGCAGAATAGCCCAGGAGGTAACAAAATGGGACAAGACATGTTTTAGGTATATACTATAAGTGAAAAGAGGAAGACCAGGTATGGGATTGTAAGGTTAAAAAGGGAAAGGTGGGACTGTGCAGAGGGGGACCAGTAAAAGGCACACATCCTAAAAAAATATGTTTGTTTCATGTTCACAAAGGAAGGCAAAAGTGAAAAGCCAAAAAAGTAAAAGAAGCTTTGGAGGGAGGGAGGTGGACACTAGTCCTTTTTGGAGGTCTTGAAGGGACTCTCTAATCTGAAGGTGAACAAAGCAATAGGGCCAGACGGGGTGCATCCAAAGTTATTGAGGGTTCTTAGTAAAATACTGGCTTCACCTCTGACAGTTTTATTTAAGAACTCACAGGAAACAGAAGTGGTTCTGGTGGACTGGAAGAAGGGTGAATGTAGTTCCACTACACCAAAGTAGTAGGAAGGAGAAGGCTGGCAATTATAGCCCAGTCAGTCTAACATCAGTGGTAGGAAAGTTAATGGAATCACTGATTAAGGAAACACATGTGGAATATCTTGAATAGGTTACAAGACCCAAGGCAGCAAGGTTTCACAGAGGGGAGATAATGTCAAATGAATAAGACAGATTTCTTTGACTGCATGACAAAGGAACTAGATCAGAGTGGAGCAATGGATGTGAGCTACCTAGTTTTGTGATATGTCTTTCAGCACTGTTCGAATTAGGAGACTAGTAAGCAAGCTGGGTAGCTTATGAGTGGATCCAAAGGTGGTAAATTGTGTAAGAAACTGGTTAGGGTATAGGTGACAGAGGGTGGTGGTAAACAAAGTGCACTCCAAGGAAGGGAGGGTAACCAGCAAGGTGCCTCAGTGATCAAAGCTGGGACTGGTCCCCCTTTAATGTCTTTATAAATGACATTGCAGAGGAGCTGGAAGGAAAGTTCTACCTCTGTGCAGATGACAATAAAATCTACAATAGAGTGGACACTCTGGGGGGTGGTGGTGGAGACCTGAGAAACCTTGAGGAGTGATCAAGGGTATGGCAGCTGAGTTTTAATGTGAAGAAGTGAAAACTAATGCAGTCAGGAATCCATGGGCAGAGTACAGAATTGGTGGAGTGGTATTGATGACCACCAAACAGGAAAGAGACCTGGAGGTAATCATATTGGATGACCTAAAGGTTACCAGGCAGTGCATCAAGACAGTAAGGAGGGCTGGTGGGAAGCTGGGGTGCATATGGAGGGGTATCACCAACATAAAGAGGGAGGGAGTGTTGCCTCTGTATAGATCAATGATAAGACCCCACCTAGAGTACTGTGCCCTGTTCTGGAGATCACATCTCTGAATGGACATAGACACAGTGAAGATAATTCAGAGGAGGACAACTAAAATGATGCAGGGTCTGCATCAAAAGTCCTACAAAGAGAAACTAAAGGACCTCAATATGTACACTCTGGAACAGAGGAGGGAGAGGTGGAATATAATAGAGATCTTTAAATGCCTGACTGGGTAAATAAGCTACAGGAGGGAAGTATTTTTCAGAAGAAGATGTGCTCAAGAAACAAAAACCAAGGGGAAGAGTACACAATGGGGGGTGAGTTAATAACAACAAAAATCGAAAGAGACCTAGGAGTAATTATATCAGATTACCTAAAGGTGGGCAAACAATGTGAGACGGCAGTAAGGAAGGCAGAGGGGACACTAGGATGCATACATAGCCTGTTTTAGGCACCAGCGAACCCTGCGGTCACTGGAGACCCCCTTTCTATGGAGGGGTCCACAATCAGAGCAGTTTATCTTATTTTTAAATTTCTTAAATCTTATTATCTTCTTAAAACACTAACAAAGGGGTTCTGCAACACCTTTTGATGTGGCATCCTGATGTCAGGAAATGCCTTACTAAGCTATGACCCAGCTAATAAGAGGCAGATGGGTGGCGATGGATGTGATGGCAGGAACAACCCCATGGACTAATACTATTGTCTTCACCTAAAAAAATTAAAGATACCCCTGGTTGTACTGATAATAGAATAAAATTATTTTTTGTATTGGTTACATTCAAATACATGGGATGAAGGTTGGTCAAGTAAGGGGGCCCCATGACTTCAGTAATCTTGCTGAGGGCCCCCAAACCTCTAAAGTCATCCCTGGATGCATAGGAAGAGGCATCAACAGTAGAAAACAGGAAGTTTTTATCCCTCTGTACAGACATTTAGTGAGACCCCATCTGGAGTACTACATGCAATTCTGGAGGCCCCATCTCCACAAAGACATAGAAAGAGCGGAGGCTGTTCGGAGGAGAGCAACCAAAATGGTACAAGGTCTGCACCAGGAGATATACAAAGAGAGACTAAAGCAGCTTAATATGTATACACTTGAGCAAAGGAGAAAAAGGGAGGACATGATAGAAACTTTCAAGTATCAAAGTACAAAAAGGTAGTATCTTTCAGAAGAAGAGATGTGCAAGAACAAGGGGGCACAATTTGAAGACAGAGGGGGGATGGCTCAGAGGTAATGTTAGAAAGTATTTTTTTCACAGAGAGGGTTGTGGATGCATGGAACAGCCTTCCTGAGGAGGTTGTGGAGTCAGGAACAGTGGGAGAATTCAAGAATGCATGGGACAGGCATAACGCAATTCTACTGGGGGTAGGAGGAAGAAAGCTGTTGGTTAACTAGAAGCTGCAGCTTATCCATCAGGTAGGGAAATGGGCAGACAGGGTGGGCCAAGCGGTCCTTATCTGCCATCAAATTCTATGTTTCTATGTTTTAAGAACAAGGGGACATGCAATGAAGCTGGTGGGGTAGATTCAGAACAGATGTGAGGAACTACTTCTCCATAGAAAGAGTGGTGGATTCCTGGAACAGCCTTCCAGCAAAGGTGATTGGAGTAAAAATAGTGGCAGGGTTCAAGATTACAAAGGACAAGCACAAGGGAGTCTTACTGGAAAGGAAGTAGGTAGGGAGAACAAGCTGGAGATTGGGCATGGTCTGTGGTAATTGTGTAGGTAGGGAGAAATAGGCAGAATGGAAAGGCCAAGAGGTCCTAATCTTCCATCAAATTCTATGTTTCTATGTTTCTGTGTTTCTATGTATAGGTCTTTATCATCCCAAGTAGCTCCCTATCCCCAGTGCAGTCAAACAATTGCTCTCTGCACGATTCCTTTAGCCATGAGTTGAAGTTCCTGGTGCAGAGACCCCTCTCCTTTCCCCTGTCATAGACAGGCAGCACCTCAACAAAAGCCACAGATTGAGCTATCTAACACCCCTTCCCTGCTCCCTAAACTCTGCCTGCACTATCCCAGTCCCAACACTGCAACCAAGTGATATGAATGAGAATTTGGACTACGCAGTCTTTTTATGATTCCCAAAAAATATGAATTATATGGCAATAGTCACTGTGATTATGCTTAAATTGGCATTTGTGTCTATTTACAGATTGGCAGCTAACAGTAGCTATTTAAAAGAATAGATGAAAAACAGGAGAAACACTGAACTGTAAGACTTTAAAGAGTAACCTTTTCTGAATTATTTAAATTGATATTCAGATTCATTCAATGTCAAGAACTTTATATTAATTTCTAGGACATTTTTAATAAATTTAATATTTTCTTCATTTTATCATGTAACTTTATGACCAGTGGTTCCACTGTATCTGCAGTCAGCCATTCTTTGATGCAGTAATGACCCTTTGTTAATGCTAGCTAATTTTTAGAGCCCTACAGCCAAAACTGTTTCCCTCACCCCATTTTTTCCAACATTGTGTTTTCTAGTTACAGCAGTAGTTGTACTAGTTAAATATGGTATTCATTGCAGAAAGCATTGTACTTAGGCTTAAAATCACAATAATTATATCCTGGGGTGCAGGAGTTAGTTTTACTTCACATTTTGTCTAGCCAGTGTACATAGCTAGCCTATATCATCACTTCAGCAGAAACATGTGAGTTGTGCAATGTTAACAGATACTAAGCAATGCAGTCTTCCATATGGCCATTCTTAAAATGTTGAAGTGAGCTGTTTTGTTACCCCTCCCCATGGTGTAGAGGCAATGCGCCTCAAAGCTCTGGGGTCAGCTTCTTTGTGCACATGTCTGTTTGCAATAAATGTACTAGATTGTTAGCGTGGCTGTTTCTTTTCTGTGTATAGTCACGCTTTCTGTTTCTCCTGGCTGTACCATAGTTTTTTTTCCAGTGAGCACACTGTTGGTGTGGTAAGCAGATTTACTCTGTTTTGTGTATTTGATGCACAGTAGGTCGTTGAAGAAACTATAGGATCTAGGAGCAGCAAAGGACCTAGTTAGATGGGTGGGAATGTGGTTGGGGGAGACAGTAGAGAGTGGTGGTAAATGGGGAGACATGAAAGAGTGGTTGTAAATGGGGTCAAATCAGGGAAGGGGAGGTCATGGGGGGAGGAGTGCAGGGGTTAGTCCTGGGACCAGTCCTTTTCAATAAGTTAATAACTACATAGGAGAAGAAATACAGGACAAGATGTGCCTTTTTACAGATGAAACTAAGCTCTGTGGCAGGGTAAACAGTGAGAAGAAGGTAAGGAAAATGCAGCAGGACCTGCAAAGGTTTGAGATGTGGTCCAAGGTCAGGCTGTTGAAATTCAATGCCAAAAAAGTGCAAGGTAATCCCACAGGGAACAAGAACAGCAGGAAGGAATACTGGATGAGACGGGTTAAGCTGGCAACTGCTCCAGACAAAAAAGACTTGGTGGTAATCATAAGTGACTCCTTAAAACAAACTAGACAATGAAACAAGGCCTAAAACAAGGCAACCAGAATGTCTGGTGTACTGGAAGTGGTTTTGATGCCAGGAGGAAAGAGGAAATAATACCTCTCAGTAGTTCACTGGTGAGATCCCATCTGGATTACTGTTGCCAGTTCTGGAGTCCTCACCTGAAAAAAGACAGCAACAAATTAAAAATGGTGCAGCATAGACTGACCAAAATGATATAGGCCAACAGGGCAGATCTTGTGAGACTGGCTTAGGACACTGATCATGCTTAATCAATTGTTTGTTTTTATTATGTTGACTGGGTAAGCACACTGGCATGAGTCATTTTTCAGGTCCAACCCAATGCATAAACATACAACACTACAATGAATTGCAATAATACAATACATTAACAAAATACAAAGCTTAAATACATTTACATTCAAACAAAACTTTCAACCAGTCTTTCATCTTACTTTTAAAACAATGCAAGGAAGAAACACTACGCAAATCCTCAGGCAGGTTGTTCCATAAGGGAGGTGCCGAGAGTGAAAAAGCCAGAGATTCAACTTTAGTTTAAGGGTTTACTTTAAAAGAAGGTACCCTTGAACAATCTCAGATTCAAGGAAGTATGCCGGATACTTAATAGATTAGTTATTGGGTACAAATCTAAGCAAAATAAGGATCTGAAAACCAAACAACAAAAGTAATAAGTGAATCAAGAAAAAGGTGGGAGCCATGCAAGAATGGAAGGAATAAAGCAAATGATGCATGTGTCCAACATGAAATGACAAATGTTATTATATACCACTGTTAAAGCTAGAGCGTCTCCAATAGATAATTTATAATATAACAGATAAATTATAATATAAACTCCCAGCATAATCAAGATTGGGTAAAAGTACCCCAGATGCAATTGCCCTCCTAGTTTCAAGAGTAAAGAACCATTTCATTTTGTATAACAATCCTAATTTTTGGTTCACCTTTCAACAGGCAATTTTAACTTGAGATTGAAATGTTAAACCTGGATTGAACAAGACCCCTAGATACTTATACTCAAATATCTATTTCAAACAAAACCCATGTTCATCAAATGGAAGACTTTTAGCCTGAAGTTCAATGGGGGGATAGCTCCTCTTACATCCCCTATTTAAACTTCAGGCTTCCACTCGTTCTCCTTTGAGCATTTTGAACTGCCGGCCACAGATTGCTGCTCTAGACTCCTGCATGGCTGCTATCTAGGCTTTTTTTTGTCCCTCTTCTACCCCCCCATCTCTCTGCCATTGCAATGGCTCTCTGTTTGTCCCCCCCACCTTTTCCTTCTCCCTGCTCATTTCTCTGTTCCATTTTTCTTTTTCCCTGCTGATTCTTGCCTTCTCATGGATCCCCTCTCCTGTATTTCTGTCATGACTGTGACTTGTTTCCATTTCTTCCTGTCTCTCTTGTTGCCTCTGCTGTGACTTTGTGCCCCCCCCCTGCCTCCCCCTCTCTCTCTCTCTCTCTCATTTCTCTGCCACCCGCAGCTCTTTCTCCATTTGCTTGTGCCTCCTGCTCCTGCCCCCTTGTCCCATCTCACTCTTGCGAGTTCTCCAGCATTTCCCCTTGTGTGCTGCCCTCCACTCCTGTCCTTCATCTGCCTTGTTTCCCTTTCCTGGCTTTTTCATTTTCCCTATTTTTGGGGGTGGGGGCTTTTCCCCTCAAATGTACTCAACTGCTTTACTTCTTCTCGAAGGCCTTAGCTCCATCTTCTGTCTCAGCATTCAGCTTTCCTGCAGCCAGTGCCTTGCAACTTCAGCTCTCCAAACATAAACCTTGCCGGCACTCCCCGAGTTCTCCACTCCTTCCATGATACCGACAACATTTTCATCTCCACTCTGCACATCTCGCAGCACCTCTCCCACTTCCCAACAAAGGACAGCATTTCCACTATGAGCTGGTTCACTCATCACGGTACCATATGTATCTATGGATGTCTATTCCCCTAGTCTTTCCATATCTTTCAACCTATGTCTAGGAACTCTGGAATATGAATACTCAAATTACAGAAAAATGCAGGACACTGGGGCACTGCTCGCCTTAATGTGACTTTCTAACTTGGGGACACCTACTCAGAGTACCTCATAACCCACTGCTTTCCTTGTAATATGAACCGATGACCAATGGAATACTTTATTTTTGTGGTTTAATGTGAGGAGAGCTTACTGACACCTTCACTCTGCCTCCTGGGAGCTTCTAACAGTCCCCTTTGTTGAGCACCCCTAGCTTGCACTTAGGAACTCGCTTCCTACCTCCAGACTGTTTTTGTTCCTCACTTAATCAACTGAGAAGCTATCCACAACAGTTTTAGTCCCTAGGTTTTAGGCCAATGAAGTTTAAGATCCACATGTTGGGGCTTATTCCAACCACTTATTCTGTCCACCCCCACCATTGCAATGCCTCTATGTTTATTTATTTATTTTATTTTTTTCAAATTTGTTAACCAGGTAAGGACACTAGACCAAATGTCCTTTTTCAGGACTGACCCAGAGTGCAACACATAAATAACATATCACAATACAACTATCAGAGTCATACTTCACAACTTAGCACATTACTTAATGTAATGACAAACAGCATTTGTCAATAAATATTGTTTCAACTGTGCCTTAAAAGATGATAAAGACCTTGCATCTTGAATTCAAAAAGGAAACAAATTCTGCAATGGGGCGCTGAAATTGAAAAAGCCTGTGACCCAAGTTTTTGTTTACACTGGAACCTCTAATATAAGACCATTTGATGATTTTAGCTTTGATAAAATATCCCTAATTGAAACTAAATCAGATAAATGAAACATGGATTCATAATAAAGTGCTTTTGTGTCTAAACAACCCACTGAATATTCAATCCTAGAAATTAAAGGCAACCAACCCCACCCTAAGTACAGATCAAAATGATGAGTTCTGTAAGTAGCTGATAAAACAAAACGACAAACATTATTATAGGATACTGTTAATGAATGCAAATCCTTTTTCCCGAAGTTATAATATAAACAAGCTCCATACTCCAAATGAGGGAGCAAAGTCCCCACAGCAATAACTTTCCTAGTATTTTCTAAAGAATAATTTTTATATCAATAAAGTAAACCTATCTGTTGATTTACCTGTCTACATAAAGCAGTAATCTGATGAGAAAACCTTAATGCTGGATCGAGTAAAAACCCAAAATATTTGAAACTCTGGAACTGCTCAATTTGAGACCCTAATGAATCACATTTCAACAACTGCGGACAATCCTTTAACATATGTGTAGTGCCAAATAACATTGCCTTGGTTTTCTTTATATTCAAAAACATTAAATTATACAGTAACCAGCTACTTAGCACATCAAAATCATGCTGAAGATTGGAAGCAATACCAACTACTGATTTATCTTGTTTAAACAAAACCAAATCATCTGCGTAAAGAATTGTATCACATACAGTACATTGTACTGGCAAATTATTTACAAATAAAGTAAATAATACGGGGCCTAATATAGACCCCTGTGGAACTCCACAAACCACAGGAGCCTCATATGATTCAACATTAACGGTATAAACCACTTGAGTCCTATTAGTCAAATAATCCCTTACCCACTCTACAGATCCATCTGAAAAATCTATATTCAATATCATGCCATTTGTGACCTTTCAATGTTCAAGTGGACTGTGTACTCTTAAGTGCATGTCAACTTCGCTAGTATGGACTATTCCACTCATGGGTGGTTGAAGGTCCCTGGCAATGCCTCATCCAGTGAATATCACATTATTATGATGCTTCCGGACCATGTGGGGTCTCTCTGTCCCACTGTCTATGCCACAAGGGGACCTTATTTTTCCTGCATATTCCGTATCTCTGCAAGCAAGCTCAAGTGGTGGTGGTCTCACCCTTCTTACTTTGGACTCTGCAACACTCTGTCATTGGTGGACCACATGGGGTCCCGCCATCCCACTCATACTCACCTCGTGAGGAGGCATCCACTCATGCATTACATGAAGTCTCACCATCCAAAACATATTCTACTCCATACCATGGCAATGGCAAATCACATGGGGTCCCACCATGCCAATCACATACTACTAGGTGATACGGTGATAGTGGACCATGTGTGGTCCCACCATCCCACTCAGTCGTGCCCATCAGGGGGCATCTACTTATTGTGCAATACTCCTTTCCATTTCCTGCAGTGGACTCACTTGGGGTTTCATCCTCTTTACATTGGATTTGTGCTACTACTGTGAGGTCTGACCTGCGGGGTCCCGCCATCCCCAACTCTAGCAGGGCAATAACTAGTTGATGGCAGACCATGTGGGGTCCTGCCATCCCAATCATACTTTACATGATGCCATGGCAATGATGCACCACATGGGGTTCTCACCATCCCAGACTTACTCTACTTCATATCATGGCGATGGTGGAACACATGGGGTCCCATCATCCCAGTCTTGCACTTCTTAACAATATGGTGATGGCGGACAAGTGGGGTCCCTCCATCCCTATCATGCATTACTCAATGGAATGGTGATAATGGACCACGTGGGATACAGTCATCCCAACAATCCTCTCACCATTCTTTTCTCAGATTATGTCATAATACAGCAATGTCAGACTTGCAGGAAGCTCCCACCATCCCAATACAGACATGTTCACATGGGCATTACTTACTGCTCAAACATGTTTCTCTATCATCAGCAGGTAGTCTCAGGCAGGAGCTTTGCCTCCTTACTTCATATCATACAGACATTGCAATGGCAAACCCACATGGGGGTCTCACCATCTCAAATATATCATGTCCCATGAAGGGGGCACTTTTCATTTCTTTAACATAATTTTAACTTCACAGTGGCAGACCCACATGAGGGTCTTGCCTTCCTTAGTCTAACTACCTGAGGCCTATTCTTCACTTGAACATTGCATACACTGATCTACATGAGTCCACACTCCAGCTAGCCCATGTCTGGGCCTAATTTACTTCATCAGTTACTTCACTCTTTTACAGCAATCCACCTCCTTCAGTTGCAGCCCAGTTTCTTCTCCAGACATCTTTAGGAAGTACACCTCAATTCCTCGGATGTCTTAGGACAAATCTCCTAACAAGGTTCTCAAGCATGCCCTAACATTATAATAGATCTACTCAGCCATGGAACCTCCCAGATTCACATAGACTCATGCCCCATCATCATCACCAGCTATCTAGAATGCACATTAACCAGTGTCTCATTCAGACAGTGCTCTAATGTGGATCTCTTTCATCATCCAGAACCTTCATCTTCAATGTTGACCTTCCTGCTTATCATTGATCTCGGGAAACTGGACTCTTCAACCATCAAGTTTCTGCCTAATTTCTGGACATACCACAACTAAAACCTCAGCCTCTATTTAGGGTTATTCTCCTCTTAGTATGCCCAGAGGATGGGCAGGTCAGTAGCCATGGGTCTTCTGAGGATTCCCCCTAAGGGGGTGTTTCTTCTCCTGCATGCTACTGGCCACACTCTCCAGAGTTGAAGAAGGTAATCAACTTCACTATTACACTCTTTCTGGGCCTTTTATCTTACACCTACCCAGTATCCTACAGAGGGTAGGATACAGAGAAACGCCAAAGCTCAAGTTGTAAACACTAAGCATTTACCATTCTGCTCACAAGTATACACAAACACTGAACTATGTACCACACATTGATGTATAATTAAGGTATGGTTATGTCTTAACTTAGGAAGAGTTCCAGACAGCATGGCCTTAGTTTTAACTGTGTTCAAGACAAGTGCATTTTCTCTAAACCAATGACAAATAGACAGAAAGTTATTTTCCAGAGATGAAGTCAGTACAGAAATAGAATGAGACTGAGGAAAAAGAATCAAGTCATCAACATAGAGTAAACTATCACAAGTAGAACAAATAGAAGACAAAGGGTTAATAAACAAAGAAAACAAGAAGAGGACCCAGACTAGAACATTGAGGAACACCAGAGTGAATAGGAAAAATAGAAGAATTAGAAACCCCAACATTAACAAAGAGAGAACATTTAAATAAGTAGTCCTTAAGCCAGGCAACCACATTATCAGAAAAACCCAATTCACCTAGTCTCAAACACAACAAAGAGTGGTTAATAAGACTGAATACCTTGGTCAGGTCCATGAAGACTGCCCCAGCATAAGATCATTATCAAAGCTCCCGAGGGCAGTGTCCGTGAAGCTGACAAAGGCAGTATTGGTGCCACGTTTGGCCAAAAGCCATGCTGCTGGGAACACAAAATATCATACTTTTGTAAATATGTAATACTTTGTTTATTGACAGTTTTTTCAAGAATCTTGCTCAGGGGATTTAGTATTGAAATTGGTCAAAAATCACCTAGATTTTCAGCACCAGACTTCTTCAGAATGGGTACCACCCTTGCACATTTCAACAAAAGTGGAAATGAACCAGATATTAGACTTAGGTTAAAAATAGTACATTAGGGGGCAGCAACAAAAGGTGCGACCAAACTAATAAAACAACCATCCAATCTCTCTCCACAATCACTATTAATACATGTTTACATAATATCTTATGACAATAAAATGGGAGCATAATAGTAGAAGAAAATAATGCATTCCCAACTGAAGAAATATGCCCTCCAGCACCATACATAGACAACTCCAGAAATTTTAAACCCAAAAGGCCAGATATTCTGAAATGAGCCAAAGGTCAGCGCAAGTCCAGCTCAGCGCAAATCTGATGAACCATGGTGCAACAGGAGCCATATTCATTGGTTGCGCTGGCCACACTGCACCAGCGCAACCCAGCTGAATATGGCACATATGTGCCATGGTGCAACCATGGATGTCCTATGATGCAACCATGAAAGCACCATGGAACAACCACAGATGCGCCATGGGCAGACAGGGAAGTCCCAGAGCAACCATGGAAGCAGAGCAGCAGAGCACCAGAGGGGGGCACAGCACAGAGAGGTGACCCAGGGACAGAGCCAGGGAAGCACAGTGAAAGGCCACAAGAGGCCACCACCAGCTGGGCACAGCAGGGCACACACAGCCACCCAGACCCCTACTCCAGAACACAACAGTGGCATAGAGGCAGGTAACAGGTGGTGCCAATTGTGGACAGAGGGCCCTCAGAGGGCCCCACTGCACCATGAGCCTTTTTACTGCTGAGACCAGGGCAGGCCACACCCAGGACCATGCAGCCAAGCACACACACCCACTACACAACCCTGACAGCCACCCCAAGGGCACCCCAAGGCACAGCCATCAACCAAGCGGAGGGACACTACCACTGTGGAACACACTGAAGTACACAGCAGTGATCCACAGAAGCACAACACTTGCCCCAACAAATGCACACCACACAGATAGGCACTGGGCCACTGCAGCATGGCTCTGCACACCACCTGCAAACCAGACACAGACACAGGCATTTAACTCAAAAGTAATATATATTTCAAAACAACTATTTACAATATAAGGGTGTGGGCGAGGGTTGGAAAGTGAGGAAGGGGGTGGGGATCAGGGACTGTACAATGGGAAGAGAGGATGGAGAGGGAGGTACGGCTGGGGAAACAGGGAAAACCAGGGCCCCACTAGTGGTGGCTATGGCCTGCCACCCCCTGCTGATGTCACTGCTGCCTGTCCTCCATGATCAGCCTCCAGACCTGTATTACCACCTCCATTGTTGTTAAGGTGATATGGATCAGCTGCCTCAGGAGCCTGCAGTAGAGAGGCCTCCTGCGCCATTGCTGGACACCGAGGACAAGGGACAGGACAGGTGTTCAGTGCAATGTCCCATGGAATCAAGCCCATCCACAGTGTGTACAGGGCAGTGGAAACACACACCACTGGACGGCCCGTACAGGCCACCCACAGGGGTGTGGGCCAATGTCCACTAGCAACGCAGCACACCACATCAGCACACAGCGGTGGTCCCTGACGCACAGTGGTCATCCAACTGCACCATGGCAGTCACATGGCACAGTGCTCTGGCAGCATCACAGAAAAATCAGTGCACACACCCACCTCACCAGCAGCCAGCACATTTGTGTAATGGATGCACCACAGTGGCAGGCACCATGCACAGTGTGACACTCAGCTGCCACGGCACACAGCACAGGTGGCCATGCCCACACCTATGCCCTCACCACCCTCCAATGATGGTGCACAGGATAATGTTAGTGCCTACTTGCCCTCTGTGGCCCAACTGGTGCTGGAGCTGCTCCTTCACCCTGGGCTGCTGCAGCTTGGCATCCCACCAGCACCACCCATCTGCAGTCTTCAGGTCCTGGGAATGGTGCAGAAACAGGTACACATAAGTAACTAACCACAACAGCTGCCCACCACTCCCACCCCTGTGCACAGGGTGAACCCTTGCCCGACACGTCCCACACAGTGACAGCGCAATGCAAGTGGCAGAGGGCGATGCCACCCCCACAATGCGCATGATGGTAGTACACTGCCCTGCAGGACATCCAGGCAGCCTAGCCAACACCACAGTACAGCACCAGGGCACACATGCATGATGGGCCTACTCACCTGGCTATGGCACAGCCCCACACCTCACACATGCCTCCAGCCTCCTAAGTCACTCTGGGTCCCTCTTTACCAGATCCCCATATCAGTGACAACACAGCTCACCAGTCCTGATCACCCCTGTGCGTTGCCCAAGTGAGGCAGCAATTGCCTGCCACACAGCCACTCAGGGCTGCTGCAGTGGTGCCTGATTGAACAGCTGTGGTGCATGAGGCTGAACACAGGCCATGAGGTTGGCAGGCTCAACCTGTGTCCAGTTGGCTGCCTGTCCACGTCACTAATGCATTATGTCTCAGGTGTGAGCCACGGAACAAAATGGTGGTGGCAGGTGCACATGGCCACTTTATGCACCAGATGCATGGGCCAAGGGGACATGAACTGTGTCCACCTATCATGCACACAAAGATGCACAGCATGGTCATGGCTAAGCAGGGTCATGGGTGTGGGGGTCAGCCAGGGATTGAGGTCACAGCAGGGGTCAGAGGTCAGCCACCACACAGTGTGCATGTGCCAAATATGAGGCATGGTGCATTGTGCACCATGGCCCCTATTGCGTAGTGTGCACACAGTGCACAATAGGTGATAGTACATCATCCGGCTCATATGAACTGCGGTCCTGTGCACCGCACATGCATGCGCAGTGCGCTGCAACTTACACCAGAGCAATCTTATTGCACATGGAGCATATAAGAGATATTCAGCTGCCACATGCAAATGAGCTCATCAGCCAATACGTGGTGCATTGGGGGAATTAGCATGTCATTACCGTTGCGCCAAAGCTCATTTGCATGCGATGCACTATAAAAGCTCCACGGTTAGGCACAGGCCATGGACCAGTATTGCATCCTTTTCAGGTAAGTTGCATGCTGCTGCAGCACGCTGAGCACAGCCAGCACAGCAGTGGGGATGGAATAGGGTGCTGCTGTCTCTCACACACTGTGCTCTCTATGTCCACAGGAAGTGTCATGTCGGAACCGGAGGAGGGAGCGAAGCGTGGGCCTTCTCGCAAGCGCAGGTCCTACTTCATGAAGGTGGACTCAGAGGCCTGTTTGAAGCCTACCTTGACAGGGAGCCACTGTTGAGTGGTGCCACTGGCACACCACAGGCCAGGGCTGAGGCCAGGGAGGAGGTGGTGTCATGTGTGAACCAGCAGGGCAGCCACCAGTGGTCAGTGTAGGAGTGCCGCAAGAAGGTGGGCACAGACAAGTGGCGCACTCGGAAGAAGGTGGCGGCCATCCGTGCACCCTGGAATGCCACCAGAGGGGGCCTGCAAATGCGCCACAGCTCACAGCACAGGAGAAGTTGGTGGCAGCCACCATGCTCTGCAGCACTGTGGAATGTGTGCCTGTTGGCAGATTCCAGACATGTGGCATTTCATCACTGTATGGTATGTATGTTGGCAACATACAGCATGCAGTGGCTGTGTTGGGGAGCACTTGTGGGCATTGCATCACTGACACACCTGTTTTCTCTTTCAGCATCAGCATGCTTGCATGCAGAGGATGGGACACTGGCAGTGGTCATGGAGGCAGGACCAGCCTCGGACGACCAGCCATCCACCTCCATTGCATCTGGGTTCCTGTCCAGCCGGATGTCCTGGGAATGAGGTCGGACAAGGCCCTGGATGTGTTTCTCCAGGATGGCAGTCTCAGCATCCTGTGCATAGAGACACAGATCAGGGCAGCATCTGATGCTGATGATGACCTCATCTTAATCCTGGACAGCATTGGTGGTGTAGTGGGGGAGATGACCATATCAGACTCCAACACAGGCAGCACGCCCAGTGACCTGACAGTGGAGGAACATCTGTCAGCCACCACTGCCACAGCTGTGCCATGTGGTGGTGGTGATGCACCCGCACAGGCACTGTGTAGCAGTCAGCAGCAGGATGGGCAATGGCAGTAGGCTGCAGGTGCCACAGGGTAGCCAGATGCAGGGTCCTCCACTGAGGTGCCAGCTAGGAACATGCTGCATGAGGACCCCACTGTGCAGCATCCACCTGAGAAGGGGGCTGTGCAGCATGGCTGGTCACTATTGGAGGGTTGGCATCCTGCCCGGGAACCCCAAGATACCGACCTACTAGCAGAGCACACCCATTTGCTGCAGGCTTCTATGGAGCAACAGGTGCTGCTTGCCACTGGGGTGTGTGCACTGCATGCGAAGGTGCGCCAGGTGGCTGAGCAGCCCGAGACGGGCACTGCACAGCTCCTGGTGGTGATACAACACATGCAGGAGGCCATGACTGCATCCGAGGATCACATTGCCAATGTGATGATGGATGGCCTTGCACTGCTGGCTGCCACAGGGTGTGGCCAGCCACCACGGACCCTATGTAGTGTACTGTCCACCCCACGATCCTGGCATTGGGTGACACCCTCACTATTGAAAACGTACTCTGCTGTTGGCATCCCAGGCATGCCTATGGCAGTCCTGCTTGGGCACCTACGCACCCCTGCATAGACCTGGTCATGGTCCCACAGTTCAACCCTGGGGGAGCTATTACTGACACCCACTGTGGCCGATGAGCAGCCTGTGGCTGTTAATTGACCCTGGCATGGCCGTGGTGGCAATGGTTCCATGTGGTGGCCATGATATACATGCTGCTCTGACCACTGCCTGCAGCTGCTGCCCTGTGCATGCATAGGCTGCGTGTGTTTATGCATACCAATGGTGTGGCACCTGTGTGTCATGCCACATGCTGCCTGTGTGCATGCTTCCTGGCTGCTGGCCATGGGGGCATGGGTGTGAAGAGGGCAGTGTGCACCGGTTGTGCCTGTGCACCGGTGCATTGCATCTGATCCCCACCACATGCCAGTGCCTGGGGTGTGGGTGCATGGGTGCATGTGTGTTGCTGTGTGCAGTTGCGTGTGGTTGTGTGCCACTGACTCTCCTACCCCTGCACCATGTCACTGTGTGCGCATGCCCATTGTCATTCATACCCCTGCCTGTTTGCTGTACCTGTGTGTGTGCTCTTTGCATGGCTTTGTGCCACCTACCTGCATTCACCATAGTGCTCCTGTGTGATGGTATCACAATGCTGCTGCGGCATCCATTGCAGCTGGGGATCCCTCTGCACAGGGGGTGCTGTCCACCACCCTCCAACCCATTGCCTATGTTGTCCTCACTATTATCACCCTCATTAGCCTTGATAGCTATCCCACAGTCAATGGCTATGTTGTGCAGTATGCAGCATGCCAGGAGTGGGCCACAGGCTTTTGAGGGGCTATACTGTAAAGCACTGCCAGACCTGTCTAGGCAATGGAAATGTGTCTTCAGCATGCTGAATACATGCTCAATGATGTTGCGTGTGCCTTGTTGTAGCATTTCTCTGCTGGGGATGATGGCCACTGTTAGGGAGTGAACAGCCAGGGCCTCAGTGACTAGGTACTGTCTCCTGTGTGGATAATGACATAGTTAGCCCTCTGCCATCGGTTGCTGTGCCCCTTGCCTGTCCCTAGTGCCCTAGCCAGCATACCCACCCTGCCCTCCCCATCCCATGGCCTGCTCTGCCAATTACCCCATGCCCGTCCCATACTTACCCACTAGGTGGCCCATCGGGATGTCCCCACACTCGAACCTGTGGCACAGCACAAAGCTGTTTCAGATGAATGCATCTTGTGCACTCCCAGGGTGTGTGGCACAGACTTTGGTGATGTGCCCCTTGGCATAGCACACCACCTGGCAGTTGATGCTCAGATAGCCCTTCCAATTGATATAGGCCACACCCTCTAGGCCAGGTGGTGTGTGGATACCCATGTGGGTACAGTCAATGGATCCCAGCATGCCAGGCATACGTGCTACCTGTGGAAGTCCGGCATGGTTGCTGTACCCTCCACCTGTATGCTGGGGAAATGGATGTATTCTGAAGCATGTGGCATAGAGAGTTGAGGAACTGTGTGACAAGGCATGACGTGACTGACTGGGTTATGCCTGTGGTGTCCCCTGTTGGTCTCTGGAAGGTGCCTATAGTGAGCAGGCACATGACAGCTGTCACTATGGTCTCCACAGACATTGCATGGCTCTGATTTGTGGGTGCCTGCATCTTCTTACTGCACAGCTCACAGAGCTGCCTCAGAATGGCCTTGCTCAGGTGGTACCTGTGACACATGGACAGCCAGTTCTGAGTACATTATAATTTTTTTTATAATATAAAAATGTGTTATGGACTGTCTCTCATGAAAGATGCTGAGACAGCATGTGAGATCACACATGCACACACAGGTTTTAGATACAAGGAGTTACCTGGAAGGCCAGAAGCTAATTACAGACTAGAACAGGCCTTAATCAAGAATCTCCTGTTTATCCAAGTTAAATATAGCTTTAACTGCTAAGAGGGAAATCAGTATCCATTTTATGACATTATGAAGAGGAAACCAGGTTTGGCAAACTGGTGCGAAATCATAAATGCTTTGATGTCTGTGTGAGAGGGGATGCTGCTCATAGATGAAAGGAAACTTACAGACTTGATTGGGGAAGTTACATGGGGAAAGGAGAGTCTGCTGATGTAACCTTAATTAACTTTCTTTCTAAAATGATAAAACACCCTGGGTGTATGATTTTTAATAAACAGAAGAGGAGCTAGGTGATCTCACACAAAGGGGTTGGTGAAGACAGTTTTTTTTAACAGTATTCTGTTTTCCTTCAGAGAATGTTATATACACTCTGAAAAAGAAACATCTTTGAGCACTTTAAGCAAGTACACAGGCAGAGAGAGAAAAAAATCTAAGTACTGTAGTAGGAATTGCACTGTTAAAACCTTGTTCTTTTAAAAAGATTGTATGGTTCTTGTGATATAAGGTTCTGTATTTTACGTTTAACATACTTTTATCTATTTTAGTAAAACTCTGTTTTTATAGCCTACTTGGTCTGTCTTTGAATTTCTTTTCTTTAACAAGTGAAGAATATATGGTTAAAGCAGACACTGTGCATAAGCTTGAATGGTGATACCAAACTGGAAAAAGGTAAGAGTAATCTGAGGTCTTTCTTAGAGTTTCTAAGTGTTCATTTTGTACACCTGGATAGGTGCCCATAGGCAAAGAAATATCTGGCCCCCCAAAGACAGAATTATCTGAGCCTGTGCATTGGTTATGCTAGTAAGAGGTTCACAGTTTGAATCCCTCCAGAACTGAGACCAAAGGTTGATTCAAACTGACAAAAAAGACAGGAGGGTTTCCCTGTTTCTGTTAACCGGTTACAAGACTGTGCTCAGAGGTTGGCACTTTGGGAGTAGAGGGCTGACCTGCTGAGTGGGTTTGTGATAGTACCACCCACAATATCCATGTTGGAGTGGTTCTCAAAGGTGGTACAGGCATGGTACCACCTGTTACGGGCATATCGCCAACAGGCCCTTCCTCGGCCATGTCACTGTTCCTCCTGCCCCCTCACACCCCTCATTACACCCTCCATCAGGAAGGGCACACCATCCATGGCCCCTCTTGTCCTGTATCCCCCTGGGTGGTCAGCTATTGTGGGCAGTGTGCCACCCTGGTGCACTGCCTGGCACTGTGCCTGCCTGTCCCATGCACTCTCTCTCTCTCTGCCCCTGTCTCCCTCTCCACTGTCACCTCTGTCCCTCTGCCTCTGTCTGTCTGTCTGTCTGTCTCTCATTCATGCTGTCTCTCTCTGTCTGTCTTTCTGTCTCTCTGTCCTTCCTTCTTTGTTTGGTCACTCTCTCATGCTCACTCTCCCTGGCGCAAGTGCTGTCTGTGTGCTTGCGCCCTGTATTTATAGGCTCAAGTCTGCTCTGCGCATCTTAGCTTTGCTCCGCTCTTGTGCCCTGGTTCCATGGTTGAATATCGCACTGCACAGAATATTCATGGACATGCCCCCTGCACTTGTGTCTGCATTCATTATAGTTGTGCACTGGCGCAATGGGATTTGTGCTGTGCAATGCCTCCCGTTGAATATTGCTCCTTGGCACAAGTCCACACTTGCACTGGTACAACTCAGTTGTGCCTTGCGCAACTGCTTTGAATATCCCAGACAAAGAGTTTGAAATCACAACTGGATCAGTTAACACCCCATTTGATGTAGACAGGTTTTGAATAGCACACTTTTCTGCGGGGGACAAAAAATAATTCACTGAATTCCAAAAAGACTTAGGTTTGGACATTTTTTATTGGAAATGTTTCCTACAGAAACCCTTTGTAGCATTCTTTATCAAAGCTGAGATTTTGTTATGCAGAAATCTATACCTATCCAGTCAAAAACGGGAGGGCATCTGTTTATAGTTATTCCATGTTCTATCCCTAGGCTTCATCCAATCCTTAATTTCTGTAGTGAGCCAATGATTAAACACCTCTCTAACTCAATTTTTACCTAAAGGGAAAAATACATTTTGTAAGGCAATCAACTGTTTACAAAAAAAAACAAAAATCAAAAGCATTATCAGGATCAGGAATGCTCTTCAAAAAACATCAGTAAATTTTTAACAATTTAGTCTGAAAAGCAGTAAGATCGACTTTCTTAAAATTACTAAATTGAAGAAAACAGAGGGACATTGGGGCACCTAAAATGTAACGCACAAAAGATGGCTTGGTGGTCATTAGGAGAAACAGGGAGCATCCCAATTAGAGACACCTTCTGAGGTGTACTCACTGGATGGCAGAAAGGAGAGAGGCAACATGATAGAGATCTTCAAGTTTCTGAAAGGAATATAATAAGATAAATTGTGAAGAACATTTTAGCATAAATGGTGGGTCAAAAACAAGGGGACATGAATATAAGCTGGTTGGGGGAGAGATTCAGTAGGGATGAGAGAATATTTGTTCTTTATGGTGAAAGTGATTGAGACATAAAACATCCTACTGGCAGAGGCAGTGGGTGCAAAAATCATTAATGAGTTCATGCAAAAAAGACTCAATAAAGATGCAATTAAATGTATTTAGCAAAAAAATCAGAGAGCTGTGGCTGTAACCACATGAGGTTTATCTACATCTTCACTGGCTCCTTTTTGCTGTTTGCTATTTTTTGCAACCAGTTTTTTCAGTACCTGAATATCTAGTTCCTGAGTGCACTGTATCCTTGGACTCTGTGCTTTCATAACAAACAATTGTACCTCTCATGGACTCCTGCAGCATGCGGGTTTGTGTATTTTTTTCCATAAGACAGCAGGAAGGAATGGCTTGACATTGTGCATGCCTGAATGCTTCAGTGAGTTTATGACTTATTCTGCAGTGCTAAACAGTATGACTTTTTGCCTCCGCAGTGCGTGACATAACTATAAAACCTTAACTTGTTTTGATTACTATTTGGATGCACCTACCTTTAGAGCTTGTCTGTTTATCCTATGTGTAGCTATTCCTGCTGAACTATGTTAACATACTGAATGCTGCTATCTTCCCTGGGATACCATGAAAAGGAGACGTTGCATCTCATGGGGTTATCCTGGTTGAAGTAACTGCAAATAAAATATTTGGAATTATTAGATCTTATTGTAAAACAGCAATTTGAGGAGGTGCAGTCCAATGGTTAAAGCACTGGCTTGGAAAATTGGGAGACTGGGCTTGAGTAGGGTGGTAGGGATCACTTACTGGACTCAGGAGGGTGATGTGCATTTTGGAGGAAGGGTGAGGGAGACAGGAGTCAGCTGGGGATGTGAGACAGTGATACATATTTTGGATGGGGATGAGCCTCAGGGAGTGGTGGTAGGGTCAGCTGAAGGCCTCAGGAAACTTGATGTGTATTTCTAGGGATGGGACTTGAGGTAAGAGGGTGGTATAGGTCACATGGAAAGATTTAAAAGGATAATATGTGTTTTATCTAGCTTTGGGGCTGGGCATAAGTGTGGTAGGGGTCAGCTGGATAGACTTAAGAGGGTGATATGTGTTTTGATGAACGGTGCTTGGGTTGTAGTGTAGAGACAGTGGTGTAGTGGGAGACATGGGAGGGTGATGTATGCTTGCTTTGTATTGAAATGGGTCAGCTGGGGAAAGATTGACATATCTGGCTTGCCTACTTCCTGAAATGTGTAAAATACACAAAATGTTTTCTGCATTTTTACCAGGAGAGACACTCTGAGCCGAAGATAATTTTCATATGTTTACAGGAGAGTGGAGGTAAGGTGTTACAGAAGGGAAGAGAATTTCAATTAATACAGGGAATACAAAAACAAAAAAAACAGAAGTGATTTTGACTCATTGCAGAAGTCTTTTTGATATTATTTTGCCTGATATAACCTGATTGAGAAGCAACATTGCAGTTTCAGTGGGTGTCCTGCTTCAGCTTTAGAACTGTGAGGTACATGCATACAAACATATAAAGAAGCCAGCAGAAGACAATTTTGTCTCTCTAGTCTGCTTAGTCTGCATGTATTGCAGGATCCACAGCTTGAGCTACAGTCCCTGCCTCCCCACTCTTTCCATCCTCCCTACCCATGATCCTTACCTTCTCCCTAAGCCTATCCCAGTCTCTCTTGAAGCTGCTCACTGTCTTCAATGAGACCACCTCTTCTGCCAGGTGTTCATCGCCCTCTCTGTGATGCAATGCTTCCTGACCTCCTTCCTAAACTGTCCCCCTTCAGCTTAAGACTGTGTGCCCTTGTATTATGGTTACCACTCAGCTTAAAAAGAACCTTCTTCACCACCTTATCTATTTCTTTCATGTACTTGAATGTCCCAATCATGCCCTCTCTCTCTCTCCTGTCCTCTAGGGAGTACATATTCAGTTCCCTTAAACTCTCCTCATAAGCCTTACCCTTTCTGACCCACTATCATCTTTGTAGACCTCCTCTGGACCTTCTCCAGCAGTTAATGTTCTTTTTGTGGTGTGGGCACCGGTACTGAATTCCATACTATAGATGTGGCCTCACCAGTGACCTGTACAAGGGTGGTATAACCTACTCTCTCCTACTATTGATCCCCCTAGCTATGCATCCCAGCATCTAATTTGCCCTTGCTGCTGCTTTTTTACACCGTGCAGAGTGCTTCAGGTCACTACTAATCATCACTCTCAAGTCCTTCTCCTTCTCTGATGTGGATACCTGTACTCCATCCATGTAGTACACCATCCTGGGATTCTTGGCTTCAATGTCCATATCTCTGCATTTCTTGTCATTGAAGCCAGGCTGCCAGATCCTGGACCACCTCTCCAGCTACAGAAAGGCAGGAAGAACAAGTGACATCCACAGGGAGACAGGGTCACTGGGTGACTTGGCAATGGTGGGATTCAAACCTGAGAACATCATGCTCATCTTTATCTGCAACAACAGTGACATAATTTAAAAAAGTCTCAAAAATATGTACATTTACATAGCTATCTTTTGAATATTGTTTCATCTTTCTGTAGAAAACATATGCAATGTCCAGTTTTCAGAGAGTTCCTGCTCTTAGCCATTATAACAGCTATGTGTACTGAAACACTAAGAAGTAAGCAACAAGACATGATAGGGTGTTTGTGCACTAGACAGTTCTGACACACATCCAGGAGTGTAATAAGGCACGAGGCAACAAGTCAAGTGCATTAAGACCCTACCAGTGCATTAGAACTGTCTAATGCACATCCCTGGAGCGTCTTATTACGCTTATATAAAATGGGTGTTTTTTTTTGGTTTTTTTTGCTACGGCACTATCATTACACTAAAAATGTTTAAATCTGAATACATTTAAATAAGTCTTAGTTTTAACAAAGCAGTCCCTCCATCTGTACAAGGCTGCTGTGTTTTATTTGCATTAGGATATTTGTCCTGATGTTACCACTATAGCTTTAGTTTCTTTTGTGTACTGTGACCCCCCCCATGCCTCTTGATGGCTGCTGAGGCCTGTATATGTGAGGGAAGGGGACATGGTCAAGTACAAACTGTTACAAAATCCTTTAATTTTTATTTTTTATTTCACCATTTGTTTTATCAGAGTAAGTGGGAAACAGGAAGTGCAAGTGCATTTTTGAATTTTGGAATTGGCACAGAAGTTCAACATGCCAGCAGCTCTCAGGGTATGAATTTACTTAGCACAGTGCTTTCAGATGTGTTTTGTGTTATTTTATTTTGTTTTAAAAGACAATGTTTATTTTGGTTGCCAGTACTGTCTCTAAGTAGGTTCTTCAAGAAGTGAGCGGTCGGGCAAGTTAGTGGACAGCTGGAGGAATTGGCACTGCAGTTTTGAAGAGATGTGTCAGCAGCAGCCAGAGTCTAAATTTACTGAATAATAATTTAAAGAAAAGTTACTTTGTTTACTAATTCTGTACTCTAAGTGAGTACATCATTAGCGAGGACCAGGAGAGAGAGGTGGGAGGGTGGGATGGCAGACCCTCCGGTGAGTTCACAAGAACAAATATGTATAAAAGAAAGATAACAGAAAAATATGGCAAGCATGAAAACATGGAGACTTTACATGTTATAGGGAACCTAATATAAGCAGTTGAGCGCTCTAAGGAACTGTTACATTGCCCCCACCCGACAACTATCATTTTGTACTGGAAAAAGAATAGTGTCTATTTCAATTATGAAAGCTCTATCTATACTGCATCTAGGCTACCAGGGCTAGTTTTTAGACATGTGTTAGACACTTCCAGTGTATGGATAACAACCAATAAGATTACTCAAAATTGTTTGCCCATTTTATAAGAAACACAAATTGCTTATAGTCAGTATATAAGTTGCCCAGTTGGGGTTTAAACCTTTATCTCATGGTTAACAAGTTGTTGCTCTAACCACTGGAACATTTTGGCTCCTTACTAACACCCTCTAAAAATAAAGTTCAGTGAAAAAATATGAATAATATTTTATCCTTGTACACCGTCCATTAGCTCTTGACGTCTCAAACTGCAGATAGAAATGGGATATAATTATACGGTATCACAGATACCCATCTTTGCTTTGTCAGTTTTAAACAGAAATGCACGTCTTATAAAACATGGCTATGGCATGCACTACCTTGCCTTGAGAAACTATGAAAAAGTTAAGGCATTGCTTCTGGGATAATGTTGCTTTGACTGATTTCAATTTTCCCTATTTTGGAGATTGAGGTCAGCATGGTTGCTCCCTTGCACAGGCTGGGAGAGCAGGTGATTGACTGCCTCTATAAATGAAGGCAGAGCTGCTCTTTGCTCAGCCTGCAGTAGGTCTGTGCAAAGTTTTTAAACTCAGCCATTCACAGACTTCACAGCAAAGTATTGTATGTCAATTCACATAATACATTAGTTCTCAAACATTGTCATAGTGGGCTTCCCCCAAGCCATGGAAAAGATCTTGAGCCTGCCCCAAATATTGAAATAATATTTGACATCCCCATAGAAAAATAATATGCTTTGCACAGTTCATCAGGAATAAAGTGAAACTCCTTTGAGTAGTTGGCTCTCATAATTTTATTCAGCTTATTGTAACCCCCCGATTGGAGCAGTAGCCCATGTATTAAGCAAATGCGATTGAGTGCTTTCAAAAAGGATGATTCAGTCATGGCTCTTTTACATAGGGCTACTGGAAAGGGAGGGTGACCAGATGGGGGAGTTGGTGAATATAGTGATGGGATGTCGTTATATGTACATGTACATGCAGGGATGGGGTGGGACGACACTGTGCAATGGGCAGAAGGGGAGGGAGGGTTTGTGGGGCTTACTGTGATGGTGGGTTGCTGAGCTGGCCGTGTAGCATAATGGGTTGGTGACAGGTTAGGACTGGGAGGGTGGTGAGTTCAGTTCCAGGTGCCCCTTACTTTTTGCACCAGTCAGAATCCCCCCCCGACATGCACCCCACCTGGAGTTAAGAATCCTTTAGTTGGGGGGGTGTGGAGGGCACAGCCCCCTGTATAAAAAGTTAAATCACAAGTGTATGGGGCCTTTTTGCTTTGCACTGTGAGTGTACATCGCTGAAATTCATTTTTGGTGATGTAGACTCACTCAAATGATGATCGCTGTTACATGGTTGCCATTATCAGGTGGAACAATTGTAACCCCCTTCCCAGGCCAGCCTACATACTCTGTTGTTACCCCTTGTTGCAATACCTTCATGGGTCAGGCTGCATTCTCTGTCTGCTTCTCTTCTTTCTGGAATAGCCTTCCTATCCAACTCTGCCTCTCCTCCTTTTACCGTGCTCCTAAGCAACTTTTCAGGGCTCCTTTTGCTCCCCCCTGCTTTTGCTCCTAGTACCTCTCTGCATAAACCTTGCATTTGGGATGTTCTGCCACAAGTCTAATTGGTCAGCTGTTACCTCTCATTATTTGTTCACTGTTTCTATGTGTTTGCACTATTGTTCATTTTGTATTGCTTGATTGTTTTGCAGTTACCTTTTCAACTGTATTCACTCCCTGTCCTTCACAAGGTTCACCTAATATGAGCCTTCTTTAATTATTTATTTTGAAAATTTTCACCAGGGAAGGCATACTGAGCTACACTAGCTCATTTCCAAATGCATCCTGGGAGAAAGGGGAAGAGGGATATAAAGTAAAAAATAGATGCAAAATAAAAATATACAAAAACTGAGTCATACATATCCTGGGTACAATGTGCTATAACAGACATTTTTGTGGGCTAAGCAAGCAGCACTAGTCATCAGATACAGTATATATATATATATATATATATATATAGGTTCATAGGTGAGTTACACGATCAAGGGACAAGCCTATTAGGATCATGCCACCTAAGCTAGGTGGGATACAAATTTTAAATCATTCATATGTATATCAAGTTTAGTTTTAAATTGAGCCAAATTTTCACAGTTTACAACCTCATATGGGAGTGAGTTCCATATTGGAACTATTCTCTGAGTATAGAATTGATTTCTCTTCATAGTTCTGTTAGTAGATGAAAGTAATTTTAAATTATGTGAATGAGTATGGACAGAAGTAGGATTCCATGTCAAATGTAATGTATTAAATAAGTATTCATCTTTAGTTGCTTTATAAAGCAAACAAAGATCCCCTCGCATAGATCTATATTCCATACTATACAAGTTCAATTTCTTCAGTCTTTCCTCATATGTCAGGGAGCCCATTCCAGTTATATTTTTAACAAATCTTTTTTGAACTTTCTCTCTGGATAATCTATCTCCCCTCTGAGTTGGGGCACAAAATGATGAACAATAATCGAAGTTTGATCTTATGATGCTGGTATATAGTGGAATCATTACTGATGGTTCTCTACTTTTTATATTCTTAAATAAGCAGTTACTAAACCTGGAACATTTTTTGACTATAGAATTTAAGTGATCTGTGAATTTTAAATTATTATTAATAATAACTCCTAGATCTCTCTCAGATGTGATGACACTTAGTGTGTTATTGCCTATATAATAGTTAGCACATCTATTTTTCCAACCAAAATGCATAACTTTACATTTATTTATATTAAAGTTTAATTTGTGACTGATAACCCATTCAGAAATTAGATTTAAATTGTCCTGTAATATGGATATGGATTCCGAGTTATTAACAATCCCACCCAGTTTAGCATCATCTGCATATTTGGTAATCCAAATACCATTACTGGTATTCATACTGGCTACAATGATGTTAAATAACATGGGGCCTAGAACTGATCCCTGAGGTATTCCACTGCTAACTAATGTCCATGGGGAAGAATAACCCCTCAATGATACTCGCTGTTTTCTATTGGATGACCATTGCGCTATCCATTTAGTCAAATATTTGTTAAGATCTAATTTTATTAAACAATCAAGTAATATGCCATATGAAATGGAATCAAAGGCTTTTTCAAAATCCAAGTAAACATCCACTGGCATACCAAGGTCCAAAGCTTCACTCACTGACTCAAAAAAATCAATCAAATTAGTCTGACATGATCTACCTGGTTGAAAGCCATGTTGGAAAATATCAGTCTGACCATTTTCTAATATGTGTGTACTAATTTTACTTAGAATAAGCCTTTCCATGATTTTACATATAGAAGATGTTAAACTTACAGGTCTGTAATTTTTTAAATCCTTCTTTGAGCCAGTCTTATGTATTGGGATGACCACAGCATCTCTCCATTCATTAACCACTATACCCCTCTTTAATGATTCATTAAACAAAAAAGTCAGTACACCCGCCAGTTCGTAAGAAACATTTTTTAAAAATATAGATGGAATATTATCTGGACCTACTGATGTAGAAGATTTTAAGGAATCGATAATGTTGTAAGTTTCTGCTACAGTGAATTGAATTATAGAATCCAATTTGGAAGGATTCACAACCGTGAAATCATCCTTTTTTTTTAAATATACTAGCAAAGTAAAGATTAAATTTATTTGCCATAATTTGTTCATTATCAATAATAACATCATTTATTCTTAATGGACCAACTAAAATGGGAGATGATTTTATGGAACCAATATAATTGAAAAATCTTTTCTTATTATCACCTTGCATACTAATTAAATTTAACTCTAATTCTTGCTTGGCCTTTCTAATTGCATATTTTGCTTGTTTAGCTTTGGTGACAAATTTAGTCCAGTTGGATTCTGATTTATTATTTTTATATTTGTTAAATGCCTTTTTCTTAGCTAGGACTAACCTTTTTATTTTGTTAGTAAACCAGGGTGGTGATCTTTTATGTCCTATATATTTAACTCTGATTGGTACCCATTCAGAAATACAGTATTCAATTTCTTCTTTAATTCTTTGCCAAATATTATCCACAGATAACCCATTTAGTTCTTGTTCCCAATTCCACATCAAAAAATGTTCTTTAATAGCCCTATAATTTGCTTTATTAAAGTTTCTGAATTCAGTTTTACTACAAGATTTATTGATATAAAGATTAATTGACCATTTAATTATTTGATGGTCACTATTACCTAAAGGAGCCATAGTGCCAAGAAACTCAGTATCAGCTTTAATATTAGAAAATATCAAATCCAGAGTATTGTTGTTTCTAGTTGTATTTTTAACAAGTTGGTCTAGTCCTAGATGGGACATTGCACTAATAAATCTATTTTCCTGTTTGTTTAAACCCACCCTGTAGACCAATTTATTCCAGGATCATTGAAATCACCCATTAGAATAATATCTGCATTTAAATTAAGATTCTCCAAATAATTACACATGTTTTCATTATTAACAGTGTCCATAGATGGTGGTCTATAGCATATCCCTAAAGTGACTGGGTGTTGTTTATTGTTTATTTTAATCCATAATATTTCAAAACCTAAGGAGGAGTCATTATCTATACCAACTTCTGTACATATAATGTTTTCTTTAACATAAAAGGCAACTCCACCTCCCTTGGAATAAGTACGATTTTTATTAAATAAAGAATAACCATTAATATTATATCCCCATTGGTCTCCATTGAACCAGGTTTCTGTGACACCACAAATGTCAATATCTTCATTATGTAAAATTACTTGGAGTTTTTCAATTTTATTGCTCAGACTCCTAGCATTTAGTAGAAGTAGATTTAATGTGGTTGTTTGTTCTTTTTCATACATAGCTTTGACAGGTTTCAGAAGTATATGTTCACATGTTTTCATAACCCTATATATTCCTACCCCTGAGCTTTGCCTAAAAAACCTCTATTGCAGAATTAAACACATGACCCAATGTCTCCTTGCCCAACCTACTTAAATGTAAACCATCCTTTGCGTAATATGTATTATTCCACTGAAACTGTTCCCAATGGGTTAGGCACTTGATATTTTGTTTGAGACACCAAGCCCTGAGCCAGCAATTTATGTGTTTGATTTTATTAATTAAAATATGGTTAGCCTGAGGTACTGGGAGAATCCCTGAGAACACTGTGTGGATACCAATATCGGCCAGAATGTTTGCCAATCCAACATAGGCTTCTTTAATATGTTGAGTACTCTGATGCCAAATGTTGTTCACCCCAATGTGAATTATTACTAGATCTTTTTCGCTACAACCTTGTAAGATCTGTTTACTCATTCTGCTAATATCACTAATCTGAGCCCCACGGAAACATGATAATGTACAAGTGGTTTTATTTGGGTTACAAATTATTCTGTCTAAGTTAGATACCATGGAATCCCCTAACACAAAGATTTGTGGTGCTTCAATGACATCCTGACTCAAAGGTCTTATGTCAATATTTTCTTCATTAATTCCATCATTATTAAAGTGGTTCTCTGTGAAATTAATAAGATTCACATGTAAAAGATTATCTGCACTATTAGCTTGTGTTGCAGAATTTACTACCTCATTTACAGATAGAGGTACATCAGTTCCATCATCAACAATCACTCCAATATCAGAATCTGTCAAGGGATCAAATTTGTTCTGAATTGGTAACTGAAAAATGTCAGCTTTTCTTCCCCTTTTAGATGTTTTTTTATATTGAATAGAAAACCAATCATTTTCTGAGTCAGAAACATTTTCTTCTTGTCTTGGTCTCTTTCTGGTCACTATATCAGGATGGGTAATGACATGAGTGGCTTCTGCACTAGGTACTTCCAATGTACTTTGCTCTTTTGTTATGTGCAGTCTTTTAGCTGTTTCCCTTTGGCTATATTCTAGTATTCTTAATCTCTCATCAAACATTTTAATTTCCTCCTCCAATTCTTTAATCCTTATACATTTATTACAAATGAAGGCTTCAATGTTTTCTGTCCCTATTTCCATGTCAAACATATTACATAATAGGCATTTAGTTCCAACTCTCCCGTCCGTAGTCACAATATTATTGGCCATGTTTATTATTATTTTATTATAGTAGTGCTTGATATAGCTTGTTGCTTACCTAAAATATTTCTTGAACACTAAAAATCATTTAGGATTTAACTTTGTAAACCTCCCAAATGCCCAACACGCATAACACGTGCAGATGCTCGGCCGCACCCCTATATTTAGAGTTATGAAGGCACTTTTTTGTTAAACTCAAAATTTTGTACATTATTAACTTTGGACCTGTTCAACGGATTTGTATGAAATTTGGTATGCATGGTGGTGCATGGTAGGCCTCTTGATTTGCCAAATTTTGTTTTGGTTGGACATACGGTCTTTGTGCACCAAAACACTGAAAATGCACTTTTTGCCAGTTATGTGGGCAGTTTTGTGGGATTTTACCTGTAGAGCTACGTGGACGTTGTCTGGTGTGCTGCTCTGCAAGTTGGCTAGTTTGAAAGAGTTTCAGTGGCTGAATATGCCACTTTTCATTTGGTGAAAAATATTAATCCATTGAAAAATTATAACACTTTTAAGCTTCCATTATAAGTCAATGGAAAAATGTATATGGTTATTTTGTGATCAAAGAATGGGGTTTTGGACATCTGGTCCATTCTCATGATCAAAGAATTGGCAGGCTTGTGACCAAAGAATCTTTGATCACCAGAATTCTTTGATTGTGATGCCCGCCACCTTGTTTTTCAAATGCAGTCAGAAAAAAAATCAAATATCTCAGCTCATGGGTCACTCCTGAAGTAAAACTTGGATGGATTTTACTCACGGAGCTTCAATCTATCAAGCCATGCTTCACTAGTTTGGTCAAAAAATAGAGTTTTTTACATTTTTATTCTTTGAGCGTGGCTCACTAACGATCTTTGATAGACAGCCTGCAAGTTCTTTGATCGCGAGATTCTTTAATCTCAATCTTTGATTGCGAGCCAGGGAAGAGATGGCCAAATGAAAAATTTAATTTCTCAGCCCAGGGGTGGCCTAGGAACACAAATGAGGGTGGGTTTTGCTCAGGAGGCTTTGTTGTATCAAACCATGGTGGTGGTTTGCTTTATTTCTAACAAAATTCTGAATTACACCACTTTTTATTCTTTGATTGTGAGCCTGCAAATTCTTTGATTACAAGATTCTTTGATCGCCATCTTTAATTGCAAGATATGGACAAGATGGCCAGATTTTATAATGCAATAAATAGGCCAATTTTACCTATCTTTAACATTAAATCTTTTGGAAATGGTTTGGTCTTTTTACTTGAAATTCATAGGGTGTTTATGGCATGCCCTGTAGATATGAATTACAGTGTTTATGTGTTGGACAATATATTTTTTGTGGATATAATGTATTGCGTGGTGCAGTTTACGTTTTGCATTGTAGTGGTGGCTTGAAATTGATAGGGTACCTAGCGTTAGTGTCATGGCTGTACTTTTCAGTTGTTATGTCTGTAAAATGTCAGCAGGTGTGGAATTCTGCAACTCCAATGAATGGAAATCTCAAACTTTAAAATTTTATATCTCTGATACAGTTTGGTCTTTTACATTGAAATTTGGAGGGTGTTAATGGCATGTCCTGTACATGTCAATTATGGTATTTAGGTGTTGCAAAATTAAATTCCTGTAGAGATATTGTGTCACGCACTTTACATTTTACATATATCATTTTGCATTGCGGTACTGGCTTCACATTTATAGGGTACCTAGTGTTACTACCATGGAGGTACTTTCTCTGTTACATGTCTGACATGTAAACAGCTGCTTAATTATGCCACTCTAATGACTGATATTTGTTTTCTTTCAACATGTCAGGAGCTTTTGGGCCCCATGCTTTCACCCATATGTGCTCCAAGCAATACATATGATATTCAGTATTTGTGCTGTCATGTTACGCACACATTTACAAGTTGGTGGGAGTGCAGGGCCTGAAGGGCCCATGCTCCCACCAGCTTCCACAACTTTTTAGTTTTCTATTCTTTCTCAAAAAGTAAGGAAGTTCTCTGCAACAAAATGCATTAATGCATCATTTAGGGTTAAAACACAAAAAGTCAGGAAATGAAAAATCTTTAGGGCTGCCCCTCTCCCCCCATGGACCCGCCAATCATCCCAAGATTGACAGATGACAGGGTGTGTCATTGGAGTTGTGGGGCCTAAATGTTGCCCCACTCTTCTTCACTGTTGCTTCTGAATATGATTACACAAGGAATGGGGCAACATTTAGGCCTCACAACCCTAATGACCCACCCCATCATCTGTCAGTCTGGGGATGATTTGTGGGTCCACAGGGGGAGGGGCAACCCTAAAAATTTTTTATTTCCTCACTTTTGTGTTTTAACCTTAAATGATGCATTAACACAGTATTTTGCATATATATATATATATCCACTATACATATAAACACATTTATTTTACTATTCATAAACACTTGCATTAAATTTATCATCATATACAGAAACATATACCCATGTACAGAACACATCAACACATTCTGCATTTTTAACAATTAGGTAAGAAGTGAGAACTTTATAGGAAAAGGAGGAGGGATGAGGGAGATATGGACTGAGAGTTAGAATGAGCCATCTCCCCTCTGGGATGCAAATCCTGTAAGAGGAATAGATCAGGTAAGATGGGGAGAGAAGAGAGAATAGCTTGGGGGTAGAAGTAAACACATGAGAGGTGGTAAAGCTAAATTAAGGAAAAGGGTTTGAGGGAATATGGGAAAATAGGGGTGAGGGGAAGGGTGGTGTAGTGAGCAGGTGGGGGAAGGGAGGTAGGAAGACAAGCCTTGTCTCAGTGTATCTGTCCTGGTCACTGATTTGTAAATACATAAATTTACTTTCTATTAATCTCTTTCAGTTTGCCTCATCCCTTCACACAAAATATCTAAAACTCAAAATGTAAATGCTGTACTTTTTCAGACTTGTTTGAGCCTCCCCTGAAACATGTTGGGACCTCCCCAGGGAGAAACTCCTTTGAGTAATTGGTTCTCATTTTATTCAACTTATTGTAACCCCCCCTTGTAACTGAAGGATCAACAAGCAAAGGATGTTAGAGTCTGCCCACTGGAGTCAGTCCAATGAGGCAGCCAACAGCCAGCCACTCGGCATCATAGCAATGAGTGAGTAAAGCAGTAAAGGAGTGGAATAGGTGTACGGCATCAGCAGGGAAGCAGAGCATCTGCAGGGGAGAGTGGGAAGGCAGTGGTGAACTAGAAGTGGGAGTGGGTGGAACACCCTGTCTAGGGCAGGGGTACAAAAATATTTCATTTATTAAAAAAAATAAAAATAAAGGGGTGAGGGGAGGCACTAGCTATCCAGGTCAGGAAGCAAGGCTAGGGGAGGTATAAGTGCTGGTGCCACAGCAGGTAAAGGAAAATGGAAAAAAAGGAAGGAGCACTAATACTATTAGCTGTGTATACCCTAGCAAGGGAAACAGTCTGAGTATTTCCAGGGGAAACGGTAGAGATTATGCTGGGAGTGGGGCAGTGCAGTGGCTTTCGAGATGCAGTTTTCAGGAGACCTGAAGACTGTGGTGCTGCCCATCTGCATGCACCTTTCTGGGCTGAGGGAGGAGGTTGCTAGATTCCAGGCTAGGATTTGGGGAACCTCCTTCTCTACCCAGGGACCACAAACCTGCAGAGTTACCTCAGAGGATGCCAAGGAGGAGGAGTGGCTGGACTACGGTGGGCTCTAGGAGGGTGTGGGTGGTGGGTCAGAGGCACATTCCCCATCTGGTTCCACTACACAGTTTCTATGGCACTCTGACAAGTTAGGACTGCCCCATGGAGACAACCATAGTAGTGATCAGAGAAGATGTGGGGGTCCTCCTCAATGGACACCTAAAGGAGGGTAGCAGAGAACCCTTGAGGAAGATGAACCAACTCCTGATGGGGGACTCAATTGTAAGAGTGATAGAACTGGAAACAAGCCTACCGGGTCACATTTTCATAAGGAGAATGTCATAGGGCAAAACTGCACTACAGGAACAGCATGAGTCAGATTAGCTACAGGGTACATAATGCCACATGATGGACATTGCGTGTGACCCTGTAGTTGTTTCCAGGAAAGAGGGAAAGAGATCTGTCAGAAGGGGATCTGCTGAGCAGCTGCTGTGGCTCAGGGAGTAGAACCATTGGTGCTGGAGGGCAATGGAGTGGTTGTGGCCCGGGTTTTGATTCCCAGTCCCAGAGCAGGTAAACACTTTTATTTCTTTTTGTCTTGTGGTGCCACCCGGCTGAGTTTTGCCCTCTCCCTGAGTTGCCCCCCCCTTCGGAGGAGGTTATTTTAGTAGGGGGGGGTTCGGGGGCAGAGACCCCCACAGGAAACAAAGATATTTTATTTTTGTGTGGTCACTATTTAGACAGCGTGGTATAGTGTCATTCTGTTTTGACATGCAACATCATGATCCCATGCTGGAAAGAGGAAGGGTGAGAGAGAGGGAGGTTTGGTGCCTACCTGGTGCCATGGCTCCGAGGGATGGAAAGCAGATCCTGAGGATTGCTAGGGCAGCAGGGAGGATGGAAGAGCTGGATGTCATTGTCCACCTGGGGACTAATGACCTGGCTAGGGATAAGGCAGGAATAATGCAGGAGTTCAGGGAGTTGGGGACGGATCTTAGGCAAGTAGCATGTTCAGTGACTTTTTCTGAGGTGATGCCAGTCTATGACAGGGAGGGAAGATAGGGTACTCTATAATAGGTGCTTCAATGCTTTGTTTAAGGAGTGATGCAGCGAGGAGGGGTTTGGCTACAGTGGGGACTGTGGTCTCATCTGGAGGGATAAGGGCCTGTACAGAAGTTAAGGCCTGCAACCATCCAGGAGGGGAACAACAGTCCTCAGTGAATGTTTCAAATGTTACTTTGGTAAACATTTCAACTAGCCAATGGGGGTGGCAGAAGGAAGCAGGGAGGCATTAACTGTATCCCTTCACAGGCTGACGTAGTCAGTAGGGAGAACCTTCAGTGAGAGAAATCTCCAAGAGTAACTATTAATAAGAAAAACAAAATGGTAATGAAGGGAGATGGGAGTGAGCGCAGAGGGAGTAAGGAAAGAAGGCAAAAAGGAAAAAGGGTGGTTGACAAACAAGGTAGTAGCAAAATCTGGAAGGCCATGTGTACAATTGCTTCAAATCTGGGAAATAAAATTCTGGACCTGGAGGCCATTATGGCAGAGGCTGACCTAGATATTGTCACCATTACTGAGTCATGTTGCACTGAAAACCATGACTGGGATATAGCCATTGCAGGCTGTATTTATTCATTCAGTTCTCGGATTAATACATTTGAGATAGAAGCTCATTTACAGAGGTTCCATGTCAACAGGAAACAACACAAATACAGCAAAACAACACAGACAGTGGTTACAAAATTACACTGGATACAGAAATGGTGTTCGACTCTTTCGTAACTAAAATTACAAAATTCATTCAAATTAAGCAATAAGTACATTGCGAGGGGTGAACAAAGTGGAAAGGTAGTTCACTATGGCAAGAGAAACTGGCAGCAACAGAGGCTGGGTGCTGAGAGAGTGCTGAGTAGGTGAGGAAGGTATAAGGGAGAATAGAAGGAGAAGATGGGAGCACCCATAGGGCCTTGTCATTGGTTGGCTGGAAGGGGAACATTCTGTGGGGTTTTGGAGTAGGAGGATATGGTGAGGGGAGGGAGGAAGCAGATTAGGTGGGGGCTGGGAAATGGATGAGAAATGGAATGGAGAATGAAGGCAGAGTGGAACGGTAGAGGAGAAGGGTAAATAACAAGGCAGTTAGAAAGGGGAGATTGTAAGTGCTATAATGAACAGAAAGAAGACAAGAGCTGGGTGCGCAATTTAAAAGTTACACTCACACCCACTAAGTGATACTAGGTGGGTAAGAAGTTTAGTTTTCAAGGGGCCAAGTTTAGATTCTGCCAGCAGGTCATCATGTAGCGAGTTGAGCCAAGCGGGTGCTCGGTACTCAAAAGACCACTGACCCTGGGAGGTATGGTGGAAAGGGACTTTTAGTGATTGGCTATTAGTCCCTCTCATATGTCTAGCCTTGTTGGTGGGGCAGAGGAGACTCTGAACCCCAAGTGGTGTTAGACCTTGGGTGGACATTTTAGCCAGCAGGCAGACCTGGTATTGAGTTCTACAGTGCAGATTTCACCACCCAGACTGGGAATAGAGATAGCAGGTGTGTTTAAGATGTGGCGCATCTAGGACAAGCCTACAGTCTTTATTTAGGCACAGCTTTATTCTTTTCAGAGCTGTGTCAGTAGCCGCACTATAGATTATGATCCCGTAGTCAATCACGGATAAGACTGAGCTGCACACATGCCTCATTAGTTAGGCAATGTTTATGCCTAAATAGTTGGCCAGTTTTGACATTTGCAGCCTTGGCTACAAGGTCAATGTGCTGTAAAAATGTGAGGGAACAGTCTAGAATGACCTCAAGATATTTAAAACTTTGGACCATTTCTAGTGAGGAGTTTTAGTTGTTTACAATTTTTAATAGATGGGATCTCTGCTGGTTGTGAGGAGAGGCAAACAGCACTGTCTTAGTCTTCTTATAGTTAGGTAACACCTTTGAATCAAGAAACCAGACCTCAACTAAAGAGAAATTTATCTGCATTCACCTTTCCAGTTCTTCTGGATCTGTGTGGCTAGTGTAGAGTACTGTATCATCAGCGTACAGTAGGACCTTATCCTGGCACACTAGAGGGACACAGTTTAGGAACAGGCTAAAGAGCAGGGGGCCCAAGACTGAACCTTGGGAGACTCCAGTGTTCACATTCAGACTTTCAAAGAGGGTGTCAACAATTTTTACTGGTTGTGTTCTCCAGGACAGGTAGCTCTGTAACCATCCCACTGATTCAAGTGATAACCCAATGCAGGTTACTTGGTTTAGCAGCAGTTCATGACTGACTGTGTCGAAGGCCTAGGTGAAGTCTATGTAGGTTACCCTCACCATAAGCCCCCGATCAAGTACGGCATGAATGTAGTCTGTGAACTCCACCAGTGCTGTTGTAGTACTATGTTGTTTCCTGAAACCATGCTGTTCTGGACATTGCAATAGGTATTTGTCGAGGTAGTCGACAACCTGGTCGTAGACAATATGCTCAGGCGCTTTTGAGAGTGGGGGAAGTATGATGATTGAACAGTTGTTGTGACTAGTCCAATCACCACTTTTTAAAACAGTGGTGACCACTGTCGCTTTCCATAGCTGAGGGAATTTACTGAGAGATTCATAATTCTGGCAAGGAGGGCCAGTAATTCATCAAGTGTGAGAGCAATAAGCTAAAGGTCTAGAGGTCAAGCGTGTCACCACTCATTCTAGTTTTTCCTAAAACTTGTAAAATGTGTTTTTTGGCTTTGGCTTGAGAAATAATTTTGAAATAGAAAGATGGGGCAGTGCTAGTATGGGTAGTCTGACTCTTATTTAGATTTGTGCAACTTTGGGGCTCTAGGAAATCAGGGGGAAGTACAACACTTAAGTCAGTAAATGCCTTATTAAACGTGTTTGCTATGATTTGGGGATCCTGGGTTGTGGTTTCTTCAAGATTTAGCATGGTTGGAGGTATCTTGTTTGGTTTCACTGTTAGGGTTCTAATATTGTCCCAGAACTTGCTGCTGATCCCCCAGGAGTTTGCCAGCTCATTTCTGAAGAAATGTCTTTTCTTTTGATGAATAGCACAGGTACATCTATTTAGGGTGGTTTTATAGTTCTGCTTATCTGTTTGAGATTCAGTGCTTCTAGCTTTATGCAAGAGGTTGTCTCTTTGCTTCATAAGTTCCATGAGGGGTAGAGTGTTCCAGGACTTAAAAGCCCCCCAAACTTTCCGCTTAGCATAGGGGGCATATATGTTGCATGCCACATTGAAGATCTTAATGAAATGGTCAAGTGCTTTATCAACGTCATTTGCAGCATATTGGTCTGTCCAGTCTTGCTGATTGAAGTGTACTTTAAGTGAGGCAAGCAGCCCTTTCTTTAGCATTCTAGATGTGAGTGTTTTAGATGGGGTTCTGGGGACTAATTCAAACAGATACAGGGGATAGGGGAGTGATCACTGATGGAGTCAGGGAGGACTGCTGAGTGGGTTATTCTCTCTGGCCACTTGGTAATCATCCAGTCTAGCTGTGTACTGGTTGCACTATGATAATTTGTTCATGTGAGAGAGTCCACTAATTGGGACATGTATATTGTGGAGACTGCATCCTTATAGGGTGCTGCCTCAGGGGATAGCCAGTTTATATTGAGATCCCCTAAGACTAATACCTCCAAGTTGTGGCGCAGGTCGGAGAGGTAGTCTATGAGCACTTTAAATCTGCTAGATTGCTCTTTTGGTGGAATGTAGACAGAGACAAGTGTTAATCCTTTACCCCGAGCACCTAGTAGTAGTTTTATTTACCAGTTCTTGTACATTATTGCTAATGGTAAGGTGAGGTAATACTCGACCCTGGATGGTGCTCTTGATATATGACACATCCACCACCTTGCTTACCAATCCTGTCCAACCTAAAAGAGGTGTACCCTTGCAGTTAGATAGCCATATCTGTAACCCTCAGTATGAGCCATGTTTTAACCATTGAGAGCACATCTGGTTTATGTTGAGCTACCCAAACTTGTAGAGACTCAAACTTAGCCATGAGACTGCACATGTTAATGTAGGCTACTGTTATATCACTGTGCTTCTTTAAGGGTTCAGGTGTTAGTGGAGTGGGTCCAGGGTTGGGATGGACATTGTCTGACAGTAGCAGTATTAGCCATGCCATTCTTATTGCTTGCCATTTTAGTTGTTTTAATGCCTGCGTGTGATTTCAGAGTTTTGCACATTCTTTTCTGTTTTTGTTAGAGATTGTGATCGTATTTAAAGTCACGGGAGTGAGGTGATAAATGGTGTAATCCTGAGCTACTTGCCACTTATGCAAGCACAACTTCATATCAAAGACTGAGAACACTGGAATGGTTGTGGTTTTATGGCACCATTGACGATGCATCAGCATGCCACTGATTTTGTTTTCAATAAGACTGGCTTCACTATGTTTGAGGGGTGGATTTACAAGGACTAGTGTGAAAATGAGCAAAATGAAAAGAGGGCCCAGGGCCCGGGGGATTGGGTTATATATCTGTGAGGACTTGGGTTGTTTGCAGCTACTTTGCCCTGTTAGGACCAGGGGTGACAACAAGTGCAGTATGAGCTATGGCCTCAGGGTTAGAGCTTGGGAGGCTTATGGGAGGTGGGGGTGGGAGTGGAGGATGAGAGATCTGTTATCACCCTTTCAATGTGTAAGGACAATAAGGGAGAGAGATGCAGCAGGAATTAGAAGGGCTGCTGGAATAGTGCAGTGGATCAGGGGTTCAAATCCTGCAACAGTATTGTGAGTGTGAGGACAATAAACAGGTGATTCTGGAAGGCTTCATTAGAGTGCTGATGAAAAATCAGGGCTTGGTGAATGCTAGTAGAAGTGGCATAAGTTATGCTTATACTAAATTAAACTATGCATAAAATGAGGTTTAGCTAAGATGAGGTATAAGGAGCAGAAAAAGTTAGATAAATGTATGGTTAATGGGATGGCTTAGAGGTTAGAGTCCCTGACTACAATATGAAAGGCCAGGGGTTTGAATCCTGTTGATGGAGAAGGTAGATAAAGTTCACTTGGGATCTTGTTGAAAGGTAGGGTATCAGAGAAGAGGGCTAGAAAGGAGTTAAATTATGCTAATGATACTAAGTGATTATGGGCTCGGTAATGACTCCTAGTGGTCATGCAGTATAATGAACAATACAAAATCTAGGGAAATTGTTTGGGAGGAGACGGGTCATGTGATATGTCATACCTAGAGTACCTATACGAGTAAAGCAGTCACCAACACAGTTCACAGGCGTTGGCTGTAGTTACCTTGTACAGTGCTGCAGGAAGCTCTGTGGGCTGGGAGGAGGAGGCGTGTGAAGAGCTAGCAATACACAGGTTAGACAAGGAGGAGGGGACAAAGACAAAACAGGAATCCGGAGACAGAGAGGGCAACGGTGGAAGTGGGTCCTGGTCTTGGAGAAGTTGCAAATGTGACTTGTGGTTCACCAGCAATGGCTTCTGTAACAGGATCCAACTGAACAAGCAAGGATATTCCTCCGCACACAGCACAATGTGGTCATCAGAACAGAAATCACATCAGTACAAAATGGCAGGGCTAACACTATTAACATGCAGTGGGACTAAGCAGCACAGCTGAGAAAGCAGCCTTTATGTGAAGGAAAGCCTAAAAGTGACAGAAATATGGGGGAGGGGTGGCGGAGGCAGAGATACTGTGGGTCACCACAGAGACAATGAATGGAGCCACTGTTCACACTGCATGACCTATGACTTCCAGCATGTGGGGGGGGGGGATCTGGATAAGGTTTTCATGGAAGCTATCCAAAAGATGGCAAATAAGGTGGAGGTGATGCTAGTGGGAGAATTCAATCTGCTGGATTTAGACTGAAGCTTCCCAGCTGCAGCTTCAGCTAGGACCAGGAACATCCTGGATTCCCTTCGGGGGCATTCCTAAAACAACTAGTAAGGGAACCCACTCATGATGGGGCAATACTGGACCTTGTACTCACTAATGGGGACAGTGTTGCGGATGTCACAGTGGGAGGCCACTTGGGGACCGGTGCTCCCCATGCAGTGTGATTCAATATAGGAACTGGGGCAGAATCGAACCACACAAGGGTGAGGGTCCTAGATTTCAGGAGGGTCAGTTTTAAAAAGGTGTGTAAATGCCTCAGGGATGCCCTGACCATGGAGGGGAGGGGAATTGTGTGGAGTAGAGGAACAGAGGGTGAAGCTGAAAGGGGGCATAATGAAGGCAACAAGCCTCTGTGTCAGGCAAGACAGCAAAAGCAAGAGGAAAAAGAGACCTCTGTGTTTCTCAATAGAAGTAACTGGGAAGATAAGGGCAAAAAAATAGCATTCAGGAGATGTAAGAAAACACAGAGGAAGGAGGATAGGGAGGTGTATCAGGGGAAATAAAGGGAGGCAGGGAAAGCAGTAAGGAGAGCAAATGTGCAAATGGTGCCAACAATAGCCTCGGCAGTAACAAAAGGGGACAAGACATTTTTCAGGTATGTAAGTGAAGAAAGTAAGACCAGGGGAGGGCCTGTAAGGCTAAGAAGGGAAGGTGGGGGGATTGGATGGAGGGGGACCAGGAAAAAGCAGACATCCTGAACAAATACTTTTTTCTACTTTTCACAGAGGAAGGTGAAGGAGAGGGGCCACAGAATAGTAACAGGAGTATTGTATGAAAGGAGGTGGCCACTAGTCCATTTTCAGATGAGGCAGTCCTGAAAGAATTTACAAATCTGAAAGTGAACAAGGTTATGGAGCCAGACTTAGTACATCCAAGGATATTAATGTAGCTCAGGGAGGTATGTGCTGCAGCTCTGACAGTCCTGTTCAATTGCTCACTGGAGACGAGAGTGGTTCTGGAGGACTGCAGGAGGGCTGATGTAGTCCGCTTCTCAAAAGTGACAGCAGGAAGGAGGCTGGCAACTACAAGTCAGTCAGCCTGACCTCAGTAGTAGGGAAATTAATCTAATCACTACTGAAGGAAAGGATTGTTGAATATCTTGAATCCAGTGGCCTACAAGATCCGAAGCAGCATGGATTCACAAGAGGATGTCACGTCATGCAAATCTGATAGATTTCTTTGATTGGGCGACCAGGGAACTGGATCAGGGTGGAGCAGTGGATGTGGTCTACCTAGATTTCAGTAAGACCTTCGACACTGTTCCACATAGGAGACTTGTAAGCAAGCTGAGCAGCTTAGGAGTGGGATGAAAGGTGGTAAAGTGGGTAACAAATTGGCTATAGGATAGGTGGCAGATGGCGGTGGCTAACAGAGTTCACTCCAAGGAAGGAAGAGTGACCAACAGGGTACCATAGGGATCAGTATTGGGACTGGGCCTCTAATGTGTTTATTAACAACATTGCAGAAGGGCTGAATGGGAAAGTCTGACTTTTTTGAAGATGACACTGAAATCTACCATAGTGTAGACACTCCAGAAGGGGTGGAAAACATGAGTGGTGGTCTGAGAAAGTTAGAGGAGTGGTCAAGAGTATGGCAGCTGGGTTTCAATGCAAACAGGTGCAAAATCATGCATTTAGGGCACAGAGACACAGGGGTGGAGTACAAAATTGGGGAGTGATATTGATGACCACCAAACAAGAGAGACCTGGGGTAATCATATGTGATGGTGTAAAGCTGGCCTGGCAGTGCAACAAGGCAGTTGGGAGAGCTACTGGGGTCTTGGGGTGCATAGGGAGAGGTTTCACCAGCAGAAAGAAGGAGATGGTGTTACTTCTGTATAGATCACTGGTGAGACCTCACCTGGAGTTCTGTGTCCATTTCTGGCAACCTCATCTCTGAAAGGACATTGACAGGATGGAGGCGGTCCAGAGGAGGACAGCTAAAATGGTACATAGTCTGCAGAAAAAGCCTTATGAGAAGAGACTGAAAAACCTCAATACTGTATGTACACCCTGGAGGAAAAGGGGGGGGGGGGGTGGATATGATAGAGACTTTCAAATATCTCATGGGTATAAAGTACACGAGGAAAGCATTTTTCAGAGAAAAAGTTGCTCAAGAACAAGTGGTTATGCTATGAAGCTGGGGGGTAGACTAAGGGGAGGTGTGAGAAAATACTTCTTCACAGAACGAGTGGTGTATGCCTGGAACAGCCTCCCATTGAAGGTGATGGGGCAAAGACTGTAACTGTGCTCAAGAATGCATGGGATAGGCATAAGGGAACAGTAATGGTAAGGTAAGAGGTAGTAGAGTCATAAGTCAAGTAGGGTCTGCAATAATACAGTAGGTAGGAAAAGAAAAATGGGCAGACTAGGCAGTCCTTATCTGCCATCAAATTCCATGTTTCTATGCTTCTGATACGACTGAATTTTGAACATCCTATTACTAAAGTGAGTTACAAAATCCAGGATTTTATCACATGCAGCTCACAGATTATCATCTATCTTGTTACATGTAACTCATATCCCACACTTTATGTGAAAAAAAAAAGAAAATTCAATTAAAGGATGGGCCAGCACATCCATAGCATACAAAAACTGGATGAAATTAGTGCTTTGGCATAACACTGCCAACAAAAAGGTTGAAACCATTGTTTCTTCTTTCAAGGGATCGAGAAAATTACACTTGGCATCAGGGGAGGAGACCTGAAAAACAAACTCCTCCAAAGAGAGACTCATTGGCAGTTTGTACTTAAGACTAATGACTGGCCAGGACTTAATGAACAATTTCAGTTGAATCCCTACTTGTAAATTTGGAGGACTAACACTTTTACCATAAGTTACTAGGACTATTGTGACATCTTTTCATTGCAGTTGGTTTGATTTTTGACTTTTCTTTTCCTCCATTTCCTCTTCTTCTCCCCACCTCCCTTCCTTCCTTTCCCGACCCCCTTTTTTCTGAGTATACTTTCTTTTTGAAACATCTAACTTCTTGCATATCAGTTTATTCATACATTGCTTTTATATGTGTTGCATTTACTCATTTATCCTTATATGTGATTCCAAGACATGCATTTCTGTATATGATTTTGATTTTGTAATTTGCTATGTTTATCCTGTTGGTTGTTTGTAGTCAGCACATGTGTTTTTGCCTTTTTTGCCTTCTTGCTGTATATGTAAATGTAAACATATTTATAAAAAGCATTTTTGAGACATTAAAAAATGTTTAATCTGCATATGACCTTTTGACCTCCCACTTTGGGTCTTTTTTATCCTTATTCTGGGTATTTACCTTTTTATATCTATTTCCAAACAATTCTAACTTTGCAACTTTGTTTTGCACATCTTCAAATTTGTCACTTTTGACAAAATTAATATACTGAATTAAAAAGCATCCAATAACATTTTAAACATTAACTTTGAAGTTTGTATTGGTTGTAACTTTTTATTCTCCTTCATTCTCCTTTTTTTGTTTGCTTGCGCATGTGCAAGAAACATTATGTGACAGCTTAGGAAAGAAGGGGTTGTGGAGGCGCGGTACAGTTACAGCCAAGGGAGGCACTGCATTTGGGGGCTTGGCACTGGTGGACCAATAGAGGCACAGTGTACTGATGACACTGGTCTTCCAAAAGTGCACCAAGTTGTAACGTTTTCACCACTGCAATCTGGGGCCACCTCATCACTGCAGCATCAGTCATTCTGCTGCAATGAGGGAGTGACCTGTCATTGCAGGGTGGAATGTTAGCTAGCCTAATACTGTTTGTGAACATGGTGGGCGGCTTGCCGCTGTGTTCACAAACAGTATTAGGCAGCCAGACCCCTTACTGAGAGGGTGCCCAATTCCCCTTGGCAGCATGTGCCCCACAAACAGTTCTTGTTTGCCGGCGGGGGCCCCAATCCTCGCCAGCTGCAGTGACCCAGGTATGTTGCCGATGGGGGATCCCACTCCCCGTCGGCATGATGTAACCCCTCACCTGTTTTCCTTGTCTGCCGATGGGGTGCCCAATCCCTGTCAGCATAAGTTCCCCTACTTTTGCTGTGTGCTAACAGGGGTGCCCAATCCCTGTCAGCATAACGGCCCCCGCTTTAGTTGTGTGCCGACAAGGGTGCCCAATCCCCATCGGCATAATGTCACCCCCCCCTTTTTGTTATGTGCCGATGGGGGTGCCCAGTCCCCCCATCAGCTACAGTTGGCACCCCAACAAAAGACTTCCTTGGCATGCTGAAAGCACACCCCAGCATGCCAAATGCCCCTGTGAAGTTAAAAACCATCCCCCAATGTATTTTTTCCCCCTGTAAACAAGAAAACGGTCCCTGCAGTCTCCGGGGCCCCCCTGCCACAACCCTCACCCACTCACTGAGTACTCTTCCTCCCCACACCCCCCTCACCCCATACTTACCTCTGGAGTCTTGTGCGACAATCTTCGGTGGACCAGGAACACATCTGCACTCTTCAAAGCCGACTGCGAACTGAGGAAATGCCAGTAAACTATATAATGGGATAGATAGGGTTTTTTCAACTTTGGTGCATATTTCGAGCATTTTTTGGAATTTTGGCACCAAATTTTCAACATGAGGTTTTTGGTACTCCTTCTCATGAATTCTGTCAGTGTCATGGTGTTAATCGGGCCCGAAGGATGATTTCATGGTCACTGAGTGGAATCACCTTTTGGGACTGAGTAATGAAATGACAGTGCAAGTGTTCATGAGGTGGGCTCTCAAAAAGCCTATGTTGCATATTTGGTGAAAGAATTCCTAAAAATGACTGTTTTATGAGCGTGCTTTGCGCAGTTCCTATGCACACTCGTAAGTTCGCAAATTTGTAACATTTGCACTCCAGATTTTCAACATTGGCATTTTATCCCATGTACTTATGAGCAGTACAGCTGTCATTTTTCACATCTCGCCCAAAATGTGTTTGCATACATGTAGCGCACAATGGCGCAGTTGGTTGTACAAAATCAATGTTTGGGACAGATTAAGAAAAGCACAGTGACACTGTTCATTAGCAGAGGTCCTAAAATGCTATGTTGAAAATTTGGTGAGAAAAGTCCATGAAACGACTGTGCTATGAGCATGCGTTGCTCAGGTTCCATACACACTCATGCCTTCACACATTAGCAATATTTACACTCCAGATTGTCAACACTGCCATTTGTCTGCACCTCCTTATGAACAGTACAGCTGTCATTTTTTACATCCCAGCCCAAATGTGTTTTTGCACTTCGGGCGCAGAATAGCGCGGTCGTTGTGGGAAATCTGTGTTCGGGACACATTAGCAAAATCATATTGACACTGTTCATTAGCAGAGGTCCTAAAATGGCTATGTGGAAAATTTGGTGACAAAAATCCATAAAATGACTGTGTTAAGAGTGTGCGTTGTGCACTTTCCACACATGCTCGTAACTTTGCACATTTGCAATATATTCATGCCGTATTTTTAAGAGTGCCATTTTTCTGCACCTCCTTATGAATAGTACAGCTGTAATTTTTCATATCCTGGCCAAAATGTGTTTTCGCACTTCCAAGGCAGAATAGCACGGTCACTGTGGGAAATCACTGTTCAGGAAACATTACAAAAATGACAGTGACACTGTCCATTAGCAGAGGTGCTAAAATGCCTATGTTGAAAAGTTGGTGATGAAAGTCCATAAATTGACTGTGTTATGAGCATGCGTTGCGCAGTTTCCATGCACGAATAGAACTGTGCACATTTGAAATATCTTCACTCCAGATTTTCAACATTGCCATTTTTCCACATCTCCTTAAGAACAGTGCAGCTGTCATTTTTCACATTCTGGTCGAAATGTGTTTTTGCCTTTGGGGGCAGAATACCACGGTTGCTGTGGGCAATCAGTGTTCAGGACACGTTAACAAAATCACAGTGACACTGTTCATGAGCACAGGTCGTACGATGCCTATGTTGAAAATCTGGTGATGAAACTCCATAAAATGACTGTGTTATGTGCATGTGTTGCACAGTTTCCATGTATGCTCGGAACTGCGTGCATTTTTAATATTCCCACTACACATTTTCAACATTGCCATCTCTTTATACCTCCCTATGGATGGTACAGCTGTTATTGTTCACATCCTGCCTGATTGTCTTTTCGTACATGTGGTGCAGAATGACACTGTTGCTGTTGGAAGTCAGTTTTCGGGATACATTGACAAAATCACACTGCCACTGTTCATGACAAGAGGTCCCAAATGCTTTCATGAGGTGGTGGTCACAAAAAGGCCGTGTTCAAAATTTGTACTGTAAATACCAACAAACGCCGGAGGCATTATGGTTTCTAACCATAACGTACTACCCTGTACAGACAGACAGGCACCAGGGTGTGCCTTTGGAATGCCGCCTGTACTGCTCATGCCATCCTACCCCCTACCCCCACCCACTGACAGGCATCGAGTTGTACCTTGAACTCTTCGGCCCAAGACTTCACCCCATTCTCCTATGCTGCACCCATTTCACCATATGTCCTTATGGAATGGGGTGACTGTAAAGTCAAACACCCTAACGCACAGCTCAGCATGTGTTGGTGTCTGCAGAATAGGGTGAGGTGACACGGCTTGACCGTCCTGGGCGATGGCCCAAACACTTACTCCAAATCCTGTCCATCTGTACAGGATGGAGGTGGACTTCATGTGAACTTCAACACTTCACTGCCATTCCTATTCTGTATCTGTCTAACTCCTGCATTTCTAATGCTCATACCAGCAAGCAAACATGTGGCATTGACAAATGCTTGTTTACTTTGCCTGGGTCTTTTCTTCTTTTTCACTTTTTTGTTATATGTTTGCACCTCTGCACTTTATTGCATAGCACCTTTATCTTCTTCTATTAAAATTATTATCATCACTTGATCCCTTTCTGACACTGTCACTTTAACTGTTATGTATTTTAGACATGCAATACCATCTGGCACCAGTCTTGAGAAAGCGCTCTTCAGCGCAAAATTGTTTGACTGCGGACTATTGGTCTTAGAGTGAGACTCCACTGGGGACAGGTCAGCCATCCATCGTGGTAGTGTCCTGTGTGTTTTATCGGTCCTTTTGGATTTAATAAATGGTATGTTTTGCTTCATATCTACTGGCAACGTTTGTCTCTTCATCATTTTGGATCCTTTTGGGAAGTTACTAAGTTCCGACTCCTTCTGTAAGATGCTTCTGTTCTGGACACAAGTCTAAACACTTGGTTCTTTTCTGCTTCTTTTTTTCTCTACTCATTTGCCATTATCCTGATCTCTCACCTGTCACCATCTTGCTGCGCTCTCTTGTTTTGCTCAATGCTCTAAATAGTTGCTTTAACGCCTACACATTTGACAGAAGAGCATGTTTTTAAAGCCTTTGAGCACCTACTAACCGGCAGATTCCTCTGTTTTAAGTAAACACTGGCCTTTGTAAAGAATCTGATTGACACACCTACTGATATACTTGGCTTGTTGTCTTTGGGTTTGCAAGACTGGTTATACAAGCTAGACATTTCAGGGCTGTGTCTTTTGAAAGTCAGAAATCAGCAGGGAAAACATTGAGCAGATATAGAAAGGTAAGTGCCACTTGATTTTATGCTTAGACCATGTAAGTCAAAGGGAACAAAGATGCAGTCCGCATGCATGCTTACACCACACACCTGTTTTCATCTATATGCAAAGATTGTCTTTGACTTCAGTTACTCTCTTTGAGTATCTGCTGTTCTGATATACCTTTTACAGGGAAGTTGAAAATGCACCCCTGCACCTACTCAAAAGCTAACCTACCAAATAGTCATAATAAGTTGAACAAAAGGAGTTGCCCCAGTGAAGGGCAAACTAGCTTGTCATTGGCCCCCTGGGATCTGCAAAGGGACAGGTTCATCAGGGACAAATGGGAGCTGCAGATGGGTCTCCATTGGCCACCTGGCACCTGCAAAGGGGAGAGGCTAAAGGGAGGGACAGGCTGGAGGGGGGAAGCTACCATGATGACATCAGGGAATCTAAAGTCACAGGGAGGGGGTTGGGCGAGTGAGGTAAGCAGGGCTAGATGGAGGGGTATTAGCTGGAGGGTTGGGGAGGAGGGGATCAGGCTTATGGGGTAGATAAGGGGCTGCAAGCAGGGACAGTCCCTCTCTCACCTGCAACTGGCCTTTGACTGCAACTCGTAACTGCACAGACGACTTAAAGAGGGTAGATTCTCAGGACTGGATAAGGTGGTGGGCCAGGCCTACATGGGGCAGAGAAAAGATTATAAATAGGCAACAAGGTTCTGTGATACAAAGAAGAAGAGTATGGCATTGCTAGACTATTGTGAGCCTTTTTTATTAATGCAATTGTGTTTTCTTTCTTTTCCCTTAAAGTTTGTTACAGTATGATTGTTCATGAAAGTAGACTAAAGGCTATGAAATCCATGATGAGGGCTAGGAGGGTAGACCCATTGGGTGATTTTGTGGCCATTTGGTAAAGAACGATACAGGTTGGTATGGTCTGCATGTTTTATAGTGTGCAAGGTAATTCCTCAGTGGTACAGGGCAGAAGTCGTTGCTAGGGAGAGAAATGTTTTTAAGCTTGTTTTTTCCATAGCTGTAGTCCAGAGATGCATGGTGTGGGCACCGTGGTGCAAGCCATGTGGCTCTCACTGCTGAATAGGTAGTGGTTTCTGGGTTGTTTTAGGAGCAGCAGATGGTGGGAGTGAGTATGCTGTGCATGGAACATGAGTGTTTTTCTGGGTCTGTTCTGCAAAAGTTTTGGTGGGTGACAGCCAGTGGGCCTGCAGCAGGCCGCATTTAGTGGGGAGCTTTTTTTTCCATGAGTGGCTGGTGCCTAGCAGGCTGGGAGGCATATTACAGTCAGACCACATGGCAGGCTAGATCCGCCATCCACCAGGGCGCCCGGTTGTGGGAGTCCGGGAGAGGGGCGGTTAGCATAGATCTGTGAAAGGGCCCATGGCAGCCTGTGTGTCTCCCCATGGGAGCATTTAAAAAAAATAACATTTCCAGAAGAGTGAGCGAGAGTGTGGGCAGATCATGTTTCTTCCATTGGGATGGTCGGGGTAGGGTTTGTTCCACCTGGAATTGTCAGGCAACTCGTCATCCATTGTTTGCTCAGTAGGGAAAGGGTGGCTATATTGGGCTACAGACATAGAGGGAAATTTGTTCCCATGGGCATTTGGGCCCTAGTTTGTGGTGGGCCCAAATTATGGTTGGCCGCTATGGCCAGAGTAAGCCAAATAAGGCAAGGAATCCCTGGAGTTCTGTGCAGGCAGGCTCCGCCCAGAATAGCAGGGTTTTTCCATTTAGCCAGGGGTTCTCTGTTTACTGGAACCAAGTGAGGGAGGCAGGGAGCAGCATGGGGCAGCAGCTGAATCTTACCTTTAATATAAAAAAAAGGAAAAAATGATGAGGAAATGCAAGGGGACAATATGGTGATTCGTGGCAGAAGGATGGTGAGCAAGGCAATGGCTGGGATATAGAGGCATGGCAAGAGTCATACAACATGGTTTCATGGGTGGTGGTTAGGAGGTTGGGGGTGGATGGAACACGTATCCACCTCCAAGAGTACTGCATGTCTGCAGCGTGAATGTAGGGTGGGGGTTTTGGAAGCTTCTGCCAGAGGTCTGCAGTGGCAGGGCCACAGAGGTGAACCATAGTAGCACAAGGCAGGCCTTGGCCACGTGGAGCCAGCCAGTGCTTAGGGACCAGATGGCTATTGGGACCATGGAGGGGGTAGGCACCCTAATGCTGGTGCAGGACAGGGGTTGACATCATTGACAGGCAGAATGGTGAAGCCCACTGGAAAGATATGCTGGGAGAACTATAGGGACAAAGAAAAAAAAAACAGTTTCAGGCAGGTTGCTGCTGGAATGCTCACCAGGGAGAAGTGCACGGTTTTGCTGATGCAGGCAACAAAAGCAGCAATAACTAAATAAGTACAGATAATAAATAAACCGGGACAAAGGGTGCACATGGAAATAAATATTGCAAAGGATGCCAGATCAGACAAAGGACAGAAAGGAAGCACGGAGGGTAACAAAAAAAAAATGTTTAATAAATAAAAGTAAACATACAGGGTTCAAATTATATAGATGTAATTGAGGTAAATATGCCAGCAACAGGTCAAGTAGGGGTGGGGGAGGATAAGGGCAAGCAGTTTGGGATGGTTATGGCTGTTTGTTTCACACTCAACTTTAGTAGTTATAGGATGGCACTTAAGAAACTCTCCAGGAAGAAGACCAGCGAGATGCTGGCCCAGAAGGTGGTGGAACTGCTGGACCAAGTGCAGGCAATCATAAAGGAGTCCAGGACAGAGGGGAGAAAGAGAAGAAGGCGGACAAGCACAAGGATCCACCAACCCAGAAGGAGTGGCCAAAGAAAAGGCCTACCAGGGGCAATCTTGAGGAGAAGGGTGAGCCTCAGCCAGATAAGGGTAAGGATACGCCGATCAACCTGTCAGTGGAAGGTAGCCTAAAGGACTACCTGGCAGGGATAATGGATAAGCAAGGGGGAAAAAGCAATGGAAGAAAGTGGATAAGGCTTGGAAGGAGCTTAAGGATGAGAAAAATTTGGAAAAAGAGGATTAGGGAACAGGGGCAGGGGAAAGGGCTAACAAGGGTGGTGCAGGCTGGCTGCCTGGCATGACTTTGGGGGATCATGTTTCACAGGTCCTCAAAGAAAAATTTTGAAGGGAGAGTACCTGGACATGTTTGCACTGATTGACAAAGATACTGCCAAAAAATATGAGCAGAAGGAGTTGGTGGGTAACTCAGAGATGGCTGTGGCATTAGCCATAGCTGGGAATACCAGTGAGGATGTCAGCTTTAAGGATAAAACTTATGGTGCATGAATGGAGGGTTTCAATCATTTTAGTGCCATCATGCTGCAAAAGTAGCCTGTGTTGGCCATCCCACTATGGAAGTACTCCACCATAATCAGGGACTCTTACAGGGTCAAGAGTGGGTACGGGTGGTTAATTTATGACGAGAAGTTCTGACAGAAGGTAGGATCTCATGGGGACGTATGTTGGGATATTACATTGTCGGAGCTGTGGATTAGAACACTGTCAGCCCTGTGGGGTTAGGGCAAAGGGCAAAAAAGTACAGGGACTAGCAGCATAAAGACATGTTGGACTCATAACAAAGCCAAATGTACGTGGCCTAGCTGCAAGTTCAAACATGTCTGCTCGGGTGCAGGGGTGTGCATCCAGTTAGCAAGTGTAAGGTTCATGGGAACAGGAACCCCTCGAAGCCCCAGGGGCAGACCTTTTGAGGTGGCGATGGAGGGAATGGGGGGACAGCAGGGGCAAGGGAATAATTTTAGATGGCAAGCTAGCAGGGGAAGTTTTGGCAAAAGGTGAGCCTACCCAGATGGGAGGGACCACCTGGGGGGAGATCACATTGGCTCACACCCCGATTCAACTAAACAAGGTAAAGGCATGGACCTGGCAATACCCAGACGAGTGGGTGGGAAAGTGCTGCAGGAGAGTTTTGCACAGGGTTTTAAACTGTATTCAATGGAGTTAAGAAGAACATGAGGGCCAGGAATTTGGGATTTGTAAGAGGGAAGGTGGACATAGTCTAAAGAAAAATCAAAAAGGAATTGGCTGTAGGAAGGGTGGAGGTTCCAATTGAGGACCCCCGTTTCCCTGTTTTAGGGTATCCCCATCATTGGAGATTGTGCCCAAGAAAGCACTGGCATAGTAAAGGCTTATTCACCACTTGTCTTACGCAGATGGCGATTCATCCAATGACGCCATTGCCCCTTAGAGGAATGCCATATCCTACGCCACTTTAGACAAGGCAGTGGAATTGATAAAGGCCGAGGGGGGGCATGGGTGGCAAAAACTGACATCAAATCGGCTTTCCGGTTACTGCCAGTGCAGTGGGATGATTGGGAATTTTTGGGTTTCCAGTGCCAAGGCAAGTACTATTTCGACTAGGTTATGCCCATGGGGTGCTCGGTAGCCTGTGCCACTTTCGAGACATTTAGCACCTGGTTACAATGGGTATTTGAGAGACAACGTGAGCAAGGGGCAGCTATACACTATCTCAATGACTTCATTTTTATCGTGGAAGGGGAAGCACCTACTCAAGCGATGCTAGATGAGTTTCAAGCAGTATGAAGAGAAATAGGGGTCCCTTTGGTGGGAGAGCAAACAGAGGGGCCTAGTAGGAGGATGGAATATTTGGGTATAGAACTGGATCTGGAACAGCAATGTTTCAGACTGCCCCAGAACAAGGTGGGGAGGCTGCGGGCGCTGCTACAAGAGATAAAGGGGAAGCATATGGTACAGCTCAAGAAAGTACAGCAGGTTTTAGGTCACATGATCTTCACATGCAGGGCTGTGGCCCCAGGGAGGGTTTTCACCAGGAGGCTGGCCAGAGCAACAGCGCAAGCCAAGCTCCCGCATCACTTGGTGGACATTAGTAATGGAGTCAAGGAGGACCTATGCGCATGGAAGGTGTTCCTGGGGGAATATAACCAGGTCACTTTTTGGCAGGACCAGAGGGTGTCAAGCAAGGGATTGGAGCTATACACGGATGCAGCAGGGGAGTTTGGCGTAGGAACATACTTTCAAGGAAAATGGGTGTCAGAGCAGTGGCCAACTTGTTGGGTGGAGTTGAGCCTCACAAGGGACATTATCTTCCTTGAAGCATTCCCCATATTGGTGGCCATGGTGGTATGGGGGGGAGCACCTCCAGTACAAGAAAGTGGTATGCCGGTGTGACAACATGTCGATGGTCTCAGTCATCAATAGACAGTCTGGGTTCACCGAGGTGGTATTGAGGGTCATTCGCATGCTGATATGGGAAAGTCTAAGATTGAACTTGTCATTCAAAGCAAAGCACATGGAAGGCGTTAAGAATAATAACCTAGCTGAGGAGTGGCTTGGACCCGAGAAAGATGGCAGCATAGTCCTTTCACTCTGCCCTGGCCTGGCAATAAATCCTACCTGATCCGCTGGAATGCCGGACTGAATTCTTCTGCTAACCACTGGAGGATCCATCCCCACCTATGTTGATGCTAGCCAAACTATCCTGATGAGGGAAACCATGCTCTAAGAATACTAAACAAGCAGCGCATATTTCGGAGTTGCCTGAAGAGCTAGGCCGTATAGGCACGAGTGCGGGGGGGGGGACAATGGTATTACAGAGCCAAATTACCGGTGTAGAAGCACCCAATATTTCCAAAAGGGGTTGTGATTGTCAGACACCCCTGACTATTTGGGAGACTCGCTGTAAACTGCGATATTGATTTTCCCTATCCTAATGCTACAGCATTGGAAGTGGAGATGGAGGCCTTGGGAGATAGCGCATTGGGGCACTCTACACAGTCTACACACCTGTCACAGGATCAGACCCAGCTTGGAGTTGCCCTAGCCAACATAACAAAGATGCTAGAGGTGCTCCTGACTAGAGTAGACAACATAGGGCTGTCTTTGGCTGGGAATGTAGCAGACATACGCAGACTGAAGGACCAACAAAATGTGCTTGAACAGTGGATGGAGGAATTAGAGAGACAACACATCACAGTACTTCAAAGGCTCAGAGACCATAACGAAAAACTCTCTAGACTGTGGCAAAGAGAGGAGGACCAAGAAAATAGGAGTAGGAGGAACAACATTAGGATTCTAGGGGTGTCGGAGGGGGCTGAGGGGCTGAATATGGGGAAGATTTTGAATGAGTGGCTGCCACTGTTGCTTGGTGAAGCCACTGTTGCTTGGTGAAAGAAGGAAAGTGCCTGTGGGGGGTGGAAAGAGCACACCATGTCTTTGGTAGACCTGATGGTGCCCACGGTTCCAGAATGATCATCGCCTATTTGCTAAAATACTCCATCAAGGAAAAACTTCTGCAAGCTGCAAGAGAGCTAGTAGAGATTACTTGGAAAGGCAATACAATCGCGTTTTATCAGGATTTCACCCAAGAAGTGGCAATGAAATGAAAAGCATATGGCCCACTGAAGAAGTTCCTTACCGCTAATTCCTTCCAGTATTGATTTAAGATGCTGACAAAATTGCACCTGTCCAAAGATGGGAGAACATTCCTGGCGGATTTACCCAGGGAGGTGGAAGCCTGGATCAACAGCTAGTGGCCAGGCCTGTTATCACGGACTGCATTTCCCAGATGCATCTGGTCCCCGAGAGAGCACAAAGTAAAGGGAACAGACAAGAGAGGGAACCGCTTCCAGGGAGACATCAATACTGATCAGACTGGTCCAGGCATGATTGAGTCCCCCTTGCCTATTCCTCCTCCTCCATCTGCTTCAAGTAAGGTGGATAGGCACCTCTGTGCAGGCTTTCCCCCAAATCATGCTTGGCGGTCAGCTAGTAGTGCTTAAGCAAGCGGGCAAGTGGATCGGATCAACTTTTCAGCACTAGGCCGACAACAACAGTGGTCCAGGAACCCTCATCAGCTGGCTTCAGGAAACATAGTAGTCTCTCCTCCTGCCAAACTCCCCAGAGCAGAAGTGAATATGGCAGCCACAAACACAGCTCTAGCCTCTCTGGCCGAAGACACCGAAGAATCCATGGATGCAATGGGGTCTCTAGATTGGGCTGTTGTAGTAGAGAAAAGCGAGGAAGAAGCTGCTGCAGAGGCGGGCTTACTGAAACCAAGACTTAAATTTTTTGCGGAGGCACTGGAATCCTCTCCAGTCCCGCCCAGATCAACATGCAAGGAGCAGTCCACCTTATCGGGGAAAGAAGGCTGAATGAACTTTTAGAACTCTGAGCTGAATAAGTTTTGACCTCTTTCTCCCTTTGAGCATACAGACCTCCCTCCCTCTCTAGAGCCCAAGGGAATGAGTGGTATGCGAGGATATTTTTCCCATCATCGCTGTTGCACCCCTCCTCTCCCCCCATATTGTGGTGCTCTCCCTCAGGGCTACAGAAATTAGAAGGGTGCAGTTCATTGAGAGAAACACCCCCTTCTTATCCTCATTCCTCCCACTGCTCCCTGACTTCTACATACCCTTGGCCTGCCTCTTTTGTACTTAGCCCTCACAGGTATTTTAAGCCACAATTGACGTATGGATTAATGGGGCTATGTCTGATGACTGAGATGCTCACCTTGCATCTGATTCCTGTCTTCCCTGCAACAATCCTCCTTGGCTTCCCCAATTTACCAAGGAACCTACAGCTTTGTGCTAGCAACAGAGCCCCCCCACCCCTTCCCCTCCTCCCTCTTCCTTTTCCTGGCTTGTATTATGCCCAGGAATTATTCCCTCTGCCCTACCTGAAACTCACTCCCCCTCCTCCCTTTCCTTTTTTCCTTCTCTGGTGGTTATACACCATATGTATGTCCTACCGCTAGGATAGGCTTTTTCTTCTTCCTGGACCATTCAGATCCCAACCTACTATAGTGATCCAAGAGGCCAGGTTGGGATAGTTTACCCATGTTTGGTGTAACCTCTCCCCTTGTACATTTGGTGCTTGAAGCAGTGTGGCGGGGAATGTCTTTTTACTTGATTGCTCCTTTCACATGTTCACCTCAGCATCATTAATTGTTACTTGTTCATTGTGTTATACTAAGGGCAGTAGCTCCATTGTTGTACTTGATTGTATTGCACTTTCAATTTTTTATAAAGAAGTTCTCTTTTTTCTTGTTCTCTCCTCCTCTCACCTAAGCAGGTCTGACCCAGGTGGGACAACAACTGCTCACACTCCTTTTTTTTTCTTCTTCTTCTTACTATTGCTCCTGCTACTTTGCTGACACCTTATGTCATCACCTGCATGTACGGACATCAGACAGGTGATTTCCCTCACCTCACTTCCCTTGCTGACTGTCATACACCTTCTGGTCTGTATTAGGGTGAGTACTCCTTTCATATTTCTTCTCACTACACCTTGGAGCTATAGCAACGACTGTTGCACCCTCGTCAGGATAAGGCTGGAGGTGCGTCTCCTGGAATGTTAGGGGACTCAATCTGATACACAAGGAGGCATGGAAAGGATGAGAAGGGACTTGGCAAGGTTGGAGGAATGGTCAGAAGTATGGCAGCTAGGATTCAATGCAAAGAAGTGCAAAATAATGCACCCGGGAAACAGGAATCTAGGGGAAGATTACACAATGGGGGGAGGTAGTAACAACAACAAAAAAAGAAAGGGACCTGTAGTAATCATATCAGATGACCTTAAAGTTAGCAAGCAATGTGAGAAGGCAGTAGGGAGGGCTGGGGGTATACTGGGATGCATAGGGAGAGGCATCACCAGCAGAAAACAGGAAGTTGTTTTTCCTCTGTACAGACAGTTGGTGAGACCCCATCTGGAATACTGCATCCAGTTCTGGAGACCCCACCTCCGCAAGGGCATAGACTGGATAGAGGCAGTCCAGAGGAGGGCAACTAAAATGGTGCAAGTTCTGCAAGAGAAGCTGTACGAGGAGAGACTAAAGGAGCTTAATATGTATACCCTTGAGGAAAGAAGGGAGAGGGGGGACATGATAGAAACTTTTAAGTACCTCAGTGGAATCAACAAAGTCCAAGAGGGTAGCATCTTTCAGAAAAAGAGATGTGAAAAAACAAGGGGACACAATTTAAAGATAGAGGGGGGCAGTTCCAGGGCAATGTGAGGAAGTATTTTTTCACAGAAACGGTAGTGGATGCATGGAACAGCCTTCCTGAGGAGGTTGTGGGGTCTAAAACTGTAGAACAATTCAAGAATGCATGGGACAGACATAAGGCAATTCTTGTGGGGGGTAGGAAGAAATAGGCTGTTGGTTAACTAGGATCTGCGGCCTATCCTATAGGCAGGGAAATAGGCAGACTAGGTGGGCCAAGCATTCCTTATCTGCCATCAAAGTCTATGTTTCTATGTTTCTATAATCATCAAGCTAAATGAACCAAAGTCTTGCAATATCTTAATTCTATGGGGGCAGATGTAGCCCTTCTCCAGGAGACGCACCTTACCAGCCGGACAGTACAGTGGTTAAGGAAGCTCTGGGTTGGCACAGTGGTTGCCAGCTGTGCCACCACTAAATCCAAAGGAGTGGCCATTCTGCTATGGAAAACCATGCCACGGGTAATAGAAGATAAGCGAACGGACTCCTAAGGGTGATGGATAGTAACCCGGTTGTCATACCCGGGAGGAAAGGTGCTGGTGGCCAATGTGTATGGCTATAATTCAGACATGGGGGGGTATATCCGGACCTCAGTCAGGCCTTCTCGGACTTGATGAGTGGCTTCTCTGACGTCCCCATTTTGTTAGGAGTGGATCACAATCTAGTCTTGGACATTTTTCTTAAAACGTCCCTTCCCACCCCACAAACCCACCCCAAGGTGCTAGCCAGCCTCACTCATTTGAATGCAGAATGGAGTCTATGTGACCCCTGGAGGAGAACCTACACACGGGGGTGAGACTATTCTTTTTATTCAGCAGTACACCATACACATAGCAGACTGGACATTTGGCTTATTAATTATGCCATTATGCCAGGAATAATGGATGCCTCTATAGGCAGCATTTTGATCTCCAATCATGCACCAGTTTCCATTTTGTACTCTCCACGAGGCCAGGGTGCCCCTTCCACAAGATGGAGGTGTAACCCGTCCCTGTTGCAAGACAAAACTTTCCAAGCCTACATTAAAAAAGAGGCCGGTTGTTACTTTTCCTTTAACCCCCCCGGGGAAACCTACGGTTTTCACTGTATGGGAGGCATTTAAGGCTGTCCCTAGGGGAATAATTGTTTCTTTCACAGCCGCCAAGAATAAGGCTAGGGCAAAGACTATATCCTCATTACAAACAGAACTCTCAACCCTGGAGAGACAGTTCAAAGTGACAACCCAAAATCCACTTATCTCCCCTCTCTTGTCTACTATTACTGGCTTAAAGTATCAAATAAACACTCTGCTAAACAAAAAGGCTGCATGGCAGCTAATTCAAGCCAAGCATAAGTCCTGGGAGGGAGGAGATAAGGGGGGCAAACTCCTCGCAAACTATGTTCGCAAGCAACAAGCATCCTCCGGGGAATACTCACCCTCAGAAATCCGCAGGGCAAAATAGAATCTACACCTAAGGCCATAAATGAAGAGATGCAGAGCTTCTACCAAGAGCTCTACCAGTCTAAAGCCCAGGTCTCAGACATGGAGCTCTCTACTCATTTATCCAAGATGTGTGAAGGGGTTTTTCTCCCTAAACTCTCTCAAGAGCAATGTGCAGTTTTAGATGCCCCTGTTACCTTGGAGGAACTCGAATCTGCCTTGTCCCAGATGGCCAAAGGGAAAGCACCAGACCCAGACGGAATGACTTTGGAGCTGTATCAACTTCTCAAGGCAGAAATTACAGTCCCACTTCTACAAGCCCAGCAAGAAGTCCAAGCCACTTCAGCCCTCCCTCCCACTATGCAGGAAGCCCTAATAACCTTAATTCCCAAAAAGTCCTCAGACGCAATGGATTGTGCCAACTTTCGGCCCATTTCACTGCTATCAGTGGATACTAAAGTACTAGCCAATGTCCTGTCGAAGAGGCTAACTCAAGTCCTACCGGCCTTAATACACCCCTCGCAGGTTGGCTTCTCGAAAGGGAGGTCAGGTGCAGATAACCTCCAACTAGTCCTCGATTTAAAATGGTTAGCTTTGCATTCTGACACACTGATGTCAGCCCTGGCAGTAGACTTTGCCAAGGCTTTCAATTTCTTAGAATGGGGATATCTCCTCATGGTGCTGTCCCTTTATGGATTTGGGACCCTTTTCTGCTCATGGGTTTCCATTCTATACCACCTGCCCACAGCTAAAATTGTAACCAATTGGGATATTTCTCGGCCCTTCCCCTTACAGAGGGGCACCAGACAATGTTGCCTTCTCTACCCCCTTCTCTTAATTATAACCCTGGATCCTCTGATACAAAAACTCCTGGGCACCCCAGACATTACTGGGATTCCAGTGAAGGAACATTGCTTCCTAGTTAATGCCTATGCAGACGATATGTTACTTACCCTGTCTAATCCAGAGCTTTCCATCCGTATAATACTACAGGTGTTGCAAGAGTTTGCCTCCCTGTCTGGTCTACTCATTAACCAAAAAAAGACAATTTTATCTCCCCTAAACACAAAGTGTGGGAGGAGTTGTCTAATAGGTATGGATATCACTTGGCACACCAAGGATTTTCATACCTTGGGATTTTTATTTCCTCTGCCTGGAAAGATCTGGAAAAGGTCAACTTCTCTCCTCTATTTATTTATTTATTTATTCAATTTTGGTAACCGGGTAGACCCACTGAGCCCCAAAGGTCCCTTTTACAGGTGCAACCCGGAATCAGTTACAGAAGGAGAAAAGTACAAATAATCGAGCAAGCGCACAGTACATCCAAGGGATACAAGTACGATTGTGGAGCAAGGACATGGTACATCATAAAAATAGGGAGAGCCTATTACGGCTGAAGTCCAGAGATGGAGGAAGCTGCAGCTCTTCTTGAAGGGTAAAATAGAGGCTATCCGTATGCTTATTTTTTCCAGAGTCTCATACATCCTCAGCAATCTCCCAATCCCCCTGTCCCCGAAACCCTTCTTACTACTGGACAAATTGATTTCCTCCTTCCTGTGGGAGGGTAAAATGGCACACTGGGGACGAGCTAAACTACGGGCACATTGGACTAGGGGTGGGCTGGGACTCCCCTGGTTCATGGGATATCACCTAGCCTTTTGTGTGGCCCAGGCTACTAACTGGTTCACCCCTTCCTTGTCCTCCCCAATGGGTATGCTTAGAAGCTGCTCACCTACCCGATAATTCACTTTTTTCTCTGCTAACTAATAAGAAGCCATTTGGGATCTGCTCACTCCCACCATGACTGAAACCTGTAGGGCTTGGCGGTAGGCAATGGCTCTCACTGGTACTCCCAGCAGGGGATACCTCTCCCTGATCCCTTATGCCCCTTTGTGGAACAATCAGCTCATAACGGTGGATCATAAACCCCTACACTGGCCCCGTTGGGCTACTAGGGGGTGGTGAGGGATCTCCTCTCAGGTAGCAGAATACTCATGTCCATTGAACAACTGCAAGAGGCCTATCGTTTGAAAGCACAGGATTTCTGGAGATATCTCCAGCTTCAAAGCCCTACTGTCCCCCTCCTAACAGCCTTAACTGATATGGGCAAATTGAACTGCCTCACTACCCTCCACGAGCCCAGAAAGGGCCAGGGTCTGGTTGGAACTTTGTATAAGGTAATTAGAGATGCCCAGCTGGACACCATTTCATCCAGCCGAATAGCTTGGGAAGCTGAACTTCAATGCCCCCTTCTATAGCAACAATGATCTGACTGCCAAAAGCTGCCCACTCAGTGTATGAGGATGCCAAAAGTCAATTGATACAGTTGAAAATTCTCCTCAGGTGCTACAAGACACCCATAGTGTTATACAAACTGAAAATAATGAAACATGACAAATGCTGGAGGTGCAATACCTCCCCTGCCCATCTGCTCTATGTTTTGTGGACATGCCCAGCACTTCAGGGGTTCTGGCTGCAGGTCATAGAGGACAGTTCAAAGATTGTTGGCAAACCCCTCTCGATTGGCCAATCCTTTCTGATACTGGGGGATGCCTCTACACTGGGACCCTTACCTGCTCCAACTAAGGCCTGGGTTCTGGGTGCAGTGATACAGGCTAAGAGAGTCATACTGATGAAGTGTAAGCAGTCTTCCCCTCCCACGATCTCCCATTGGTGGGCAGCGATGGCTCAGCTGGCCACATTTGAGATACTCTCTGTAATAAGGAAGGGCCACCTCTCCAGATTTCACAAGAAATTGGACGCATAATTTCACTCACACATTTGTGTGGTCCCACTGCCTCCCTCCCAAAACCCTCCGCTGCTCTGAATCATGGAGTCCCCTCTTCCCTCACCTGCTTTTTTCTTTTTGAGGCCGCTGTGGCCCTGTATCAGTATAAATGGCTACCTACCTCATACTGTTTGCAATATCCTTACTTTCTTTCTACCTGCTCTTTCCTTGTCTCTGCTCTCAGCTGCCTAACCTGAAAGAGCTCGGGTGGAACGACTAATGAGACGAGGTATGAGGGTCTTGATCCTTAACCACTATGATTGTTCTTTGAGCAGTTTAGACACTAGCTATCCCCCTGTCTGATATATGCGTTGTCAGAAATCTTGCACTATATTTGGATATTCATAAAGCTAGATTAAATAGGATATTAGTCTCTAATGCATATAAATGTGGTGGGATGCAATATGTACCCCTCTCCTAGCAGCTGTAGTCATGTAATGTACAAGTCATAGTATTGATGTTCTTGTTTATCTGTATGCTTGGCACTAAGCTCTTATTACCTTGGTTGGTTGTACTTGGAAAATCCAATAAAATCTTATATGATAAAATAAGAATAACCTAGCTGACAGCCTTTCACATTTATAGCTGGGCAGGTTCCAGTCGATAGCTCCGGGGGCAGCCACCATCAGGACACAGGTCACACCATCTGTTTGGGAGACTGGATGGAGCAAGTCCAGCTTCTCTTTCAGAGCACCTGGGCTCCCAGCATGCTAAGGGCATATGAAATGGTGTAGGGGAGTTTTCAGGAGTTTTGGGGGAAGAGCAAGGTTAGAGGTAAGTGGCCCAGTATCAGAAGCACATGTCATCAGGTACATAGTGAAGAAGTGGGAGGCTTTGATGGCAGCTTCCACTATGAAACTCCTTCTAGCAGGGATCAGCATGGTATGCCACCTCTAGGGCTGGGGGACACCCACAAAGGCCCCAGCCATTCACCAGATGCATCAGGGATGAGTTTAGATCCAGGGCCAGTGACTGGACAGGCGCCGCCCACTTTATGGAGAGACACTACACAAGGTGGTAAGTAGTCTGTCGAATGTGTGTACTTCAGCATATGAGGCAAGACATGTTGCAGCTATATTCTGGTTTATGTACATCACAGCTGTTCAGGTCAGTGAAGTGGTAGCGAAAGGCAGATGGGAACTGAGGGGTGGCTTCCAAGACCAGGATGTCTCCTGGATGGCAGATGCCATCACTGTATGGCTGAGGCAGTCCAAAATGGACCAGGCCGGTAAAGGTGAGAGGGTATTGTTGAAGCAGTCAGGTGAATTGGGCAAGGAGTTGCTGACAGCTGTGGTGGCTTACACAGCAATGAAACCTCAAGGGTAGGGATGTTTTTTCCAACACGGAGATGGAGAACCAGCCACCACAAACCAGGTAATGGGGGTGTTGAAGAAAGGTATGGTTTTCATAGGAGAGGATCCCAAGAAGTTTACATCTCACTCATTTTGTATTGGGGCTGCCACAGTGTGGGCATAGCTGGAGGGCACACTGGAAGAGGTGCAGTAAGTGGGGAGATTGTCCTCCCAGGTTTATAAGAGGTATATGAGGAAGTGATTTTAATTATGGTTTTTCTGTTTTCCAGGGGATGGACAGCAGCGGGTAGTTTGGATTGTTGGCGATTCTTTTATACACTGGATGGAGAAATAGGCACAGACCACAGCACGGGGCTGGCAGCTGGGACAGGACCATGAAAAGACTTGGATCATGTGGCAAGGTCGGAGGGGTTTATTATGGAGGCAAATGTTGCAGTTACTAGAGGACAGTCGTAGGTTCTGCCTAACACCAGATCTAATCATCATCCATGCAGAGGGTAATGACCTGGGTAACATGCACTGGGTGGCATTGGCACACCGAATATTGAAAGACATGGCTGTGATACATAGATACATAAACAGTGTCAGCAGATAAGAGCCTATGGCCCACCCAGTCTGCCCATTTGAGCTTGTAAGTTCAGTTTATGTTTTCCTAGAAGTCTGTTGCCCCTTACCCCTGACCCCCAGAATTCCTTTATGTCTATCCCATGCATTCTTAAATCCCATGATTGTTTCAGTCCCCACCACTTCCTCTGGCAGGGTGTTCCACTTGTCCACCACCCGTTCTGTGAAGAAATTCTTCCTCATGTTTCCTCTGAATCGTCCTCCCTCCAACTTCATCCCATGCCCTCTAGTCCTGGAACATCTTTTTGCTTAAAAATAGTGTATTCCTGCACCATGTTCCTCCCTGTGAGATACTTGTATGTCTCTATCATATCCCCTCTCTCCCTCCTCTCCTCCAGGGAGTACATGTTCAGTTCCTTCAACCTGTCTTCATAGGACTTGTGATGCAATCCATGCACCATCTTTGTTGCCCTCCTCTGAACCTTCTCTACCCTGTCTATGTCCTTACGTAGGTATGGTCTCCAGAACTGTACACTGTACTCCAGGTGGGGCCTCACTAGTGTCTAGTATAGCGGAATTATGACCTCCCTTTTCCTGCTGGTGATGCCCCTGCCTATAATTCCCAGCATCCTATTTGCTTTACCTGCTGCCTTGTTACACTGTTTCCCTACCTTGAGGTCATCAGAGATGATAACCCCAAGATCCCTTTCCTGCTTGGTGCATGCTATATCCTCACCCCCCCATCTGATATATTGTGCCAGGGTTTTTGTGCCCCATATGCACTATCTTGCACTTCTTTGCATTGAATTTTAACTGCCAAACCCCTGACCATTCTTCAAGTTTCTGCAGGTCCTTTCTCATTCTGTCTACACCCTCCGGTGTGTCTACTGTTACAGAGCTTTGTGTCATCAGCGAACAGTGAAATTCTGCCTTCTAGGTCCTGTGCAATGTCACTGATGAAGATGTTGAATAGGACCGGTCCCGCACTGATCCCTGTGGTACCCCACTGGTCACTCTTCCCTCTGTGGAGTGACAGCCATTTACCACCACCTCTGTGTCCTGCCACCCAGCCAGTTACCTACCCACCACACTACTGTCCTGCCCACACCCATATTCCCCAGTTTTGTAATAGTCTTCTATGTGGTACAGTGTCAAAGGCCTTGCTGAATTCCAGATAGGTCATGTCCACTGCCCTCCCCTGATCCACCTCCCTAGTCACCCAGTCAAAAAATTCAACGAGGTTGGTGTGACATGACCTCCCCCTGGTGAAACCATGCTGCCTTGGGTCCTGTAGTCCATTGACAACCAGATGTTCCACCAATCTCTCCTTCAGTAGTGCTTCCATGATCTTCCCCACTACTGAGGTGAGGCTGACTGGTCTATAGTTCCCTGTTTCCTCTTTGTTCCAGCTTTTGTATAAGGGAACTACATCTGCTGTCCTCCAGTCTTTGATGCAGTTGTGGTAGCCAAGGGCAAAAATTGGGTGGTCAGAAATCATACCTAGAAGGTGCTGGAGATGGGCAAAGAACACATTGGCAATGGACCGGGCTCGAAAGAGGGTAAATAGGAAACTGGCTGAATGTGCAAAAAAAGAAGGGGTCTGTACGTGAGACATGAATTAATTACAGATGACACCCTGGGGATGTACAGGCAAGATGGGGTCCACATGTCAGTGGTGGGCAACACAGTTTTCAATGGGGCAGTTAGGGAGGCCATATAAATTTGGAGGGGAGCAGGGGGGAATTTTTGCTGGTTTTGCTAGTTTTTAGTGGGGGAAGGCCAGAGGTTGACTGGATGGTCACCCTATGAAGCTAGTGGAATAAGATGGGGGCCAAGCTGGAATGAGGTACGATAGGGCAGGGGATGGCCCCTTATGAGGTAGTCACCCCAGGGGGGACAGGGCTGGGGAGCAGGTGGGACACCTGGGCCCAGAAACTGAAAATGGAAAGAGGCATTGGGTCTATCCACACCTGAGCCAAAGAAGATATGTGAGTAATAAAAGATGTAAATATGTGTGCATGTTTGTTAATAAAGAGGCTACCTCAAAGGTCAGTGCATCATTGTAAAGTGGTGAAGGTATTTACGGAGGTTTTAAGCAATGTTTGTATCTGGAAAATCTACCAATAAAACTTCAAGTGGTTGAACAATGAATTGGTGGTGGGTGTCATTGATTTCAGCAGAATCCAAATGACAAGCATTTGTCAATGCCGAATGTTGTCTTGCTGGCACTGGCATTGGTAGTGCAGGAGTTAGAGGTATGCATAATAGGAATGGCAGTGAAATATTGAAGTAACACCAACCCCCATCCCCACCCTGCAGAGACTGACAGGCATCGGGGTGTGCCTTTGAGTTATCGTCCATAACTCTCACGCCTTTTCACCTCACCCTACCCTGCAGACCCTGACAGGTGTTGTGGTGTGCCTTGGGGTTTTCAGGCCTTACACCCACTCCATTCATGAAGAAATGATGCTGAGATGGGTGCAGTATAGGAGAATGGGTGAACTTTGGGGCTAAAGAGTCCAAGGCACACTTCAATGCCTGTCACTGGCTGCAGGGCGGAGGTGTGGGTGGAATGGCATGAGCATTACAGCTAACATTCCCAAGTCACACCTCTGTTGCCTGTCAGTCTTTACAGGGTGGGGTCTTATAGTTGAAAACCCTAACACCCTGGATGTTTGTTTGTATTTTCACTCCAAATTTTCAGTTTTAGCTTTCTGTGACCCCACCTCATGAATGGTGGCACTATTAGTTCATTCACCAAAACGTGATTTTGCACAGCAACTGTGCCATTTGGCACCAGATGTGTGAAAACACATTATGGCAGGATGTGAAAAATGACAGCTACACTGTTCATAAGGAGGTGTGAAGAAATGGCAATGTTGAAAATCTGGAGTGAAAATAATAAAAGTTGTCACAGTTACAAGTGTGCATGGAAACTGCACAATGCATACTAGTAACACTGTCATTTTTGGGGAATTTTTCACCAGATTTGCAACATACACTTTTTGGGACCTCACCTCATGATCAGTGGCACTGTCACTTTGTTAATTGGTCCCAAAAGGTGATTCTGTGCTGTGATTATGAAATCATCTTTTGGGACTGAACAATGAGATGACAGTGCATGTGTTCATGAGGTGGGGTCCCAAGAACCCCATGTTGAAAATCTGGAGCCAAAATTTAAAAAAATGGCGGAGATATCCACCTAAGTTGAAACCCCCTCACATTGATGCCATTATAGTGTAACGGCATTTCTTCATTTTACAGTTCAGCTTAAAAGAGTCCAGACATGTTCTTGCTCCACTGAAGATCGCAGTGCCATACCTCCAGCGGTAAGTATGGGGTGAGGTTGTGTGTGGGGAGGTGGGGTGCTCAGAAGGGGGTGCAGGTTGGGGGAGGGGTGCCAGGGACAATGAGGGACTGTTTTCTTTTTTTTCAGGTACAAAACAAAAATGGACATTGTGGGATGGTTTTCTTTCTTTACAGGTAAAATAAAACACATTTTGGGCACACTGGAGTGGGCTCCCAGTGTGCCCTTTGACATGTGGGGGAGAATGTTGGACACACTTGAGTGGGCTACCAGTGTGCCACACAATGGGGGCTGGGTGGGAGGAACATGCTGACACATTCGACTTTGTGTGAGCGGTGGCACACTGGGGTTGGCTCCCGGTGTGCCACACAATGTGGGGGTACATGCTGACATGGGGATTGTACCCTCAATGTTGGCTTTGTTTGGGGGTTGTGTGGTGGCAGCAGGAGCCTCCACCATGTTTACTGAACTGTTTCACCAGGAAAGGCACATACGGGAGGTGTGTCATGTCTGCCACTGCATGACAAGCTTGTCTCTGATTTCTGTGGCAGATTTCTTTCAAATTGGTGGCACTTTACATAATTTTTGCATCAGCACTAGCATGCTGGCTAATTGAAGAATGAAGGACGCACCTTCTAATGTGTGCCCTGCATTCGCCAACACTGAAACGCCTCTCACTGTGCTACTACCGTAAGATGTTGCTTGTGCACACGCAAGACAACATAAAAAACAAATACCCATACCTCATTCTTAATATACAGCATACCAAAGAAACAGATGCTCTGTAATGTCTTACTGACAGTGCTGACCTCGTCATTTATTAGTTCCATAGCATGCATTTATTATCTGCCTTGTGCAACTACACACTGCATGGCTGGTAGCATATACATGATTGTGTAGGAAGAACAGTGGACGTATGCTGTAGAATCCCAAGCTGGTGGTGCTCAGCACTGTCAGTAACTAGATGCAGGGCCTTTTTGTGTGTTAATTTTATATATATTTATATATATATAATATGGGATATATGATGCGCAGGAGTATGATATGGGAAAATAGTCACACCTCTGCAGAGTGAGATAGCCACAGCTCACGATACAGGGGTGTGAATCTTTTCCCATATCACACGATCTGCACATCATATGTGTGATTTATACAATAAGGTTTCTTGTGTTTCAGAAGTGTAGTCTTGTACATTGTCTGGTGTCATTTTGCCTTGGTGCAGTAGTATCTTTGTGAGTTGTGTGGTTGTTCAATTGATTTTGGTATTTTTTTTTATCAATGGTTTGCTTTCAGGTATAGTATGTTGTGGTTCTGGATTGATCGATATTCCGTTTTGTTTGATTTCATTGGGTAAATGCGGTTGGGTGGGAGTGGTTGTGTTTTTTCGGTTGGCTGAGTTCTATAACTCTGTGGTTGGTTGTTGTGCTCTGACGTGCATTTGAGTTGCTTGCATGTGTTGTAGGGGGTGGGTTTTAGATGTTTCCGGGTTTGTGGTTCATGTTGGCGATATGGAGTGTGTTTATCATTTTTAATTTGTTTTATTTTATGTGGGCATTGTATTTTTCATGCACGTTTTGATCTATGCAAGTACTGTTTAGGTGGCACTATTCGTTCTTTTTTTTTTCACCAGTTTACTTCACTGACTTGAGCTATGGAGAGCAGCATGAGTCTTATATGGAAAGAGGTACAGTTGGTACTCTACTGACAGGTGTTGTTATTTGTGTCAGTTGGGTGCATGCAGTTCAAGTCTGGAGGCTGGTTTGACAGTTTGTAAGCTGACATAGGCAAGATGGTAATATTCAGTACTGACGTATGCACTGTGTGTATATTTGTAAATAGGTATCACAGTGCATAGGTCACTGGCTAGTTATACAATGGGGTGAGTGATATGTGTTTTTATTTCATGTGTTATCAGCTCACACCTACTGTATAAAAAAATATATGCAGTCAGTTAATGAAAAAAAGTGTTTTAACTTACTACAAGTTTACTGGGTAGTGGTAGAGTTTTGGTTTTGCATTTTGTGCTCTTATATTTTAAATGTAATTAAATGTACATGTTTAACCTCAAAGAAGTTTTTACAGTTCTATAATGAATTTCATCTGGGATATTTTCCCCATATTAATAAAAACAATAATAATCTAACATCATGGCCAGGATATTCAGAGTGCGCCAGGCTGTGGCACAAGCCTGCGCGCAGCGCAACTTGGCTGCGCAGGGGCATTGACTGGGAGATCTTCAACGGAGCTGTGCCATGGCACAGCATCATTGAATATTGCACCCTGGCCACCCACAGCATGCATGGCGCAATGGCACTGCGCCAGCGCAAGTGGCCAGAGTGGAGCAGAGGAATGCGCTTGCACGAGTGCCATTGCGCTATGCGCAACAACCACGATATTCAAAAGTGCACATGCAAATGGGGCCATAATGTATGCAAGGCACAAATGGGACCATTTGCATGTCATTATGGACCCATTTGCATACAGGTGTGCTGATCCCTGGCGACTTGCACCTGGCACCCTGCCAGGCAGCAGCTGTCCGGGACTGAAGCCCCCTGCACTGTGCGGCAATGTGCCCCACAGCCCAATCACGGGCTTCAGTAAACATAAACATGTCCTATAGCCCTGGTGATCCAGTGGACCGCTGTCAGCCTGATCGCAGGCATTTGTAATAATAAATTAAAGTCCAATATCCCTGGTGGTCAAGTGGACTGCTGTCAGCCTGATCACAGGCATTTGTAATAATATATTAAAGTCCAATATCCCTGGTGGTCCAGCTGTACCTCCCAACCCACCCACTGAGCCCCACCGCACTGCTCCCCACCCGTCAATGGCAGGCAGCAGCACCACCTGCCTGCCACCCGCCACACACCGACTGACACCATAGGTAGGGCTGTCGCCCGATGGTCCACAGCATGGGCCAATGGGTGTACAGCATACCGTACTACGCTTCCAGATATGTGAATGGATCCATTCACATATATGGACTGTGTAGCATGGTACAGGCTGCACACCCATTGGCTCACACTGTGGACCAATGGGCGACAGCCCTACCTACAGTGTCAGTCGGCAGGCAGTGGGTGGCAGGCGGTGAAGCACTGCCACCCGCCGCTGACTGGGGAGTAGGTGGTGGGGCCCAGTGGCAGGTAGGGATGGGGGTACCGCTGGACTACCAGGGATATTGGACTTCATTTTTATTAATACAAATGCCTGTGATAGGGCTGCGAGCGGTCCACTGGACCACCAGGGATATTGGACTTTATTTTATTATTACAAATTCCCACGATCAGGCTGCGAGCAGGCCAGTGGACCACCAGGGATATTGGACTTTATTTTACAATTACAAATGCCCTAGATCGGGCTGCGAGCAGTCCACTGGACCACCAGGGATATAGGACATGATTTATGGATTTATGTATACTGAAGCCCGCGATCGGGCTGACAGCGGTCCACCGGGCCACCAGGGAGATAGGACGTTATTATTTTAAATGGATGCCCACGATCGGGCATGGGGGGCACCACCATGGAGGTGCAGCTGGAGCTCAGGTGGCCACCCACAGGTGGTAGCTGCCGTGTTGTGCCCTGAAATATGGCAGCTCACCTGTGGGTGGCCAGTCGTTGTTCCTTTTTTGGGGGGTTCACCTGTGTGCAGCACAAGTAGGGGTTGTGCATGCATGAACTCAGCACATCCCGGGCTGAATACCGGGATGTGCGGAGTATGCATGGGCACGCCCCCCTACCTGCACCGCATACATTACTGATGTGCTCCGGTGCATCGGGATTGGTGCCAGGCACAATTCCCATTTGAATATCATGCTGGGGCACATCAGTGGGTTGCGCATGCGCAACCGTTTTGAATATCTGGGCCAATTTTTTTATTAATTTCTATTTTTGCTAACATTGGTTTAATCAATTCATTCTGTTTATTTTAACTTAAACTTTTTTTATTTATGATACTTTAATATCAATTTGAAAAGCATTTTATAAGAACACAAATGTATTTTTTATTTATTGAATTTTGTTGAGTGGTTAGGCCCACTAAGACTAAAAGTCCCCTTTTCAGGGGCAACCTGGGATTAATTATGCATATCCAGAAACACAACATAGTATACTTTAATGGGTGGCTGAAGGGCTGGTGTGCAGAAATAGAATACAGGGTAGTAGTAGGGGGTGGGGCAAGACATGGAACAATAAGGGGCTTTATTCCAAAGATAGGCTGCATCTCAACATCAAGGGTACAAGAGCATTGACTCAGGGGCTGGAGAAGTACTTAAAAACAACATACATTTAAACTCAGGAGTGGTGGAGGGGCTGAGTCAGATAGCAGAGAGGAGGCACCTTCTGGGGAGACCAGAAGGCCTCACACCCCAGAGAAGGTGGAGAAGAATGAGGAGAAGTTACCAAGAGAAGAGTGAAGGGGGAGAGATGGGAAGAGGAAAGCAGGACACATGGTGGACTGTAGATTCCTTGAATGCAAGGAGCTTAGCAAACAAGGTGGCAGAGTTCCAGGCAATAATGGTTAAGTGGGAGGTAGACATTAACGCCATCTCAGAGATCTGGACCACCCAATACCATGACTGGGATCTCACTATCCCGGGATACAAGGTGTTCTGCAGGGACTGGGAGGGGGAAGGGTGGCTATTTATGTCAGGGATACTGTGTACCAGGGAGGAAGGGGATGCGGGGAGGCCAGAAGCCATATGGGTATTGCTCCAAAACCCTAAAGGTAAGAAGCTTAGGATGGGGGTGGTGTACAGGTCACCCTAATAGAGCAAGGAGGTAGATAGGGAGCTGTGGCAGCAAATCAGGAAGGCCAGTGGCAAAAGGAATAAAGTTATAGTGGGAGACTTCAACCTACCTGTGGTTGACTGGCAGACAGTGACTACATAGACACATAGAATTTGATGGCAGATAAGGACCACTTGGCCCACCCAGTCTGCCCATTTCCCTACCTACTGGATAAGCTGCAGATCCTAGTTAACCAGCAGCCTACTTCTTCCTACCCCCAACCCCTAGAATGGCCTTATGACTGTCCCATGCATGCTTGAATTCCACCACTGATTTTGACTGCACAACCTCCTCCGGAAGGCCGTTCCATGCATCCACAACCCTCTCTGTGAAAAAATACTTCCTTAAATTACCTCTGAGCTGCCCCCCCTCTATCTTCAAATTGTGCCCTCTTGTTCTTGCACACCTCTTTTTTTGAAAGATGCTACCCTCTTGGACTTTGTTGATTCCCTTGAGGTACTTGAATGTTTCTATCATGTCCCTCCTCTCCCTCCTTTCCTCATGGCTATACATATTAAGCTCATTCCGTCTCTCTTCATATGTTTTCTGGTGCAGACCCTGCACCATTTTAGTTGCCCTCCTCTGGACAGCTTCAATCCTGTCTATGTCTTTGCGGAGATTGGGTCACCAGAACTGCACACAGTACTCCAGATGGGGTCTCATCACCTGTCTGTACAGAGAGATAATAACTTCATGTTTTCTACTGGTGATGCCTCTCCCTATGCATCCCGGTATCCCCCCAGCCCTCCTTGCTTCCCTCTCACATTGCTTGCCCACCTTTAGGTCATCTGATATGACTACTCCCAGGTCCTTTTCCATTTTTGTTGTTGTTAGTATCTCACCCCCCATTGTGTACTCTTCCCCTGGGTTTTTGTTTCCCAGGTGCATTATCTTGCACTTCTTAGCATTGAATCTAAGCTGCCATATATTTCACCATTCCTCTAACCTTGCCAAGTCCCTTCTCATCCTTTCCACCCCACCCTGTGCATCAACTCTGTTGCAGATCTTTGTGTCATCTGCAAAGAGACACACTTTTCCTTCCAGTCCCTCTGCAATGTCGCTTATAAAGACATTGAAGAGGATCGGTCCTAATACTGAACCCTGTGGTACCCCACTAGTAACCCTTCTTTCTTCTGAGTGGACTCCATTTACTATTACTCTCTGTGTCCTATTCTCCAGCCAATTTTTACCAGGCTGTCATCTTGGAACCCACTCCCAGGCTGGCTAACTTGTATATTAATCTTTTGTGTGGGACTGTGTCAAATGCCTTGCTAAAGTCTAGGTAGGCCATGTCCACAGCCCCTCCCTGATCTACTACTTTGGTCACCCAGTCAAAGAAATCTATCAGATTCATCTGGCTTGACCTTCCTGCTGTGAATCCATGCTGCCTAGGGTCCTGTGCCCCTCTGGCCTCTAGATACTCGACAGTTCTTTCCTTCAGAAGTGATTCCATCATTTTCCCTATCACTGAGGTTAAACTAACAGGTCTGTAGTTTCCTGCTTCTGCCTTGCTCCCACTTTTGTGAAGGGGAATCACATCTGCCCTCCTCCAGTCCTTAGGTACCACCCCATCCTCCCATGATCTGTTAAAAAGGGTAGTCAGTGGTGTCACTAGTTCTACCCTTAGTTCTTTTAGAATTCTGGGATGAATCTCATCAGGCCCCATTGCTTTGTCCACCTTCAGTTTTAAGAGTTCTTTCAGAACCCTTTCTTCTGTAAATGGGCTGGTATCAACTTCTGTATCCAGAGTGTTTCTACTGTTTGTTTTATGTACCTCCTCTTCATTCATAAATACTGAGCAAAATATTTGTTTAGTACCTCTGCCTTTTCACAGTTTCCTCTGCCCACCTCCCTCCCGTTTGCTACAGTACACACCAGGAACAGGTGCTGCTAGAAGCTATTCAAGACAGCTACCTAGTGCAAGGGGTAATCCTACTATGGAAGGGAACATACTGGACTTGGTGCTAACAATTGGGGACCAAGTCCAGGATGTGGTAGTACGGGACCCTCTAGCAGGAAGCAACCACCATTCAGTATGTTTTCTCCTCAACACAGGAAGGGAGTCGGCTAGACTAGGAGAAGAGTGCTGGATTTCAGGAAGGCAGATTTTGACAAAATGGGCAGCATTCTACAGGGTATTTAGCTGAAATTAACCCAGAGATGGATGCTGAACAGAAGTAGGCAATCATGAGGAAGGGGCTAAATGAGGCCACAAACACATGTGCTAAATCTCAGAGTAAGCAATTCAGGTCAAAAAAACCTAGCTGGCTCAGTAAGGAGGTGAAGGGGAAGGTGAGGAAAAAAAGATTGACCTTCATTAAGTTCAAAATATCTGGGCATAAGGAGGATAGAGAAGTGTTCACAAAGGCATCTAAGGAGGTGACCAGGTCAGTCAGGGCAACCAAGGCAACAAAGGAGCTGAAGTTGGCTCAAGGGATCAGCGAGGGGAAAAAGGGGTTCTTTAAATACATAAGGGAGAAGAAGAGTTGTAGGGATGATATTGTTAGAATCAAGAGAGAGGGAGGATGGATAGAACAAGGGGAAGATCAGGCAGAGGCACTCAATGAGTATTTCTGCTCAGTGTTCATGAAAGAAAGGTATGGCCCAATATTGCAGGGGAAAGGGGGCAAGGGTGGAGGGGGAACAGAGATAACAGACAGCATGATATTAAGAGGGAGCTCCTGCCACTCTTGAGGACAGACCTTTTCTTAAATCTGTTGCAATAATTCTATTTCTTAGCCTAATCTATCCTTTACAATTTCTAGTCCATAAGATTGGTCACCTGTGGGCCCCCCGCCTTTTCTTGACTTTGCTGTAGTGTCCTCTTTAATTTTCCTTTTCTCTCTTATGTCCTCGTACAGGGAGATTATTGTGGTGACCTCTGAGATTATATAAAACAACAGGCTGTGTTCCTTGTTGTTGGATTTAGTATGCAATGGCACTATGGCAAAAAATAATTTCATGTATATACCTTATTTGTGTAAAACATGTACACATTGGAAATACCATGGCACTATGTGTTTTTGATAAAGGTAAAAAGTTACTACGTGACTGTATGACAAACATTAAGTTAGTTGTGCTATTTAAAATGCATGTAAATTGCTGTAAACTGAACAAATCTAAAATCTCATGGTGATTTGCATATATCCCATGATACTTTGCATTATGGAAGTATGTGTGATGTTGTGTTCCTTTGAAACCTGATTTATTGTCAATGCCCTTTGGGGTAACCCTTGTTTTGGTGCTTCTGCACTGAGGTTCTTCTTCTTTAGCTTTTTTTTTTTTTTTTATTATTTATTTGAGCCCCCTCCACCCAAGTAAACAAGGCCCACATAGGGGAGGCTACATCTCAACAGATAAGGTAGATCAGTAGATCAATGAGTCAGTAGGTGCTGATAAGTACAAAAGAAAAACATACATAGTCTATTGCTGCAAACTGATGTATTGAAGAAGGAATGTGCCATTGCTGAAGGTAATCTTTTGTATTTTAAATAAGCATCACAAAGAGATAATGTGTTGAAACTGAAGTTTGGTGTCTGGTCCATCTGTAATCTCACAACCCCACCACAGTCTTCCAAGAAGATAGAGTTCTGAAGAGTCTTAAAGCCTAGTGGGTGGACAATGCACCAGGACTGGATAGTGTATACCAAGGTTCTTGAAGGAACTGGCTGAGGTCTTGGCAGGTCCTCTGATGGACCTGGTCAACACCTCCTTGGAGATGGGGAATGTACCCAGGGACTGGAGGATGGCTCACATGATGCCCCTTCACAAGACTGGACCCAAGGACCAACCAGGTAACTACAGACCAGTGAGCTTAACTTCTATAGTGGGGAAGTTGATGGAGACAATTCTGCAGGAGATGATGATAACCTTTCTCAATGGCAATGGTCTGCAGGATGAGAGACAGTATGGGCTTGTCATGGGAACAGCTTGCTAAACTAAACTGATTGACTTCTTCGACTGGGTCACTAGAGCGGTTGACAAAGGCCGCACTGTGGATGTCCTGTATCTGGACTTCAGCAAGGCTTTTGACTCAGTGCCACACAGGAGGTTAATGAGCAAGCTGAGGGACATGGGGTGGAGGAAAAACTGGTGGGGTGGGTTGAGAGCTGGCTGCAGGGCACACAACAGAGGGTATTTGTAAAGAGGAGACATCCAAGCCAAGATCAGCAATGAGTGGGGTACTGCAGGGTTCAGTGCTGGGCCTTGTTTTGTTCAATGTCTTCATTGAAGACATTACAGACGGGGTCAAGAGTAAGATAAGCCTGTTCACGGACGACATTAAGATGTGTGCAAAAGTGGATAATAAGGAAGAGAGGCAAGCACTCAGAGAGGATCTAACTAAACTTGAACACTGGTCTATGGAGTGGCAGTTGGATTTAATGCTAAGAAGTGCAAGATCATGCACCTTGGAGCCAGAAATCCCAGGAACAGCTACTGGCTGGTGGAAGTGCAGGTAACAACTTCAAAGGAGAAAAGGGACCTGGGCTTAATAGTCACAGAGGACATGAAGGCATCAGCACAGTGTAGGAGGGTGGCAGCTAGGACAAACAGGATGCTGGGGTGCACTGCCAGAGGGATCACCTCTCGAAATGGGTAAGTCATCCTGCCATTGTATAGATTACTGGTGTGGATACGCTTGGAGTACTGTGTACAGAACTGGTGCCCATACCTCAAAAAGTATGTAAGATTACTGGAGGGGGTGCAGCATAGGGCTACAGAAATGATCGTGGGACTAGGGGAGTTTTTGTAGAAGGAAAGGTTGAAGGAGTTTAACATGTACTTGCTGGAAGACAGAAGGAAGAGGGGACATGATGAAGACCTTTAAGTACTTGAAAGGCATAAACAAAGTCAGTAAAGGGAGGATTGTTCCTCTTAAAGGGGGGAGGGCCATTAGGGGGCACAGTCTGAAGTTTGAAGTGGAAGGTTTAGGAGCAAGATGAGGAGGCACTACTTCACAGAGAGAGTGGTGGCAGGTTGGAACACACTGCTGGAGGAGTTAATTGCTCAAAGAACAGTGGATAGCTTTAAGTGGGGCTGGGATAGAGTCAAGGGCAGGGTTGGTACAGACAAGAACACAAAGGGGGGAAGGGCCAGGAAAGAGGAGGAAGGGAAGGGTTTGGGTGGGGGTGGGACAGCTGTAATTATATGAAACTTAGAGCTGAACAATCAGGCAGACTTGATAGACATGTGGGCCTTTTTCTGCTTTTTGTATGTTTATATACACGTATACAACCTAGAGACAATGGGAAATACATATGAAGCAAAAACAAGGTATAAATACAAAAAATTAGTAAACATCTGATTACAAAAGATATGCAGACAGCTTACAAGGTCATCACAGATTCAACAAGGAATCAAGTTAAAGAAGTGGGGTAGGATGTACATATTAAGGCAGGTTCAAGTTGCTTCACAATTGTTTGACACTGGAAATCAAGTGCTGACTATAATGTAACCTTTCAGTGTATACAAACACACAGACTGTGCTCAGGGAGAACTACCTTGAGCCCTTTTTTTGAAGTCATCAAGAGATGACCATTCTTGGAGTACTACTGACATGATATTCCAGGCTGAGAGGGCAGAGTGTGTAAAGGCTTTGTCCCGCAGAAGACCTTGTCATCGAAATCTCTAGGAGAGTGTGACTGGTAGGGGTGGGCGAAAGTGTGGATTTCCGCCATGGTGGAATTTCCACGAAATATAGAAAATTTTGCGGAATGTTCCGCTCTTCCACCTGTGGCGGAATTCTGAACTTTCACCTGTGAAATGTGGATTTCCACCTAGTTCTGTGAAAAAGTCACTTATACATGCACATTTTTTGTTGAAACTGAGAAATAATGTTTCTGGTTAATAATTTCACAAAGGCACGTTTTCTCTGCTATTTTAATCTAAAATGCAGAATGTTTTTCACTGCCATCAATGTGTGTCTATATTTCATTTTCTGAAGGTGGTATCTTAATTGCAGTGGTCACATACAGATGATGCAGCAGCACTGGTTTGGGGAAACTAGAGGGTTTAGCCAGGAGCTAATTACAAATACATTATTTTTGCTGTACCTGTACATAGTATTTAAACCTGAGAGTGCATGTCAGTGCTGGGTTGTGCTGGGGCTTTTTTTTTATTTTTAAGAAAGGCATAATAAACATTTTTCCTTTTTGATTTGGTGCATTTCTTCACCCCCCCCAAACATCTTGGACCCATTTTATAATCACAGTAAGACTCTCCAGGTTGTTCATTGTGGTGGATTAACAGCACTTCTTTGGTGGCTGAAGTGAAGGCACTCAGCAATGCTTCATGCCACACTGAAGTTGTGCCACTCTCCAACCACAGTGTATACCCTGTCATGCCTTATTGCTTAACTATAACATAGATTAATATAAGACTGTTGGAATCCTAACAGCCAGCCAGACTGCTGCAGCATTTGTGCGACCCTTCACTGAACCTTGAAACACATGTCAGTAACTCAGTAATCCCATGATCCCATCCCATCCCATCCCATCCCAAGACAAGGAAGAGTACACAACTGTGAATGGATTATTTGTATATTTCAAAACACAACAGGAAAAAGTTAAAAGTGATAATGATGATGAACAACAAGTCAACAATACAATGAAACAGTAACTATTTATAAAAAAACAGGGTTAGTTATAAACAAGTATCAAACAACAGATATTATTAAAGTATGTTCAAGTACTTTAACTGCCAACTGGCAATTATTTTTTGGCCTGCATGGCAGCTTGGGAAACTCTACTTTTCTGAATCTGGTGATGCTGGGGGAGGGGGACAGCTGACCGACGGCAGCGCATAATCTTTGCAGTATATCATCTTGCAGTCAGCTTCCTGAGCATAGACAACATTTTGTCCTGGTTCTCCATTAATTTGGCCATGTTGACCTCCAGTACTTTTATCCTTTTTAAAATGTTGCTGACCCTGTCCCCCTCTGGTTGGTGCTTGTTTCACCGTGCTATACTTCCTGAGGTGTTTGCTGGTCTTCAGCTGCTGCGACGGCTCTCCCAGTGCTTGATGGCTGCTGTTCAGTGTCCCTTGATGCAAGCATGGCCAGTTCATGCTGGATCTTCCTGATCCTGTTTTTCCTCCTAGTGTACTGTTCCATGGCTGCCATCTGATCTTCCGTCGCTGTGTTGAGGCGGTCACCACAGCTGCTGTAAACAAAAATAGGCTGGTGCAGGTAAGGACAGACACACACTGAGTTTCTGGCTACACTCCAGGCATGTATGTGTATGCATCTTCTTTGTTTGCAAACCAGTTGAGCTGAGAGCTCTGAAGCTGGCAGAATACATGTATTCCATGTCATCATTTTGTGTGTGGGGGGGCATTGTTCTACTACTAGACTAATGAGGAGCTTTGCATTGTCCTATTCCATGTTAGACAATCAAACACAATGTATTGGGTGTGCACTTGAAGGAAGACATATGACAGACTGACAAGTGAGAAACATCTAAGGAGGAAGAGAGGTCAAGGATTATACATTATTTAGTAAGGTTTGATACTAAGGGTGGACTTATAACATTTTTAGAATAGCTTTTTGTTCTGCAACATTGTCTGTGGGGTCATTTAATATAAGCATTAAGCACTGCCACTAAGATAAGTCTGTGTGTCATCAGTGCTGAGATAACCGCTCAGCCAGCAAGTGAAAGGAAGGCTCTCGGCCTGCTGTCTCATGCATAGCCATGCCTCTGGGTGTACAGGTATCTCGGTACTACCAACACACAGCTGTCATGTATTACTGCTTACATAATGTATGATTGTACTCACTCATATGCATTATGTGATCAATTCCTTTGGTTTGGCTACCTTGACAATGAAGCAGGGCATTTTTTGGGTTATCATAACATAGATGATCCAGGTGGGGTGGGCAGAATGAGAAGAGATCTGGATAAACTAGCAAAATAGTCAGAAGAGTGGCAACTGGGGTTTAATGCAAAGAAGTGCAAGATTATGCACATAGGGAAGAGAAACCCTGAAGCCACCTAAAAGCTAGGAGTGGATTTTCTGGCAGTCAAAAGGGAAGAAAGAGACTTGGGCATCATCATCACCGATGACCTGAAATCATCCAAGCAGACCACTAAAGCAGTAGTTAAGGCTAGAGGGATGTTGGGGTGTATTAGTAGGGGTATCACAAGTTGGAAGAGGGAGATAATAATCCCTCTTTACAAGACACACTGGTTAGGCCCCATCTAGAGTACTGTGTGCAGTACTGGAGGCTACACCTTCACAAGGACATTAACCAAATTGAGGCAGTCCAAAGAAGGGCAACAAAAATGGTGCAGGGACTACATCAGAAAACATATGAGGACAGATTAACTGAGCTTAAAATGTATACCCTAGAGCAAAGGAGAGAGAGAGAGAGGTGATATGATTGAAACTTTCAAACACCTTAAGGGCATTAACAAGGTGAAAGAGTCTAACATGTTTCAATATAAGAAAACTAGCAGGACAAGAGGACACAGCATGAGATTAGAGGGAGGCTGATTAAGGGGTAATGTGAGGAAGTTCTTTTTCACAGAAAGGGTGGTGGATGCATGGAACAGTCTACCTCAGGAAGTGGTGGCTATGAATACAGTGCAGGGTTCAAACAGGCATGGGATAGGCATAAGGAAGGAATACAGATGAATATGAATAGATGGGCCATTGACACAGCAAATGCCAATGGCACATTCATAACGCAGAAAAAGAAATGGGCAGACTGGATGGGCCTTGCGGACCTTATCTGCCGTCAACTTCTATATTGCTATGTTTGTATGTAAACCATAGAAGCAATTTCAGCAAGGTTCATTAACATAACAGTAAAATGCCCTTTATAATATTAGATACTACTAAAGAATAATGTAATCAACAGCATCACAGTGTGGGTGAGAACATTTTAGCCATACGTTTTGAAGGTTCACTAGCACCAGTCCAGTATACAGACTGGTTAGAGTAGAAAAATGGTCATGGTAGATGAGGCTACCTCAGGGGATCAAAACAGGAGAGAACTACTTCTTCCACTACATAAGATAGAAAAGGAAAAGCAGGGAACAACTAGTGGGGAGTAAAATGGATGGTGTGCTGGGAGGAAAAGGGGGTGGAGCAAGCTGATGCACAGCATGACTGCTTTTGCTCTGTGTTTACGCAGAAGAAGTGGGGGCAAATATCTCAGGCAACTGGGGAGCAAGAGTGAGAGATGACAACAGATGTGGGGATTACAGAGGTTGCTGAATGACTATAAGGGGGTGACAGGGTGAGGTGAATGGGGTAATGTGGAAGAAGGTGAGGGAGGGGCAGCAGCGATAAAGGTGCTAACTAGCTACACAATCTGGCAGACTCACTAGGCAAGGAGGCCTACTTCTGCTGGTGTTTTAGTATGTTCATAATAAAGGATGGGGCGATGTGTATTATGACTTTTTATCCACACTGCAGGTGTGACATGCTTCATAATAAACGCCGAGTGCAAGCCTGAGGGGTTTATGAGAACGTGAAGCATCCCATACAGAGGGTGTGTGTAAATTAAAATTATGTTTTACAGACTACACCATCTTTTTTTATATAATTGCTGTCAGTGGTGGGTGCTTTTTTGCTACAGCAGTTATATGACATAAAGCAATTGTTGGTATTAGTTACTACACAGCGGTGGTTGTAGGACTGGCAGGTGTGCATCAGGAATAAAGGGAGAGGGCAACTAGCACATGTAGGCAGTCATGGAACAACATGCATGTTTCATGTAAAAAGAAGCTGGGTATTATTATGGCACATGACATAGCAACCTTGTTTGATATTTTCCTTGGAGAAAGTGACCAACAGTAATTATATATAAATAATTTGTGCACAGTCTACTGAATGTACTTAATCCTCATCTGCATGAGAAAAATTATCATCTCACCACCAGAAGGGCTGCAGGTCTCCACAAAGCTGCTGCTTGCTCCTTCCTTCACTCAATCTGCTTGAACTGTGGTGCTGGACTCCACGGCACTGGAAGCAGTAGTAAAGCTGCTCTTGGCAGCAACTGTTAACAATAAAGAGAAGAATACTGAAATGAAACACAGTTGTGGCAATATTTGTAGTCTAGTCATAACAGGTTGATTGTCACAGCAGCAAAAGGTCATCATTGTCTGTGCTGCTCGAGCATGCAGTTATCTTCCTATTCAGCAGCCAGCTGCCACACCAAGCCACCTCACAGTACCTCCCTTTCCCCTACTCTTTGCCCTCTCCCACCCCTTCTTGAAGCATTCTACTGTGTTACATGCCACCACCACCTCAGCTGGTAGTGCGTTCAACATTTCCACCATCATCTCCGTAAAGAAATGTCTCCTCATATCCCCCCCTGGATCTGCCACCCTCCAATATTATGTCATGCAACTGACAGCTGATGGTAGTAAAAGTTTGAATAATAAAAGTAATATACTCACTTGTTCTGTCATCTTCCACTGTGGCTCCATTGTTGGGCTCTGCTTCTTCTGCTGTGTCCTCTTCCTCCTACTACCATTCCCTTTCAGGGTCACAGCTCCCCCTAGTGCCTCCAGTAACTGCCTGTCACGCCTCTGGATGTCATCCCACTTACGTTTAAGTTGCTTCACAGAATGGGGTTGGACACCATCTCTCTCTTTGGCAGTATTGCCTGTATGGCCTCCCACAGCCCACCCCTCTGTTTTATGGGAAGTCTCTCAGGCCCATACAGCTGTTATGCATGGGCTGTCAGCTCCCTTACTAGCATTGCCACCTCCTTATGTGTGAAGGCTGGTGCAAGCTTTTTAGCAGTGCCAGCATCAGCACTGGTTGAGGGCTGAACATGAGGCTGATCTTGCTGGCCTTGCTCCTGCTGCTGAACATTATTGGTGTTTTCAACAACTTCAACTTCCCCTTCCCCCCACATTCTGCTGCTGCTGGTCACCTTCCTCCTCCTCCACATGCCTGCTCCCCCCAATCCTGATTCTGCAATTGCAGACATATTTCTTAATCTCAGTCTCACTCTCAACTGAACTAAAGTAGCTATATCCTTCCTATCTCTCAGTCTGAGTCTGACTCTGTGACTTTTCCTGCGTTTCTCACAATCGAGGATTCACAACACAGGAAATGGCGAAATGTTCCATTTCCTGTTTAGCCTTTATTATCGCAACCTTTTTATTTCGCATTTAAAGGGTAATGATGCACTTATAACTGGAACACAGTGATACTGTGGAACTTTGTCTCCACGGTTAATACATACATGCAAGAAGAGTCACCAATATTGCAGTATTTCAGTTTATTTATGTGGAAATGTTTTTCACTTACAGTAACATCACAGAATCCAGAAACTATCCGCGATTACAACTAATTATGCAAAATTGTTTTCAGCAAACAGAGTGTGGAGGTTAGGACATTATGGTTCTTATAAAAAGGGTCTGAGAAATTGAGGTTTCTGATTGCTTGCAAACAGTCTATCAGCCCTATGTTAATGTTTCATTATCAACATACATGTACAGCCTAATCAATTGCTGAACAAGGTTGAACAATATGAAAAAACTATTTTATTATAATAACAATAAGATGCTACCAGGGTTTATGGTAATGGTCAGAACAGTTAATCACCCTCTAGGAACATGCAGCACTAAACTATGCCTTGTGCCACATTTCAGCACTAGAGGATGATTACCAGACCATTAACATAACCCCTGATCAAGCGTTATTGCTTAAATGAGGTATAGTGTTGTTATTTAAAATTTTTGCGTAACATACTTTTTAAAATCACACAACTTATTCAGAAGGGGACCATGATATGTTACTGATAATGTTCATGTGGTTGGAAGAGATGTTTTTGTTATCATTTTAAACATTAGATGGTTCGAGGGAGGCCCTGGAGGGGGGCATGTGAGTGGACAGGCTGGTTGTTACAAAAGTAGTGAACATGTTGTTTGCACATTAGTTCGTGATAGCTGGGCGATTGGTGCTGCTGGTTAGTGAATCAATATGCTAGATGTTCAGAATCTTTGATGTAGCCATACGGCAGTAATACATAAGCAATAAGACACGACAGGGTGTGCATGGCACATATTTTACCACATGACCAGTGGCATAATAAGGCACAAGGCCTTGGGTGAGTGCCTTTAGCCCCAGTTGTGTGGTAAAATATGTTCCATGCACACACCTGGAGTGTCTTATTGTGCTTATAAAATGGACAACTTTTTGGGTGTATTACAGTAAGAAAAACATATGCTTTTTGTACCAAAAAATGATTTGAATATAGAAATTTATGAAAATAAATAGTCCTTCTGCCTAATTGATAATGACATCATGGACAGGACAGGAGACACAGAGGGAATGCATACCAAAGAGCTGAAATCATCTAATACTGGCAGTGACTCTACAAGTTCAGTGATGACTGTCAAAGACTGCATGCAGCAGGATGATGGCTGGTTAAAAAAATCTGAACAGCAATGACAACCTGCGACTCTGCAGTCATTCCCTCACACCTGAGTAACCTTCAGTGTCCCAGCCATGTAACACTTGAGTCTTCGTTTACCTAATTGTGGTGAGGGAGAAACTGCACACTCTGTTGTCTTCACTCCATGACCAGCCTTGTTGGTCAACCGGTGCCCAAGCCATGTTTCATTGCCAAGCAGCCATTATATTGTTTAAAAAACATGTAAAAGAGCTGCTGCCCATTGATTATAATGGGCACAGCGGGTGTGCTTGCAAACAACTGGGAAGTCCTTGGGACCCCATAAATACAAATTAACCTGGGATAAAACTTTTTTATACATGCAAGATTACAGATTATTGGAAAGCCCAACATTATTGGGATGCGACAGTATGTAGGTAAGGCACCAGTAGATAGGGTGCAGGACATAATCTTGGTGGTTCTCTTCAAGAAATGCAGCAACTTACATGACTGTTATTTCAGATGCGGAATTATTTTTCCACAGAGCACAATAACATGGAATACGTGAAATGTGGAAGAAGTGCTAAAACTGCAGATTACCGGAGAAAAATTACGCATGACTACTGATTATTCTGCATCTAAAAAAAATCTAACACACTGGGCTTTACACCTATTTTTCCACAAAAAAATTAGAAAGCTGCATCAACGCACACACACAAAAAAAGCATATACGATGGAAGTTCTGCGGGAGTTGGGAAAATGTCTTCCAAACTTCCGCGGAAGCGTAAATCTGCATTCTACAGAAATTCAACTGGCAGAATTTTATTTTTGCACACCCTTAGTGACTGGAGGACCTAAGTGTTCACCTGTGTGTTTTTTGACTAGTACATCCCTAAGACTTGGTGGTAGGGGGATGCACTGTGGATAATTTTGTGAGCAAGGCATAAGAGGGTTTTTTCAAACCTCCCTTCTAAGGAGGGACATCACAATGATGTGCTCTTGATGGGCAATGACAGCAAATAGACCTATTTTATTGTACAGGACCATTGGTTTGTTATCCTCTGAGACAACATAGCATTGGCAATGTAGCAACGTGAATTGCTGATCAGATAGCTGCTCAGGCTATACAGCAGCCCAATATCCAGGTGCAGTGACTTGGTGATATGTTCAATATGGCATTTAAATGTAACTTCCTGCTCTAAATATGCTCCAAGATGTTTATCAGAATCAACCACCTCAATGGGTGCACCAATGGCTGTGCTTATGGATAACAGATATCCTCTGGCACTGCCAAGGTGTGTGGAACTGACTAGGACAACTTTTTTTTGTATTAAGGACTTGTCTGTTTTCCACAAGCCATCTTCCTAGTTTGCAGAAATCACCAGCGAGTTGAGAGCCAAACTGAGCAGTATCACTGGAGTCAACATATACACACCTATAGGTCCAGCGCCGCCGGAAGTGGGCCAGGTGCTGGTTCGAGGCTGCTGAACCCCAAAACATGTGAATTCTGCTAGGCTGGTGAACTGCACTCCAAAACAGTTAAGAAACAGTGCATACTTGAGGTAATAAAAGTAGTAGACTTGCAATAAAGTTCAAATGCTTTAGGAGGAAGCTCGAAGGAGTGAATCACAGGAGCGTTTGTTTGGTCAGCCAGCTGGTTGGCTTTGTTTAAAATGGTGTTTTGTTTGTGTCTACTACTCTTGCTAATTAAAGCATCTGAACTTCATCAAAAGTGTACTATTTTTATTACCTCAGGTATGCACTGTTTCTTAACTGTTCTGGAGTGCAGTTCATCAGCCTAGCAGCATCACTGGAGAACCTGTAGAGAACAGCATCATCTGCACAGAACAGTATATAAGCCCCACCACAGTTTGTAGCTAGATCATTAACAAACAGGGAAAATAGCAAAAGGCCCAAGATGGAGCCCTGTGGGGCACCATCAATTATAGGCATTTTTGTGGACTAAGCACCTTTCCACTTCTCTAGTTGGTATCTGTTTATGAAAAATAAGAATAAAAATATGATTTTTGTAAATTGCAACCTGATTATTCTCTTTGTACTGTTTTTTTTTATCTTTTCTTATGTAAGGGCCTTGTAAGCACTACCCTCTTACTATTGCTTATTTATATAGTATATCTCTTATGTAACCCTGCTCCCCGGATTGCACCTGGAAATGAGTCTCAGCTCACTGTGCCTTTCCTGGTTACCACAATTTTAAATAAATAAAAAAATCTGTTTGATAGGTAGTGGAAGAACCAGAGACAGGATAGGCTATCTAGACCCAGGACTTCAAGTTTAGCTAACAGCAGGTTACGGTTCACTAACTGAAGGCCTTAGTAAGGTCTATGAATATAGCACCTGTGACAAGCCCTCTGTCCATGGCCTCCAATATATCTGTTGACAACCTAACCAAGAAGATATTTGTGCCATGCTGTTTCCTGAAACAATGCTGCCTGTTGGTGAAGCGCTGGAAGTTCAAGGTAATCCTGCAACTGGTTGTAAACTAGTATTTCAAAGATTTTGGACAGAGGACTCAGTAAGGAAATATTAACAGTCTTAATCAAATCCCCATAACTTAGCACACGTTTACACAGCTGAATTATTTGTCCCTGCTTGTGAAGTAAAGATAGACCTGATGGACCCAGGGTCCCTTCTGACTCAGCAGTGGGATTTGTTAGTAGGAAATGCCACCATGCAGTTATTTAGCAGAAAAGTCTTATTAGCATCCTCAGATCATCAACAGTGTAATTATCATATATATATATATATATATATATTTTTTTAAGTGCTTCTATTAAGTATTTATAAAATTGGGAGGAAAAATCCTGCATTCTGAGTCTTTGTTAGCAGTACATTAGATGTGTCTAATGCGTGGTTAAAAGCAAGTGCTGGCAACCTGGACATACACACATTACAGATCAATATTCACGTTTCAGAACTTTTAGAACTTTAAGTATTTTTTAGAGTTTAAGGAACCGCCATTTTTTTTTTCAAACCTCATCAAGCTCACAGTCAAACAACCACTGTCAAACACATTCCTACTCATCTCCAAATGTATTTGGGTAACACAGTTCATCAGTTTAATGGTGCTTTTGATAAATATTGCATACTACATACTGAACTTTTTTTGACAGCCCGCTACTATTGGCAATCCTCACCCCCCTTCCTTAATCTCACAGTTTCTGTGCTTCTCACCCACACCAAACCTCAAAAGCCATATCATCAGGATAAAAAGTAGAAAAGTAATACACATTTTCAGTGACCACTGTATAGTTTTCAACATACTGTATATCAACTTCTGTCTATCTCTCGCTCCCTCACCTCTCTCTCTCTCTCTCTCTCTCTCTATATATATATATATATATATATATATATATATATATACACATATACATATCTCCCTCCCACCCACTTGGCTGCTCACTCACTTTGAACTGCACTTTTCTGCTCCCTCCTTTCCCAAAACCAGTACCTGGATTGCTTTAGCAACTCGCTTGTTCATGGCTGCTTCTCCCATAATACATGAGAGGGAAAACACACATCTCCCAGCTATGTATGGAAAGATGACGTTCTTGATGCTGACAGTCCAAGACTGGTTACTGCAACCATTGCAGCATTTCCTGCTGCCACATGCTAAATTACTGTCTCTCCCACCCACCCACTTGGCCACTCACTTACTTTGACCAGCATTCTTTCACTCCCTCCTTTTCCTGAAATCAGTACCTGGTTCTGGGACCTTGTTGCAATTCACTTGTTTGTGGCTGCCTCTTGCATAATACATGACAGGAAAACACAGACATCACCTGGCTATGTATGGAAACATCTCTTCCTTGATGCTGAGAGACCAAGAGCAATTCCCCCAGCCATTACAGCACTTTCTGCCACCACACGCTGAATTGCTCTGTCATGCTCAAAGAAAAATCTAACTCATTAATGAAAAAGAAAAGTCAAAATGGAAAAAAAAACCAACTCCAATGTAATCCTTGTATGAGCTCAATGGGGGAAGGGGTATAAGTGCAAAACTGCAATACTGGGCTGAAGGCTCACCAAAAACTACAACTATGATGGCCGCAATAGGACACCTGCCCTAAGGCAAAACAAAAAACAGCATGGGTAGGAACTATTTTATGCTGCAATATGTTAAAGGCTTTGCTTTGTTAATATTTTAACCAATGCATTTTAATGTTTACAAGTTTATAAAGTATAGAGTCCCATTTTATAAGCCCAATAAGACACTCCGGAAATATGCATTAGACATATGCATGACTGGGGCTGAAGCACTTCGCCTACAGCTTCATGCTTCACTACGCTCCTGGTCATGCATTAAAAATGTCTAATGCCCACCTTCTCATGTCTTATTGCTTACTCATAATTAATGGCTCAGGTCAGTAATGGTAGCTGTCCCTAGCAATGTTTAAAAATCTCTTCCTTTGAAGTTACTTTCTGAATGTACATACTAGGTTCTTACTGTGGATACATCTAGCTAGTGCTGGCACACATTTCTGCTGATAAACAGAAGACCACCACACTAAGATATTACAGTTTTGGATGGTGGGTGTGGCAGGAGAGTACTCACTTATAAAAACTTCAAAACTGCGAACAGTATCTTAATTCAGGAATAATTTATGAGCCCAGATATTCAGAGCAGTTGCACCAGCGCAAGTATGGAATTGCACCAAGGATCCATATTCAGTGGCAGCCAGTGCGCAGCGCAAAATCCATTGCGCCAATGTGCAACTATAATGAATGCAGGCGTAACAGCACATGCGTTCTCATGAATATCCAGCACAGTGACATATTCAACCAGGAATCCATGGCACTAGTGTGGAGCAAATCAAAGTTACTCTGAGCAGACTTGTTCCTATTAATACAGGGCGCAAACACACAGACAGCACTTGCGCCAGGGGTGAGAGTGAGAGGGAGAGACAGAGAGAGAGACAGACAGAGGTACAGACAGATAGACATAGGCCACGCACAGAGATAAAGGGACAGAGAGGTGGCCTGGGAGAGAGGGGGGCAAGAGAGAGAGAGAGAGAGAGAGAGAGAGACACACACACAGTGTGCCAGGGTGCCACACAGCCAGCAGCCAACTGCCCAGGGTGACAGTGAACAGCAAGGGCCATGGACAGTGCACCTTTCATGATGGAGGCCATAATGAGGGATGTGAGGGGGCAGGAGGAACAGCGACGTGGCAGAGGAAGGGCCCGTTGGTGTTATGCCCAACACAGTTGGTACCATGCCCGCATCACCTTTGAGAATTACAGTGACATGGAGACAATGGGCTGGCACCACTTGAACAGGGCCATACTGAGGCAGCTCTGTGAGCTGTGCAGTGAGAAGATGCAGACACCCACCAGATGGAGCCACGCCATGTCCATGGAGATGAAGGTGACAGCCATCATGTGCTTGCTCACCACAGGCACCTCCCAAAGACCAACAGAGGACACCACAGTCATAACCCAGTTGGCCATGTCCCACCTCCTCACACAGTTCCTCAATGCACTGCTGCCACGTGCTTTGGAACATATCTGTTTCCCCAGCACACAGGTGGAGTGTACGGCAACCATGCAGGACTTCCACAGGGTGGCACGCATGCCTGGCATGATTGGGTCCATTGACTACACCCATGTGGGCATCCACATGCCACTTGACCCTGAGGGTGTGGCATATATCAACAGGAAGGGGAGCCTGAGTGTCAACTACCAGTGGTGTGCGATGCCACGTGGCGCATCACCTATGTCATTGCCACACACCCTGGGAGTGCACATGATGCATTCATCTGGCACAGCTCTGCACTGTGCCACAGGTTTGAACATGGGGACATTACTACGGGCCACCTAGTGGGTGAGTATGGCATGGGCATGGAGCGATGGCAGAGCATACTTGGGGATGGGGGTGAGCAGGGAGTGCATGATGGCATGGGCACCAGGGACAGGCAAGGAGCACAACACAGAATAGCAGAGGGCTAACTATGTCAATCTCCACACAGGTGACAGTGTATACCCACTGAGGCCCTGGCTGCTCACCCCCTACCGGTGCCCATTGTCCCCTGCAGAGTACCGGTACAGTAAGGCAGATGGCAGCATGCACAACATCATCGAGCTGGTCTTTGGCATGCTGAAGGCATGGTTCCATTGCCTAGACAGGTCAGGTGGTGCCCTACAGTACAGCCCCTCAAAAGCCTGTGGCCTATTCCTGGCCTGTTGCATACTGCACAACATGGCCATTGACCGTGGGATAGCTTTCGAGGCTGATGAGGGTGACAGCAGTGGAGATGATGGAGGTAATGGGCCAGAGGGTGGTGGACAGCCACCTCCTTGGTGGAGGGACCCCCGGCTGCTCCAGCAGGCGTGACACCACCAGGAAACCATCACACAGGAGCACAATGGTGCACACAAGTAAGTGGTGCAGTACACAAGCATGGGCCACACAACAAGGTACAGTACACATGCAGGGGCATGCATGGCACCAATCGTGCCCACACAGAGGTGTGATGCGGGGGTAGGGGAGTCAGTAGCACACAACCACACACAGCAATACACACACACACACCCACCCACCCACCCACCCAGGCATTTGTATGTGATGTGATCAGATGCATTGCACCAGTGCACAGGCACAATCGGTGCTAGACTGCCCTCATCATACCCACACCACATGGCTAGTGGCTGGGCAAGCACACACACAGGCAGCGTGCAGTGCGACACACAGGCATAAACCAGTGGTGGGCACACACACACCACCCATGTGCACACAGGGCAGAGGCTGCAGACTGCAGTCGGGCTAGCCTGCAGATCAGGGCTGCTGCACAGTACCATGGCCACCATGGCCATGTGGGCAGCCATCCCATGGGCTGATTGGCAGCCACAGGCTGCGCATCATCTGGGGGGTTTCATCTGCCCCCCAGAGGTGGAACTGTGGGACCGTGACCGTGTCCTCATGGAGGTGTGCAGGTGCCCAAACAGGCCAGCATCGGGCGTGCATGGGATGCCTACATCAGAGCCCGGCACTGTCTGTATTGGGGTCACCCAATGCTGGGTCTGCAGGGTGGACAGCACACTGGGGGAGGTCACCTGTGCACAGCCATACCCTGTGACAGCCAGCAATGCAAAGCCCTCCATGATCACACTGGCAATGCAATCCAAGGATGCAGTCATGGCCTCCTGCATGCGTTGCATCCCCACCAGGATCTGCACAGTGTCCCTTTCCTGCTGCTCAGCCAACTGGCACACCTCCGCATGCAGTGCACAAACCCCAGCGGCCAGCAGCACCTGTTGCTGCATGGATGCCCGCAGCAGCGGGGTGTGCTCAGCTAGATGGTCAGTGTCCTGGGGCTCCCAGGAGGGACACCAATCCTTTTGTGGTGACCGGCCATTCTGAACAGCCCCCCTCTCCAGTGGACACTGCACAGTGGGGTCTGCAGGGGGAATGGTCACAGCAGGTGCACCAGCATTGGACCCTGTGTCCGGCTGCCTGGTGCCACCCACAGCCTGCTGCCATCACCCATCTGGCCATTGTACACCACCCTGATCCTGTGGGCTACACCACTATCACTGCAGGGCACAGCCATGGAGGCACACACTGTTGCACCCATAGTGGTGGCAGCCAGCTGTTCTACTGCTGGCAGGGCACTGGGCATGGTGCCTGTGTCAGATACCAGCAGGGGCGACACACCCAGAATGTCACCCATGCTGTCCTGTAGCTGAGAATAGTCCTCATTGGAGTCAGACCCTGCCCGATCCATGTCTCCACACACCGGACACCAAGTCTGCCATCCTGCAGGATCACATCCAGGGCCTCATCCAATCCCAGGTCCAGGACATCCACCTGCACCATGGTGCTGAACTGCACCCTGTTGGGCCCCTGGATGCTGGAGGAGGTGGATGTCTGGTTCTCTGGGGCCATACCAGCATCCACAGTTGCTGCCGGCACCCCATCATCTGCACGGAGGCATGCTGGGCTGCAAGAAAAGAAAGGTGTGCCAGTGATGCAGTGCCCCCACATGCACTGCTGCTGCATGTGTCCTGCAGCATGACATGCACTGGGGTGTGCACACATGCACATAGCATGCATGTCAGCTGCATGCACACCAGCACGCCCACGTATGCACCCTCTGTGCCACCAGCTGTGCATGTCTGACATACATACCATGAAGTGATGGGCTGCCATCCTTCTGGAATCCTCCTCCAGGCACACCCTCCACCATGGTGTGGCACATGGTGGCTGCCACCAACTCCTCCTGTGGTGTTAGTGTGGGTGCATCCACAGACCCTCCTCTGGTGGCAGTATGGGAAGCCTGGATGGCTGCCACCTTCTCTTTGATCTGCCGCTTGTCTGTTCCCACCTTCTTTCAGCACTCATGCACTGACCACTGGTGGCTGCCATGCTGGTTCATGTAGATTGCCACATCCTCCCATGCACCAGCCGTGGCCTGTGGTGTGCCCGTGGCACCTTTCAACAGGGGCCCCCTGTCCAGGTAGGCCTCAAACAGGGGATTAGTCTCTGCCTTTGTGAAGTTGGGCCTATGCTTCCATGCAGGCCCCCGCTCCTCGCCCTCCTCATGTGCCAACATGTTTCTGCCTGTGGACATGGACAGCACAGTATGTCAGTGGCAGCATCTCCCTGGTCTGTCCCACCCTGCAGTGCTGTCTGCTCCCAGTGAACTGCAGTGGCATGCACAACTTACCTGTCAAGGTTGCAATACCAGTCCAAGGCCTGTGCTGTTCCGTGGTGCTTATAAGGCACAACGCATGCAAATGAGGTCAGTCGCAGCAGTAATGACATGCTAATGCACCCACTGTGCCACAGATTGGCTAATGAGCTGACTTGCATATGGTATCTGAATATCACGATAATCCACTGTGCATAATGGGATTGTGCCAGAGCAAGTTGTGGCAGTGCAATGCACATGCATGCACTGTGCGCAGGCTTGCATTGCTCATGCGTGTCATGGTATCATGGTGTCAATCATGCACCATTTGTGGACAGCATGATGCAGTGGCATTGTGCATGTTGTGCATGGCCAGCTATGCTCATGGTCGCGCATAGGGTGCCATGCCCTATCATGCATGTGCGCAAAGGCGGGTGACCCCTGACCCCTGGGTCAGACCTCTAACCCTGTGACCCCCTGTAGCCACACCCATTCTATGCATCTCTGGCACTGTGTGATGGGTGGGCACTGCGCATGCTCCTGTGCATCGTGCATTGGGTGCATGTCGTGGACATGTGCACCTCCTTCTGCCATTTTTGTCCCCAATATTGCATTCGACAACATGACACAGGGATGAGACAGATATGCTCCCAATTGGACACAGGTCAGGCTGATGAACCTTGTGGCCTGTATTGAGTCCCACAGCCCTCAACTCTTTGGGCAGGTGCTCCTGCAGCAGGCCAGGGGCACTGCATGGAAGGGGATTGCTGCCAGGCTGGAGCAGAGGACCAGGGTGGCCAGGACTGGGGAGCAGTGCTGGCACTGCTATGGTGACCTCATGTGGTGGGACCCGGACAGGCTTAAGAGGCTTCAGGCTCACGCCAGGTGTGGGGCTGTGTCCCAGCCTGATAAGTCATCCCATGTTGCATGTCTGTCCTAGTGCTGCACTGTGGTGTTGCCCTGGCTTCCTGGCATGCCCTGCAGAGGGGTACACTGTCATCGAGCACATCACAGAGTGTCATAGACAGCTTCTGCTTGTGTTGTGATGCAGTCGTGCAGGCATGCGGGACTTGTCGGGAAGGGGCACACCCCATGTACAGGTGTGGGGGTGGGGGCAGCAGCTGTGGTTGGTTCCTGATGTGCACCTGTCTTCTTTCCATTCCCAGGATTGGAGGACTGACAGAGGGCCCAGGCTACAGTAGCGCAACAGCGTATAGTAGACCATGACGGCACAGAACTGGCACCAGCAGGGCCACAGAGGGCAGGTAGGTACTGTCATGGTCCTTCACACTGTACAAGGGGGGGTGAGGTAGTCGGTGAGGGCATGGCTGCCTGTGCCATGTGCCATAGCAGCTGTGTGTGTCGCACTGTAAGTGGTACATGTCACTGTGGTGCATCCATTGGATACATGTGCCAGCTGTTGTTGGGGTGGGCATGTGCCCAGCTGCCACTGTTTTTGCTGTGGTGCTGCTGGTGCACTGTGCCATGTGACCTGCACCTGCTATCTGTGCCACTGTTGTGTTCTGGGGTCTAGTGTCTGGGTGCCTGTGTGTGCCCTGCTGGTGGAGGCCTCCTGTAGCCTGTCACTGTGCTTCCATGGCTCTGTCCCTGGGTCTGTTCTCTGTGCCATGCCACCCTCTGTTACTCTGTTCCCACAGTTGCAGTGGAGCATCTCTGTTTGTGCCATGGCACAATTGTGTTTGCACCATGGCGCAACTCTGCCATATTCAGCCTGGTTGTGCTGGCGCAGTTTTGCCTGTGCAGCCTCTGAATATGGCTCCTGTTGCACCATGGTGCGTCAGATTTGTGCTGTGCCAGACTTGCACCAGCCTTTGGCACGTTTCTGAATATACAGGCCATAATGAAAATGAGAATAATCATGTTTTTCTGAGAAACACATTATTGATAAAAAAAAAAAATTGATCACAGTTTTTGCTAATTAATAAATACTATTGCTTTAAATTACTCTGTAATTCTTTTCTGTTAGTAATAATGTATCATTTTATTGTTTACTGTTTTTGACATACAGTACTGAACTGTTTTTCTGAAATATTACCAGTACCTAGAGCTACTGATTCAATCACATACAGCATTAAATCATTAAATGAATGGCTCAGAAAATGATGCTTTAAACAGTCAATTCCCTGCATTATCCACTGGGAAAATTTTCAGAATAAATCTCCCCTTTTTTGCTGGGATGGTCTCCACCTCAGCAGGAGGGTAGTACCTTACTTGATAAAAGCTTTGTAACCTTCATTTACCAACATTTAAACTAAACAGCAAGGGGGAAAATGGGAATGCCCCCAAGTCTTTAACATGGGGTTCCTTTTCAGGTGGCCCAAAAACTTGTAAGATACCATCTTTAAATGCTAAATCATTAAATAGGAGGTAGTATAGCGCAGTGGTCTAAGGCTCTGAGCTGCAAATCTGGTGACATCCAGCAGACCAGACCTTGGTTTGAATCCCACAGCTTCCACTTGCATACTGTGTGACCCTGAGCAAGTCACTTAACCTCCTTGTGCTCCCAGGTTGCTCCTGTAAAATGGCTTTCAGCTTAGTGTGCTATACCTGGTTAAACGACCAAATAAAAAAAAAAAATCTTATCAAGATAGCAGAACTGGAGGCAAAATGTAAACTATCAAACATAGGTATCATAGCAGTCACTGAAACATGGTGGGACTCTACATCATCCTGGATGGAGAAGACTCCGGGCTTCAAACTCTACCAGAAAGATAGGTCAGGTAAATTGGACAGTGGGGTTTGTATCTATGTCAGGGAAGATATACCTTCTTTTGAACTTCCTCATCAAACCCTGACAGATAGTATTTGGGTGAAAATCCAGTTAAAAGGACAACCTCAGATTATTATAGGCAACTGCTATAGGCCCCCATCGGCAGATATCGATCATACATCCCAACTACATCATGATATTTCATTCTTATCTAACAAGGGAGATGTTATAATTCTAGGGGACATCAATATGACCAATATAAATTGGATCTCTTTAACTGGTAGCAATCAACACAATAAATGTTTGGTATTAACCCTCATTGACGCAGGTCTAGAGCAGCTTAATACTGAACCAAACAGAGGGAGTAATATCCTTGATCTCCTCATCACTAATATGGAAGATAAGATTTCTAATAATAGTAATGAAAGACCCCATCAGGTAATAGTGATCGCTGCTCCATTTTGTTTAACTTTGCATACGAACATCATTACTTAAATCAATCAATCTATAAAAACATTGAGAATGCAAACTTCAGGAAAATTATTAGCTATTTAAACAAAATTTCACTGGGAAGAAATCTTGTCCCATCTCTCGGTAGAAGATGCCTGGACCAAACTTAAATTAATTATTCACAAACTTGAGGAGACTTATGTCTCTACCAAAAATATATATATACTGTATATAATAAAAAGAGTAAGATTCCAATCTGATTTAACAAATCTATCAAATCTCAAATCAAACTTAAGGAACAACCGTTTAATAAACTAAAAATGTGTGGCAGCAAGGACAGAGGTGAAATACAATCAAAAATGCAAATTAGCTTTAAAACACTTGAAATTTATGATCAAACGTTCAAAGGGGAACCTAGAAATTAGGTTAGCACACTCTAAGGATTGTCATAAATTCTCATTTTCTTATCTGAATAGCAAAAAGAGTAACAACAGACAAATAGGTCATTTAATAATAAACAACTCCCCTTTAACAACAGACATAGACACTGCTGACACTTTCAATGAATACTTCTGTTCTGTCTTCTCTACCAAAGACATTCATAGCCTCCCTATAGTCTCAGTTAACTCCCTAACCCATATAATATTACAACCACTGATATTCTTCAGGTCTTAAGAAACTTAAAAAAAAACAAGAAGTCCGGGTCCTGATGATATTAATCCTAAATTCATATTTGAAACTTCAGAATTGTTAGTTCTTCCCCTCTCAATCATTTTTAACAAATATTTAAATAATAGCATAATTCTGCTAGATTGGTTAATAGCAACAGTGACACCTACATTTAAAATAGGAAACCAATCCAATGTTGAAAATTATTGTCCAATCAGCCTTACTTCAATAATCTGCAAATTAATGGAAAGACTAATTAAATCCTATCTGGAAGAAGAGATGGCATCACTTCATATTTTGGACAAGTCACAATACTGATTCAGGCCAGGCTACTTCTGCACAACCAATTTAATTTCATTCTATAACCACATAAATCAAGGACTCGATATTAACATCTCCACGGATATAATCCTGTTGGATTACAGCCTTGCTTTTTATAAGGTTTCTCATGGCAAATTAATCCACAAATTGCTAATACTGGTCTTTTTTCCTTGTTTAATTAAATAGGTTAATGCTTGGCTAACAAACAGATCTTAAAGAGAGAAAATTAATGGTACCTTGTCCAACACCGGATTAGTAACCAGTGGGGTGACCCAGGGCTCAGTCCTGGGTCAAACATTGTTCAACATTTTTATCAGCGACATGCAAATAGGTCCACACAATGTTTTATCTAAATTTGCTGATGATACTAAGCTGGGAGTGAGGGTGGATAGCACTACTAACAGGGCAATACTTGTTGATGACTTAAGAACTATTGAGCAATGGGCACAGTGCAATGGCATGCTCTTTAACATTGATAAGTGCACTGTTTTACACTTTTGTAAAAACAACCAAAATACAATCTGCATCCTCAATAACACTCCACTTAAGGCATCATGCATGGGGCATGACCTAGACATATTAGTTAACAATAAACTCTCTTTGTCAGATCACTGCACTAAAATTGCCCATTTATCCACCAGACTACATAAACGCATAAACTGTACTTTTGTTACCAAAATGGAACAATGCCTGATACCACTTTACAGGACCAATGTCAGTCCTTACTCTGACTATGGTTCCCCTTTCTGGAGCCCATACATTAAAGGTGACATTATACGCATCAAACAAATTCAGAGACATGCTACTGAAATGGTCTCGCATTTATCCTCTAAAGACTATCCATGTAGATTACAGGAAACAGGCCATCATTCTCTTCACACTAGAAGATGCAGGGGAGATTTACTGTTCTAATGCAAAATTCTCCAGTCCCCAAAACTTATGCAACAATGTGGAATTAGCTACTCCCTTAGATACACTGTCCCAAGGTTACATAATAAGCAATTAGAGGTTAAAAGAGCCAAAACCAACAAAAGGTACAATTTATTTTCGCTAAGGGCAACTAGAATTTGGAACATCCTGCCCCAAAAACTAGTAGATATCAGTAATTTAAATAGCTTCAAGACAGACCTTGACCTTTGGTTATCATCCAACCCAATCCTGGAATAATGGCCCACTCAATGTGGGAGACAATCTCAATAGGCCATTGGCCTTCTTTTGTCTTACAAAACCAGGCAAACCAAGTACTCTGTGTACTGTATCATGTTTCAAATCTACCATTAAGTCAGAACTCATAGTAAGCAAGATATTTTCAGTTTAACTTGGCTAAACTGTTGAAACATTTACAATTTAGTTTCAACTATCACTTTCATGAGGATGACAGCACCCAGCATTATTTTTATTTTTCTAAATTTTTTGGATGAAATTCTGGAAGTCATCTGTTCTTGTCTTCTAGCTGTTTCATCCAGAGTGTCTGTACATTGCCTGAAACTTAGTATGGCTAAAAGGTATATTCTTTCTGTAGTTTTTGAGTGACAGCTGGCTAATACACTGATCAGTGTTGTGTCAAAATTTATGATTATGACATACTTGTATTTTAGGTATGTCCAGCTAATGAAGCAAAAGGTTTAATTTTATTTTGATTGCCAAGTTGCCCCCACTCTGTGGAATCAGCACCCAGCCAAATTTCATACAATGGATTCAAAACCTCCATCAGCTAAAGTGTTGAAACATATGTTCTTAAACTCAGTTTCTGCACAAAGGAGCTGTTGCTGTAGTGTACCTCATGATATTATGTAACTGTATAGAGGTACAGTATTGTATTTTTGCAGCACTAACTGCATTTATTGTATGATTGTACTGTAATTGCAACTTTGTTATATGCTTTGCATGGGTCACAATTGTAAACAAGCTGTTCCCAGTGGTTATAAACCTAAACAAATTCTGGCCAGAGCCAGTAGGGCTGCAGCTGAGAAATGTGGGGTTAAAATGTTGAAACTGATTTTGTAATCTGTTTACACTAAACTTACCTGACCAATGCACATGAAGCTGCATGGCACGGTATTGAGTGCAAGTATGACTTCCTTAATCAGTAATGGTCCATAGAAAGTTGGAAAAGCTAACTTCTCCAGAAAGGCAGCTTTGGCAACTTAGAGTGGATTCTTATTATGACAAATACTTAAAAATAAAAAAAAAGATTTGTTTGTGACTTCATGTCCTCAGAGGACAGGACAGAACAGGGAAGGGAGGTAAACTAGGATAGGAAGGTAGAGGATAGGAACAGTGTGGATGGTTGGAGAAGAGATGTAGGAGAGAGGAGAGGGAAAGAAAGAGAGGAGGGGAGGGGGAAGGGAAGAGATCTCTTAGGAAGGGGAGGAAGTGCTGGTAGTATGGCATTCACCCATCTTCTGCCAGCTGACCAAGGAGCACCTGTTGTATTAACTGTAAAGGCAGTCAGTCGCTTATCATCTAAATCCAAGAAAGAGTGCAGTCTGGTTATTGAGTTGTTGGGAAAATGACAGGAGGAAAATAATCAAAGGATGGAGAGATAATTAAAAAAAAACACTCCCACCACAAAATCATATTCATGGCAAAATGTGCAGTTTGTTTGTCCTCAACCCTTTTTTAAAATGCAACCTATATAACCTACAGGTCATACAGTTTCTACAATTAGAATAGAATACGGACACATTATCTCCTAACTTGCCCAAAATCATACTAGAGGCAAAACTAAAATAAAACACTTTAACATAGCAGAGTATGATAACATGACAGCTCATCTATCAAAATGGAACTGGCAAGAAGAACTTAACAATTTACGTTTAGAAGCCATGTGGGAACAGATAAACCAACAATTCAAGTACTATATAGACAAATGGATACCAGTTAAGATTAAATATAACAACAACCAATGTGTTCCACCATGGTGGAATAACTCCATTAGAATACAAATACAAAGGAAAAAAAAAAACTCTACCAAAACATAAACGAATTCTTCATCTTGTACATGGTCTAAAGTCAAGCATTGCACAAAGAAAACCAAAAGTATGAAAAAAAGGCTAAATGTAGATTAGAAATCAACTTAGTATCCAACGTTAAAGGTAACAAAAATTTATTTTATAACTATATAGGATCATTAAAGGACAGGCAGCAAGTTATTGGACTGCTAGTAACTAATAAATGTGTCATAGCTGTCAAGAATAACATGGCGAGTGAATTAAATGACTATTTTCTAAGTGTATTTGAGTCAGAAGAACCTTTCATAGAACCAGGGAGTGAAAATATGGATAATAGCCCAACATTCCTTAGTAGTGAAGTGGAACAAATCATAAAAACACTTAAACCCAATTGATTGGCTGGGCTTGATGGCATCACCCCCAGATTCTTGCAGGAACTACACAATGAAATTGTGAAACCTCTTACCACCTTATTTAACACCTCCATAAAAGAAGGGTAACACTATATAAGAATGGAGAAAGGCTTTGGTCACTCCAATCCACAAATAAGCTAATAGAGGTGATCCAAGTAATTATCGACCCATAAGTCTCACCTCCGTGATTGGAAAAATAATGGAAAGGCTGCTACAAAAGCACATAATGGAGCCTACCAATGGTACAGGGTTAGTTGACACTCTCAGCACGGTTTCATTTCTGGCAGATCCTGACTCACTGACCGGATACATTTCTTTGAGCTGGTTAGTGCCACATTGGATAAAGGTATACAATACCTGTTGATGTCCTCTTTTTAGATTTTGGCAAAGTTTTCAATAAGGTGTCCCACTGAATACTTCTACAACATCTAAATAGAATAAAACTGCATCCTAATATCATCAGTTGGGTACAGTAATGGCTAGAAGGTTGACAACAGTGGGTGTCTGTTAAGGGCACTTGTCAGACTGGGGAAAAGTGATGAGTGGTGTCCATCAGGGATCAGTGCTTGGCCCCACCTTGTTTAATATTATAGTGTCCACAATGACAGTAACTGGCAACACATGGATATGCAAGTACACTGATGATTGCAAGCTTGGAGGACATGTTCAGATGGCATCCACTGGTAGACAGTTACAAAAACAACTTCATCATTTATCTCAGTGGGCCATGGAAAACAAAATGAAATTTAATGAAAATAAATGCAAAGGTATACATTTGGGGAAAAAATCCTCACACTGAATATAGATTTAACAACATTATATTACAGAATAGAATAGAGGAGATAGACCTAGGGGTAATGATCACTAACAATCTATCTTTTGACAGAAATAGCTCTGTAATAGCTACAAAATGCCATAAAATCATAGGATCCATTCTAGGTAATATAAAAAGCAGAGATGCAGAAGTATTTGTGCCACTCTATACTATTCTGTTACACCTCTGCCTGGAGTACTGTTCTCAGTTCAATGCTCCTCACACTATAAGATGCAACAAATTGATTGAGGGTGTACAGAGAAAGATCACTAAAAATATTAAACCATTACAGCAACTCAGCTATACAAATATATTGACAAAATTAAATCTGTTCTCAACTAAATATAGACAAATTAGAGGAGACCTTTGCCTAACATATAAAGCAATGAAAGATGAATATATGAGGGAAACACTTGGGATCATGAGATACAAAGGTATAAAATCTGCTCAAAGCAATATTTAAAAAAAAATTAAAGGCAAAAAATGTAATGACTTAAAGGAGTAATTCTTTACCCAAAGGGTAATTACAATGTGGAATACACTCCCTCAGCATGTTGTTGATAGTACAAACTTGACAATTTTTAAAAATAGACTAGATATATACATGGGAGATAAAAAATAAGATTTCTACCCATAACAAACATGGGCGGCAAGTTGAATAAAAGGCTTCACTGCTTACTGCATTGTATATCCTCTATGAACCTATAAAAGTTTGCCAGGGATAGTCTGTGACCTGCAGTAATATGAGAACAGGGGCTGTAGCTTGTTATAAATCTCTAAATAATAGACAGCAATATAAGGATGCTGAAATATTTGTGGGAAAGAATGAGATTTTCTATCTGCCTGTCATAGGACCAAAGCAAATGTGTGTGGTTGTTGGCCCCTGGCCTTGTCCAGAATGAAAGCTGAGTTAACACTGATGCATTGTATAGAGCTGGATGAATCAAACAGATCATTGAATTCAATGATATGTCCAGTGCCAGCTGAACCTTCTTAGAAATGCACACCTCTCTGCCTTGTCTACGAATGTGACCATATGTGCAGCTGCCTGCATTTCTCAGACTCATAGGTATCAACAGTATAATGTAATGCCTCTGTAAGTACAGTGTAAGATAGGTTTAGTCATGCATATGTGCTAAAAATATCCCGTTTAAATGAATCAACTAAACTCACATACATCACATCATTGCCTTATCTTACTATAAACATGCAACAGTCTTCCTCATGTATGTATGTTTTCAAACCAGTAAAACGAAGCATATATAGGCAATAGGAATGTCTAGCATAGCCTAAACCAGATCAATGTTTTATATAAAGTACATATGAGTCCAGTGTGGCTCCACAAAACAAATCCTTCCCAATAACCTCTATGCAAAGAAATGCGAAGGGGCAGGGGCACTCGTTTCATATCATCCACCCTTTTCCTTTAGGCATGACCTGTGTATCACACAACTGTCAATAATGAATTTGACCATGACAACAGATCCTGGGTTTTGTGCTTTAGGGATCCCTAAGCAGGGGGAGCAGTTTTCCTGCTCAGAACAGTATCTAAGATCTCTAGTAGCAAAGGCAGCCCACGGGTACAGTTTGGGGAAGGAGGGCTCTTCCCAGCAGACATAGGGCTAGGATTAGTATATGTAGAACTTGAGCTCCACTAGGGAACATTGCTTGCACTGTAACTATTCAGAAACGTCTTAGGTCTGTTATTCAAAACCGTTTTGCAAAGTTTGCATGAGCAAAAAAGCTTTTCTGCTCACAGAACTCAGGCCTGCACTATCAACTCCTGGAACAACTTATTGTGACTTACTGTCCAGTTCAAGCAACTTAGGTTGCTTCTGCCAGGGCTGCAACATGAGAAAGGGGCCGGCTTCTCATCTGCAAGCATGACCATATGATATTAAGTGTGGTTGCTTGACAGCCACTGCTGTGTGTGCTTTGGGGGGTAGTGCTATGTACCGCACACTGAAAAAAACTGGACCCCAATAACCAGTAGACTGCCATGAAACTGCAGTTTTATTCCAGGACTACAGGGATTAAAAAGAAATAAGCAAAATTACATAACAACAAAGGGAAGGGTTGGGTTCAGGAATTCCTGTGTGATGACCTATGCATTTATAAGGACCAGACTACTAAATTGTTATCAGAGGTGAAGGAACCATGTTTATTAATCCTACTTGTCCCAATCTACTCCCCAGAATGATGCCTTTCCTCCATGCTTACAAATGAGGATTGCATGTGAATATAGCTAGAAATATGGCATTCATTTGTTTAAAATATTCACTAGCAAGAATGCTGGGAGAAGGGGTACAGAACAGGGGTATAACATACTGTACAAAGGCTGTGCACAATAAATAAAAATCTCAGGGTAGATGGTACAAATAAATGTGATGAGGACATGAGAAATATCTTACATAAATAATATATACAAAAATAGCATAAATAAGCACAATACCACATGCAGTACAAACAGAGATGTAACACAGCAGAGAAGTTAAAAAGAGTGTACTGTGTTGAAACAAGTTACTGTATGGAACTAAGTTCAAAACCCCATTAAAATACATTGAACTGCATACATGTGTCTTCAGTTTGTGGTCTGGCTTTGAAGAGTGAAGATGTGTCTGAAGTGCAGAGAGGATTACGGCATTGGACTACAGATGGGTAAGTAAGGGCTGGGGGGCGGGGCTGCGGGGTAGTGGAAACTCAATGGGAGGGTGTGGTGAGGGGTAAGGAATAACTGCAAAAGATATAAATGGATGTTTTTTTTAAAGCTTAAAAAAACCAAAGCAAAGAGACCGACGGTCCCCAATCATGACACTGGGGGATTGAGCACCCTCAGAGTCATTTCTATGTTTCTCTGGGTGGGAGTGCTGAGGTCACATTGATGTGTGGAAAGATATAGATGGACCGGCTTTTGTTTTACAGGTGAAAAAAAAGGTCAACAATCCCCAATCATGAAAGTGGGGATTGGGCATCCTCAGTGCTATCTTGTTTCTCTGACGAGGGTGTGTGTGGGGGGGGTGCTGAGATGGAGGCTGGGGTGGGGTGGATTTCTATATTTAAAAAAAATACATAAAATAAATAAGTGCCATTAGTCATTGGGAGCGAACGTGTCCATAACCAGCCACCACAGTCAGTGGTTACCTCCTTTGTGGTTGTGAAACTGCAGGGTATTTGCACTGTACCACAGGGAAAAAGTTAACTTTTGGCATAAAGAGTGTTATGGAGGACTGCCAGGGAGGACCACACATGAAGAGATCGAGGGGGACTGTGAGCAAATGTATCCCTCAGTGGCTGCAATAAACAGTGTTCACAGATTTGTGTTTCTGAAACTAAGCAAAACTCCAACTTTTGTGGTGTTCTTTTAATGTCCTGAACTTTTATATAACTATATCTTAGCTTTGCTGTTTTGGCTCCCCATTTAAAACAGCACAAGTCAGGGACGGGGCCTGTTAAGTCGAGGAGGAGAACTGCCTTGTTCGTTGTAACCCTAATGACCATATCTGGATCTGTAGTTATTTATTTTAAACTTCGTCCTGTGCTTTTCTCCTTGCCATCAGTTTAAAAACAGCAAAGGTGAGAAGAAATACTAAGGGATGGTAGTTGTGAGTGTGTGTATGTGTGTGTGTGTGTGTGTGTGTGTGTGTGTCAGAATCAGAGTGGAAGTGTTGAGCAGCTCGTCTAGGCTGCTGCTACGCTGGCATGGGTTTGGTAAAGGTGGCACATTGATATATTTTTGTTATGTGGCAGAGGCTGACAGAAGTAGTGCACATTGCATGTATATGGCCTGATAAAGGACATGGCTGAAAACTTGTTTCAGCCAATCAGGATTCAGGACTGTTTTTGCCATTTTACAATACAGCATAACTTCTGCAGGCTCTAGCACCAAAGCATCATAAAATTCCAGGATGTCTTACATGAGTCAGGTCATGACTTTTGCAATGGAGTCAAGCAGTTTTTCAGACCAGACCTAAGTACCTTCATTTGTTAAATCCTGATGAAAATAGGAGGATGCAATTAGAGGCAATAATTTTGCAGCATACAAACTACACTGGAAAACATAATAAAAGGCTGAGGGGACTTCCCTTTTAATATTTCTTAGACAAGGCAATTTTATTTATTGAGTACTCCTTCCCAAAGTATCATGGCACTTCATTTAAATACAACAGTTAAAAGAAGTAACAGATGCATACAATCCAACACATTAAAATTCAGCTAGAGGTAAACTAAATACAACCCAGGAATTGGCACCCTGTTACAATACCCAAATTGTAAACCCTGATGGCAACCATGTTGAAGTCAGGTTGCCGAAGTCCGGTTTCTCACACCAAAACCTGATCAGCCGTCTCAACACCAAACACACCCAAGGGCATGACAGAAGAATTAGTCTTACCAGATACATGTTACATCCCCACAAAACAGTACTAACTCCACTCAGCTCAGAACACCATCACAACAGTAACAACACACCTAGAAACATGAGTGCATATACCTGAAATCATGCAGACCAGACAGACACACAGCTGAGATCAAGTTGCGCTAATGAGAACCACAATGAGAGCACACAGGAGCAGCTCACTAAATACCTGCACCATTGCCATCGAACACAAACATGAACCCAGCAAAATATCACTAACAAACACACAGTTTTATCCCACTCTAATGTGGTGGGCTTTGCCCCCAACACCCCACGTACTTTTCATAACAAACTTCATTCAGAGCAACACTGGGAAATCGGTCATCTCGACTGGTGGCACAGTGCAGCATCCGCCATTCACATAGCTAGTATGTTGATATCGGTATTCTGCCATCGATATTTCTCCAGGAACATTATGACTAGTTACTGCAGGAGGCCACATCATATGCTAGGTCAAATACATAACTTTTCAGGCCCACTTTACATACTCCACTGAGAGGGGAATACCTCAGGTGGAAAGGCAAGACATTCTGTACTCAGGCTACAAAAAAAAGAGCACACTCACTGTCTCAATAACCACTTATTTCATTAAATCAAAAATGTGCTCAGGACACCAAACACCCCTATGTACTGCCTCCTTGTAGAGGCTTCCTCAGGGAGTGGTGCTTGCATGTCAACTGTAGTAATTTATATTCACAGGCTAATTACAATTAAAGTTACCTACTCAGCAGTTAACAATGTCGGAGAAATTTATGCGTTTTTAAAGTGCCAAGACTTGATTTACAAACAGCGAACTATGACACATGGTTCCTGTGCCAGAGATGTATGATGCAAGTGGCACCTTGTGTCATAGTGTGTGGCATTCACAGTTTTCAAATGCTGGCTGTGGTGAAATCAGAATGCTGTGCGGAAGAGCTCCCCTGCACCACCCTTGCGGCAAAAGTTCCTGTGCACCAGGTTGAAAGGGTGGATGTGCTACATAGGAGCTACACCATCCCCTTATTTGGGATTCTATAAACCCCACTGAGGCCGCAACAGGGAGCTCATGGTAGAGCAACCAGGGGGTGGTCTAAGGGCCCTGCGCCACTGCTTGGCAGGACAGTAAGTGAGCTGTGGATCTGAAAAATTGGAACGGGGGGCTGCTGGGGCAGTGAGGGTGCCATAGGGTAAGAATGGGGCACAACAGCAGTTACAGTGAGTGGAGAAGAGACCTGGCAGAGGTGACATATGGCATATCTGTCAGCCAAGGGAAGCAGGTGGGGGTCTGGCATGGCAAAACTATTATGACACAGCCAGGGGCAGGTGCCAGGGCTACTTCCACTTGGGTCCATGTCATAATAGTATCACCATGCCAACCCCTACCCACTCCACTTGGCTGTTAGATATGTCATATGGCACCTCTTCCAGGTACCTTCTTCACACAGTGTAACCGCTGCTGTGCACCCTTCATACCCTATAGCACCATCACTGCCCCAGCAACCCCTGTCCTCCACCTTCCAGCATGACTCCTATCCCCACCTATGCAGCTTGCATAGGCTTGCTCAGTGGGGGGTTGATAGATACCTCTGTCAAACCCTGCAGGTGCATCCAATGTTTGGCACAACCCTGTGGCTGCAGCAACTCCTGGGTCTTGGGCGCACAGACTCATAATTTTACAGAATTGGGCACAGGGTCCCTGATGCACCAAGAGTTTGCCACAGCCCTAGATCACCTCAAATTGTGGTGATCTAAGGTCTCTTTGAAAATTGAGCCCCCAGTGTCCAACAACAATTAATATACTAAAAAACTTAACATTCATGAACAAATCTTGCTAACAGGTGATTTACCGAAACTATACAAGTAATATAACAAAACGTTAAAATAATAGAATGCATAAATATATACATAGAATGTCATTAGTGCAAATATCCCATTATACAAGTTTTGTTGCTGTGCAACACCACATGCCAATACTCCCCTTAATGTGCTGACTGAGAAGGTATTGTTTTTACAACTTAACGCCACTAGTGAATCTGTTGCCATAAATAACAGATGCCAGACTTTTAAAATTTAGTATAAGTGAGCAAGATTGTTCCTCCAGCTATCACAGTTTATTGTCCCATTTACTGCAGCTTTCTTGCTTACCTGGTCCTTGGACACAAAAATATTTCTGAATAATGAATCAACAACCTATGCTGTGCCTGAGACTGGACCCACAAACATAAATTCTGTGACTAGTCCCACAGTTCCCAAACCCAAACTTCACAAATCTTAAACCACCAAATTAAATATTTTTTATGAATTCATACTAATCAAAAATGGTGATCATCAATGAAGTCTTAATAAGGTCTACAGGACACTTCCATTTATTTGAATTTTTCAAACCCTGGTCCGACATGGTGGTCAGGTCTCAGTCACAGCTAGGAAAAATGAAAAACAAAATAATTAAAAAATGTTCATAATGATTGTTGCACACCAACAGTGATAAAAAAAAGTTACAACATTGTTGTATTCATATTTTCAACCAAAATCCAGAATCACAGTACATTCTATATTGGAGAACAGTAGTTATAAATAAGGTTTAAAATCTAACTCAGTGTTCGGGGGACTAGCAGCATAGCCTAGAGGTTTGTTTGCTTGTTTGTTTTGTTTATTTAAACTAGTAAGACCAAGGACCAAAGACCCATTTGCATGGGCAGCCAGTGTACAGTACATACAAAATACACATACATTAAGATAAAAAACAAAATATACAGTGCAATCATATATCAACACACATCCAGAAAAGGTGTAAACAAAACATTTAGACACCAACTCTCAACTAATAAATACTCTTTCAACTTTAGTCTAAGGCCCAGATATTCAGAGGAGTTGTGCAATGTGCAACTGAGTTGAACATGCTCAACTGCAGAAATGCACCCCGGAGCCATATTCAACCAACATTAATGCACTGTGCAAAATGTAATGTGCAGATGTGCAATAGTAATGTATGCAGCACAAGTACAAGGGGGCGTTCACATGAATAAGCTGCTCTATGGCATATTCAGCCGAAAATCATAGCACAAATCAGGAGCAACCCACAGAATGCGCTAGACAGAATTGAGCCTACAAAAGGAAGCTCAAACACACACAGCAGATGCACAAGTCACAGAAACTGACTGAGTTGGAACCTGGGCCATCCGTGATGGAGGTAGTATAGAGGGGTGTGAGGAGAAGGGAGGAATAGTAACATGGCCGAGGAAGGGCCCATCGTCGATATGCCCAACACGGACGGTACCTTGCCTGCCTCACCTTTGAGGACTACAGGGATGCAGAGATTGTGGGCCAGTACCTGGCTGAAGAGGGCAATTCTGAGGCAGCTCAGTGAGCTGTGTGATGATGAGTAGCAGGCACCCACCTGAAGGAGCCACGCCATGACAGTGGAGACTAAGGTGACAGCAGCAATGTGCCTGCTTGCCAGAGGCACCTTCCAGAAACCAACAGGGGAAACCACTGTCCCACCTCCTCACACAGTTCTTCAACACCCTGCTGCCACATGCTTTGGAGTTCATTTGATACCCAAGCATACAGGCAGAGCATACAGCAAACACGCAGGACTTCCACAGGGTGACACACATGGCCATACGCACACCACCTGGCTCAGAGGGTGCCACATACATGAATAGAAAAGGATACCCATCCGTCAACTGCCAGGTGGTGTGCAGTACCACAGGGTGCATCATCAATGCCTGTGCCATCCACCTGGGGAGTGCACATGACACTTTTATCTGGCATAGCTCCATCCTCTGCCAGAGGTTTGAGTGTGGGGAGAACCCTACAGGTCATCTTTTAGGTGAGCATGGCATGTGATGGGGTGCATGGGCAGCTGTACAGGGGGCAGAGGCCCATACCACACACTACAGGAACTGAGAGGGTGGCTGTAGGTGGCAGGGGTGAGGGAAGGGGAAAAAGCAATGTCAAATGCTAACCTTTATGTCTTACCCACATAGGTGACAGTGCCTATCCCCTGCACCCCTGGCTGCTCACCCCCATCCAGTGCCCATCCAATGCAGCAGAGGACAAGTGCAATGAGGCACACATCGCTACAGGCAACATCATTGAGTGAGTCTTTGTCATGCTCAAGATGCATTTCCTTTGCCTAGACAGGTCTGGTGGTGCCCTACAGTACAGCTCTGTGAAAACCTGTGGCCTATTCCTGGCCTGATGCATGCTGCACAACATGGCCATTGACCATGGGATAGCTGTCCAGGCGGATGAGGGCAACAGCAGTGAAGAAGGTGGGGATGACTGGATGGATGTGGGTGTGCAGTCACCCATGCAGAGCAGGGGTCCCCAAGACGGCCACATGGGCCAGAATGCACAGGGCAACAATTGCACAGCAGCACTTTGGGAACCACAGGTGAGAACCAGACATGCCAGCTGTGCATGCACAAACTACACACACTCACATACACAGGTGCATGGCCACACAGATGGCATGCAGGGACACTGGCCCTCACATAGCAGGCACAGGGACAGCACATACACACAGCCACACACCCACAGCACAGTGCACAGGGATGTGCACATGTGCACACACATGTGGACCCTGGGCTGGACATAGAGCTGCCCAAAACACGACCTGCACAAGCAACATCAGCACCAGCATGAGGACACAGCTGGGCACAGTGGGGCATGTGTGTGGCACAGTCAGGAGCACTGGGCACTGTTGCAACATGCATACACACACACTTGTAGCTGGATGTGGTATGGATCAGAGTGAATGCACAGGCACACAACCAGCAGGCCTATTGTGCTGTTGCACGGCCGCCATGGTTACGTGGGGAGCCATGCCCGAGCTGTGTGGCAGCCATAGGATGCTCAACAGTCACTGGAGGTATGCTCAACACACTCATGGGGGTAGAGACCTGAGAACTTGACCGGGTCCTCGCTGGAGTGAAAAGGTCAGCAAAGAGAGTACTGCCAGGTATGTCTGGGATGACCATGTCAGAGGCCGGTGTCAGCCATGCTGGGGTCACCAGTCGCCAGTTCCATGATGTTGATGCCACACTATGGGGCATCCTAAGAACCCTGCCATGCCTACTAGATGCCAGTTTTGCAAATCCAGCTGCAATGGTACTGGCAGTGCAGTCCAGCGATGCTGTCATGGCCTTCCGCAGCTGCCAGAGCTCACCAATCAGCTGGGCATGTCCTATGCCTGCATGCTCAAACAGGTGGTGCAAATCTACCTGCAGTGCATGGAACTCAGCCCAGAGCATTGCCTGGTTGTCCACGGATGACTACAGCAGCCTGGTGTGCTTTCCCAGTCTGTTAGCGCCTTGCGTATCCCGGGGCTGATGCTGACTTGCTGGGGGGGGTGGCAGCATGCCCTGCAGCATTCCCTGCTGGGGGACACTGTACAGTAGACCACACAGGGGGTGGAGAATGAGGGGGTGCCCCATTGGCAGCCCCTGAAGTGTACTGCATTGTGGCCACTGCAGCCTGCTGCCACTGCCCAAGTGCCTGCTGGTCTGTCCCCATGGCACCAGTATCTTTGGAAGCGCCCCCCACATCTGGTGACAGCGGCGATGTCACACACCACTGCATGGCCATGGACAGAGGGCAGCTGCGTCGGTGCAGTACCACCACTGGAGGCAACACTGCCTGTGTACAGGCCTGTACCCTGGGTGGCTTATCCAGTCCTGTGCCACCCAGGCTCAGTGTTAGGTCATCATTGGTGTCTGATACCACACCCGCCTGTGTCCCCGGTACAAGTATGAGAATGGCTTCAGTGAGCAGTAGGTCCATCAGGGGGTTGTTGTCACCAAGACCCATGAATTCCAGCAGCCCCACACTGCCACATTGCTGACGATCTGTGGTCCTGATGCCTGTGGCTATAGATGGCTCTGCCTTGTCGAATCCAGCGCTGTTGGTGGCATCCTGCAACTCACCACTGAGGTGTGATGGTGGTGGAAGACACAACAGCAGTATACGTATTGAGGATGGCATTGTGCATACAGAGCTGTGACCATTGTGTGGGGGGCATGCATGCCAACACAGTGCCTTCATGCAACAGGGTGTGCCCATGAAACCCACACAGAAGGGTTGACATGCCACAGATGGTGCACATGCCAGGCAAGCCATGAATGGCGGATACAACACATGGTGTCACAGCAACACATGGCTGGCATTCATGTGCTGCCCACCCCCAAGTGCTACACCACCAGTGGTGTGCCATGCGACTGACTGCACTCCTGTGGACCATGCCGTGCCACTGGTGCACTGGGCAAGCAACACTGTGGGGCTGGCCAGCAGTGCGGCACACCCTGGAGCAGGGTCTCAGACACAGTACAATGTCCATGCTGTTGTCCCACTGCACACAGGTGGACAATGCCATGCATGGTGGCCACATGTGCACCATGTGCTGCTGCATGCCACACATGCAAGGGCATGCATCAATGCTGCTGTCACACCTGCATGCTGCCGGGCAGCACACTCCCCCAAATCCACATATGACACCCAGTGACTCACAGTGCTGTGAGGGACTGCCACCCATCTGGAATCCTCCTCCTGGTATGCCCTCAATGGCGACACAGTTGATGGTCACTGCCACCATCTCCTCCCTTGCCATAAGTACAGGGGCTGTTCTGGGTCCCCCACCTGTTCTGCTGCGGGACGCCCTGATGGTAACCACCTTCTCCTTGAAGCACCTACAGTCCATACCCATCTTTTTCTTGAATTCCTGTGCACTCCTATTATGTCTGCTGTGAGCATTGACATAGGTTGCCACCTCCACCCACCTGCTGGCATGTTCCTGTAGGATGCCAGTGGCCTCACCCAGGAATTCCTCCCTGTTGAGGTAGGCCTCGAACAGTGCCTGCTGCTTGGCCTTTGTGAAGTTGGGTCTGCACTTCCATGCTGGCCCCTGCTCCTCAGCTCCCTCCATCTCAGACATGTTGCTACCCGTGGACAATCATACAATGGCCTGATTAGCAGCATGGCAGGCCAACCTGGACAGTGCAGCACTGATAACATGGCCAGATATTTTACAACATGTGTTGCTCCTTACCTCATTGGCTGCAATACCTGTCAGTGTCCAGTGCTGTGTTGTGGCGCTTTTATGGCTCAATGCATGCAAATGAGCAGAAGCGCAATTGTAATGAGATGCTAATGTGCTTGACTGTACCTGGCATTGGCTCATGAGGCTATTTGCATACACCAGCTGAATATAGCAAAGTTGCACCTTGCGCAGTATGAATGCACCAGAGCAACTGACTGGCGCATTCCCAGTGCATGCGCTCTGCGCTGTTGCACTGTGCACATATGCGCCATTGGCGGCACCTCATCCTGTGGTGTATTGCACAGCTGTATGCAATGCATGACTCTCCCCATATTCAGGGACACTGCACTGCCTGGTCCCATTGCGCAACCATGCCAGATGCGCTATGCCACTGACAGCGCATTGCCAGACACTGCATGACTGGCAGGTGACCTTGCGCAGGGTCACGCATGACATGTGCATGAGTCATGGGCTTGACCCCATACTACCACCATGCCATGATGCAGTGCACATGTGTGGTTATGCGCAATAGGTCTCCACTGCACACATCTATTACGTATCTCTGTGCTGCTCAGCCATGGTCCATAGCCCCCTATTGTTCATGGTACCTGAGTGCATGCTTTGCAGGCCACAGAGATCATGCTATCACAGTGTCTTCTACCATTACAGTATGTCAGGATCTGGGTCCCATTCATACCATGCTCTCAACTGGAATGAGGCTGAGATATGCAACCTTGTGGCCCTAGTGGAGCCTGTGGCTGACCAGCTGTTTAGGGCGGCAGATCTTCAGATGCCAAGCTCCCAGGTGTGGGACAGGGTGGTGGCAGGGCTAGAGCACCATACAGGTGTGTCACGCATGGATGAGCAGTGCCACCACCATTATGGGACCCTAAGACTGCATGATCAGGGCACCTATGATGGCTGCAGGCAAGAGCGCAATGGGGGGCAATGCCACAGCCAGCCAGGTGTCCACCTGCACTGTGCATGCTCACATTGTCCTATAACTGTGCTGACAGGTGCACTGTGTGTGTGGTTGCCCAGGGGGGCTGAGCGCTGGTGGGTACTGCATGTCCTATGGTGCTGCAACACGCACCTCTGTAGTGCATGGTGTTGTTGGCCATGTACCAGCACCCACAAATGTGTTGGTGTACCTGCCCGTGCTGTGCCAGTTGTGTGAATAGTGTTTCTGATGGGGGAGGGGCTGTGCATGGCATGCCTCTCATTGTATCTCTGTTCCATCCACAGGACCAGAGGACCGGAGGAGGGCCAGGGCAGCCACAGGGCAGGACAGGCAATGGTGTGATGGTGGTGCTGCAGCTTCACCAGTCCATGGATGGGTAGGTGAGTGTGTGGGACTGGGTTGGGTGTTGTGGTCCAGCCTTGGGCACTGCTGCCATGCATGGTCACTGCTTGGGTAGGTGCCTGCCTCCACCACCTGTGCTATGTTGTGCAGTGTGTGGTGGCACCATGCATGTGGCTTCTGTGTGATGGTGCTTCAGTGCTGACCCTGGTATGGTGAGTCTGTCCGTGCATCCCCCATGATGTGTGACTGCTGCTGGGTGTTTACAGATCTGTCCAGAGGGGGACTTGCACCAGCACAGTGGGGTACACTGTGGAAGTGTGGGTGCATGTCACCCTGGGTGGGTCTGGCAGTCTGGCTGTTGGGTGCATCAGTGTCAGCTGTTGCTATCCACCATGGATGTGTCTTTGTGGGTTCTGTCCACTGATGGCTGCATCAACTGTCCAGTGCACACACATGGGTTGGCTTGGCCTCCTTGTCGCACATCGGTTATTGTCTGTTTTGTCTCTTCTCCTAGGTCAGCGTGTGCCACGGGCCCAAAGACAGAGGCCGGGGCTTATGCTGGGGGGCCTGCTGATCCTCCACCAACTGCTGTGGAGGAGCATTGGCCACACAACTATGCTGCTCAGAGTGGGATGGCACAGCTGGAGGCCACTGAGATCTTGGTCCAAGAGGTGTGCAGACTGTGGACCATGCTGCAACGACAACACCATTGATTCTGTCCCCCAGCCCTGTTGTTTCATGGACTTCCCCAGCCCTCCTCCACTTTGATTGTTCCACCTTCCCCACCTCTGTTCTTCCTCCCAGTCCCATTCCCCTATTGTCCGTTTTTTTTTGCAGTAAATCATTATTTTTCTACCACGTCTGCGTCTGTGTCTCCTTTGCTGATGGCCTGTTGCACTGTGCTGGAGTTTTAGTGTTGTGCCCTTGGGTGTGTCCCCTCCTTTTTCACTGCAGTGTCCTTTGGGTTGTGCTGCTGTGTGCACTGGGTCCTGTTTGCCATGTCCCTGTGTCTCACATGCTCATGGGTGGTGGGTCTCCTCCTGTCCTGTGTGCAGTCCACTGTCTTCTGTCCCTGTCTGTACTGCCCTGATGTCCACCTGCCATGCTGCACTTGCCAGTGCCAGTGTGCACTGCAGTGCTGTGCCCTGTGTCCCTACCTGTTGGCATGCCATTTTCCCCTTGTTCCCTCATGCATCACTGTCTCCTTTACTTCTGTCCACTGTGCATGTCTAGTGACCTTGCACCACGGCTGTGACACTGTCCCACATGGTGCTGCCTGTCAGGGTTGTGGTGGTGGTGCACTCTCATGGGTCTGCCAGTGGGTGTGCCTTCAGGGTGGGTGGGTTAGTGTGCTTCGCAACATGTGTTGATGTTGGCAGCCTGGCATCCTGTGTGACCCTTTGGCCAGGTGCCTCTGCGGTGCATCCAGGCCAGTGTGCCCTTGTGGTTTGGGTCTGCCACTGCTGGCCTGGCACTCTGCTCTTGATAAGCCCTGCCTGTGTTCCCCATTGCCTGTTGTACTTGCTCAGCCTGCTGGCTTCTGCATACTTGCATACTCATGCACAATCTTGGTTGCTCCAGTGCATGTCTGGTTGTTCGGGGGTGCATCTTTGCTGCATTCAGTATGCTTTGTGCCAGTGCATGTCACTGGCACACCTTTTGAATATGGCATCCGTTTACTATGTTGACTCAGCCATGTTGCTGGTCAGTAGTGCCAATCATGATCTGGACATGTGATTAAGGAGCCAAGGCTGGCAGACAGGTCACTATCGCTGGTCCTGTAGAGTAGGCCAACCCTACTGCTCCAGGGATGTAAATGCAGGTAAATCACGTCGAGGCCTAGCAATTCGCAGGGCACACACTAGCTGATAGGCCAACTGGAGTAACAACAAGTAATACCTGGTGAGCTCAGAGGTGATACGGCTAGTAGGCAGTCAAGGGAAGGTAGGTGATAAAAAGCCTATCTTTGGGGCTGCTTAGGTAGAGGGATCACATCAGTTATCCACTGATTATGCCTGGTTTGGGATGGAGCTATGGAATTATGCTGCCACCATGTATCTGCTCAGGCCGCACCCCCTAATGCAGGTACAATTTATAATCATCCAGGGAGCACAGTACTTGAACAGCTATGACTGTAATGAAAAATGACATTGCAATACAGTGACCACATAGGGATTCATAGAAGATATGTGAAGTAATGCAGTGAATACACTATGGATATGACAAGGCAACATAAATGGGTACAAAGACCAAAGTAGTGAATGAAGAAACCATGATGACTAACTCACCAAGTTCAGTGAAGTCCTGAATCCAGTGTATATACTAGCAGTAAGTGATATTGTTTGTAGCTTACTGGCTCTTCCTAACAGACAATTATGATCGACCCCTGGCAGCCTCTTCTGGCTGATTTCCTAGCAGACACCCTGTCCTTTAGCATGATGACCCGAGTGTTGCGGGCCCCTTGGAAGTCACAGAAAATGAAGGGAGAGACCCCACCCACTTCACTAGATTGGCTGTTCCTGATTGGTAGAGTGGCCCCCTGTTGCAGGTCCATGCTTGGGGTTCCAATCTGGCTCTGTGGCTATTGTTGAGGGGGAAGTGAGAGGAGGACCACAGATTTCATTTCTCAACCCCTAGTGCTGTGTCTGTGAGGGCTGATGGCTGCAGAAATACCACAAGCTGTGGACATTTCTAAGCTGCAGCTGGAATGCTACAAGCTCACATGATTGGGCCTGGGGTTCCTATACTCACATCTTTCACTGGCATTGCATATCCTGAACTAAGAACATTTGAGATGACAATTAAATGTTTTTGGTGTAGTATTAACCACTGCTTAGCAAGTAAATCACAAAGAGAGAAAAAACATCTGATTGTCATCTCGATCGTACCTCACGAAAGTCACCCTTTATCCTTCACTTTCATGGCCTCCTTCTTAGAGTATCATTGTGGCCTTTTTTCCCTCTTGCACAGAGAGGCTGCGAAAAAAATTTCTCCAGCAAAACTGTAGCAAAATCGGAAATTTTGCTGCACGAAGACCCCCCCAATATTAACATTAATTTCCCCATCCCCACTAAATTTATGAACAAATAAAAAAAATTCAATTTTCCACTCCCTAGCATCTAGTGGACCCCCACCCCCACCCTGTAATCACTTATTGCCCCACCCGGCCCCTCCCCAGTACCCCCAAGCACGCACTCTTTCATTGAAGCAATCAGTTGGGCGGCTGGCTGTGGAAGTGAGTGGAGGGCTGTGCTGGTGACCCGCTCAGGATACTGGGGGGGTAGTAGGGTGGGACATTATATGATGACAGAGTGGGGGATCCACTAGACACCAGGGAGTGGGAAATTTGATGATTTTTTTTTTTTTGTACACAGATTTGGGGATGGAGAAATTAATGTTAATCTTGGTGTGGGTGCTTCTTCAATTTGGGCCAGTGTTCGGCTGGGGGTGGCCACTAGACACCAGGGTTGGGGACTGGGGAGTCTTTGCCAGGGGATGGGGAAATTCAGTTCAATTCAATTCAAGTTTACTGTAGGAAAACTCGACTGAGCAAGCTCATTCACTAGGAGATCATAGTAAAAAACAGGTGCACAGCAACAGGTTTACAAAATAAAAGGAACATACTTTGAATAAGACAATGGGTTTCATACATCACAACATACAATCACAGTAAAAACAGGTCCTGGCGATAAGATAGAGCAGAAGTGAGTCAATTTACATAATGCAACAATGCAACAATCTGCAGTAGGATGCATAAGACAATGGGTGTAGTACATCACAACATACTATCAAAGTAAAAACAGTTCCTGATAACAAGATAGTGCAATAACGAGAACAGATTACATGATGCAACAATACAGCAATCTGTGGTAGGATGTGGAGAAGGCAAAGAATGCAGCAGAGGGAGGGAACATGACAGGAGTGAGTAAGGATGTGAAATAGTCAGTTAATTGGGAGGGGAGTGCTACAGGAGGGGGTAGGGGACTTAAGCAGTGACAGGATAACACATGAGACAGGACCAGAGGGGAAGGTTGGAGGAAAGAGGGGGGGAGGATTCAGAGAGCTAAGCCCTCAGGCATTTGCAAGGATCCATGAAGAACCTTGAGGTGAGTGACTTGAAGAAACTAATAGTGACCAGGCTGGCGAGCTTAAGTACTGTTTGAATGCTGTTCCAAGACACAGGGACAGAATGTGATAGAGTTCCCTTGCCAAGGAAGGCTCTAGTTCTGGGGATATCCAAGAGGAAGAAGGAAGACTTCCTAGGGGAATAAGTGCAGTGCGAGATGTGAACGAAAAAGGAAATATAGTCTGGCAGTTTATTATGCAGTGCTTTGAGAATCCATGTAACAAGGTGGAGCATTCTTCTAATGGGTAGGGATGTCAACCCAGCAGTAGAATATAGGTTTCAGTGATGGGTCCTGGGGGATGCATTAGTAATGAAATGAAGGGTACAGTGGAAGAGGACATCGAGCCTGCAGAGGTTGGTAACCGATGTGCAGTTGTATATTATATCACCATTGTCTAAGAGCAGGAGGAATGCTCCCTTGATGAGTCTAAGTCTGACATCGGGTAGGAAGAAGGTTCTATGTCTAAAAAAGAAGCCTAATCCGGCTTTGAGCTTGGCAGAGAGATTATCAATGTGGGCACTGAAGGATATTTTTTTGTCAATCCAGACTCCTAGGTATTTGAACTTGTCGACAACTTCAGGTAGTTCCCCTAGGGAAATTTTGACAGTTGCAAGGTTGGACTTGGTCCCAACAGGGGAAGGGTGGTTGTTGTGGTGGAAGTACACTACCCTAGTTTTCTTAGCATTGAGCAAAAGCTTGGGGGGGGTGGATTCTTCAGTTTTGGCCGGTGATTGGCCCGGGGGGGGGGCCACTAGACACCAGAGAGTCTTTTTGTTGCCAGCACAAATTGCAAAATTTTGCCCACGAGTGGGGAATTTCACCATTTCATGGACAAAATTTCACGTTCAAGGATGAAATTTCACATTTTGCACCCCGAAAAATATTCAGCAAAATGCACAGATTATGCTAAATATTTTGCAGAGCTTAATTTTTCAGTTTTGCACAACTCTACAGTACTCCTGCTTTTACATACATCTTTCACACAGAAGATAGTTGCTTTCACTATGCCTTCCTTTATTTATCTCCATTATTCCTCTATCCCACCCTGGCAATTTACCACTGCTAGGCTATTCCTAAGGCAGTTTCCCATTACTTTAAATTCCACCTCCTGAAGTCAAAGACCCTCATCCTTCTGTGGTTTGCTTCTGTACCTGTCTTAATACTGAACCAATCTGTACGATGATCAGTGGTCCTCAGAGGTTTGCCCACTGTGAAATCTGCTACACTGTCTCAGCGAGCATCAGGTCCAATATTGTCCCACCCCTAGTGAGTTAACTGATTAGCTGCTTAAAAACACTGTCTGTGAAGAGTCTAGGTTAGCCCTGCTTCTAGCTGAAGCTACAGCTGGAAGGCTTCAGTCCTCATCAGGGAGATTATCCCCAATCAACAGTATCTTCCCTTTATTTGTCATCCTGCTTATGTTTCAGTGCAACTGTAGAAGTCTTTTATATTCCGTTTATTATTCAGTTTTATTTTGTAATTTCATTTAGCTGTCCTGATATTTCTATTTTTTAGTTTTATAATTTTCTTTTTATTGAGTTTTAAGTTTCAGTGCATAATACAGGTGCACAAATAATTACATTTCAACATTTGGATTAAAGAGTATATCATCCAGCAGCAGAATCCCTTAATAGTAGATACTTATCATTCATAAAACTTAAAAAAAATGTCAGCATCTAATTATGTCTTATAGTTGATGTTGCATGGCCTAGATACAGTACATAGAAGCACAGAATATCCTAGATCCCTGAAATGTGAACAGCTCACCCTCCATTGTCAGGTGGTCCAAACCCTTCCGAATAATGATGCATACAATAGTATATTCAGGGTATTTCATCTGGCCAATGGTTCATCAGCCAAATCAAGCAGCTGTTCCACTGATTGGTAAAAGCTAGCATCGCTTTAGGATAACTGCATAATCCCACTGTCAGCCTTTCTATCTTATAAATGGACATGACTATATCCTCCCATTCCAGCTGAGCAGGGCAATGAGGTGTTAGCCAGTGTCTAATTATAGCTTTTTGGCCGCTGTCAAGTATATCCAAAATTGTTGTCGGTATAGTTTTTCTTTAAAGTTGCATGGATATATTAAAAATATTGCCATTATAAAAGTCAGGGCTCCCATATGTGGTAGCAATTCCATTAAAGCTATTTCTATTAGTTCCCAAAATGGGCGATTGAGGGGGCACTCCCAGAAGATGTGAGTATGAGTGACAAGCGTAATACCACATCCTCTCCAGCAAGAAGTATGGTGCTGTGGATCATATTTTCCAGTAATTTGAGGGTTTCAGAAGTATAGAGTTATAATTTGCCATCCAAATTCCTTCCATTGATAGCTGGAAGTGACTTTCTGTTGATTTTGGAACGCTGTTTCCCGTTCTGTGTCTGAAAGTTTACCGGTTTCAGTTTCCCCTCGTAACCGCAGTGACGTCTGCATTTCTCCCTGGTTGCTCCTTATTACCTGATAGGCTAATGATATAAAGTGTGGGGAAGTTCCTGTTTCTTAAAATTTGGATAAGAAATTGTAATAACACAGGACTAGTGTTTCTATCCCACTCCAGCCCCAATCTATTTTCTATATAATGTCGAACTTGGAGCTGTCTGAAATTATCTAGCTAACTGAAATTCTTTCTATAGCTGAACAAAGCTCCTGAAGACCTCTTGACTGTAATACTGATAAAAGTGTATTAATTCCAGTGTATGCCATCTATGAAAGGCAGTATCTAACTCTTTCAGGGGAAAATTATTATCAGTTATCAGCCATTCCAGATACCATGCTTCTGTTTTCAAATTTGGTGTGTGTAATATAGATCTCCATGCTCTCAGCAACAGACATGTTAAGGGAGACTGCAATTCAGGCTCCAGTTCCTGAGTTATGGGGGTGAATAATAGTTATTTTAGATCAGCCTCACTTACTGCAGTTTCTATACCTTTCCAGTGGGGGGTTGCTGTCGGAGCTAGCCAAGTTAAGATATGCCGCAGTTAACCTGCCCTGCAGTAATCAGATAGGTTAGGAAGGGCTAGTCCCCTTTGGGGGCTTAGATAATTGTAAAGTTTTGTAGGCTACCCATGGTCGTTGTCCATTCCAAATGTAATGGGAAATGGCTTTATTCCATCTAGTATAGTCCTATGCTGGGGGTATCACAGGATAATTCTGAAAAAGATATAGAAAATAAAGCAAGAGAGTCACACAAACTGAGTCAATACGTTATGTGAGAGGAATAGGGAGATGAATCCACTTAGCCAGATCAGCTGTGATTTGGTGTTTGAGTTTATCGTAATTGATTTTGTATAAATCCTGTAAAAGTCTTGGGATATTTATACCAAGGTATTTAATGTATGATCTGTTCCATTGCCTTGGAAATTGTTGTTGTATGCTAGGCGGCGTATGGAAATAGAATGTAAGGACTTTGATTTTGTGAGTATTTAATTTATATCCAGAGGGGTACTCAGCATCTTTCAAAATTATAAATAGCTTTAGAAGAGCTTGCTCAGGGATAGACAGATAAATTAAAAGATCATCTGCATAAAGTGACCTTATGTTCTACTTCAACTACCCTAATACCTGTTATATTTTCTGTTGTCTGAAGTAGATGCACCAGAAGTTCCACATATAACACAAATAGTAGGGGAGAAAGGGGACAACCCTGACGTGCACCTCTGGTTAATGGAAATCTCATAGAGTAGGTGCCGTTTACTTATTATGACAGTTTGTGAGGCAATATATAGGCTTTGAATAAGATCCAGAAAAGGTAGGGGAAATTGAAATATAGAGAGGGTATATGTTCAGTATCTCCACGTTACCCTGTCAAATGCCTTTTGGGCATCTATAGTGGAGGGTAGTTTAATTTTATAGATATGCTGTATAAGATATAACATTCTCTTAATGTTATCTGTGGTTTTACAGGCTGCAATAAACTCTGATTGATCTTTATGGATCAGCTGGGGTAACAAGTACTCCAATATTTTAGCAATAATATCTGCATATTTTGTAATCAACATTTAGAACAAATATTGGGTGATACGAATCACAATGAATAGGGTTTTTTTCAGATTTTAAAATGGTGGAAATGTTGGCGTAATTCCAACTAGAGTGGAACCCTTTTATAATGGACACATTTGTGCAAGCAGGTTTTGTCCGTTATAAGGGGTGTCTGCTATATCCTAAAATCTTAAAATATGAATCTTCTCCACCACAGCTCAAACACAGATGTTAAAATAGGAACATGTCCCCTCCTCTGTCAACCAGAGGTATTTGGAACTGATATTTGTAGCTGATTTGGAACTGAACAGTAAACAAAACTGGGCAGATTTTGCCATATAGTACATGTGCTCATTGGGATCAGGGGGCTGAGCAGTAAACATGATTGGTAAGATTTTACTGTTAGATATCAGGCATCAAGTGAGGCGAGTTATGTCTTTATAGCGCTAGACAAACCAACAGAATAATCAGGTGAAAATCAGCAGGCAATTTGCAGCATGTAACAGGGGCACAGAGGAGCTCACAGTGTCCGCTATACTGAGGTTGCAGAATATTGTATAAATGGGATTTTTAACATTACTGGCATAGCTTTTGGCTTTTGACAAGGCAGATCTGTCCATTATAAGTGAGTGTCCGCTATGTGTGTCTGTTATAACTGGGTTCCACTGTATTAGGGGGTATCTGCGTTTCTTGGGCCTCTCTGAAGGTTATTAATAGAAGGAGTAATAGGTCTTTTTGATGTCTATAAAATTACGGGGTGTACCCATCTGGACCCGGGCTTTTTCCTTCTTAAGTTTCTGTATACCCGTCCAAATTTCAGAAGTCAAAATTGGCCTGGTAAGGCCAGTTTGCAGTTCTTCTGTTAGTTTGGGTAACTTTAGCTTTTGAAAAAGATTTCATAAACATCAGTAGAAGACACTGGAGTTTGAGTATATAATTGTAAGTAGTAGCTCCTGAAGACTTCTAGGATGGTAGCCATTGCATGACACTGGGTGCCTGTTCTGGGATGTATTAATTGAGTAATTGTGGTCACCTTTTGCCATTGCCGAAGGCGATAGGCTAAAATTCTGGAAGCTTGAGCACCTTCATAGTAATACTTTTGCTGTAAATACATCCAAGCAGTTTGCATTTTAATGTCTAATATTTTCTGAATTGCTGCTTGTGTGGTTGTGTTCAAGGGTATTAATGAGACATCATCTTGCTTATGTGCTGTTTGTAAAAAACTGAGTTTGTCCATAAGGGTAGTCAACTGGTGTTCTTGTTGTGCTTTTTTATGTTGGCTTGCCGCGCTTGTGTGCAAGTCATCATCTTGCAGTACTGCAGCTTCATGGCACGGCCGCTGTTGGGCGAGTGCAGGGCATGCATCAGTAGATGCGTCCCTCATTCCCCAATCAGCCTGCATGCCAGCAGCCACACCATGCATGCTAATGTGGCAAGCACATCTAAGGAAAGGTCTGCTGCAATCCGAGCAAAGCTCGTCAGATGCAGCAGACCCTTCCTGCATACTCGCCACATTAGCAGCATGGTGGGTGGCCTCCCAAAGGCCAACTTCGGGGGTGTCCAATCCCCAAGCTGGCTTACTGTGGCTGCACACATTTGCCGACGGGGGAGCCCACTCCCCGTCAGCATACAGCAGCACCCCCATTTCCTGTATACTGAGGGGGGTGCCCAATCCCCCTTGGTTCTTGCCCCCCGATTTCATTGTGTGCTGACGGGAGAGCCCACTCCCTGTTGGCATAAATCAGCCCTCCGCATTTCTTATATGCCAAGGGGGTGCCAAATCCCACTCAGCTCTTGTCTCCCCCCCCGGCTGTCATTGTGTGCCGACAGGGTGCCCAATCCCCATCAGCTGCAGCAACCCCCCTCCCCCAAAACAGTTATGTGGCATCCTGGGAGCCCACCCCAGCATGCCAAATCCCTGAAAAAAAAAACTGTCCTATGATGTTTTTTTTCTCCCTGTAACATAAAAATGGTCCTCATAGTCTCCTGCCCCCACCTGCACCTACCTACGCACCCTGCCTCCCCATAACCCCTTCACCCTCACCCCATACTTACCTCTGGAGTCCGGCATGACGATCTTTGGTGGACTGGAACACGCTCTAATTCTTCAAAGCCGACCGCGAACTGAGGAAATGCGGTAAGCTGTATAATGGAATGAATAGGATTTTTCAACTTTGCTACATATCTCGGGCATTTGTTGGAATTTTGGCACCAAATTTTCAACATGGGGTTTTTGGGGCCCCTCCTCATGAATTATATCACTGCCATGATGTTAATCGGCCTAGAAAGGTGATTTCGCAGTCACTGTGCTAAATCACCTTTCAGGACCCATTAATGAAATGACAGTGCCGGTGTTCATGAGGTGGCCTCTCAAAAAGCCTATGTTCCAAATTTGGTGGAAATAATCCAACAAATGCCTATTTTATGAGCATGCATTGCACAGTTTCTATGCAGGCTTGTAACATCACAAATTCACAATATTTTATTGCCAGATTTTCAGCATTGCCATTTTTGTACACCTCCTTGTGAACAGTACAGCTGTCATTTTCCACATCCTACCCGAAATGTGTTTCCGCACTTTCGGTACACAATAGCGCAGTCGCTGTGGGAAATCAGTGTTTGGGACAGATTATGAAAATGACAGTGACACAGTTCATGAGCAGAGGTACTAAAATGCCTATGTTGAAAATTTGGTGATGACACTCCATAAAATGACTGTGATACGAGCCTGCATTGGCAGATTGCACGCACGCTCGTACCGTCGTGCATTTGTGATATTTTCACTCTGGATTTTCACCATTGCCATTTTTCCATACCTCTTGATGAACAGTATGGTCGTCATTTCACATATCCTGCCTAAAATGTGTTTTTGCACTTCCGGCGCAAAATAGCGTGGTCGCTGTGCAAATCACTTCTTAGGACACTTTGAGGAAATAACAGTGACACTGTACATGAGCAGAGGTGCTAAAATGCCTATGTTGAAAATTTGGTGCCGAACACCCATAAAATAGCAGTGTTGCAAATGTGCATTACATATTTCCCATGCACCCTTGCAACTTCGCAAATTTGCTATATTTACATGCCACATTTTCAACACTGGCATTTTTTTACACTTCCTTATGAACTGTACAGCTGTCATTTTTTACATCCTGCTCAAAATGTTTTCCCGCACTGCACTACCAAACATCCAAAGGGACACCCCAATGCCTGTCAGTCTCTGCAGGTGGGGGTTGGTATCAGTTCCATACTTCACTGCCATTCTATTATGCATCTTTCTAACTCCTGCACTACCAATGCCAATGCCTACACCAGCAAGACAAAATTCAGCATTGACAAATGCTTGTTTCAAGAGGCATACTGTATTGAATTATGTATGTTACCTCTCATAACTGTCTTCAGAGTGTCCCATGTGACACTGGCTGAGACTTCCTGAGATTTATTACCCTTAATTATATGAAGGATCTTATTTTTTATTAACTGTATAAATTCAGAGGTCAAGGAGAAGGGCTTCATTAAACCATTACTGTTTTTATTCTGGAGTTTTAGCTAATGAAAGAGATATTCAGTGGGGCACATGGTCCGAAAGTACACTATGCCCTATGTGAGCCTCCTGTACCCAATTCATGTGTTCAGCTGTCATTAAGAAATAATCTGTTCTGGAATAGAAGGAGTGTGGGTGGGAGTAAAAGGTATAGTCTTGAGTTTGACTATGATAATGTCTCCAGACATCCACAAAGCCCAGCTCCCAGACTAACCGGCGTCCATGTTTTTGTCCTGATGTTGCCGGGGGTGGGGGGTGGGGATTTGTTGTGTCTTTGCTGGGATCTAGTAATAAGTTCAAGTCTCCTCCCAAGAGAAAGGCACTATCAGAAAAAAAAAAATGTTCAAATACAAGTTGTATGGCAGCGGCATCTGTACCTGGGGGATATAAATACTTCCAACAGTGAGCCGCTTCCCGTGTAACAAACCAATCACTAAAGCTAGTCTTCCATCCCTGTTAACATAATGTAGGTCTTATCAATGTGATATACAGAATGACAGGGTTGTAATATTGCTACTGCTCTGCTTCTGCCTTTATTGTAAGAGGAGGTTACTATCAGCTTAAAATCATATTTTTGTAATTTATTATGTTCCAGTTCAGAGAGGTGTGTCTCTTGCAACAGCAATAAATAAGGTTTCATTTTTTTCAAAGCTGAAATCACTTTGGTCTTTCGAACCAGGGTACTTAAGCCGTTCACATTGTGGGATAAAATCTTGAAATTAGACATCAGAAAAAATGAACTATGGAAAATTAATAAATGTATCAGTAATACTAAATTCCTTTCCCCAACACTGATAGTGAGAGGTGTGTTTACTAACATTCTCAGTCTGGCACCTATGTGTTAATTAGAATTGAGCCTACTGACAACAATCACTACATTTTGTTTCCTGTATGCTAAGGTCTAAAAGAATAGACCAACTGAAGTTTTGTTTGAACAAGAAAGTTATAATATAACTGAAAACAAATGGTCATCAACTAAATGCTCCAAGTTGTTATAAACTAATCCAATATTCATTAAACTTAAAATTGTCTTCAAACTATGATACACAGTGACTTCCAAAAAGTGGGACAGTTGAACACTCTGTCCTATTAATCTGATGCTTTGGAGAGGTGTCAAAAACCCAGGGTTCTGAAAAGGTGGTCTGTCAGAGGAGCAAGTCCTCTAAGCCACCCAGGAGTGACTCTGGTTCCCATTTAAAAGTTAATGGTATATCAGTATACCTAAGAGAGCAAATAGAGGCCAGTGACTTGAAGGGAACATCCCATTGAACATTGTGTAACCTGAGTTCAGCCAAAGTCCAGACCCCCCCATCCCCCTCATTTCATTAGCAAATAAAGTCATTTATGCAATAGGTGTGGCCAGATAAATAGTGGAGTAAATTAATTTATTCTCACTGCTGTTGGATAAATGGTTATTCTAATATTTATCCCACACCCTGCCATAAATCAACCACCGTTTATCCAACACCCTGCCATCTATCATTTCCCCTCCTGCTGGCACTACTTACACTAAGCTATAATTTTCTATTTCATTAGTCAGCCACCTCTCTCATACCATATGAACATATGAAAACTAGGACAACCAGCTACTATTAAAACAGCAGTTTACTTCGCCTGCCAAAATCCAAAAGCACTCCCCAGCCCACTCACCTGAGCTCTCACATTACAGGATCACTTCTAAAAACCTCCGTAGTCTCTTTCCCGCTGGTTCCATCAAAACTGTCTGCTCTCCCCATACACAGCAAATACAGAGGTAAAAATCCAAGTGATACAAACTTTGGGCTCTTCTTGCTGCCCCAAATCCACCAAAGAACTAAAAGAGGCATCAACTTCCTTCATGAAGCCCCACTCACAATTCTTCCTATGCAGCCAACATCCAGTCAAATCTCCACTGCTGCTCCTCTAACTACACCCCTGAATACTCCCTCACACACCGGCACCATATAACTCCTCCATCCACTCCTCGAACTGCAAACTAGGCCGAATCCACCACGAAGAGACGCTCCACAACATTCCCTCTCAAAGGTACCTCACCAACTGCACTGAAACTGCACCATAATAGGAAGCCCCACAACAAGCCTGACATCACGCCCCTTGACCAATCATAGCCCTGTTCCCATGCTCCAACCAGCCAATCAAATACCACAACCTCCTTCATTCACACATATGAACCAATAGAAATTACACACCACCTAACAACTCACAAAGTAAACTTCCCCAAAACCAAGCAACTGCATCACAAATACTCCCTCTAAAAACCTTTAATAAAACACCAAAAAAATGCAAACTGAGCCTATTGCATGAATTGCACATGTGATGGGCTTCTTTGGGATACATCATTTATTTGAATTCACAGTGTGTGACCTCAATACCTCACTCGTGGCTCTGCCACTCGAGGTTAACCAAGGTCACTTACTGCTCGTTCAAATAAATTATGTATCCCACAGAAGTCCATCACATCTCCCCTATTTAACCGGTAGTATGGCATTCAAAATAATAATAATAGCAACACAGTAAGATGTGCTTAACAATAAAGTTATCAAGTATAAAACCAAAAGTTAAAAGCCAGGAATTAAGCATGCAGCATAACAACAGCTGCTCTATTGAATTTAATCCACTGTTTCCTGCCTATTGTAAAGGCAGTATGAGCAGAAGCTGACATTTCCTTTTTAGGCAAATTAACCATAAATGGTGTATATCTGAATAGTCCCATTAAGCAGTATGAGGTGCATTCCTGCCTTGACTTTGCCGAAACAAACAGCCTTCCTTTGTTTGGAATTCAGTAGTTCCTTAGGGAATATATTTCTTTCTTCTTCCTTATGTAGAACTCTGGAATCAAAGCACAGTAAAATGTGCTAAACAATAAAATTATTAAGTACATAAAAAGAACCAGAAATTAAGCATGTAGCTTATCAATAGCTGCAAAACTGGAATTAAGCCTCACCTCGGTAGTGGGAAAGATCATGGAAGCACTACTGAAGGAGAGATTGGTGGAACAACTGGTTGTCAATGGACTACAGGACCCAAGGCAGCATGGTTTCACCAGGGGGAGGTCATGTCAGACCAACCTCATTGAATTTTTTGACCGGGTGACTAGGGAGGTGGATCAGGGGAGGGCAGTGGACATGGCCTATCTGGACTTCAGCAAGGCCTTTGACACTGTGCCACATGAAGACTATTACACAAACTGGGGAATATGGGTGTGGGCAGGACAGTAGTGTGGTGGGTAGGTAACTGGCTGGGTGGCAGGACACAGAGGGTGGTGGTAAATGGCTGTCACTCCACAGAGGGAAGAGTGACCAGTGGGGTACCACAGGGATCAGTGCTGGGACCGGTCCTATTCAACATCTTCATCAGTGACATTGCAGGACCTAGAAGGCAGAATTTCACTGTTCGCTGATGACACAAAGCTCTGTAACAGAGTAGACACACCAGAGGGTGTAGACAGAATGAGAAGGGCCCTGCAGAAACTTGAAGAATGGTCAGGGGTTTGGCAGTTGAAATTCAATGCAAAGAAGTGCAAGATAATGCATATGGGGCACAAAAACCCTGGCACAATATATCAGTTGGGGGTGAGGATATAGCATGCACCAAGCAGGAAAGGGATCTTGGGGTTATCATCTCTGATGACCTCAAGGTAGGGAAACAGTGTGACAAGGCATCAGGTAAAGCAAATAGGATGCTGGGATGTATAGGCAGGGGCATCACCAGCAGGAAAAGAGAGGTCATAATTCCGCTATACAAGACACTAGTGAGGCCCCCACCTGGAGTACAGTGTACAGTTCTGGAGACCATACCTACGTAAGGACATAGACAGGGTAGAGAAGGTTCAGAGGAGGGCAACAAAGATGGTGCATGGGTTGCATCACAAGTCCTATGAAGACAGGTTGAAGGAACTGAACATGTACTCCCTGGAGGAGAGGAAGGAGAGAGGGGATATGATAGAGACATACAAGTATCTTACAGGGAGGAACAGGGTGCAGGAAAACACTATTTTTAAGCAAAAAAAATGTTTCAGGACTAGAGGGCATGGGATGAAGTTGGAGGGAGGATGATTCAGAGGAAACATGAGAAAGAATTTCTTCACAGAACGGGTGGTGGACAAGTGGAACACCCTGCCAGAGGAAGTGGTGGGGGCTGAAACAATCACGGGATTTAAGAATGCATGGGATAGACATAAATGAATTCTAGAGGTCAGAGGTAAGGGGAAATAGACTTCTAGGAAAACAAACTGAACTTACAAGCTCAAATGGGGGAGACTAGGTGGGCCATAGGCCCTTATCTGCCGACACTGTCTATGTATCTATGTATCTATGTAAGCTACTCTTCTCCGCCTATTAAAATAGTTGTATAAACAGTAGCTGCCAGTTCTATGTTGGTAGATTTAACTTAACTGGTATACTTCTTAAGGTATATCACCCTGACCTTGACATTTCGACAGCATGCAACACTACAGTGACTACAGTGCCACGTCACTGTAACTTCCGCATTGGATTCCAGCACTGTCTGTTGGGGGTCCTGCACCCCCCCAAAATCAGCTTTGACTCAGAGTTGAAAATCTTTAGTGGGGGGATGTAGTGGGCACAACCCCTCATGTGGGGGGTTCAGGGGCAAAGCCCCCAAAGAAAACACTTGGTTTTCTTTGAAACCGGCAGTCGACTACAAAATGCGGTCAATCTGAGGATTTCGCTGTCTGGTCGTTCTACAACATTTTTGTCGACGACCAGTCATGGATCCATTTCTTAATATTACCTTAGAGGTTACAGGGTGCTTCACTGCCGTAACCAACCAAAAGAAAATGGCAATTCCCCTGTTTGGAATTCAATAATACTCTGGGCAATATATATCTTCCAGATGTAGAGCTCTGGAGCCATTAATGTCAATTTCATGCACTGTCAGGTCAGTAATGCTACATCAATCTAGACCTCTGCCGTGAAAAGCAACCCATTTAGATAGTGGCAGTATAAAGAGTTACTGTCAGATCCATGCTGGGCAGATTAAATTTAACTGGTATATTTTTCAATATATAGACCTTACAGGGTATTCCACTGCCATAACAAAGCAGAAGAAAACAGCAGTTCTCCTGTCTAGAAATCAGTGATTCTCTGGGGGAAAAAATTTTTCGTGGGGTGGAGCTCTAAATCAGTGCATGTTAAAACATGCTGAACAGTGAAGTAGTTGGGTATAAACAAGAGCCAGCAATGAATCATGCAGCATAACCATAGCTGACAGTTCTTTCCTAGGCAGATTAATCGGATATATTTCTTAACATTCCCTTAGGCATTTCAAGGTATTGCACTGAAACATAGAAACATAGAAGTTGACGGCAGATAAGGACCGCAAGGCCCATCCAGTCTGCCCATTTCTTTTTCTACCTTATAAATGTGCCATCGGCCTTTGCTCTGTCAGTGGCCTATCTATTCATAGTCACTTGTATTGCTCCCTTATGCCTATCCCATGCCTGTTTGAAGCCCTGCACTGTATTCATAGCCACCACTTCTTGTGGTAAGCCATTCCATGCATCCACCACCCTTTGTGTGAAAAAGAATTTCCACATTCCCCTTATCGGCCTCCTCTAATCTCATGCTGTGTCCTCTTGTCCTGCTATTTTCTTATATTTAAACATGTTAGACTCTTTCACCTTGTTTATGCCCTCAAGGTGTTTGAATGCCTCGATCATATCACCTCTCTCCCTCCTTTGCTCAAGGGTATACATATTGAGCTCCGTTAATCTGTCCTCATATGTCTTCTGATGCAGTCCCTGCACCATTTTGGTTGCCCTTCTCTGGACTGCCTCAATTTGGTTAATGTCCTTGTGAAGGTGTGGCCTCCAATACTGCATGCAGTACTCCAGATGGGGCCTAACCAGTGTCTTGTACAGAGGGATTATTACCTCCCTCTTACGACTTGTGATACCCCTACTAATACACCCTAACACCCCTAGCCTTACCTACTACTTTAGAGGTCTGCTTGGATGATTTTAGGTCATCAGTGATGATGATGCCCAAGTCTCTTTCTTCCTTTGTGACTGCTAGCAACTCCCCTCCCAGCCTATAGGTGGCTTCAGGGTTTCTCTTCCCTATGTGCATGATTTTGCACTTCTTTGCATTAAATCCCAGTTGCCACTCTTCTGACCATTCTGCTAGTTTATCCAGATCTCTTCTCATTCTGCCCACCCCATCTGGATCATCTACTCTGTTGCAGATCTTGGTGTCATCTGCAAACAGACAACCTTACCCTCTAGTCCATCTGCAAGGTCACTAATGAAGATGTTGAAGAGGACTGGCCCCAGGACTGATCCCTGAGGGTACCCACTTGTGACTTGCATCTCTTCTGACTGTATACCATTTACCACCACTCTCTGTTTTCTGCAGTCAACCAGTTTGCCACCCAGTTGACCAACTTCTGACCCACCCCGAGCCTACCCAGCTTATTTATCAATCTTCTATGTGAACAGTGTCAAAAGCTTGCAAAGTCAAGGTAGGCGACATCAACTGCTCCCCTTGGTCCACCACTCTGGTTACCCAGTCAAAGAAATCTATGAGATTAGTTTGACAGGACCTTCCTTTGTAAACCCATGCTGTCTTGGATCCTGTGCCCTATGGATTCCAGGTGTTGCACTATCCTTTCCTTAAGGAATGCCTCCATAATCTTGCCCACTACTGAGGTAAGACTGACCAGTCTGTAGTTCCCGCCTCCTCCCTGCTACCACTCTTGTGGAGCAGGATCACATGAGCCCTTCTCCAGTCTTCTGGGACCTCTCCTGTGCTCAGAGACTCACTAAACAATTCTGCTAATGGCTCTGCTAGTTCCTCCTTTAGCTCCTTAAGTACCCTGGGATGTATGCCATCAGGTCCCATTGCCTTATCCACCCTGAGCTTAGCAAGCTCTTGTAGGACCCTTTCTTTTGTGAAGGGAGTAGTGCTCACCTCCCTCCCCCCTGTGTCCATGATGCTGAGCTGTGGGCCCTGCCCTACCTTCTCTTCAGTAAATAAATACTGAGCAAAAGTATCTATTTAGGATAGATGCCTTTACAGGGTCCTCCTCCTCACATGCTCCCTTTTCTCCATTAAGCTTAGCAATACCCCCTCTGGACTTTCTCCTTTCACTAATGTATCTATAGAAAGTCTTGTCACCTTCTTTTACTGTTCGTGCTAGTGTTTCCTCAGTTTGGGACTTTGCCTGCCTTACTGCCTTACCTGCTTCCCTTAGGGCAGTTTGGTATGCCTCCCTATCTTCATCCCGCTGTGTTCCCTTATATTTCCTGAAGGCCAGCCTTTTGGCTCTGACCTTTTCTGCTACTGTATTTGAGAACCAAAGTGGTTTCCTTCTTCTTTTGCACTTCCTTTTCTGTCTAACACAATGGGATGTTGCTTCAAGTATTGCATCCTTAATGCTTGCCCACTTTGCCTGTAACCCCTCACCTGTGTTTCTTTTTGCCATGGCTAGCTTAACTCTGTTAGCCATCTTATCAAAGTCAGCTCCTCTGAAGTCCCATATTTTTGCCTTGGAATGGGATGATTTAGATGTAGTAGCCAAATTGAACCATACCATGTGATGGTCACTGGCTCCCAGGTGACCTTCTACCTGGAGAACTGTGATCCCTTCTTTGTTAGTCAGTACTATATCTAGGATAGCCCTGTCTCTTGTGGGTTGCTGTACCAGTTGTTTGAGGCCCTCCCCTGCAGAATCCACTATGAGTCTAGTTCTGGCAGATGTTCCTGCTGGTATTGACCAATCTGTATCCGGCATGTTGAGTCTCCATTATCAGAACCTCCCTTTAGCTGTCATGTTTTGTATATCTTCTAACAGTAATGTGTCTATGTCTTCCTCTGGTCTGGGGCCTGTAGACAACCCCAGTTCTTATGGCTGTCCCATTTCCTGTTTCCAGGGTGACCCACAGTTCTTCTGGCTCCTTATGTGTATTCTGAATTTCTGTATCTTTGATATTTTCATTAACATACAGGGCCACTCCTGCCCCCCTTTTTGCACCTCGGTCTCTTCTGAACAATACATAGCCAGGTACTGAAGTCTCCCAAGTGTGGTTACTGGTAAACCACGTCTCACTAATTGCTAATATGTCCAGTTTAGCCTCTGACATTATTGCCTGCAGATCTGGGATCTTATTTCCCAGGCTGTGAGCATTTGTGTACATGATTTTCCATTGGCCAATGCTGTACCTTAAGCAAAAAGAAACATACGTTCTCCATCTGGAATTCAGTAACACCGTGGGAAATATATAACTTCCTGATGTAGAGCTCTGGAGCCATTAATGTCACCTTCATTTCAAACACCTTCAGGTCAGTAATGTTTCGATCACCATCCATTGTGCATAGCAGCCTATTTGAAGACCTTTCACTGCTCTGGTCTCCAAGCAGAGAAAGAACAGTGTTGGTATGGATGGGTGGGGAAGGGGAGTGAAACGGGCTGCACTACAACTCCGGAATCCTAACAAAAACAAATGAGAAACAAAGGGATAGCATTCTTTAAATTAGGTCATCTGGCCACCACTTTCTGTGAACCAGCCAGCTATTCTGTATAATAGATAACAGAGCCATATATTAGAGGCTGGTCTCAGACTTAGTGATAGTGTACAGCAGGGTTGTAACTAAGAAGTGCAGTAGCTTCTTGACACTATGAGATCCACTCATAGGTCATTGTCGGTAACCCCACAGATCCACAGCATTTTGAAGCTACACATTTGTTCATCTTTGTGGGCTGAGCTCTCCAATCTCAAGTAAGTTATTTTACAGAGCGCTAGTCAGCCTCCCCCCCCCACCAAATTACCACTGCAATCACTAACCTGCTGTAACAGAAATAATGCTATTCCATTCAGCCTATAGCCTTGGATGTATTACGAAATTGCTGCAACTGTTCAAGCATACTGCATGGTAGTTTCAGTCTGCTGTTGTTTGACGAGTCGCTGATCCTTTCTCCCACCTAGGAGGTTGTGGAGGGCATTGGAAAGTAGATGGATGTCCTTCCACTGGCAGAATACCCCTGGTCTGCAAGTCATCCTTCACCTCAGCCATACTGTTGTAGGTTTGCTGGCCAGTAGGAAACTGAATGGTAAGCCTGGCCAGGAAATGAGTTTAAAACTTTAACTGTTTGTTTCTAAAGAGAGGGAAGAGAGAAATGTATTCTATCCATAATCTGTGTGTGGTTGGGGCATAGACTTGTTGAAAAAGGCTCTGTGCTGCTCAAAACAGAGTTTTTGCTTCTGCCATGCCATTTGTAATATTTCGTCTTTGGTAGCATAGTTTAAAAAGCACACTATCAGGGATCTAGGTTGAGCAGTTGGTGATGCTGGTTTAGGGCCAAGGGCCCTATGCACTCGTTCAATGTCAATTAGGAAAGAAGCATATACTGTAAGTCAAGTAAGTTACAGAGCAAAGTATCTAAAAATGCTGGTACATCTGTGCCCTTCATGTTCTCTGGAACTCCATATATATATGAAGATTGTTGTGTCTGGCACAGTTTTCCGCATCTTCTTGTCGCTGTGTAATATGCAACTGGGTCTCAGCCTGTTGATGTAGTGTAGTCTCAAGTCAATCTAACCGGTTGGTATTTTCATTGATTGGCTGGTCTGCCTCCAGCTGTCCCTGGATCACCACCCAGAAATAACTCAGGCCACACTGCTCTATCACTTTTGGATGCTCACTAGTAATATTTATTTAAAAAGGCACAATTTATATTCATCAATTTACATCACACTTCATAACAATCAGTATTTACAGTTCAGACATAACAGTCCCATATCCTCATTTCCCTTCTAGGACATAACAGTCCTATCTTCCCTCTTGTGGTTCTTCCTCTTGTTCTCCTCCTCTTTCGCCATTGCTTCTCGGGGTCTGGTCAGCATGATCTGGCCCTCCCCTTTCCATCACCATAACTGGGTATCCCACTTACCCAGACCCCTCCCCCTTCACTAGGTGTAGACACGGCAATCCACATCCTAGTTCTATATCCCTCCCCCCTTCCCCCTTACTCCCATGCCTGGGTTCTTTTGTCCCCAGCCCATGGTACCTACCATCTCCCCTCTGCCTGCCCCCTTTTCCCTTGCTCCCAACCCCTTCTCCTCCCTTCCACTGCTCTCCCCAGGTTCCTGATACCCTCCGCTGGGACTCCAACTAGCCCCTCCAGACCCTGGCTGGCCATCTGCGGCCCCACCTGGCCCGTGCCAGGCCCCATTACAGGTCACTCCTCTCTTGTGCCTCTACCTCATCCATGCCTTTCTCATGTTCCCCTCCTCTTTCTTGCAGGAAGGGTGGATGGGGAATTTCACAGCAAGAAAGAGGGCTTACTGAGGGTTACATGCCCTTAAGTAGCCCATCAGGACCCCAGATCAGGACCCCATCTGGCCCCTCCCTTTGGCCAATGGCCAGCGAGCTCCGAGCCTGGTCAAATGACACAACCTATGAGGTCATAGCTCCTCCCCTTTTCTGCAGACCCTTCCCCACCCCTCCCCTTCTTCTGTATTCATTCCTGGCTGGGTCCCAGGACAACCTGGAATGTCTTTTAGTGGCAATCTTAACTGTCCCTGGATCCCCACTCAGAAATAACTCAGGCCACACTGCTTTATTACTTTTGGATGCTCACTGGCAATATTTATTTAAAAAGGCACAATTTATATTCATCAATTTACATCACACTTCATTTCTAACAATCAGTATTTACAGCTCGGACATAACAGTCCCATAGCCCTTCTAGGACATAACAGTCCTGTCTTCTCTCTCATGGTTCTTCCTCTTGTTCTCCTCCCCTTTCGCCATTGCTTCTTGTGGTCCAGACACCATGATGCTTCCCCCCCTTTCCATCACCATAACCGGGTACCACAGTAACCCAGACCACTCCCCCCTCACTAGGTGTGGACACGGTGATCAATCCCCTAGTTCTATATCCCTCCACCCTCCCCTGTTAATCTTATGCCTAGGTTGTTTTGTCCCCAGCCTGTGGTATCTCCCCCTTCTGCCTGTCCCCTCCTTTTTCCCCTTGCTCCCAACCCCTTCCACTGACCCATCTCCAGCTTGCGATGGAAGATGGGGCTTCCCCCTTGCAGGTTAACCACTCAGGCATTTCTTGTTGGTTTCCCAGACTAGCTCCCCAAATGGCAAAAGGAACAGACCCATGCCAGATTCCATCAGATGAACCCCATCTGCCCAGTACACCACCTCATGCTCATAGAAAATGTCCCTATGCTGAATGTGAACCCCCTCCATCTCCATCTCCATCACTGCCCTGGCCACCTTCCTGTTCAGGCCTTTTCACACCACCTCTATCACCTTAGGTCCTTTTGGTCCCCTCTATACCCTCCTGGAGGTGATTTCAGACCATCCGATCACCACCCTTGGCCACCAGCTCTTCACCTTCTCCAGATCTGTGATTATGTCCCTCAACAGGGACCCCCAAGACAATGTTCCCAGGTCATTGCCCCCAAATGCACAATGATACAGTCTGGTCTGGCCCAGTGCACCCGAAGCTCCTGCAGCAGGGGAAGCAGCTGTGACCACCTCATGCCTCTCAGGCCCCTCCACTGTACTCTGGTGTGTTTCACTCCTGAGCGCAACTGCGGCCCTATCCTTGTGGTGGCTGCAAACCTCTCTGCCCAGTAGATGAATGAGTACCCCACAATCCACACCTGTCTCTTGGAATCTGCTGCAGGAAGAGAAAAAGGAACACCCATTAGCCAATATCAATACCTCACATATCTCTTATAACAGTTTGATGTCCATCTCCCCACCCACTTGACATCACTCTCCCCCACTCCTACGGCAGCAGCTTTTGATGTGCCCTGAACCTGAAGGAATGTGGGGTGAACTTGCTGGGGTTCTCCCCAATGAATGCCACTGCCTTTTTCAGCACCGACCCCACCTGGAACCCCATCACTGGTGACCTATTCCCATGCACAAACCATTCTCCTTTCATTTGGCCACGCACCCTACTATATTCTGTCATGGCCTGGACTCCGCACCTGCCTGTCTGTGCATCTCCAATGCGGTGCCCTTATCCCGCTGGTCCATTTTGGACCTCTGGAGCCAGATGACCACCTTATCTGCCTCCACTCTCACATTTTCTTCCTGCAAGCCTGCCGTGGCCTCCCCCTTTCTAGGCACCACCACTTCTCCAACCCTGAAATCTCCCTTTGCCATGGCAGCAAATACAGCCCGAAACAGACAGGCTTCATTTGCCAAATGGCAGTTGTGGTCCAATGCCCTTACCACCTTTGTAAGCAGGGGCCCCATTATGGGTCTTCTTCCATCCTGCCTCATGCCCTGCCCCCTCTGCCAAACCATGACCATCCACCTGGTGGCCCAACTGCCCACAGCATCCACCCAACCCTGATCCCTGCATGTCCAGCTGATTCCCGCCAGCTGGACCACCATGGTAGCATGAGCCACCCCTTCCTCCCATTTTTCCACTACGTACTGCATGACCTATTCTTTCTGCAATGGCTCCCCTGTCTCCCAGCCCATTCTGGACTGAACAACCTGGAAAATCTGTCAAGCATCCTCAGGGTGTTGGTTGACCATGATCCCCTGTACAAAGCCCCGGCTTTCTCCCTCCAATCTTCCACAGACAGTCTGGGACCCTGGTCCGGGTAGGTACAGCATGTGGTGCCAACTCCTGGAACCGTTCCATCTAAAAACAAGAAAGACAGTCAACCACCTCATTTCGTGTCCCCTCAATGTGCTGTGCCTTAAAGGATAGGTTCAAATGCAGCCCCAACAATACCATGCACCTTAACACCCATCCCACTGACTCTGTCCGGCCACTCTGTCTGTTGATTACCTCTACCACCACTTTGTTATCGCACCAAAACAATATACACTGTCCTGCCATCCAATCCCCCCAAATCTCCAAAGCCACCCATATTGGGAAGATCTCAAGAATCGTTATGTCCTTGGTCCACCCCCATTCCTGCCATTGGGCTGGCCATGCCTCCGAGACCCACTCCCCCTGAAAGTAGGTCCCCAATCCAAGCCCCTCGTCCATGTCCATGTACAGCTCCAAGTCCGTAGTGCAGGCCCAATCCTCCTGCCAAAACGTCACCCCATTGTAAGAGTCCAAGAAACTCTCCCAGACCTGAAGGTCTTCCCTCACTCCCTTACTGATGTCCACCCAGTGATGGGGTTGTTTTACCCTGCCCATGACCCTCCCCAACCTTCTCTTAAAGACCCTGCTAGGGCATATGGCCTTGCAGGCAAAATTATGTTGCTCCAGCAGCTGTTGTACCTGTACCAGCAGCACCCTCCTCCTCCCGCCCACTAATGCTAGCAAACCCTTTAACCGTGACATGTTGTCCCCTGGCAGCCGGAAACTCTCCTGCTCCATGTCCACCTCGATCCCCAGGAACTCTAGCTAGTGGGTCAGGCCCTCAGTCTTCCCTGCTGCCAGGGGGATCCCTATGATGCTGCACATATCCTGAAAGTCCGCCAACATCCCTTGAGTCTCCGCCTGGCTGGCCACAACCAACAGGAAATCTTCCAGGTAGTGGACTACCCTCCAGTGCCCACAATGGTGCCCAAACACCCATTGCACCCATGAACTGAATGCCTCAAAAATGGAGCATGCCACCGAGCACCCCATGGGCACGGCCTTATTGAAATAAAGCCCACCCTCAAACTGAAAACCGAGCAGGTCCCAGTCTGCTGGGTGGACCGGTAGCAGCCAGAATGTGGACTCAATATCAGTTTTTGCCAGCCAGGCCTTTTCCACCACCGGATCAGTTCTACTGCCTGGTCCAGTGAGGCGTACGAGACCATGCTCAATGACTCTGGGATCCCCCCCCATTCACCAACCCTCCATCCAAATAGGACAGATGATGTATGAGTCTGAACTCCCCCACTTGCTTCTTAGGCACCACCCCCAAGGGTGACACCCTGAAATGCTCAATGGGGAGTTCACTCATTGACCTCTCCACCCTCCCCACCCTGACCTCCTTCTGAATCTTACCCCGGACTATGCCCTCTTTCCCTCTCACTGAGCCCAAGTTCTTAGCTAGCACCCTCACCCATGCTCCCTCAAAACCTAGTGGAAAGCCTCCCTGGAAGCCCGATCTCAGCAGCTAGGCTCCTCTCTTGTTGGGATAGTCTTTCATCCAGGCCTCCACCCCCCCGATTGATAGGGGTGCAGGCCAGAGCATAGCCCCACCTCCCTACCCTTAGTCCTGTGATAATTCCAGCCATAGCTGGAATTGTATCCCCCTCTCCCGGGGCCGCCCTGGCCCTTCCCTGCCCCCTTCAACCCCGAAAGGGCTGCTCCTGCAGCTGTCCACTTGTGTGCCTGGCTTTGTCGCCCCCTTGTCTACAGGTTGCCACTAGGTGTGACCCCCTGCATCGTGAGCAGACATGCCTAAACCTGCAGCTAGGCCACGTACACGATGCCCTGTTAAAAACCTAGCATGCCTTGGCGCAATGGGCTGGTCCCACTCTTTTCCCTTGTTTGGCCACCTGGCCAGCCGCCAGACCCAAAAGAGTCCTAACCCACAGCTGTGTGTGGGTGCAATCCCACCTCAGGTCGCCCTTCACTGCCATTCTCCTCCAGAAGGCCTCATCATATTTTAGCCAGCCAAAACCCAGCTTCACCTTATATGCGTCCCAAACTATGCACATGAAAAGTGACATGAATCCTCTTAAAATCCACACTTTCAAAAAGGGGTGAAATCTAGCAATGGTAAAAGCAGTCAACCCTACAACCAACGTCTGGGAAACCAGGGTCAGACTCTTATGAATTATGACTGCCTAACTGATGCCAATTTGTTTCCACCACAAGGTACATTTAATAAGTATGAGCAGTTACTTTTGAGTTAGCTGTCTTAGAGCAGATACATTTCAACTTCTCTTTTTACTGTTGTAGTTAGAAACTGAAAGAGTAAGGTGATTTAAATGCTGTAGTTAGAAACTTAAAGGTTAAGGTGATATAAATGCTGATAAGAAAGAAGAATGATATGCTCTATATAATAGATGGATGAAGGCGGAGGCTTTCCAGTTTGTCTGGTTTCTGTCAGCACACATACAATCAAAATACTCAAACTCAGCACGAAACATAATGAGTATACATACCTCTGTGTCATGGGGAGGGGGTTTTAACTGACTAGAAAATTATTCAATGGATGGTAATCTTTGATGCGTCATTATGCAGGCCTCACCACAGCCTACTCAGCACACTAAATATAACATTAAAGTGACACTGTCAGCTTTTGCCCTCTGTTTTTTGTAACTTCCTAACATTGTGCTTTTTGGCACATACCTACATCAACTATAGAGTACAATACCCACATTGGACTACAAAAGAAGGAAATGCACAAGATTTGTATATTTTAACTATTATTAGGATTTACCCCGACCCGAAGTAAAGTCACGTATCCCCGGAAGCAGATCCAGGTCCAGAATGTGCAGCAGGCATGAGCGTGGTCCCAAAGTGGCATTTTATGACATGCCTAGTCTACAAACATGCTCTCCCTGTAACTCCCACGATCGGAAACCGATCCTGGTATTGTAGAATGCAAAACGAGCACCTTGAATGTTGTAATATATTTTTCCTAACCGGAGCCGAAATCCCGCGCATGAGGTGGATGGAAAATGGCTATATTGAAAATGCGGGGGTCAAAATCAGGAAAGTAGTAAAATTATGAGTAAAAGTTGAAGATTTCAACACTGATTCATAACTTTTTTTAATTTTTTTTTGATATTTTGTTCAACACAGTATTTTAATGACCTATGATCAAGAGAGGTGATTTTTACAGGTCACAGTTCAAATGTCAGTTTAAATGTAACTGTGTGGAAGGTAATCATTAATTACATGCAACAGGAGTAATTAGACTTGTAGTTGCATGTTTGTTGCATGCAACTACAAGGCCAACCAACCAATGAAACTTTATTTCTAGAACACTACTCCAGCATAGATCATAGCTTTTTACACAGTATAATCAGCACTTTTAAAAACACACAACCATGTTTCTTAAACATAGCTGGAATTTAAATATCAGCATATGCCAGCTCAAATGAATATGTTTTTAAGGCAGATTTAAAGGCATCAATGGATGGGCAATCCTTTTTCCAACGAGGTAGAGAATTCCACAGGGTCAGAGCAGCAAAAGCAAATGACCTAGCTACTGATGTTGTCAAACAGACCCTTGGAATCTTCAGCAATCTCTCATTGGTGAAGTGGAGAGGGTGAAGGGGGTGGTAGGAATAAAGGAGCTCTTGCAGGTACCCCAGTCCCTGTCCATGTAGGATGTTATAGGTCAGTAACACGACCTTAAAGGTGATCCTCCACCACACTGGCAGCTGGTGCAAAGTGCAGAGTACAGGATTGACATGGCCGTATCTACGTAAACCTGGCAGAAAACTGGCAGCCATATTGTGCACCAGCTGCAGGTGGTGGAGGTCCACCCCTGGTAGCCCTAGGAATAGAGCATTGTAGTAATCAAGGTGTGGGGTCACCAAGGTGTGGACCAACATCAGAAGTTCATCAGGTGGTACCAGGTGCTTTATCTTGGTGACATTCCTCAGATGATAAAAGGAGGACTTGACAACAGCCGACACTTGAGTCTTAAGTGTCAGTCCGCTAACAAGCATGATGCCTAGATTACGCACCCGGTCAGAGGTCCTCAGCTAGTTGCCCCCAGCCAAAGCCCAGACGGCTGCCCAGCCAAAGATCCCTCCACCCAACAACCTGGGTCCACAACCAACACCTCAGTCATATCTGGATTCAGCCTGAACCAGCTGGCACTCATCCAATCCTGGATGTCAGTGAGACATTTGTTAAATACTGTAACAGCATCATGTTGTCTGAGCACAAAAGACAAGTACAGTTGAATACCATCTGCATAACAGTGAAAACTCAACCCGTACCACCTAATAATGTTTCCCAATGGCAGCATATAACCACAAACAACATGGGGGAAAGCACAGAGCCCTGTGACACCCTACATGACAGAGGTTAGGGCTGAGGAAAACACCCCGGACTCCACTCTCTGTGTCCTGCCAGTGAGGAATTAATGGAACCATCTGAGGACTGTGCCACTCAGCCTGCAGAAAAGGCACAGGTGCTCCAGCAAAACCCATGATCCATGGTGTCAAATGCTGCAGAGAGATCAAGGAAGACCAAGATGGAATGGCTCCTCTGATTCCTCGTTATCAGAAGCTCATTAAGTACCTGAACCAACACCCTCTCAGTACTATATCTCTTCCTGAAACCAGACTGGAGAGGATCGTAAATGTCATGGGTGGTCAGATGATCTTCGAGCTGCACGCAACTGCCTTCTCAATAACCTTACCTACAAAACGCAGGTTAGAGACTGGTCCGTAGTTTGCGAGACAGTCAAGGTCCAGAGAAGGTTTCTTCATGTAGGGTGAACCACCACCTCCTTCAGGGTATCTGGAAACACCCCAGTCTCTAATGACCACCTAACTATCTCAGCGAGGGCTGGTTCTGTTGCCTCCATGCACACCCCACAAGGAGGCGCATTGGACCTGGATCCAAACCACAGTAATTCAGTCGCAAGCCCTGGACCAACTTCATCACATCATCGATCGCCAACTGAGCAAAGTCCAACCAGACAAACTGGGTGCTAGTGCTCCCACACCGATCTCTGCACTACCCATTTCAGTGAGCTACATGGATCTCAGCTGTGATGGTCACAATTGTATTTGTGAAAAGCTGAGCGAACTCCTCACACTTCTCTTGTGAAAAGGCTCTCTGATTCTGAAGACAGGCTGAATTGCACAGTTTGTTTGCAGTACAGAAGAGCTGGGCCAGTCGATTTCTCACAGCTGCAATCTCCCTGGACATGAATTCTGCCTTTTTACGGGAGACCGCAGATTGATATGCCTTATAATGAGATATCAATCTAAGTTTGTCATCATTCAGGCCAGATTTCCACCAGCAAAGCTCCAACCTTCTTCCCACTCTCCTCAGCTCCCTTAACGTCCCAACAAACCATGGGGCCCAAGGGCAAAAGGTGAGAGGGTGAACACAGACCAGAGCAATGGCTTCCAGAGCATCTCCCACTGCCTTATTATAGGCTCATAGTAGACTCTCTGGATCCCCCGTTAACAATCTCACTGCCTGATAGGTCCAGAACCACCATCAGACCAGCTGGAGTTACTCCTCATAATGGGTGGTACAGGACCATCTCTGTAGGGGCACGTCTACTGGGGGGGCCGTGAAGCTGAACACCAATAGTGTAGTGATCAGACCATCTGACAGATTCCACTACCACATCCAAGATCTCCATCCCCAGCTGTAACACCAGATCCAGTGAATGACCCTGTACATGGGTCGCAGAGGTAATTACCTGTGTGAACCTCAATGATATCATCAATTGCAGGAAGCCTTGTCCAAATTATGAGAGTTCATCATCGACTCAAGCATTGAAGTCCCCAGTACCAACCACCTGGGGACCTTCAAAACCGTCTCAATGTTGAAGTCCGCGACCTCCTGCAGCAACTCCTTCTAGCTCCCTAGTGGACAGTGAATGAGAAGTATCCTACAATCCACACCTGTACTCAGGATACATTCAAAGGATCTAGTGGTCCCAACTGGCACCTCTACCAGGATCAGCTCCATCTTGAAACAGATGGCTACCCCATCCCACCCCTACGATCCAACCTCGGGTGGTGCATCACTGAGTACCCAGCTGGAACAGCTGACTCCAAAATGGGACCAGCATTTTCATCTAGCCAGGTCTCGGTGATGCAAGCCAGGTTGAGTGACCCAACAAGATCAGCAATTACTGCTGTCTTGTTTCAAGTTGACCTGGTGTTGCTTAACACCGTCCAGGTTGGATGAGTAGTCAAGGTTGACCAGGCTATCTGCCCACTGCAAGTGGAGCCCTTGGGTATTGGCACCAAGCAGGGTGGATCCTTTTCCTGGGCCCACTTTGCCCCAGGGCATTTTCTTGACCCTACCACTCCAATTCATCCTGCTCGCTCCACTCCCCCACCTGAACCCCCATCCCTCCAATGCCTCCTCATAATCTCCAAGGTGCGACAGCGCCTCTAGACCTCAGCTGAAAGTGGGGGGCAATCAAAGGGGTGAAAGGACCTGATCTCAGTGTGAGAGTAATGCCCACACATTGAAGCCCTCTGCCAACACATCCTGCAGATTCTACTCCCAGCAGTAAGTCAAAAGCAATCATTCTCCCTACAATGGATCCATATTGAGCCAGATATTACTGAGACAATTTATCCTTCCTCACTTCTGGTTTCCCGTACAACCAACAAACCCTGCCCCCTTCTGGTCCTAAAATTACTCCCATCTCGCTGACCATAGAGGCAGCCAGGTCTAACTGGTTTGCAACGCACAAAAGATTGAAGCTGAACCCTCCTCTGCCCCCCTACATCCCTGTGTGGAAAAACCCTGATATTACCATTGGTAATAAATGGGTTTACTGGAAATCATGGGCAGACGGGGCATCCTTAAATTGGATGACCTTACTGACCGCAGTCTTAAGGCCCTACACATGTTTCAATCCCTTCAGCAAATCTGGAGTCTCCCTCAGTCATAATTCTGGAAATACCTCCAACTTCAAGCTGCACTCCGTCATGTTTTACACCCACCCTCATCCCAATTAAGTATGCCAGACTTACACAGCTGGATACAACACCCTATAAGTCTAGCAGGGTGTATCTATGCTAAGCTGAGAGTTACTCTCCCATCCCAATCTGAAGGGGCAACTCACAAATGGGAAAGGATGCTTCAGTCCCCTATTTTTTCTTCGTCCTGGGAACAAGCATGGAAAGACACACGGCTGGCTGAATGATGCCAGATCAAGGCTAATATAAAACAAAATAGCCCACTCCTGGTACAAAACCTTGGCTGTTCTCACTAAAGCCAAACTTCTGGATTCAGACACCTGCTGGAGATGCCTAGTGCCAGGGGCAGACTTACTGCATGTACTCTGGTCCTCTCCATGGATACAATCCCTATGGCTAGGTATACAGGACACTGCATCCAAGGTGATAAGAAAATAGATCCCTTTCAGTCCCCTTTTTTTAACATTTTGGGTATTCAGAGTGACCTTCCAAAACTGACCACTCTGAGACAAGATGGCTGGCCCTGCTGACTCTTCAAACCAAGACAGCGCTGCTCTGTAAATGGAGATTACCACCGACTCCTACACTGGTAGAGGTTTTGGCATCCCTTTCATCCCTGGCCAAACTGGACAGGATCTCCCATCTCCAGAAATACCAAATGACCAAACTCAGACTATGATGGACCCCTTACCTAAACTTTCTGACCTCTCAGAATCTGGGTGATCCTCAGGTAGGCATCGACTGAACTTCCCTATACTCTGTTGGTTAAAGTTTGGCTATTAAGCCGGTGCTCTGAGTTGGGGGGCATAACCTCCACTGGGGATTGCCCTGTCAGTTTACAGAGATTCTGGATACCCAGGACACACAAAGATTATTACTGTCTTCTGCCTCTTGATTTACTCCACTCAGTCCAATTATCAGGTACCATTTTAGGCCTCACCCTCACCCCCCAGAAGTGCACCCATACCTACCATCTTTCAGGTTTGCTGGATCAGGATAAGATGTTAAACAACTGGCCCCATCATGCTACAGATTCTTTGGGATATCTATGTCTATGTTCTAGGTTAATCACTAATCTTGCACATCATACATACACGCTTATTCAGCTTTCTCCCTGCAGCCTTGAAGAGGCATTTGGCTAGACATAAAACTCCTGCAGGGTGTGCCTATGTACAGCAACATTCCATTGACTGAACTCTCTTGGTGAGTACAAGAGTTTGACACACACAGATGTAATGGAACTTGTATGCTTTAATTTTGCAGACTGCATGTAACCGTATACTAGTGACTCTATCTGAATATAGCTACTAGTACACTTGTCCTGTGTCCTGCACTACTGGCCTGCCAATGAGCTCCCGACCTTGCGTGGCATCGGGCTAAAGCCACCAACTGCCCTAGTGACCTCAAGAGATACTGTGAACTCAGAAATGTCTGCACTAAAGCCATCCGCCTAGCCAAAGCTGAGCATTTCAAGTCCAACTTCCAGACTAACACTAACAACCCATCCAAATTCTGGACGGTCTTCCACTCCATCTTCTCACCTTCTTCAAATACTCCACCTCCTATCCTCAGGCACAACCACACTGTCCTTACTGAACCTATGGCCACTGCCGATTGCTTCAATTTCCACTTTGCCACCTGCACTTCTGCTCTGCTTAGCACCCTCCCAAGCCCCCCTCTTGCTCTGGTGCCCCCATCTATCACCTCCCACATGGGCTCCCAACCCACTGCGCCTCTACCCACCCCATCTCATCCCTTAATCTGCCCCTCCTTCCCTCTGCTGCTCTGCCCCCCTTCTCCATCCCTCATCCCTACCTCCCCCCTCAGTTCTCCTTCTCTCCTCTCTCTCCCAAACTACTCTATCAGCTCTCCTGGCACTATATTCTACCAAAGGCTCCTCACCTGATGGCTTTGATCCTAGGCTTTTCTCCCTATCTGCTCCTGCCATTGCCTATCCCCTATCCCTGATACTAAACCTTTTCTTTTGAGTCTGCCACTGTTCCCTCGGCTTGGAAACATGCTGTTGTACTCCTCCCCCTTCCCCTCCCTAAGGGGGGGGGTGACTCCACCTCTCCTAGGAACTATCTCTCTCCTACCTACCTTATCCAAACTCCAAGAACACATAGGGCTCAACAAATTCTCCTTGTTCCTCTCTGACTCCACTTTTTTCACACCCTTACAGTCTGGCTTCAGGAAATCCCACCCCACCACCACCACCTCTCTGTTGAGGCTAACTGAGACCATCTCCTCAGGTTTTGACAAAGGGAACATTACCTCGGCTATCTTTGTCGACTTGGCCAAAGCCTTTGACACTGTCTCTCAACCCTCCTCCTGCACAGCTTATTAGCAGCTAGACTCTCCCCTACTGCCACAGGCTGGTTCAACCCCTACCTGTCCGGCAGGTCGCAGTCAGTTAGAATAGCTGATGTTACCTCATCCTCCCACCTCTTACCACTGGAGTTCCCCAGGGATCAGTGCTATGGCTCATCCTGTTCTCCATCTTTTTAAATAAGCTCCCTCAGGTTTGCTCAGCATCCAGCATCAACATGTATGCTGATGATACAGTGCTGTTTACCTCTGTTAAATCAGTCCCTGATGTCACTGTCAGGCTTCAGTCTGACTTCACCAAGGTCCAACTCTGGTTTAGCTCTCATCAACTTTTTCTAAATGCCAAGAAGACAGTCTCCATGTCCTTTGGCATAAGGCAGAGACTCGCTAGGCTAAGCCACCTCCCCACCTTTCATACCCTTGATGGGACTTCTCTTGAGGACGTCTCCTCATTCAGCTATCTCGGCATTTGGCTGGATAGATACCTCAACTTCTCTGTACATATAGATGCCATTCTGAAAAAATTAAGGCCTAAACTTGGTGCCCATTACAGAAACAGTAGCTGCATCCCTCTTGCCACCAGGCATGAGCTGGTACAGAAGATGATCTTGTCCATTTTCAACTATTGAGACATAGTCTATGGTGTTGCTCCACAGACCCACCTATCCAGACTGGACACTTTCTACAACTCCTTCTGTTGTTTCACTCTTGATGCCCCCTCCTAACTCATCATTGTGATCTTTACCACTCCTTCAACTTCCTTCCCCTCCACAATCGGTGAGCATTACATGGCGCTAAGTTCATCTCTAAATTCTGGCTTGGTTTGCTCCCTTCCTACATCTCCTCCTCTCTTAGCACCCCAACCCCCTCCTTCTATTCCCTGAGATCCCATACTGACACTCACACCCTCTCAGTGCCCAGCAGAACCACATCCTTTGGCCAGAAAGCCTTCTCGTATCACCTGCCTAAACTGTGGAATCCTCTGCCTCCTCAAATCTGCTTCTCCTCCTTCCTTTTTTCTCTTGCCTCTGCACTTCACAACTACCTCACTCTTTTCTGCACCTGCTTCTGACCCCTCCTTTCTTGCCCTCTCTCCTGCCCCCTTACCTCATTGCACTTACCTTACCCCTTAATGTCTAGTGCTTAAACTTGAGTCATGCTCACCTATGTTTCCACCCAGACTATTGTGACTGCTGTGGTGAACCACCCAAATAGTGCATTTGCACTCCACCTATGCCTATGACTCAGTATAAGATTTTAATTTTATGTATGTATTATGTATTGTATATCTGCATCATCTGTGCTCCTCGTGTATTGTAAATGGATGCTTCGAAAATGGATGCACTATTTACTATGTTCCATATTCCTTGACCATGTTTTGAATGTATGTATCACATTTTATTGCACCTCTGTATTGCTGCATGATTTATCAATGCTACTACTGTACATCCCTCTCCCTTTTTCCCCAGGATGTACCGTGAGACGAGCATTGAGTTGCTCAGTGTTTCTTTTCTGGTGAAACAATTCAATAAATAAATAAAGTAATTCTCTTGTGTTTCATTCACTAGGTTGTGAAATCATGGCTTCTAATCTTCCTAAACACCTTCCCTTCCTCCCTTCCTACCCCCCACCTCCTTTCTCGTCCCCCGATAAGGTTAACTATCTGTGCAAATGCTGTTTTGCAACTGGGCTTCGGCCCTGCTGATTTCTGTACTTTTATTGTGAAATAAATAAAAAATGCTACAACAAAAGCAATCAGTCACTCACTCAATCATACAATTACATTCATCCCTATACATTCAAAATAGAACCAAGAAACATAAAACCCATAACAGCAGCAGTGCGCTAAAAATTCTTTGAGTATTTTCCCAAAAGTTCTCCATAATTAACCATAATCAGTACTTTTGGTTCCACACTGTATTGAAAACATGTCACGTCTTCCAGAAATTTGAAGTAGAGAAGGGGAGCTCTCACTGACTCCTCACCCACCTAATATGTCCCAGTCCTGTGGCCCTCTCATTGCCACACTCAACAATCAGCTGAAAAACAGTATTTTGATAAGCTAGAAGAAAGGAGTCTCTCTCATGGCCTCCAAGTCACAGGATCTGTATATCACAATACCACCACAGATTATATTCTGAAGGTAATGAAGAACAGAACTCATGACACAGTGCTTCTGTTTATAGGCATTCCTCCGAAGAGCTACTCCTGGAAAATAAGTCCTCTGTGATGACTACAATGCCAGACCCCAGCACACCCCAAAACAGGCACCACGGTCCAAAGAAGTACTCCCACCCAAGCCCCCTGAGCCACCCTACCGCTGTTAGGTAGCCCATGGAGGCTTAATGGAGAGAGAAGTTCAGCATCCACCCTTTAGTTCATGCTCTCTGTCTGCACTGGGCAACCCTTTGACCAGACACCTACCTCAGGGCTGTCAGAGGCCGAAGAACAGTCCACCACTTCCAACAGATAATAGACCTCTATGGCACGCTCTTCCATGGTCAGCCAGACTCACTAAGGACAGCCCAATAAATCCACAATGTGGCTGACCTTACCACCACCACCCAAATTTCTCCTCTGCTATCGGACCTTCAGGTACTCCTCTAGCTGTGGTCCATCCTACTACAACCCAGTCCATTTGAAGCAGGTGTCCCCAAGGTAGCCCAGTATCCGAAAGTCCTCCCATCCTTCTACAACCTCCAAGGTGACAAAAACAGAGTATCAAACGAAATGCTGAATTCAGCACAAAAGAGTATTCCCACTTCTATCACACAGGTTGGTAGGTACCCTCACCACAGATAGCACAAAGTGAATGACTGGCATCCAAAAAAGACAGCAGTTAACCTATAAAAACTGACCGCAACTCAAACGTGCACTACCACTGTTTTGAAGCAAAATAATACCATGGATTGCAACAATGACACAAAACTTACAAAACTTAAAAAGCAAGCCACTAAATTAACTAAAAAATGTAACTAAAAAGAACTGCTGAACTAATGTGATGGCCAACCCAGCATGGTCGCCATCTTGAAACCAGTAGGATACTACTACAACACAATGGTCTGTGCTAGGGAAACTAAAAAAATGCAATGCAGCTACAGTTGCTCATGAGGTGGGGTAACAAGGCCATGATGAACATTTAGGGTCAAACTCTGTGAAAACAGCATAGTCATGAGTAAGCATTGAAGAATTTCAATGCTGCTTTATAACTCAGATTTTTTTTTGTGTGAGTTTGATCCCACATTTTCAACATGGTATTTTTATGACCCCACTTCATGATCAAGACAAGTGGATTTTATTTAAATCCCACATGAAAGGTGATTTCATGGTGTGACTATGAAAAGATGTTTTGGAGGTTATTTGCATTTCAGGGAGGTTTCCTGGCCCAGGGTGTCATGGAGCCTACCAGGGAGAGGGCTGAACTGGACCTGGTCCTGTCCAACTGTGAGCATGTTCAGGAAAGTGGAAGTGCCACTTGAAGGTAGAGAACACCACACTGTATGATTCCACCTGGACATGGGCAGGGGGAAGGACAGGATCAGGACAATGGTTTTAGACTATAAGAGAGCTGACATTGGTAGGATGTGAGAAATTCTAGTAGGACACCTTGATGGGATCAGAAGGGAGATGGACGTGTAACAGAAATGAGAAATAATAAAGAAGGGACTGATGGAGGCCACCAGTGAGTGCGTCAAAATAAAAAGTAAGAAAACTAAGGCCAAAATGTCCAGTTAGTTCAGCAAGGATGTAGCAAAAGCTGTAGGTGACAAGTGGGCAGCCTTCTGGAAGTACAAACATACTCAGAAGCAAGAGAATAGGGTGGATTACTCTGCTTAATCAAGGGTAGTGAGCATAGCGTTTACTATGGCAAAGGCTACAAGGGAAGTGTAGATAGTACATGGTGGTAAAAGCAGAGGAGAAGGCCTTGTTCCAATATATATGGGAGAAAAGGAACATAAAGGATGATGTAGTCAGATTAAAAAGGAAGGTGGTTTGGCAGAGGATAGTGAAGAGAAAGCAGAGGTACTTAACAAGTACTTCTGTTCAGTCTTTACTGGAGAAAAGGACAGACCAGTGTCACAAGACAACAGAGGTGTGGGAACTGGTGTGGGAATTCATGGACGGCATCATTCAAGCACTTAAGAGCCCAAGGTCCCTGAAGGTGGATAAATCCCCAAAACTAGGTGGTTCACAGCCAAGGGTCCTAAAGAACTGGTGAAGGCTCTGGCAGATCTCCTGGCAGACCTGTTTAACACCACTCTGGAGTCAAGGATTGTGTCCTTAGATTGGAGAACTGCACATCTTGTGGTTCTCCATAAAAGTGGGCCAAAGGATGAACCAGGGAACTATAGGTCAGGCAGCCTGACATCAATAGCACACAGGCTGATGTAGTCCATCCTGAAAGAGAGATTGGTGAGCTCTCTGGAGGATACAAAGATATGAACATATGAAGAAGCCAGCAGAAGAAGCCATTTGGTCTATCAAGTCTGCTCATATTGCAGGTTCCACAGCTTGAGCTAATGTCCCTGCCCTCCATCCCCACTCCTCCCATCCTTCCTACCCATGATCCTTACCTTCCCACTATGCCCATCCCAGCCTCTCTTAAAGCTTCCCACTATCTTCAATGAGATCACCTCTTCCGGCAATGCATTCCAAGAGTCCACCACCTTCTCTGTGAAGAAATGCTTCCTGACCTCCCTCTTAAACCTCCCACCCTCCAGCTTAAGACTGTGCCCCCTCATGTTATGGTTGCCACTCAGCTTAAGGAGACTCTTCTTATCAACATTATTTATCCCTTTCAAGTACTTGAAGGTCCCAATCATGTCCCCCCTTCCTCTCTCTTTCTCTCACTCTCTCCTGTCTTCCTAGGAGAACATGATCAGTGCCCTCAACTTCTCCTCATATTCCTTATCCTGCTGACCTTGTTGCACTGGGTTATGCCCCCTATCATCCCACATACACCTCACACTGTAGTCCAGGTCTATTATACTGTAATACTGCTATTTTGCACTATCATTGTAGATTTGGGCACCCATCATATAAGCATGAGTGCTAGAAATGTGCTTTGCTGCTAATATATGCTAATATTTATCATACATGATTCATTATACCTCACTATAATACATTTATCTAGATTCTGTTTGCCTTTTACATATATTTCATATATAATCTACTTAATCTCTGATAAGATGACTCTAAGGGATCATCAGTGATTATTATATATTTATATTCTCATATAATTATATGCAGTGTGTGTTTTACACTCAGGCAGATATGCCACATGTAATAGAACCCTGCCAGCACTTCTCTTTGTCTAAGCAAGCTGACAGACAGAGAAAGCCTTTATTATGTCTTATACTGTACATAAGCAAGAAATGCCACATGTAGTTTGAACCCATCAGCATTTCTTTTGTCCAAGCTATAATGCAAATGGAAGCATATTCTGTCTCATATGATACTCACTAGTAATTCTGTCTCCTAATTCATCATCCAATGGAGAATGACTTAGGACCAATACATATTGTTTCTCATATGAAGTAATCTCTGTTGCTATGCTGTTATCTGTAGTATATAGTCATCTGCAACCTACTGTAGCTTCTCTAGGCAGAGCGGGTAGAGAGAATTAGATCTTGGAGAACCTGAGATTCTACAATCCTGGAGATTATGTACATTCTTCAGGAGAAGTGGTGAGAAACCCTATCTCCCTTGTGATTTTCTTTGTCACATACTTGATGTAAGTAGTATAATAAACTTTAATAATTCCTGGGTTCCATTTTTTTCAATGGGAAAAAACCGTGTGTTAAATACCGTAACACTTGAGTAGGTGTTACAGCATTCACGTGGTTTCTTCCAATCCTAAAGCACTCGAAAGAGAAAGTCAGCTAGAGCCTATCCATAGAAAAGCCCTCCTGCCACAGCACAGCTCGAGCCTCTCAATGTTCATGTCTCTCTAAGTCACTCACCTCCTCAATTGCATTTCCTCTGTATTAAATCTTCTACCTTCTCACTGCATTACCTGACAAAAAACAAATCCAAAGCTGCTCAGACAGAGAGGTTTCCACAGCTCACTACCCAGCCAACACTATGAAATAGCTGCCGGTAACATGCAGGCTACATTCGGGATTGCCTGCATTTTCCATACCCAAGTAACAGTTAATATCCACAAATCGAACCAACACCCACAGAAACAATGAAGAATCCAAGTCATCAAAGACTCAGCTCTCACTAAGATATTCTTAACACAGTAAAGCCACCACACAGCACTTTATTGCCTAAATATAACATTTTCTGTAGAATTGTACATTGCTACAGTAAACACTTTTACCACCATCCCTAAGTAATCTCCGTTTCAAGCCTTCTCTTTTCTCTGCAGTTCAAAATGCTACAGCACTGAAAACAAATGTTGCAACATAAGAAAACTGCCATGAACATCTCAGTTATTTCTTATTAAACTTTCTTCTTTCAGTAATTTAAATAGATAAATTTACATGCTGAACTTTCCATTTACTGTTTCAACTACAAAATAAACAACATCATCAATACAAAGTAAGACTACACTTTCTTCTTTCTGTCACAAATCTCAAAACAAAGAAAAAATTGAACCCTTCAATTATATACAACAAAATATGGGGTGCAGTGTGTTTAACTCGAATTTAACACAAACCCTCGTTGTTGGATGGCTATCATAAACCCCTCAGGCTTCGCCCTCGGGGTTTATGTGCCATCCAACAACTCGGGTGTGTGTTAAATTCCCATAACACACTGCACCCCATACTTTATCCTATATTTAGTACTCCTTGCTTGTTTACAATTGTTTCTTGGCATACTCCGAGACACAAGAATCTGTATTGTTATTTACCCTACACACCAAGAGTGTTTAGGCAACAACCTGCTGTCATCTTTGTAGCCCTCCTCTGGGCCTTTCTTCAGCAGGTTAATGTCCTTTTTGAGATTTAGGCACCAGTACTGAACTCCATACTCTAGATGCAGCCTTACCAGTGACCTGTACAAGGGCAGTATAACCTCCTCTCTCCTACTAATGATCCCCCTAGATATGCATCCCATCATCTTGCTTGCCTTTGCTGCTCCTTTCTTGCACTGCATGGAGTGCTTCAGGTCACTAGTGATCATTACTGCCAGGTCCTTCTCCTCCTCTGATGCCGATTCTTGGACTCCACCCAGGTAGTACTCTGTCCTGGGATTCTTGGCTCCAATATGCATAACTTTGCGCATTTCTTAGCATTGAAGCCAAGCTGCTAGATCCTGGACTGTCTCCACTGCTTTTCCAGATCTTCCTGTAGGTCTCGTCTCCCTTCAGCTGTGTCCACTCTCCTTCAGAGCTTTGTGTCATCCACAAATAGGCACAGTTTGCCCTTAATGCCATCCCCAATGTCATTGATGAAGACATTGAACAACTCTGGCCCCAGCACTGAGCCCTGCTAGACCCCACTGGTGACATCTCTGGTGCCAGATAACTCTCCCCCACAACCACCCTCTGGGTTCTGTCCCTCATAATGGTAATGGGCTCCAGGATGTGAGGCAGCATGAGTTTGTGTTGGGGAGGTCCTGCCAGACTAATTTAATTGACTTCTTCGACTGGGTCATCAAGACAGTAGACAAAGGCCAAGTGGTTGATGTCCTGTATCTGGACTTCAGCAAGGTCTTTGACTCTATACCACACAGAAGATTGGTCAAGAAGGTAGAAGACCCGGGGGTGAGGGCTAAGCTTGTTGTATGGGTAAAAAAGTTGGTTGCAGAACAGAAGCAAAAAGAAAATAGTTGGTGGGAATTCTCAGAAGCTAGACTTGTGACTAGTGGAGTCCCACAGGGCTCTGTGCTCAGTCCAATGTAGTTTAACATATTCGTAGGTGACACCGTGGGTCAGATCAAGGGTAATATCTGCCTGTTTACAGATGACACAAAGCTCTGTGGAAGAGGGAACATGGAGAAGGAGAGTCAGGATTTCTAGGAAGATCTGGCTAGACTAGAGAATTTGTCTGGCATTTGGCAACTGAGGATGAATGCTAAAAAGTGTAAAGTTATGAGCTTTGGGGTGAAAAACACAGGGCCTGAATATTGGTTGGTGATGTGCAGGTAAGCAGGTCAGAGGAAGAAAAGAACCTGTATGTAATTATCACAAATTACCTGAAACACTTGGTGCAACAGGAAAGCTTAAGTCAAAGCAAATCAGATGCTGGATTTCATAGCCAGAGGAATTACCAGCAGGAAGGCAGAGGTAATCCTGACACTGTACAGGTTTCAAGTGAGACCTCACCTGCAGTACAGTATGCAGTATTTCGTTTTTCATTTTTTTTTGTTGACCGGGTAAGTGCACTAGACAAATCCTGCCTATTTTGAGGCATGACCCGGGGGAAGGGGATACAGATGAATGCCAACTGACCCTGAACCAGATTAAGCATTATCTTAAGGATATCAACTTGCTGGAAATGGTCCAGAGAAGGGTAAAGAAGATGATCAAGGGCCAGCAAGGCAACACCTATGAGGAGAGGCAAAGACAGCTCAACACATACTCTCTTGAGAACAGAATGAAAAGGAGGACATGACTGAGACCTTCAAGTACCTTAAAAGTATTAACAGGGTGAGTACTGTCTTACTCTTCAGCCTTAGAGGAAAGAAGATCACTAGGGGTAACAGTCTAAAGCTGGTATGGGGAAGGTTCAGAAGGGAGATGATGAGGCACATTTTCACCAAGACAGTGCTAGCTAAGAGGAATGAGGTGCTGGAGGAGGTGTATCCCTAAAAATGTTGGACAGCTTCAAGAGAGGTTGAGACATGGTGAGGGATAAGTTGCAGGTAGAGGGGCAGAGAGGGTATTTGAGAGGGGTCAAGAGGAATATGGGGAGGATTTCCCTCTGAATAGACATGGGGAACTACACACTTGAGCAGACTGGATAGATCATAAGGCTTTATCTCCTGGTCCATTTGTATGAAAATTGACACATGTCAAGTTCATGAGGTGGGATAACAAAAGGGCTATGTTGAAATGTTTGGGCAATAATCTGCAAAAATCAAAGTTAAGAGTAAACTCTGAAAAACTCAATATTTCTTCATAATGTTATTGTTTTGGGCATTCTGACTGCAAATTTTCATCATAGCTTTTTATAGCCATTCCTGATGATCTAAACCAATAAAAAAAGATTGAGGGCATTTAAAAGACTTCGACTACTTGGTTCATGAGGTGGAGTAAAAAATAAAGAAATGTTGTACATTTGGGGCAAAAATATTAAGCTAAGACAACGTTATGAGTAAAAGTTGAAAATGCATTGACAAGCTATTAACCAAGCCTACCTTGTATTCGGTTAGTTCACAGTTTCAATTTAGAAGCAGTGCTGGACCCATGAGATAAGTAAGTGAGGGGTGAGCAGTGGTTGTTGTGAGGTTGGTCAGGGTGGGGGGCCAAAGGATTGAGTTCTATGTGATAATAGCACCTACAAAATGGTGCAGACCAAAAATACAGAGTGTTCATCACAGAAAACAAAAATGATGATGAGCACTACAGTGCCAGTAAAGAACAGTAGGGGTAAACTTACTTTCTGTGAGGGGGGAGCAATGTGAACTTATTTGTTTTTGCCCTGCACCCTCTATGACTTTTATAACATGCACTGGGGGGATGATGATTGGGGACGGGGAAAACTAGGAGGGGCTAACCCATGGGTCACACAAGTCAGCAGGGGGAATGATGGGGGTGGCAACCTGCAGGAGAAGGGGTGAAACAAAGTGCAGAGGGTGGGTGGAACAGAGGCAAAGAAAAAAAATTACAGCAGCACAAGCACAAAAAAAACAACTCTTCAGAGCCAGCCCTGAACCCAGGTCCATCAGCAACACAGGAGGTGACTCTAGCCACAGCACCAGATGGCTGGCGCGGAATAGGCCCATCAAACAAACCCCTATATGCTACATGATAGATGTACTCCATTGGAAACAAACTTTCTTAAATTTACCCCGAGCTATGAAAGGCACATAGTCCATTTTGAAATCACTATTTTTACTTCATCCAAACTGACTCAACAGCATTCCCTTGCTATATTCATGGGATTCCAAGGGTTGAGGGTACAAAACTCATCAAGGGACCTTTTTTACAGGTTCTAAAACAATAAGGCTATAAGGGACAGTTTCCGGTATTTCAGGTACCAATACTGGAGATTGGGCACCCCGTGCCAGTTTATTTGGTAGCACTGTGGGTGGGCACCCTGGTGTCACATGGTAGTAGGTGGTGCACATTCTGGGGAAGGGGAAAAGATTTTCCTGCAGCCAGATTGGCCACCTGACTGCATTCACGTGTTCTTTGATGGCACTGGGGTGGGCACACCAGTGCAGTGTGTGTGTTTGTGTGTGTGTGTGTGTGTGTGTGTGTGTGTGTGTGTGTAGATCTATATTTGGAAGGGAAGAAAGACACTTATCCAGCAGCAGAACTGGGCACCCTGACTGCCAGAAATTAAAGTGTGTGCGTGGGGGGGAGAAACAGAGACATTTCCAGCAGCAGAGGTTAATCACCTTGACCCCCAGAAAATTCAAAAGGGAGTAGAAGCAGAATTATAAAATTCTTAAGTAGTGAGGGATAAGCACCCTGATCCCCCAGAAGATTCAAAAGGGGATAGAAACAGAATTATACAATTCTTCAGTGATGAGGGATAAGCACCCTAACCACAGGACATTTTGAGGAGTGGTCTACACCAACCTCCTCCATTGAACATCTTAAAATCTGCTTGGCTCCTGTTCTTGGTTTGGAGCTGCATTGGTATATTACATATACTTTACCAAAGTGGCTCCAAGCTAAGAACAGGAGTCGACTAGCTTTCATAACTAACTTCCTTACTACACGGCTTAAGATGATTGGGCAAGGGTATGGGGTTCTGTTCTGATTACTGTCAGGAGTCTGAGCAGCCATTATGTATGAAAGGCTGATGATCACACACTATTAGAATTCTAATGGGTAGAAAATCCCTATGATAGGTGCAGCTGCATCTTTTTAAATTTTCACCCATCAGCAAGTTGACCAGCATCATCATCAGGTCCCTTAGTGTTGATTATTTACTGATAGGTCTCCTACAGGCTGAGATCCACTGGATGTAAAGCACTGACACCTCACAGGCTGCTACACTACCTCACTGCACCAATATGTGTGCTCTATGTATACACAAATAAACATAAAAAGACAGGGGCAGGCTAGGTATGATATAATGGAAGTCATTCATGATAAGACAGGGATGGCAGCATAAGACTTATGAGTACAGGTTGAAAAAACATTAATAGGTTGCTCATGGACATTGTAGAGACATTCAAATACCTACAGGAATACAACAAGGTGGACCAGTCAGAGCTGTTTTGACTAAATGAATGTTCATCCCTTGGGGGGGCACAATTTAAGGCTAGTGGGTGAGGGGGAGTTCAGAAAAGATACTAGGAAACATTTTTTATGGAGAGTGTAGGGGGTGAGAGGAATATTCTGCCCAGTACAGTAGTCAATGCAAAAAAAAACCATTGCTAATGTTAACAAACTCTGATGAGTGTCAACACAGATGCTGTGTTTTAACATGACCACATATTTTTTGTTTGTTTTTTGTTGCAGAAGTCCTTCACAAAATGTAATGCTTTAATTGATATAGTCTACTTTGGCTTGTTTTGTTGTTGAAGTGTGATGTGTTACAGTTTAGGGGTGCAACTACAGAACTATGTTGTCCATTATGCATAGGTTTATGTACAACACCAGCTGGTTGTTGATGTTTTGCAGGGCGTGACCTCTGACAGTAAAGCATGGATGTATCAATGTGTGACTACTATTATACTGTATATGAGTATATCCACAGCTTTACAACAGCAGCAACACAAATCTACTCCCTCAGACACATTTGCAAGTCTACTCCCCTCTATTCCCCAAATATGATATAACAATAGTCACACAACAATGTATGCACAATTTACAATCAGAGTTCAAGCCCTGCAAAACATCAATAACCAGGTGGTGTTGCACCTAAACCTATACATACTGGAACAATAGCTCTTGGGTTACACCCCTAAAATATATCATATCACACTGTCTGGAGATGGTCCTGATACCCCCACCAGCTCCTCTGTTCTTAGTCACTGCTTCTGAGATACCCCATCATCTGTCTGTAACAGTTCTATAAGCAGGGGTGTCACAAAACTCTGCACCAAGGTCTCCAAAGGTTTCCCTGCTTTGAGCATGCAGTGGCAATTTCACCTCTTTGCCCTTCGTCACATGGTCATTATAGTAATAATACAAGGGGCTGTGGCTCTTTGAAGTTGTAAGTGCTCTGGTTGCAGCTGATAAATCAAACACAACACTCCAGTGTTTCATGCATGAAGCATTTTGTACATTAAGACTCTAGATTGGTTGCCTCCTCCTGACCTGTCTTGTGCCATGTCACTGATGGGAAATCAACTGAATTGCATTACCCACCTAAATTATAGTGATCTGTCTATGGGGGACCCCATGGAGCTGCCTACAGGGGACCCTGCCAGCACTGAGAAGGATGAGCTCTGGGTCAGAGTCACCTATTTCTTCATTGACAAGGAGGAGGAGGAGGTGATCAAAGGCAGGGTGACTACCCAGTCAGGTGTGAAATTTGACCAGAAGACAGATGTATGGGAAAAATACACAAATGCATCACCAACACAGGCTGCTAGAATACCTCAAAAACAACAAAAGATAAACTTTACAGAGACTTACAATTCTCTAATGGCATGCTAGGCACACACTGTGTGCATACATGATGACAAATCTCCTAAGTTTGTATATTTTGTATTTTCCCTACATAGAAACATAGAAATTGCCAGCAGAGAAGGACTGCTAGCCCCATCCAGTCTGCCCGTATGCCCTACATCTGCTTTTGGCCTCTGGCCCTATCTGGTTAGTGGCTTTTCACCCCTCCTTCCCACCTCTATGGTTCCCTTATGCCTGTCCCAAGCATGCTTAAAATCCTCCACTGTGCTCACTTCCACCACGTCCTGTGGCAGACCATTCCATGCGTCCACCGCCATCTCCATGAAAAAAAACTTCCTCACATTTCCCTTCAACCTGCCACCCTCCAATTTCATATCATGCCCTCTCATGCTTGAACTCCTCTTATATTGGAAGTTGCCTCCCCCTGCACCTTGTTTATGCCCTTATACGGACACCATCAACCTGTTTTTCATCATATTATTTCTAGTTAAAAATCTACATTTTATGATTGCTTGCCTTCTCTAAAATTCATTAATGTGCTGTTTGTTTTGTATGTCCTTTTTTAGTAGAACTGAAATGCATGCTAATGTATCTCTATAAACAACCTTGTTTTGTGTACTATCCTGGATCTGTTTTTACTGCATACTTCCTGAGCATTATAAATACACCCAAACAGTGCAGTCAATAATAAGGGAGTAGCCTCCTAAACTCCAACTAAATTATGAAGGGCTAGACTGTGTTGTGGGTGTTCACAAGTCCAGGAAAGATGCAGTTGGAGCTGATCGATGAATGTAAACAAACCTGTGTTTGTGTGGTAACCCTAGTATGGCGGGCAGTCTGTTTTTCACTTATTTAAGGAAAAAAAAGTCAGAATCAAACAACCAGCTACATCAGCAATCTTTAAAGAAGGTTGGCAATCATAAAATGTGTTTTTTAAACTAGGGACACTTTGAGACCTAAAGGGGTTGGCGGTGTCCATTTAAGGTACTTGCATGTTTCTATCATGTCCCCCCCCGATCCTTCTTCTCATCTAGTGAGTACATTTTGAGATCCCTTAATCTCTCCTCATATGTTTTCTGGTTCAATCCCTGTACCATCTTTTTTGCCCTTCTCCAGACTGCCTCACCCTGTCAAGGTCCTTATGAAGGAGCGGCCTCCAGAATTGCACATAGTACTCTAGATGAGGACTCACCAGTGTTTTATACAATGGCATCACTACCTCCCTCCTTCTGCTAGTGAACTCCTTGCTTATACACCCCAGCATGCCACTTGCTCACCTTGCAGCCTTTGTACTCTGCTTAGACATCTTTAGGTCATCAGATATGATAACCTCCAGGTCCCTTTATTCATTGGTGATCGTTAGTAACTCAGCCCCCATTGTGCAGCTCTCCCCTGGGTTCCCTTATCTCAAGTGCATTATTTTGCACTTATTTGAGTTAAACCTCAGTTGCCACACCTCAGACCATTTTTCAAGCTTCCTCAGGTCCCTTCTCATTCTCTGTACCCCATCTGGAGTGTCCACTCTGTTGCAGATCTGTCCTACACTTCTGTGAATGCCATATTGAAGTGGTATCTGTTCAAAGCTGCTGGGGGAAGCAAAGAACTACCCCAAGGAATCTGCTGAGTCCATTGAGCAGACAGGTCATTGGAAAGTGGACCACTGATAAAATTACTCCTAGAAAGGCTAAGCTGGGTTCCCTGCTAAGGATAACTGTGAGGGTTGTGGGCAGATCATGGGTGGGGAGCTTTAGAAAAAGAGGAGAATTAAATAAGGGAGGGGAGGGATGAGATAGAAGGGACAGGAGGGTGAAATTAGGAAGTGCTATGTATGAGGAGCATAGGAAGGGACAATGTGCATAGCACTGACTATCAGGGTGAGGAAACCTGTAACATTAAGAGTAAGATTGTGAAATGAATAGAGACATTAATGGGGAAGGAAGGAGAGTAGTGGAAGGAATGTTACAGGTCATACGCCAAGGTTACAAGAATGAGACAGGCATAGAGGTGATACAGAGGGAATAAATTTGGGCTAATGATGCCAAAAACAATTGCACTATTCCTTGATAAGCATTGAGTAGAGGGATTTAACGGAAGTAATGGATATAGGTATACTCAGTTTTAATGTTTTTTGCAGCTTGTTCCATAGGAAAGGCAATGTAAAGCTAATGGCTCTCTTTCCAAAATGAGAATTGACTTTGGGCACTTTAAACTGGATGGAAGAGTAGCTTCTTAGGGCAACTTACTTACAGTATTTTGCTGGAAGCAGTCTAAGACATATTGCAGTAATTGCTTGGATATGGCTCTGAATGTCCATAGAACAGCATTTCTGTCACTGCTGAACTGAAACAAAGTCCATCCCACTGCTGCATATAGGGAGCAATGATGAGTGGCGAGCAGAAGTCTGGTAATAAACCTCAGTGCCCTATGGTAGAGAGTATCCAATTTTACAAGGTAGGAGGTGGGACAGCAACTGTATAGGAAATCAGCGTAGTCGATTACAGAAAGAAATGTGGCCTGGACAAACCTTAACTTAGCATTACTTGTGAGAAAGTGTTTCATCCTAAAGTAAAGACCGAGTCTCTGATACAGTTTTTTTAGTAGTTCTTCCATGTGTTCTATGAAGGAAAGCCTGTTGTCAAGCCAAACTCCCAGGTGCTTGAATTTTGAGACAAATTCTAGGTTTTCACCAAGGAAGGTGGATATATGTGGAAGAGCACCCAAACTAGCTGTATATACCACATGCATGAAGGGAGAGAAAAACATTGCTTTTGTTTTCTTTGCATTGAGCAGGAGTTTTTTGTTCAGGAGTTGATGTTGGAGTAGATTGAATTCTGTTTGTAAGTCACTGCAGGCTGCTTCCGGTGATGGGCTGACATATAGCACCGTTTCATCAGCAAATAGATGTACAGTGGCCTTGGTGATATTATCATCAATATAGAGAATAATGTATGGGCAACCATACACAACAAAGCTGTGTTTCCATCGAGGGGTTGCGATGACAGCATATGAACCTCAAGAGCGAAGCTCGAGAGGTCCATGCTGTCATCTTAACCCCGAGATGGAAACACATGCCAATTTGTGTGTGGTTGACCATATTTTATTTTTTATAGTACATTTTTTTTTACACTATCGTGAGAGACCCCCAATGAAGTGAAAACAAATAATCTTGTCATTTCTTTGTTCTACTCACACATCAAAATCAAATTTCCAGACTTTTGAAATGTAAAAGGTATGACTTTGGGCACTGGGTAGTTAGCAAGTAGCTAGGTGTAGAATAAATGAGAAATTTAAAATTCTATGACCTTTGAACTGTGCATAACAACTGTTCTGAATCTGCATAACAACACTTTAGAATGCGCATAATGGTTTAGAATGTGCTTAACAAGGATTTTGAGCAGGCTGATTTTTATACATAACAAAAGGTAACCATATACTATATTGTTGATATAGATGGTGAAGAGAATAGGACCAAGAATGGATCCCTGGGGTATGTCTCTTAGCATTGGTTTAAGGGGTGACAGTTCGCCTTCAACCGTAACCTGCTGGAGCCATCCAGTGAGGTAGGTAGTAAACCACCACAGGGAGAGTGAATCCAGCCCTATAGATTTCAGGGATGAGAGAAGCAGCTCATGATCAACTGTGTCGAATGCCTTATTTAGATCCAGGAACACAGCACAGATAAAGTTCCTGTTATCCAATTCTGACTGCCAATCATTGATTACTTTTGCTAGGGCCATAATGGTGCTATGTTTGGCTCTGAAGCCAGATTGTGCAGGGTTTAGGAGATTCATTGATTCCAGGTAAAATCTCACTTGTATACTTACAATTTTTTCCAGCAGTTTAGATAGTACAGGAAGAATGGAAAGTGGTCTATAGTTGTTGAGGTCACAAGGGTCCCCTGATTTAAACAGAGGAATGACCTGTGCTGTTTTCCAAATTGAAGGGATTGTCCCTTGGGACAATGAAAGGTTGAATAAGTGTGTTGTTGGTACCGCTAGTACATGAGAGGCAATCTTCAGGAAGTAGGGGTCAAGGGAGTCCGCACCTGCACTTTTCTTTATGTCCAGATGGCATAGTAATTCTTCCACCTGTTTCAGCATAGCTGGTTGCAGTGAGAATATTGAATCTGTCACAAGGGTTTCGGTATGTTGAGTGCCTAACTGGGATCGTATTGAGTTTGCAGGAGAGTTGTCAAATGCTAAACCTGCAGTTGTGAAATGGTTGTTGAATGACTCTAGGACATCCAGTCTGTCGTTAATAATATTGTTCCCAGAAATTATCTTGGTTGAGAGAGAATTACTTGGTGCGTGGCCAGATAGGTCATTGATGGTGTTCCAGAATTTAGCTGGGTTCTAGATAGAAGAGTCCAGCTTAGTACGATAGTAAGCAGCCTTTGCATCTCTAATCTTCCTGGTACATATGTTCCTAGCCTTTTTATACTGACACCAGTCTGATGGTGTCTTTGTTTTATGTGCTTTTTTCCACAGATTGTCCCTCTCTAGGAGAGCAGTTTTGAGGTCTGGAGTGGACCATTGACAAAGTTTGTTTCTTCCTCATACTTTAAGTACTTTAAGGCGTATTTGTTTAGAGCTCCTAGTATTATATCTTTAAGAACTTTGTAGGCTGAGTCTTCTGTTTTTGACAGGTAGAAGTCTTGCCAGCACGTGGAGTACTTCAGATCTTCCAGAGATGCATGAGGGTTGACATTTCGCCTTGATCTTCTAACTGAGAGCTTGGAAAGGAATGAGGGTTAACTGGTTGCTGTTATACTGGCAATGAAACAGTGGTCACTGATATCATTGAAGAGAACTCAGGCATGGGAGAATAGATATGGTTTGCTCACAAGGATAATTTCCAGAAGTGTACTATTTCTTGGGTTCTTTTTATTAATTCTGGTGGGCTCTTTGATATGTTGTGTTAAGCCATGTGTGTCACAGAAGAACAAAAGAGGTGTCGCAGCCTTGGAAGGCCAATCTAGAATAAGATCCTCTAATATAATAGTCTCTAGAGACCCCTTCCCAATTGTATCACCTTCTAATTTAGTCTTTGGTAACTGGGTAAGGCCCACTAGCCACAAGTGCCTGTTTTCAGGGGTGACCCTGGAGCACTGGGTGGTTAAGTGACTTGCTTAGAGTCACACAGTATGCAAGTTGAGGTTGTGAGAATCAAACTCAAGTCTGGTCTGCTGGATGTATTAAGCTTGTTTACACCTCATTCCTCTAACCTCTAGGCTACACTACCAGACCCATTTCAACAGAATATCTTCTGTTTTCCAGCACATGAACATGAGCAAATGCAATCAGCTGTTTTGCATAGGTGGCACTCTCACTGGATCATGAAAAGGCACTAAGTCAGAACAGCAACTGTATGGACAGTGCTGTCAATAACAGCGCCATCCAAATAGAGCCGATCACAAAAGCAGCAGGAAGAAATGCCACAAAAAAACTCAGCATCACTGGTAGTGATTGCAAATCTGGTTTCCAATCGCTACCAGCAAAAACTGTATTAAACTTAAAATAAACAACTGTGAGTCGGAGTTGGATTTGGGGGTAAAAAACTCAATTTTGGAGACCAGGATCAGAACCCTGGTCTCCACCACCATTCTGGAAGAGCTGTTCATGGTTTAGTGATCCACACCATGGGAGCAACTCAGCCAGTCTCCTGATTTCCCATCCTCTTGTGCCCTACTGTAGTACCATGGCCAGCAACCTGGGGAGTGTTTACTACATAGTGCTGCTATTCCCACATCGCTGTTCATGGAAGCGCTGTGTAGACCACACTTTTCTGAGCAGCGCTATAAATGTAGCACTGTTCTGACCAGGTAGGCTAGAAAAAGTGTTTTCTCTGTTGAACAGCTGGATCACTCATAATAGGCTGAGTGATAATATCTGCAGTTTTTTAAAATAAAAAAAATGCACATTGATTCATGATTGCACTGCCTAACAAAAAGTGGCATCTGTATGTTAGATTGTTCAGCACAGTTTCGTACATTACTATCAGCTCAACAGGAGTGAAATCAGCCAAGAAGATTAATTGAGATTTCCAGGAGATGCATCCCCCCATCTCCTTGTATAGCCATGTGGGCCGTATATGTAACAGTACACTGTTTCATGAACACAAACATACACAATCAAAAAAATATGGCCTGCTCCTTTTTTTTTCTTTTTTACAAAACATGTTCACCCTGGCACGCCTCTGAAAGAGTTGTCAGTTGTCACTTTTGAGCTTTTAAAAAAAATCACCCTGTCACCCGCTGATTCTGCTAATGTATTTCTTTTTCCTTTTTTCAGTGTGCGTTTTCTAAAACACAGTACTTTTACATAAATAATGTCATGTCCCACCAAAAAAGCAAAGAATTATTTTGCACTGTGGTGCAGGGGCAGTGCATTTTGGAGGCTGGCTAAAACTTGAAATAGTACAAAAATCCAAGTGTGGAGAATGTTCAGGGTAGAATGGGACCATACAGTTAAACTGGGTAATTAATGCACAAATGCAAATCTGCAATAAAAGCTGTATTAAAAATATGGATTACATGCACAACCTCCTGTCAGCAACAACCAGCAAATGGCTATGAGTTGAAAGTAAATGTTTTTTAAATACAGTTTTCATTGTGGATTTGCGTTTCACTACCCAGTTGAACTGTATGGTCATGGACCAGTAATTTTATTATTTGCTCAGCCTACCCTGAGTGATTTCCACACTTGAGTTTTTAAAAAAACATAACAAAAAAGGTTTGCATCCCTAAATACAATACAATCACCCCAACATACAAACACATTAACAAACTCGGTCACCGGAAGATCACTGCAATTATAATAAGCGTTTGGCAATGCCAAATGTTGTCTTGCTGGCATTGGCATTGGTAGTGCAGGAGTTAGAGAGATGTATAATAGGAATGGCAGTGAAGTATTAAACTGATGCCAACCCCATCCCCACCCTGAAGAGACTGACAGGCATTGGAGTGTGCCTTTGGGTCGTCGGCTATAACGCTCGTGCCATTTCACCTCACCCTACACTGCAGACACTGACAAGTGTCGTAGTGTGCCTTGGGGTGTCCTGGCCTTACGCTCACCCCATTCCATAAGGAAATACACTGAGATGGGTGCAGTATAGGAGAATGGGGTAAACGTTGGGGCTGAAGAGTCCAAGGCACACCTCAATGCCTGTCATTGGCTGCAGAGTGGGGGTGGGAGTGGAATGGCATGTGCATTATAGACGACAATCCCGTGTCACACCCCTGACAACTGTCAGTCTCTACGGGGTGGGGCATTACTGTTGGAAACCCTAATGTCCCAGGCGTTTGTTGGTATTTTCACTCCAAATTTTCAGCATGGGCTTTTTGTGAGCCCATATCATGAACAGTGGCACTATCAGTTTGTTAGCCGAAAGGTGAATTTGCACAATGACTGCACCATTTGGCACCACAGATGCGAAAACACATTTTGGGCAGGATGTGAAAAATGGCAGCTGCACTGTTCATGAGAAGGTGTAAAAAAATGGCAATGTTGAAAATCTGGAGTGAAAATATGAAAAAGTGAAGTCTTGAGCATGCATAGAAATTGTGCAACGCATGCCCGTAACGCAATTATTTTGGGGATTTGTTTTAACTAAATTTTCAATATAGGCATTTTGGGATCTCCACTCGTGAACAGTGGCACTGAGATTTTGTTAATCAGTCCCGGAAGTTGACTTCCCACAGTGACCATGTCATTGTGCGCCAGATGTGCGAAAACACATTTTGGTCAGGATGTGAAATATGACAGCTGTACTGTTCATAAGGAGATGTGACAAAATGGCAATGTTGAAAATCTGGAGTAAAAATATTAAAAATTATCGAAGTTGAGAGCGTACATGGAAATTGAGCAACACATGCTCGTAACGCAGTCATTTTTTGGAATTTTTTCACTAGATTTGCAACATAGGCTTTTTGGGACCCCACCTCATAAACAGTGGCACCATTTCATTTCTTGACCCCGAGAGGTGATTCTGCGCAGTGACCATGAAGTGACCTATTGGGACCGAATAACGAGATGACAATGCATGTGTTCATGAAGTGGGGTCCCAAGAACCCCATGCTGAAGATTTGGAGCCAAAATTCAAAAAAATGGCTGAGATATCCACCTAAGTTGAACTTCCTCCCATTTATGCCATTATACAGCTTACCGGCATTTCTTCATTTTGCAGTTCGGCTTTGAAGAGTCCATATGTGTTCCCACTCCACCGCAGATTGCAGTGCTGTACCTCCGGAGTTAAGTATGGGGTGGGGGGTGTGGGGAGCTGGAGTGCACAGAGGGTGGGTGTGGGTTGGGGAAGGGTGCCACAGGCAAAAAAACAGACATCATGCCAGGATGTTTTCTTTCTTTACAGATGAAATAAAACAAATGTTGGGCACACTGGGGTGGGCTCCTAGTGTGCCACACAATGGGAGTGGTGCAGCGGGAGGAACATGTCGATGCAGTCAGCTTTCTGTGAGCGGAGGCACATTGGGGTGGGCTCCCAGTGTCGGAGGGTTGTGGACATGCCGACATGCGGATTGCAACCCCAGTGTCGGCCTTATTTGGGGATTGTGTGCCGCTGCCATGTTTATTGAAATGTTTCACCAGGAAAGGCACGTACGGGAGGCGTGTCATCTGTGCTGCTGCATGATGAGCTTGTCTCTGATTGCAGTGGCATATTTCTTACAAGTAGAGTCCACTTTACATAATTATTGTGTCAGCTCTAGCATGCTGGCTAATTGGGGAATGAGGGATGCACCTACTAAAGCGTGCCCTGCATTCGCCAACACTGACACACCTCTGCATTTCTCCTACTACCACAAGATGTTGCTTGCGCAAGTGCAAGACACATAAAAAGGAAGTAGGAACATAGTTTAGTTTACAAAGATTGAAAGATCAATACTGTATCAGAATAAGGGCAATAACAATTACTGTATTATATAAAAAATACAGTCACATTATGAGCAGCAAAAATACTTTATTGTAAGGTAAGAAGTCACAGTGGCTAATGTGTTAAGAAAGGTAAGTATGCAATAATACCCAACAGGGTGGTCAGTATTGGGCAATATCAGACCACCCTGGGGCATAATGCGGACTGCTGCCACAGGTGAAGGGTTTCTAGCCCCTGAAAGGTCCGGTATTACCCATACTGCCCACCCAGGAGGGTATTATTGCACTTAGAAAATGGCCCATTATATTTTAAGTGTTTGAAAAAATACATTTTTATGTTTAATGTTAAAAGTCTTACATTTTTAAATAAAGTAGTTCCTACTTACACTTAGTTGACTGTTTGGGATGTGGTTGTCATGGTTTCCTGCCTCCCCCCCCCGAGACTTAGTGCTTAATTTAAAAGTGTTTTTTGTATTTAGAAGTTCTCCTCTGCTTGTTGCTGTGGCCTTTTACACTGTCCCCAACCAGCAGGAAAGGAGTTCATTAATATTCCTGTGTGTCATTACTATTTATTAAGCAGACCCACTGAAATCATTGGTGCTCTTTCAGTAGTTACTTTTGGCAGTCCTCAACCACCTCCTCTACGTCTCCAGACCATGATTAGTAGATTATGGGGGTCAGTAGCATGGAGGGAGCCTTCATTCTGCCACAGGTGTGGTTAAAAATGGAAGTGCACTATCACGCATGCGCAGACTGCCAGCTCGCATGTTCCAGGTGTAGCTGTCTCGTGGTTCTGCAGGTTTGCTCCTCCAGTGCTTTTCTTTAAGGAAACACATTACTGGGGCCAGATGGAGACTTAGGAGGCAGAACGAGTCCCAGGACTGGCAGCGGTGAGAGTGGGAGGGAAGACAAGGTAAGCCCACACCCTTCTGGACATTACACTTTAACAAAAAAGCACTGTGTCAGTTGTTTGTTTTTTGTAAAGGGCTTTTCAGGGTGTGGAGTTGTGTGGACCAACTGGAGGTGGAGGACCTTGGCCAGCTACCAACTCATCCGCTATGCAACAGAAGAAAAATGGCTGCTGGTCAATTTGAAAATACAGGGTGCCCAGTGATAACGTAAGTAATGGGGCACCCAGAATTAGCACTAGTTTTTCATTGGGCTCTATTAAAAAATACATAAACACCTCTGGGGTATTTTTTCAGCCATTTAGGTGCCAGGAATTTTCCTGGCCATTTTCTAAATAAGATGTAAACAATGCTGTCCAATTGCCAATCCCCCACACACTATCCAAATGTAATAATTGCTAAACCCATTTGCATACCTCACTACATAGGGAACATATTTCCAGGAACAGCTTGTTCGAATCCGACCACTACTGGCAAAAGAAAACATACAGCTAGCAAAAGTATCCACTTATACTAATATAAAAAAAATTGTATTGTTATAAGATGCTGCCCAATTTGACTGCAGCCTTTTGTTCAGTGACCTACACATACACTACTCTCACCTTCCTGGCTGACTGCTAAATGACAGTTTACTATCATCTGGATATTGTAATAGCTGATGCAGCATACAGGCAATCATAAACTTACATTCAGTGGCTGGCTGCGCAGATGGGAGAATGGTACTGTATGTGTTTCTAGTCAATGAGTAACAAATAGTAAAACAGTGGTACTGGAATGCGTGACAATTCTAATTACCAATGAAGAAGGGCAATAAGCCCTACAAGGAAAGACACAAAGGGCTGGATATTCATACTGCACCAGGCAGGGGTGCAAGCCCAGGTGCATCGCATCTGGGCTGTGCCAGGGCATGGACCAGGCGATATTCAATGGTGCTGCACCATGGCACAGCACCATTGAATATGGCACTGATGGCGCATGCACTGCGCATGGTGCAGTGGCACTGCATCAGCGCAAATGGCAGAACAGGGGCAGGGGGATGTGCTAGCACAAGTGCAGTTGCGCTAGGCGCATCAACTAAGAAATTCAGCACTGGGCATGCAAATGAGGCCATTATGCATGCAAGGTGCAAATGGGTCCATTTACGTCATTATGGCCCCATTTGCTTGTGCGCTAACTAACGGCGCATTTCCGGCGCCTGGCACCCCTGCCACAAGCTGCAGCTGTCGGGGACTGATGCCCTGCAGTCCCATGGCAGTTCCCCCGCTTCCATACGCCCGATCATGGGCATAGTTAATGATAAATCCCTGGTGGTCCAGTGGAACCTCCCCCACCTGCCCACTGAGGTCCCCCCACCACCCAGCACCTCCCCTGTCATCAGCGGGTAGCCTGCCGAATTACAGTGTACAGTACAGTCTGTACGCCTATTGGACCACTGCGTGGACTAATGGCCGTGCAGACCATACTGTACTACACAGGCCTGATATGTGAATGAATGTGTCCATTCACATATCAGGCTCATTGGTCCTCGCAGTGGTCCAATAGGCATACAGACCGTACTGTATGCTGTCTTTTGGCAGGCAGCTGAGTGGCATGTGGGCGTGGTGCTGCTGGCCACCGATGACATGGGGGAGGTGCTGAGTGGTTGGGGACCTCAGTTGGTGGGTGGGGAGGGGGGTACCACTGATATCACCAGGTAATTTAAATTTACATATGCCTGCGATCGAGCGATGGGGGGCTGTATCCACTGGATCACCAGGGATTTATCATTATGAATGCCTGCGATCAGGCAATGAAGGGGTTTCCACTGGACCACCAGGGAATTTAGTATTACAGTTGCCCGCGATCAGGTGACAGGGTAGGGGGGCACACCGCTCCCAGGGCAGGGGGGTTGTGGTCAGTGTTCTGGGTGGGCAGGTAGCCACCCACGGCTGGCGGCTGCCGTAGTGCACCCTGCAATATGGCAGCTCGCCTGTGGGTGGCCTGGACTTGTTCCTGGTTTTCCAAGGCACATCTTTGCATCCCCTTCAGCGGTGCAAAGTGGGGTTGTGCCAGCATGTGTGCCACACATCCCGGGCTGAATATTGAATGTGCCTCATATGCATGGGTATGCTCCCGCCACATTGTTATTACCGATGCACCGGGCGCATCGGTAGTTGCATTAACGCAACTTGCCCTTTGAATATCGTGCCAGGGGGCACTGGTGGGTTATGCATGGCAATCCCTGTTGTGCCATGTATGACCCTTTTGAATATCCAGGCCAAGGAGTTAAATATGAACTTTCTAGGGGAAAGGAGGGAAAGTGGAGACATGATAGAAACATTCAAATACCTCAAAGGTATTAATAAGGTAAAGGATGATGGCATTTTGCACACAAAGAAATGCTCCAGGACGAGGGGGCATGATATGAAGCTGAAAGGGGGAGACTTAGAGGGGATGTGAGGAAATATTTCTTTACGGAAAGGGTAGTGGACATTTGGGACAGCCTCCCAGAAGAGGTGGTGGGTACCAAAATGGTAACAGGATTCAAACATGCATGGGATAGATACAAGGGGACCTTGGTAACATACCAACATACATTCATACTAACATACTACCAAGCCAGCAGATTAGACCCTATGGTCTATCGAGTCTGCTCAATGGTCAGTGCCTTCCCAGGCCACTGTTTGTAGCACCTCCTCCCTACAAGGTCACTCATATCCCAGCGGGGTTCCGGGATGCACCCTCCTTCTGTATCTATCCCAGCCTTTCTTGAACCCCTCCACAGTAGTAGCAGCCATCAACTGCCCGGGCAATGCATTCCAGGGCTCCACCACACTCAGTGAAGTAGCACCTCCTTATTTCCTCCCTCAGTCTCCCCCCATCCAGATTCATTGAGTGTCCCCTGGTGGCCCCACCTCCCTCAGCTGAAAACCCCCCTCAAGGCTTACCCTATTCATTCCTTGAGATATTTGAAGACCACTATCATATCCCCCCATTCCTTCTTTCCTCCAGTGAGTACAGCTTGAGCTCCTCCAGTCTCTCTTCATAGGGCCTGTCCCCTAGCCCCAGTACCATCCTAGTCGCTCTCCTCTTCACCCTCTCCAGTAATGCAATGTCCCTCTTTAAGGAGGGATGCCAAAACTGTATGCAGTATTCCAGGTGAGGTCTAACCAGGCAATTGTACAGCGGAAGGAGCACCTCTCAACTCCTTGAGGTTATCGTCCTGGCTATGCACCACAGCATTTTGTTTGCTTGGGCCACAGCCCTTCTACACTGCTCTGAGTTATTCATTTTGGCATCAACCACCACCCCGAGGTCCTTCTCACCCCTAGAAACCTGCAGTGCCCCCCCAAAGTGTATACATGAGCCAGATTTTTGAACCCCAGTTGCAGAACTCTGCATTTCCCAGCATTAAACTTTAGCTTCCAGGCTCGTGACCATCTCCTAGAGTCCCCAGGTCCTCGTGGAGATCCAGCTTTCCCCTCCTCCCTATCCACCACCACCCACAGCTTCGAGTCATCTGCAGAGAGGTTCATCCCACTCCTGATACCACTTCTGATGTCTGAGATATAGGCATTAAGCAGGAGTGGCCCAGTACCGACCCTTGTGGGACCCCGCTAGTGACTATCCTGGAGGATAAGACCTCCCCCCCACCCTCACCCTCTGTACATGTCCTGCTAGCCAGTTTTCTATCCACCTGACCATCTTCCCCCCACCCCATATACTCCAGCTTCCCCAGTAGCCAAGGATGTGGCACCAAGTCAAATGCCCTGCTGAAGTCCAGAAAGAGGACATCCACTGGCCTGCCCTGTTCCAGCACACTCATCACCCCTTCATAGAACTCCACCAGGTTGGTCTGACACAGTCTGCCCTTAACAAAACCATGCTGGCGATCATCTAGGTGACCCTGCACCTTCAGAACCCCCTCCATCCTCTCCATCAAGATGACCTCCATCACTTTGCCCACTACCAAAGTCAGACTAACTGGCCTATAGTTACCTGGCTCCTCTTGTGAGCCACTCTTGTGTATAGGCATGGTATGGGCCATCCTCCAGTCATGAGGCAGCCACCCTGACTGAAGGGAGTAGTTAAAAAGGTCTGCCGGGGGTGCAGCCATGGTGTCTGCCAGCTCCTTAAGCACCCTGGGATGGATTCTATCAGGGCCTGGTGCTTTATCCCCTCTTAGGGCCTTGATGGCTTCCCACACCCTCTCTTTGGGTATTTCAGAATCCATTTCCCCCACTTCATCTGCCGGTCCTGCTTTCCACTCTCCTAACTGTGCCACCCCCGTCCTCCTTGGTAAAGACTGTGGCAAAAAAGTCATTTAGTACCTCAGCCTCCTCCCCCACCTCCACCACCTACCCACACCCTGTCCTAAGCCTAGTAATCTGCCCCTTCCCTTTTCTTCAGGTCAAGGGGGGTAAGAGCAGAGATCAGTTATGGTCCATGGTAGCAAAGTAGGTAGGGACCTTAGTGCAGACTGGGTGGGCCAGTAGGTCCTTTTCTGCTGTCAGATTCTATGTTTCTATGTAATAACAAAGGTACTGTGGTGGGTAATGAGAGCCGTGGGGCACACATGAATCAAGCAGCATGGGCTGTGAGTGAAAGGTGTTTGAGGGTTTGAAATTAGTCAAAATTGAAATAAAATCAACAAAAGCATGCATGTCAGTAAACATATTGTGAAGCACGCATGCATGCACATTAGCATCATACATTCACATCTCCTGAAAACATTTGTTCAAGAAAAAAATTTGAAATAAATAAAAAATGTGCAATGAAGTTGCCACAACTGCTTTCACCCACCAGCCTCAAACATTCAGTGTACCCATGTTCTAATCTAACACCAGCAGGCACTCATTTCCATGAATCACAGTTTGAAATTCAACAGCACCCATCTTCTGAAAAAATGCAACTGTTGTAGTACCAGTAGACAACTGTATTAATATAATATTGTTTTGTTAATATACAATGATCCCATAGTTAACTTTAGCATCACCATCCATTCAGGGACAAGAGCATACAACCCAGTTATGATTGGTTGCATAGTGAAGAGATAGACTGTACTGCTGGTTAAAATATATTCATCAGTTTGAACTTTGAGGCTTGACATTTTCACACTTGGAAATCACAAACTATGCAAGCCATCAGAAGTTCATAGAGAGAAGTAATGTTTCTCTTAAGAAACATAGAAACATATAAGGTAACGGCAGATAAGGACTATAGCCCACCTAGTCTGCCCCTTTTCCGTACCTAATGCAATACCGTAGACTCCAGTTGATCTGCAGCTTACCCTCTCTTCCCTATTACGAGAGTACTCATATGTCTATCCCATGCATTCTTGAATTTCCCTACTGTTTTTGCCCCCACCACCTCCGCAGGGAGGCTATTCCAAGCATCCACTACTCTTTCTGTGAAAAAGTACTTCCTCACATTGCCCCGAGTCCACCCCACCCCCAGCCTCATATCATGCCCCTTGTTCTCATACACTTAATTTTCTGAAAGATACTACCCTCCTGTACCTTGTTTATATCCCTGAGGTACTTTTTTTTTAATTTTTTAAGGTTCAGATTTATACCTTTGAGCCAATAGGCCCTTTTACAAAGGTTCCAAGTAAAAAACATAAGACACGTAATACAAGAACTTTTGGTGCAGTACAATTCACAAGACAGTATAGTGTGGTGCTGTGGTATACAAAAAAATTGACAGTATCTTATGTGCAATGAGTTACATACAGCTTCAGGGTGTACTTGAATGTCTCTATCTTATCCCCCCTCTCTCTCTCCTCTCCACCAAGGAATACATATTGAGGTCCTTTAGTCTTTCCTCATTTGACATTTGGTGCAGTACATGGCACCATTTTTGTTGCCCTTCTCTGGACTGCCTCTATTTTGTCTATGTCCTTCTGGAGATGCGACCTCCAGAACTGGACACAGTACTCCAGATAAAGTCTCACTAGTGATCTATACAGCTGCATATTAACTAGGGTTGTCAGAAGTAGTTCTAGAAAGATTAGAACTCTTTTAGAACCCATGGGTTTGAGTTCTAATTTAGAACTAGAACACCCACGGGTTCTAAGTGTTAAGGGTTATAACTACTGAAAAAAAAAACCTTTTTCCTTCATACATTTAAAAAACAGGGAATGCCAGCCTGGGAAACAAACTAATTATTGGGAATTACATGCTAAAAATGTTTTAGAGGGAGAAAATGAGAGAATGTGCTGCTCATATGCAGATGTGCTAAAGGCACGGAATTGTGACACTTCGCATTTGCACTTTGAGAGGCTCAATGTGTTTCTCTTTTTTGCATGGGCAGTGAACCAACATTATGCCTGTGCTGAGACTGCAGCTCTTTTTCTGTATGTTGTTTTCTCCTCTCAGTATCTTTATCTGTTCTTTCTATCCAATCCTGCACACAAAATGAGTTTGAGTTCTAAAGAAGATTAGAACCCTAGAACTATTTGTAAAGTTCTAGCCCAGAACCAGAACCCAGAACTTCAGCGGGTTCTGACAACCCTAATATTAACCTCCTCTTTTTTTCTGCTGGTGATACCTCCCCCTACCCAGAGAGAAGTGGAGTGCACACTGCAATGTAGAGTCCCATTTAAGTTTTAATAAACTGCAGACTAACATACCACTGCTTTTATTAACTGCAGTGTAAATACACTGCATTGACTTTCTGTTACACTCCTTTACAACTACTTTATCTTTCTTATTTTTAGATGCACGCTGTAATAGCACCACAAAAAATTACAATTTTCCTTGCACACTTCTTTATCACTGCATTGCCTTAATTAATTTTAGATGCACACTGTAGTAGTACTGCCTACATGACCATTTTAATTGTACACTTCTTTACCACTGCACTGCCTTAGATGTATTAGAGAGGGAAAATATATATATATATATATATTAATACAATGGTCACCAAAGAAAGCCAGCTCACCAGAGATATTTCAATTATTGACCCCATATAGTACAACTCTAGCACCCTGGACCACCAGTGTAATTTTTATTTAAATATGCTGGGCAACTAGCCCAAAAGAGTTCTCCCTAGCCCACATGGGTTACTGTTAACTACTGACCACTAGAATATCTAGGGTTAATAATATGTGATGCTGAGCCCCCACCATCACATGCAACAACATTTTTATCCTTTTTTTTTTCAAATGTTGTGCTCCTCTGGCTATGGGCTGGGCATGCTTCCTCTTATTAAATTGTTGAAATGACTACATAATCAATAACATTTTATACCTAGTTTATAGCTGCCTACCTTAGTCACACCCCTAATGTGAACAATTTTCTTGCTTGTCCCAACTGTGAGGGGACCCCGATATGCCAATAAGATCCCTAATTTTTAGGTATGGGAAAATAAGGCATTATAGGGCATACAATGGGAAATCACAGGACTCAGGATATTGCAGGAGATAGAAGAAGACACACTGATACCCTTTGGGTGATAAAAACTAAGAACATTTCCCAGTGAGATCACCTTCCTCTAAAATAACCTATATGGTAGGGCACAACCAGATGGAACAAAGACACAAATTGCTAGGCTTAGATTCTATTGTGGCTTTAAGAGTGCATAAATGTGGGTACAGCTGTTCAGCTTCAGTTCATACATGCTGTGACTGCAGGCCCATATGCTCCAGGGGGGTGGGGGGAGGCAAGACAGATCCCACCTTTTTTTTTGTCGGTGCCTGGCACGTTTAGCCAGAAGTCACCTGGGCACTCTGGGGCAGTAATGGGATGGATCAGTGCTGTCGAGAGTGGAAGTGAATTGAGAAAAGTTGCACTGCTTGTGGATTCGCTTCAGGCTCAAATCAGTTGCCACCAAACAATCAGAGCAAAAGGTACTTGGAACTGCTGGCCCGCTCAAAAAAAGTGCTGCTGTGTTCGAGGTCGATCCTCCTCCTCCTGCTGATCAGACTCAGACAGTGCCTCTGCTAAACCAAATATATAAAAAGTTGTCATCAAGGTAGGGAAAATGATAAAAACAGGTTGTTGAGACCTGCAAGAGTTGGCTACTGGGGTACTAATGTGGCTGCAGTTTCGTGTTTGATTCTTTATATCACCCAGTTTTTGTTCTTGTTAGGGCTGGATCACATTTGCAGTAACATTTGTGGTTTCATTTTGATGATCTCGGATCACTTGGCTGGAGATCAGTAAGCAAACTTGAATTGGAATGACCTTTCAGCCATGTGAAATCTGGACTCGAGTTGTTTGCAGTCATGTGCATGCAGTTTGCAGCTTTGGGGACTAAGTGAGTCTCGTCAGACTTTTCGGGTCGATTTAATGGCTGTTTGTAGAAGTGGCAGCTTCTGATAGTGTGTCTCTGGAGTTCAGTGAGTGATGCAGTTTGATTCTTGGGCTTTGTTTTTGCTTGTGAATTAGGGCTGGTCCTCTCTGTCTCTCATTCTGCTTGGCTGAAGCAATTAGTTTTCCAACAGCAGGCTGAAGAAGTTTGACTTTGGCTGCAGGAGACATTGTTAATTTAATTTCAGACAGTGCTCCCCTTTAGTGTGTTGTATATTAGGAGTGCCTGTGAAAAATATCTAAAAAAAATCCAAGTAAAAAATAATTTTGCTTCTTGCTTGATCATGAATCAGCCACATTGTGAGAGTGGAAATGAAGTACAGTGTTGATAAAACTAAAGCCGTCTGTAAAAATGTGTACGTACCGATGGGCGGACAGTCGCAAGGGCCAGGCTGCTGAAGCCCTCCCTCCAGCTCAGCTCACCACCACAGACACAGATTCTGCTTCGGGAATGGAGGTCCCCCCCCCCATCCCATACTGACAAGTGGATGGTTGCGAGGGCCAGGCAACTGAAGCCCTTCCTCCAGCTCAGATCACCACCACAGGCACAGATTCTGCTTCGGGAACGGAGGTCCCCCCCCCCATACTGACGGCAGACAGTCACGAGGGCCAGGCAGCTGAAGCCCTCCCTCCAGCTCAGCTCACCACCACAGGAACAGGTACGCATCTTCGATGGTGGAACGCCACACTGCTTTGGCCACTAGCTGCTGCTTCACTGCACATCAGAGGAGGCATTTTGGCACCTTTTTGCATTTCAGATCTGGGACTCCTGTATTTGCTAATTGTATTTCTTGTTGGTGTAGGAGTGTAGATAGTCACTCACACTCAAGAATCTGTATGGCATTTGTGGGTGTTTTTTTTTGCTCCCCCAGTGAGGTGCCTTAAGGGGAAAACCTGCAATTTAAATTAATTTAATTTAAAGGTGTACTGTGGCCATCTCTTTTGCTTATCCTGTTGCATGCCTTAAGGGTTTAAATCTTGGGAGTTATCTAACTGGCGCCATTTTCCTTTGAATACAACTTGGTTCTGCCACTGTTCATTTCAGTGGATTTAAGCTTAAGCAGCAAGGTGTCTTAAGGGGGTTAAAGACGGGAAGCTGCATCTTTAAATTAATGAACTTCAACCACTCCAACCAGCAATTTAAATAAGAACTGGAGTTACCAAACTAAGCTAAAAGCAACATCTGCAGACCCTGCAGAGTGTTTAAAATAAAGCGTTTGCTACCAAGACTCCACATTAATGCAGCAGGAATTTTAATTTAATTATTTGCTGGCCAGAACTCAGCCTCAGTTACTCTGAATCTGTAGCCCTCCTCTTTCTATACACCCCCTTCCCCTTAGGGCTAGCAAAGGGCCTTTACCTGGTATAAACGTCTCTCTCTCTCTCTCTCTCTCTCTCTCTCTCTCTCTCCTCTGCACAGATTCTGCTTTGGCAACGGAGGCACCCCTCCCCCATACTGACGGGCGGACAGTCGCGAGGGCCAGGCAGCTGAAACCCTCCCTCCAGCTCAGCTCACCACCACAGGCACAGGTATTCATCTCCGATGGTGGAACGCCATGCTGCTTTGGCCACAAGCTGCTGCTTCACTGCACATCAGAGGAGCCAGGCCTTCCCCACCACCACCCTTGCTTGACTCCACCTTATATAGTGGTGGCTTCATGACCGCTTGAGCCTATCAGCTCACTTTCCTATTTGCAACTTATCAGTTGCCACCACTAGAAACTGCCTCCAGTAGGGCTGACTGATTTACTGACTACCACCTACTGCAAGGCACTTTCAAGCCCAATTCTTGGGACACCTGAGGTGGAGTGCTGCTCACGTGGCACATCCTGGATTGTGGGCAGTTTACAGTGCTACAGCCAGGGACATCAGTTCCTCCACGATATACTCTCTAGGATCACATCGCAATCTTGTCCACTACCTGCTGTGTGAGGAACTAACCACAGTCGCCCAAGTGTACCAGCTTAAAGGCCTAGGGCATTATCCCCCTCCCCTACTTTCTAGGCTCCCTCTACTTGAGGACAGGAACAAGTTACCAACTCACACACCTTTGCCTACAATATGGGGAAGAAGGCCTGGAGCTCAAAGCTTCAACTGGAAGCAGCTTGGCCTCAACACTGGGACCCATAGGGCCCATGGCACTGCAAAAGCCCTTCCCCACTTAGGGTCCGAGGCATGGTTCTCCTGTATATTGTGGCACTAGCATGTGTAGATATAGCAATGGCTGACAGCTTCTACCCAAACCCGCATAGAGGACCACCAGGCAACCACCTCCTGCACCTGACACTATGCCCTGTACTCACTACTCCGGATGCCCTGATCTTTATGCGTGGCCTTTCGCATAGGGGAACCTGCTACCACATCCTAGTAGGCATGACCAAAAGGTGTACAACACTGCCTCCCCAAATCCAGCAGGGGATCCTCCGCCTCCTTGTATTTGCCCTGTTAATGACCCTAATGTTGCTAACTCCACTTTGGGGTCCCCCAAGGACCCCACATGGCACCTCACCAGAGGCCTGAGAGTTGCTCATATGAACATATGTAGCTTGCGACCCAAGATGCATGAGGTCCAGTCCTGGTTGGAGATGTACAGGCCAGATGTGCTTGCTATCTCTGAATCCTGGCTGAAGCCTCATATTTTTCCTCATGAAGTGGAGCTCGCCAATAACCACACCTTCAGAAAGGACCAAGAGGGAAAAAAAGGAGGAGGTGTCTAATTTATGTGATCTCCTCACTGGAGGCCTCGCCCTCCTCTATCAACCTGCCAAGTTCCTCAGGGCTCAAATCTTTCTTCATCAAAATCATACTGGGCCATGCAAAACACCTAACCATAGGCTGTATTTATAATCCCCCCACTGGTGGCAGTACTGCCCTCCAGAAACTAACAAGCTCCCTCACAGTGTGTCCACCCACAGAGCTGCTGGCCTTAGAGGATTACAACCTGAGGTGGGATCCTGCCTCTGAGCAAGCCCACAGAGCCTCGCTCCTAGAAGCTAACCTGACCCAGGTCATAACAGAGTTCATCAGGCAAAATCTAAAGACTGCGAACCACTCCACCCTTGACTGGATCCTAGTCTCTAACCCAGCCAACATCCAAGCAGCTGGTGTGATGTCTGATGCCTTGAGTGACCACTCCCCCACCTTCTGCATCTGGAAAAACAGGCCGCCTTGGACTCTCGCCAATCTCATATTAGCCAGAGACTTCTCTGGCTGCTCCGCTGAGGCCTTCCAGAACTCATTGAGAAACGCGGACTGGGCACCACTAAGTTTGCTAGGTAGTATTGATGATGCTGCTCGGTACTTCCAACATACTTTCTCTGCGGTAGCCAATCTACACACACCGTTACGGAAAAGACAAGTGAAAGGGCATTGTCATTGATGGATATTGCGTAAAATTAAATCCCTAATGTTAAGCACAGATGAGGCCCGGAAAAAAGCCAGTCACTCCAATAGCCCAGCAGACCTAGCTGACTGTAGGTCCTTGTGGAATAAGTGCAAGAAAGCCTGAGAATCTGCTAAAAGGGCCTATCTCAAAGCTCTTCAGCTAGACACCCTGTCCAACCCTAAGTCCTTCTAGACCAACATCAACTCCTTGTTAAAGGCACAAACAAACCACAGCAGGGCAATATAACCTGCAATGAGCTAACCTTAACGGACAGAGGAGAGGCCACTGCTGCCTTCAACAGCTTCTTCACGGACCTGGCCACTTACAGAAACAACTACCAACTTCGTCACCAGGGTCCCCCAGTCACAGAAACACAGGACCCCCTGACCCCCTATTTCCACCTAAGAACCATGCATGTCAAAGAAGTACTACCACTCCTGCACTCCTTAAAACCTAGGGGATCACCAGGACCTGACGGATTGGGCCCTCGGCTGCTCAAGGTAGCGGCCCCTGCCTTAGCCTTACCTGTCACTATGCTAATAAACAGATCCCTGCAGGAAGGAGTAGTCCCCAAAAAGAGGAAACAGGCCCATGTGGTCCCAAGACACAAGAGTGGATCCAGAGATCCAGTTGGACACTACAGACCCATCTCTATGCTTTGCCACCTAGCAAAGATCCAGGAGCGGCTCATCTATGGCCAACTGAGGGATTATCTGGAAAACAATCAGCTCCTGTCCCCTTCACAGCATGGATTCCAGCAAAAACGCGGGACTAACACAGCCCTCATCAGGTTCCTTTCCAACGTCCTAGCTGCCTTGGACAAGGGCACCCCCATGGGGGCAGTCTTTATAGATCTGACCAAGGCATTTGACCTGGTTGACCATTCACTCCTACTAACCAAATTGAGCACAACTGGACTGGACCAACACTCCCTGAACTGGTTCAGCAACTACCTGACTAACCGCTCCCAGCAGGTCAAGTGGAGAGGTGCAACCTCCGACCCTCTACTGTTAAATGAGGGGGTGCCCTAAGGCTGCATCCTCGGCCCGCTTCTGTTCTCCTGTTTGTCAATGACCTCCGCCACCACTGCAGGAGCAGCTCCGTGGTACAGTACACTGATGATGCAGTACTCTACAGAACTGCGCCACGCCAGGATGATCTAGGACCCCTGCTACAGGCTGACTTCCCCCAGGCTGAAGCGTGGCTGGTCGAGAATCACCTGGTTCTCAACCCTAACAAGACCAAAGCGCTCCTGTTTGGTCCTAAATCCCTGGGTCCCTCCTGGCACATCTTCTACCACTGGTCACCACATCCGGCTCTCCTATTGAAGTGGTCTAATCCTTCAGATACCTGGGTCTTACATTAGACCAAGGACTCATGCTAAAACCACATGTAGATTTGGTGGCCAAAAACATCCACAAAAACTTGGGCTGCTCTACCGTCTAAGCGCCAATCTGATACCTGAGACAAGGCTGGCAATCGCTCAGAGTGTCCTCCTACCTACTCTTACCTATGCGGCCCCAACCCGACTCAGCATCACAGAGTTAAACCATGGTAGACTACAGACATTGTACAATAAAGTAGCAGGATTCACAACAAAACCCCATCTGAGGACCCACCACTGTGAAGCCCTTGCCGCACTCAAATGGCCCACTCTGAACCTAAGGCTTCAGTACCCCCTGTTAAACTGGACATACAAGCTCCTCTCTGATGATCCCCTGCAGGGCTAATTGGGCTACTCGTCCCAAAGCGGCCTAGCAAACCCCTTCACACTTCAGGCAAAATACTGCTTGAACTGCCCAGGCTCAGATCCGCAGCTGGCAGTAAATTCTTTGCCCATATAGCCCCCACACTGTGGAACAAGCTCCCCTGTCAACTACAAGAAGAACCCTCCCCAGTGATGTTTCAGAAGGGATTACGTGCTCACCTTCTGAAGTTCAGCTCCTGCATCTGTCCTGAAGGCTAGCTAAATCACACCCCCAGCATCTAGTTGCCACTGTTGATCTGGGGTACTTGCCTTGTAATTAGTTGCCCTCTTCTATGTAAAGCTGTCATTCCCAATGTAACCCTGTACCTTTTAGACCTATACTGCATTGCTTGTATATTTTAATGTGCTACCTGCCCTAAGTCTAACAGCTGCCACTGTTGTTGTGTTGTAAGTCCAATGATTGTTGTACAATGGCATTGTACACCTGTACGCAATGTACTACTCTGTATCTCTTGACTGTACTTATTCAACTCTATGTAACTAACTCCAGGTTGCCCCTGAAAAAGGGACCTTCGGGGCTCAGTGGGCTTACCCGGTTAACAAAATTTAATAAATAAATAAATAATGAAATGTTAATCTCAACTAAGCAAACACCTTAAACAACAGTAGATTACAGGGCCTTTAAACTCACTGTGTTTGCTAGTGTAGCTTTATTTATTTATTTTAAATTTATTTAACATGGTGACCAGCACACTGAGCCGAGGCTGGTATCCAGGTGCAACCTGAACAACTGATCCCCAACTGTACATCTAATTGAGCTTCAATTTGGTCCCAAGCTCAAATTTAGGGACCTCTCACTCCAGGTTTGTACAGCCTGGCACCTGCAGTTCCACCTGGGGCCAAAAAGACCACCCCCCCATTTGTTGACTACCGTAGGAGCCTGTTTCTCTGTCCTGAGACCTTGTTGCAGTCATACCCACCTGTGACTCAGCCCTGTGCTGCCCCCCCCCCCACTTACTCCCTGGTGTCTGTTACACCATCTGCTTTTGGCATTTCTTTCCAGTAGTTATCTGGGCGGTGGGGGGGGGGTGAAGGTGTGGATCCAATCCCTGAATGCTGCAGTTAGGGTCATATACAGGAGTGGCCTACTACAGGGTCTTCATCTGCTTGGCATTTATGTGCTGTTTCCATGCTCCCCCCAGCTGGGAGCGCACATCAGTATTGGCTTCCAGCAAGACCTGATGCAGCCAACCAGTGGGCTCACTCCAGTGGCCCAGCCTTTCACTCATAGATTTCCTGCACCACCACCTATGGCAATCCAGGTGGTATTAGAGCACTGAGATAGAGACCCTCCATCCATGGAGTAGGAAAGTGTCCTGTCCTGTCCTGTCCTCCTCTCCTGCGCTGTTTGGCCAACATTTCTGGCTCATTCCTGAATCCAGGATGTCAGCATCGTGAGTGGTAGTATACTGTTGTGCCGGTGGGCCATCTCTTATTTATGACTTTATTTCCTTTTCCTGTGTTTCTGTCTTCCTGCTTTGTCTTATCTGTAACTTTTTATCTAAAGGCCCCTTTCTCTTTACTCCTGTGCTGATACACACCTTTCGTATTTCTCCGCTCTCTGTCTTAGCTCTCACACTGTATTTTCTCCATATTGACCATTTTTTCTCTTTATTTTAACAAGTCTGACAGGATTCTGCCTCCTTGCCCATCAGATAAGTATCACTCTTGTCTAACCTGTTCTAGCTTGCCTGTTTACTTCCTAAGAACTACGGATCCTTTGTGACCCCTTTTCTGTTTTACAGGTCCAAAAGATGTCATCTCTTCAAGTCTTACTTCTGGCTCCCTAGTACCCAGGTAAGACACACTCTACATCTTATCTACACTTTATGTGTTTACTGTAATGATGTGGCAGCACTTCTTAGGGTGTATATGTGTGTGTGTGTGTGTGTATGTCTCAGAGTCCTCAGCATTTTGTTGGTAGCTGAGAGTGTATGGGTGGATGGCGAGGCAAATAGTGGTGCATGTGGTATTGCCAACATATGGCTGTGTGTGATGTGTTTCAATCAATCAATCAATCAATCAAAATCTTTATTTAACCAGGTGAAACACCATTGAGCAAAAGCTCATTTACAAAGTGGGCCTGGTCATCCACACAGTGCTAATCATAACCGCTGAAGGTTGCAGAGAGTTAAAAATTAAGGACAGTTAAACATTACACACTAGAATTAATACAAGTACAGGAAAAGAAGAAAAAAAAATACTATGCATTTGTGTTCGGAAAAAACAGAATAACATTAAAGGCAGTAAATTTACAGAGTTTAAGTATACCCCTGGCGGGTGTACCCTAAGTGCATTTGAGGACAGCATAATACAGTTTAGCCTGGGGGGTGTGGCTTGGACCCAGAGAAAATGGCAGCATAATCTCTTCCCTCTGCCCCAGCCTGACGAACAATCGAATAGAATGCGCCACTATGGTGAACTGAGAAGTTAACTTTTCCTATGGGCTAATCCCTCTTACCTCTGTCACTGCTGCGAAACAGCTGTTCCGGGGGGAAATCATGTTTTTGCTGCTATAGTTGCACTGTGCAGAAGCCGGAGCCACTGGCAACAGTAGGCTGCACAGGCCTCAGCTGACTACGAGTGGAGCCTCATTCTTATGGTCAGGATCTCCTGGTGCCACATTTCCTTCTTCTCTCCACTTTTCGAGCATCAGAGTGATTAAGTGAATCTGCGACTGTAGACGCATTCACGGGACCCCGGCGAGCTCTGGAATCCACATTACAGGCTAATTGCCCAAGGAGCAGAGCGGCTAGCTACACACTGCCTATAGCAGCGAGATGGATCCCTTAGCAGGCAATCAAGCAGGAATGCCTAGTCAGGACAAACCGCTGACTACTGACCAAGCCCAGGTAGGAGAGGCCCTGGCAAATATTACCAAAATGCTTGAGGCACTGCTAATCAGAGTGGATACAATTGGCACTTCATTAACGGGGACTGTGGCTGATGTACACCGGCTGGAGGACCAGCATAATGTTCTCGAACAGCAGCATATGCACATGTTGCAAAAGCTGCAGGACCATGAGGCTAAGCTGGAGCGGCTGTGGTTTAGGGCAGAGGATCAGGAGAACCGCAGCAGGAGAAATAATATACGGATACTGGGAGTACTGGATGGGGCTGAAGGACCAAATATGGAACGTTTTTTAAATGAGTGGATTCCACAATTACTGGGAGAATGCTGGAAGGAGCCAGTGGGGTAGAGCACGCCCATCGAGTTCCCGGCAACCCAAATAACACCAGAGGGCCTTGGACAATTATCGCTTACTTGCTGTGCTTCTCTGTTAAAGAGCACTTGCTACGAGTCATGAGAGATCTGGGGGAATTAACCTGGAGAGGCAATACTATTTTGTTCTACAGAGATTTTACACAGGAGGTGGCGACCAGGCGCCGAGCATACAACCCACTGAAAAAGATACTACATGCCAGCTCTGTACTTTACCACTTCAAGGGCCTCACTGCACTTCACTTCTCGAAAAATGGGCAATCCTTCACAGCTGAGTCACCCAAGGAAGCTGAGGCATAGATTCAGAGCCACTGGCCGGGCATGCTGCCAAGAACTACCTCTCCCAGATGCCTCTGGGAGCCAAGAAGCTGCAAGGACGTGGGAACCAACAGGAATGGATCCAACTCTCCAGAAGACCTTAATTGCAGATGGAATGGTCCGCCCAATAAGGGCTCACCCACTCGCAATCAGCTAGAAGCCACTCGGGAAACTGAGAATGGGTGATACCAGACTGCTGTAGCTCTGTCATCAATATCTGAAAGGCCCAAAGCAAACCCCCTCCCTCAATACCAGGATCCTACTCCACAACCGCTGCCAGCTAGACAACGACAGTGATCTAGAGGCCCCCGATCACTAGTACTGGACAACGCTAGTGCCTCCCCTCCTGCCAAACTTCTGAGAGTGGACTCACATCCCAAGGCTGCTGAAGAGAGCTCAGAGCACCCCGAAGAGGAGATTGACGTGATGAAAGACTCGGTTCCTATAGACTGGGCGACTACAGGGGAACAAACTGATGACCTTGAGGTGGCAAGCAATGGCTTGCTTAAACTGGGACTTAGGACATTTGCAGAGGTGCTTGCTCCACATACTACACCTGCTGGAACTGTTCCAAACTGTTGAACTGGAGTTGCCTGTAAGATGCATAACAGCTGCTTGTGTAGATGCTTCCAAGCCTTTATACGCTGTTACCATGTTCTGTATCCTCTTCAGGAAATGCCGACATGAAACTGTCACTAGGAGGGCCATGGCTTGTAAATCCACTGGTCAGATGCTGTAGATGCTGCTACTCATATGGGGGTCCCTCAATCCATGCAATTAGCCCATAGAATATACCTCCCCTACACCCCCCCCATGACCCGTCCCTTGGCTCTAAGGTTGTTAAACCTCCCTCTCTTACAGCAATGATCTCCTTACACTGTTGGGAACATGCTTGATGGTCTTCTTTGGGTATCGCAGAAACCATATGGCAGCAAGCAACATACGCCTAGGGAGGCATGTTTAAATACACATCATGCAGTCACTCCAGGCATTACATCTGACTACCCTCCTCCCTCCTTTTTGTTTTCCTACCTGAGGATAGTGGCACAGGAGGTTGACAGAGGTCCCCCCTCTCCCTACTTCCCACTCCCCCCTCCCCCCCATAGGTGATCTCTACCTGTTGTCTTAGGATTACCTAAGACAGGGCAGGAACCAAGCTATTGACGTGGCTCGACTCTCCAGATCCGGCCTAACATTTGGTCGAATAGAGTCGGACTGGGACAGAGCACCTATGACTGGTGTGATCCCCCTTGCACCTCCATATTGGTGACTGAAGCAGTGTGGCTCACAGGGCATTTTTGCCCCTTATCACACATCCACCTCAGCACCAGTACCTAAGTTTTTCTTGTTATTTGGTTGATACTTTCATTGTTACAACTCAATTTATTATAGGATAGTTACTGTTGGATATATTAACTTGTGATATATTTCTGTCTGCCTATTTAACCTGCCTAGGAATTTCTTAAAGTACTCTCTACCTTCAACTCTATTTTCAGCCTTCTCTAACTATATCTCCACTGAGGCTAATGGATACATCTGATCTAACACGAAGAGGTGGTAGGGCAGTTCTTATCTTCCTTGCTGATTTTCTGTACCTCTGTATATAAGGTGAGTACACTTGTTTTCTTTTTTCCTGCTTGGTGGTGAACATTGATGGCAGCACGTCCCAATGCGTGGGGAGACTGGAGGTGCGTCTCCTGGAATGTCAAGGGACTGAACCACCCTCTAAGCGTACCAAGGTTCTGCAATTCCTGCACAACCTGGGTGAAGATGTAGCCCTGCTCTAGGAGACGCATCTCATGAGTCGCACAGTGCACTGGGAAAAGAAACTTTGGGTGGGTACTGTACTGGCTGGTTGTGCCACCACCAAGTCCAAGGGTGTCATCATTCTCCTTCAGAAGACGGGATCCTGGACAGTGGAGGCCCAATGACTAGACTCCCAGGGGAGATGGGTAGCAGCTAAACTTTCTTACCCGGGTGGCAAAGTCATAATAGCTAATGTGTACGGACACAACTCTGATACAGGCGAAATTTATGCTGAACTCAGCCCAGCCTTTGCAGAATTGACAGAGGGGGAGTCAGATCTTCCAATCCTTCTAGGAGGAGACCATAACCTAGTCCAGGACATATTTCTGGACAAATCCCTTCCCACTCCGCAAGCCCACCCTAAAGTGTTAGCAACTCTAAATGCCTTGACTATAGAGTGGGCCTTAGGGGATCCCTGGAGGATGAGCCATCCAAAGGGGAGAGACTACACATTCTATTTGAACGTCCATGGTACTTATACTCAGCTAGATTTCTGGCTGGCTAACAATATAGCTATGTCAGGGGTAGGAGACGCAGCCATTGGCAATATGATCATTTCAGACCACGCCCCAGTAACAATCACATTTTCCCTGCCAGGCCAAAGCTCCCCCTCCACGAGATGGAGATGCAACCCCATATTACTACAGGATGAGACTTTTCGAGACTACATTAAGAGAAAGGCACAATCATATTTCTCTTTTAACACTCCTGGAGAGACCCAATTTGACCACTGTCTGGGAAGCTTTTAAGGCAGTTCTCAGAGGAAGAATTATTTTGTACTCTGCAGCCAAGAATAGAGAGCGAATAAAACAAATTCAAGAGCTACAGGGTGAACTCTCTAGGCTGGAGCACCAGTTTAAAGCTTCCTCTAAGAATCCGCTCAACTCCCCGCTGCTGGCCCAGATCACAGGTCTGAAATATCAGATTAATGTGCTGTTGAATAAAAAGGTAGAGTGGCAATTGACCCGAGTGAAACATAGATTTTGGGAGGGAAGGGACAAGGGGGAAACTACTAGCTTATTGGCTATGGAAACAGCAAGCCTCCTCAAGGATTCTGGCCCTTAAGAATAGGCAAGACAAATTATTGGTGACACCTAAGGCCATCAGTGAGGGGATGCTCAGCTTCTATCAGGAGCTCTATCAATCCCAGAACATGACTCCAGCTGAGATGCTCTTCCAACGGCTGGAGGCCTTTTGTCAGACCACACCACTCCCCCAGCTCTCGGCAGACCATCGTAAAGACTTAGATACCCCGATTACAACCGAAGAGCTGCACACTGCTATGACCCAGATGGCGAAAGGGAAAGCCCCAGGGCCAGATGGGATGTTGGTAGAACTCTACCAAATCCTCAAAGATGAAATTACTGCTTCGCTGTTAAGAGCCCTTCAGGAAGCCCAAAAAGATGATATACTACCACCCACCATGCACAAGGCCCTTATCACCTTAATCCCCCAAAAAACCTCAGATGTTCTACTTTGTGTGAATTTTAGACCCTTATCACTGATATCAGTAGACACCTAGATAATTGCAAATATCCAGGTGAATAGGCAGTCCTGCATCCTGCCTACCCTGATCCACCCCTCTCAGACTGGGTTTCAGAAAGGAAAATCAAGTGCTGACAATATCCGGCTAGTTCTAAATCTTAAGTGGCTGGCACTACAGTCCAAAACCCCAACAGCCACCCTGGCCATAGATTTCGCCAAGGCGTTCGACTTGGGTGTACCTACATAATGTCCTCAAATTATATGGGTTTGGGACCTCCTTTTGCTCTTGGGTATCGACATTGTACCACTCACCCACAGCTCGTATTGTCACCAAGGATACCTCTCTCCCATTTATGCTACAACGAGGAACCAGACAGGGCTGCCCCTTTTCTCTCCTACTATTCCTAATCACCCTGGATCCATTAATCAGGAAATTTATAAATACTCCAGACATTACTGGTATCCCCGTGAAGAAGTCATCCTATCTAGTCAATGCATACGCGGACGACATGCTCCTTCCCTTTCTAACCCTCAAAACTCTATACCTAAAATTCGGCCCATCTTGCAAGAGTTTGCCTCTTTGTCAGAATTAACAATAAACCAAAAGAAAACTACCCTCTCTCCCCTGAATGGGGCATGCACCAGGCACTGCCTTGCTGGTACCGATATTACCTGGGCCCCTCCGGGGTTCCCATACTAGGGGTACATATCCCCTCATCCTGGAAAGATATAGAGTCAGCTAATTTCTCTCCTCTTTTGTTGTCCCTAATGGCCGAGGTCCAGTGATGGAGAAAGCTGAACCTGACTTTGAAAGGCAAGATAGAGGTTATCAGAATGCTTATCTTCTATTGAGTTTCCTATCTATTAAATAACTTCTCAATTCCGCTCACTCCAAAGTCATTCAAAGCCCTAGATAACTTAGTCTCACTCTTCTTGTGGGAGGGTAAAGCTCCAAGATGGGGACACACAAAGCTGCAGTCCCACTGGATCAAGGGCGGGCTTGGGCTTCCCTGGTTTACAGGCTATCACTTGGCCTTCAGAATGGCCCAGGCCACCACTTGGTTACTTCCTCGTACCACCCCCCCATCCCAATGGGTCAGTCTGGAAGCTGCTCTATCAACAGTCAACCCCCTGTACTCCTTATTTTCTAAGAAAAAGTCTAGGGAACACCATCTTACACCTGTCATGACAGAAACGTGCATGTCACGGTGTAGGGCGATGGCACTTACTGGGGCCCTGGGCTCAGACTACCTTCCTCCCATTATGTACGCTTCACTCTGGGACAACTCTTTTATTACAGTAGACCACAAAACACTCAAGTGGCCCTCATGGGCTGCTAATGGTATCCAAATAATAGGAGACCTTCTTCTCCCACATACTAGGACCCTCATGTCCTTTGAGCAGCTCCAAGATCGTTATGGGTCACCCTCGACAGATTTTTGGAAAATTTTACAGATTAGGAGCGCCTTAACCCCCCCCTTTCTTTTAAAGCAACTGTCAGTCCAGTCACCATGGCATGGCTTACCACTCCCCCCTATTGTAGGAAGGGCCAAGGCCTTGTAAGCTTACTTTAAAAAACCCTTAGAGATGCACAGCCTGATACTACTTTATCTAGCAGAACTGCTTGGGAACATGAACTACAACATCCCATAGCCCCACATCAGTGGTCAGATTGCCTCAGAGCTGCCCATACAGCATATGACGATGCCAAGAGTCAGTTAATTCAATTAAAAATCCTACTTAGGTGTTACAGAACCCCTTCAGTCCTGTGTAGCTTAAAAATTATCCCCTCTGATCACTGCTGGAGATGTCACTCTTCCCCTGCTCATTTACTTCACATATCATGGACTTGTCCAAGTTTGCAAGTCTTTTGGACACAGGTTTTGTTGATTGCTCTAGGATTATAGGCAAGTCCATCTCTCTTTATAATCAATCTCTCCTCCTAGGAGACACCATGGCTTTGCACCCACTTCACCCCCTACTAAGGCATGGTTCCTCATTGCACTGATGGAGGCCAAACGGGCCATCCTACTGAGGTGGAGGCAGCCTGTACCCCCCCCATTATCACAATGGCGAACAGCCATGGCCAGACTAGCCATTTTTGAGAGGCTTACTGCTGCGGCCAAGGGAGCGCTCACTAAGTACTACAAAAAGTGGGATGCATATCTAAACTCCCACATATGCTCTGTGACACTTCCTCCACTGCAAAATCCCCCGCTTCCTTGCATTGTATAACTGATAGTCAGCGAGGTACTAACTGTGGGTGTCTGCATGTTCCCACCACCTTCTGCCATTATATCATACTATTCTATCCCTCCCTCTGATGCTACCTATTAGCACTTTCAGTTGTTACACTGGTTTGATAGATGTTTAACAGTTGTACTCATTTAACCATAGCCAAATATTCACATTAGACATTAGAATATGCCATACCATCCTACTGTGCTCTATTATAGTAACTCCAGATATATGGAGCCTATGGAAGGAGCACCTCGGGGTTGAGGCGCCGGTAACTGGGCGGTCCTCCCCTGACGAACACTGTCGGGACTTCTTGTGTTGTGCCATTGGGGGGGAAAGGATTGATTAGGGCTGGAGAGAGCAGCAACAGAAGAAGCTGCTGCAGCATGGGCTTGTTTTTTGGGATCATCCACAAACGCAATTGCCAGTTCAGCCCTTTGTCCCACACAGAGCCCCAGCTGAATGTTTGCACCAAACTGCCGTTTGAAAAGGCAGCTGCACCAATTGGCTCCTGCATTCGGTGACGCCTGGGGCAAACCTAGCAAAAAGGCTAGCCTGACCTCTCTACAAACAATTCGGACTGTTTTCTCAGATGGGGGAGTGGACAGCACTTGTGAGAGGCTCCCCCTGCATCAGGACAAAGGAAGGAGCACCTCGGGGTTGAGATGCCAGTAACCGGGTGCTCCTCCCCTGATGAACATTGTCGGGACTTCTTGTGTTGTGCCATTGGGGGGAAAGGATTGATTGGGACTGGAGACAGCAGCAACAGAAGGAGCTGCTGCAGCGTGGGCTTGTTTTTTGACCCACCAGCCCAACCCATTCCCTCCTTCCATTAAATGCCCAGTAGCCACGCCCCCTGTTGACCAGGACCAATCGGCTCTGGCCATAGGCGGGATCTTGGGCACCACAAAGAATCTATCATAACCTGAAATTGCTATATTATCCAGAGCTGGAGTTACAGTATTTACTAAGTAACAGAGCGGGCAAACAATATCAGCATATCCTGTTCCTACAAGCATAACCTGTTCCTACAATTCCTACAGTACCCTGTGTTACAGCTATTAACTAGTAGCAGACAGATTACACAATATTTAAAGCACCCTGTGAAACAGTCTGTTTGGTGTAAGATCTTCCTTGTCTTAAGTGGGCTGTACAGTTTGCTGGGTGGCTGGTATATGTTCACATATATCTTGAGGGGCGTCAAGGGTGCAATGGCTTTTATTTTTGACTGCGCTACCAGCATAGGTATCCCAGTATACTGTACTGTTTTTATAAATCTGTTACAGGTGACCTGCCTAATATAGCATAGCATGGGTGCTCACTAACTTAGGGGCTTAGTTTGTGCTCTTGTGGAGGTAGGAGCTCAGAACTGTGTGGTAATAATAGGTGGTAACTGCTGAAAACAGGGGGGTATCAGGTGTCTGGTAGTGGTGTGGGAATTACCACTGGCTGCGGATTGGGGGCCAGTGATCAGCACTGATCTGTACCATTCCCCTCAGTCAGTCTACCACTGGTATGAACATGGGGAACTCTCAGCACCTATTTAAGCTAATACCACTGCATCCACTCATGTGCACACTAGCCTGTGGTCTCCTCACTGTCCTTGGTATCCCCTGGTATACTGGTGCAGATGTCCCTAGAGCAGGAGAACCATGGGGCACTTGCTCCCAGCTGGCGGAAACTGACTTCACATTCCCCAACCTATTAGTGGAAGGCAGACCCCCTTCCTGAGTTCTCTGCAGTCTTGACCTGAGGTGCTTTTTGTGCCCTGCACATCTGGTCAGGAGATATGGCCGCAGGGTGCATGCCAGGGACGGCTCCCCTTCCCTAAAACATCTCCTATGGATACTTCTGATGACCCTAGCACTATCAGGTGACATCAAGCTAAACCCTGGCCTGCCTTGCCAAACAGCCCCTGCTGCTCTGGGTGGGACAGCAGTCAAAGGGCTGAAAACAGCCCATCTCAATATCCGTAGCATCCTGCCCAACCTGGCAGAACTACTGGCTTGGGTCACCCACCACACCCCTGACATCCTTGGAATAACAGAAACCTGGCTTAAACCCACCATACCAAACTCTGCATGTGCCATCCCAGGCTATGACCTCCTCAGGCTTGGAAAAAAGAGGGGGGGTGGCATCTTGGTCTATTATAGAAGCCACCTTTACCTGTTGGTGCTACCCTGTCCACAACCTGTGCAGTCCCCTTGCGAGTTCCTGCACACGGTGCTGTTGCTCGGGATGACCAAAAAGATACATGTTGTATTCACCTACAATCCCTCTAAGGGCAGCCTGGAGGGGCTGTCCGTCCTCCTGGACACTGTAGGTGCTATGACCTGACATAATGAACTAATTATCTTAGGTGATCTCAACCTAAACTGGCTTGGTAGCAACTCCAAAGCATATGAACCACTCCTTGCTGGTCTCTCCCTGCCACAACTGATCAAGGAGCCTACCAGGTGCCCACCTAATGGTGGAGGGAGCTCTCTCCTGGACTGGGTCATGACAAATTGACCAGAGAGGATCAGCTCATCGGGCATCCTCCCCGACTCCATCTCAGACCACTCCCCTGTGTCAGGTGTGTGGAAGATTCTTCTCTGAAAATCCCACATAAAATTATCCAGGTCCGAGACTACTCAAGGTTTGATCTTGGCTCCTACCATGCTGATCTCAGCACACTGACTAGGTCAGCAGTATGGAACGCCCAGGACTCCTCATCAGCAGCCAGTCACTTCTTCAGTATGTTCAGGGTGCTGCAGGATAAACATGCCCCCCTCATCAGATGGAGGGTCAGGGGCTCGCTGACAAAGTGGCTACATGGTAGTCTACTAGCCCTCATGAAGCACAGAGATAAGTGCTGGGCAAAATTCAAGCCCACGGCGGAACAGGCCGTATTTCTGCAGTACAGGAATCTCAGAAATCAGTGCAAGAAGGCTATTAGGGATGCTAAAGGTGAATTTTGCAAAACTGTGCTGCTGCGCACAGCCAGGGGCCCCAAGAGGTTCTGGAGAAACATTAAGAATATAGTCAGTGGGTCTCTGAGCGGTGAGACCTCTGATATGATCATTGATGGTGCCAGTTGCAACAACTCTCTGACCATCACAAATGCATTCAACCAATACTTTTCGGACCTATCTACTTTTACCTCGTCACTCCCCCATGGGGGAGGGGAAAAGGGTGAACAAGGGTCTGCACCGTCCTCATCTTACCCCCCCTTTCTTTTTAAGGTGGTGGTGGTGCAAGAGGTGCAGAGACTGCTCTCGGGCCTCTCCCACTTCTCGAGTGCTGGCCATGATGGACTGGAGCTGAAACTCCTGAGTCTCGGTGTCAGTAAGATTGCCTCCATGGTAACACATATCGTCAATCTGTCCCTGTCATCGGGTGTCATTCTGGAAGTATGGAAAGTTGCCAGGGTGGTCCTGATACTTAAACAGGGGAACCCCAAACTCATAGAAAACTACCGTCCAATATCCATACTGTCAGTGGTCAGCAAACTTCTTGAGAAGGTCGTGGCAGTGCAACTTTTGGAGTACTTGCAGTCTCATGACCTGTTGTCCCCAGAGCAGCATGGTTTTAGGAAAGGACACAGCACATCTTCTGCTCTTGTCACGGTCTCATCTTGGATCAGAGCGGCTATGGACCAAGGCAAACTCTCTGGAGCTATCTTTATAGATCTCTCTAAGGCCTTTGATCTTGTTGATCACACCGTGCTCTCCACCCAGCTCAGCTCCTAAGGTCTATCACCTGATGTGCTCAGCTGGTTCTCCAACTACTTAAATGGCAGAAAGCAACTTGTTAAGTATGGGAAGGAGTTCTCAGGCACTATCCCTGTTACCATGGGTGTCCCACAAGGCTCTGTCTTGGGGCCCCTGCTTTTCTCCATATTTGAGAACAAACTCCCGGCTGCCACTGTCCACTGCAAGCCTATCCTTTATGGAGATGACCTGGTCATCCTGACTCATTCCCCAGAGATAGGGGTCATAAATCACTTCCTGAGTGAGGACTTGAGGAACATCCAATCCTGGATATTGTCCCACAAGTTGGTTCAAAATCTCAGAAAAACCCAGGACATGCTCTTTGGGTCTCAGGCCAAGATTAAGGCTGCCCCTGCTCCACTATGTGTTTCTGGTGTCGATGGGGTCAAGATCCCAATTACTGACAACTTTAAATACCTTGAGGTGACACTGGACCCGCAGCTTGACCTTGGCCGACACATTCAGAATACTTGCAAGACTGTTAACTGCAAACTGGGTCTGGCCTACAGAGCAAAAAGCAATCTTACTCCGGCATCTCGGATTGCACTTGCCAGAGGGGTACTCCTACCCTCGCTCTGCTATGGGCTCCTCTTGTTTGCCCACTTATCCAAAGTCCACCTCACTAGGTGGTCTACTACCTATAACAATGTCTGTCACTTCGCTCTTGCTGCCCCCCGTATCACTCATCATTGCGACCTCTATAGCAGGCTAAACTGGCTCTCACCCGCAAACCACATAGACTTTGTCCTAGGGTGCTTCACCGGAAAGGTCCTTGGCACTGGTACCCCTCCAAGGCTTGCGAAATTACTTGTCCTGGCTGACTCCTCCTCCTACTCTCTCAGGTCCCAGAGACATGCCCTCCTTAAGATACTGGCTACACGGACTCAAATGGGTGGGCGGGATTTTGCTGCATGTGCTCCCAGACTGTGGAACACTTTCCCTGCCCAGGTCTGTTCCTCGCACTCACAGGCATGTCTTCACTCCACCCTATGAAACCACCTTAAACTTTCCTCGGTTTGTGGCTGTCCCAAACCCCCATAAATTGATCCATCACAGCACTCCTCTGCCCTGGAGATCCTCCTGGACAAAAGACCCAACTCCATGAGGCCGCTAAGCTGTATATAGTGTCATATTTGAAGGATCTCAATACCATACCTCTGGTACTACTCTTAGCTTCCACAAGGTGTTTATTTTGTTATGCACATACTGTATAATCTATGCCTTACTACGTTTCGTATGCTGTGTTGAATCTGTAATCTTACTGTCCTCACATGAACTGTAACATGTCTAATTTGTACAATGTCATTTTATGTACTTAAATCTGTTATTCCTGTACTCTCCCGGGTCATACCTGAAAATAGGCAATTGTCTTGTCTAGTGTAGTTACCTGGTTAACAAAAGTTAAATAAAATAAATAAATAAATGGAGATTGATGTGAATGTAACTATAACTTCCCTTTTGTATAAGGTATAAGATTCCTAATTGTGTTTAGGATAAATTAGCCCTTTGTAGTTCAATGAACCTTATGATGTGTATAAGACTTTAATAGTAACTTTGCTTGTAAGTTTATAGTAGTGTGGTCATACCTGAACAGAGCATGGATGTGCCCTTTGATGGCTGATTGTACATGAAAAATTAATAAAATATTATATGATAAAAAAATAACACAGTTTAACCTGAACTAGAGACAAACTATAGGCAACTTAGATGGGCAGAGTAGGTTATAATGAGTAAGAGTGATACATGAGTATAGAGACCTAAAGGGAATGTGGAGATAGGGGATAGAGAATATATAGATAGTAAGGAAAGGTTAGTAGTAGGGTTGAGGATAATGTTTGGGGGAATTGGAAGGGACAATGTGTACAGTCCCAAACAGCTTGCGGCTAACTAGGAGTTAATCATTTGTAGCAACAGTTGCAGTGTTTATGGTGGTGAACTTCACTGAAGTCTATATCACTTTCATATTCAGCAGTTTGATGGCTGCTAGTGTGGGGGATTACTGTGCTGTCAGTATATGGATTCTTGTGAGTTGGTGTGCATGTTCCCTTTTAGATATGGTAGATAGGGTAGATCTGGCAGCAGGGCAAGAGGGGAAGAGTGAAGTGAGGTGCCTACCTGGTGCCTGAGGATGGAGGGATGGAGACAAGCAAATACTGGTGAGGCAGGACAGGGAGCAGCCGAGCTGGATGTAGGTGTCCATCTGGGAACAAATGAGCAAGGGATACAGCAGGGATGGTACAAGAAAGGTTTAGGGTGCGGGGAGGTGCCTGAAGCAGGTAGCTCATTTGATTGCCTTCACTGAGGTGCTGCCACATATACGCATAATTAACATGCATGAAACAGTAACAACTAAAACTTAGAGCCAGATATTCAAAACTTTGCCCTGGGACTAAAATAGTACTACTCAGCGTGCAAAGAGTGCCCAGACAACATAGCTCACCATATTTGAAAGAAATAGCCCGATGCTAATCCTGCTGAATATAGCATGTCAAAGAAGCTGGGCAAACTGGGCTGGAAGTGCAGGGCAAAAAGACCCCGGAATAAGACAGCACTGAAGATAGCAACAGGGAAGTGCAAACCGCAACAGAAGCTCAGTAGACAGTGGAGCAAGCCAGTGTTTCAGGTGGTGAACACTGTGTGTGATTGCACAGAGATGTCTCCCATCTACTGCAAACAACAATGTAAGCCGCACACTGCAGAACTGTGCTATGTTGATGTGAGGTTTGCCCAGGGCCAACCCGATTGCACAGTGCTAACACAGTAGTCCAGTGCAAACCAGTTAGCCAGGGACAAACTGGAGCTATATTCAAAGCTCCCATGAAAATGAGCCTGCTTAGGTAATCAGTGGGCAAACAGGCACATTTGCATCTCATTATGTGCTGCTTAGCATACATTACCATGCAGTTTGCCCGGTGCTGCTGCATGGAGAACACAGCTCCACCTGTTGGTGGGAATGGAAGTACAGGCTGGACACTGCAGGCAAAGGCATGCCCACAGCATCCCCTGTTGGTTGGAATGGACTACAGAACAATATAGCCATACTGTGTGTATATTATAGTGGCACAGTCGCGCCACTATAGTTAGGGTTCAGCGGTCACTTACATACTAAAGTCAAAAGTTTGGGCGGTTAATAACTTTGGACCTGTACAACGGATTTGCCTGAAATTTGGAATGTGCAGTGGGGCATGGCAGATCTCTTGACTTGCCAAATTGTGTTTCAATCAGACTTACAGTGTTTGTGTACAAGAATGCTGAAAAATGCGAAATTATCCGTTTTTGGAGCCAGCTTTTGGGATTTTGGACGTGGCCCTGCACGGCTGTTGTGTGCATGCCACTCTGCAAGATGGCTCGTTTGAAAGAGCTTTGGTGGCCGAACATGCCGCTTTTCATTTGGTGAAAAAATATTAAGGCACTCAAATGTTATGCCACTTTTAAGTTCCCATTATAAGTCAATGGGAAAATGTATATATATGTTTTGCGAACAAAGAATGGGGTTCTGGCCATCTGGTCCCACCTGGCGATCAAAGAATTTGCAGCCTCGCGGTTCAAGAATCTTTGTCCCTGAGGATTTTTAAAAATTTTTGATCTCGAGGTCCGCCACCTTGTTTTCAATTTTCTAATTGGAAAAACACAAATATCTTGGCTCAGGGGCAACTTCTGAAGTAAAACTTGGATGGGTTTTACTCAGGGGACCCCAATCTATCGAGTCATGCCTTTGGTTGCATCCAAATTGGTCTAAAAATAGAGTTCTGAGCTTTTGAAATCTTCATTCATTCTTTCGCCTTCTTGATCTTTGATAGTGAGTACCACAAATTCTTTGATTAAGATTCTTTGATCGTGATCGTGCATCGCTAGTGAGGGAGGAGATGGCCAGATTTTAAAATGATTTTTCTCACCCAGGGGTGCCCTACAAACTTAAATTAGGCTGGGTTTGCTCAGGGGGCTTCATTCTGCCCCATTTGAATAACAATACTACTGTATTAAATATCCCTGGTAGTCTAGTGGCCCCCCCATCGTAATAAATAATATTATCATGTGTAATGTCCTGGTAGTCTAGTGACCCCTCATGTGTATTTTTGTTCATCCCTGGTAGTCTAGTGACCCCCCGGGTTGTATTAAATAATTATTACTTTTAATATCCTTGGTAGTCTAGTGGACCACCTGATCTGTATGAAATTATATCCATTGACATTGTACATATCCATGGTAGTCTAGTGGCTCCTCCCTCCATCATAATAAAATAAATAATTATTTTGTATTTCCTGGTAGTCTAGTGGCTTGCAGCAGTATCAGTCTCTGCTTTTCAACCTTCCCCAGCTGGCGACTAGCAACCCACCTCTCACCTCCACGGCCCAGCCGCCCGACTATATGCGTCACGATCGTGCAAAGGCACTCAGAAATATTTTCAGAACTCCTCTTTGCATTAGCGCTCGTATCAGGCAGTCAGCAGCTGGCCGTGGAGGTGAGGTGGGCTGTGCCAGTCACTGGCTGGGAAGGGTGGGGGTGCTGGGGCACTGGCATGGCTGGATGGGGGGCACTAGACTACCAGGAAATAAAAATGATGATTTATTTATTATGATGGGGGCACTAGATTACCATGGATATGTACAATGTCAATGGATATAATTTCATACAGATCAGGGGCCCTAGACTACCAGGGATATTAAAAGTAATAATTATTTAATACAACTTGGGGCCACTAGACTACCAGGGATGAAAAAATACACATGGGGGCACTAGACTACTAGGGATATTAACAGTGATAATTATTTTATACAACTCGGGGAGGCCACTACCAGGGATGAAAAAACATACACATTGGGGGGAAGGGAGCACTAGACTACCAGGACATTACACATGATAATATTATTTATTATGATGGGGGGGCACTAGACTACCAGGAAATTAAATACAGTATTATTGTTATTCAGATGGGGCAGAACGAAGCCCCTTGAGCAAAACTCAGCCTCATTTAGGTTTGTAGGGCAACCCTGGGCTGAAAAAAGTAATTTTAAAATCTGGCCATCTTGTCCCTCACTTTTTGTTGGCGAGCAAGCAAATTCTTTGATTGCGACCCTGCAAATTCTTTGATCGCAATCGTGCATCGTGAGGTAGGACGAGATGGCCGGAATAAAAAATCAATTTTCTCACCCCAAGGGTGCCCTAGGAAGTCAAATGAGGGTGGGTTTTGCTCAGGGGGATTTGTTCTGTCGAACCATGGTGGTGGTTTGCCACAGTTCTTTCAATTTTTAAAATTACAAGCGTTTTTATTCTTTGTTTGTGAGGCTGCAAATTCTTTGATCGCGGCATTCTTTGATCGTGATCGTGCATCCTGAGGGAAGGACAAGATGGCCGGATTAAAAATTCAATTTTCTCAGCCCAGGGGTGCCCTAGGAAGTCAAATGAGGGCGGGTTGTGCTCAGGGGGCTTCGTTGTGTTGAACCATGACGGTGGTTTACCGAAATTCATTCAATTTTTTGATTCATAGCGTTTTTTATTCTTTGTCCATGAGCCTGCAAATTCTTTGATCGCGAGCCTGCAAATTCTTTGATCATGAGATTCTTTGATCGCCATCTTTGATCGTGAGGGTAGGACAAGATGGCCAGATTTTTTATAATGCAATAGATAGTGAAATTTTACCAATCTTTAACATTGAATATCTCGGAAACGGTTTGGTCTTTTTATTTGAAATTTGTAGGGTGTTTACAGCATGTCCTGTGGATGTAAATTACACTGCTTATATGTTAGAAAATTTTTTTTCCTGGAGATATGGTGTGGCACAGTTTACATTGTGCGGACAGCGTTTTGCTTGTGGTGGTGCCTTGAAATTGATAGGATACCTAGCCTTACAGTCATGGATGTAGTTTTTAGTCATTGTGTGTGTAAAATGTCAACAGGTGTGGAACTGTGCCAGTCTGATGAATGAAAATTTCAAACTGTGAAATGTTATATCTCGGACAAGGTTTGGTCTTTTCACTTGAAATTTGGAGAGTGTTGACGGGATGTCCTGCAGATGTGAATTGTGGTGCTTACATATCGGACAATTTATTTATTGTGGAGAGATTCCGTGGCGCAGTTAATGCTTTGCGGACAGCGTTTTCTATTGTTCTACTACATTTACATTTGTTTAATGGCTGGTTGTGCTGTTGTCAATGTACTTTTTAGTCATTAGGTGTGTAATGTGGCCCAACGCTTACAAGTTGGTGGATGGGCCCTGCGCTCCCACCAACTTGCGCAACTTTCAGAAAGTTCTCAGAAAGAACTGGAAGGGGACAGGATCAGTTGTGTTCCAGGACAGTAGCTGCTGCTGTTGTTTTCACAGGGTTCTTGTGGATTTTACTTGGTAGGTTAGTTCTTTTCTTTCTTACTTCTAAGGGGCTAGCAGGGTATTGTTTTGGGGGATGCTGGATGTTTGTAAACTGATTTGGTGGCTGTAAGTGGGGCTCTTTTTGTGGATGTTTCACTGTGTAACAGGCTGCGCTGGTAGAGGCCTATTTCTGCTGATTTAAAACCTATTTGGTGGGATTTGCTTTTGCCTGGATCTTTAGCTGCAGGGCTTGGAGAGACACAGGGCTGATACACTCTCTCTTGTCAGGTATCTGCCCAAGACCCACCCTCCCTCCCCAGAAGTCTGCAAATTTATAGGGGAACACCTGCCCTGCAATTGGAGGAAAAGGCTGCTGGTGCAGCTCATGTAGTTCTAGCCACTGGGGGTTGGATTAAGGCTGGGAGAGAGGAGCTTAGGGAGTTCATTTCTCTTATAAGTTTAATGTGTTGTACTGCACCTAGTAACAGAGTTACTGGTGTACAGTGGGACTGTCTCTAAGATTAGTGGGTGACCTGATTAGGCAGTAGGGGTATCTTGGACTAGGGGCCTGGTGGCTCACCCAAGGAAACCTATTTGGAAGGGATGGAACCACATCATTAAGGCGCGGCATCTCTGGGAGGGTGGTGGGGTGCACAGGGTGTGGGCAGCCATGATACTGGACTGGGCTTGGAAGTTTGGTGGTTGCCCAGTGTGCTACCAGCTAGCACAGCTTAGGAGGAGGTTGGGATGAGAAAGCTGGGGAAGGGGGTGGTATGGTTGGGGAAGGGCTGGAAATCTCCCACGGTTGCACCAAGCACTGGGGTGGGGGTATAGGAAAGGAGTGCAGGAGAATACTCAGGGTCACACAGGGACCCTGGCAGAGGGGGTCCAAAGGACACTACCAAGGAAGCAGGCAGGTAACTGGGGACCCTCACAAAGGGGGACGGAGGGACAACATTCTCAGGGAAGCAGGCAGATGGCCAGTGATGGACAGAAGGAAGCAAGGCGGGGAGGTGGATCAGACCTTACACTCAGTAACCGCTTCAATTCTCTTCTTCTGCTCAAGGATGAGGGGGGTGATGTAGCCACGACAGAGGTGGTTAGAGACGGAAAGGGAATGGGAGGCAGGAGGCAGGGGCCAGATAGCAGGAAGAACAGGGGGACCTGGAATGCAGGAGAATGGGGGGAGCAGTGAATCAGAGCAGGATGGACAGGGGGAAGAGGGAGGAAAGCGCAAGGAGAAGGACCAGTTGGGAGGAAAGGTAAAGGAGAAGGACCAGAAGTACAAGGAGGATTCAGTAAAGGGAGCTGAGGGTTTAGGCCAGGGGAGCACGACGAGCAAGGAGGAACTAAATGGAGACAGGAAGGAAGGGAGGATGAGCCAGGCTAGTTTAGCAGATGGGGGAGAAGGACCAGTTGCGAGCAGTGAGGGGGGAATTAGCAAGGTACAGAAGGATACTCAGGAGGAGAAGAGGCATAGGATTGGAGGAGGGGTGGCCATGGTAAATAAGGAGGGGGTGGCATGTGGCACCCAGATGAGGAGGAACAAGGAGCCAGCTGGGTGGAGGGGCCGGTAGAAAGGATGAGGGACATGGAAGGGGGAATGGAGGAAAAGGGTGGTCAGAGTGCTCCTGCTGGGGATTCTATGATCAGGGGTATCAAATGGGATAGGGAGGAGAAGCCTGGCCAGTTAGAACAAGATGCTTCCCTGGACTAACGGTGCACAGGGCTAAGCACGAGCTATGTCAGCTGGCAAGGACTGTGGGGTTTCCCAGACATACTGGTCCACCTGGGTACAAATGACATTGAGGGAAATAGCGAGCTAGAGATACAGGCAAGATTCAGGAGCTCGCCAGGTCTGTCATGACATAGGATGCACAGTTTCCTTCTCAGAAATCCTGCCAGGTGCCAAGGGCTAGTGGGGAACACAAAGGAAAATTAGGAGATAAACCAGTGGCTCAGGGAGTGGTGTGAGGCCAGAGGGTATGGGTTGATGGGGATTGGGGAGACCTGGGAGGATAAGGAACTATATGCTAGAGATAGACTACATCTCAATTTGGAGGAGGGAATCCTTAAGTTGAAAATAGAGGTTCATTGGTGAAAAGTGGGGTTTAAACTTGTGAAGGGGGTGGGATGGGAGAAAAGGCTGTCAAGGGGTGCGATAAAGGAGGAACTCTGTCTCCACCCCTGGGGACCAGGAGGATTGCAGGAAAAGGCCAACTGGCAAAGTGCAGACCAGGAGAAACAGAATCCCATGGGAACACGAGCAGGGAAATGGAACTATAGGGAAAGGGTGGAAGGTGGTCCTGCTAAATGCCAGGAGCTTGGGCAATAAATGCCTGAGCTCAGGCGATGTTAACTGAGGGAGCAGTGGATGTGGCAGGGTCACTGAGACTTGGGCCACTGAAGACATGACTGGGACCTGAACCTGGAGGGTTACACTATGTTCAGGAAGGACAGGGGAGGGAAGGGAGGAGGGGTAGCAATGATAGTCAAAACTGCATTGGCATAGGGGAGTAGAGGAGGCGGAGGGAACCGAGAGGTGATTTGGGTCATCTTGATAACAAGGGGGGGCAAGAGAGTAAAAATAGGAGTGGTGTATAGACCCCCTGCCCTGGCAGAGGAGCTGGAGGACAGTCTGGTGGCAAATGTTAGGAGACACTGCAGACTAGGCAGAGGAACGGTGGTGGTGTTAGGGGACTTAAACATGCCAGGAACAGACTGGGAGACTATGACATCCTCTGTGACCAGGGAACAGAGGTTGTTGGATGTCTTTCAAGACGTTCCCTAACTCAGCAGGTGAGGGAACTGACCAGGGAGGCATGGGTACTGGATGTGGTCCTGGCAGACAGTGACCAGATTGGGGGCCTGGAGGTAAGGGACCCATTGGCGGGGAGTGACCATGCCACGGTCTGGTTCTGCCTGGACCTAGGAGGGGTAGAAGGCTGCACAAAGACGGAAGTAACTGATTTCAGGGGGGTGGATTTTAAGGAAATGGGAAGGATCCTTAAGGAGCATTTGGATGGGATTGGGTCAGACATAGACTCTGATAGTAGGTGGGAAATCATCAGGAGAGGGGTGCAGGATGCTACCAGCACCTGTGCAAGAGTAAGACACAAAATGCGGTGGGGCCCAAAAACCCTGTTGGTGGACCAGGGAGGTCAGGAGGTGGTGCGAGGAAAAGCAGCCTATAAAATTCAAGTGCTCAAGGAGTGAAAGGGATCGAGGGAGTACAGGCTGATGGCTAGAAAGGCCACTAGAGTGGTGAGGCGGCTAAGGCAAGGAAGGAGCAGAACCTGGCCAGGGAAATTAGAGAGGAAATAGGGTTCTTTAGATACATTGGGGAAAGACGAAGGGTGAAGGGCAGATTAGCAGGATTAAATCAGGGAGAGATGGGCACAAGACCGGGGAGCAGGCTGAGGTACTAAATGGTACTTCACCTCAGTTTTCACCAGGAAAATGGGATGCTGCATCATACATGGGAGGAGACAGAGATAATGAGGAGGGGGGACCCTTACCGATCGGGCAGGTCTGGGGAGGGGAGGCATCACTGGCAGGTGGGGGAGGGCTAAGCAGGGAGAAGAGGTACCAGAGTGGAAATCACAGCAGAGAGGTGAGGAAGCCCTCAGCTCCCTTAAGACGGAGAAGCACGGGGCCGGATAAGTTACATCCTAGAGTGCTGAAGGAACTTGCAGATGTCCTGGCGAAACCCTGGCAGAGCTTTTCACCATCTCTCTAGGACAGAGTGGGTGCCCCAAGACTGGAAGGTGGCGCATGAGTGCCTATCCACAAGGGGGGATCAAGGGAGGTGGCAGGGAACTACAGGCCTGTCAGCCTGACATCAGTGGTGGGCAAGGTGATGGAGGGCATTGTCAAGGAGAGGCTAGGGGGGGACCTGGATAAGTCAGGGTGCCTGGACGATAGACAGCATGGATTCATCCGGGAAATCGTGTCAGACAAACCTGGTGGAGTTCTATGACTGAGTGACAAGTGCCTTGGACCTAGGTAGACCAGTGGATGTCCTCTTTCTAGACTTCAGCAAGGCATTTGACTCTGTTCCTCCGATTGAGGCCTGTTGGATAAGCTAGGAGAAATGGGGTGGGAAACCAGATGATCAGTTGGATAGAGCAATTGGCTCCAGGACCGGACCCAGAGGGTCATAGTTGGTGGGATAGTCTCATCCCCAAGGAGGGTCATTAGTGGGGTCCCAGAGGATCAGTCCTTGGGCCCTTCTGTTCAACGCCTACCTATCTGACATAAGGACAGGAATCAGGAGTGAGATGAGTCTCTTGCAGATGACTCGAAACTGGGGCGGTGGTGGATGGGAGGAGGGAGGGTGGCCTGCAGGGGACCTGGAGGCTCTGGAAAGATGGTCTAGAAAGTGGAAGCTGAGGTTCAATGCAGGGAAATGCAAGGTACTCTACCTGGGGCAGAAACCCAGGCCAAGTGTACACCCTGGGGGAAATACTACAAGTCTCAATGGCTGAGAGGGACCTGGGGTGGTGGTGGATGTCAAGATGAACAACTCTGAGACTTGTAGGAGGGCAGCAGCCAAGGCCAACAGGATGCTGGGATGCATCGCTGGGGGATCACCTCAGAAGGAGGAAGTGATACTCCTCTGTATAACTGCTTGGTGAGGCCGCACCTGGAGTACCGCTGCAGTTTGGAGGCCACACTTAAGAGGGACATTAACCTCCTGGAGAGGATCCAGAGGAGGGCAACCAAAATGATTTGGGGCTTGGGGACAGGACCTATGAGGAGAGCTCAAGAGCTAAATATGTACACATTGGAGAGAGAAGGGACCGGGAGACATGATAGAGGTCTTCAGGTACATGAAGAGGGTAAATGGGGAGGAACAGTCAGGGTGCTTCAAGGAAGGAGGAGGGGCCACTAGAGGCATGGGTGGAAGCTGGAGGGGAAGATTCAGGGAGAAAGGAGGAGGTGCTACTTCACTGAGAGGGTGGTGGAGCCATGGAATGCACTACCTAGGGGGCTGGTGGAGGCAGAGACAGTGGAGGGGTTCAAGAGGGGGTGGGACAGGTACAGTGGAAGGGTTCTGGAAGCAAAATCCAATGCAGCAAGAATATCCGGAACTGGGAAGGGAGAAGCCAGAGAAGGCGAGGGGGACAGCAAGGTCAGCACCCAGGGTGGGGGCTGACCAAACGAGCAGACACGAAAGACCGTTAGGCCTATTCTGCTGGCATTTTAGTATGTTAGTATGCTAACTTTCTACTTTTTTATTCTTTCTTAAAAAGTAAGGAAATTCTATGAAAAAAACTTTGTTAATGCATCAGTTAGGGTTATTCTACAGCGAAAAAAGTGAAGAAATTTGACATTAGGTTCCCAGCCTTGCCCACCCACCTGGCCTCACCAGCAGGCATCGGGCTGTGTGTTGCGGTGGTCTGCCTACTCTCACCCCATTCTCCCACACTGCACCACCTCAGCTTGTTTACATGGGATGGGGTAAGAGTTAGCCAATGACCCCAACGACAGCCCAATGCCTGTTGGTGAGGCCAGGTTGGGGGTGGGGTAAGGGGGAACCCTAATGTTGAATTTCCTCACTTTTTCACTGTAGAATAACCTTAACTGATGCATTAATAAAGTTTTGCATAGACTTATGTGTGTGTGTATATATATATATATATATATATATATATATATATATATAGACATACATGCCCTGGAGGACAGAACCCCCAACCCCAACATTGGCACCTGCAGCAGCTGTGGGTGCAGTAACAATGGGGTGATACTAGAATGCATGGGACAGGCATTAAGCAAGGGAGGGGGAGGACGTAGGCTAGAGGCATACTAGGCTCCACAGCAACCCCTTACGTCATGGAACTGGGGACATTGGGTGGGACATGTACTCCATCTGGGCTGTCAAGGCCAGTGTTCCCATATGGGGGATATAGTCCCTGGCAGTCTTTGACCCCCAGCACGATCCCCATCCCCTGGTAGCCGCTACAATACAGGGGAGGCAGTATAGTGCAATGGGAGGCAATATAGCACATTGGTTGAAGGCTCTAAGCTGCAACTCTGGAAGCCAGAGTGTGACTCCCACAGCCCCCACTTGCATACTGTGTGACCCTTAGCAGGTCACTTAACTCCCCTGTGCTCCCAAGTTGCAACTGTCAACAAGCTTTCAGCATGGTGTGCTACTCCTGAGTGACTGACAGTAATGACACTGATTATATCCATGGTGATCTAGTGCCCCCCCAATTGCGATCCCCAACCCCGGTAGCCCTGTAATGAGGTACACTCCATGGTGATCTAGTGCCCCCCCATCACAATCCCTGACCCCACTGAACTGCATAACCTGGTGGTCTAGTGATCCCCCCACCTGGCAGTGCAACCCCCGTTAAACCCAGAAATAGCAGACCTACTGTCAGAGCCAGCGACTGGCTCAGCCCTCCTCTCACCACCAGGGCCGGCTGCCGACTGCGGTATGCATGAGCGCTACTGCAATGAATGAGCGTATCCGTGTGTGAGGATGTGTTCATTCATTGCAGTAGCTCATCGCTCTACACAATCGAGGATATAATTTTAGAGGACACACAAATCACCATAGAGTCTACCTCTTTACAGGGCTACCGGGATCGGGGATTGCGATGTGGGGGTGGGGATACCACTAGACCACCATGGTTGTGGTCAGGCTGCAACGGCTACTGGGGTTGGAGATTACACTGGGGGGGCACTGCCGCTTTACCATCATCTTTTTGTCGGCAGTGTTTAGTGAAGTGCTGCAGGTTGCACTACTGCCTGTAGCGCTGCACTATGCATTTGAATATGCTGGCTGCACCGGCATTCCGGGTCACTCCCCCCCAGTGTCTGTTAGTGTTGGCGCTACCACACAGTGCCGGCGCTGTTCAGCCTTTTGAATATTGCAGCCTGGTGCTAATCCAGCATTATTCCAGTGCTACGGATTTGCACCAGGTGCAACACTTTGAATATCTGGGCCCTACTGTTTAATTCTTATTAATTCTAATTCTTATTATGCAGGAAGTATGTTGCATTGGTACAGGTTACGTATTTGTCCTATGGAAACTCATATGTCCCACTTTAGCATTTTGCTGCTGTACTTAAGGTGACCTGCAATTAACTACAGGAGCCCGCTCCCATCCCACATACCTTTCTAAGCTGTGATAGGATTCTGAGGCTGCCGTCAGTAAAATCTTTGCAATAGTCTGTGTATTTTACCAAACCCGCTGAAAGTTTGGCGAATACAAGTGTCACCTGGGTTCGACACAGGCCAGGCTGCCAGGCTATTCTACCCATTTAGTGACGTTACGGACACCACTGCTTCAATAAAAGCAGCAGTGGAGGGTTTAATTTGCTTATTTTATCGCTTCATGGAGGGGTCTTGATGCCTAAATTAATACTTACAGCAACAACCTGTTCTGGTATTGCTGTATTAATTTAGGCACCAAGACCCCCTACGTCAGGCTGTGTTGATGCCCCAACACTGCTAATTGCAGTACATTCACAGTGTGACTGCAGTGCTAATTAACATAATTTGTACACACTGAAAAAGCAAAGCAATACTGCTTCAGGCAGTGTTACTGCCCCAGCACTGCTTCAGGCAGTGTTGATGCACCAACACTGCTAAATGCAGTACATTCACAGTGTGACTGCAGTGCTAATTAACATAATTCGTACACACTGTGCCAGCATTGCATGCACACTGACAGAAACCTACAGGTGCACTAATTAAATACTCATGGAGTACTCAATGAAATGAAGTGTGCAAGAAGTGTACACTGCTACAGTAACACTCAAATATCACCATGCAGTGACTTTTTGGACACTTCACTTCCCTCTGGGTATGCACTGTAGCATCCCACTCACTTTCCCAGCAGCCTTCTCACATGGTTTGGTTAACTTTAGGTCATCAGAAATGATTAGCCTCAGATCCCTTACTTGATTGGTGCCCGTCAGTATCTCTCCCCATCTTGTAATCCTCTCTTGGATTTCTGTGCCTCACATGCATGATTTTGCACTTCTTTGCTTTGCATTGTATCTTAGCTGCCACATTCTCAACCGCTCCTCAAGCATGTTTAGCTCCTTTCTCATTTTTTTATACACCCCTGTAGTGTTGACCCTGTTGCAGATCTTAGTGTTGTCTGCAAAGAGACATACCTTCCCCTCCAACCCATCTGCAATGTCACTTATGAAGACATTAAAGAGGACTGACCCCCTGCATGAATCCCTGTGGCACCCTCCTGGTAACCCCCCTCTCCTCATATTGAATGCCATTTAGCCCCACTCTTTGTGTCCTGTCACTCAACCAGTTTATGACCCAGTTTACCACCTTGGGGCCCTCTCCCAGGCTACCCAACTTACTTACCAACCTCCTATGTGGGATGGTGTTGAAGGCCTTGCTGAAATCTAGGTAGGTCACATTCACCACCCTTCCCTTATCCACCTTCCTGGTCACCCAGTCAAAGAAATCTAGTTGGAACTGCAAAATGATCTGAATCTCTCTCTCTCTCTCTCTCTCTCTCTCTCTCTCTCTCTCTCTCTCTCTCCTCTCGCTCTCTCACTCTCTCGCTCTCACTCTCATCATGTATTCAGCAGCAGCATAGTGCAGGGTTTATCTAGTGTATTTGTTGCTTAATAATCAAAACAAAAACATGTTTGTCATAAATATATGATCACAATAAGAAGACAAGCTGTACAAAAATCAACAGCAATCCACACTACATTTAACAGACTTAAAGGAATGGCTGGAAACTGATTTATTTTAAAACATATATTCTTTGCCATGTGACCAAAATTGGCCATTGCTAACTTCATGTAATAACAAAAAAAGTGACATGCTTTATTTCCCTGGAAAATCTAATGCAGCTTTTTCAAGGCACACCTTACTGGCAGCTTCTCTGTAGTCCACATGCCTCAGCAAAAAATTAGAACCAGTATTTAAAATATGACTTAGAATTTTGGGGCAGTGGTCCTTTAGGATGAGCAACTAGTAGTTTTTTTTGTAATAAACTGAGCGCCAAACTAGGCTCCATATTTCAGTAAATATAGAGTAAAAACTAGGGAAAGCAGGAGCCCACTGAAAACAAGATAGCCTTATCGCTGCTCACCCTGACCGGCCTCCTGGAGTTCTGGCTTGGCCACACTCACAAGGACTTCCTGCTATGAGGGGGTGCACTAGATTGATCGGAGGCATGGTACTGCCACAACTACAGCCGCAGCCTGCTACTTGCCTCATCACTGCTCACCCTGACTGGCCTCCTGGAGTTCTGGCTTGGCCACACTCACAAGGACTTCTTGCTATGAGCGGGTGCACTGAATTGATCGGAGGCATGGTACAGCCACAACTACAGCCGCCACCTGCTACTTGCCTCGTCACTGCTCTCCCTAACCGGCCTCCTGGAGCTTTGGCTCAGCCACACTCACGAGAATTTCCCACTCCGAGCGGGTGCACTGGATTGATCGGTAGCACGGTATGGTGCTAACTACAGCTGCCACCCACTACCCACCTCATCGCTGCTCTCCCTGACCGACCTCCTGGAACTTCCGCTCAACCACACTCACGAGGTACGATCGCTGGCCCTTGAACTACAGGTGTCTTTTCTCCTGTTTTCCCATTGGTGTGGCGGTCCTGGTAGTGGCTTCTGATTGACCCACCCAGCTGCCTGGCCTTACTTTCATTGGAGAGCCTTTTCTAAGATTCTCCAGGGGCCCTTGGACTGCATATTTCTAAATTTCACGATTTTAAACCTTAAGATTTTCTATATTTTGAACTGAGCCTACCACCTGTTTTAAATTCTGTATTTGTTTGTACTGTCACAATGCTTAGAGTTATGGACTACTGCTAAACCTCAAACTGCGCTGTGTATTTTTGCCATACTGTTAAGCACTGTTAAACTACCAAGCTAAGACGCCCTATCTTTGCCCTCTACTTTTTATTTCTCTTTTAAACTCTTTCCCAACTCTAGATTTTGCCTACCGAACCACCCCTGACCCCTTTCTATTTTACTATGACTTTCTGTTTCCCTGGTCTCCTGCAGCTAGGTTCACTTGACCTCAGACCCATACCCCACTCCCCTTCCCTATCTAGCTACATCTCGCTCGTCCCACTCTTAATCCCCCCTTTGTTCTCTATCTGTCCATCTCCCTTTGTTAACTGTAACTCTCCCACTTAGCCATCTTTTGTCTTAATTTCAACTCTGCCCCCTACTCTCAGTCTGCTGCCAGCCACCCCCTGCCCCTCTGCTCCTGCCTTAAAAGTAATCAGTTTTTCTTTTTTCACCCCTCTAGGACTTCCCACTCTGAGTGGGTGCACCAGACTGATTGGTGACACTAGCATACATCCCAGCACACCCATACAAGACTCCTGGATTAATAACTGGGTTAACCTCCCCCTCCAAGAATTCCCCCTTCTCCTGCAGCTTCTCAAGCCCTGCAGTAACACCCCACTAAAAATACCCACCAGAAGGAGACAAAGGAGACAACAAGGGGCTGCTAAGCTCCTTGCCCACTATCTGGCCAGGATCACGCTTCTCCTACTACTACTAACTGGGAACTGAACTACAGGTGCCTTTTCTCCTGCTTTCTGATTGGTGCGGTGGTCCCAGTAGCAGCTTCTGATTGGTCATCCCAGCTGTCTGGCCTTACTGTCATTGGAGCATCTTTTCTAAGATTCACCGGGCGTCCTTGGACTGAATACTTCTAAATTTTACAATTTTAAACCTTAAGATTTTCTATATTTTGTCTCACCCCCGCCACCCCCAGCTAAGCCTTTTTTAAATAAGCTTGAGCCACTCCCTTGCCTCTGTCCTTCCATCCTATTGATTAACCTTTCACTGCATCTCTTGCACTTGGCAGATTTAACCTTGGCCGAACTGACTCAGTGCCACCAGCACTCTTAGTGCTCCCTGAGCACTTCTCCACAGCTTCATCTCAATCCTGTTTTAGCACCTCTACCCCACCCCCTTCTCAAGTCTGCTCGCTGCTTCTACCCTGTACACTTATCTTCTACATCTGCTTAAACATGCCCTTAAACATTTTTGTACTGCTACTACTTCTCCCCCTTCTCGTCCCCCTTATCCACCCCTGCACCTGCACTAGCTCCCCATACCTTCATTGCCACCCTAAGTCAGGCTATATCCCAGGGAGTACACTAGCATACATCCCAGCACACTCATACAAGACACCTGGATTAATAACTGGGTTAACCTCCCCCTCCAAGAATTCCCCCTTCTTCTGCAGCTTCTCAAACCCTGCAGTAACACCCCCCTTAAAAGACCCACCAGAAGGAGACAACAAAGGGCTGCTAAGCTCCTTGCCCACTATCTGGCCAGGATCACGCTTCTTCTACTACTACTAACTGGGAACATCGCCCCAAGTCCCAGCCCTCCCACAACGTCCTACCACCAGCTCAACAAAAAAGGTCAACTTAAACTGGCTGCCATTAACATTTGTAGCTTGCTACGCAAGCTTGACACCCTCCAAATCTGATTGTCTCAGCACAGACCTGATGTTAGAGCCCTAACCGAAACCTGGTTATCACTGAAGGTCCTTGATACTGCAGTATCCCTCCCCGGCAATCTCCTATACAGACTTGACCGAATTGGTAAGCACAGGGCTGTGCAATTTACCTGAGAGACACACTTCAAGGTCAAGTCCTCCCACCATCTCTCACTGCCAACTCCCAACTCCTCGTTGTAAAAATAATACTTGACTGTCAGGGGAAATCCCTCACAGTGGTTTCTTTGTGCATTCCACCACATGAACAAGTAACATGCTTCAAACTGGTCATTGACTTACTTGAGAACAATCCCCATTGGGGTGAGACTACTTTTATCGGCGATCTCAACATTAAGTGGCTTGCATCAGATGGTGACCAGAATAAGGATGCCATTGCAGCATTAGGTATAACCCAATTGATCACTACTCCCATTAGGATCAACTATAAGACTGGCAGTAGCACCCTGCTTGATCTGATCCTCACCACCCATCCAAACAGAATCATTCACACTGAAGTATTACTGGACGCACTAAGTGATCACTTTCTTGTCATCTGCCTTTGGTCCAACAAAGCATCTACAGTAAATCAAAATCCACTTTCTCATACAAGTGATCTCTAAAAAAAATAACCTTCCTCAGTTCCTTGCAGCCCTGTCAGTGATTGACTGGACTCCCCTTAACTCCATGAGCAGCATTGACCATGCCCTAAATTACTTCATTTTCCAGTTTAATAAAGTTTGCAACAACTTTGCCCCCCCCCCCCAAAAAATCAAGATCTTCAGTTAACCCCTGGATTACCTCCGAGCTAATCACCATGATGCAAAACTGGGATAATCCCTGGCACCGAGCTGTGGTCTCAGGGCATCAGCCTGAACGGCAGCAGTATAAAACCGCCAGGAACCAGTGCCCCCAGGCAATATGCAGTGCCAAACAAGCCTATTACAAACAGGAGCTTACAAATTCATAGGGTAACAGCAAATCCTTGTGGGAGAACATCAAGAAGTTTACAGGGAAACCTACCAAATCCACCCAACTATGCTTGAGGTTAACAGCACCACTATCTAAGACCCCAAAGAAATAGCAGAGACATTCAATATTGCTTTCATTGATTTCAACAATGTCCTTCCCCTTAATTTCTTTGATGACTCTACCCTGCACTGCCCCAATGATAGATCCCACCTCCCCAGGAATGCATCTCCCTTCTACTTTAAGAGGATATCCAGTGCTGAAGCTAGGCACTACCTTCAAAAAGTCCTAAGCAAACCTAGTTTCAGTAGCGACTCTCTGGATCTTAAACTTCTCTCCCTCTTCCTTGACATCATCTTACTCCACCTTACTAAACTTCTGAATCTTTCACTCTCCCTTGGATGGTTCCCCTAGCTCTGGAAGTCAGCCATTATCACTCCCGTGCTTAAAAGTGGTGATAGATCCCATCACGCAAATTATCGCCACATCTCTATCCTTTCACCACTCTCCAAGGCACTTGAACATATTGTTACAGACCAGTTGTCAGAACACCTCCACAGATATAACCTACAATGTCCACAGCAGCACGGCTTTATAAAATCCCACAGTACTGCCACTGCTCTGCTTGAATTCACTACCCATATACATAAGACCCTAGCCACAGGCAGTCTACTGAGTGCGGTGTACATTGATCTGACCAAGGCATTTAACAGCATGAATCATTGGCTCCTGCTGCACTCCCTCTCTACCATTGGCCTTTCAAATGATATGACCAGATGGTTTGAAAGCTACCTTTTGTATAGAAACCAAAGGGTCAAAATCACCACTCTCTCTCTCTCTCTCTCTCTTGTGCCTCCCTGTGCTCCGGTGTCCCCCAAGGCTCCACCCTTGGCCCACTACTTTTTAGCCTCTTTATCAATAATCTTCCTGCAACATGCAATAATAATATGATGCTCTATGTGGATGGTGCTGTTCTCTTTTCCTTCCACACTGACCCAGTCCCTCTCTCCCAAGATCTGCAGATGAATTTCTGCCTAGCCGAGTCCTGGTTTATACAGCACAAACTGTTAATGAACTACAAAAAAAAAAAGTCTATGCTGTTTTGCAGCTCACTCAGCAAATTTAGAACTACTAACCTCGCTATCCTTAATGATATCCATCAGCCGATTGATCAAGTACATGCATTTAAATACTTGGGTATTACTATTGACAGCATGATGTCCTTGAACTCACATGTCCACCATGTCTCAAAATCTATAAACTCTAGAATAGGGGTCCTCTACCGCCATTGTCACTGCCTGACAAATGAAGGCATGGTGTAGCTATATCCAGCTCTGTCATGTCCATCGTTGACTATGGGCTAATGTTCTATAGAGCCACCACAGATACCACCCTTAAACGAATCAGGACGGGCCTCAACAAGTGCTGTAGACTTATCATTGGCACAGGGAAGCATACATATACATGTGCTCTCTACAAATGCTTCAATTGGCTCATTCTACATGATAGAGCAGCTTATCAGTTATGCCTAATGGCAAAAAAAATCTGCATTAGCCTTACACCACCATTTACACATGATTTAATGTTACCTGCAGCCAATTCACGTTTCACATGCAACACCCTCAAATCACCATATATCGTCCCGTTCTGCCGTACCTCTCAAGCTCAGCATGCCTTCTACACCAGTGACCCATCGCTCTTGAATAGCCTTCCTCCTGAAATCACTGCTGAGAACAAGCTTGGCCCATTCAAATGTAAACTTCATCAGCACCTCACTGATCTCAGTAATTGTGTGTCTGCTCCACCTAGGCCTGCATTACACCATCTCCCTCCTCACCCCCTTCCATCTCCTGTTACTTTATTCTTATCCCCTGCCTCTGCCACCCCACTCCCTCTGCTCTCTCCCCCTCCTCCTCCTCCTCCTCCCTTGTCCTCTATCATGCCCCCTCCTACCTGCCTTCCTGTTTGTTACCTCCCACTTCCTCTGCCCCTCTCCCCTCTTCAACCCCCCACCTCCGTAGCCCCTTGGCCCCTCCCCTCCCCTTCTCTCTCCTTCCGGCCCACCTAGCACTTTCTGACCTCATGCACTTGTGAAAGTCAACTCCTTGACTGCCATCTCTCTTCACCCCCTCACATGCTCATCTCCCCACACTCACTTAGATTTAGTACTTTTGGACCTGCTTCTTTTTTTTTATCATATCACTGTTTTCGATCTCTGCAGCCACTGGCCTGCCTCGTAGTCCAGCCACCGCTCCACCTCCACCACCGACCTCAAATTTGCATGCCCAACTGGCATACACAGCTATACCTGTGAAGGGGGCAACCCTGATTGCCCCCACACCTGACAAGGATCCCAATACTGGCACACGCCTATCTAGGCATTGTCGGCTGATGGGAGTAGTGGTCATCAAGCTTTCATGGTCTGTGCTGCCATTTTCCTATGTTCTTATGCCCCCGGGAGTGCAGCATGCAATGACATGGGGCACATGTGTGCTTACGCCTGCTGCACTACCCACATGCCACACCATCTCTAGCAGTGTCCCCGGTCATCACCAGGGGCCACTGCAGAGTGGTGGCACCCTGGATCCCAGCCCGGGATAGGAGAGCAGTCCTCCAGATGCTCAATCCTATCCCCCCCTGCTGACCCCAGATGCCCCAGGCCCACATCCGAACCCAGGTCGCCAGCATGGCACGAGGTGTGGCATCCAGCGCCTCAACCCTCAGTGCCACTGGGCCTGCCACTGTACCTGCTTCTTGAATACCTGTTTCTTATTGCCTGCACTACCTATATTATCTCTGGTTATTGTGCTATTTTGCAAACTCATGTTTATATTGTACCTCCCACTGTTTGTTTTTACTCCCCTGCTGATGCAGAACCTTTGTAAACGAACCTCTGGTTCAAAGGTATTTTTAATCCCAGTACTCAATAAGTAAAATAAATAAATACAGCTGAACCCCAATGAAAGGAGCTGTTTCATCTAAAATGATCTGTCCTAGAAAAATACATTATAGAACCGCACTAAAATCAAGATGTCTCATCTCGCCTCTACTGCACCAGCTAAATGCAGTATGAAAATGTGTAAAATCAGGAGGCCATTGCAAATGACATATTATACAATGGCAAGAAAAAATTCTGGACTCTGATTGGTCAGTCTTGTGCTGGACCTGTGATGTTATTCCAGTACAACATCACGGGTCTAGTCTCAGCCTCACTGTGAACCTGCAGATGAGCATTTTATTGAGCTTTTGAGTGATTGTTTTATCTTCTCTTAAAAAACAAAAACATTTTTCCACACAAAAACATCTTTAAAATTATTTTTTTTGTTCTGTATAACAATAAGCCATTGTATAATAGCAATAATACCCTCCAGGGTGTGTGTCATTTAGGATAATCGGCTACCAGTCGTTGGGCGCGCACTCGGCCTGCGGCCTCGTGCCCAACCACCTGAGGCGTGACGTTATCCCAGCTCGACACACACCCTGTCAGGCATTATTGCTTAATTACATCACATCTGGTCTATCTTAGGTTAATATATAGTAAAGTGTGTACACGCAGGACCTCTTACAATGGCAATGCATGCCATGAACATTCAGCATTGGCAAATCTTTGTTTTCATATCTGTTTTTGTGACTCTCAAATAGTATGTCTTGTTTCATGAAGTTGTCTAAAGGATGCAGGGCAAGAGTTTTGTGTTTTTCTAAAGTACAAGGCTGCTTCTGGAGCTACTTGGATTTTTTAATTACTTACTGAAATGTTTCACAAGGAAGGCACGCTGTGCAACAAGTTGCTCATCTCCCAGTGCTACCGGGGGGGGGGGGTAGGAGAACATGACAATAGTTTACAGAGATGTGGTACACAATATAAATTTACAGTACATTGCATTCAAATCATTTGAGCAGACTGTACAGGAGTAATGAAATAGTGGGATGCTAACAGTTTTTAGATAGATACTATGCCAACACTTTTGGACTAGATAGATTCAACAGCACAAAATAACATTTAGGCATACACTAAATGACACATAACTGTGTAGCTAGAAAATGGCTGAATAGAATTGTTGTAGTTTGATCTAGAGAAGTTAGTGAGGAGTAAACACAGGCAGAACAGGTTGGCTAAGGTATAACAAAAGTGCAAGTTAACTACAAGTACATTAGAGATTAGGGGTCAGCCATAGCTAGGGCTACATAAGGAGGAGATGGGAAGGTGAGAGAGAGGTAGGTATGTCCGTAAGCAGAGAAGTGGGGGGTGAAGGGATGGAATGAGGAGGTGAAAGAAGAGGTAGGAGGAGAAAGGTCTGCTGGGGCCTGACTTCTTCAGTATGCTGAGGACCCTGCCTACACAAGGCAGGGGTCAAGCATGACAGGAAGGGAGAAGGTTGTGGCAGCAAGAGGTAGAGTACAATAGGAGGAAAGCAGGTTGTAGGCAAGGAGGGGGAGTAGGCTTCAGAAGAACAGAAGAGAGAGTGAAGGTGAGAGAGAAGTGGATGAGGATGGTTTATGGATATTTTATTCAATGATGAGGATGATTTATGGATGTTTACCAAATTGTTTTACTACCCATTTGGCTCAGTAGATTAATTTGCAATGTTATGTCTTTTTTATGGCTTGCTGATTCTCTGTTGAAAGTCAATCAGGGCCGTGTGTGTGTGTGTGTGTGTGTGTGTGTGTGTGTGTGTGTGTGTGTGTGTATATGCATGTGTGTGTGTTTGCACTGCTTACCTTTGATGAAAGTCAGTCTGTGTATGTGTGTGTGTATGTGTGTGTCAGCTTGCAAGATCACTATTTACTTCTGATGCTCTTTTAAAATGGACTTGTGTTTTTCTTGGTGACATCTCCCACTCTACTCCCAGCTCAGACAGCAGATCTGTTGAATGCGGAGGGATTCCTCTCTTTCTTAACAACACACAGGTGGGGGGGGTGGTAGGGGGAGTAAACACAGCTTAGTTAATGCAAAAATGCAGGGACTTTATTTCATTCCACTCCTGTGTAAGAACAAAGGTGTTTTTGTTAGCAGCAATTAAAACCCATTATTCTGATGACAGCAATACTTCTGCATGGCTCTGCCCTTGCAGCCGTAAAAATGACTGGAATGTTTTTTGTTAAGCACACAAGGTCATCATTAATACCTATATGTGTGTGTGTGCATATCATTAATTAGATTAATAAAGCACAACTAATGTTGTAACAGTTAACTGTTTAAAATCCATAAAATCAACATGACCATAATAAACACAGTACACTTATAATGTACTGTGGTAGGTCCATTATTCCCAGCACATAAATATTATTAAATCATATAAGCTCAGTAAAACACTGAGACAGGTAAAACAACTTCATATGCATGACACCTTCCTATAATAGGTCATAAATGGCATAAGCAAGTCATTAAAACCTACAAGCTCAGCACATAATATAAGTGCTAAGATAGTAAAAAGAGCATTAATAAAAACCTATGAACTCAGCACATAGCATTACTAAACTGTATAAGTCCAGCATAAATACCAAAACATTTAAGCTTTAGATAAATATATTAATTACATTCAAAGGCCCAGATATTCAAAAGGGTTGCGCCATGCGCAACAGGGATGCGCCAGCGCAAGTCCGAAAATGCACCATTCTGCGATATTCAGCGGGAGGCAGATGCACCCCCCAAATCACAACGTGCAAAAGTGCAATGATAATGAATACATGTGCAACTGAAGGGGGAGGAACCATGTATAAATGGCGCAGTGCGATATTCAACAACATGCACCATACAAAATAGGGGAGCAAACAGAAGTTGCGCGATAGCGGAAATGATCCAAAATAAAAAGGAACAAGAGAGAGGAGCAAGAATGCTACAAGGAAGCCACATGTTGGTGAACTGCAGGCAGCCACACAGGCACACAGAAACTTGGAGCAGGACAGGGCAGGAGCAGAACAGAGCACCTGGAACCACTAGGAACAGGGAAGGTGTGGGGAGCCTGTGCCACAGTGCAGGACAAAAGGGGGAAGTGCCACACAGCACTGAGGGCACAGATAGTGGGCAGTACGGCCACTACAGGGAGGTGTTCCTGGTGCAGGGGAAGTAGCAGCAAGGACAGTGGGGAGAACAGAGAAACAGCTGCCAGTGGGGTTACACAAGCCAGGGACATGGCCAGTGCCACCATCCAGATGGAGGCAGTTATGAGGGGGGGCGAGAAGGCAGGCAGCAGGGGGGCGTGGCGGTGGAAGGGTCTGTCGGCGGTACGCCTCCAACAGGCAGTACCAAGCCTGCACCAGCTTCGAGCTGTACACTGATACTGAGATTGTGGGCTGGTACTACCTGAACCAGGTGATCCTGAGGTGGCTCTGTGGGCTGTGCAGTGATGTGATGCAGGCACCCACACGACGGAGCCATGCTCTGTCAGTGGAGACCAAAGTGACAGCTGTCATGTGCCTGCTCACCACTGGTACCTTCCAGAGACCAACAGGGGATCGGCAGGCATAACTCCAGTCAGCCACATCACGCCTCCTCACCCAATTCCTCAGCGCACTGCTGCCACATGCTGTAAATTACATCTGTTTCCCCAGCACACCGGAGGAGCGCACAGCAAACATACAGGAGTTCCACAGGGTAGTACGTATGCCTGGCCTGCTCGGGACAATAGACTGCACCCATGTGGCCATCCGCACGCCACCTGGCCCCAAAGGGGCCGCATACATGAATCGGAAGGGGTATGCAAGCATCAACTGCCAGGTGGTGTGCGATGCCAGGGGGCGCATAATCAATGTTTGTGCCATGCACCCTGAGGGAGCACATGATGCCTTCATCTGCCACCAGTCCGCACTGTGCCACAGGTTCGAGAGTGGGGACATCCCCACTGGCCACCTAGTGGGTGAGTATGCAAATCACACAGAAAGACATGGATCATGGGAGGCGCATAGTCAGAGGTGACATAGGTACAGGCCTAGATGGCCCATGGCAGGGTGACACTGATCACCAAACTAATGTCCACCCTCTACACACAGGTGACAGTGGATACCCACTCTGTCCCTGGCTGCTCACACCATACCAGTGGCCCGTGACCCCATCACAGCAATGCTACAATGAGGCATATGCCACCACACACAATGTTATCGAGCAGGTGTTTGGGATGCTGAGGGCACGTTTCCATTGCCTGGACACATCTGGCTGTGCCCTACAGTACAACCCCTCAAAGCCCTGCAGGCTATTCCTGGCCTGTTGCATCCTGCACAACATGGCCAATGACTGTGGGATAGCCGTACAGGTCGAAGAGGGGACAGCGATGGGGACGATGAGGACGCTGGTGAAGATGGTGATGGGCAGCCCCCCCCTTGGTCAAAGGGACCCCGACTGATCTGGATGGCACAGCTGTACTGGGACACCATCACAGAGGAGCACTTCAACCAACTCAGGTAAATCATGGGGCCATGTGCAACCACCAGTGGCAAGGGCACAACCCACAAACACGCATGGACAAACCCCAGGGGTGCATGTCGTTAAGGGAACTGGCCGAGCATGGAACCGTACACGCCGTCAGGGATGGTCAAGGTCTAACACGGCATGCGGTCTCACACACACACACACACACACACACACACACAAACAGACATGCACAAAGGGTAGGAGGCATGCTGACCCCAACCACCACCCCTAGCCACACACATGTCCACAGACCACCAAACCCAGTGCCTGTCATTGTGCGTGTGTCAGACGCTGGGCACCATTGCTCAGTGGCGGATAGCGCAATGCAGGCATCATCATGCACATGCCACAGCGGACAGCAGCTGGGAGGGTGTGCAACTGGAACGTGTGCGTGTGTGTGTGTGTGTGCAGGGCCGGGTACCCCACCCTTGCATTGCACATTGAACAACACAATGCACACAGGGCAGCATCAGACAGTTGCTGTGGTGGGACACAGGTTAGTCATGCGCCACAGTGCCAGGGCTGCCACAGATGTGTGGTGGGCCCCGCTGAGACCCACCAGCAGTGACAGGCTGACTAATGGCCTCATGGGGTGGCATCGATTGTTCCCCATAGAGGTTCCGCTGCGTGAACACGACCATGCTCACGCAGGGGTCTGCAACACACCGAACATGCCTGCACCAGGCATGCTCGGGATGCCCACAGCTGAACCCAGTGTCAACAAGGAGGGTGTCACACAACGCTGGGAGCGGGGTGGACATTGCACTGCGCGGTGTCTGCATCGCATGGGCAAATAACTGTGTGCCCACTGTGGCCATGGCAGCTGTGATTGTCTGTGTCAGCCTGTCAATGGCAGCGGTCACATCCTCCCACATCCAGTCCATCCTTGCCAGGAGCAGAGCTGTGTCTCTGCTGCGCCGCTCCTCTGCCTGGCGCAGAGCCGCACTGAGTGCATCCACCGCCATCACAAGCCGCAACTGCTGATCGACTGATTCTTGGAGTATGCGGGTGTGCTCTTCTGAGAGGTCATCTGCCTGATTGGCATGCTGTCCCTCATGGTGTTCACGGCCCTGATGGGCAGCACTCATTGAGGGTGGGCGTTGCACACCAGGGCCAGGCCTGGGCATGTCCACAGGTGGTGCACTGATGCCTCCCCCGACACTGTACCCCCATGGCCATTGGCTGACTGCTGACACTGCCCCTCCATCTGCTGCTCTCCAGGGCTCAACAGTGCCGCCGCAGCGGCTGCAACAGCCCCACTGTCCTGGACACACACTAGTGCTGCCCCACTGGTGCAGACAGGCACTGGCTGGGACTGTGATGTCATGCAGGCCTTCATGGTAGCACTGCTCATGGCCATGCCCGTGATGTCACCTGCTGTGTGGCCATCCTGCAGCCCTCATGTATCACTGTCCATTAAGTGAGCTCCATCATCATCAGTGACGGATCCGGCACCAGCTCGAGTCTCAGCATGCCGGCATCCATGGATGCCGGCATGCTGGGACACAGGCAGGGCCTCCTCCGCACCTGCTCCACCAACATCAGTCCAGATGGCCAGGCGGGCCCACTGTCGCCCTGACCCTCAGATGCCTGTGGAGGTGGATGGGCCCTCCTCTATGTCCATGGTATCGCCCTTAGTGGACAAGCCCACCACTGCTGACCCATGTAGATGCTCAGGAGCTGTAAGGGAACACAGTAGCATTAATGTATCTGCCCTACCCTGTCCCCCCCATTTACAGACTGGTACCTACCATGAAGTGATGGGCTACCACTCATCTGGAATCCACCACCTGGAACACCCTCGATGGCACAATGCCACATGCTGCCAATAACCCACTCTTCTCGTGGGGTCAGGCGCTGCATGGCTGGCTGTCCCCCACCGGTCGCAGCCTGTGCTGCCCTGATGGCAGCCACCTTGTCCTTAATCCTCCACCTGTCTGTGCCCATCTTCTTTTTGCACTCCTGCACAGACCGCTGGTGGCTGCCATGCAGGTTGACGGCACACGCCACCTCTTCCCATGCAGCAGCATGGGCCTGTGGTGTTCCCCGCTGTCTGCTGAGCAGTGGCTCCTGGTCGAGGTAGGCCTCAAACAGGGCATCTGTTTCTGCCTTTGTGAAGTTAGGCATCCTCTTCCTCCCACGTCTCTGTTCCTCTTCCTCCACCTCATGATCGCTCATTCTTCATCCTATGAGAATGACAGGTGTTACCTGTGACTGTGCAGTCCCATGCATGTCCCACACACCACAGTCCACACTCCCAAACAGCATGCAACTCACCACAATAGACTGCAATAACAGACTATGGCCACTGCAGCCCAATGTCGCATTTTTATAGCGCAACGCGTGCAAATGAGGTGAGGCGCAATTATAAGTGGATGCAAATGCAGTATCTGTGCCATTGAATGGCTGATTAGCTGATTTGCATATGCCGGCTGAATATCGTGCTGTTGTGCTTTGTGCAATTGTGTTGAACGTGCTCAGGCAAGGGCGTATTTCTGTGACTTGCGCAGTAGACACCGAATGGCGCATGCCCGGGGTGATGACACTGATGCCTGCCGCGCTGCTGACATGCTGTGCTCGTGAGGCAATGCAGGGCATAGCCACCATTGTGCCAGTGGTGCTACTGCACTGTTCACATGTATGGTGCTCTGGCACTAGGGTGCTGTAGGTGCACTGGAGCCACAGCGCGGTAGGTGGCTACAGGAAGTGGCACACAGGCGCCCTACCGTGCTACACGTGGTGAGTACCAATCACGCTGTGGCGGTCTATGCGCTAGAGACCCCTGACCCTGTGCTGACCTTTGCCCCCTAGGCACCATGCGACCACATGGGTGCACCTCTATCACGCTGTTTGGTGACAGCATGATGGGGAATGACAGCGCAGTACTGCGCAGTATCCGCACGTGGTGAATGTGTGATACAGAGAGCCATTTTGGTACCAAAACTGTACAGGATGGCAAGGAGAAGGGCGCCCATCTGGAGCCAACTTGAACTGGCCAATCTGGTCCAGTTGGTGGAGCCCCATGCCACTGCCCTATTTGGGGAGGCACCCCTGCACTGGGCCAGGAGTGTGGTGTGGGAGGAGGTGGCTGTGGCCCTGAAGGAGGCCACAGGAATGGAGAGGATGGTGGAGCAGTGCAGGCACCGCTATGGTGACCTGCAGCAGTGGGACCCAGCCAGGCTTGCCTGCCTGTGGGCACGTGCCAGGAGGGGCACGCTGCCATGGCCAGGTAGGTGCCCCATCCATACACTGTTAATGCCCATGTGGGTATCACGGTGGCATGCGTCCAGCACATGGGGGGGCTGTCTAGTGTTGGCCATGGTGGTGGTATCGAGGTTGGGGGAGGATGGGTATGGCTGTGTGGGATTGCACACACACGGGGATGGGGGGACTTTGCTACAGGTTTGTACTGATGTTCCTCTCTCCATGTTTGCACCCTAGGCCCAGAGGAGCACCGGTGGGCGAGAGAGAGGAGACTCTGCCAAGATGAACAGCAGGCTGGGAGGGCTGCTGGACAAGATAGGTGCAGGGACCAGCCTGATGATGGTGTGTGCCTTACATCCATGATTACTATTGCATGCTGTGTAACAGGGCGGGCAGTGGGGCATGGCCACCATCCATTGACACCACTGCCATGCACGTAACTTGTTACAGTCAGCACTGTCCAGTGGCACTGCATGTCTGGGAGTGTGTCAATGGTGGTCCATGCATGCACCGGGTACATGGCTGTGCCACTACCTTTGCACCACATAGCCATGTCACTGTACAGCCATGGTGGTGCTGTGCGGGACTTGGGCGGTGGGTGTGAGCAGCGGTCCACATGTCTGTGTGTGCCTGGGTAGGCAGGTCATGTGGATACGATCACTGTGGGTGGTCGCACACCATCACAGGGGCATGTTCCATGGCTGTGTGCCATGCACAAAGGGTGGGCTTCAGGGGGATGGACATTTACACTTATTGACTCTGCTCCCTTGTCCTAGGTGGACGGCAGCTGATGCAGCTGGAGAAGTCATGCAGGAGCTCCTCTAAATTGTGAGGGCATCATTGGAGGTACTCCAGAGGTTGGACCAGCATGGTGTCTGGAGGCGGCGAACCAGGAGGGGCCACAGAAGTGAGAAGCGGAGTGGCCGCTAAGCCCTCCATGCCCCAAGATACACCCTACTCCCCTGGACCCACCCTCAAACTGCTTCTTCCCTCTTCCATTTGTTCACCCCTGCCCCTTACCCACCCCCACCTGGTATGTGGCCCTCACCCCCTTATGTATATAGCTGTATATAGTTTTTTGCACCTTGAAAAAATACATCTGTTCTGTTATGCCTACTGTTGTGGTCTCTGATTTGCAGTAGGCTACAGGTGCTCAGCTGCAGTGGTGTGCATGGCATCAGGGGTGGGGCAGGCACGGGCATGTGTGTGTGTCCATAGGGGAAGCACCTATGGTGTGGGTGTAGCTATCAGTCACTGTCTGTGGTTTGTGTGTTGTTTCCCGTGCACTGGATGACTGCATGCAGTGGTCCACAGTGCATGCACTGTGTCCATGGCGTCCCTGTCAGACCGGCCATGGCCTGTGCAGCTGATACGCTTGCATGTCTGTGATCTGCATGGTCTGCTGGCATGTCAGTGGTGGCTGTCCATGCTGGACAGCCACTGTACCCAGTACAATGCCGGGTTGCCTCCTGTCACCAGTACTGCCTTGGGTGGCACTGTGGCCTCCGCTTTTGTTGTCCCACCTCCATGTTGTCACTTGTGTCTGTTGCAGGGGATGTGCTCCACTGTCTGTCACTTGTGCTCCAGCCACATGCTGGTGGCATACAGCTTCATGGTGCCTGCGCAGGGTGACTGGCACACCTGTGCCATGTAGGAGTGCTGGCCTTTTGTACATGGCTGCCGAGGCCACATGCCAGTGGCTTGGTTGACCCGCTACTGTGTCCCTGTGTTGGTGTGCCCTTGGGTATGGGTGGGTGTTTGTCCATGCACTGTGTTGCATACTGTGTGGCTCATGCTTCCATGCAACACTGTGTGTGTCTGTGCTGGCTGTTGTGGCCAGTGCTGGGACAGGATGTGTCCTTGGGAGGGTGTGCAGGGTGCTGTACCACTGGTGGTGGGGTCCGGGGCATGCCCTGTCACATGTGGGGTACCTCGTGTGCCGACACATGGTCGGTCTCTCAACTTTACCTCGGGGGGGGGACGTGCAGGGCAGCACTGTGTATGCAGTTGTTGCATCGCTGTCTGCTGCTGCCCGCTGCAGGGTGCTCATGGTGGGGCTGCCTTGCATAGCTCCATGGTGCACAGGGTTGCATTGTCACAGTGGAAGTGGTGGCATGCATGGGGTGTCCTGCACTGTTGGGTGCTACTCCTGGGCAGGGTGTATGGGGATCATGGTGCAGGGTGTGCTCTGCAGTGGTGGGATGGTGTGGCACTGGGTGGTCAGCCCTCCTTGTGTGCCGGTCACAGCTTGCCAGGGGGTATGCTGGGGCACCATGCCCCGGCTGTGGGTTGGTTGCTGGTATCCATGGGCCAGTGGTTATTCTGGCTCTCCACCAGTTGTGCAGTGCATGGGGTGTGGGGGGGTGATGTCTGTTCTGCTGTGTGCTTCTCTGCCCATCTTTGGCATGGGTGGTAGGCCTCTGCATCCTGCCCCTGAGCATCCCTGGCTGTGCTGTTGCACTGCTGCCCTGCTCCACGGGGCATCCCTGGTTGCACTATGGCACATTTGGACTGCTCCACTGAGCATCCCTGGTTGCGCTATGGTGCATCTAAACTGCATAACTGCACATCCCTGGTTGCGCTGTGGCACAGGTGGTGCAATATTCAGTCGTGTGCTGCAGGCGCATCTTGACCTGCGCAGTTTTTGAATATCGCGCTTCTTGCGCATGGGCACAGTGGACTTGCGCTTGCTCCTGCTGTTGAGCAATTTTTCGGCGCAGTTTGAATATCCGGACCTCTGTGTTTTACAAGTGCTTTGGGCTTGGTATTGCTTACACTAATAAAAGTGTTTAAAAATTATGTAAACTTATTTTTCTGTTAAAATGCTCCCTTTAGTGGCATAAAGCACAAATAACTACTGGCTTGCCACTAATTTTAATTAAGTTCAACTTGTTGTTTAAACAAATAAAAAAATAAAAGGCACAATCCTTATTTGTTACCCAAAACAAAAAAAGTGTATTTTGCAGCTGTTCAGTGTTTGAGGTATTCAATTGACAAGTAAAAGAATAGGAGACTCGACTGAGGCAAGCTCATTTCCAGTGAGGTCCTTAGTGTAATTATTCCTAGTTACAATATATGAAAAATTCCTACAACAAATATTACATATATATAATTACTGACGCGCGCTTTTTCCCATAGGGAAACCCAGTTATAATTTGCCGTTATAACCAGCTACCCTGGTTATAACGGCAAACACTCGCTGGGTTTCCCTCGGAGCACTCATGCGGCAGTCGCCGAATTTCCTTCTGCAGTCTATCTTACCTCTTGACCACAGACTTTGCCCCTCGATCTTGCTGGTAAGTTTCTATTTGTGAAAAAAAAAAACTCTCCCTCTGACCCTCAAATAAAACAAACAAAAACCCGGAAAGTTCGTGACGTTGGCCAAGAGCCCTCTCAGCAGTCATGCGCCAGCTCACCACAACTGCTGCTGGGCAGTCAGTTTCAATTTCAATATAAAAATACATCAAGTTGATGTTTTAAATAAAGCCCATCTTTATCCCTCAAATAAATGGGATACTGAAGCTAGGGACTGCACAGAAACCAGACTGCTCCATGGCTGCCAATTTGCTTTCTCGTTCTTTATTTTATTTTCTATAATTGCTGAGGCAAAAAGCACCGCGCCAGCAATTATAAAAATAAAATATGGGTGGTTTAGAAGCTCGATTTTACACACACCCTCATTGTGGGATGCTTTTCACAAACCCCTCTGGCTTTGCCTTCAGGGTTTATGTAGCATCCCACAACTCGGGTGTGTGTAAAATCTCGTTACACAGCCTAACATCACATTATTATTAAAAGATCACAAATACTTAATTACAGTTAACTACTTAAGATCTGTATAAGACAGATCTGCATAAACAAACACAGGTCACATTCATTCTCATACATGTGCAAATCTTCAACTTATTTAATACATAAAATTCATGGTGGATCAATATTAAACCTCTTGTTAGCTCCAATTTTAAACCATCTTTTGATTTCTTCTATATTGGGACTAGTATTAATTGGTCTAAGATAAAGTGGAAATGAATTCCATATGTAAGGACCCAAAAAGAAGAAATGCGCTCTACCTCGGTCCAGCCTTCTTCTAGAAAGTTCATATTCCATTCCTTCGGATGAGCGCAGACCTCCTCTTACCATCCTAACCTGGAGTTCATCAGTAACTGAATTAATCATATACAACAAGGCATGAAAAGACCTTTCATCATTTGGATATATCCAGTGCAGGGACTGATATAGCTCACTTCTGTGAGTTCTCTTTGGAACATTTAAGACAAGCCATGCTATTTTATTAAAAAGAACATCTATCTTAGATAACTGGGTAGAGGGTGCCCCCATATAGACTATGTCTCCATAGTCCAGGAGTGGTATCACTACAGTTGTAACTACATGTCTCCTTATCCTCTCATTCATACAGTTTCTAATTCTATATAATGCACCCAAACATCTACCAACTTTCTTTACTACATGTTCTATATGGGTAACCCACCTAAGTGATCTAAGTACATTCCTAAGTATCTATAGTACTGCACTTCTTCAAGAACAATTTTATCTCTAGTTACTACAGTATATTCAAACCTACTGTATCTCAGAATAGGTTACACTATTCTCCTTGGAGAACAATATAACCTGAGTTTTTTTTAGTTCAAAACAAGTTTAGACTCAAAATAAAATATCTGTAACTCATCAAATGCACCCTGCAAGATAAATTCTATTTGCTTTATTGATGTGCCTTCCACATAAATAATGGTGTAGTCAGCATACAAATGATATTGTACATCAGGATGGGTTAAGGCAAGATTATTCATATACAGATTGAATAATATTGTGCCCAAAATGGATCCCTGGGGCACTCCAGAGATAATTGCCCCAAGTCCAGATTCCCAACCATCAATTGATACCATTTGTTTCCTTCCAGATAAATAAGTGACTAACCACTTGACTACATTTGTGGATATACCCAAAGCAGGTAACCTAGATAGGAGGATGTCACGGATTGGGTATCAAAGTCCTTTGATAAGTCTACCAAAGTTGTCCCCACTGGCATCCCCTGTCCAGAGCACCCGCAATGTCCCCAGTTACTTTCAATAGGGCAGAAGTGGTATCATGTAAAGGTCTAAACCCTGATTGGAATTTATTAATCATCCTTTTTTTCCAAGAATGTCTTAAGTTGTTTGGCTACCAGCTTTTCAAACACCTTAGCCACTATTGGTAGCAATGAAATGGACCTACAATTCTGTAACAGAGTTCTAGACCCATTTTTAAAGATAGGAATCACTTTAGCCAATTTCCACATCTCAGGAATTTCCCCATATGTAAGTGACATGTTAAAAATACTGGCCAAAGGGTACGAAATAACAGGAGCAGCATATTTCAAGAGAATATTAGGAATCCCATCTAAACCCCCTGCTTTCCTGGTATTTATTCTAAATAATGCATCTTGTACATAAGGAAGGTAAAACCCTGGAATCGTGGGGGAAAGCCAATATAGTTCCAATCTTTAAAGTTGGTAACAAGCAAAATGTATGTAGTTGTAAACCCATTAGTCTTACACTAATTATCAGTAAACTATTACAGCGATTAATACAAAACAAAATTCTTGACCATATTAATAATAGTGGTTGCTTTGACATCTCACAACATGGATTACATCAGGTCGGTCATGCTTAACTAATTTAATAAACTTTTTTGACCCAGTCAGTGAAGCACTAGAACAAGGATTGCCAGTCAATATTGTCTTCTTGGACTATGCCAAGGCATTTGACACAGTTTCCCATAGAGTGTTAATGGAACAATTATTCAAAATAAATCTTGATATTAAAATTATAAAATGGATCGACTCATGATTAAAAAATAGAGAGCAAAGAGTAGTTATCAGAGGGCATGAATCTGAATGGACACGTGTTACTAACGGGGTACCCCAGGGCTCTGTATTAGGTCCACTAGTATTCAATATACTTATTTCAAGCATGCAGACTAGTAGCGGTGTCTGGATTAGCAAATATGCAGATGACTGCGAAGTTGGATGTATTGTAAACAATACTGAATCAATCAACAATCTGCAAAACAACTTAAATTATGTAATTGGGCAAACTTTAACAAAATGAGTATTAACAAACAGAAATGCAAGGTAATGCACATGGGTAAAAAACAATGTTAAGGCACATTATGTAATGAATAATATACAACTAATAACAACTATGGAAAAAAAAGATTTAGGTATCACAATTACAGGTAATCTTAAATTTGATATACACACAAAATAATTAAAAAATGTTATGGCATCTTCGGGTGTATTCAGAGGCATATAAGAAGAAGAAAAGCAGAAGTCCTACTACCCTTATACATTAGTCTTATTTGACCTCACCTGAAATATTGTGCTCCTTTCTGCACTCCAACGGCTATGGGAACCAAAAAAATGGTTGAGAGAGTCCAACGTAGAGTCACAAATAAAATTTGTAATGTAAAAAACAAGGGCTACAGTGATAGATTAAGAACTCTAAACCTGTTTTCCCTAGAATATAGATCACTTAGAGGGGATCTGATCTATTCATTTAGAGCATTCCAAGACAACTCACTGTTTGCTACCATCTGTCTTGAAAAACAAATAACAGAATAATACTTGATCCCATAACCTACAGCTTAAGACCACTGTAAGTAAAACAACTAGGCGGAAAAAGTTCTTCACGCATAGAGTTCCACCTATATGGAATGCACTACCGAGATATGTAGTTATGAGTAAGACAGTAGAACAATTAAAAAAAAATCTGGACCATCATGTGGATAAAGAAAAATATAGCTTCCATCACTAATTCAGTGGTGACAGGTTCATAATGGGCCATTGGCTTTAAGAACCTGTACAATACTATGAAACTATAATAATATAAAAACAGGGTTGCTCTCACGACAATCCCTAAAATTTAAGCTAACAAGGTTAAGGGTTATTTCCTCAAAAGTTATCAAACAAAGCGATCTATTTGGGGCAGATGGCACACACCTCACTTTAAAAGGTGTTTTATATACCAAACAAAAAAGTTACTATGTAAGCTAATTATAAGGTCATGTATTATACAAAAGCATTCTATTTATCCAAACCATATATGTAAGTATGGGCTAAGTTGTTATCAAAGTTGTCAGGCAGTTGGGCATAGTAATGCCTTAATAATCCCTCTGCACTAATCCTGCTACAAATGTAAGTATAATGTGGTAGTCGGCTAAAGTGGCAAAATATCTCCAGGTACAAATATAAAATGTACTAAGATTTTGTGTTTAAGTGTTTAAACTATATAATGACTTAGTAAAAATCTAAAAATGTTATATAAATGTCTGTGTTTGCTTTGCACAACCCTGTAAAATAAATTAAATGTTGTCATATCTTTATAACTGCCTACAAAAACTTGTATTGCTAATTTTAAAATTGTAAGTAATCCCTCAAATATAAACTATAATAAGTCACAAATCCAACATCTTTCAAGGGATTTCTTACCAGAGAAGGGTGAGGAGGAGCAGGAGTAGGTGAGGGTTATATGAGGGAATCATTTCAGAGTAGCACAAGGTCATGTTTCAGGGCCTACTGTATGGACTCCAAGTCTTTTTTTTGTCCTTACCTTTCTGTGTTTGTCAAAGCCTCAGACTTTTTCTGTAGTGCCTCACAGCCCTTTGGTTCAGTCACTCCATATTATTTCAATGCAGCTTTTTATTGTACAGAATTGGAAATAGTCATTCCTTGCAACTGTTCCTGCTCACTCTTGGCAACTGTTTGCTAAACTGATCAAAGTGCATTTGTTCCTTTTGAGCAGTACCTCTAACAGCCTTCTCCAGATAAGACTCTGTAGGACTGTGTCAGATGCCTGTACCTTATTCCAGAACCTCATAATAGAGGTCATAAACAAACACACTCCTCTGACCAAAGTAAGAATGAAGAAAAGGACCTGCCCCTGGTTCCATGACCACATTAAAACTGCCCTCTGCCACAGGGATTCCCTTTGGAAGTGTCCCCGCAAAACCAAGCTGCCTTCCGACTGGGCGGTATTCAGGACAGTAAGAAATCAGTGTACTAGGCTAATCAAGACTGAGAAATCTATTTATTTCAAGTCCAAACTAGACACCTCTTCTTCCAACTCTGCCCTATTTTGGAATACCCTGAGAGACATCAAAGGGCATCACCCCCCCTCGTCCCTTCCCGCTAAGATTACAACTGACATATCTACTTCTGATAAGTCTCAAATATTGGATTTAATTAACAATCATTTTGCTACAGCCAGTACGGCCTTTGACTCCTCTCCAGCCAGCAAGCTTCTCTCCCAATGCAGCATCGCAGTCAAACAAGAGCACTCAATTAAGGCCTTGACCCCACAAGATGCATTCAGCCTTGACCCAGCCTCCTTCAAGGAAGTAGAGGATCTACTGCTTGTGCTTGATTTGAAAAAAAGTGCCAATGCGGATGTCCTTAACCCCTTCTTCTTGAAGTTAGGACATTGTGTGCTTACTGTCTCTATCACCCATCTGTTTAATTTATCACTCTCACAAGGCACCTTTCCTAAAGCATGGAAAATTCCTCATGTCGTCCCACTCCTAAAATCAGCCTTTCCCTAGGACTTCAATAATTATAGACCTATTTTCCTTCTACCCATCCTCTCCAAGCTCCTTTAGAAAATTGTCAGCTCTCAATTGCAAAACTACCTTGAGTCCAACAATAAGCTCAGTCCCGTTCAGTCTGATTTCCATCCCAACCACAGCACTGTAACTGCCTTGGCCAATGTGACTAATAATTGGCTGCTGGCAATGGGCTCAAAACAATACATGGGGGACGTATTACTTGACCTAAGCAAGGCCTTCAATATGGTCGACCACAACCTGCTTATCACTGAACTTGATAACATCAGTTTCAGCATCACTGTACTGAAGTGGTTCCAATGGATGTGCCAATCGTACAGTGAAACCCTGACCACGAAATCCCTTACAGCGACTATCTCGACAGGATTTGAGATTGTCACCGTGAGGTATCCAAGGGTGAAATGTTGCCCTTTCACAGACTTTTGCCCCACCAGACAATTTTCACTCAAAGTTAGTTATTTTAAGAAGGGTGGTGCGGGGTGTGCAGCCCCCCTCATGGGGGGTTCGGGGGGGGGCGCAGCCCTCTGCTAGAAAACACACAGTTGTCTGACGGGCAAAATTTCACCTGTCGACATTGGGGATCTCGTTATGCCGAACGTCAACAACAGTGTTGTTGATTCAGCGTAGGTAAACCATGCTAGTGTTACTTGACTGGATGGCAACATCAAGTAAAAGCACCAGGGGAACTCTTCTCTCTCAAGACATTACAAAGAGGTGTCCCTGAAGGGTCAATCTTTGGACCATTCCTCTTTGCGATTTACATAAACAATCTTAACTGCAGCACAAAAAATGCATCCATATGCCTATTCGCAGATGACACCATGATTTATGTCTCTAAGCCCACCATTGAGCAAAATGGTATCACACTGAAACAAGAATTTAACACCCTGCAGCACAAACTTTTAAACCTGAAATTGCTGATAAATGTAAAAAAAAAAAACAAAGTCTATGTTCCTTTCCCCCCTCACACACGATACACTGCCTTCACCCACGGGGTCTACGCCTCTGATTTCCACACTACTGGGAGAACTTCTGGAACCCATGGACAGGTTCAAGTACTTGGGCATATGGATAGACAGCAAACTTTCATTTAAGGTCCATATTGAAGAACTAAGTAAAAAACTTAAGCAGAGACTGGGTCTCTTCTTTTGTGTCAAACATCTCCTCACTTACGAGGCCAAAAGAAAGTTAGTACAATCTACCTTCTTCCCACACATAGAGTACTCTGACATCATTTATAGCCATGGTCCAAGCACTGCCCTAGCTAAGCTGGACACCCTGTATCACAGGGCCATAAGATTTATAACTGGCACCCCCTACAACTCGCATCACTGCTCCCTTTACTCTTTGCTGGGCTGGCATTCAGTTAAAACCAGAAGATTAAAAAATACAACCATCTGGACTTATAGAGCGTTATCCAGCAAACTCCCAGAATATATCTGTAACCTCCTGACCATCTGTTGTGGGTCTTACTCACTCAGGGTATATTCTCACATCACATTAGAAATCCTGAGAATCAGAACTCGCCATGGCTCCTATTCATTAAGCAATGTGCTTCCCACAACATGGAACATTCTACAAAACTCCCTTAAACTCTCCAACTTTGTCAGCCTTGCAAAATTCAAAACCCTCTGAAAGCAGACCCTGCAGGACAACTGTACTTGCTACACCTAAGATCTTCCTACTCTTCCTCATAGAGGCTACCCTTCTGTCAGTACTCATTGAATGACTGCCTCTCCCTTGGCTTGTCATCCTAGCCTGCTGGCACAGCTTCCTCATAGATGCTACGTTTCCGTCAGTACTCGTTGAATGGCTGCTTCTCCCTCATCCTGCCATCCTAGCCTGCTGACACAGTTCTCGCCCCACTGTCCATGCGGACACACACCACCCTTCTTTTTCCCCTGATAAGCACCCTTATACCTACCCCATCCTCTCCCTCCTAGAAGCTACCTCCCTGTCAGTACTTGCTGAATGATGCCTCTTCCATGTCCTGACATCCTAATCTGGTGGCACAGCTCTCTCTCCCCCCTGAGCATGCTGACACATGACACCCTTCTATTCCCCCGGTAATCACCTATATATGTATACCTATTTACCTACACCCAATTAACCACCTATATACCTACATGTTTTGCCAATGTGTCCTTACCTAATCATACATTTCACCCTCCCTGTCTGCATACCTGCCTCTGCTTCTCTATCTCCCCCCATCACGATTCCATGCCTTGGGCACACCAACCTCTCTGTGGTGAGGGCAGCCATGCCTACCTATTATTACCCCAGTTCAGTTAGGGGTCAGCATTTACTAGTTACTCACTACTCCACCTATTGCCTTACCCATTTGTCAATATGTAGTTGCTTGTGCTTACCCACCCAAATGTAATTTTGTTGGTATTCCTTTTACACATTATGCATGTACCTGTATACACTACTCCAGTATGTACTTGTGGTTTTGTCACTACAACTGTTTTGCATTATTGTATGTCTCTTGCATTTTAGGTATGATCCTGCTTTATTGTATGATTTTGCATTATTCTGTGTGTCAGCCCAGGCCCACCTTGCAAATGAGTGTACTGCTCAAGGGTGTTCCACCTGGTTAAATAAAGATTAATTGATTGACTTTTGAAGGAAAAACAGCTTACAAGCACTCCAGTAATGATAGAATTTAAGTTTTAATGGCATTTCTTCAAAAAATTCCAAATTATTTCTATCTCTTCCAGAGTTATTTTGCACAGAAATAAGAACATATTTTTTCATACATATAAGGACATTCATCTGGATCCCTCATGCTAAATGGTGGGACTGCTATGGCATGCTGGTAATGTGGGATTTGCCCCGAGTCTTGGATATCTGAATTGGGGAACAGGCCAGTAGGGAGGGGAACAGAGTGTCTGCATGGATGTTTTCCTCTTGGGACTGGCTTAAGTGGCAAACTGCTCTGTGATAGTTCCTGATGGTGACAATGTGGAGGAACACAAGGTGATGTGAGTGACCACAAGACACCATATACCCCCTCCTACATCACATAAACACTTGCATGCACCTGCAAAGGGTAGGAGAGGGAGAAACAGCTGCCACAGATCCAAGCACACCAGATGACAGCTTCTCCACTGCTAAAGGAATCCATTCTCCTTCCCTGCAGATGGAAAAGGTGTCCCCACAGCAGAGACATTCCAGAGCCCTGGAGCAAGTATTAGTGATAGGTATTAGTGACAGGTGAGTTTGGCAGGCAGTGAAGTTTGAGGATCCCAAAGGATTGGCGTGCTGGGGTAGTCAAGAGAGAAAAATACAACAAACATATGTGTTCTTTGACCAGTTTGGTGGCTGAATGTTGGAAAATAGTTATTTCATGAGTTGTGAGACATGAGATTAACAAGAATACAATTGTTTAGATTTAGAGTACTATACTAAATATGTTATGCAGAATTAGCTTTTTATAATTGGGTTACCAGGAAACAAACTTCATTTATTGTGTTGCTTGCACGCATGTGCAAGAAACACACTGCGTCAGCAGTTAGGGAGCATACCACAATGCATCAAGAAATTCGACCACATCACCCCACAATCAGCTGTTTTGGTGCATTACAAGCTACCAAAAACAGCTGATTATGGTGCCTCTGCTTTGCTTATCGCAAGGTCTGCCGCTTTCACAGTCCCCAAGGAGCCACTGAAACCACCACCGCTGTTCAGTGTGCCTTCCTGGTGAAACATTTCAATAAATAATTAAAAAAGAAAGCTGATGAGATGCCCAATCCCTATTGGCATGACCCCCTCCTCAGTTCATTTGCCGATGGGGTAGCCCAATCCACATCGGCATAATGCACCCTCATGGCTCATGCGTCCCCCCCAGTACATTGTATGGCCAACAGGGGTGCCAAATCCCCCATCGGCTCCACTGTCCCCCCAAAGTTCCATCTGCAACGCTGGGAGCCCACGCCAGCATGACAAAAGTCTCCTTGGCCAATGAGGGGTGCTCAATCCCCCATCGGCTCCACTGCCCTCCAAACAAACTGCCTGGTGCCACACTGGGAGCCCACCCCAGCGTAGCAAAGTCCCCATCATCTTTTAAGAAAAGACCTAGAAAAGAAAACCATCTCTGTTGATTCTCTTGCCCTCCCCAACCCATGCCCACCCTCTGCACCCCACCTCCCCACACCCTCACCTCACCCCATACTTACTTCCGGAGCCCAGAGCAATGATCTTTGGTGAACTAGGAACACGCCTACAGTCTTCAAAGCCAACTGCGAACTGAAGAAATGTCAATAAGCTGTATAATGGCATAAATGTTTTTTTTCCAACTTTGGTGCATATCTCAGCCATTTTTGGGAATTGTTTCACCAAACTTTCAACATGGGGTTCTTGGGACCCCATCTCATGAACTCAATCACTGTCATTTTGTTATTCGGTCCCAAAAGGTGATTTCATGGTCACTGCACAGAACCACCTTTCAGGACCGATGAATGAAATGACAGTGTCACTGTTCATGAGGTAGACCCCCCAAAACCCTAAATTGAACAATTGGTGAAAAAATTCTCCAAAATTACTGTTTTACGAGCGTGCATTGCGCAGTTCCTATGCACGCTCATAACTTTGAGCATTTTTAATATTTTCACTCCAGATTTTCAACATTGCCACTTTACCACACCTTCTTATGAACAGTACAGTTGTCATTTTTCACATCTTGCCTGAAATGTGTTTTCGCACATGTAGCACACAATGGTGTGATCAGTGTGCAAAATCATTGTTCAGGACAGATTAAGAATATCACAGTAACACTGTTCATGAGGTAGGCCCCCAAAAACCCTAAGTTGAAAATTTGGTGAAAAAATTCCCCAAAAGTGACTGGTTTACAAGCATGAGTTGCACAGTTCTTACACATGCTCATAACTTCGAGCATTTTTAATATTTTCACTCCAGATTTTCAGCATTGCCATTTTACCACACCTCCTTATGAACATACCGCTGTCATTTTTCACATCTCACCCAAAATGTGTTTTTACACATGTTGCGCACAGTGGCATGGACAGTGTGCGAAATCAATGTTCGGGACAGATTAAGAAAGTCACATGACACTGTTCATGAGCAGAGGTCTTAAACTGGCTATGTTGAAAATGTGGTGACAAAAGTTCTTAAAATGACTGTGTTATGAGCGTGCATTGTGCAATTTCCATGCACCCTCGTAAGTTCATGAATTCGTAATCTTTTCAGTCCAGATTTTCAACATTGGCATTTTTCCACACCTCCTTATGAACAGTACAACTGTCATTTTTTACACCTTGGCCAAAACGTGTTTTTGCACTTCAGGTGCAGAATAGCATGGTCGCTGTGGGAAATCAGTGTTTGGGATAGATTAAGAGAATCACAGTGACACTGTTCATGAGTGGAGGTCCCAAAATGCCTATGTTGAAACTCTGCTGTAAAAAATCCCAAAACTAATTACATTACGGGTGTGCGTTGTGCAGTTTCTACGCACACTCATGACTTCACCTGTTTTTTCATATTTTCACTCCAGATTTTCAACATTGCCATTTTTTACACCTCCTCATGAACAGTACAGCTGTCATTTTTCACATCCTATTCGAAATGTGTTTTCGCACCTGTGGTGCCAAATGGCACAGTCGCTGTGCAAAATCACCTTTCGGCTAACAAACTGATAGCTTCACTGTTCATGCGGTGGGATCACAAAAAGCCCATGTTGAAAATTTGGAGTAAAAATACCAAGAAACCCTGAGGATGTTAGGGTTTTTGACCATAATGCCCTACCCTGTAGGGCCTGACTGTGTCAGGGGTGTGACTTGGGATTGTCAACAGTAATGATCATGCCATTCCACCCCCACCCTGCAGCCAGTGACTGGCATCGAGGTGCGCCTTGGACCCTTTGGCCCCAGAGTTCACCCATTCTCCTATACTGCACCCATTTCAGTGTATTTCCTTATGGAATGAGGTGAATGTAAAGCCCAAACACTTCAAAGTACACCTCAGCACTTGTAAGTGTCTGCATGGTAGTGTGAGGTGAAATGTCGTGACTGTTATGGGTGACGACCCAATGCCTGTCCATCTTTGCAGGGTTGGGGTGGAGCTGTCATCAGTTCAATACTTCACTGCCATTCCTATACTGCATCTGTCTAACTCCTGCATTTCCACTGCTAATGACAGCAAGCAACACTTGGCATTGACAAATGCTTGTTTTCAGGTTGTTTTGACATGAATTTGCTGAAGACATTTACCAGCACCTTACTGCTATGTGCTATCTGCACCTTCCCATCTCTGTTGTTTACTCAAGTGCCTTTCTCAGAACCTAATACAGCCCCATGCAGTTCCCATGACATATACATAATGCCTTCACAGTTGTTGACTATTTTAAAGAGCTAGTGTACTGCCTGAGATTAATAGTAATTCTCAGATGCAGTCAGCTATCACTTCTTACATATCAAGTATTTTTTTCTTTTCTGTTTGTTAATTAGAAGATTTTCCACCTGGCAGTACTGGGGTGATGTGTGGAACAGCACTCTTTCTGGAGGAAAAAAAAAGTCAGTTCTGTTCCTCCCACTACATCGTCATAAATGAGACCAAACATCTTGAGACACCACATTCCTTGCAGTCTGAGTAGTGACTCACACAAGCTACCAATCAAAATGCAGGAAATAGTGACATCATTAGTAACCAGCCAGAGACAGTCCCTGCTGCTTCATGTGAAAGTGAAACCTGGCAGGGAGAAATGGTTCTCATTGGTTACTAGTGATGTCATAGTCTGTGTGGTCTGTGTCGATGTAGTAGGAGGAACAGAACTGACTTTTTTCCCCCTCCAGACAGAGTGCTGCTCCACACATCACCACAGTACTGCCAGGTGGAAAATCTTCTAATTAGCAAACAGAAAATAAAAAATACTTGAGATATAAGAAATGATAGCTGACTACATCCAAAAGTTACAATTAATTGCAGGCAGCTTCCACTAGCTCTTTAAGTTCCTTATATTTGGCAACTTAACAACTTGTTAAGCAACATTTGATCTTCTACCCAATAATTTCCTTCAACTTGAAGTTTTCTTCATTGAGCACTTTCTCTTCCTCCTTTATGATTGCCCTATCATGATCTTTATTGGTAAACTCCTCGGCCTGATTCCAGAAGCAGTTCCGTCAGAATGCAAGCTGCTTGCACCAGACAGCAAAGATGCAAGCCACACCTTGCATTTTCCTTTGTGACATTCCCTATTCCAGAATGTGGACTGCACTGGACAGGGAAGCCACTGTGTCAAACGAGCACTACTCCACCCTAGTGACCTGCATCTGGTATGTCAGGTTGCAAGGAGCCTGGGCCATGACGGGGATCACATTTCTGATTCTGAAAGCACCACCATGGCTGTCACAAGGGTCTGCATTTAGAAATGCCAGGAGGTGGTCTAAGCCCCTTGTGACTAACTGGGACTCTGAGTTGGGTGGGTTACAAGTGGGGTCTGTGGGCAGGAGGGGCACAGTAGGGCATAGGGAGGGTTGATGTGGCAACCAGGATGTACAGGATTGCTTTGACACCTGGTGGGGTGCATATGCCTCCCCTATATATAGGGCATAGTTATATGCACCTTGTGGGGTGCTGAACCAATACCTGACCTCCCTGCTGGCACCCTATGTCCCTTCCTGACCCTCACCCCCTCTGGGCACATGTGTATCCCCTAACCACTGCCACCAGTGATGCCCATCCAGTGCATTGGCTGGAGAGGTGCCGCATCCTTATGGCATGTGCCACTTCTGCACTGCTGGTTGTGCACTGTACTGCATTTGCGGAAATCCTGGACAGTTTAGCACAGGAAACCTGCTTTTTCTTTGAATATGGAGCAGGGTTCCTGACCCACCTGGTAAAGCTGTTGCCCTTGGAGTGGCACAACTTGGGTCGCTCCAAGGGCTCATTTCAGAATCAGGCCTCTAGTCTCAAGAGTGCTCTTACCTGCCCAGTGTCTCCATGGCTTGACCCCTGTAATCCAGGATCCAATGTGACCAGGGGCAGTATGGGGCTGAGAAAGTCAGAGGTGTCATTCCATTACCAACAATTTTTTCTGCTTCTCTTACTCATGGCGATGTAGTCATTGAGGGTTCCTAGCATACACATGCAATTTCAGAGTGCTAACATGGAGTCACTCAGTACATACTACCCCTCCAACCAAACACATAATGCACCATGCTAGGTTTGCTCAGGTGGAAGACTAGGTTTGCAGGCAAAGGCACCTCACTTCACCTGAGCTCTTTTCTTCTAGGTTTGCTTGTAAGGACAGAGCAAGGAACAATCTTATCAGAGCAAGGAGAATAATTAAGGCTTCTTTTGGCTAGGGAGATTTACTGTGTGTTATTATTTTCTTTTGTGCTTATAGGTTTTCTTACTGTTTTTTACTTACATATTACTGCTTTTGTGTTCTATGGTTCAAATTCAACAAAAGCTAAATAAATAAATAAATAAAAATTGTTTTGCAGGGTATACTTTCTGCTACATTGTTACAGGGTATGCCTACAGATTTGTTACTCTTTTGTTCTTACAGATTACTGCTTCATTTTTTCTGATTAAAATTGTTTCTTTACAGGGTATATTTTCTGTGGAATTTTTCAAGATTGGGCCTACATGTTTTTGTTAATGTATTGTGCCTACAGGTGTTATAATTTATTACTTTATTTTTTCTCTGATTGAAATTGTGTTTTTGCAGGGTTTATTTTCTGCTAAATAGTTACAGGGTGTGCTTGCAGATTGCTACCTTGTTGTGCTTACAGATTACTGCTTTACTTTTCTCTGATTCAAAGTTTTTTTTACAAGTTATATCTTTGTGTGCTTCTAGGTTTTGTTATTTTTGTGCTTACAGATCACTGATCTATTTTTCTCCAGAGCAAAGTGTTTTTTGCAGGGTATATCTTCTGTTAAATTATTATAGGTGGTCCTTACAAGTTTTGTTACTTTTTGTGCAGACCGATATTACAGTTTTATCTATCATTAGGCTAAGCTTTCAGGGCTAATTACAGGAATGCCTATGAGATACAGACTGTGGGATAGCATCTGCATTTGTTGGTTGATTGTTTCTGCTCTTACCTCCTTGTTTCTTTCATCCATGGTTCTTTTTTTTTGGCAGGGGAAAGGCCCAACCACCCATCCCCATCCTCAGCCACCCCATGCTACACTCCTTTTATAAAGTAGCACAGTCATGACATTTCCTGTAGCAAAGTAGAAAGGAGAAGATCAGAGGAATATCCACACAGTGACCTCACATAAAGAGGCACAATAAATGTAACTTGTTATAAAAAGTTATACAAAAACAAACAATAAAATATAAAAAGAAATGTACACGTTTGCTTTCATTTTCCTTCTAATTACTCTGACCAGGTTATAAACTCAGCAACTCAACTGGAATGGATATTATTAACTGCAGGTACTGTGGGACACTTTTCAAAAGTGCAATTATACAGGATTTAGGACACTATCCTACATGCTGGACCATCGGAGATCTAAGGGCTCTGCTCTGGGCAGCATGGGCAGAGATTGCGCACCTCAAATCACATATTCAGAAGAAAATGTATCACAAGAACCACCCGCCATTTCCCCAACATCCAACTGAAGCACCTCAATGGCAGAGGGTAGATGGTCTGGAAGGTTGGCAGGTGGTTAGGAGGGGCAAATCGGGTGCCCCATCACTCAGTGCTCCAAAATGTATCACCTCCACAAACCATATAATAACTACAAACAGGTATCTGCCTCTATCTCTGAAATCAAACAATGGGGGCAGAGGACACTGCAGAGCAGGACACTGCAGCACAGGAGTTAGTGCTATAAAACTCACCCATAATAGGGACCAAAACCAAAAAGGAAATCCAAAACACTTCTGATCATAGGAGACTCCATGATTTGGGGAGTTGATACCTACCTCCGGCCAGGGGTAATGTTCAGATGTCTCCCAGGTTTATCAGTGTGGAGGGACACTGACTGCATTGCTAAAATCATTCAGGAAGCAGGAGAAAACATCAATGTCCTGGTATACATAGGAATGGATCCACGACAGGCGTGTGACAAAAATTTTGTCAAACACCCCATCAGCGACAGTGGCAGGTCGACTGCATTCTGCAGTTAGCTGCCGGTTCGCTATTTGTATTTTTGTTTTCTTTGGGGGGCTTCGCCCGAACCCCCAAGTAGAGGCTGTGCCCCACACACCCCACTTATGGATTCTCAACTCCAGTTGGAGCTGATTGGGGGGGGGTGCAGGACCCCTGACAGACAGCCTTGGGTTCCAGCAGGTCTCCCACCATGGCTAGGTGCTGTAGTCACTGTGGGGGACCTCGCTGGTGAAATTTCACTGTGGGGGGGTAACCACATTGGAACTAATGATCTAGCCAGCTGGTCAATTGTGGAGACCAAGGAACACCTTACCAGGCTAGGAGACAAACTGTCATCTATTTTTCCTGGCATCTCCTTATCTGAGGTCCTGCCAGTCTGGTAGAGGGGGGTAGATGGGCGAAAGATCAGAGAAGGGGAGATAGGGGAGCTAATCATGTGGCTCAAGGGCTGGTGCCAGGAAAAAGGACACAAATTTGTAGGTAACTGGCAACAGTTTTGGTAGAAAAAGTTCTTTAAATTCGATGGACTGCATCTGACTAAGGAGGGAATCAGTGCATTGGTGCAGAAGTTTGATATCTTTGCAGAATATTTAAACTGGCAAATGGGGAGAGGGGTGCAGCACCCAATACATTGAATGAGAAGAGCACCTCTCCCCCCAAGCTAGTGATCAAACAGGAGCTCAGCATGTTTGTAGCTCATTTGCATCACCAGGTGAGGAAAAAGGTCCGGCTCCCCATATGATGCACAGAGGAAAAGCCGGACCTCACCCCACAACTAATGCACCAAAATCTGGCCAATGGAAAATCATGTACACAAATGCCCGCAGTCAGGGAAACAAGATCCCAGACCTGGAGGCAACAATGACAGAGGCTAAACTAGACATAGTAGCCATTAGCGAGACATGGTTCACCAGTATCCACACTTGGGAGGCAACCATACCCAGCTATAGTAAGTACTTTTCAGAAGAGACCAAGGTGAAAAAGGGGGAGGTGGAGTTGCCCTTTATGTCAATGAAAATATCAAAGCTACAGAAATCCAGAATACATATAAGGAGCCTGAATAACTGTGGGTCACCCTGGAAACAGGAAATGGGACAGCAGTATGAACTCATGTTGTCTACAGGCCTCCAGACCAGGGGGAGGACATCGACACATTACTGTTGGAAGATATACAAAACATGACAGCTAAAGAGGAGGTTCTGCTAATGGGAAGCTTCAACATGCCAGATACAGATTGGTGAATACCAGCAAGAACATCTGCCAGAACTAGGTACATAGTGGATTCCCTGTAGGAGGAGGAGGAGAGCCTCAAACATTTGGTACAACAACCCACAAGAGACAGGGCTATCCTGGATCTAGAACTGACTAATGGGGAAAGGATTACAGATCTCCAGGTAGAAGGTCACCTGGGGGCCAGTGATCATCACATAGTATGGTTTAATTTGGCCACTAGAACTAAATCATTCCCTTCCAAGGCAAAAATATGGGACTTCAGAGGAGTTGACTTTGATAAGAGGGCCAACAGTGTTAAGCTAGCCCTGGCAAGAAGAAATACAGGGGAGAGGGTAGAGGCAAAGTGGGCAAGCATTAAAGATTCAATACCTGAAGCACCATCGCATTGTGTTAGGGAGAAAAGCAAGCACAAAAGAAGGAGGAAACCACTTTGGTTCTCAAAAACAGTAGCAGGAAAGGTCAGAGCCAAAAAGTTGGCCTTCCAGAAATATAAGGGAACACAGTGGGATGAAGATAAGAAGGCATATCAAACTTCCCTAAAGGAAGCAGGGAAGGCAGTAAGGCAGGCAAAGGCCCAAACCCAGGAAACACTAGCACAAACAGTAAAAGAAGGGGACTAGACTTTCTATAGATACATTAGTGAAAGGAGAAAGTCCAGAGGGGGTATTGCTAAGATCAAAGGGGATAAGGGGGAGTGTGTGGAGGAGGACCAAGGAAAAGCATCTATCCTAAATACATACTTTTGCTCAGTATTTATGAGGAGAAGGTAGGGCAGGGCCCACAGCTCTGCACCATGGACATGGGGGGGGGGGTGTGCACAAGTCCCTTCACAAAAGAAAGGCTCCTACAAGAGCTCACTAAGCTCAGGGCAGACAAGGCAATGGGAACTGATTGCATACATCCCAGGGTACAAAAGGAGCTAAGGATGGAACTAGTAGAGCCATTAGCAGAACTGTTTAGTGAGTCACTGAGCACAGGAGAGGTCCCAGAAGACTGGAGAAGGGCTCATGTGATCCTGCTCACAAGAGTGGTAGCAGGGAGGAGGCAGGGAACTACAGACCAGTCAATCTTACCTCAGTAGTGGGTAAGATTATGGAGGCACTCCTTAAGGAAAGGATAGTGCAACACCTGGGATCCATAGGAACACAGGATCCAGGACAACATGAGTTTCCAGCAGGAAGATCCTGACAAACTAGTGTCATATATTTCTTTGACTGGGTAACCAGAGTGGTGGACCAAGGGGGTGCAGTTGATGTCACCTACCTTGACTTCAGAAAAGCTTTCAATACTGTTCCACATAGAAGACTGATTAATAAGCTTGGTAGGCTTGGGTGGGTCAGACATTGGTCAACTGGGTGGCAAACTGGCTGGCATACAGAAAACAGAGAGTGGTGGTAAATGCTATACAGTCAGAAGAGATGCAAGCCAAAAGTGGGGTACCTCAGGGATCAGTCCTGGGGCCAGTCCATCAGTGACAGTGCAGATGGACTGGGGGGGTAAGGTTTGCCTATTTGCAGATGACACCAACATCTGTAACAGAGTAGATGACCCAGATGGGGTGGGCAGAATGAGAAGAGAGCTGGAAAAACTGGCAAAATGGTCGGAAGTGTGGCAACTGGGGTTTAACTCAAAGAAGTGCAAGATCATGCACATAGGGAAGAGAAACCCTGATGCTACCTATAGGTTGGGAGGGGAGTTGCTGGCAATCACAAGGGAAGAAAGAGACTTGGTCATCATCATCCCAGATGACCTGAAATCATCCAAGCAGACCACTAAAGCAGCAGGTAAGGCTAGAGGGACATTGGCATGTATTAGTAGGGGTATCACAAGTCATAAGAGGGGGGTAATAATCCCTCTTTACAAGACACTGATTAGGCCCTATCTGGAGTACTGCGTGCAGTACTGGAGGCTGCACCTGCACAAAAACATTAACAAAATGGAGGCAGTCCAGAGAATGGCAATCAAAACAGTGCAGAGACTGCATCAGAAACCATATGAGGGCAGATTAACAGCGCTCAATATGTATACCCTAGAGCAATGGAGGGAGAGAGGTGATATGATCGAAACATTCAAATATTTTCAGGGCATTAACAAGGTGAAAGAATCTAACATGTTTCAATATAAGAAAATTAGTGGGACAAGAGGACACAACATGAGATTAGAGGGAGGCCAATTAAGGGGTAATGTGAGGAAGTTATTTTACACAAAAAGGGTGGTAGATGCATGGAACGACCTACCTCAGGAAGTGGTGGATATGAATACAGTGCAGGGCTTCAAACAGTGATGGGATAGGCATAAGGGAGCAATACAGATGAGTATGTATAAGTAGGCCATTGACAGAGTAACAGCCTCTGGCACATTGATAAGGTTGAAAAAATAAGCAAACTGGATGGACCTTGTGGTCCTTATCTGCCATCAACTTCAAAGTTTCAATGTTCAGTGTTTCTACCTGCACCCATGGCAGTGGGTTTTCACCTTTGCTTTTCACACACTGCTAATAAAAATACATCAATAGGATTTACATTCTGTGAAGTCAAAAACTGACTACTGCTTTGGAGTTCAATGTATTTCAATGAGAAATTAAAGTTTATTTTATTTTCAAAAGAAATAGATACTTCTTTCAGCAAAAGACTTAATCTTTTATATGTTTGCACTAGTGTGGTCCATCTGTAGGATTTTTTTGGTTTTAAATCTGTAATTGGCTTCTCTTTTCTTCTTCCCAAGTAAAATCTGTCAGAAGGATGGTGAGGGTTTTTTTTTTTTTTGGGGGGGGGAGGGTTGCCATCGGGCAGACCAGGCAGACCCAAGGAGATAATAAAATACTGATTGAAAAATATGTATTTTCCACCAGTGAAATTCTGGCAGCATAACAATTATGTTTTTCCAAGATTCTGTGAAAATTTCACAAAGGTTTTCTGGAAATTTGCCCAATTTTTATTTTCATATATTTCCATCGACTTTTAAAACTATATACGAACATATGAACATACAAAATTTGCCAACAGATAAAGGCCTAGAGGTCTGTCAAGTCTGCTCGAATGTGCAGCTAGCACCCCTTATTCTGCAGCGGCCCCTCCCTTCCACCCTTCCCCTTCATTGACCCTCCCCCTTGTCCTGTCCCATCCCCTTTTGAAGCAGTCCACTGTTCTACTGGACACCACTTCTGCAGGTAACACATTCCACCCAACCACCACCCTCTCTGTAAAAAAGTGTCTCCTCATCTCCCTCCTGAACCTTCCTCCCACCAGTCTCATATCATGGCCCCTGGTCTCCCTTCCTTACTTTGAACAGCCCCTCTGTACCTGTCTTGTTTATTCCTTCCATGTACTTAAAGGTTTCAATCATGTCCCCCCTGTCCCTCCTCTCCTTCAGTGAGTACATGTTCAGCTCCCTCAGCCTCCTTTCGTATGATAAGTCCCCCAGCCCCTTGATCATCTTTGTCGCCCTGCGCTGCACCCCCTCCAGTAACTTAATGTCCCTCTTCTGATACAGGTGCCAGTACTGCATGCAGTACTCCAGGTGCGGTCTAACTAATGACCTATACAGTGGCAGAATCACCTCCTCCCTCCTCAAGGATATACCCCTTGCAATACAACCCAGCATTTTGTTGGCCTTTGCAGCTGCCTTCCTGCATTGTGCCGAGTTGTTCATTGACCCTGTAATGAGCACCCCCAGATCCTTCTCCTCCTCTGTCTGGACAAGTTGCACTCCCCCACAGTTGGTAACTCCTCCTTGGGTTCTTCATCCCAAAATGCAGCACCTTGCACTTTTTGGCATTAAACCCCATTTGCCAGGTGTCTGACCAGGTTACAGGCTTTGCCAGATCATCCTGCAACCCCTGCCATCCCCCTAGGTCATCCACCACCGCGCCTACCTTGGTATCATCAGCAAACAGACTGATCTTGCTCTTGATGTCCAATGATATGTCTGCAGTGAATATCCCAAACAACACTGGTCCCAACATCAAGCCCTGTGGAACACCGCGCATCACTACCCTTGGGTGTGAGAGCTCCCCACCCACCACCACCCTCTGTTGCCTTCCCTGAAGCCAGTTCCCTACCCATCTCACCAGCTTTGCACCTGCCCCTGTGCCTACTAACGTACTTCCCAGCCTTCCATGCAGCACCGAGTCGAATGCCTTGCTGAAGTCCAGATACAGGACATCCACTGCATGGCCCCTGTCCAGTTGCCTAGTTACCCAGTCATAGAACTCCACCAGGTTGGTTTGGCAGGATCTGCCCTGTATGAAGCCATGCTGTCTGCTGTCCTGTAGTCCTATGGCTTCTAGGAGGGTCTCCAGCCTTTCCTTCAGGATAGTCTCCATTAGCTTACCCATGATAGATGTGAGGCTTACTGGTCTGTAGTTTCCCAGTTCATTCTTGGGGCCACTCTTGTGAAGGGGCACTACATGAGCCATCCTCCAGAACTGAGGTACACACCCCGAATGTAGTGAGGCATTAAATAGGTCTACCAAAGGTCCTGCAAGGACCTCTGCCAACTCCTTCAGTACCCTGGGGTGGATGCCATCTGGGCCTGGTGCCTTATCCAGCCTCAGTGCCTTCAAACCCTCCTGAACTCTGCCCTCCATGATTTCCCCATCTGCCACCCCCCCCCCATTTCTGCCATTTCTCCCCTCTTGGGTGTCACCCCCTCTTCTCTTTAGTAAATACTGAGCAGAAGTACTCAATTAGTGTGTCTGCCTTATCACACCCTGCTTCCACCCAACCTCCCTCCTTCCTAATCATTACTATGTGGTCCTTACAGCTTCTTTTCTCCCTTATGTACCTAAAGAAGTCTTTCTGCCCCTTCTTAATGCCTTGTGCCAGCCTGAGTTCCGTAGATGCTTTGGCTTCCCTTACTGCCCTTGTGACCTCCTTCGATTCCATCAAGTACTCCTCCCTGTCCTCCCCTCCCTGTTTTCTTGTACTTCCTTAAGGCAGCTCTTTTTCTCATTACCTTTTCCATGACCTCCTTGCTCAACCAGCTCAGTTTCTTAGCCCTAGCCTTCTTGCTCTGGGCCTTGAAGCAGGTTTTGGTTGCCTCCACAATCCCCAGCTTTATGAACTCCCACTTCTGGTTAGTGTCCGTACTAGACTGAATTCTGGCCAGGTATCCTTTTACCACTTCCTCCATCCTCCCAAAGTCGGTCCTCCTGAAGTCCAGCACTCTTGTGCCAGATTCCACTCCTTCTTTGCCCATATCCAATGTGAGCCATACTGAGTGGTGGTCACTCCCTGACAGTGGTTTCTCCACTGTAAGTTCTCTCACAAAGTCCCCATTTGCCAGCACAAGGTCAAGGGTATTCCCTAACCTGGTTGGTTCACTGACCATTTGCAGCAGGAAGCTGTCCTGGAAGGCATCCAGCAGTACCTGCTCCCTTCTGTTCCTGGTTGTTGGGGTACTCCAGTACACTTCTGGCATGTTGAAGTCCCCCACAATCACCACACTACCCTTCTCGCAGGTCCTCCTGATCTGTCCTGCTAGTTCCCTGTCTAACTCCTCCATCTGAGATGGCGGCCTGTGCACCACTTCCATTCTAAGAATCCTATTCTTGGAATCCTGGATTTGCATCCACATTGACTCCATACTACCCTCCTCCCCTTCCTCCCTTACACACTTCAAGTTCTTCCTTCACATATAGTGCCACACCCCCTCCTTTCCCAATCACCCTGTCCCTACGAAATAACCTGTACCCTGGTACAGACAGGTCCCAGTCATTGTATTAGGTGGCCCATGTTTCTGTGATGGCTGCAATGTCCACCTCTCCCTCTGCCATGAGCACCTGTAACTCTGCAGTTTTCCTTCCAAGGCTCCTAGCATTAAGGGTAACCACCTTCCACCCTCCCCTCCCATCCTGCCCTCCTTTACTAGCATCACCAATAGTACTTGCCATTTGTCCTTTGTCACTGCAATGGGGGGGGGTTAGCTCATATGGTTTCCCAACCTGTGGTCTCTACATGTCTCTTGCCCAATTGCCACCCCCTGCTCCTAGTTTAAATTCCCTACTTCCTCTATGTACTCCTCCATCCTCTGTTTCAACACTTTCTTTCCCTCCTCACTCCAGTGTAGTCTGTCCTGGCATAGAGACTACTGTCCTTCCAGGTCCCTCCCACCCCCCAACAGCCCATACCCTTTAGCACAACACCAGGTTCTTAGTCATCCATTAAATTCCTCTATTCTCAGCTTTCTTGTTGTGCTTGCCTTGGGCACTGGAAGTATGTCTGAAAAAGTTACTGATCTTCCTGCCCCCCTCACATACTTGTCCTAGTACCGCAAACTTCCTCTGGACTATATCTACTGTCTTGTCAGCCAGGTCATTCATCCCAAGATGTATAATTAAATGAGACTTGTCCCTACCCCTTCTAGCATTTTTCAGAACAGATTGTCCCACCCTTTCCACTGTCATTCCTGCCATGGCCTCCACCCAAATGTGACTATGCTTCTCCCCCTTGCTACCCCACCTGACTCCTCTTAGTATTGAGTCCCCCAGTGCTAGGATTCCACCACTCTTACTCCCTGCTTGCTTTCATTCATCTCCCTCTTTCATTTATGGCTCCTCTTCTTCCTTCTGCACATTATTTACCCCTTTTGCCCCTGTTGCAATTCTCCCAGCAGAACTTCCCCCAGCTCCGGTTTGGTCCAGGCATTTATCAATTACTCCTCTAATTTCATCATTTCCCTCCTCCACCTTCTTCCTCCCAAGCAGTGCAAAACTATTTTCTGAAGACCCTTCATAAATGCCCGCTCCCTCTCTCTTTTCATAGTAACCTGTTCTCTCCTTTCCACTCCATGACTTTTGCCACTTCTTCGCCTCCCCTCACAAGTCCCTATCTCCTCCTTCCATTTGTCTTTTGTCTCCTGATCTGATTTCTCCGGCAATCATTCTTCCTAGCTTGGGCCCCCTTGTCCCTGCTTCCCTTCTTCTGACCCTCTCCTCACCACTGTTGGCTTAAATCACCATCCCTCATCTCCCATTCTTCCTTCCTCCAGTATTGGGTTAAACCCACACCCAATCTGCCTTGCCTGGCTTAGTTCCTCCTGCAGACCCTCAATCTCCATTCAGAGTTTCTCTATGTGGTTGCACACTAAACATCCTCCCACACTCCAGGCAATTTTTAGAAAGATTGGTGCACCACAGTTGTTGTAGCCTACCACCCTACCCATTGCTGTTGTTGCCCACCAACGACTCCCCACCCTTCCAGATGCAGGATACCAAACACTCCCCCAAGTCTCTGCTCTCCCCCCTTTATCAGTGCAAAACATTCTTTACTTAATTTCCCTTACCCCCTGTGTTGTACACGTTTAGATAGATTGAGCAACTGCTTTTTATATTCCTAACCTTCCTATCCAAACTCAAAAAGAGACTTTAAGTAGCTATTGCATAACTTTCTTTAAACTCCTACTCCTCCTTTCCACAATGCAATAGCAATGCAAAGAAGTAACAATGAAAGCTCCTACATTTGCAGTTACTTCCCTTCCACTGAGATAGCAGTCACCTCTTCACTCGCTGCTGTTCCTTTCCTGAATGTCTGCTTCTTCTATGACAAGTGCATATCCTTTGCCCATTTGAGGAAGTGATGTCAGAACCCCTGGTATAAAGGAAATCATGGACCAGGGCGGGTGGAGTGAGGGTTGGGGGTGGGACCAACCCAGTCTTCCAGAAACAATCAGGTAGCTGAAGCCCTGGTCAGACCATTAGCACCCTTCCCCCACTATGCACTAACCTTTGCAGCTATTGAAGCCAGCAAAAATGAATCACAATTCTACTCAAAGCCCCCAAAATAGGTTTACTACCAAAAGAAACAGGTCTCCAATTCAAACAGTTTCACCAACAACACATCAAAATAGGCTTGAAATTAGAAGATATAGGTCTCTGATTCAAAGAAACAGCCCCAGTTCAATACACCAAATAGGTTTTAAATCAGAAGAAATAGGCCTCTACAAATGCAGCCTGCTACACAGTTTAACATCAAACAAATGAGCCCACTTACAGCCACCAAAACAGTTTTAAAAATTCCAACAGCCCCAAAACAATACCCTACTAACCCCTTAGAAGTAGTAAAAAAGGAAAGAAATAACCTTCTACCAAGTAAAATCCACAAGAAACAATGTAAAAACAACAAGAAGCTACTGTACTGTAACAAATCTGATCCTTTCCCTTCTAGTTCCTTCTGAGAAGCCAAAGCAACTGACACCACACCTGATTCAGCTCCTCCCCCCTAGCTGAGTCAAATATCTCAAATACACCATGTCTGACAGTCTGGATTCTAACTACATCATTAATATGCATTCCATTTATTTGGTCTCTAGCTTTAAAGGAAGCAGAGTTATAAGCAGTCAAAAATTCATATATTTTAATGAAATTTCACAAGTCCTTAAACTATGAAATATTAGGTCCCTGTAACTTTAAAACTAGAGACAGCAGAGTCACCAAGTTTGGCAGATTCATAAACCCTAAAGACTGCCATGTTATAAACAGCCAAAATGTTCAAAAGAACATCAGTACTTAAAGCAGAATTTCATGTCTTTTTTTTGCAAAAAAATGTTGTAGGTGCCGTATTGGTCCTTTTAAAAAAACAGATCCAGAAACAAATGATTTGATACCTTTTATTGGACCAACATGGATGTTACAGAAAAGAACAAAGTGCTTTAGCTTTAGAACCAACCAGGTCCTTCTTCAGAAGCTTTGTGGCAGTTTTTTCAAATATCTCATACTATTAACACCAGATTATATAGAAAAAGCAGAAATAATTCTCATTGGTTTAACATATACATTTAAAACATAACACAAGATTACGTCAGAGAAGCTAATTAACACCAGTATGCCTTAAACTGAGGAGCCTCAGAAGGGCAAAGGTTATCAAGAATTCTCTACAGCCAGAGTTCTTGTCACATAAATTTTAAAATGTCTCAGTATGCAAGAAAGCATTCTGATGATAAAAAAAACAACCTTGGGTGGCATTCTCTCTAATACATGTAAGATGAGCTTACAACTTACATTCCAATTGTCCTGGTATATTAAAGGACAGATAATGAGAGACAAAATCCTGAAATTAGGTATAACTGCAAGTTGAAATCAAGCCTCAAATTAACCTACACATATAAACATGATGCATGAAAGTATCACTTGTAAGTGCAAAAAAAAAAAAAAAATAGCTTAGACTGATTCTGTGCATTGTTATTATACACAGACTCTGTGTTGAAATCTGCATTTATCAGGCTATGGTCTCATTTTCTTGGGGGTCCTGGACAAGAATTTTTTTTTTTTTTTTTTTTTTTTTGCACTTACAAGTGATACTTTCATGCATCATGTTTATATGTGTAGGTTAATTTGAGGCTTGATTTCAACTTGCAGTTATACCTAATTTCAGGAGTTTGTCTCTCATTATCTGTCCTTTAATATACCAGTACAATTGGAATGTAAGTTGTAAGCTCATCTTACATGTATTAGAGAGAATGCCACTCCAAGGTTTTTTTTTTTTTTATCACTAGAATGCTTTCTTGGCATACTGAGACATTTTAAAATTTATGACAAGAACTCTCTGGCTGTAGAGAATTCTTGATAACCTTTGCCCTTCTGAGGCTCCTCAGTTTAAGGCATACTGGTGTTAATTAGCTTCTCTGATGTAATCTTCTATTATGTTTTAAATGTATATGTTAAACCAATGAGAATTATTTCTGCTTTTTCTATATAATCTGGTGTTAATAGTATGGGATATTTGAAAAAAACTGCCACAAAGCTTCTGAAGAAGGACCTGGTTGGTTCAAAAGCTAAAGCACTTTGTTCTTTTCTGTAACATCCATGTTGGTCCAATAAAAGGTATCAAATCATTTGTTTCTGGACATGTCTTTTTTTTTAAATTGTAGAATTTTTCAAATGTTGTCAAAGTCATTTCCATAAATTGTGCCCAGCCATATACCTGACCCGTCATGGAGCAGCAAGTACAAGACTGAGTAGAGTGATAATAAAGGAGCATTCACAGGGGCCTCACTATTAAAATGGCAGAAGAGCTGAAGGGGCTTTGCCAGACCACAATGCTAGTGCAGTAGGTATCAAATGAGTTTGATGCATAACCATGTATTGCAGCACGAGGAAGGAGCTGACGTGTCTGCATCAGGATATACAAAAAGGTTCTGAGGCCATGATGAAGTTATTTAATGTATTCTGGATGTTCTTAAGAGAAATTATATCCAGAGAGGTCTTCTCCAAGGTCCTCATGGTTCTGTGACTGATAAGAAATGACACTGGATTATTACACAAGCTAACATTTGATAAGAGTCTGCAGAACGAGGGAGGCCCTTCTTTCTTTCTGATCAGCTAGAATACATTCTGTGACAAGAAATGCTTTCTTACTCAATGTGTACTGCAGTATTGGCAAGTGGAAAGGGGTACAGATCATGTCAATGGACAGAACAGTCAAGTAGATTACAACTAAAAGAGAGGTGAGGCAGATAGTGCATAGGGTCACCAGTGTTTGAAATTGGATATATGTGTTTACAATGAGAAGGTCAGCAGAGCTGGGTAGCACAAGAATAATTGACCCCCGGTTGGAGCAGGGAGCATAAAAGAATAACAATGATACCTGAACACAGGTCACATGAGAATCACACCCACATAATTGTACTAACCTGCATGCTGAATGCATGTGGATGTCTAAGACCTACAGACCTGGTTGGTGGTGGTGGTGGTGGGGGGGGGGTGACTGGGATAACAAGATGGAAGAGTTGTAACTACTTGGAAGGGATGGGCCTCTCAGGAAAAGGAGTAAATGATATTCTTTTTAAGAGAGGCTGTTACTGTGTAGAGCAAAGAGTATTTCAGGGAGACCAGCAATTCCACTGAGTCCATCTGGTCAAGTTCAGAGAAAAAGGAGGGAATAAAATAGTCACCCAGGAAAGAAAGACAAGACTGTAAACAGTTAAGTTATGCTAATCAGATGTAGCAATAATAAGTTATTTGAGAATATTAAATTGCAGAATGGAAATTCTGATTACTTCACCTACTATGCTTCCGTGAATTTTTTGATAGTATTTTGATAAGTCATTTGTAGCATTTATACTGTAAATGTTAAACTACAATATAAACCACATTTCTGTATCTTTATCAGATTCCAGGAACCATTGATGTTAGTCAGGCATGCAGAATTACTGGTCTATACCTGCAATAGCAGCAAAGTAACAAGCATGCAAATTTCACATACCTAAATTCACAAAGAAATAAATTGTGAAATTCAGAACTCCTGTAACTTAAAAATCACATAACTAAACCTGTTCACATTTAGTCATTTGTAAGACTATTACCCAGAGGTTACACATGCTGATTTGTAGGTATCTAGCTTAGGGATGAGCGAAATCCGCAAATTTTGTTACGCAAAATATTTCCCGAAAGTCACGTATTTTGTGAAATATTTTGTTGGTGCAAAATGCAAAATTTCACCCACAAAATGTGGAATTTCACCCATGGATAGTGTTGCAGCAAAATTTAATTGCACCTGCGAAACTCTGGCAAAATAGCAAATTTTGCCATGTGAAACATTTCACGCAACTTGTGCATTTAGTCCATGAATTTCACGGGTGCAAAATGTGAAATTCCACTGGCAAAATTCCACATCTCATGGGTGAAATGCAGAATTTCACCCAAGAGCAGTGGATTTTTGCCATATTTCACTGCGACTCTAGTTCCATGTTGCCATTATGACAAGGATGTATTTAAAATAACATAGGATGTGGTGGAAATAACTTGTTATTTGCATTGCAGCTAATTATTAGAAAAAAATAACACTTTTATTTTGCTTTGTTGTTCATCACTCCAATGTTATATGGCTTCTGTACAAAAACATGAAAAATATCACACATTTTCTTGGGTTGTAAAAGTGGTGTATTACAGTATTGAAAAATTACATTGCATTGTTGCAACAAACATAGAAAACATTATGGCAAATGTTGCATCCATGCTTGTGTTCTCTAGTACTCATGCTGACACCAAAACAACTAATGCTATTACAAAAAATATGCTTACGGCTTTGTGTTATTTTTGAGCATGACACATTCAGAATCACCAATGAACTCAAAAACTAGCTTGGAAACCTAATATTTATTTTGTTTATTTTAAATGTTTGAATGACCATCCTGTGCCTGACAAACACATTACTGTATGTACCATGAATTGCATAGATCCAAAATCTTGTAGGCAAAGCTTGAGCAAGGGTGCTGTCATCAGTTTCACCACATCTGCATCCTCACTGAGAGAGGCATTACATTTTTTAATTAGTGATGCACTTATCTAAGCACACACATCAACTTTGCCTCCACTAGTCAGAGGTATATGTTTCCCCATTGATGTAAGATCATTTCTTTTACTGATAACACAATGAGATTCTGACCAAGAAACATAAAAAAGGTCACTCACTAGCATCAGATCTGAACTAATTTGGTATTTCTCTGGTGTTTTCATGTGCTGCCTTGAACAGAGTGAAGCAGGTTCTGACTACACTTACTATCTGCGGTCATGTGCAATATATGTCAGAGTTGTAAAAAATATTAGTTCTGCTCTTTCTGTACACACTGGATGCACCTCAATAAAAGAAAAGGTCAACAAGACCATAACAAAAAATTGTCTTGATCCTCAGATATGGCTGTAACGTACCCCTCCACTAGGCATATTATTCCCTGGTGGTCTAGTGGCCCATCCCTTCCCCTAACTCAGCAAATAGTGTCCCATCCCACTCCCCCATCCCAAAACAGAGTGGGCTGCTGGCATAGCCCTCTGCTCAGCTCTACAGCCAGCAGCCCACTCAGATGTGAATTAATGAATGAGTGAGCACATGTGCATGTACTCATTCATTCATTCATTCACATCTAAATGGGCTGCCAGCTGTGGAGGAGATTGCAGGGCTGTACCAGTGGACCACTCTCTTTTGGGATGGGGGAATGAGATGGGACAGTACTTGATGGATTGGGGGTGGGGTGAGCCACTTGACCAACAGGGAATAATATTTAAAAAAAATATGTCAGCAAGTTGCTGGCCATTGAAGAAAGCAGAGGGCTGTGCCAGCAGCCCACCCTGTTTCAGGATGGGAAGGGAGTGAGTGGGATGGCTGCCATGGTGTTGGGGGCATGAGGGCCACTAGACCACCAGGGAATATGTTAGAAAGCATACTGGGGTAGGGGATCAATCAGGGACGGTTCTATGCAATAGGCGAAATTGACATACCCAATGAAACATTTTATGAAATGCGTGAATTTTGTGAAATTTCTTGCGGGGTGAAACATGTCAGTTTCATACAATACTACACAAAGATGGTGGAATTTCACTACTCGTGGGTGAAATTCCGTAGTTTGAGGGTGAAATTCTGCATTTCACTAATAAAATTCTGCATTTTGAGGGTGAAATTCCACACTTCACATCCGTGAAATATTTCATAGAATGTGCAAATTTCATGAAATATTTCACTTGGCAAAATTTTTGATTTCACCAGAATTTTGCTGGCAAAATTAAATTTCACTGCCTTTAACCTAGCTCCAAAGGTGGTTGAATTATACGCAGTGAAGTATTTTCACAAAATCTCAGAAAAAAATAAGATGCTAGGCTTCAATCGCTTTAAACTCTAAATTACACTTTCAAGTCCTGTATCTGGCTTCCCTTAATTGTACCTAATGACAAGTAGGCATATGGTATGTGATACCATTTGCTAAAGCATGGCATCATTACAAACAAATAAATTAAAAAAAAAGGAGTTGCTGGATAGTTTGATTCTTTTTACAGGACCAACATATGTCTTGTACAAAGATGGTATAGTACACAAGTTTTTGGGGCTCCATAAGGTCCCTTCTTTGGGTGGAAGGGACCTGTTGGGGCAAAAAGCTTGTGTTCTATACCATCTTTGTACAAGATATGTGTTGGTCCAATAAAAGCTATCAAACTATCCAGTGACTCCTGTTTTCCAAGGACCAATATGGCTAAAATCTATTTTTATTAAATAAAAAGATATAAATTCTACAAAATGTGAAATTTACCAAATTTGATGAAAGTCAATATTTTCCAGTTTTACCCAGTCCTAATTGCCCCTTTTCTCCTTATCTGTATGATGCCCTTTTAGCATCCCATTTGTCTGTTTAAGCTTCTTACAGATTTGAAATAATTAAAAAAGAGCTCCTTTAATGCTGCTGAGACTGAGACAGGAGAGTGAGAAAGCAGCCACAGCTTCCTTGAATCAAGGAGGTTATTTTCTAGACTACACTGAACTGAATTATTACTTTTTGACCTTGCAAGTAACTAGTATTGATTCTGTTTTGGGGTGGACTTTTCTTAGTTTTAACTTTAATTTGCCAGGGAGGAACTGTAGCTGGGAGATATTTGCAGTCAGTTGTGACTAGACCTGTTCTTAGCCTTTGTGAAATAGGTGTCTGTTAAGGGAGGAGCTGAAAGGGCCTAGTTGAACTGAAGATTTATAACTAGAGTTGTTTGTGGTCTCTGTCTGCTGAGACTGAGACAGGAGAGTGTGAAAGCAGCCACAGCTTCCTTGAATCAAGGAGGTTATTTTCTAGACTACACTGAACTGAATTATTACTTTTTGGACCTGTGTAAGTAACTAGTATTGATTCTGTTTTTGGGGTGGACTTTTCTTAGCTTTAACTTTAATTTGCCAGGGAGGAACTGTAGCTGGGAGATATTTGCAGTCAGTTGTGACTAGACCTGTTACTTAGCCTTTGTGAAATAGGTGTCTGAAAGGAAGGAAGGCATTCCCCGGGGTGGAGGGTAAGAGTTGTAGGTGATTGTTTCTGGATGGCATAGGTTTACTCCCACCCACCCCAAGCACATAACTTCCTTTATAGCAGGGGCTCTGACATCACTTCCCAAAAACTGCTAACAACATACGCCTGTTCATGTCCTTAAAGGCACAGCACACTTAAAAGGGGGTCGAGACACTCACAAGCTTGCACACACTAAAACAAGTACAAAAAACAAAAAAGCATCTGTAACTGGAAGGGACACAGACATGTGGGAAGTGATGCAATGCACTGGCTGTGGAGCAGCAGTCTTCCGGGAGACATTCTGGAGACTGTGTTGCTGCCCTATTTGCAGGCATCTCTCTGGTCTGAGGGAAGAGGTTGTTCGTCTCCATGCTGACCTGGCAAGGATTCGGGAAACCTGCTCCCCTACCCAGGGACCATCCAGGCTACCACCGCTACCTCAGAGGTTGCCTAGAAAGAGGAGCAGTTGGACCATGGAGGGCTCTAATGATGGGTGAGGGTAGTGGAACAGAGGCTCATCCTTCCAGGTGCCTCCACAATTCATTCACCACTTGGTGAAGCATGGTTCCTCATGGAGGCACCTGCAGTGGAGACCAAGGAGGATGCTGGGAACCTCCACAACAGAAACCCACAGAGGGGTGCCAGGACCCCACAGGGAAGGAACAACTCCTGATGGGGGACTCAATTGTTAGGGGGTAGAACTGGGGAGGGAGGGAAAGGGAGGTAAGGTGCCTGCCCAGTACCAAGGCTTGAGGACAAAAACAAATCCTCAGGATCGTGGGAGCAGCTTCAAGATGGAGGGAGCTGGTTGTCATTATTCACCTAGGGACAAATGACCTGGCTGAGAATGGGATCAGAGCAGTGCAACAGGAGTTTGTGGAGTTGGGAAGGGGCCTTAGACAAGTAGCACACATGGTAACTTCCTCGGAAGTGCTACCTGTCTATGGCATGGATGAGGCTAAGGCACTCTGCACCATGGGATTCAATGACTGATTGAAAAGTTGGTGTAGCGCTCAAGGATTTGGCTTCATTGTGGACTGGGGCTCCACCTGGAGGGATGCAGGCCTATACAGTCATGATGGTCTGCATCTATCCTGGAGGGGAACCAGGATCCTAGGTGACAGGTTTCAATGCTTCAATGGCAAGCATTTAAACTAGCCAAGGGAGGCACTGAAGAGGAGAAGGGAAATCCTAGCCCCCCCCAAAAAAATCTGGGTAATTAGTGAGGTAAAAACCAAGATAGAGCAGTCGATAGGGAGAAGAGCAGGGGTACATGGAGAAAAAGACAAAGGCAGTAGGGACAGGGATGGGGCAAAAAGAAATAAAGCCATAAAAAATGGAGGGTAATGAGTACAATGCCCATTGTCTAGGTAAAAAGCGCCCTGAAATGGTGGCCTTCATGGAAGAGGGATGCCTGGATATTGTGGCAGTCACAGAAATATGGTACACAGAGAACCATGACTGGGATGTCTACATACCAGGGTACACAATCTACAGAAGGGACAAGGAGGGAAGAAGAAGAGGAGGAGTAGCTCTCTATGTAAGGGAAGGGATCAAAGCAACAGAACTAAAGGGTAAACAGGGAGGAGAGGAGGCACTGTGGGTAACCCTGGAGACTGGAAATGGCTCCACAATCCGCACAGGGGTTGTATACAGACCCCATCTCAGGGGGAGGAAATGGACAAGGAAATTATAGAAGGCATCCTTAGGATGGCAGAGAAAGGGGAGATATTGCTGATGGGGGACCTGAATATGCCAGATGTTGAATGGAGCACCTTTGCTGCAGCCACATCCAAGAGCAGGGCCATTCTCGTTGCCCTACAGGGGGCATGCCTCAGACAGATAGTTTTGGAACCCACTCAGGAGAGAGCAATCTTAGACCTGGTACTCTCAAATGGGGATGGAGAAAGGATCTCTGATCTTGAAGTGAGTAGCCATCTGGGAATAAGTGACCACCAAACAGTAAGGTTCACAATAAACTTAGCTGTAGAGTCAAGCCACACAAAAGTGAAGGTACTGGACTTCAGGAGGGCTGATTTTGTCAAAATGGGAGAGTGCCTCAGAAAAGCATTAGCAAACAGGCAAGAAGGTGGGGTGGAACAACAGTGGGGAAACATCAAAACCGCCATTACAGAGGCAACAAGCCTTTGTGTGAAGCAAATAAACAAACCAAAATGAAAGAAAAAAACACTATGGTTCTCAAAAGAAGTGGCGGTGAAGATAAGGGAGAAAAAGATTGCATTCAGAAAATATAAGGAAACACAGAAGGAGCAGGACAGAGAACTGTACCAGTTAAAGCAGAAGGAAGCGGGTAAGGCAGTCAGAATAGCAAAGGCCCAAACCAAGAAAAAGATAGCCAACTCAGTTAAGAAGGGATAAAACCTTTATAGGTACATTAGGAGCAAAGAATGACTAAGGAAGAGATACTGAGGCTGAACAAAGAGGAAGGTGGCTGGGCAGAGTGCAACAGTGAAAAAGCAGGGATACTGAACGAGTACTTCTGCTCAGTATTCACAGTGGACAAACAGGAGGAAATACCTAATCCAGTTAATAGAAGCACTCTGGATAGGGGGTTGATATTAGTCCTTTCACAGAAGAAAGGGTTTTGAAAGAACTCTTAAAACTGAATTTGGATAAAGCAATGGGGCCTGAAGGAATTCACCCCAGAATTCTAAAAGAACCAAGGGAAGAACTAGTAACACCACTGACTACCCTTTTTAATAAATCATGGGAGGATGGCATGGTACCTGAGGACTGGAGGAGGGCAGATGTGATTCCCTTTCACAAAAGTGGGAGCAAGACAGAGGCAGGAAACTACAGACCTGTCAGTTTGACCTCAGTGGTAGGGAAAATGATGGAATCACTTCTGAAGGAAAGAATTGTTGAGTACCTAGAGGCCAGTGGGGCACAGGACCCAAGGCAGCATGGATTCACAGTGGGAAGGTCATGTCAGACAAATCTAATTGATTTCTTTGACTAGGTGACCAAAGCAGTGGACCAGGGAGGGGATGTGGACATGGCCTACCTAGACTTTAGCAAGGCATTTGACACAGTCCCACACAAAAGATTAATAAACAAATTAGCCAGCTTGGGAGTGGGTCCCAGGGTGGTAGCCTGGGTAAAACATTGGCTGGACAACAGGACACAGAAAGTAATTGTAAATGGAGTCCACTCTGAAGAAAGAGGGGTTACTAGTGGGGTACCGCAGGGTTCAGGACTGGGTCCAGTCCTTTTTAATGTCTTTATAAGTGATGACATTGCAGAGGGACTGGAAGGGAAAGTATGTCTCTTTGCAGATGACACAAATATCTGCAACAGGGTTGATACACAAGGTGGGGTGGAAAGAATGAAAAGGGACTTGGCAAGGTTGGAGGAATGGCCAAATGTATGGCAGCTTAGATTCAATGCAAAGAAGTGCAAAGTAATGCACCTGGGAAACAAAAACCCAGGGGAAGAGTACACAATGGGGGGTGAGATACTGACAACAACAAAAATGGAGATGGACCTGGGGGTAGTCATATCAGATGGCCTAAAAGTGGGCCAGCAATGTGAGAAGGCAGTAAGGAGGGCTGGGGGAAGCTGGGATGCATAGGGAGAGGCATCACCAGTAGAAAACAGGAAGTTGTTGGTCCTCTGTACAGACAGTTAGTAAGAACACATCTGGAGTACTGTGTACAGTTCTGGAGACCCCATCTCTGCAGAGACATAGACAGGGTGAAGGGTGTCCAGAGGAGGGCAACCAAAATGATGCAGGGTCTGCATCAGAAGACATATGAAGAAAGATTAAAGGAACTAAAGATGTATAGCCTCGAGGAAAGGAGGGAGAGGGGGACATGATAGAAACTTTCAAATACCTCAATGGAATCAACAAAGTCCAAGAGGGTAGCATCTTTCAGAAAAGGAATGTGCAAAAACAAGAAGGCACAATTTGAAGATAGAGAGGGACGGCTCAGAGGTAATGTGAGGAAGTATTTCTCACAGAGAGTTGTGGATACATGAACAGCCTTCCTGAGGAGGTCATAGAGTCAAAAACAGTGGGGGAATTCAAGAATGCATGGGACAGACATAAGGCAATTCTAGTGGGGGATAGGAGGAAGTAGTCTGTTGGTTAACTAGGATCTGCAGCTTATCCATTAGGTAGGGAATTGGGTAGACTAGGTGGGCCAAGCGGTCCTTATCTGCTGTCAAATTCTATGTTTCTATGTTTTTGTGTTTCTTTAATCATAGTAGAACTCTTTTTGTCAGCAGTGTCGGCTGAGTTTGAACAACCATGGTTTGGTGTCTCTTTTCCTGTAACTACGATGCAGTACAGCAGCATGCAAAATATCTTGCTTCCTGGCCTCATTGGGTACTGGGAACATTGGAACTAACTCCTGGCCACCTACTTTGGGAGCTTAAAATGTAATGTGGTACCATATGCTATACATGAATTTGTAGTCAAAAATGAATAGCAGGGGTTAACATTGGGGTTAGAAAAGGAATGCAAAGTATGTAAAGCATTATATAACATGAACAACTGATTTAAAAAGACTTGGACAGGGTTTTAGAGAAGAAATGAACTATATGGTTCAGATGGGAGCATTTTTTACATTCAGATGAGATGAAGCATTCAAAGTGAAGATAAAGGCTCTGGGGCCAGATATTCAAAGCTCTACGCCTGGCACAAATCTGTTGTGCTGGAATAGCACTGAATCTATGCTAGGCTGCAATATTCAGGAGCCCTTTTAGCGCTGGTGCTGAGTGATAGCACAGATGCCAAAAGTTAGTACAGTATAATGTGTGATGGAACATTGTTCTCACTCAGAATCCAGCCTTACTAAAATGCTGTTCATCCACACACACTCAAATGAATGGAATGCTGTACTGACTCTACATGCAGAACAGCGTTCCTTTCATTTAGAGTTGAAAGCTCAAGCTGGCATCAAAGGAAAATTGCTGTATGGCAATGTTATTTCAAATGGCACTGAAAATTGCCGTGGTGGTTTTCTGTGTATGGATCAGATAAATTACTTTAAAGGGAAATGCAGGATCAGCCAGATACATTGTGTATAAACCTACTTACTCACAACTTTTCTTCCAAGTCCACTCCTCTGCTCACTAAGCGAGTTGTCCAGCTGCCATATTTTTTTGAGTAAGTTCCTCCCACAGTAAACCGGCAACCAGTGGGAGTGTGTGTTGCAAGCGTAGGGACATCCAGTCCCTTGCAACCACTATAACAACAAGCCATAGCTCTTTGAGACATGCACTGTGGAAAATGAATTTGCAAGCCAAAAATCACTCCTTAAATACCTTTAAAATAAATAGAGGGACACCATACACTATAAAAAATACTGGATAGGTAACCAAATGCAGAACTATGTGTTCTGCCACCTCAGGGTCTGATTCCCAAGGACTTCTTGAGCTTCACTCTTGAGGTCACAGGGAATCAGACACTTTTGTGGCAGAACACACTGGTTCTGCATGGTTACCTGTCCAGTATTCTCTATGTATTCAAGACAGGGAGTGAGGGGAGTGGCCATGAATGACAGCTCACTGGCATATTCAAAATAATAGTGCCACATTACAGGTTTTTGTGCCACCTGTAGCACGGTGCTAAATACTGCATCCAAAAAGCATGCGGTAATGCAGCGCTCCCATTCTGTAGTAAAGTGAAGCAATCTGAAGTAATTCAGCTTCTACCCCTGGTAGTCTAGTGGCCCCCATCATGATCCCTGACTCTGTTAGGATGTAATAGTTATTTTCCCTGATAGTCTAGTGGCCCCCCAGCCCGATCCCCAACTCCTGTACGATGTAATAACAGTTTCTATACCTGGAAATAAAGCTCTGTAATTCATGGAGTGTGTATATTAACTGTATGTGCTCCATAGACTGCTCAGTTGGTGGCTGGCCATGGTGGTTAGAGGTAGACTGGGCCAGTCGCCAGTGGGGTATTGGGGGGGGAGTGGGGGAGCTCACACTTTTGTGTAGGGGGGAGGGGGGCATTTGATCACCAGGGTTATAAAGGGCATGCCGAGTATGTACATTGTACCGTGGGGATGGGATGTGGATGCGGGGTGCGGAAATTGGGCATCAGGGCTGGGGAGGGGGGGTGTTCATGTCACAGGCTGTCTTTATGAATCCCAACATGATGCAACTCAGGACGCAACTTGCACCATATTTTCGGACCCAAGTTGCCTTGCATCCTGAGTTGCCTTTTGTGAATCCAGCCAAATGTGTAGAGGCGCAGGAGCAGAGATCCTTGTGTTTCCATAGCTACATACAGGACCCTGCACTCCCACTGTGACATATGGATACTGTTGTACTATCTGAATAGAGGGATGGGAGCGCAGGGTCCTTGAGAATACTAGTATGCTGCTTCAATAACTAAGGAAATTAGTTGCAATAACTTTGTTAATGCATCAGTTAGGGTGAATACCATACCAACAAAAGCAGGGAAATGAGGCATTAGGGTTTACAAACCCTAATGCCCCCACCACCCACCACCCCCACACACAACAGGCATTACTGGGGTGCCATGGGGCATCAGGGCCTAACTCTCACCCCATTCCACGATAAACAAGCTTACATGCTGCAGTATAGGACAATGGGGTGAGAGTTAGGGCCTGATGATTTCATGGCACACCCCAATGCTTGTTGGTGTGTAGAGGGTGGAGGGTTGGGGTGGGTAGGGTGGTAGGGGTTGGAACCCTGTGGTAGGGCATTAGGGTTGTAAACCCTAATGCCTCATTTCCCTGCTTTTGTTGCTATGGTATTCACCCTAACTGATGCATTAACCACGTCTTTGCAACTACTGTAATATATATAGTGGTGTGCCCCAGGATGACACCCACTTTTAAAGCACTCTGCAGAATGCTGCAGCAGACCTACTGAATGAAGCAATGTAATTTCAATGGCAATTAGTCCTTTTTTCATGCAGGAAACTGTGGAATTCACTTCATCCTGGCAGTGTCACATTTTTCTGAATGACAAAAGGGACAAGTTGACATTGAAATTATATGAAATTGCATTGCTTTATTCGGAAGGTCTGCTGCAGCATTCTGCAGAGTGCTGCAAAATGCTGCAAAATTGGTTTCATCCTGAGATGCCTCTCTCTCTCTCTCTCTCTCTCTCTCTCCATATATATATATATATATATATATATATTTATACAATAGGGTGTGTTGTATCTGATGGACAGTAAAATCATGTATTCTCACCCCAGTGAGATAAATGGTTGATGACAGCTACAGTGAAGATATTTATATTTACACATACTGTAGCTATGTCATAAGCCAATATTTTCACTCTAGCAGCATGTCCCCAATGTAAGTTAGAACTTCTTTTAAATGTGAAATTGAAATGTTTGAGGTGCCTAATTACAGCTGGTCTGCATTCTTCATTCTTTGATTGCAGTTTCACAAATGCCAGAAGCCTGCAGAGTACAGTCCTCACTGCACCAAATGGCACACACCTGAAACAGCACATTTCTGTACTACAAGCTGCTGAATGGTGGTGCAGTCTCTCACACTGCACCTGAACTGTAAACCTATCAGGTCTCATTTATGATCTCTGAGATAACAAACAAAGAAAATCTGTCTACAGACTCCAACTCTGACTAACATACCAGTGAACTGCACAGCACACATATTCCCACACCGAAGCCTTCAGTTCTTAATTTCATTTCTTCACATGGTACAGCAACCTAAACATGACCTCTTTAAACTGGTGTTACTTACATGATACATACTCTGAAACTGTATAATTCTTGCTGTCAGCCTCAGTAAAAAATAAAGCTGAGGATCTCAATGACAGCTAAAGCACCTCGCACAATCGAAACTGCTCTTTTACCTGTAGTTCCCATGGAGCTTCTCACAGACATTCCAAAACAAATAACATACAAGCCAACCACAAATGAAAAAGTTACGCACAGCAGCATACAACAAAAATTAAGTACTACACATAGTAAAATATAGGGAAAAAGGAAAATCACAAATAGTATCTACAGGAAACCTCCCGGACATGTCCCACTACCAAAACACATCATCCAACCACTGATCACACTCACACACTCATCAACCTATTACCACTCACTCACACACACAACGACCAATCACACAACATATACAAACCTCATTCATACCCATTCACTCACAGCAGCAACCCACAGCAACAGAACGACATAAGATAAAACAAAACAAATTAAAGCTTCCACACCTATTGTATAAATTGCACACATGATGTGCAGATTATGGATATGCAAATATTCTCACTCCTGCATCATGAGGCATGGATATCTCACTGTGCCTTCAGGATTTGTGAGATATCTATGCCTCACTCTGTAGAAGTGAGAATATTTTCCATATTCCACTCCTGCCCATCATGTAATCCCTACATATATATCCTGTCCATTATGTATCTCTGGGGCATGGAAGAGGTGGCTGCATGTGTGAACAGCAGGCAGCCACCAGTGGTCAGTGCAGGAGTGCCACAAAAGGGAAAGGAACATTGTTTAATCAGAGTAGCACACTAAGTCAAGCTTGTTCCAGATGTGACCTGGGAGCACAAGGAAGTTAAGTGACTTGCTCAGGATCACACAGTATGCACCTAGTCAGCTGTGGGATTCAAACCCGTCTCCAGATCTGCAGCTCAGAGCCTTATCCCACTGCACTATACTGCCTCCAACTGCCACAAGAAGGTGGGCATGGATAAACAGTGCATTAAGGAGAAGGCGGTGGCCATCTGTGCAGCCCAGAATGCCACCAGAGGGGGGCCTTTTGATGCATCACAGCTCATGGTTCAGGAGGAGTTGGTGACAGCCACCATGCATCACAGCACTGTGAAGTGTGTGTCTGGTGGAGGATTCCAGATGGGTGGCAGCCCATCACTGCATAGTACATATGTCGACCCACACACAGCATGCAGTGGCTGTGTTTTGGAGGGCACTTGGGGGCATTGCATCACTGACACACCTGTTTTCTCTTTTGGCACCAGCACACCTGTGTGCGAAGGATGGGGTGCCGGCAGTGGCCATGGAGGCAGGACCAGCCATCCACCTCCATGGGCATCTGGAGCCTGATAGGCTGTGGCACACCACCACCACTGTCCAGCCGGATGTCCTGGGCATCTGGTCGGACGAGACCCTGGATGTGTTTCTACAGGATGCCAGTCTTGGCATCCTCTGCATGGAGACACAGATTGGGGTGGGCTCTGACACCGATGATGACCTCACTCTAATCCTGGACAGCATTGGCAGTGTTGTGGGGGAGACGCCCATACCAGACACCAACACAGGCAGCATGCCCAGCAACCTAACAGTGGTGGAACAGCTGCCTGCTGCCACTGCAGGTGCTGCTGTGTGCACTGCCACAGATGTGCTGTGTGGTGGTGTGGCCGTGGAGGCACTGGGCAGTGTTCAGCGGTCAGATGGGCAATGGCAGCAGGCTGCAGGAGATGCAGGACAGCTGGATGCAGGGTCCATCAGCTAGGGACATACCCCATGAGGACCCCACTGTGCAGCGTACACCTGAGAGAGGGGCTGTGCAGTGGCCGGTCACTACAGGAGGGTCGGCCCCACCCAGGAACCCCAGGACGCTGACCCATTGGTAGAGCACACCTGCTTGCTGCAGGCCTTGTGGAGCAAAAGGTGCTGCTTCTCACTGGGGTGCATGCACTGCACGTGGAGGTGCACCAGGCAGCCAAGCAGCATGAGAGGGGCACTGTGCAGCTCTTGGAAGTGATACAGCTGTGCAGGAGGCCACGACTGCATCCCAGGATCACATTGCCAATGCAATCATGGATGGCCTTGCACTGCTGGCTGCCACAGGGTGTGGCTGGCCACCACAGACCCCACACAGTGCACTGTCCACCCTCATTCCTGGCATTGGGTGACACCCTCACTGTTGATGCCAGGCTCTAATGTTGGCATCCCAGGCATGCCTGGGGTGGGCATGTTTGGGCACCTATGCACTCCTGCGTGGACCCAGTCACAGTCACGCAGTTCAACCCCTGGGGGGCTGATGCAAACACCCCCCTGTGGCTGATGGTCAGCCTGTGGCAGCTGATCAACCCCAGCGTGGCCGCCCCCGTGACCGCGGTGGCCATGGTTCAGCTCAGCAGCCCTGATGTGTATGCCATCCTGACCACAGTCTGCAGCCACTGCCCTGTGCATGCATGGGTGGCGTGTGTGTGTGCATACCACTGGTGTGGCGCCTGTGTGTCATGCCACGTGCTGCCTGTGTGTGTGCCTGCCCTTCCACTGGACCATGTGGCATGGCGTGATGAGGCAGTTCTGCACCGGTTGTGCCTGTGCCTGTGCACTGGTGTAATGTATCTGATCCCGCCACTGCCAGTGCCTGGGTGTTTGGGTGCATGGGTGCATGTTTGTGTTGCTGTGTGATGATATGTGTAGTTGTGTGTGATTATGTGCCACTGACTCCCCTACCCATGCACCATGCCTGTGTGTGTGCATGCCCATTACCATGCACACCCCTGGGGGGGTCACGTGATGGCAGCTTGATTGAAGGTCGCACTCTCCCGGAGCTCCACCGATCGCTCGCTCATTTCTGCAATTTTATAGCGTCCTAACGCTTAAAAACAGAAGCGATCAGTCGGGCGAGGTCTTCTCAAGTTACAGCTGAACACCGCGCGAGATGGAAGGTTTTATAAAAAAATCGCAGCCGAGGCATTCGCCGCCGCAAACGCCCGGAAAACGACAGGCCGTTAAGAAAGCAAAGCAGCAGGCCGCCAGCTTGACACAGCTCCCAATTGTGGATTCCCCGCTCACGGAGGCAAAGTTTCTTGAGATTATGAATCCTCTGCAAGCCTCTATTTCCACCTTAGCGGGGGATATTCAGGAAATTAAGCTCTCGGTGTATTCACTCTCTAGGAGGATTGGGGATGCAGAGGCCAACATATCTTCAATGGAGAATAGGCAAGTTTCTGCAGACTCAGAGATTGTGATGGCTAAAAGGAGAATCAAGAAGCTTGAAGATAAGCTAGAGGATCTGGAGGGGCGCAGCAGAAGAAACAATTTAGTGATCATTGGCATCCCTGAAAAAGAAGAAGGAAATGCCCCAATCACTTTTATGCAAAATTCTGCTGCAAAGTCGAGGTTCTCCCGAGGGGGAGACTATGTAATAGAAAGAGCACATCGAGCTCTGTGCCCCCGCACAGCAGGGGCAACCTCTCAGACCTCTGATTTTGCGTTTTCTCAACTTTCTGGACAAACAACATGTTTTGGACAGTTAGAGGGATAAAGGAGCTGTTATGGAGGGCACCGAATCAGGATTGTACAAGATCTGCCTCATTCAGTGAGGATTAGAAGGCAAGAGTTACATCCTATAGTCTCTAAGCTTATTGCTGCGTCGAAGCCATTCAAGGTGAAATATCCTGCCATATTAATGGTATCTCATGAGGGAAATGGTTATCCTTGAGTCCCAGCAGCAGGCCCAGCAAGAGTTGCAGCGGATACTACGGACTTGTTTAAGTGAACTCTCATTATTCATCTGTACTTGTTGGACTCTCATTCATCGTCCGTGATGAGCGTATGATTTGTGTTTGATCAGGACATAACTTTCTTGACTGTTGCAAAGGAGTGATTTTTTCCTTTCCCCTTCCCTTTTTTTTTTTTTTTCTCCTCTTTTTGGAAGACTGGCCTACTTTGGATTTCTCTTATAGGGACAGGGCTGGATTCTCGAGCTTACTATAGGGCTGGGTTACATTGCTTGGTAGCAAGCCAATCTACCTGACACACTCCCCGAGCTACAGAAGAAATAGTACAAAAGTGAGAGGATCTGATCACGGCAAGAGAAGGAAGACGGTGAAAATGAAGAACGGAAAAAGATATTGAGGCCTTTTCCCTCCCTTTTTTTTTTTTTTTTTTTTTTACTTCAGTGATAAGTACTTTTTGAGGAACATGGGGTCTACATATTGTAATTTAGTCTGCTGTGGGACAGTCTCATGTGGGGCGGGATTGGGGGGCTTCGGGCGGGGAGTGAGGGATATTCAGTCTTGAGCTGTTTGGACGAATATCATGTGGCAGAGTAGTTTGAGGAGTGCAGTTTTTCTGAACTGGGGGTGTTCCAGGTGGGGGTGGGTGGTGGTTAGAAAGGCTTGTTATAGGGTGGGGAGAGGGGCCTGGCATAGCTGAGTTACCAGGAGGGGGGGGGATTGTGGAATTTTCACATTCAAGGGTATGTGAATAGTTGGATTTCTTTATTTCTCATGGGTGCTTGCATCGTTCTGATAGTGGCTCATATCTTAATACCCCATATTATCTCCCAGGCTGGTTCTCATCATGTTTCTTTGTTAGCTCTATGATTATACCGTATAATTTTGTCAGTTGGAACATCAAAGGAGCCAAGGATAGGGTCAAGAGGCAGGTGGTGTTAAAACACCTCCTTCACCTGGGGGCGCATATTGCTTTCCTTCAGGAAACCCATTTAAAAAGAGCGGACCTTCATTATTTCAAAAGAATGTGGGTAGCTCAAGTTTTTGGGGCTTGGGCGTCATCTAGGAGAGCGGGGGTAGCTATCCTAATTGCAAGGGGCATAGCCTTTAAATTGGTACACGAATGTTGGGATCCGGAGGGTCGTTTTGTTCTTGTCCATGCTATGTTAGCATCTCAACCAGTAGTTCTGGGCTCGATTTATGGCCCCAATAGTGAATCGCCTGTATTTTTCAAGGATCTTTGCCATAAAATGGACATAGATGCTCAGAATATCACCATTCTTGGAGGAGATTGGAACTTGGTACTTCAAATGACTTAGATAGATCTTATAATGAGCGTGGGGCCTTTTAACCCAAAGAGGCCTGAAGGCTTCATCAATAAGTTAGCTTTAGTCGATATATGGCGTTTATTTTACCCTGAAAGAAACAGTACTCTTTCTACTCTCCAGTACATCACTCTTATTCGAGAATAGATTATATTTTAATGAACTTAGCTGCAGTTCCCAACGCTTTCAAGTAGAGATCTCGGCAAGGGTGATTTCTGATCATGTCTGTTAGTAAGGTATAGGCCTTGTCCAGAGATGATAGATCTACACAATGGAGATTAAATACCCAAATTTTAAAGGATGAATGCTCACTAAGGAGCATCAGGGACTTTATAACACACTTTATGGCAGATAATAGAGATTCCATTGTCCAAAAAATTTGATATGGGCTGCCCTAAAATGCTCTCTGAGAGGGGAGTTGATTAAGATGGCCTCTAGGAAGAAGTGGGAGCAGAGGGACAGGCTGGGCTCTTTGTTATCTTCTATTCAAAGGTTGGAACACAGTCTATCCCGCACCTCAACTGATTCCGAGTGGATTAAGTTACACCAATTACAGGCCCAATACTCGGATATAGTTTTCAAACAAGCAGAACTGGCTCTTTCTCGTGCTAAGCTACAATATTTAGATATAGGAGAAAAAGCTAGCAAACTTTTAGCATGGCGTGTAAAACAAATGGATTCATCACAGTTCATAGCAGGGGTCTGAGTAGATAAAGGGGATCGGATCTGTACAGACCTGAGAGAAATTTCAAAAATTTTTGGGGATTACTTTCAGAAATTGTATGCACAGGAGCCCGACTCTAGTTCTTCTGTTTCAGAAATTGTAGCTTATTTAAATGAAGCGTACTTGCCAAAGCTATCTGAGGCTGAGTCCAAGATCTTAGAAGCACCAATTGTAATCTCTGAGATACACCAGGCTATCCTTCAGTTGCCGGTTGATAAATCCCCAGGCCCCGATGGTTTTCCGAGTAATTTTTACAAAGCTTTTCTGTCGGATATCGCACCAATTTTACTTGATACTTTCAGATTTTGGTTTGACTCTGGTATCTCCGATTCGGGGTTCTTGGAGGCTACAATTTCCCTAATTTTTAAAGCCGGTAAGGATCCATTTGGCCTGGACAGCTACCAGCCAATATCGCTCTAATATCACCGACATTAAAATACTTGCAAAAATTTTGGCTAATAGACTGTCAAAGGTAATGGATCGGACTCAAGTAGCAGGAACAAGTGGGGTTTATGAAAGGAGATTATCTCATGATCACATGAGGAAGCTTATTCACCTCATGGCAGTAGCTAAAGATTCCAAAATCCCAATGGCACTTTTATCACTCGATGCCGAAAAGGCCTTTGATCGTGTATCTTGGCCTTTTCTATTTGCCTCCCTTTTGGCTTTTGGTATTCCCCCAAATTTCCTAAGTTGGATCAGAATCCTATATTCTTGCCCTACGGCGAGGGTGAAATGCAATGGTTTTCTCTCACAGGCCTTCAAGCTGGACCGTGGCACTAGACAGGGCTGCCCTTTATCCCCTTTTTTATTTAACCTGTATTTAGAGCCATTACTGCGAAGGTTTATGAAGAATCCTTTGATCGAAGGCATACAAATAGGGATTCCAGTTATGTATGCTCGGCATCACATGAATGACGATTATTACATATGGAAAACAGGGACCTCGATCCCTTCTATTCTAAAAGAGATCATTTGCTTCTCTAGAGTATCATCTTATAAATTAAACTGCTTAAAACCAAAGTCTTCCCTCTAAATCACCTTATGAGGAGAACAGACTTACAGGATTTAGGGGTTGCATGGGAAACCAAATCCATTACATACTTGGGCATACACATCAATACGAATCTCTCTCAAATGTTTAGAGATAATTTAGGCCCCATAGTGCAAGAGATCTCGGAAGATTTTAAGAGATGGGGCTCAGTTTCCTTATCATTATGGGGTAGGCTGAATCTTATAAAGATTATGGCTCTCCCAAAGATTCTTTATCCCTTAGACATGCTAGGAACTTACCTACCTAAGAACTGGTTCTTGAAGCTACAGTTAGTTATTTAATTTTTGTGGAAAGTAAAGCTACCCGTCGATCCTATTTTAAACTCACGGCTCCCAAGTCTAAAAGCGGATTAGCTGCCCCTTCCTTTTATGTATTACCTAGCCCAACATGTTAGTAAATTGGCCTTTTGGAAGGGGACCTGACAAGAGCAGCTTATACCGTCTCTGGTTAGATATTGAGACGGGATCTGGCGAAGAGGGTGAAATGCTCTTTATATGCATTACTGTTTGCCCATTGACTTTTTACCCAAATCCTTTAAAAGATAATCCTTTGGGATGGTCCTTTAGAGCCTATCATCAGTTGCAACATTATTTTGGGGCCCACTGGTGGTCTTGTGGTTCCCAGCCCATTTTAGATAACCCTCAAATTAAAATTAACGGATCTCCTATTCCTGTAGCTTTCTGGCCTCAGATAAGAATTACCTGTAGATGATTTTGGGATCAGGATAGACCTTGCCCTTTTGAGGTCCTAAAAAAAATGGGGTCTTACAGATACTGATTTTATAAATGGCTTCAGGTCAGCAAGGCTTTGACTCAGGTCTTTGCTTTGGTTGGTTTAGCTGATGAGGGAAAGATAAATGTCCAAACCCTTTTATGACAGCTACAACAGCATGCAGTAGCCAAGGTTTGCAGACTTCTCCAAGAATGGGATCACAGACTTCCCTCCGAATATGTTTTTATTGGGTAGAGGCCCTGAATATTAGTGCTTCCTCGAGAGTATGGCAAGCTCTTTGGAGCACAAGCGTATAGATATATCAAGCAAGACAGGCTAAGATTGGTCCATTTTAACATTTTGCACCACCTATACTTAACTCCCACCCATTTATACAGAAGGTGTGTAGCTCTCCTCTTTGTGGAAAATGTAAAAGAGAAGATGGAACCTTATATCACTTATTATGGCAGTGCCCGGAGATTCAAAGGCTATGGAGATCTGTGGGTACCCTGCTGGGCCCTATCCTTGGCTCTCCTAGATTGGACACCCCAGAGTTTTGGTTACTGGGCACCTTCCCTGTTGCCACTACCAAAGCCTGGAGGGCTTGAGTCTCCCTGGTCTCAGCTGTTATGAAGATGTTAATTCTGAGACATTGGACCTCGGATAAGATCCCATCATTGGTTGAGTGGCACAGGGAATGTGCGCTGGCTATACAACTTGAAAAACATATAGCAGATATGAGGGGTAAACGAGAGTACTTTGCTTCTTTATGGGGTCCTCTTGAGCATTTTCTGTTGACTTGGAGACTGTATAACTAAAAAGATTTGGTTCTTAAAGCAAGCACCTCTAATCTCGGTTATTTTGTACCCTCCCTCCATATATTGCAGTTGGGGGGTGGGGTAGAGAGGGGTTGTGGGTTTTGGGGTAGTTATTATTCATTGTTGTTATTCTGTCGGAAAGCATTGCCCGAAGTTTGTATGTGCGTATCGAGATTTTATGCTTTCTTTGTAATGCTAATATGGCTGTGTGGTTGTAATAGTGGTTGCTGAAAGAACAATAAAAATTTTAATTACAAAAAAAAAAATAAAACATGCACACCCCTGCCTGTGTGCTGTACCTGTGTGTGTGGCCTTTGCATGGGTTTGGTGCCACCTACCTGTGCACACTATAGTGCTCCTGTGCAATGGTGTCACGATGCTGCCAAGCCATCCATTGCAGCCGGGGATCCCTCCACCCAGGGGGGCTGTCCACCACCCTCCGGCCCATTGCCTCCATTGTCCCCACTACTGTCACCCTCATCAGTCTTGCCAGCTATCCCACGGTCAATGGCCATGTTGTGCAGTATGCAGCAGGCCAGGAATAGGCCACAGGCCTTTGAGAGGCTATACTGTGGGGCACCGCCAGACCTGTCTAGGCAATAGAAATGTGCCTTCAGCATGCCGAATACAAGTTCAATGATATTGCGTGTGCTGGCATGTGCCTCATTGTAGTGTTCCTCTGCTGGGGACAATGGGCGGCGATAGGGGGTGAGCAGCCAGGGCCTCACTGGATGGGTGCTGTCTCCTGTGTGGATAATGGCATGGTTAGCCCTCTGACATCCTTCTGCCCCTTGCCTGTCCCTGGCACCCTCGCCAACACGCCCACCCTGCCCTCCCCATCTCATGGTCTGCTCTGCCCATCATCCTTGCCCATCCATACTCACTCACTAGGTGGCTTGTGGGATGTCCCCACTCAAACCTGTGGCACAGCACAAAGCTGTGCCACATGAATCATCATGTGCACTCCCAGAGTGTGGCACAGACATTGGTGATGCACCCCTTGGCATCGCACATCACCTGGCAGTTGACACTTGGGAACCCCTTCCTATTGATAGGCCATGCCCTCAGGGCCAGGTGGCATGTGGATACCCTGTGGAAGTCCTGCATGGTTGCTGTATGCTCCGTCTGTGTGCTGGGGAAATGGATGTATTCCGAAGCATGTGGCAGCAGATTGTTGAGGAACTATGTGAGGAGGCATGATGTGGCTGACTGGGTTATGCCTTTGGTGTCCCCTTTGGTCTCTGGAAGGTGCCCGTGGTGAGCAAACCCATGACAACTGTCACTTTGATCTCCACAGACATTACGTGGCTCCGTCTTGTGGGTGCCTGCAACTCCTCACTGCACAGCTCACACAGCTGCCTCAGAATGGCCCTGTTCAGGCAGTACCATCCCACAATCTCTGTGTCAGAATAGTTCTAAAAGGTGGTGCAGGTACAGTACCACCTGTTCCGGGCATACCGCTGACAAGCCCTTCCTCGGCCACGTCACTATTCCTCCTGCCCCCTCACACCCCTCATTACGGCCTCCATCAGGAAGGGTGCACTATCCATGGCCCCTGATGTCCTGTTTCCCCCTTGGCAGTTGGCTGCTGTCAGCTGTGTGCCACCCTGGTGTATTGACTGGCACTGTGCCTGCCTCTCCCTCTCACTTTTTCTGCCCCTGACTCCCTCTCCACTGCCACATCTGTCCCTCTCCCTCTGTGGATGCCTGTGTCTGTCGGTCTCTCACTCACACTGTCTCTCTTGGTCTGTCTTTCTGTCTGTTTCCCCTTCCTTCTTTCTTTCTTTGTTCTGGCACTCTGACTCTCTCCCTCTCACCTAGTTACAGAGTGCTGTCTGTGTGCTCATGCCCTGCTTGTTTATAGGCTCAAGACTGCTTGGCGCATCCTGGTTTTGCTCCGCACTTGCGCCATGGTTCCACGGTTGAATATCACACTGCGGATATTCATGGGTATGCCATCTGCGCTTGCACCTGCATTCAGTATAGTTGCACATTAGGGCAATGGGATTGCACTTGCAATGACTCTGAATATTGCTCCTTGGCACATGTCCACACTGCGCTTAGGGCAACTCAGTTGCACAATATGTAACTGCTTTGAATATCCTGGCCCATGTGTTCAGTGCAATCATATGAAGAGGCAGTATAGCGCAGTGGTTTAAGGCTCTGAGCTGCAAATCTGGAGACCTGGGTTTGAATCCCACAGCCCCCACTTGCATACTGTGTGACCCTATGCAAGTCACTTAACTTCCCTGTGCTCCCAGGTTGCACCTGTAAACAAGCTTTCAGCTTACTGTGTCTCTCCTGGTTAAGTAATTGGAGAGAGTTGGAGAGAAGTCTGTCCCTTCTTGTTTGAGAAAAAAATCTTTTAAATGTCTGAGAAAGTGGAGTATTTTATACCAAATTACTCACAACAAATATCTAGGGTGACTTGTGCAGCTAGATTACCATTGTTTTTTGTACTTTTGCAGATTTATTTAGTTGAATGTAGTGGTTTTGTTTTCTCTAGTGAAGCACTGCTGTGTGTGTTTGTGTGTGTGTGTGTGGGGGGGGGCAGCTAGCAAGCAAGGTAGCCCTGTGAGCACTAGTCTGATTTGTTTTCCTCAGTCTTTCTTCTTAATAACTTTTGCCTGTGGTCTGTGATTTGTCATTTTATTTCTGTAGTACAGTTTTGTATGGTTAAATGAATTATTTGACAGTCTGTTTCTATACTGAGTGTGGTTATTTTATTTAGTTCTTGAAGTGATGGTATTTCCAGCAGAAATTTGCTTTCAATTACCATGGAGCCCAGATATTCAAAAGAGTTGAGCCATGCGCAATATGGTTGCGCCTGCGCCAATCGAAAGTGCGCCATTCTGCGATATTCAGCAGGAGGCAGTTGCGCCCAAAATCATGCTGAGCAACAGCAAATGATAATGAAGCATGCACAACTGAAGGGAGGAACCATGCATAAATGGGCGCGGCGATATTCAACGACTTAGCCATGCGCAATAGGGAATAGCGGAAGTTGCGCCATAGTTGAAATGAGCCAAAATAAAAGGATCAAGGAGAGGCTCAAGAACACTACAGGGAAGCCACATGAGGTGGAACTCTAGCCAGACAGACAGGGCAGGAGGCACAAACAGGGCAGGCCAGGGAAAGGGCAGTCTGAACAGCCAGGCACAGGAAGGTGTGGGAGCCACACAGCAGAGAGCCAGCAGCACAGGCAGGTGTACCTGGTGCAGGGGAAGTAGCAGCCAGGACAGTGGGGGAATACAGCAACAGCTGCCAGGGGGTGAACACAAGCCAGGGACATGGCCAGTGCCACCTTCCAAATGGAGGCCGTTATGAGGGGGTGAGAAGGGGCAGGGGGGCATGACCGTGGAAGGGCCCGTCAGCGGTATGCCCCCAACAGGCAGTACTGAGCCCGCACCAGCTTTGAGCTATACACTGATACTGAGGTTGTGGGCCAGTACTGCCTGAATAGGGCAATTCTGAGGTGGCTCTGTGAGCTGTGCAGTGATGTGATGCAGGCACCCACACGACGGAGCCATGCCCTGTCAGTGGAGACTAAGGTAACAGCCTGCATGTGCTTGCTCGCCACGGGTACCTTCCAGAGACCAACTGGGGACACCACAGGCATAACCCAGTTGGCCATGTCGCGCCCACCTCACCCAGTTCCTCAGTGCACTGCTGCCACAGGCTACGGAATACATCCATTTCCCCAGCACAGCGGCAGAGCACACAGCAAACATACAGGGAGTTCCACAGGGTAGCACGTATGCCTGGCTTGCTAGGGGCAATAGACTGCACCCAATGTGGCCACGCACACCACCTGGCCCCGAGGGGCCGCATACAAATATAAGGACTATGCCAGCATCAGCTGCCAGGTGGTGTGTGATGCCAGGGGGTGCATAATCAATGTCTGTGCCATGCATCCTGGGGAAGCACATGATTCATTCATCTGGCACCAGTCAGCACTGTGCCACAGATTCAAGAGTAGGGACATCCCCACTGGACACCTACTGGGTGAGTATGCAAACCACATGGACAATCATAGGGCCTGGGGGGGCATGACCAGAGGTGGCATGGGTAGTGGCCTACATGGCCTGGGGCAGGGCGATGCTGATCACAAAACTAACCTCCACCCTCTACACACAGGTGACAGTGGATACCCACTCCATTCCTGGCTGCTCACACCCTACCGGTGGCCCGCGACCCCATCACAGCAATGCTACAATGAGGCACACCACCACACATAATGTCATCGAGTGGGTGTTCGGGATGCTGAAGGCACATTTCCATTGCCTGGACACCTCTGCCGGTGCCCTACAGTACAGCCCCTCAAAGGCCTTTGGGCTATTCCTGGCCTGTTGCATCCTGCACAACATGGCCAATGAATGTGGGATAGCCGTACAGGTCAAAGAGGGGGACAGCGATGGGGACGATGGGGGCACCAGTGATGATGGTGATGGGCAGCACCCCCTTGGCCGACGGGACCCCCAACTGCTCCAGCTGGCACAGCTGCACTGGGACACCATCATGGGAGGAGCACTTCAGCCAACCCAGGTAAGTCATGGGGCCATCGCACCACCAGTGGTTAAGACACAACCCACAAACATGCATGGACACACACCAGGTGTATGCCATCAAGGAAGTGGCAGGGCACAGAAGCACACACACAACCAGGGATGGGTGAGGATTAACATGCCACGTGGACGGACACACACACACGCTCACACACAATGCAACAAAACATGCACAAAGGGCAGGAGGCACACCGACCCAGAATGCACACCCTAGCAACACACATGTCCACAGGCCACCACGCCCATTGCCTGTCCATGTGCATGTGTCAGATGCTCAGCACCATTGCACATTGGTGTACAGCGTAATGCAGGCATCATCATGCACATGCAACTATGGACAGCAGCCGGGAGGGTGTGCAGGTGGACTGTGTGTCTGCGCGCAGGGCCGGGTGCCCACCCGTGCACTGCCCACTGAAATACACAATGCACACAGGCAGCACCAGACAGTAGCCACACTGGGACACAGCTCAGTCACGCCGACACATGCCACGCCGCCTGGACATGTAGCGGCCCCGAGACCGCCAGCACTGACAGGCTGACCACTGGCCTCATGGGGTGGCACCGATGGTCTCCCAGGGTTCCACTGTGTGAACATGACCATGCTCGCACAGGGGTCTGCAGCATACTGAACATGCCTGCAGCAGGAGTGCTCGGGATGCCCACAGCTGAACCCGGCATCAACAGGGTGGGAGTCGCACGACGCCGGGAATGGGGGGTGGATAGTGCACTGCATGGTGTCTGTGATGCAGGGGCACCTGACTGTGTGCCCATTGTGGCCATGACAGCAATGAATGCCTGTGCATGCCTGTCAATGGCAGTGGTCACATCCTTCCGCAAACGGTCCATCCCTGCTAGGATCAGTGCGGTGTCCCTGCTGCGACGCGCCTCTGCCTGCTCCAGAGCAACATGCAGTGCATCCATGGACGTCGCAAGCCGCATCTGCTGCTGGACTGATGCTTGCAGTAGGTGGGTGTGCTTGTCCAAGAGGTCATCAGCCTCCTCGGCATCCTGTCTCTCAGGGTGTGCACGGTCCTGATGATCAGCACCCCTTGAGGGTGGGTGCTGCGCACCAGAACCAGGTCTGGGCATGTCCACAGGCAGTGCACAGATGCTACCGCTGAACCCTGTACCCCAAAGCCCATTGGGTGACTGCTGATGCTGCCCTCCGGCTGCCACTCCCCAGGGCTCAGTGGTGCCACCTCAGTGGCGCAGTCCCACACTGTCCTGAACAGACACTAGTGCTGCCCCACTGGTGCTGACAGGCACAGCCTGGGACTGTGCTGACATCTGAGCCCTCCATGGCAGCACCACCCACAGCCATGGTAGCGAATTGCCCTGCTGTGTGGCCACTCCATGGCACACACGTGTCACTGCCCATGACGGTCGTGTCATCATCACTGGTGACGGACTCTGCACCGGCCACAGTCACAGCATGCTGGCATCCGTGGATGCCAGCATGCTGGGACACAGGCAGGGCTTCCTCCACACCTGTTATAACGACATCAGTGTGGACAGCCAGGCGGCCCCACTGTCGCAGTGATCCACGTATACCTGTGGAGGTGGATGGTCCCTCCTCCAACTCCAGCTGACTGTCCGCAGTGGACAGGCCCACCACCGCTGACCCATGCAAATGCTCAGGATCTGTAAGGGAAAGCAAAGCCGCGTTAGTGCGTGTGACCTACCCTGCCCCCCCCCATAGACAGACCATGACTTACCATGCAGTGATGGGCCACCACCCATCTTGGAAGCCACCACCCTGAACACCCTCAATGGCACTGCGCTGCATGCTTCTAGCAAGCATCTCCTCCTGTGGGGTCAGCTGTATCACCTCCGGCTGTTCCCCACCTGTTGCAGTATGTGCTGCCCTGATGGCAGCCACCTTCTCCTTTACCCTCCTCCTGTCCGTGTCCATCTTTTTCTTACACTCCTGCAAGGAGAGCTGGTGGCTGCCATGCAGGTTCACAGCACGTGCCACCTCCTCCCATGCAGCAGCATGGGCTTGAGGTGTTTCCCGCCGTCCACTGAGAAGTGGCTCCTGATCCAGGTAGGCCTCGAAAAGGGCCTCAGTTTCGGCCTTTGTAAAGTTAGGCCTCCTCCTCCTCCCACCATTGTGTTCCTCCTCTCCAACAACCTGCTCGGTCATTATGTAGCCTGTAAGAATGGCAGTTGCTACCAGTGACTGTGCAGTCCCATGCATGTCCCTGAATCCACAGTCCACACTCCCAAACAGCATGCAACTCACCAATAGACTGCAGTAACCGACTATGGCCACTGCAGAACATTGTCGCACTTTTACAGTGCAATCCATGCAAATGAAACGAGGAGCAACTTTAAGTAGATGCAAATTGCAGCGTTGCGCCATTGAATGGCTGATTAGATGATTTGCATATGATGGCTGAATATCACACTGTTGTGCTTTGCGCAATTGTGTTGAACGTGCTGAGCCAATGGCGCAGTTCTGTGACATGTGTAGTACACCTCACTGCACATGCCCGGGTTGCTGACGCAGGTGTCTGCCATGCTGATGACGTGCTGTGTGTGGTAGGCAATGCAGGGCATGGTCACCATTGTGCCAGTGGCGCTATAGCGATGGTCACTACATGGCGCTGTGGCACTGGGCCATCATAGGTGCAACGGCCCAACCGCTCGGTAGTCCGCTATGGCGCTGGTACACAGGCAGCCAATCATGCTACATGCATTATCTTCCAATGGCGCTGTGCATGGCCATGCGCCAGAGACCCTTGACCCTGTGCCCGACCTTTGCCCTCTAGGTGCCATGCGTCAGGCATGGGTGCACCTGTATCGCACTGTTTGATAACAGCACGCTAGGGAATGGCAGCACTGTACCGTGCAGCAACTGCATGTGGGGAGCCGTGCTGCAGAGCGCCATATTGCCTACTATAACTGTAAGGATGGCACGCAGACGAGCAGCGCAGTGGTCAGCCACTGAGTTGGTGAATCTGGTGGCAATTGTTGAGCCACACAATGGGCTTCTCTTCAGGGAGGCGCCCCTGGACAGGGCCAGGACCCAGGTGTGGCAGGAGGTGGCCACTGCCCTGGAGAAGGCCACCGGATGGGGGAGGAGAGCGGAGCAGTGCAGGCACCACTATGGGGACCTGTGGAGGAGGGAGCTGGAGCTGCTGGCATGACTGCGGGCACGTGCCAGTAGGGGCACGGTGCCACATCCAGGTAGGGGTTCCATCAACACACTTTTATCGTCCATATGGGTAACAGTGTTGTATGTGTCCAGCACATAGGGGAGGGACTGTCTGAGGTTGGCTGTGGCGGTGTTCACAGGGTGTGGGGTGGGTGGGTCTGGCTGGGTGAGAGGCCACACACCTTGAGGCAGGGGGACTTTGCTTCGGGATTGTACTGATGTTCTTCTCTGCTTGTTTTCCCCACAGGCCCAGACAAACGCCGCAGGTTGAGAGAGGAGTGGCGGAGGGAGCAGGACAGTGCAGCCAGGCAGGGCGAGGGCCATCACCTGACCAGTCTGATGAGGGTGAGTGCTATACATCCATGATTACTATTGCATGCTGTGTGACAGGGTGGGCAGCGGGGCATGGCCACCATTCATTGACACCACTGCCATGCACGCAACTTGTTACAGTCAACACTGTCCAGTGGCAATGCATGTCTGGGAGTGCGTCAAGGGTGGTCCATGCGTGCACCAGGTGCATGGTTTGCCACTGCCTTTGCACCACATAGCCATGTCACTAAATGGCCACGATGGTGCTGTGTGTGACTTGGCCGGTGGGTGTGTGCAGCATTCTGCATGGCTATATGCACCTGGGTGGGCAGGTCCTGTGGACGTGATCACTGCGGGTGGTCACACACCATCACAGTGGTATGTCCCATGGCCGTATGCCATGCACAGTGGGCGGGCTGTATGGGGTTGTGCATTCACACCTATTGACTGTGCTCCCTGGTCCTAGGTACCCGCCATCCATGGGACATCAGGGAGGCTGTGAGGGAACTGCTACTGCTGGCCCAGGAATCACTGGATATCCTCAGGTGATTGGATAGCACCGGGGTACTGAGGAGGCACAGAGGCCAGAGGACTCACAGCACAGAATGGCGCTCCAGCTAGGGATCTCTCAGTCCCTGAATTCCCTACCCCCTGGACCCACCCTCACCCCTCCTTTCCCATCCCTTTGTCCACCCTGCCCCTACCCACCCCACCTTGTTTGTGCCCCAACCTTGTAAATAGTTTTGTATTCTTGTAAATAGTTGAATTTTATATTTGTGCAATACATTTGATTTTGATATGAATACTGTGGTGGTCTCTGATTTGCAGCGGGCTATAGGTGCTCAGCTGCAGTGGTGTGCATGGCATCAGGGGTGGTGCAGTCATAGGTATGTGTGTGTGTCCGTGTGGAGGTGACTATGGTGTGGGGGTAGCTATCAGTCAGTGTCTGTGGTGTGTGTGTTGTGCCCTGTGCACTGGATGACTGTGTGCAGTGGTCCATGGCACGTGCTCTGTGTCCATGGCGCACCCATCGGCCCATCCATGGCCTGTGCAGCTGACACATATGCATGTCTGTGACCTGCACAGTTCGCTGGCATGTCAGTGGTGGCAGTCCCTGCATGACGGCCACTGTGCCCATCACTTTGCTGGGTTGCTCCTGTCACTGGTGTGGTGCATGCCTGGCTCGGCTGTCACTGTGGGCACCACAGTCATTGTCTCACCTCCATGCTGTGCCTTGTGTGTGTTGCAGGGGATGTGCCCCACTGTCTGTGACTTGTGCTCCGGGCGACTGCTGGTGGTGTATGGGTCTACACTGCCTGCGCAGGGTGGCTGGCACTCTAGTGCCATGGAGGATGGCAGGTTGTGTGTACACAGCTTACATAGGCCCACAATGGGGGCTTGGTTGCCCTACCACTGCGTCCCTGTGTTGGTGTGCCCTTGGGTATGGGTGGGTGTCTGTCCATGCACTGTGTGGCATCCGGTGTGGTCCATGCTTCCACGCACCACTGTGGGTGTCTGTGCTGGCTGTTGTGGCCAGTGGTGGGTCGGGGTGTGTCACTGGAATACTGTGCAGGGTGCTGTACCACTGGTGGTGGTGTCAAGGGCATGCCCTGTCCCGTGTGGGGTACCTCTTGTGCCGACGCATGGTCGGTCTCTCAGCAGTACCTCAGAGGGACTGTGCATGGTGGCAATGTGTCTGCTGTTGTTGCATTGCCGTGTGCTGCCACCCACTGATGGGTGCTCATGGTGGGTCTGGCTTGCATGGTTCTGTGGTGCACAGGGTTGCAGTGTCACAGTGAGGGTGGTGGCATGCATGAGGTTTCCTGCAGTGGTGGTCACTGCTCATGGGGGAGTGTCTGGGGGTCATGGTGCAGGGTGTGCTCTGCACTGGGGGGGATGGTGTGGCACGGGGTGGTCTGCCCTCCTTGTGTGCCAGTCACAGCTTGCTGGTAGGTGTGATGGGGCACCATGGCCCGGCTGTGGGTTGTTTGCTTGTCTCCATGGGCCAGTGGTTATTCCAGCCCTCCCCCAGTTGTGCAGTGCTTGGGGTGTGGGGGATGATGTCTGTTCTGCTGTGTGTTCCTGTGCCCATCTGTGGCATGGGTGGTGGGCCCCTACCTCCCTGGTTGTGCAGTTACATTGCTCTGCTGCTGGGGGGCTCCCTGGTTGCACTATGGTGCCTCTGGACTGCTCAGCTGAACATCCCTTGTTGCGCTATGGCGCATCAGATCTGCTCAGCTTCCCCTCCCTAGTTGTGCTATGGCGAGGTGGTGCGATATTCAGTCGTCGGCTGTAGGTGCAATTTGGCCTGCTCCATTTTTGAATATTGCGTCTCTTGCACATGGGTGCAATAGACTTGCGCTTGCTCCTGCTATTGCGCACTTTTTGGGCGTAGTTTGAATATCTGGGCCCATGTGTGTTTGTTAATCCCCATCATGTTAAAAATATATGAAAACAGATTTAGGTGGTTTTACTGTAGCTAGTTAGCTCAGTGAACTGCTTTATTCAGATTCAGACCACACTACCAATCCTCTAGTGAGGTGTTGTTTGCTGCTGTTATTTAGTTTTAGTGCAGTGTTTATTTTTCCCCTTGCAATATTAAAACTCTAAACATTTAAAATGACAGGAAAGAGAAGCTTGAGTAAAGGGAGAGGTGCTGATGAAGTGACCAAGAAGTGCATATGTTTTGTGAGGTAAAAGGTTGTTGCACCTAAAAAAATGCACCTGCAGCAGCTTCAGCCAAGGACTCTGGGACCAGTAGTGGTAGCAAAGGAGTAGTTTGTGGAAGTGGCAGTGGCATCAGTGTTGCCAAATTATTCTCTGCCACATCTATGGCATCCATGCTGGTGGGTGCTGGCAGAGCTGGCAACAAGAAGATCAATTCTAGATGTAGCAAAATCTCTGGTGATGAGGAAATTGCCAGTGCTCCCATGACTGCTGGTGATGGTGGCACTAAGCCTAATCTGGATGACAATTCCCATTCCGAACAAGAATGTTGAGCTTGACGGAACATTATATCAAGTCTCTCATACCAGTGGAATAATTTTGCCTGCTGACGGGCTGCAAAGTTAACAGATGACTGTTTTGTACTACTATATGGAATGCAATTGTATGTTTTGCACAAAGATGAATAAACTCTAGGTGATTAAAAAAAAAGCTGCACACTCAAACAGACTTGCTGGACTGTGTGGCCTGTGTCTGCTGGCATTTTCATATGTGCGTAAGTAAAAGAAAAACATCCCAAATCACTGCTTTCTTTTGATTGGCATCCATGAATTCCCTGATGAAATGCTACCCTACTAGCTATGGCGCCACACTGTGTCCTGCTATTTGGTAGCCCAACACATAGAAGTGTCCAGCCTACACTGCATAACATATTTTTAGAGTGTCATGCCAAATACCCAGCTAATCATGATATTGCATGGGAAGCAGTAGTAGTAGTAAAATGGTTATTCATTTTCAAATAATGAAAAGGAAACTCAACTGAGACAAGTTCATTTCCAGTGAGGTCCCTGTTACATGTTAAATCTACAAAATTACAAAAATTTCAAAAACATTAATCACAAGCCATAACAAAAAGATCACTCATACAGGATATAAATAATTATGATCTCATACAACATCAAAAATGTTCTGACATTCTACAATATAATATTACTACACAGTTGGAGACAGGCAATGGCACCACAATTTGTACAGGGGTTGTATACAGACCCCCATCTCAAGGAGAGGGCATGGACAAGGAAATAATAGGAAGTATCCTTAGAATGGCAGAAAAAGGGGAGATATTGCTGATGGGGGATCTGAATATGTCAGATGTTAATTGGAGCGCAGTTGCAGCAGCCACTTCTAAGAGTGGAGTCATTCTAGATGCCCTACAGGGGGCATGCCTTAGACAACTAGTATTGGAACCCTCTCAAGAGGGAGCAGTCTTAGACCTGGTACTCTCAAATGGAGATGGTGGAAGGGTTACAGATTTAGAAGTGGGTAGCCATCTGGGAACCAGTGACCATCGAATAATATGGTTCACAATAAACAACAGCAGTAGAGTCAGATTCATACAAAGGCAAAGGTACTGGACTTCAGGAGGGCTGACTTTGCCAAAATGGGTGAATGCCTAAGGAATGCACTAGCAAAAGGCTAGGAAGGAGGGGTGGAAGAACAATGGGGAATAATCAAAACTGCCATCACAGAGGCAACAAGCCTTTCTGTGAAGCAAATAAACAAAACGAAACAATGTAAGAAACCACTATGGTTCTCAAAGGAGGTGGCAGGGAAGGTTAGAGAGAAAAAGAAAGCATTCAGGAAGTACAAGGAATCACAGAAGTAGCAGGACAGAGAATTGTATCAATTAAAGCAAAAGGAAGCTGGGAAGGCAGTCAGAAGAGCAAAGGCCCAAACTGAGGAAAAGATAGTCAACTCAGTTAAGAAGGGGATAAAAACTTTTATAGGTACATCAGGAGCGAAGGAAGACCAAGGGAGGATAGTGAGGTTTAATAACGGGGAGGGAGTGGACAGAGGGTGACTATGAAAAGGCAGAGATACTAAAATATTTTGCTCAGTATTCACAAATGAAGGGGGGTACCTAAACCAAATAATAGAAACACTCTAGATAAAGGACTGATACCAGCCCATTCACAGAAGAAAGGATTCTGAGATAACTCTTAAAACTGAAGGTGGACAAAGCAATGGGGCCTGATGAGATTCATCCCAGAATTCTAAAAGAACCAAGGGTAGAACTAGTGACACCACTGACTACCATCTTTAACAAATCATGGGAGGATGGGGTGGTATCTGAGGACTGGAGGAGGGCAGATGTTATTCCACTTCACAAAAGTGGGAGCAGGGTAGAAACAGGAAACTACAGACCTGTTAGTTTAACCTCTGTGATTGGGAAAATGATGGAATCACTTCTGAAGGAAAGAACTGTTGAGTGCCTAGATGCCAGAGGGGCGCAGGACCCAAGGCAGCATGGATTCACAGCGGGAAGGTCATGACAGACAAATCTAATATATTTCTTTGACTGGGTGACCAAAGTAGTAGATCAAGGAGGGGCTGTGGACATGGCCTACCTAGACTTTAGCAAGGCATTTGGCACAGTCCCACACAAAAGATTAATATACAAGTTGGCCAGCCTGGGAGTGGGTCCCAAGTTGGTAGCCTGGGTAAAGCATTGGCTGGACAACAGGACACAGAAGGTAATAGTAAATGGAGTCCACTCTGAAGAAAAAGGTTACTAGCGGGTACCGAAGTTCAGTACTAGGACCGTCCTCTTTAATGTCTTTATAAGGATATTGCAGAGGGACTGAAGGAAAAGTATGTCTCTTTGCAGATGACACAAGATCTGCAACAGAGTTGATACATAAGGTGGGGTGGAAAGAAGAGAAGGGACTTTGCAAGGCTGGAGGAATGGTCAAATGGCAGCTTAGAGTCAATGCTAAGAAGTGCAAAGTAATGCACCTGGGAAACAAAACCCAGGGAAGAGTACACAATGGGGATGAGATACTAACAACAACAAAAATGGAAAGGGACCTGGGGATAGTCATATCTGATGACCTAAAGGGGGGCAAGCAATGTGAGAGGGCAGTAAGGAGTGCTGGGGGGGTACTGGGATGCACAGGGAGAGGCATCACCAGTAGAAAACAAGAAGGACACAGATTTGTAGGGAACTGGCAACAGTTCTGGGAGCGAAAGTTCTTTAAATTTGATGGACTGCATCTGACTAAAGAGGGAGTCAGTGCATTGGGGCAGAAGTTTGACGTCTTTGCAGAATATTTAAACTAGCAAATGGGGAGAGGGGTGCAGCACCCCATACGTCAAATGGGAAGAACACCCCTTCCCCCTCAGCTAGTGGTCAAACAGGAATTCAGCGTGTTTGCTCATTTGCATCACCAGGTAAGAAAAAGGTTTGTCTCCCATACGATGCACGGGGTAATGCCAAACTTCACCCAACAACTAACACACCAAAATCTGGCCAATGGAAAATCATGTACACAATGCTCACAGCCTGGGAAATAAGATCCCAGACCTGCAGGGCAATTATGTCAGAGGCTAAACTGGACATAGTAGCAATTAGTGAGACGTGGTTTACCAGTAACCACACTTGGGAGACTTCAGTACCTGGCTATGTATTGTTCAGAAGAGACCGAGGTGCAAAAGGGGAGGGTGGCCCTGTATGTTAATGAAAATATCAAAGCTACAGAAATTCAGAATACATAAGGAGCCAGAACAACTGTGGGTCACCCTGGAAACAGGAAATGGGACAGCCATAAGAACTGGGGTTGTCTACAGGCCCCCAGACCAGAGGGAGGACATAGACACATTACTGTTAGAAGATATACAAAACATGACAGCTAAAGGGAGGTTCTGATAATGGGAGACTTCAACATGCCAGATACAGATTGGTCAATACCAGCAGGAACATCTGCCAGAACTAGACTCATAGTGGATTCCTGCAGGGGAGGGCCTCAAACAACTGGTACAGCAACCCACAAGAGACAGGGCTATCCTAGATCTAGTACTGACTAACAAAGAAGGATCACAGATCTCCAGGTAGAAGGTCACCTGGGGGCCAGTGACCATCACATGGTATGGTTCAATTTGGCTACTACATCTAAATCATCCCATTCCAAAGCAAAAATATGGGACTTCAGAGGAGCTGACTTTGATAAGATGGCCAACAGAGTTAAGCTAGCCCTGGCAAAAGAAACACAGGTGAGGAGGTACAGGCAAAGTGGGCAAGCATTAAGGATACAATACTTGAAGCAACATCCCATTGTGTTAGACAGAAAAGGAAGTGCAAAGAAGAAGGAAACCACTTTGGTTCTCAAATACAGTAGCAGAAAAGGTCAGAGCCAAAAGGCTGGCCTTCAGAAAATATAAGGAACACAGCGGATGAAGATAGGAGGCATACCAAACTGCCCTAAGGAAGCAGGTAAGGCAGTAAGGCAGGCAAAGTCCCAAACTGAGGAAACACTAGTACGAACAGTAAAGAAGGTGACAAGACTTCTATAGATACATTAGTGAAAGGAGAAAGTCCAGAGGGGTATTGCTGCTTAATGGAGAAAAGGAGCATGTGGAGGAGGAGGACCCTGTAAAGGCATCTATCCTAAATAGATACTTTTGCTCAGTATTTACTGAAGAGAAGGTAGGGCAGGGCCCACAGCTCAGCATCATGGACACAGGGGAGGAGGTGAGCACTACTCCCTTCACAAAAGAAAGGGTCCTACAAGAGCTTGCTAAGCTCAGGTGGATAAGGCAATGGGACCTGATGGCATACATCCCAGGGTACTTAAGGAGCTAAAGGAGGAACTAGCAGAGCCATTAGCAGAATTGTTTAGTGAGTCTCTGAGCACAGGAGAGGTCCCAGAAGACTGGAGAAGGGCTCATGTGATCCCACTCCACAAGAGTGGTAGCAGGAGGAGGCGGGGAACTACAGACCGGTCAGTCTTACCTCAGTAGTGGGCAAGATTATGGAGGCACTCTTAAGGAAAGGATAGTGCAACACCTGGAATCCATAGGGGCACAGGATCCAAGACAGCATGGGTTTACAAAGGAAGGTCCTGTCAAACTAATCTCATAGATTTCTTTGACTGGGTAACCAGAGTGGTGGACCAAGGGGAGCAGTTGATGTCGCCTACCTTGACTTCAGCAAAGCTTTGACACTGTTCCCATAGAAGATTGATAAATAAGCTAGGTAGGCTCGGGGTGGGTCAGAAGTTGGTCAACTGGGTGGCAAACTGGTTGACTGGCAGAAAACAGAGAGTGGTGGTAAATGGTATACAGTCAGAAGAGATGCAAGTCACAAGTGGGTACCTCAGGGATCAGTCCTGGGGCCAGTCCTATTCAACATCTTCATTAGTGACCTCGAGATGGACTAGAGGGTAAGGCTTGTCTGTTTGCAGATGACACCAAGATCTGCAACAGAGTAGATGATCCAGATGGGGTGGGCAGAATGAGAAGAGATCTGGATAAACTAGCAGAATGGTCAGAAGAGTGGCAACTGGGATTTAATGCAAGAAGTGCAAAATCATGCACATAGGGAAGAGAAACCCTAAGCCACTTATAGGCTGGGAGGAGTTGCTAGCAGTCACAAAGGAAGAAAGAGACTTGGGCATCATCATCACTGATGACCTAAAATCATCAAGCAGACCTCTAAAGCAGTAGGTAAGGCTAGGGGGTGTTAGGGTGTGTGTAGTAGGGTATCACAAGTGTAAGAGGGAGGTAATAATCCCTCTGTACAAGACATTGGTTAGGCCCCATCTGGAGTACTGCGTGCAGTATTGGAGGCCACACCTTCACAAGGACATTAACCAAATTGAGGCAGTCCAGAGAAGGGCAACCAAAATGGTGCAGGGACTGCATCAGAAGACATATGAGACAGATTAATGGAGCTCAATATGTATACCCTTGAGCAAAGGGGAGAGAGGTGATATGATCGAGACATTTAAACACCTTAAGGGCATAAACAAGGTGAAAAGAGTCTAACATGTTTAAATATAAGAAAAATAGCAGGACAAGAGGACACAGCATGAGATTAGAGGAGGCCGATTAAGGGGAATGTGAGAAATTCTTTTCACAGAAGGGTGGTAGATGCATGGAATGGCTTACCACAAGAAGTGGTGGCTATGAATACAGTGCAGGGCTTCAAACAGGCATGGGATAGGCATAAGGAGCAATACAAATGACTATGAATAGATAGGTCACTGAAGAGCAAAGGCGATGGCACATTTATAAGGTAGAAAAAGAAATGGGCAGACTGGATGGGCCTTGCGGTCCTTATCTGCCGTCAACTTCTATGTTTCTATGTTTCTATGTTTCTATGTAAGTTGTTATCCCTCTGTACAGACAGCTGGTGAGACCCCATCTGGAGTACTGCGTGCAGTTCTGGAGACCCAATCTCCGCAAAGACATAGACAGGATGGAGGCGGTCCAGAGGAGGGCAACTAAGATGGTACAGTGTCTGCACCAGAAGACATATTAAGAGAGACTTAAGGAGCTTAATATGTATAGCCTTGAGGAAAGGAGGGAGAGGGGAGACATGACAGAAACTTCCAAGTACCTCAAGGGAATCATCAAAGTCCAAGAGGGCAACATCTTTCAGAAAAAGAGGTGTGCAAGAACAAGGGGGCACAATTTGAAGATTGAGGGGATGGCTCAGAGATAATGTGAGGAAGTATTTTTCACGGAGAGGGTTGTGGATGCATGGAAGAGCCTTCCTGAGGAGGTTGTGGAGTCAAAAACAGTGGTGGATTTCAAGAATGCATGGGACAGTCACTAGGCGATTCTAGTGGGTGGGGGTAGGAAAACGTAGGCTGTTGGTTAACTAGGATCTGCAGCTTATCCATTAGGTAGGGAAATGGGTAGACTAGGTGGGCTAAGCGGTCCTTATCTGCCATCAGATTCTATGTTTCTATGTTTCCTTTCCCCAATGCAATAGCAATGCAAAGATGTAACAATGAAAGCTCCTAGATTTGCAGTTACTTCCCTTCCACTGAGATAGCAGTCACCTCTTCACTTGCTGCTGTTCCTTTCCTGGATATCTGCTTCTGCTATGACAGCTGCATATCCTTTGCCCACTTGAGGAAGTGATGTCAGAACCCCTGGTATAAAGGAAATAATGGACCGTGGGTGGGGAAGGACCAGCCCAAGTCTTCCAGAAACAATCAGGTAGCTGAGGCCCCTGGTAAGACCATTAGCACCCTTCCCCACTCTGCACTAAACTTTGCAGCTAGTGAAGCCAGCAAAATGAATCACACTTCTACTCAAAGCCCCAAAATAGGTTTGCTACCCAAAGAAACAGGACTCCAATTCAGACAGCTTCACCAACAACACATCAAAATAGGCTTGAAATTAGAAGATATAGGTCTCCAATTCAAAGAAACAGACCCAGTTAAATCACGCCAAATATGTTTTAAATCAGAAGAAATAGGCTCTACAAATGCAGCCTGCTACACAGTGAAACATCAAACAAATGAGCCCACTTATAGCTACCAAAACTGGTTTCAAAATTCCAACAGCCCCAAACAATACCCTGCTAGCCCCTTAGAAGTAGTAAGAAATAAAATAAATAACCTTCTACCAAGTAGAATCCACAAGAAACAATGTAAAAAGAACAATAAGAAGCTACTGTACTGTAACAGACCTGATCCTGTCCCCCTTCTAGTTCCTTCTGAGAAGCCAAAGCAACTTTGCTTATATACCTACAATAAACCAAGGAAAGCCAACAACAGAATGATGCTCTAAACACACAATGATAAAGATCAGTGATTTTTACTCTTTATTAGGATAGAAACCAGTTTTACAAGCATATTAAAAAATTCCACACCGGATGTCTGCAAGCAATGTCTAAAGTATATATTACACTCCCAATAAATTAGGATATTATGCTTCCAACAGGAACCCTAGCATGTTCATCACCAGTTTTGCCCATTCAGATCTCCCTGCCCTGGCCCCCGCAGTGAGAGAATGCAATCTACTTGTTTCAGCATAGAGCTACCTGTAAACCTGCAGACTCAGCTCTGAATCCCAGTACAACTCCCTCACTGCATACAGCTTAAACAAGTCAAGCACATTCTGACACATTCATATATGGGAGTTGTACAGCACTGTCAGTCAGCTGGCTTCTTCCCCCTATCCTGATCCAGTATATCACTTTATCCAAACAGTCCCCTTTTGCTTCTTGTCTCTGCTGATGCCTGACCCCTAGTCCCCCAACCACTACCCAGCATTCACAGCATGTTGCTGCTTACCACAGCCAAAACAGAATGACTCCACCATCAATGGAACAGTCATTGTGCAATACAGCATGAACACAGCTACACACCTTGTAGTATCAATGCCACTCAAATACAGACCGGTAAGGGTACTACAGAAGTGGGTGGGCAATATTACTTTCTTTACAGTTCAAACCCGTCATCTACCATGATGCACCCAGAGTCCTGCACCCAAAAGCAATTCCAGTCCAACACCACTCATAAATGTAAGTGCCCATTGCACTGAGATCCACAAGCCAGCAAAGCCACAAGAACGAGAGTCCCTCCTTCTAGACTGGCAGGGACCACTACCTGCTGTTACTGCTATCTCCCTGCTAGCCCAACTGACAGTGGTGCTGCTGCTGCCAATATGGGCAGGTGAACTTGTTGGGGGCTGGTTGAATGTAATCCCCCCTGCCCATGGCAGGCGGCATGATGAGCTGCAGATAGACCACTGAGACAAGGAAGCTCTCACCCTGCTGCTGCCACCCACATTTTCTAAAAGGATGCATTGTGGCATATGGCAGAGGCCAGGACTGGGATTATTCATCTAACTGTAGTAATTTAATTAAAGCAACCAACATTCTTAGTGGGTCCAGAAACATTAAAGGGCAAGGCTATTACTTTGGGATCAGTGGTGGGTGGTCCAAGTCTCCAATTAGCAGTCGAGAGGCAACAGGGCACTTAAGCTAGGCCAACGTGGCATTTCTAAAAGAAAACTGCTGGGTGTATTGCTTTATTTTAAAATAACAAAAGGAAGCCAGTGGGTAAACTATCTCTGAAGAGGGATCAACAATTTTAAAAAAAATGCATGGTTGAACTGAGTATTTGTTGTGGGTATTTGTTTTAATTGAAAACAATTAGCCATTTAGAGCAATTGAAATAAAGTTCATTTTTCTGTTCTAACTCTCATGAATTTTCCATTACTAACGTGATGGTTGCCTCAACTTTGCACAATTTCCCATTACATAAAAATATTTATACCTACAAACTGCTTTTAAATGGACGTAATAATTTTAAAATATTTTCTGGTTAGTGGTTATAAACCACTGCCAGCGAGTGCCTAACAGCTCCATAAACCACAGATGTGGTTTATGGATATCAGTAAACCACATATGTGGTTTATGGAGCTCAGTAAACCATGGGCAGAACAGTACCACAACATCACCAGAAAAAACATCAAACAAGCTATCCTCGCACTGGATGTTCACAAGCACTACACAATCGGTCACCCAATAGGAGACAAGCTTGTCAGCAGTAATAGTTACACTTGCAAAGCAACAAAAAAGACAATTTAAACCAAAAAACACCAAAAATCAGTAAATATAAAAAATAAAACATAGAGAAGTGTGGTTCTCTGGGGATTTTATGCACCCCCTCAGTGTGTGATGACCATATAAACCCCTTGGGCTTCGCCCTCTGGGTTTATAGGGCACAACACCTCAGAGGTGCATAAAATCCCCATAAACCGCACTTCTTCATGCATTATTCTATATTTAGCTTAGTCATTCACTGGCTGCCTGGCCTTCTCCAAGTTGCCAGATATTTTTCAGGTTTTTTTGTTGTTTTTTTCAGCAACTGCACACAGCTTGAGCTTTTGATTACTAATGATTAATTTATATTTAAATTATAGATAGGTTTGAAGTGATGCCTAGATTTAAATTAGGCAACACTGTGAGCCTCAAATCTCTGGCTGCATTCTGATCTTTGTCCCATTTCACCACAAGGTAATCTCTCTCTTAGAGAATGCGAAGTCGTTAGCTGTGCACTGTCCTGCCATGTGCCACACCCACTAACCTCCTGAGGTTGCAACACTGGATTTCAAAAATAAGGGGCAGACCCCCTTCCCTTTGTGTGACCCCCACCCATTGTGCCCCTCTCAAGCTGGCCCCCTCCTCCCTGGTTCCTAGACCCCCAAGCAAGTGCCTCATGTCCTCATCATCTGACTGCAGTACTGACATAACACTGCAGCGCTGTGCCTGCCCTTGTGGCATCTGCTCCCGTGGTACTGTCCCAGCAGCACAAAATATTGGTGTCAGCTAGAGACTTCCATTCCACTAACTGCCTTCGGACAGTGAATGGGGTCAATGGTACCACTGTGCTAAAGCCAGCACAAGCACTTTTCAACCACGAAGTTAAACAGAAGTCATTTCTGTCTTGTTTGTTCCCACATGGCAACTCCCACCCACTCCAGCAACTTGTAGCTTATCTACAGGCAGTACTTCAAAATTAAATGGTGCCTGTGGTTAGAAAAAGGAAAAAGTGAACCTGTTTTTGTTTAATCAAGTTACACATCTTTGACTGCCTGAGAGCCACTGGAGCATTTATTTATTTATTTATTTATTTATTTATTCTATGTAGCTGCATGCACACTGCCATATTGCCAATGCCACTTGACTTACTTACTTTTGAGTTTTCTTGACAGGGTTCTCAGGGCTGGGGCTGGCTACTGAAACTTTGCACTGTTCTGCTGCTCACTCCCTCCCTCCCCACTCTGTTCTTTTTCTTCTTCATCTCTCCACTCCAGCAGCTGAGCTAGTGAGCTTCCAGTCTGGCAGCTCCTCCATGCTCCTCCAGTCCAAGCAGGGCAGACAGGCAGGCAACGGCATGCAGCAGACCAGTCAGGGTCAGTCACAGGCAGCACTCAGCTGGGTGAGCCTCCTCGTGGCTCTCTTGAGTCAGGGAGTTGGTGACTTAGTGGCAGACTTGTCTTGATCAACCCAGGATTTGGTTGCAAGCGGGGAGGAGGACTGTGAGGTGATCCGTCAAGAAGGCTTCAAAACAAATAATCCAAAATAGGAGGACACATTGGACAACTCTGTCAGCCAGCTTCAGTCACAGGCAGGCAACTCAGGAAGAGCTCCACACTGAGCACTCTGTGTAGCATGTATGCTCATGATGACTAAACCAGACACACAGCCACAGGCTTCTTCCCAGGTTTCCACTCTGACATGTCACATCATCCTCCAGAGTCACCACAGCCCATTTGCGCATGCGTAAAATGAGTTGCAGCTAGCTGCAGCCACTATGATCAGTTTGCTCTCAGAATCGGAGCCAACCTGAAAGATTAAGTATGTGATAACAGGCATCCCATATGGATCTTACACGGGAGTCTGGACGGGCAAATTTACTTAAATACAGACTGTTGGTAACAGCCTCCTCAAAACCAATTGCCTGTTACATTCTTTTGCTATAACAAAACTGACCATGACTGGCATTTCTGTTTCATGCTGCCTAACTCTCAGCTTCCAGACACTGAAATGAGGGACCTCAACCCTTGAAATGAGGGACAAAGAGGACACCACACCATGAAATGAGGGACACCACCGGGGACATCAGAATTTCAACATTTTTTTTTGCAACTTTCTTTCTGCCTGCTGTGGCGCCTACCGGTGGGCATCCAGCCGCCAGCCCTTCCATGAGAGAGCAGCAGGCTCACTCACATGATGGGGGTCCAGCATGACCAAGGCTGATCCACTGAGGGCTCCCCATCCCTGTCAGCTGGACCAGAGCCGAACCCCCCCAGCGCAATTCCATGACAGTCTTCCCAGCATGGCAGGGTGCGGCCATCAAGCTACTTGGTCAGGCCCAGTCTTTTCCATTTTCTCCCCAATGAGATCACAGATGTGCAACGACATCCAAGCCCAAAGTGCAGATGTCCACCGTGCTCCCCCCTTCAGACACCCATGCATATGCAGTACCGCCAGGCATCCCCAGGGACTGCCAGAGCACGGTGTGGATCCCACCCTTTTCTCCAGGACTGGGAGAGCAGTCATCAGATGCTCAATCCCAGTCCTCCTCTGCCAACCCACAATGATCCAGGCTCGTTCCCGAACCCAGGTTGCTGGTGTGGTGCAAGGTGTGGCGTCCAGCACCTCAACCCTCAGCGCCACCGGGCCGGCTAAAGAATTTCAACACTTTAATGATTTAACTGTTTAACAGCATAACAGAGCCTGAAATTCAATGTAATAGAGCTGGACTGGACTCACAATCACATTAGAGCTATCATAGGCTAGAGATGCTGGTGACCATGTTGTCTGTAACCTACTTAGTTAACTTTCTATCTGTAAGCAAGACAATCAGTAGTTGTCAGCCAGATGATTGAAGCCATTCATGCCAGCTTGCCAGGCCAGAGCCAAGTTAAGTTCCTTGACCTTAAATCCATTCCAAATCATTCCCTCCCCGAGTACCAACAACTCAGGCAGGCCAGACTGACACAACTGTCTGGTCTGTCTCCCTCTCTCAGGCTCTCACAAATCACAGTTCTCTTCTCTCCTTTTACCCTTATACTCTTTGATGCAGAAAGAGCAGCACAGACTGCAGAACAGACTAAGACTAAATGCAGCAGCACTGCAACAGAACAACATTCTGGTCCACCCCATCCACCCATTCTCTCTCTCACAGATCACAGTTCATCATTCCTTGTCCTTTTACCCTTACCCTCTCTGCATGCACAAGAGCAGCAGAGAACAGACTAATTAAGTGCAGCATCACTGTCTGCAGCTGTGCAGCAAATGTTCTCTACCCCCCCCCCGGCTCTTGACAGATCAAGTAGTTCACTCCTTACCCTCTTTGATGCAAAGCAGTACAGCAGAGAGCAGCAGACTAAGTGCAGTAGCCGCAGCACTCAAGCACTGTCTGCAGCAGAATGCCCCAGACCAACACCTCACCAACCCGCTGAAGGAGTTGGACCTACCTCACAATTAAGTGGCACACTGCACTGGGTTGGCACTTGATTCAATCCAGCAGGCAAAAAGAAGAGGAAGAAGTTGGTTCTTTTTCTTCACCTCCACTTGTTCGGTGCAGCTAAAGTTCTTCTGGGCTAGCAGCTGCCACCATGACCCGACCACAAGCAACACCCGGCAGAACCGACCAATACAGCAGCAGCTAGCTCGCTACCCTAGGCAACCTCTGGCACTTTTTTTGTACACCTTGTATCCTTTCTCCTCCCACTTCCTGCTGGTGACCTCGTCCCCATACTTAACAACAAGTATTTTTAAATAAATTTCCTTTCCTTTGACTGTGCCTTATGGTCACCCCAGAGAGTTCTCTCCGAGCCTTGTCTGCATCGCTCGTCATCATGCAGCAGTGTGTGCAGTGCTCCGGTACACTTAAAAGCTGCCAAATGCAATCTGTGCCCCATTGGCTGACTAGAGTGAGTACGAGGAGCAGCAACTTGAAATGTATCAACCCCCCCATCTCTAACCACTACTGCAGTTCTTCCCATGAGCCCAGTCTCCATACTGTAGACTCGTCCTCGCCGCCACTGGCCATGTGCAGCATGCTGCTCACTCCAAGCATCAAAAGCAGATTGAAAACACTTGCACATGGTGGCTCAGCTCACAGTTGGCTCTAAATTTTGCAGACTTGCAGAGCCAAATCAAGCCATGTCTTTGGCTCGAGCTTGGTTCGAGCTAATGCTGACTCACCCAGGTTTATCTCTATGACTGCTCTTGGTTCATTTGATCTAAATAGTAAATTGGTAAGTCAAGTTAGTGCCTCAGTGGTCATTCTTTCCTCTTCCCACCTTTGATGTAGTTTGTTGCACAGGCCAGTACTCGCAACCCTCCACAGCGTTCTCATTAGAGGGAAAGAGTTAGAGTTTCCGCTAAATCGGAATACTTTCCACTCCCCTTTTTTGGGTTTCTTAATGGCAGTAGCTGAGCCATCACTAAACACAGCATCCAAAGCCTGGAAGGAAGGTGATCTTGGCCTTGGATCCCCGAAGAGTTCCTCCTCAAAGGTTTTTTTTCCTCTCCTTCATGCCACAGGTCATAATACAAGTTACTTTAGTGATATTTCTTAGCTCACTTAGGTAGGTTCTGCTGTTGGATGGAAATGGATGGTGGCCTTACTAGCCATTCCCTCTCTCCTTTGGAAGCCCCTTGCTTTCATCAATGCAAGGCATATAATTGGAGCTATCCTGCTTACTTCTGTGTCTCATTTATGTTTCATTAAGCTGTCTGTTGCTGTCAGACTGCTTCTCTACCTCCTAGTCATCAATTGCTGCTACAATTCTTTTGGGGTTCCTTTCTATGGTACCTTTAACTAAGGGACCTTTCCTTTCGCACCACTAGGGGCGGAACCCTCTTGCAGGGTTCCTTGCTTTCAGTACCCCTACAGGGTGGTAATTCCTACTGGAATATAGAGTGTAAACAGCCACAAACATTGTTATACATTTGCAAAAGCATAACATTATTTTGCTTGAGAAAGCCATTGAAACTAATTCAAGGGATGTGTTTCCCAAAAATTCCATTTAACTGTTGCTACTGGAGATCTGTGACATTTGTTTGTGCTAGAAGTTTCCCACTAATAATATTTATGTATTGCCAAAATGCTGTCTTGCCAAAACTGCCTAGTATTCTATACCATACATATTGTGAGCTTTAGAAAGGTTTTGTATGTTACCAGAATGGTAACTTAATTTGAGAAAAGCATGATCTACTCAATTCCTTTTGATAAGGAACAGGGACTGAATAACCCTATGGACTTATAATGATTATGTAGCTCATGGTCTCTTAACACAGCAACAGACTTTTAAAGTTTTTCTGGTTTTCTTTGTATCCCCTGTTTTCCCCTTAAAAGATGTATCTGAGCAGTACATTTATCCTTTTAACCTGCATGTATTAAGATGGGTGGCATCATCATTTGGAATTGTTCTCTTACTCATTTAGTGCTACCTCTGGGGCTTTACTGTATGTATATTGTAATAACAATAAACATAAAGTTAAAAAAGATTGGTCTAAAAGTTTACTACCCATGGTCTCAAAATACTCATTAAATTTACTGGCAACAATGTACTCATAGGACTCTCCTGCCCATCCCATCTATAGTAAAGGAACTAAGTACATTCAAGTTCTGTGTACCTTGTAGCTTCTTTACTGTTTTACAGAACTGTTTAGGGTCAGATTTTAAGAGAATGCAGCAATCACTGAAATTGGCAATTGAACTACTGCCATTCTTTTTGTGAAGAACATGGGGTTTAGAAGATTGATGGCATGTGCCTGTCCCAAATGGGAGATTCCCTCACAAATGTACTTCTCCACTTGTGCCATTCCTGAGATTGATGGGACTGTGTCATGCACTTTATTCTGTACCCTGCTACATGCAGCATCCCCATACATACATATCAGTATGGACAGGAGAACCAGTGGCCAAACAGCTGGTTGCTCCTATCTGTGCATTACAGCACATTGGGCAGAGGTACCTCGGGTAGTATTTGACTCTGGCCAAAGGAATAATTGTACTGAGCCCAACTGCAGTGGTAGCAGCACTCCAGGTATTTGCCAGCATGCCACACTGGCAATGAAGAATGTAACTGGGCACACATGTCAGAAAATGTTAGAATTGCTCCTGACTAAGATTGGTGAGTGGATGTAGGCTGTGGTGGTGGTACAATGGAAGGTAACACAGAGTCTTTAGGCAGTTGTGGAGTGGGAGAGTGACAAAAGGGGCTGCTGACCCTGAGACATTTGTGTATCAGTATCCTCATTTTGACCCAACTTTCCCTTGGTGCACCCCAAGGAAGAAGTCACAGTCAAAGTTGTTAGGTGAATTTGCCAGAGGTGACTTTCCTATTAAACAGAAAAAATCCATGAACTTATTTGCAAAGGCAAATTTGATGAATTTGCCTTAACTTTGCTGGCAAACTGAAACTTTGCAACATCTCTCTTCATATGCTGTTTTGTTTTCAGTGGGATCCCACTTTTCCCAGTTTTTCACTGTATTTACTGAGGGTAGCATAGCCATGATTCAGTATTTCTTTTTTGATGGGGCCTTTCTTGTATCTATTTTACAATATATTTACTAGGACAGCCCAGCTGAAAGGCAATTACATTTTCAGTGGGGTCCAGCTTTTACAGTGTATATTTCCCAGATAGAGCAGCATAGATGCACTGTTAGGTGGAGCCGTGCTGCACTGAGGTCCTGCTTTTACACATTGTACTTATATATTTACGCAGGGTAGACCAGATAAGATGCAAAATCTTATTTTCAGTGGAGTCCTCCTTTTCACACATTTTTAGACTGTATTTACCCAGGATAGTCCTCTTGAGGGCCAGTATTTAATTTTCAGTAGGCTCCAATATATTGACACAAAACTTTCAACAGTCTATTTATGACCTAGCATTAGTATCAAGACTGTTGACATTTTTTAAATCCCCTGATTTCCCGGTGTAACTGCGAAAGCATATTTTGGAGAATATCCCAATCCTCTGGCTCCTTCAAATGGCAACTGAAACTGCAACTCCCCCCCCCCCCACCTGCTCCTATGACCATGCCTCTAGCTACCCTTGAAGGCTGAATCTTAACCCAGCAAAGTTCCTCTTTGTGATCCTACGCACTGCTAAGGTTCCCTGCACTTTACTTCCTATACATGCAAATTGTTCATTATTTATTCTGCTGCTGTATCTTAGTGTGATTGTCTGTTCAGTTGTTTGCTGCTGTGCTATTGTTTGCTGCTTGCCCCACCTCCATTTCTCCTGGGTGGCACCTGGAAATGAGCCTTGGCTTGGTGTGCCTTTCCTGGTTACCAAATGTAAAATAAATAAATAATTGAATAATCTGAAATATGACACTTGTCATGTTCACAAGGTGGAGTAACACAAGGAATATGATGAATATTAGGGGCAAAATCTGCAAAAATTAAGTTATGGATTTGAACAATTCAATGTTTTTTTCATAACTTGCTGTTTT